>OY292321.1:7617238-10085496 GCA_958496145.1 Heliothis peltigera | reverse complement strand
AAACGAAATTCTGCTTTTTACGTCACCACTTCTCTATCAATATCATCATCTCCCGAGCCTTTTCCCAGCTATGTTGGGGTCGGCTTCCAGTCTAACCGTAGTCAGCTGAGTACCAGTGTATTACAAGGAGCGACTGCCTAACTGAACTTTTCAACCCAGGTACCCGAGCAACACAATTAGACTGGCCTCAGACTTACTGGCTTCTGAATACTCGTAAAGACTGCGAAGGATATTCCGTGAAAGCCGGGACCTACAGTTAATCGTGCCATCCGAAACACAGCCCAGCTGTCTATCAATAGCGGTGCATTAATGCAAATACAAATAACAAGGTAATATTCAATCGGAAACTCAATAAACACATGAATGCTTCAATTCTAATTTACAACGTCATTTCGCACAGTTGACAATTAAAGCATCATTCATTGACTGAATCGAACTTGTTCGGCCATTAATGACACATTGCTTGTTCCAGTATGTACCTTGTTATGTTTCTTAATTATGAGGTAACTAGCTCATTATGAGTGTAAAAAAAAGCTTTAAATATATTAAAATAGTGTACAGGTCTTTCTTCGTTTGTATTCAAACTATATTATGATGATATTTGTCCAAGCATAATAAGAACAACCCTCTTACATTTTCTTAGAAAATGCTGTATAGTATTATAACAACTACAAAATAAACATGGTTAAACATTGTATTTATAAGAAATATTTTGCGTTTTGAGAAATAATTTATTAAGCATGTTAAAAAAATATATTACATTTTATCAAATAAAACATTAAAAATAATCTCATGGAGAATGGTAAATGGCTATGACAGTACAACCGCTTCCATTATTATCTGACATGCATAAGCTTGCGCCATTATTATTTTAGTTAAACTAGTTAAAACCCTATAATACTGGACTCAGTGGACACTATTTAAATTTTAACTCCTACATGATTCATTATGTTATAGAAAATCTTGTTATTGGCGTAATCGGTGCGAAGAAGCTGATATCCGCAGAACTTACATACATAGGTAGGCCTATATCCGCACTGAAGGAATTTGGTTGACCCATCTTTACGTTACACGCATTTCCCAAAACTATACATTTATAAGAATCTTGTCCAGGAGCTCGCCTTATAATAAAATGGAACATAATATTTTAATGAAAATAAATGTGTTACTATGACTCGTGGTAACAGTCGCAGGGGTCGATCGATGATAGGGTTAAGCAATGCTTGTCGCTGTTGGTCGGTGGATGGTTGACCATCTTGACATAATTGATATGTCCCGACTGTCGTTTGAATCTTTTTGGAAGTTGTTACAGGTAGTCAGAAGCCAAAAAGCCTGAAAACCGGACTTGCTAAGGGGTATCGATTTGCCCGGATAACTGGGTTGTGGACGTCAGATAGGCAGTAGTATAAAACTCCGGTAAAAATCCTATATTAGATCTTAAAATTAATATTAAAATGTAAGTATTTAAAATCCTTTATTAATTAGGTCGTTGATCTTAAAGTTCTTTACTAATGTATCATGGCCGTTCACTTCTAAGTATGAATGACTGCGATTAGAAGTTGTTATCGGCGTATTCTAAAACAACAATGACACAATCTCTATATTTGATTGCATAACAACATGTTGGCCGTCCCATTTATTAAAACATTCTGAGAAATCATTAGTCGGCTGAGATGTTAAAAGTTAGTGGCCATGTCATACGTCCTGAGCAATTGACCAAAGCCTCTGGTACCAAAAATGTTTCATTGGTCGAATAAATTAGACGCTTGACTGACAAGCCAGGCACTGAATGAGTGAACTAATAACAATTAAAAATGAATTTCGTTTAATGTGATTTGAGATTAATTGGTTGACAATTTCTTGTATCAGGATCTCTTTCAGCTAGGTACTTTGAAAGGCGGACATATTCGACGTTCTAGCTCTTACACTAGAATGTGTGCTAGTTATTTATACTGTCGGTGGACCGGTGATGTTGTCACGGGCCGTTACTCATGGACTGTATAATATGTGACATCACCCAGTGATAACTTGCGAGCATACTGCATTCCGCAATTCTCGGCTAAACAAACGTTCCTTCAATTAAAAGATTATCACAACTTTGTCAACCTTCATGACACTGTAGTGAGTCTGCAATGCACTCTAATTAGGTACGCTGAATATAATGTATGTGTATTCTTAATTAGTATTCATTCATTCATACTTATGAATAAACACCTTTTTCAATAATCGTACTACGATTATGTTGTATTTATATTATCATTATTAGTAAGTAAAATAAACATTAATTTGTAAAAAGATCGATATCGATGACAATCTTCCGAAGTTTTCTGTTAAAATGCAAAGAATCCAAAGCGATATACGACACACAGTTTTTCTTTGGACATAATTACCGGCACATGCCTTGACAGACATAGTTTAAACAAAAAAGTGAAATACTAAGTCGGAACTATGTCATAAAATGGGCTAAATGAGGGCACTGCACGCAACGGCCCGCGGGCTTAGGCCTACACAAATGAAGACAGTACGCTCTAAAAATAGTACCAACACCACACTGACACAAAACTTTGCAAAACGCCTTTTACCGGCTTCTTGTTTACCTTGCCGTAATTTCATTTAGTAGCTACCTAAATTATCCGAATCGTCCCGAAGTTCATTTGCTTTGTTTACGCTAAATATTCACGCTATTTGTTACGTCGAAACTGCCCTATTCATTGATTTAGTGAGCGCCCAGATGGTAAAATGTATGTACACGTATGTATATTAAGTTATCGGATAAAACAAAATAAATTATTTCATGAAAACAACTTTTATCATAAATAATTATTCTGATTTACAAAGCCTGAGGTTTTTAATCTATAAAGGATATTATTACTTTAGGTATTTAAGCGAAATAAATATCGATTGTTTGCATCCACACTGCAGTTACATTATGTGGAGCGACGCGGGAACGTTGATTGACTTGAAGTACGACCCGCATTCTCAAACAAAATAATGAATAACTGATTTGACGATCTATCCGGGACCCCATCAAATAATTTTAATATAAGCAGACACAGAGTATACTGTCGTTGTTCTCTCTGCGTTCTGAAATATTATCTAGTACGAGTACTACAAGATAAAGACAGAAAGCGCTTCTTACAGTTCGTTTGGTCTGAACGCACCCTTATATGAGGTAAACGCTCCATAACAAATGTAAAGGTATTTTCAAAAGTTAACATAAGTATAGTAGATAGGTACTATTAGATTACTATATAATAAGTTTTTGGGTTTTCATTTTAATGATTTAATTGCCATCAGTGGGGTAATGAGTCAATTACTTTTCTTTCTGTGTTTTCTTGGTAAGTAGGTACACGCCATGTTTTTATGAATGACAAAAGACAAAAGGTTAAGATAAAGAAAACTTAAGTTTACAAAATTAATGTTTGTTTTATATACGCAAAGAGTATGATGATAACAAGTTGCATTATCGGTTTTGGGGAATCCAAAGTTGCATTTATGGACTAAGTTTAGTAATAAAGATTTTCCATCATACAAATTTAATATACTTATTATAATTTTTATTTATACAGGTAAACAGACTATATAACTACGATAAATCAATGCGTTTCATAAAGTTTAAACTTAAAAAAAATAATCCTGCTATAATTAACAACAAATATATTATAATGAGGTAACTAAGCTAGCTAACACTGACACATATTCTATTTTCAAATCAATAATTGCGACTTCCATATTGACATTTCTTAGTCATAGAGCCTGGAAGCATTAGTCTATGTATTTTTATCGTTTGCTTATTTCATCCCGTATGCCTCTTTAGCGAAACGATTACATCATATTAATGACATCAGTGTAGCTTTAGATATATATAACTATATAAACCTACTACATAGGAACATAGTAGAATTATAATCTACATGGTATTTTCGTTATTATAGGTCAGGATTCAAAATTAATCACTGTTATGTACCTTCCAAATACCAGTGCCGTCAAACGCGCCATATATATGACATTCCATACAACGTTGGTAGAACCTTTTTTATTGAAAAATACAATTTTTTAAAAGCTTTTTTTATCAATTTATACGGAACGTAATAACCGTAGAGTTTGTCTTTTTGATATTGCTATTTTGAAAAAAATGTCATTGGGTTATTTTCTTTTTTTAAACTTTGATATACAAATTCTTTACATGGTATAAATATAATAAGTAAATATAATATATTTAGGGTGCACTTGGTGAGGCCTATGTCCAGCAGTGGACTGCGATAGTCTGATGATGATGATGATGATGAGGGTGTAAATATAATTAGTATAATCCTCCCTAGGGTAGTACTCCTTAAGAACTGAGTATAAGGAATTTACTCAGGGTCTTGTGGTAGTTGGAAAGTTGCTTAGTATATCGGGTGTCAAAGAGCTGGCCAATCACTAGTTTGTCCTTGTAGTGTACAGAACGAAACTGTCTAATTTTTCTAATCAACTTTGAACCATATGCTTAAGTGATAAAGTAGAAAATCCTTTAAGGAAATTTTACAGATTACGATAACTTGATGTGCTGGCGTCTGTACTTATTTGTCCTAATTATTTTATTATGATTTCCTACTAGGCAAAAATAGATGTTTACCATGACTAACCACATAAGTCTACATGAATAGATAAAGCTGGAAGTAGTAACAGAATACTTAATACTATGAATCACTGGAGACTGTGTAAAATAATTATTTATTCACCAGCTGTTTGTTTGTCTTTGTCTATCTATTCACAATATCCTGTGACAACTTCATCATTTTCCGTATGAAGCTAAGATACGATTTTAGACATGGATTCTTCATATGTTCCATTAGAAGTGCCCTTGCCAATGAAAGATGCAGGGATGGAAACCAACCTTCCTCCAAGGTCTATTGGTGCACAAGACTACATCCATATCCATCCACTTAATAAATCTACACATTCTTAGTTAAATACAAGTAGAAAACGGGAACAGGTTTGAAGTTATTCTTCATTCAATGATTATACTTTAAAGGAGAAAACGGCTAACAAGTCTAAGCTTAGCATTAGCATGATTATATGAAGTTTTAGTATACATAATATATATATATATATATATATATATATACAGTTATATATAGTACTACAACTTAGAAAAGTTGAATAAGAAAGGGTAATTCTCCAAAATAATTCGGGTTTTTTGAGGCAATACTATCAATATTAGATATTTTTGCCTAGTTTGAAAATTAAAGTCGTTCTATCGATACATTTTTATAAGCATCTACTAAGAAAATAATCTTTTACTGCACGGAGAAGTTCCTTCATGAGATAAACCTGCATGGTTTCACATACAAAACAATGAAATCGCATTCGATCAAATAACCACCCCATTCTTGACAAACTTTACCACCGTCCATCGGAAAACCCAGCGTCTTAAACTGTTGCCACGAAGTTCACAAACGAGTACAGTCGCGAACATAAATAAATCAGGTGTGCGAGCGACATGCGACTGATAGTGTCGCGATCGGAATGTCTCGACTGCCGCTCGCGACGGAAGAGACGTCGCGATGCGTTCAGGAGTCCGCACCCTATAAACAGGGTACACCACTAGTCGAGGGTTAGAATTATAAAATCTTAGTAACTTAATGTAACAATAATACTTATTACTTTTATAGATTAATAAGTCCTACGGTCTATAGCTAGCGCAAATCTGTCTGATTGCCTTTTACAGGTATTACATGCTGCAGACCAAGTTGAGTTCAATAACTCATTGCCTGCTTACTCCAAATCAATCGTGACGAAGGAGCTAGTCGTGTTGTATTGGTCTACGGCTTATACACGATAATCGATTGCAGCATCTATATAAATTATAATACTCAGAAATATGGAAATGTGAGTGTTCAAACAAAACAGTTCAGTGGTACCTACATATATTATTGTTTTGTTATTGTTTTAATTCGCCTTAGTAGCAAGTATCAAGTACCTGGAAGAGTACGAAGAAATTAGTCGTCTGGGACCACCCTTGATTAAAGTACCTTTTTATTCGTGGGAAATCATCAAATGATCCCTCTCGCTCAAGGTGCAGCAGCGGGCTTAGCATGGTGATTCTATATCTATTCTGTCAAGAAAAGACAAAGCTCTTTCTGTCATTGTCAACATGTCTTCTGCCCGAGCATGGCGAGACCTGTCAACTCGCATATAATCACTTGTAGACATATGTCGATCGAAGAAAAGAAAAATTACTTCAAAAAATGTCAAGGAAATCTTACGTCAATATGTCACTTTTCTGTCATTATGTCCATTCTCCGGTAAACAAAACTTGTTTCTACGGTTGCCATGCTAAGCCTGCTGGAGGGAGTGTCAGACTCTTACTGACTAAAACCTACTATGTTCCTTCTGGAGGTCCCTGTGTACCAGGGCCACGTTAACTCTTACGAACAACCCGCAGCCCTTGAGTATTATACCTTCGTCCTAAAAGAGAATGACACGCACCAAACATATGGTAATTATCACTATTTCTACATATTCGGCCTCCAAATAGAGGTTATCTGGGTTCGTTTAAACATTGACTGGTACACTTATCGGCATTTTAATATATCAATTTTGCCAATTTATTATTATGTACCCTATTATGGCTAAAGGTTCGTTCAGATCTCCCGAAACGTAGCGGACACCGCACAGACAACAGTCTCAATACAAAAAAACTTCCTACATGAGTTTTTTCTGCTATATGCTTTCCTTAATTCTTCTTTTATTTCGAACCGATTCATAAATTAGTTGCTTGTGGTTAATTCTTTTTTCTCCGCTCGAGTTGAAAGAAAAGCTGCACGGCTGTCACAGATACGCACACGCATCGACGCAGACAAAATTATTATTTTCGAAAATGCTTGCCGGCCAGCGTCTGCGCGTCACAATATTTTGTTACCATCTTTCGATCTGAACGAACCTTAAAAAGACATCCACTGTGGATAACTTAGCAAAATTTACCGAAACACGCGAACTTCAGTATTCAATTTAATAAAGAAAACTTCGAGCACTTATTCCGATCAGGGAAGAAAATGAATCTGTGTTTTACGTTTAGCGTTTTGTATTTCAGTTGTCATGACCACCTTATTTCGTGGGAAGTCCTCAAGTGACCCCTCCCGCTGATGGTGCAGCTGGAGGGAGAATCAGACTCTTACTGACTATAACCCACTATGTTCCTACTGCCACGGTAACTCTTATGAACAACCCGTAGCCCAGCCAGACCTTGGCTCTAAGGGGAAGGGGGGATTGAATTCATTCTTGGAACTCTGATTGTCTAAAGTTGGTCATATGATGGGAAAACTGAAGTCAAACTTGAGACGCTTCAGTAAGAAGTCGCATGTACATTTGAATATATCAAAACATGTTTTGTGAACCGGCATTTGGCAGTCAACACAGTCCTTCGTGAGTGACACAGCAAGACTTTCTGATTTGCGTGAATACAAAGGCAACGAAAAAAAATGAATACCGAAGGAAAACTCTTCAAATTAGGTTAATAATGTTGTTTGTATAAAGTTTTAAATCAGTTCCATAACTATTATGAAAACAATGTCGTTAAATAACTTCAATAATTTGTATTGTTCTATCATGGGGTAACTTAAGTTGTAGTAAGTATTACTTTATATTTTTCTCTATTGAATAAATAATTACCTGCAGATAATTTGTCGTAATTTCAAATTGTGTATTAATTTCACTTTAAAAAATAAAGTAACGAAGTAATTTTTTAAATGTTTTTATTTATTTTTTGTCATATTTCGCGATATCCCCGAGCAGCTTATTTATTTTACTGCGCTACAGATAAGCAAGAAATTATTGTGAGCTGAAAATAGACAGCATGCAATTATAATGAATACCAACTAAATATCGATTGGCGACGTCACGCAAGCCCTTTGAACAGTGCAGGGGTAGATTGTTAGAAATGTATCGATAAATTTATTTTTTATTATAAATTAAGGAAATACAATGTCTCATTATAGGCTGGAGTGTTGCTGCAAGTAATGGGATATGAAATTTATAATGACGCCTTAATTATTTTGCAGCTGCATTATTATCTGTCTTCATTAAAAGACGTGAACTGCAATTATTATCGTGGGTGATGTGGGTATTTCGAAATTTACATTTTAATTATTTAAATAATATAGAATATTTTCGCACGGATAATTGTGAGTAGTACAGCTTTGGACCGTATGTTTTTATTTGTCGTTTAAACTAAGATAGTGAATACAATTAGATAACTTAAACAGTTCAGTTTTGTTTAATAAAGCAAAGGTCAGGAACAGATTAATAGTAACGAAGATATTTTGACGTTGTTGTTTTGACCCCGATCGCTATTACGTTCATTGAGTTCACGTCGAATATTAAAGATCCCTAAATCAGTTAGTGTGTGATATCATATTTTTAATTAATTTATCCTATATGTGATAAAAAATGCCTATACATCGGGAATATGGTTCATCTATGCTACCTGTGGTCAGGGCAACTTGCCGACGATGCGTGCCGTGCCCAAAAGTACAGCTTCATGCATTAAGCGCTTAGTCCGATTGTCTAACGAGTATTTCTTTGGGTACAAAGCATGCCTCCTGAATATTTAGCCAAAACTGCAGAATATATGTAGTTGTTTTGTCAGTTCTCATGAGGCTCTTTGACATTGACACTAGATGAGTTGTAGAGATTCAAACTCTTTCGTGTACCTCATTGCCATATTAAAATTGATAATCGGGTTTTTACATTTTAATGACAAATTGCCGATCGTGTCCCCGAGTCACGTGCCGCTAAGTAGATAACATTATTATTTAAACAATGAAAAAAAAAACATTATTAAGTTATTACTCTACTTACGCACTTATAGATACAGTTTATCGATATCGATAGTTCTAATCTCAACCCATCACTAAATGGTTAACCCTAAACGATGCACCCAGGGGTCGAATTGTCTTATAATGAATATTATGTTCAGTATTTTACGATCCTCCTTATCATGGATTGTGTGGAACGCTTAAAAATATTTGGGCAATCACAAATCTTTTTTGAAGTCACTATAAGTTATATTTTTTAAAACTATCCAATTTAAAGTGTAGGTACGTATATAACTTTAGCTAAAAAAGAGAGATAATAATTATATACTTTAATACTTCCATAATGTCGTTAACTAAAACAATAAATAATAAAACCTAAGGGCAAGTAACGAATTGTATTTTCTTAGAAAGAATATTTGTTTGATTTTTCATAGACACGTTAAAAGAGGTTATTAGACAATTACCATCCTAATTGTAGATAAGTTGCCCACAAAAACTCTCGGTTTATTCTGCCCTACTGCATTGTATTTTTAATGTCACAAAAGTGCAGGCAGACCGTATAACTCCAGAAATAATCCTTTTTCGTTTTGGTTTAGCTTCCAGAAATATTTTTAAATAGAATTTGGTAAGCCAAAACAGTCCCTTGACTTTTAACTTTAAAACGTTCTAAATTGAGTACAATAGTTAGCCAGACTCGGGCATAGATATATTATATCAACAAACGGACATATACTATGTTTCTTTGATCTTCTTCACGCCAAGAAAACAGAACACTATTAATTGGTTTTACATTGGTATTACACTTTAATTCCTCTCTCATATATTTTTGGTATTATATTCATTTATTATGACGACAAGTAATTATTATTTTATATTTCTACGTTTCATTTGTTGTTTTAAGATAATTGTGTATGCTGTATGCAACTGTAATGGTCATGCATATCAGAAATTATATTGTGAACAAATTAATTTTATATTTTATAGGCTATGCTGCTGTCGTGCCTGAATTAAATGAAGTTGAACAATACAATAAAAAAAAGTTATTTAAAATTTAAAAACGCGCCTTGATTTGATGATCAATTATTTAATTTATTAAGTCTGGTAAGTACTACATATATTTAAAATAAGGCTTTTCAGAACCTAAGCACTTTATGGTATAGATAAGAGATTCCAATTTTGTCGCTAGGCACTTCTTGTGACGCGGTGTGCTCTCATGCCCGGATAACTTGACCCGGATCGACTAGTGTTTGGTGTGACATCCCCATTGGCTGCAACGACGTTCAAAATGCTAATTATTACAGCTGCATTCACGTTATTGGCAACATATATTTATTGGAAACCCCTTTGTACCCTCGGAGGGCACGAGTAAGTATTTTCTTTGACTTAGGTGGAATCGGCTCCCATATTACTATGAATTATTAAAATGAATGAAAAATATTACCTACTTAATTAGTTTGAAACAGGTACAAAGTATTTTTGTATATTTGTGTCAGTTGAGTAATAAAATTAGATATGAGAGTATCACTGGAAGTTACCAACAAAGCTATTCTGGGGCTTTTGACTCGTTCTAAAAATTTGACCTGGTTTGGTATTTTCTTTTTGTTAACGTCCGTTATTGACAAACCTCGTCGATTTATTGCGACAAAGGAACATTAAAGGAACTTCGTGTCATGTAACCTTGAGCGAGTCACTGTATTGAAAACATAACTGGCATGTGTCCTGTCCCTGTGACGTCAGCGACCTTAATCAAAATTCATGATTATTGCAGAACGCCTTAGGCTGTGCTTGCGTTGTCAAAACAAACCTTTATTCTACTTAAAAGTAAAACAAAAATAAGATTTTCAGGATTTATTTGAGACTGTGTTGTCGTCAAGTGGACAAGACAAGAGAAAGTCGTGATGGCCTAGTGGTTAAAGCATCAGCCTTATGAGTATGAGGGCGCGGGTTCGGTTCAGGGTCAGGCAAGTACCAATGTAAATTTTCTAAGTTATGTGTACTTTCTAAGTATATCTTGGACATCAATGACTGATTAAAGGTGAAGGAAAACATCTCGAGGAAACCTGGACTATAAAGTCTGAAATCCCCAACCCGCGTTGAGCAAGCGTGGTGATTAACGCTCAATCCTTCTCCATATGAGAAGAGGCCTGTGCCCAGTAGTGGGACGATAAAAAAAGGCTGATGATGTGTCGTACAAAAATAACGAGATCGCAAAACAATTTCAGACATAAAAGTAGAAGATAGGTCTTTTTTTAATTGGGATATTCAGGCCTAGAAAGCTCTCATGGGTTTTCTGAAATTTGCGTTCACCTTTCAAATTTCACTGGAAAATTTTCGCAAGCTACGTAGCTATACATGAAGGGAGAATAAACTTGCTATACAAAGGGGATAAACTGTAAATTCCAAGACGTTGCAAATGCAATAATAGTGAGTGCATAGGGAGCGGCTAGTAAATGATCACTAAAACATTTCATTAGCAAGGCTTTTTCATTTAATTATTAAGCTTAGCAACTCATCCCTAGCTAGGCTATTTACGTTCAAACGCTTTTGCCATTTACTTTCTGTTATACGTACAAATATACTATCGTAATTGAAAAAATAATTTTATTAATCCAGTGAAAAACTTTTTATCGAAAGAAAAACCTACTATTATATTCCATATTCGGGCGACAGGACAGTTGTCAAGCCAATCATTTTCTCATGGCTTTTATTCTTTATTATATTCTATATATAAAAATGAGTCCCTATTTCCCTTAGTTACGGCATCACGCGTGACCAGCAACACGGATTTTACTAATTCTTTTTGTCTTTATGAGGAGATGTCTGACAAAGGAAACTACGAAGTTCGCCTGGTCAGTCAATGTGCATTAATAATATGCAGCCAAATTTAAATCAGCGTTTGGAGACAATTATAAATAACGACATTGCATACACCGAGCCAGTTTGTGTCAATTTGTTTCAATCAAGGCATGGGCGCCAGGGCCCACAGACGGCAATTAAGACAACTTATATCAACAACCTTGATGTCACACGAAAATAAATTTATTATAGTTTATGTTTTATTTGATTACATTGTTAAGCGGTGCCATCATACAGATCATCTATAGTACAAGACTGTAAATGGATTTCAACAAACTTAAATTTTGTTGGCGATTAACTATCAAGAGCTATTTTATTTATTTCATGGCTGTTACCAATGTTTACCTTTGCAATAACTATAACATGGCCACCATTAATTCCCATATTATTTGTCCGATACCTACAAGTCAATGAATTAATTAAAGGTTCCATTCCGTCGTAGTTGTGACATTCATCACTTCTTTAATTTAATTGTGATCTTTGACCATATAATGAATAGTTTCGAACAAATATCATGAGGCAATGTCTAATAGGTCGTCATATTAAACATGATTAATGTCAGTACTAAAACTTTATGACATAGGTAGGCTTCAAGTATGCGCGTAAGCTTAAGAAAAGAGGTCTAAGAACCTATCTAGACGCTCAAAGATTTATTTATGACCAGTACTGTTACAAGGGTACTTCGTTTATTATATCGTGAATGATAGTTGATAGTAGCTGAAATTGCAATAAAAATCACCTCGCTATATTCCCAGAATAAGTCATGACTACAAACAAAGGAGCCAGGCTACAGCAAAACTGCTGAATCCAGGCTGCAATTATATCGGTGTTTAGAACCAGCATCAAGAATGTTAAGCTCATCATAATAAAATACTACGGGTGGCTTAATAACGGATGTTATGGCAATAGACACCGATACGTGTCACAATCAGACGGGATGACTAATGCTTAGATTTAAACACTTCAACAGATATTTTACAATGATGGAACTAACAAATTAGACAAGAATTAACAAAATGTATTAGATATTATGCAGTCTTAAATTCAATTTTTTGGCAACACAAAAAAAAATAACTTGTTATATTAACTTGTGTAATTTTATAAAAATATATCGAAACTAATATTACTTGAAAACTTTTCGTCGTTCCTAAATGAATTTCTTCAACACACATAAGAGGAAAGTGTTCGGTAATCCGTTATGAGAAACAGAAGCTACATGCATTATAAAACTGAACAGTAGCGTTATTATTTGAAGGGCATACGGCTATTCATTTCACAGTACATTAGGGCCTATGACGTTTAAATTAAACGCATACGATACCGATGATCAGTTGAACAGCTCCATTGAACCCTGTAATTGCCCTCAGGGCTTCATCGTACATTGACATTAATTAAGATTTGAATTAATTTAGTACAGTGTTTTAATATTCAATAACAACAATGCAGTTGGCACCTACTACTTGACTTGAAAGATATTCGACTTAGTCTTGTAAGTGAAGTCTATAAAATTAATATTTTTATACCAAGGAAAGGTCCGTAAAAGACTCATTATCCGATTGTTAAAAAGGGTTATGTCCTTCACGCGTATTTTGCGTGTATGTATATAATTCATGCATGTATCTGTATTACCTCATACCTACGAAACGGCAGAACCCAACACGAAAATCAGGGCATCGCTGGATTTGCCTCTATTACCCAAGTGTTCTTAGATATCAGACGTTAAAAAAATCAACATGGCGGCTTTAAGATGCCATTCACTTAAATACCTAATATTTTGTTTATTTTCTACCCTTTGTGTATCAAATTTAAGGACTCATCTGAGGATTTTGAAATTATTCATCACTGATATAAAAAATACTGCATAAAATAAGATATACCTATAATATCCATCTAACATATCAATCAGTACGTGAGACCGATGAATAGGATTGTGAACTCTAAATAAATCTAATATTTTGTCAAATAAAAAGATTGAAATAAAGAACATCTAATTTAACAAAAAAACAATGAAAAATCTCAACTAACATTCGGGGATGTGATTTTCCAACTTGTTTCAACTTTACTGCATTTTTTAATTATTGCGATAAGAATTGTATTGTAACTAAGTATTTTGATAACGTAGTACTTGAAATGGCTAGTTAATCACCCACTATGGGAATATTGGTCAAGTGGCTTATAATTTATGAAGTGGAACAAAAGATTAATATACCTCTATTTAAGTATTCATTTTTCATATACACATTTCTGCTAGCTATACTGTTAGAATAGTTGTAATGGAACGCAACCATTTTTAAAGTTCCTTGTTCGACGCTTGTGGCGCCGCGACTCTCTCTTGTTTTTTTTCCATTGATCTCAATAAACGTTGAAGTTGAATAAACTTAATATTTTATTTAAATACCACAACCACGCAAAATCCTTCATGGTAGCAGAGCGTGGTTCGGGCTGGTACAGTAAGAAATATCAGGAAAGTGAGAATACAACTTCAGTTTGTGAAATAAGTGTTGAGATTCAATTTGAGGTTATCCGTACAACTTATTCTCGTCTGTAAGAACAGAACTCTCAGTAAAAATGAGCTCGAATAATATGTTCCATATTGAAAAATTAGTAGGAAGAGAAAACTTCGCTACGTGGAAATTTAGTATGAAGACATATTTACAGCACGAGAATCTGTGGAGTTGTATTGAGCCCGGTAAAGATGTCCCGATTGATCCTAGCAAGGATGTCAAGGCCAAGGCAAAGCTAATCTTGCTTCTTGATACACAAAATTACGTTCACGTCCAGGACTGCACAACAGCGAGAGAAGTTTGGCACAATTTACACCAAGCCTTTGACGACAATGGACTTACGCGAAGAGTTGGCCTACTCAAAGATTTAATTAACACGACTCTGGAATCTTGCATTAGTGTTGAGGAGTATGTCAGCAAGATTATGAATACTGCTCATAAACTACGTAATATAGGATTCAATGTCGATGATGAGTGGCTCGGGACATTAATGCTGGCCGGATTACCAGACGAATACAAGCCCATGATTATGGGGCTCGAGAGCTCGGGCATCAAAATTAATGCAGACTCAGTTAAGATCAAGCTTATTCAAGAAGTAAACACCTCAAAGTCGGCTGCTTTCTTCACTAAATCAAAGAAAACTTCAAACAACAAAAGTTACGTTCCATCAGGTAAACCGAAGGGGCCAAGATGTTTCAAGTGTAATAAGTATGGTCATTTTGCCAAGTTCTGCAAGCAATCAAAGGGGGCACCAAGTAAAGAAGAAAGCTCCAGTTATGTAGCTGCATTTTCAGCGACTGTTGAACAAAGTGTGTGTGATAAATGGCTAATAGACTCCGGTGCATCCATGCACATGACAAGCAGAGATGATTGGTTGTACAATGTCACAGAGCCATCTGTAAAGAGTGTAACAGTTGCTAACAGGGAGCCATTAGCTGTAAAAGGAGTTGGTTATGTTGATATACCCATAAACCAGAAGGATAAAATTCAAGTGAAGAATGTTTTGTTTGTTCCTGGGTTAGCTGCAAATCTCCTTTCTGTCAGCACTATTGTGAAGAGTGGATATAAAGTTTTGTTTAACAACAGAGGTTGTGATATCCAGAACAATGTAGGAAAAGTAATATGTACTGCAGTATTGAACAACAACTTATACATCATGAACCCTGGTCAAGAAATGGTTCATCTGACATCAAGTACAGTGAATTCTAATGACACTTATTTGTGGCATCTGCGAATGGGACACTTGAATGTAACAGATATAAGAAAATTGCCAAACTGTGTAGACGGTGTGACTTTGCCAGAGGAAAAAGGTAACAGTGAAATTACATGTATTCATTGTTTTGAAGGAAAGCATAGCAGGATGCCGTTTAAAAATGTAGGCTCTAGAGCAGTAAAACCACTAGAGCTGATACATTCAGATTTATGCGGCCCTATGGAGAACCTATCATATGGAGGTATGAAATATTCATTTATGAAGAAACTTACTCACCAGTTGTCAGATATACAACAATCCGTTATCTATTTGCTTTGGCAGCCAAATATGATCTACAAATAGACCAAATGGATGCTGTATCTGCCTTCTTGCAGGGAGAAATTGATAAAGAAATTTATATGCAGCAACCAGAACAGTTTAGACAAGGATCTCAGGTGTGCAAGCTACACAAGTCCATATATGGCTTCAAACAAGCCAGCAGACTATGGAACATTAAATTAAAGAATGTTTTACATGAGCTAGGAATGCTCCAGTCGAGAACAGATCCCTGTGTCTACTATAATGCCGAGAAAAATACATTTATAGCTGTTTGGGTTGACGATTTAATATTATTTACTGCTCAAGAGTCAATTAAAAACTTGTTGAAGGAAAAATTAAAACAGCAATTAGAAATGAAAGACTTTGGGCCAGCAAGTGAATGTCTGGGTTTGCGCATTGCCAAAGATGGGAATAAAATAATTATAGATCAGGAAAAATATATCAAAGAAATTTTGGCAAGGTTCAGAATGTCTGACTGCAAACCTGTAAAAACACCATTTGAAGTTGGTATGAAGTTTCATATAAGTGAGAAAGAAGAAAAATTTGATGGTCCCTATCAACAAGCAATTGGATGTCTACTTTATGTGGCTCAAGTCACACGTCCAGATATATGTTATGCTGTCAATGCACTAAGCAGGTTTAACAAAAACCGAAGCACTGAACACTGGTCTGCAGTGAAACGAATTTTTAGATATCTTCAGGGTACAAAAGATATGAAGTTAATATTCACCAAAGATGGTAATGAAGAGATACTGGGATATTGTGACGCCGACTGGGCCAGTGATGTCCGCGACAGAAAGTCGTGCACCGGTTATCTATTTCTGTTACAGGGTGGAGCCATTTCGTGGCGGTCACATAAGCAGCAGACTGTTGCCCTGTCGACCGCTGAGGCGGAGTACATGGCGATGTGTTCCGCTGCGCAGGAGGCGCTGTGGTTGCAGCAGCTTCATGGCGAGCTCGGACAGCAGCTAAAGAACCCGCTTATCATCTTCAGTGACAACCAGAGTGCAATTAAGCTAACTATCAATGATTGTTATTTGCCTCGATCTAAACATATAGATATTCGGTACCATTTTCTAAAGAGTCATGTTAATAATTTGAAAATTAAGTTTCTGTATGTTAAAGGTGCTGAAATGATAGCAGATAACTTAACTAAGGGTACTACAAGTGATAAACATTTATATTGTGCAACAAAAATGGGGTTGCGTCCCAAGGGAGGGTGTTAGAATAGTTGTAATGGAACGCAACCATTTTTAAAGTTCCTTGTTCGACGCTTGTGGCGCCGCGACTCTCTCTTGTTTTTTTTCCATTGATCTCAATAAACGTTGAAGTTGAATAAACTTAATATTTTATTTAAATACCACAACCACGCAAAATCCTTCATATACGCCTGTAGTATGTAGAAAAAAGTGTTTTAATTTTAAGGAGTAGAGAGATCACCTTTAAAGACAATATTGCATATTATTTAGAGTTTAGCTTATTAATTCCTGTAATTAACACACGCCCGACTCTCACTTAGCCGCCTTTATCTGTTTAAGACAAAGTTCAGCCACCAGTTTGTAAAAAATCAGAACAAAAGCGCTCCAAAAATAAATTTCATTAATACATGGTTAATTTGTGTCATGTATGTTTGAGATTTTTTGAAACGATATAACTATTGTACCGCTTGCCGATACCCTGCGTAAGCGCCACTCAAGTCCGGCGCCGGTTTTTAGTCTCAAGCACATTATAATTATGCCAAATTACGTCATTGGTTACAATACCGTAGAACCTCTTAAAGTCGACCCCCACAAATCGAAAAACAATAGTTCTTGGCTAGTCCTGTTAATTCCTAAACATGTTGATAGATACAAACGTCAGCACATCAAGCCACTTAAATCTGTCAAATTTCCTTAATAGGTTCAAAGTGGATTGGGAAAATTAAATCGAATAGTTTCCATTGAAAATCAACTTATAGAAATTCTTTCTGTAGGCGCTAGCACATCAACTTAACAGATATACATAGGTATATGTATGTGTTAAATTTCTTTGATAGATTTTAAAACCTTTTCACAATTTTGGAAGGTTAATATTCGATTGGTAAAATTTTACAGATTCGGGTAGATTTTCTGCTGGCGTCTGTACTATAATATTTATATTGGTTACTTGTAAAATAAACTTCTATCTTTTTTGAAAGCAAAGATACAATAAGTAGAGTTATCAGAGTGTGTATCAAAATCTCTGATGTATCTACATTAAGCAGTAAATAAATTTTAGCTTCGTTTTCTT
The DNA here is from genome assembly GCA_958496145.1 of Heliothis peltigera. Taxonomy (NCBI): domain Eukaryota; kingdom Metazoa; phylum Arthropoda; class Insecta; order Lepidoptera; family Noctuidae; genus Heliothis; species Heliothis peltigera. Next base: position 10,067,536 of record OY292321.1, on the reverse strand, counting down.
CTTCTTAGCATTCACAACAAAGGAAAAAATAAATAGTGGCCACTGTGTCTGTAACTCAAACGAATTCTTAAAATAGTGTAGCAAAACATGCAAGAATAATAATATCGATTATTATATAAAGTTTATTTTATTTTGATATGGGTAATGATGTTTTTTCCATTGTGTGCGACTGTATTGATAGAAGTATTATTTTTTAATTAAAATTCTAATTCGATGAAAAGCTTCGCTTAATTAATCAAGAATCGATAATGATTAATTTAAAAATATCAACAGTAACTACAGCGCCGACTCCAAATAAAACTTGGGATAAGGGCAGGAGGATGATGATGATGATCGACAATAACAACAGAACAAACGCAAACAATGAATGTATTATTTTGGTTTATACAAAACATGTCCTTATTAAAACTCTAAAACACCGAAAGATGCTCAAATGCATCAACTATAGTTATTAGTTAACAATATCAGTTTAATATAATGATACCAAATAAAATGATTCAGTAATGATAACCTAACGTCAGAAGATTATTAATAGTGGTTTTGTATAAATAGGCCATCTTCGTTTCGAGTGCACTTGTACAATTTCCAGCACTATAATCGACGCAGGCCGGCTTGCATAATTGCAAACACATGAACTCGAGTGCCCACTTTTATGATAGAAGATATATTATGCTCATAAGTACGCTAAGTGTAAGTTAGCCGAATGCTACTTGACCTTAAAATACTTTTGGATGGTCCTAAACTCCCGAATCCTTGAATTAATTTTGATACACAGGGAAAATGTCCCTTCTTTAAAAGTTGTCTTCGTCTTTCGCGTCTATCACCTTTGGTGATATTTATATCTTTATAAATACTTATTAAATATAAATTAATTATTTCTTTATTTTTATGAACTGGTTTATATTTTGGCGTTTCACGTACGTCTAGCAGGGTAATAGCGTAAGCGCTCGCGATCGTCAGTTTTAAATAATTCATCAGTTTTGGTGAGCGATGCAATTATACCGGGCGAGACGAGTGAGCAGCCACTAAACACCGAACTACTTATAAAAAAAACGACAATCATTCGTTTAGGAACTGAACTTGAAGATGCTGAACGCAAATCTTTGATGACAAGCTCGGAAAGTGAGTATCTCCGAGTCTTGGAATGCCTTGGAAGGCTAGTTTGATGATAGAATTTAAGTATAGTTGCACATGCTGGTATAATTGTCATAAAACTATGTGCACTTCACATATTGTGAACGTTTCCAAAACGGTGGTATGTGCTTTGTATGCCATACTTTCAGCAGCTAACGTAGATGCAATTTTTTTGGCAACTAAACAATTTGCTATGTAAAAAAATTTAAAATCATAATAATTTAAAAATAAGGATAAAATATGTTAAAGAATTTCTAAATTTCTCACTCTACATTCGGTTCCGATTTCATTGTGTGTAACATATTAAATTGGCATTAAATTCTACGGACTAATATACGCAGCCAAAAATAGATCTTATAGAAAATTGAAACTTAGTATGTGACGTTTAATTTGGTTTCCTTTGTGAAGGTCCCTTTCCATTGATAGAATATATTGTACTTACTGTCGGGGCAGTTCTCCTCGTCGGCTCCATCATTGCAGTCGTAGATTTCGTCACACCGGCGGCTGTTTTCTACACATCGCGATTCGTCGCAACGCATGTATGAAGGCGGACAATCTGTGAACAAATTTCTTGTCAATTGTGCTTACAAATAACTGTAGCAAATTTTAGGGCAACAATATTTTACGGCATCACAATATGATGAGTTAACTTCTTATAAGTTTAAGTAATGAACTGTAAATGTAATCACAGCTTCTGATTATAATTGTATCAGAATACAAACTTAATGTATTATTACATAAATAGGTTTTCCTTTTAGTGAAAAGCAATCATAATAAATACTGAGGAGAAACTGGCCTAGATAAATGATAAATTGATGGTATAAGAATAATGATTATAAGTGCTTTAATGTTATATACCCTGAGCTCTAGGATCGTAGCTCGGTGTCGTTTCCGGTGCAGTCACTGCAGGGGTTACTATAGAAAAAAAAGAAACATCAAATAAAAAAAAAAAACGAAATAAAATAAGATCAAAATAACATAAAAAGCAATAAATTTTCTGCCAAGCAATCAGTTTTTATAAAATAATACCAGAAGGATAGACAGAATTGTCTCCATTTTGCCCGTCAACAGGAAATGCGCTGGAGTTTTGATCATAGTTGGTTTCGGATTGGTCATAGTTCGGTGAAATGTCACCTCTTTGCCTTGGATCTGGGTTCCGGTCGTCTGAGCGGGGTTCAACAGTCTGGTCATAATTATTGCTATCTGGTGAAACGTTAGAATTACGATCATCTGGAATAGCATTAGAATTCTGATCGTCTGTAGAAGAATATGGATCCTGATTATTTGGTGAACCGTAGGAATTCCTGTCTTCTGGATAAGGATACGAATTTTGATCATCTGGAGAACCGTTAGAGTTCTGATCGTCTGGTGTGGAGTAAGGATTCTGATCGTCTGGAGAACCGTTAGAGTTCTGATCGTCTGGTGTGGAGTAAGGATTCTGATCGTCTGGCGAACCGTTAGAATTAAGATCATCTGATGAACCGTTCAAATTTTGATCATCCGGTGACCCATTAGAATTTTGGTCATCAGGTGAATTTTGGTCGTCAGGTGAATTTTGGTCATCTGGTGAACCATTCGAATTTGGATCATATGGTGATTCGTCATAATTATTTTGAATATTTGGTGGAGTATTAGAATTTTGATCATCCGGTGAAGAATATGAATTGCGGTAATCTGGAGTTGTTGCGTACGCTGAATCGTCCTTATCGCTAATATTATTTTCGTAATCGACAGGTGGTTCTTGTTCTTCAGCCGTAAAACTGGAAGCTTTAAAAAAAAAGAAAAAAAATAAAGAAATAATATAAAAATCTATTGCTACATAAATCAAAGCCTTTACGGGATAAATGATTTCAATATATTATTACGGTTCTAATAACAAACTTTGGGTAGATTGTAACGAATACAATAGATATACTAGTACATAATCTCTAACATGACTTTTAAAAGACTTTCAGCACCGTAACTTATTTAATAAAGTATTATATATGTGCAATAAATGGTCTAACCAAAAATAGTACATCATATTTTTACAGGTCATCTAGTTCATGCTAAGGACCATGTTCATCACAAAAATCGAGAACGTTCATAGAGACCTGTCCGGTTAAGCCGTAAACAGCCTTCAAGGCTGAACTGCGAATTGCCAGAATTAAAAAAAAAACGTTCATAGAGTACGGTGTTATGCGTAAGAACACAATTGTAATTTGGCGAATGTGATGATAAATTTAATAAAATATGTCATTATTTTCATGACTTTTTTGCGGTAAACATGATTCTTAGCATATTCCAGATGACCTGTAAAAATATAATGGACTGTTTTTGTTAAACCTTATATATTGGTCCTTATATATTAAACACTAGTTTGCGCTTGCGATTTCTCTCGGGTCTTGAGGTAACCATACTGCTGTAGCCATATTACGGGCTTATTGGTTTTAGCGTGAATGAGTATAAAATATACAGATGCATATCCATACATCATTACAAAGTTGTATTTCATTTACTTTATTACATTTTGATATATTTATAGACGAGACTAGTATCGGGTTCTTCCTTATTTACATGGGTTCTCACAAATACAATTCTTATTAGTAATAGAATCATTGACAAATTTAGCATCGTCCTAGAGGACGGCTTCTAAGCCTAATCCACTCCTAAAACTCACTCTCATCATAGTTCTGACTGTAATTAAATTATCACAAATTCGTGATCTATTAACGTTGGTACTAACCTGGGTCGATCAATTGAGCGCTAAAATCGTCATAATTAACAGTATATTCTCCGAGACGCCCTATGGTTCGTATGTGGTTCCTAAGGATTTCCTTAATTTGGTCTGTGTCCTCGTTTCTTGTTGTAACAATGTCTAATGTTACTTTGCACAGGAAATCGTCATTCACTAATGATCTGGAAGCACAAAAAAACGTATATTCAAGTCATGTTTGTTTCTCTTTGAGGCATTCTTGAAGACATGTTCATGGTCATTTACTGAGCGAGGAATATTAGTTTAAAATTCTCTAAAAGAAGTCTTTAGAAAAATATTCTGGAAATCATGTGAATAGATTTGTTAGATATGTTTACTAATTTACAATGTGTGGACTAAATAAGTATATACTAGGTTTTTCCATTTTTGATGTAAAAACTAAGATGCTTATCATCAGCATTTACACGACTACTTCGTAATGTTCTTATGTCAAATTGTATTGTACAGTTTCTTACACGCCTCAAAAATTAGACTCTTTGGGATAGAAAATTATTAATTAACTAATTCTCCTGCATTTTTTTTATTTCATCGTTTAACGTTATCTTTTTCCAATAAATATTTCCAGATTAAAAATAGCCATATCAGTCCAGCCATCTTGAGTTTTAAGCAAGACTCAATCTGATACTTGTATAATTTTAAGAGGTGATCAACGCTTACTGTATTCTGACTAGGCTGGAGCGCTGCGTTCCAGGTAAGTTTTCAAACAGCAAGTCCACAGCATTCGCCAAAGAACGAGAGAGATTCTGGAACTCTGGTGAATCCCTGTTTGAATACGCTGGAATGTATGGTTCCATTACCAGGAAGGTGACACGGAGAGTCTCTGAAAATATGGAGAAAGGAAGAATTGAATTAATTTGTAATTTTAATAAATAGTATTCGTATTTTAAAATCTTTGACAACTATTACTTCAGTATTAGAAAGCCCATTATTCGAGGAAGGCTACTTTTAATTATTTTTTTTGCAGGTGGCAGTCTAGTGTTTTTTATTTCCTTTACATTTATTTGTTAGCTGTTCCTCGCGGTTCTAACCATTTTCCCGAAGGAACTACTCTTTGCTTTTGTCTTTCCTCAGGCTCTCTAGACTGTGTGTCAAATGTCCTTTAAATGAAATCAGAAATTTTGACGTGAAAATCGGACAGACTGAGTTACTTTAAGGATTTTTGAACAATATCCAAGTTTGATTTATTAAAAAACATGTTTACAACTTACTTTCTTTAAGTTCCGACTCCGACTTGTCGGCTGACCCGGAGCCACCGTCCAGATCGTCATCCTTGCCGAAACTGGAATGTAGAAATTAAAACAATTAAGATACTGATAATATCAAATCAGATCTTCTGTCATTTAGGATTTTTACTATTCTTGCGGCTATCTTTAGTCTAAATTTAGATAAACGGCTAAGCCTCCTCCTTCCTTGCACTGACCTCCAATTATTACTATTATCTATCGAGCAATTGACATGGCCAGTGGGTGCCAGCTGGCTGTTATCGTTTGGAGTTTTGGGTGCATTCTAGGTGTGGCCATGATAAGTAGGAGCAGAGGCCTTAGTTAAGGGCGGTTTTAAGGCAGAGTAATGTGAATGGACTAAAACCTTTTTTTCAGTGAAGTTACATATTACAAACTAATGGGTTGTTATGCTGTAAATTATTAGCAGTAATTGAAACCTCTAACCATATATCTTTGAACCAGCCAATTATTTGACGAAATTTATTAGGTGGTTGAGATTCAAAGTGCTTTTAAGGATAAAGTTTTCGTTCAGCATTGGATATATTAATTGAGATATTATAACAAACATGACGAATCAATCTTCAATTTACCTGGCATTATCATCGATGTTGCTCTCCGTGACAGTTTCTTTTTCGGCTTCAGAATCGTCATTTTTCCAAAGGCCAAGTGGATCGAAGCCTGAAATAAGATACAAAAATATATATTATTTTATATACAACTATATCCAAAATATTCAACTCTATACTACATATTTTCCTCAAATCTTCGAAATCTTACGCATTAAAACGTAATTCTACAGTTGTATCAACATTGAATATGCTTAACCTAAATTGGTTCCTTTCTTGAATAGTACTACGAACTTATGGATGGAAGGATGCATAGTACCTGTATAATATATAAATTCCTATGTAAGTATACTTGTAGAAAATGAATTAAATACATGCGCTTTATCGATTACTGCTCAAAAAATGTACATATGTAAAATTGATTTCTTAAATCATCGCAATTAGCTTGATAGTCAAAGTACGGCCCTAGCAGCTTCTATACTTTGCTTTAATCCATTGTATAGGAATAAAACAAATGAACTTTTCTAAATATAATTATCTTTTTAAATTCATTACTTACTTAGCCATCCGGCATCACGTTTTAACCGCTTAAGATGATCTAATAACGAAGACTCTTCATTATTTACTTCTAGGAACTCATTTGATGCGTCCTCCTCACCCTCCCAGTAGATGTCACTCGCGTTTGACACCTGAAATATAAGCAATGTTCAATGTTAGTTTCAACTAAGATAATTCGTAAGTTTTTAAATTACCGATAAAAACCATTATATAGAAATAGTTATTGTTCATAATTAAAAATATATATAAGAAAGTGTATTAAGTATAGTCTTTACGAGTGGTCAAAATTCAGAAACTCATTTTTCACTTTTGGACCTTTGTGAATGGGATACGCTCGGGACCCAAGTCGATAAAACAAATAACAAAGTTTGATAACAAGTCAAGCTGGATGATAAATAGTAGACTCTAGACGAATCCAGGATAACTCATAAAGGAGAAATCAAACAAATAGAGTTATAGATTTGAGGGTTGTTCGCAAGATTTACCGCGACCCTTGGACGCAAAGACCCCCAGAAGAAACAAAGGGGGTTTTATTCAGGAAGAGTCTGACGCTTCCTTCAGCTGCACTCATGGTAGGGGTCATTTGATGATTTCTCACGACAAAGAAAAGCCTACATCACTCACTACGACGATAGTAAAACAAGAAGTCTGGTTGCGCAACGCTACATAATTACGTAGCAAAAGGCAATTGGCAGTCGCATGTAAACGGTTCCCCAGAATCCCGAGAATTTTCGTGAAGAAAGGTTTATTAGGTCTACATAAGACCCTCGGTTTGTATTATATGGGAATAAGTAAATAGGTGTTGCGTGATTGGTCAGAAGCGCTCGACATGCCCCGCCTTTATAACGATCTCGATTTAACTGCTGAATCCCGTTCTAGTAATCTCCGCCTTTATTTTATACGTTACAGTATTAGAACACATTTATTTCTCTTTGTTAACATTTATCAAGATTTAGCGCATTGCAACGTCTTGAGTGCAACGGTTGCATTCGACATGTGCATCATTTTGCAGCAACGGATTGGCTTACAAGTGCAAATGTTTTATTTTGGTGCCTATTATTATGTAGGTTTATACCTTAATTAATGGCTCAAGTTTTGCTCAAGTACTACGTAACGACGATAGTGTTTGAATCAATACAAAAGCTCTGAAACCGGGGCGGGGCAGCGCGTTTCTTTACATTAAAAGCTAAGTGTAAAACTGAAACATATCCAGAATGCCTGCAGTAGTGAATACTCGACTGTCTTTTAACTCTTTAATGTCATCTTTTATTTAGTAAACCTACTTACACAAAAAAAAAACAGGTACAGGCAATGGTAGAGAATCCGAGATCATGAAAACAATCGCTATCCTGAATTTTGTCATGAACAGAATCCAATATCGTAATAATTATACAACGCTTTCACTAATTAAATGAACAAATACACGTTCAAGTCTATTAACATTCGGTAACATACACAAACACCTTTAGTCGAATTGAGAACCGATATGGAAGTTATATAAAATGATTAGTTAGGAAAATAATATAAATTGGGATATAACTGCTCATCTCTCCAATTCTATAAGTATACTTTTCTATGGTAATACGTGAAATATATATAAAGTCTCTAATAAGTACCAAATACGATACAGGGTTTTCCTGACCAACTGTACAACTAGCGCCATCTGTGTGTTGTAGTGCATACTTTCAACGCTTCAAGCTGACGAAGCTGCAGAACCTTCTCACTATTTTATGATAATATCCTTAATAATGCTCTATGCTTGTTATTTAGTTTTCATAACTGGCTTGGCCTTATCAAAGGAAAAACTGAAAATTAAGTACTAAAATAAATAAGGAGATAATTCTCCTTTTTTTTTGCCATGATTCTTTTTTTACTTAGTAGATACGAAAAATAATTTCATTCGCATTAAAATCAGAACCCAAGAAAAGCGTTAAAAAGCCGAACATTAACACCTTCATCAAAGGAACTACCAAGACCCAATTTACATAAGACGGTACCTACGATACACCCGAAAAAATGAAGAAATAACAAAAACCGGACAAAAGATCGTAAAATCGTCATTAAATCGTAGCGGGGAGTCATGATTCGCAAATAAATCGACACTCGAGCCGCAATTAGGGGAGGGTGGGGTTGCCGGCACAAGGGGGATTTCCTTGCAATTTTAGTTAGTCCAACATGATCCGCCGACGGGTGAGAACGACAAGACTTGCAAGCTAATGGCCGCTCGGGACGGACGACTTGCCCCTACCGTTCTTGACTCGCTCCGTACTTTGTCGACTTGTCTAATAAAATAAGAGGCCGTTTTTGGATGCTGGCTATAATAATATTGCCTATGTCATTGGTTTCTTGCTTAATAATGTCAAAAACTTTAATCTTTAACCGTTTCTTAATAAGTTTTGCCTCCATATGTTAAAAATGTTCCACATAGGTATAGGAACATAATAAGCCCGAAACTGACAAATTTACCTAATGAAGTTTGAACCATATCAAGATACGCCATATCAACGCTTCAGCAATGAAGTTAAAAAACTAGTAAGGATTTTTTTCAGATTGGGGTAGCTTGATTTGCTGGTTTCGTTTGTACATACAAAAGGTTAAACCGCCTACCAAAATCACAGCCATGCCCATCCAGTCAGAATTTACCAACTTAACAGAACTGATTACTTCTTAGGGAAGAAATGAGCACCCGAGTTTATGCCAATTATAGCCAATTATATGTTAGGTATATCAATTTTAAAATTAATTCGTCAATAGAAAATTTTCATTTTTATTTTATAGCCATTTTCAGAGCCCGATTTGTAGTAACAGATAAAAAAGCACTCAAGGATAATAGGTATGCAAGCCCCGGTTATCCGACAAACGTTTTGTAGGTCGGATTCTACGAGCCTACTTTCCTTTTTTCAAAATGCCAGCCCTGCAATCGAAACACAAACATTTTGATTTCTACAATGTTGGCGGCAACAGCGCTTAAGTCTCAACCAAAAAAAAATGTACAGTGATAGGTATGTCGAATCACAAGGGGGGGCTGGATTACCGCAGGCCTACTCTACTGACAAATCAATCACTTTGTGTAGTGTAAACCCATTTATCTTTGCACTATGCACCACCAAAAAAGTCGGCTCCATTATAATAGGTAATTTAATAGGCATTTAATTACACTCGCCTATCTTTGTTCTAATTTTATTTGATCACTTTAGAACTTATTATAATAATCATGCGAAGGTACTGGAAAAACCCAAAATTCATGAATGACATAAAAAAATAATGTTCCAAAATAAATGCCGATGAAATTAAATTAAAAAAATATTAGTTTAAGTAAACAAACGCATGTGGAAAAGCTTTGCAGCTTGCATAGAAACCAGGGTCACGTAGCTAGTATAACCAGAAAAATCGTACAAAACAATAACTGATGATGAAAATGAAAACATCCTTTGCTTTATTTCCAAAATGTTTACAAAGCATCATCGTAACGAACAACACGTTCCATAAAAATAAAATACTATTTGAATTTTATTTCCTGTTTTAAATACGTACGAGTATACAATATTATTAGTTTTGTAACAATCTTTACCGGTGACTGACTAATCATAAAGTGAATAATTTTAGCATTAATGACCGTGACGTATGTACATACGGCGTTGTAGTATTGATTGAGGATATTGGTGGCATTAATAACTTTCATAAAATCATAGAGGCCGAAAAATTATTCATCGTCGCATCTATTTAAAGAATACACTGAATGCTAAATTGAAGACCTCGATTTGACTTCAAACTTATATAAGAATGAGTATTATCGCTCTTTAGGTTAAAAAGCGGTTTTTAATTACCTTGATGGGAAGCTACGCGGTATTACATTCTTCGTGGTAGCCTAAAAGGACAATTATGATTTCCTTTCAGGCTTGATTAAGGACTATTTAAACTCTGAATTTCTACGTTACTATGTTACCGTGGCCCTGGCACACAGGGACCTCCCGAAGGAACATAGTGGGTTTTAGTCAGTAAGAGACTCCCTCCAGCTGCACCCTCAGCGGGAAGGGTCATTTGATAATTTCCCACGAAAAGGACTACTTACACTTTACTCTAGGTATCAAATCAACGTGAGACGAGTACGATTTTAGATGATTCAAAAGAAACTTCATATGTTGTTACATTTGTAAATAATAAATAGGTACGTACAGCTTTTAAATGTGTTAGCATTCTAAAATAGTAGTCTATACTAATACCTCAATTTTCCCAAACCAACCCGAGTCGAGCAGCTAGTTTAATATAAACTAAAATATCTTTGGAAACACTCAGTTCTATAAACTCCCAAATAAAAAAAAACCTTAATCTTCAATTGCATTTACATAAAAGCTAACGTACGTAAGTAATTCTTAGATCAGAAGTAGAGATAAACATTACAATTGAAAGATTATTACTAGCACAAACCTGGAGTAACGTCGATTGATATTAAACCGATTCAAAAAAGAACGTAGAATAATTAGGTCGAGAAGTCAAGATCGCGCAACGTAACGAATAATGTAAACAATACGTGGTGATGGCCTTATGGTGTTGTAACACGTATGTTAGGAGAATAAAATACCGTATTTTATCACCTGATGTATTTATTTCTCAGAAATTCTTCTTTCGCTATGTTAAAGATCTTCACGGGCAACGATTTTTTTTATTTAAGGATAGTGTTTGCTTTAATACTAACTTAGTTTAGAAAAACCGGTATTTGGGTATTAAGTGTTTATAGCTTAAAGATATAATAAGATTCATAAGGGTATTAAAAACATATTAAGGGCCAGTTTCACAGGTTACGGATAGCTACTATACCAGATAAATTAAATAATGGAACAGAATTTGTGTCAAATTATCTGCCAGATAAATTATCTGGAACTTATCAGCAACCTGTGAAACTGGCCATAAAGCTATAAGTCTATAGTTAAAAGATAACCATTTATAAAACAAAACACTCTCACACAAATATTTTCATTTTTATTTTTAAAACAATTATAAAATTAATAACATCAGTCATCCTGATGAAACTCGTTAAAAATCGACAAAAAATTAATAGATTAACGAAGAAATAGGCATGGGTATGAAGTTCCCTCATTAATAGATGCCTACCTATATTAACGAAGGCGGGCCGTCTAATTGTCTTCACAATTAGTAGAACGGACCGCCTTCACTTGGTATAATACAATTTGAAAGGTTTCATGCAAAAAGGGTTATAGCTACGAAAATTACTCTATAATGACGTTTTGTATGCGTTTTTTCATGTATTTTTTGATCAAGATTATCATTTTAGACTGTGAGAAATATGTTGAAAGTATCATTGTTTTTTTTTTATATATATATAGATAACATTTTAATAAGTCTACGATATTACCTACCTACCAATTTATCATACCCATTAGCAAAAAATAAATACACTTTAATTAAAAATAATTACCTATAGCAGTATCTTTAAAAAATGTTTATGAAGAGCTCTTGGCTAAGTAATAGCGGCATGAGTCGATCGATCATAAGGTTAAGCAGAGCATTATGCGGTTGGTCCGTGAACGCGTACCCAGAAGCCAGAAAATCTTAAAACTGATGACAGATGAAATGATAGATAATATAAACTTTGATTGGACACGATTTTAAAATGTTTAGCTACCATAATACTTGTAAGGATGTGTGGCCGAAAGAGACAAGTCGCTACTCGCACCAAGGTTCATTATCAGTCTGTTATCAAATAATAAACCAAGGTCACACGAGTCACCAAACCACATGAGGTAACATTTCTGTACCGGCAACAGTCGAGAGTTTGCTATCAGCGATGGCTTAAGTTATAAGCGATATGAATTTTGTTCCCATTTTCAATAAGACCACCAAAACACCGTTTCGTATATGACATCATGTCATGATACGATAGTCAGCGATATACATACGTCAGCTAAATAAATAGTATGGAATTAGCTAAAGTAAGCAAGTAAGCAAATAAATGCTATTTTTTTTTTGTAAAGAGAGACTAGTATTTATCAGTGTTTCGCGCTTTTACTTTTACTTCTAGCATTTTCTAGCAGCTGCGCCCACCTGTCGTGGTAATTACGTATGTGAATGTTTATAGATATTAAATATAAAAAGAAGCGTGTAGTCTTCCTGGTTACATTTTTTTATTCCGGACCACTAATTCCTGAGATTAAAGCGTTCAAACAAACAAATAAAAATCTTCAGATTTAACCTGTGTAGGAGCCAAGTAACCAGATGCGTCACATAATTAAATACTTGGTCAACTTTCTATGGACGGACTAGTGGATTTTCTGGGATTTTCTTAAAAGCTTATGACTTGCGTCTGCCGAAGGTGACATTGAACTTCGTTTGTTACGTGACGCATGCCACTTTAGCATAGAGGTAAGCATCGAATCTTTAAAACTGCAATTTGTCTGTGCATTCAATGTGGTATTACGAAAAAAGCAAGTAAGATTTGTGAAATCCTTACTACTGTATCAATTCGAATTATTGTTACGCTTTTACTAGATAAAGAGTATTGGGTTAGGATAGAAGCTTGCTAAGGGTAAGGTAAGGACTGTAGGCGGGAATTGTGCCATAAATATATATGTACATTAATTATTACGTACGCTCACGTACAAAAGAAAAGACTTTCAAGTTTTGCTGAATATCGTGATAAAACGATTTTTCCCATAAAAACCTCCACACACTCCTTTTCTCATTTCTCATCGCCGTGATTTTATATTTCTATAATTTGTTGTAGTAGGTACTTATTTTACATCCTAATGTATTTTTGTTTGTTTTCGACAAGGATCTGTAGTGGTCCTTACCTAATGTATAGCTTTTGTTCATAATTATGAATTTGGAACAATTTTCTGTGTCCGAGTATTACAAAAAAAAATACAAGTCACGTAAAACCAGAGTGCAATAAACATTACTATAATAATTTTGTAGTTGTATCAACAATGCCTTTTTTCTGCCTGTACGGTAAAGTCGAGCATCCCACTAGAATATTGTTTGTAAGAGCCTCGCGGGTTTGCGGGTAGCAAATAATCAATACTAATTATAGCCTATAAGAGCTTTCAGACTCACAATGACGTCTAGCAATTAGGTAACAGAGTACCTTATTAATAAGTGCAAATTGAGAAGACATTGTTACGCTGGTTACCGACATATTTGGCCGTCTGTACCGTTTGAGATGCAATTAGCTAGACTATGGTAAAAGAATTTGTGCTCGGCACTTAGGTACTTTTTCTTATATTTTCGCTTTCGATGCATATTTTTCAGAAAATTGACGGAAATTCAGTTAAGTAGCAAGTTCATTTAAAGAGCCTTTTGATACTTAGGTCTTTACATCAATCTTAAGAGGAATGGTTCTAGTTTATTTCTTTCTAATAATTTATATGGAATCCTGGAATAAAGAGGTATTGGATTTTCTTATTTAGGTTATGCAACTAGTAATCAATTGACATAATTTATTTGGATAAGGATTAATACTAAGATACAAATAATGGACTCGAATTTCAATTGGCGTTTGTATTATATTAACAAACATAAATATTATAACTTTATGTAACTGTGGAACAATAAAATTAAATTATAATTATTAAAGAGTCGTCATGATAACGAAACTGCAATAATTACACTATACATATATATATATATATTTTTTTTTGTGGACCATTTTAAGGTGTACAGACGTCAGCACATTTCCTTAACAGACTTTCAACTTTATCGCTGAAGCATAATGGTTCAAACTTGATTGGGTAAATTTGACAGTTTCAGGTAGCTTGATGTGCTGGCGTCTAAATAATACTTAAGTGCATTAAGCCAGCGTTTGCAAAGGAAACGCTTATTATTTCCATCATAAGGTTTGATTTTTTAACTTACGACTTGTATGTCTCACTACTACACATTACACCTGTTATTATTGATTTTAATTTGAAGTCAATTTCCACTTAATTAGATTCACGATAGTATAAGGTAACGTTATATAAATGCCAACCTTATGCAACCTGCGGCAAATCAACTGCTCACAAAAATTACTGAGCTCATCAATCAGATATCGTACACTCATTATGTACCTACAAAAACACTCACGATTATTAGTAATTTTTATAAATCAGGACGGAAAGAATGAGGTCGTTGACCTTTTGCCCATTACGCTCATAACTACAAACATTAGAACTGCAAGTCCAAAGTCCTGTCTCACCAAGGGGTAACGGGTTGCCTAGGTAACTGGGTTGGTGAGGTCAGGTAACCATATGCTCCATGTAAAACACTGGTACTTAGCTCATATAATAAGACTGGAAGCTGGGTCCAACATAGTAAGGAAAAGGCTAGACCGATGATGATGATGATGCCAGCACGATTGCGGAATTCTTGTAATACTGTCTAGATTTTGGATGTCATCACATCGTTTCATTATTAAAACATAATTTTCTACATGAACGAAAACTTTCTTAAGCTCTTTTATGTAGTGTGTTTCTGTTAACCTATTGTTAAAAACACCTTGATTTTATATTTATGATCGTTATTTGTCGTGAACAAGCTTCATTAAAATTAGTAATTAAAATTGATTCGGTCATAGTCGATTAAAACCGTAATCCATATTTTCTATTTCCATCATTTACAATTTAGTTCAGTATATCCGTACTTAATTAAACTATATTACGCGGCACTATCTCCGAATATAATGTAGCTCCTACTACAAATTAACTTTGTTACGAGCACTTCCACGGGTACCGATGAACAAACCAACGCATGCCTACATTTTATTATAACTTGTGTTTTTACTCATAGAATATCAATATCGGTTATCTACGTGAATTATTAAAAAAATAGACATATCTATACCAATATTATAGGAGTAAAGCTGAAGCGTTTGTTTTCTTAAATACGCTAATATTAAGAACTACTAGACTGATTTAAAAATGATTCTTTTGTTAGACAGGTCAGATCATTTAAGGAAAAAGGTTATTAGGCATTTTTATCCGGGTGCGCGGAGTTGTTCCCACGGGCCGCAAACTGCTAATATATTAAGCTAGTCTTTACTAGTAATTCTTGTGCTACTTACTATTCTTAAGCCTTTCTTAAACCTGAAAGTATTATTACAATCCAGCTGCCATTGGTTGGTACGATGTACCAAATGAGTTATTATATTCTCTAAGATAGTGAAAACCGTAACTAAATAAAGCGATTTACCGTAATCAATCAGCTGATCATAAACTAAACTACGAATAAATGTTGGGCAACCCTAATTTTAGAATTCAATACAAAGATTGACTCTTTCGATGTCATAACGCTATTAGATTGACGATGTTTTCATTCATAATGTACACAAAATTGGGCTATTTGTGTACAATTTTGGTAAAAGAGACATGTTATGATTATTTTCGGTCTTATAGTCTTATAGGTAGGTACTTGAGGAGCATTCTGCTTTCGCCTCCCCATGGACGTACACATTCCAAGTTTCAGTCCATTCCCACCACATTATTCATCATAAGCCTCTACTGTTCTATAGCTGTGTATAAACCTCTTCTCATACAGAGAAGGAATAAGCGTTAATCATCACTCTTGCTCAACGCTATTTGACGATT
The DNA here is from genome assembly GCA_958496145.1 of Heliothis peltigera. Lineage (NCBI taxonomy): Eukaryota > Metazoa > Arthropoda > Insecta > Lepidoptera > Noctuidae > Heliothis > Heliothis peltigera. The sequence continues at coordinate 10,051,722 of OY292321.1, read as the reverse complement.
TCAGACTTTAAAGTCCAGGTTTCCTCAATAGTTTTTCTTCGCCTTTGATCAATCCTTGGTGTCGATGATAAACTTAAAAAGTACCTACATATATAATTTAGAAAACTTACGTTGGTATTATGTGACTTGTAATTCTTTTTTGAACTTATCAGTGCGCAGCTACTTAAACTTCTTTTAGTTTCGGGCAAAGGATTATAAAAGGAAGCAACTTTTTGCAGAAATATGTGGTAAAATCAATGGAGTTGATTTCTTAGATGCGTCGTGGTGTCACGAGGAAGTAAAGTATACTTAGTAGACGAAGCCCGCACACCGGGTACAGCCCTACTATGGGTTTGACTCTCTTAAACTTATATTAACAGTTAGTGTAATGTAACAAATAATAATGCTAGAAATGAATGAATATACATATACTCATCATAAATACCCATGTTTAAATACCACGGAAGCAAAAGAAGTAAGAGACATACAAATATTATTTTTATATATACTTCTATATAGTTTAAATTCAAAGTGTCAGTGCATCTTTTTAAGCTTCTCATCGCTCCAGAAATTAATTATTTTTTAAATTCATTAATTCAGTAATTCCTTCGTCATCTTATTTCATTTAAATCGGTTACAACTTGAAAGAGTCACTTTTACATTTATAAATTCTTGATATTTCTATTTTTTTCAACCCTTTAAAAGAAAAATCTCACGCGAATATCGTCACAAATTTTCCTTTGGTAGCACATACGCCGTTTATTTGCTCTCTAAACAGATTAACGGGCGCAAAAGTGCTCATCGCCCGACGCCGACCAGTCAGAAAACGTAGGCAATGCTATTATACCATTCGCTAATTGACTACGACACAAGTCATTAGCAATAAAACACATACACGTTTTTCTACTTCGATTGTTATCTCATTTAATAGTATTCACATTTCTATTTTAGAATCTGGTCCACCGACCTTGCTCGGCGTTTTTTTTTGCCTATTTTAGGAATGAGATTAATTTAAATAAAATTATATACTAGAACCTAACTATGTAAATAAGCAGCATTCTTTAAGCCGTTTAAAAATGCCTCAACGTATTTAAAAAAAAACTAAAAAAAATATTCCAATACTATTTAAAAGTCTTTCTTCTGATAAGTACCGAACATTATTTGTTTTTTTTATATGTGCAATATTTTCAAGAAATACTTTAAACCTGTTTTCAATGAAACCATTAAATGATTCTACTAAGAAATGGATACTGTAATACTTAAAGTAGAAACGGTGTTAATAGAAACTTAGCAGTAATTCACAATATATTTCCAAGCAGCCACACATTGCTTTTACATCTGTAAATCGTTGCGCTCCCTTGAGCCTTTGCTTAGAAAGAAGCTCTAGTAATGTTGAATTTAGAAACACAGGACTTTTAACTCTCAGCTTGTAATGTAGTCGAATCAAAATAAACTTAATATTGACTACTTAGACCTTTTAAATTAAATCATCAACCCGTATTGAGCAAGCGTGGTGATTGACGCTCAATTCTTTTCTGTGTCAGGTGATGGCTGTGCAAGTGTGCATAGCTCTGTGGGACGATAAAAAGAGGATGATGATAATGATGAGACCATCTACCTTGTTAAACCTTACACCTATGGATAAGTACCTTTGCAGTCTTTCATAATACATATTATAAATCCATCTTAAAAGCGCATCAAGTAAAGTTTCCCTAAATCCATGCAATTGATTTGTGTTCCCGCAGTATCAGAGTACCTTTGATACTCAAATACTAAGCCTCCACTGTCTGTCGTCTGTCCGTCTATTTGTATGCAGGCTGTAATCTCTTATGGTATAGAATACTGTGTGCGCATTCACTGATTAAATAAACATTTTTAATGTACTCACTGAGACTTTTTCTATTTATCAGTAAAGAGAGGAACTGAAGTTTATATTACTTTATACTATACTATACTATACTATATTATTTTATACTATAGTATTATTCAGAAACTGTTAGAACTATATAAAACTAAACAAAGAGGATTTGTATAAAAAAAACATACTGGCCGTATTGAGAACCTCCTCCTTTTTTAAGTCGGTTAAAAAGAAGGAAAATTATTATTGTCATTGCTACTTGTATCAATATTCAACTGTTCTATTTTTTCCATTTACACCAAACTGGGATATAATTAGTCTTTATACAATTTGAATCCTTCCTTATTTTCATCAAATCCTATCAGGTTATGGGCCCAGCACGGAATTCTTGATTTTAATCTTAAATTCTATGACAGTCGATTGATGTTTTTTAAAGACATCATAATTTTATGTCTCAAATTTTCAGTTAAGTTGGTTACGGCCTAAACGGCGATGCCCAAAACATGCAGCCGTTAGTTACCCTACACCTTGATTTGAGCTCTACGAAATATTAATTGATTCCATCAACCCACTAGCTAGTAACATGAAAGCAAATATCTTAGTAATCAGAGAAGATATTAGGCATAAGTGCTAACAAAGCTGGAACGGGTTTACATAAACATTATCAAAAGATTTTCTTAACGAAACCAAAACAGACTTAAAAATGCGATTTATCCGGCAATCTAAAAAATATTAAATTTGAAAATAGCCCCAAGGGTACATTCGTGCACGAGTTCTTTGAAGCAGTGGCACCTCAACGTAACATGTATGTATAATATTTGAAAAGAAGAGACGTATGAAAAGGATTAGGAATTTCACCTAAGCAATTAGTTTTTTTTAATGTATAAAGAAGTAAATTATCTTAATAAATCTGAGTCTTAAAATCTTACGGCTACAATATCAAAAACGCATGTTGAGAAGACTTTCAAAATATATAGCGAACCTTAGATCACGAAAAGCTGTTTTCTGTAAAAACCACTCTTCTATATTTACATCACTACATATGTACATTTCATTTGATTTACATAAAATAAAGAAAAATAAACAAGGGCCTGGTCTAGAAGAAAATATAAAAATCAATGCATTTCTTGTTCGCATATCCTTATCGACGGATGTCTTCTACAGTAATGAAATGTCTTAGAATATGATACTCATGGTACGTGGAGTGGGATAGACAATCTCATACAGTAACTAAGTATTGTTTGTTGCTTATCGAAAAGATCTGAATATATTTTTTGAAGTTACCTCTATAAATATAAAGGTAGAATTCAACTTATTAAATATCTTGCTTCAATGCATAGACGCCAGCACATCAAGCTACTCCAATCTGTAAAATTTACTAATAGATTTTTAACCTTATCGCTAAAATATATGGTTCAAATTTGATTGGGAAAATTTGTCAGTTTCGGGTAGCTTGATGTGTGTCCATTTGATCAACTGACGACTTCATGTAGGTACTTGAAGCACAATGACATCTGAAATTAAATGTGCAAGCAAAATATTGTTTGAGAAAAAACATTTTTTTTATATTTTTTATGAAGACAAAAACAAGTGCAGTGACACCCTATGGGGTCCACTTCTTTTACACTCAAAATAATATTTGCGAACTAATTAACTACGTTCAATAGCTTCGAATGTTAAAAATACAAGTAAAAGGAATTCTTTGCAAACTACTATAAAATGCGCGTTTGTTTTTAGTATTACGGTGATAAAGGTGTTAGCGCAGACTAATACGACGTGCGACCTATATATTGTTCGAAACTATTCTTTTGACTGGCCACATTCCTTGAATTAATTAAAATTAAAAATTAAGAAAACATTTCTTCTTGTTTATCTCACTATTATGCTGAACATTCAATAAACACGGACAAAAATAATGTAAAGAAGAGAGTAAACAAAATGGCTCCTTATTTCTTTTATTAATTTGGAAGCCGTTGAATTAGTATTTTTATGTAAGAAAAATTCCAACTCAGATATTCTTCTATTTAACGCTTTCTCAAAGTGAATTCGCACTTTAAAGTCTAATCAGTAAAACTTTAATCGGTTATTGGTAACATAACTTAGAAAAGTTGCATATTGCGTAAGTATCACTTACCAAACCTGGAATTAAAACCACACAATCGTATTTGAGAGGTTGATGTTTTAACCAATAACCCACTACGACTTTTTGGTGATACAAAGGCTGAGTTTAAACGTTAATAGATACATTACTTTTATCCATGTGTCTCAAGCATTTTGGAAATATGACACAACTGTTTCAATAATTAAGTTATCATCAGAATATATATTTGGTGCGAGCCAGCAAGGAGTTTAATAAGCTATGTAAAGAATACTCTTTTGACCCATTCAATATCAGGAGTGTTTCGAAGGCAGCTAAACCTTGACTTTTTCAGAATTTTGAATATGAAACTGCAATCAGCTGATTAGCTATAATGTGTGTTACTCTATTGTGGAAACCTATAATAGGCTTCCAGTCTCTCTGTCTATGTTCTGTACAGCCGTTGGTTTTCCAAGATTTAAATAAAAATATATATTTAAATACGCACAAGACAAAGAAACTATAATATGTACGAACGACCACACTTGTCAGTGTTGCCACACTGACCTATAACTGTAATCAGCGCGTAAGACTTCCGTAAATAGATAAGCAATACTAGCTATCAATGTTGTTCCATTTCTAGTTTATTATTATATTTACGATTACTTGGTAGGATAGAGAGTAGTAAGTTACTTCCTTAGCTTTATCTCTAAACTTCATCTTACTTGTTTCGGTGCTTATTGAGATAGCGTCATAGAGATCTGTAGACTGGGAGCTACTTTATTTATTAGAATACAAGCTATTTTCCACAGTTATAATCGCGTAAGTACTGAATAAACCTGCTAACGCACCTGAATAGAAATACTGTTTTCGTTTTTTCCGAAAACCGTATCGAAATCGCTGCAGCCGAACGCGAGAAAATCGCGGACTAACACACATACATACATTATATACATACTTACAGGTCAAACTGAGAAGCTCCTTTGTTTAGAAGTCGCTTAAAAAGAACCTATTAGTCAATACCAACGTTATAAATGTTACCAGGGCAGTGGGTAACATTTATTTCTATACCAAACATTTCACTCAGTTGAACCCGCTTCACTTGGAAAGCGTTACGAACAAACAAACAAACCTTTCGCTTTAAAAACAGCACGGATTCCTGTATATAGTATTAATCTAGTAGTAGTAATCTAAGAATCATAATTAGCAGATATGATAAAATTTATAGATATTATTATTATTTTTAGACCACTTTTACCTATAAGAGAGTGATTGTACAGATGCCAACACATCAAGTTACTACAATCTATCAAACCGTAATTAATTTCAACTTTATCACTAAAGCATATGGTTGAAAGTCGATTGATAAAATTTTACAGTTTCGGGTAGCTTGATGAGCTGTCTATACTAAAGCGATAAAAATCCTTTATTGTTACTTTATTGTGTAAAATACATTTAAATGTAATGAAATATGTTTATTCGAACCTATTATTAGCCCGCAATATGTCAATCAGAATGCAAATATTAAATCATCATTTATATTTACCAGGCACAAGGATTATGTCATGAAATAAAAATAACTTATTCACATTTTCTGTTACCAAGACACAGCAATAAATTTCTCAAAAATATAATATACGTAGCTCTTATATTTATTTTAAAATGTTCTCGGAAAATATAACCGCAAATATACAATACTGTTGATAAATATGTATTACAATTTTTCCTGAACCCGTATTTATTGAAACTAGGTATAATATTTTTTAACCACAGTCATAAGTCCTATATATATACAAAATGTGTGTTAAGACGAGGTTATATCATCAATATTTGCTGTCGACTTAGAACAAATATTGATGCGAACGAGCAACTCTTGAAAATCTACAACCAAGTTAGTGTCAAGCTTTATAGTTTTAAGGCTTATCTTGCAAGGGAGTATCTACGATTGTACGATAATTACTTATATCCTTAAGTCATAGTTCGACGGCCCCGTTGGCGCAATGTTAACCACAGCTGAGGGTCCCGGGTTCGATTCCCGGCACGGTCAACATTTATGTGATGAGCAGGCTTGTTGGCTGTGGTCTGGGTGTTATAATAAATATATATGTAGTTTATTGGTTGTGTTAGCACCCATAAAAAAAGCTAATCAATAGCTTACCATGGGGCTAATCGACCGTGTGTGAAAAAAGAAATTAGTTTGTTTGAATGTCACCTTTTCTCTGTGAAATGGCTGATCTGACTTCGATGAAATAGTTTGTTAATTATTATACTAGATAGATAAGAGGGAGATTTAATTCCCGCATTATTCATAAGTACCATATTTCTATAGAAATCTATAAAATGTAAAAATTTACATTAAATTTTAAAATATTATTTACGCAATTTAACAGTAATATTCGATTAAAGCTTATACCTATCGATTTTAATTACTGTGAAAATCTCATTTCTGTAAGCACGTAGTTATTACTTTGATTCCGTAAATATTCTTTACGTAGGTACTTCAATGGTTTCACATAGTCATAAGCTTTTTAATTAATACCCGACTACTGCTAACAGATAACCGATTAAATGATATAGCAGTAAAATTTGGAGTGTATTAAAACGGAGCTGCCTTTCAGTCTACAACGAGAAAAAAGGAACGGTTTAGTCAACTTCAATAAATGCTTGACAAATATTTATTAAATGACGATCAATTTTCTTCTGGCGTCAGTTATGAATTTGCATTTACACACTTAGTGCTATATACAAAGCCAAATTCAGGAATGCAACTTGAAATAGTCCTACACGCCCGTTCGCCTTTCATCTTGCGGAGGATAATCCATGAGAATTTCCCCCGACAAAAAAAAAGTTCCTATCTATATAAAATGTTCTGTTAAGGTATATTGATTTCAAAATTTTCCTAGTTGCATTTTGAAATAAACATTACTTCAACCTCAAATCTCGTGATTATTCCTAGACTAAAATCATCGTCACTATTCGTTTCCAATAATGCAAATGTAACTTCTAACCTTTATTATTATGTGCGTGGTTACTACCAACTTTGGTAACCGTGGGTTTAGGCATCACAAACAGGTGAAGGAAACCTGCTAATTAAGCGTAAAGTACATCCTATTCATTATCCAGATATCAAAACTATTCTTGACGAAATCTAAAACACAGTTACAAAGAAATAATTTGACCTTTGCTTAAACTAGTGATGTCTTATTAAGAACCTTCACAATTGCCAACCCTCACTACACTCAAATGTATGTAGACATAAAACAAAGTCATTAATTGATAGCCTCATTTTATTTGCTGGGTCATAGTATTTGAATAGGACACGAGGACAAAAACTTGCAACGAAATGGGGTTTTTCAAAAAGAATATTTCCACACGATATTATCTAGAACTACCAGTTCCTCGCGATCTCACCTGCCCATTCCTAAAAGTCACAATTGAAACACACACTCAGAAAAATAATGTGTCTTACAGTTTTACGCGCTATGCGGCTACTAGACCAACGAAAGCTCAAGTACCTCTATATACGTATAATATGAGAAAGCATATATTAAAATTACAAAAGGTTTTCATACTCGTAGATTACGAAGTTCCATCATGAATCAAACAGTAGCTGTTATGAGTAAAGCACCTATGGCTCAACCCGTTGCCACATTCACTGTGAACCGTTCGTGACATGAAGCAGTCATGTAGTCTTAATACGAGACGGAGACTGCTAAGAACAGCCTAATCCGAGATAAAGGGCAATCAGTAATTGTACTAACGGGGTTGCGTTGCTTCGTAAGCGCTGTTCAGTACGCGATCTCTATGTTCGTTGGCATTAGAATTTCAAGTCATATTGCCTTATTTAACAATTAACAATATTATACGCTTGTTGGTAAGTGTGATTTTTATCCGGTAAAAATATATCATTAATTTAGTCTTTAGTTTAATTACCATGCAATTTAATGTAACTCAATCTGTTACGGCTTAGCCTGACATTGATAAACAATTAAAGAAGCTCTGGCTACGTGTGACTGGGAGCGTCGGTATGGGAATACTAAATTGTTCGTTACACACCACCAACAGTTTTAATGTTTACCTTACTGACCGAACTCTCTCAAAATTGTAGACATGGACAAACAGTTCCTGAATTCAATCTATATATACCAATATGAAAACGATATTTGTTCACGCATACATCGGAATTTCCAATTGATTATATGTATTTTAGGTTCGTTAAAATGTTGGATGAAAATGATGGACCCACTTTTTTAGTGGGAATTCATCAAACTACCCCGCCTGCTGAGGGTGCAGTAGGAGGGGAGTGTCAGACTTTTAGTAACTAAAACCCACTTTTATTCCTTCTGGAGCCCTTAATCTGTGCCAGGGCCGTGGTAATATATAGCTCTTAAAATATAATAAGTATTTACGATCACAAGATTGCATCAATATTATGATGCAAAATACCTATACATATGAGAAGATTGTTTTCTAATATGATGAAGAGGCTTTAAAACCTGAAGGTCATGTATTGAAAATGACCAAATCCTAAGTGATGTAATTTTTTTTTTAACACAACAAACGCTAGTGAAAATTGGCAAGGGACTACCCGATCTGAGCTAAGTAATAAAAAAATGTTTGACGCGTATTGCAGGTGCCTCATTTTTTCTGACTATATTTGTTTGTAAGTGTTAATAGGTACGTATGCTGTCGTGTGGGAGCCGGCGCGTCTTCACCCTGAGGGTCCTTTGTCACCCTCCCTGCCGCCTCCCTCCAAACAATTGCTAAACATTCAACAGACTGCATACATCGCGACGTGAATAAAGAACGTTTCGTACTAAGCCCTGAGTATTTCTTTCTATTGTTTTAATTGAAGAACTATGATGTAATACGGTGATTAGATTTTTATGGCATACGTACCTTGGTGGAAAAATAAATATTAACGTGTTTAAATAGATATTAACCTTATTTAATACTTTGTTGCACTCAGAATATGGGATGGAGATGTACAATGTTATTATAACATGTATTTAAAGCCCCGTGTAAACATGTATTTTTACTGATTGATTGACAGACAGATTTAAAGCACTAATTAGTTAGTAACTATTCAGCTTATAAATAGTTGCTAAACTATTGCAAACTTAAAATAGTGTTTTACAACTTTCCTTTAAAAACACTGTTAGGTAAAGATGTCCTTAAAAAAACAAATATAACAATCTTTGGTAGTAAAGTAATTTTTAATAGTAACACTGCTAAACATTAAATCATTGATAAACTATATCAACTATCAATATCCAGCTGTCAGCTAATCAGAGGTGAAGAAAACATTAATAGCTATCTATAGGTAGTACTAATCGTAACCCGTAGTAAGATTGCATTAGGTACCGTTAATGGGACTATACAATAATCTCAATTGATTGATGATTCATCATCCCGAACCATTTACGATTAAATAGAATTACTTGCGTCACGCATTTTTGTAAAGCTTCAAATTGACAACCCTATCGAAATCTAAAGTGGTTTTTATCAAATTCGAAGCTACGTTGTTTGTCACATAAAGTAAACTGCTATATTGCTTTTAGTATTTTTTTTTGTCAATGAACAACTATATCAATTTTCATAGTAATTTAAGATCAATTTATACACAAAAATCCCGATCACATAATTTTATTCATTTGTCGCTGTGTTTTCCAATTAACTTTGTTTTTTTCATTTAGCTAAACGAACAAGTGAAGCATAAGCAGGTATGCAGTATAAGCAGTACTGAATATGAAAAAGATTAGTCAGACATCACTTAGATGATAGCTATCCGACAGCGAAGAGGGGTGGCAGCGGCTTCGCATTGATTACGTGTTAAGTACAGGGTGCTGTGATACTAAATCCTGCTGTTAGTGAAATCTTAATACTTGCTAGGGTTGACGAATTGGCAAAGCGAAAATCCTGAGCAACACAGGCACAAAATTACAAAACAAATTATTTATGAAATGTTTTATTTAATTGGAAACTTTTATCTCTAGAATTAAATAAATTATCATTAAGTTATCATAGACGGTTGAAAGGCTAATTGGTCTAAGCGACATTTTTTACAATATTGAGTTATGTACGTATTCGGAATCAACATCTTTTTTTCCCTCATTTGATCCGTCCTCCTGAAAGTTTTGCCAAATGTCGCATAGATCAATAAGCTTTATAACAGTTTACAACCGTCAATTTTATTCATAATCATATCTTTTATGACATTCTATATCACTGGTCGTCGAAGATAATAGTTTTGTACCTATGTTAGATATTTTTGAAATTCGCTCCTTTTTCGCCACACATTCCAAACACAAACTGATTTAGGTCACTATATAAAATATTTACATACAACCATGTTTTAGTAAGGTCAGCAAAAAAAGTATAAGTTAACGATATCTCCCGAGTCTCAAAAGAATGGAACGAAATGAGTTCATAGACACTATCATAGACTTTCAAAATGATTTAACGTTGCTTGCAAAACATGCCATAAACTGTGCAAATACATTAAATGTAAAATCTCAAATTTATGTTCATTTGTGTCATACATAAAAGTGATGAGTATAATATAATTGTTTTATTTGTCAGTATGAGTATATACAATGGTTCTTTAGACATTCAATAAAGCTTGGCTACATTATATTATTTCGCATGCAAACATTAAGCAATTATTATAGTTAAGTAATTATTTCATACACTCACACAAAAACAGAATATATTGGAAAAAATATATAATTTTCATTTATTTGCATTTCGTTATTGAAATGTTATATAAATAAGAGTATGTATTTGTTCAAATAAAAACATATTTTTTGAAAGCGCCTCTGTATACGTTAAGTACATATGTATATATATTTGTAATGATTTAATGTTGTCTGTACAAAACATCATCATCAGCTTTTTTATCGTCCCACTGCTGGGCACAGGCCTCCTCTCACACAAAGAAGGATTGAGCCACGCTTGCTCAATGCGGGTTGGTGATTTCAGACTTTATAGTCCAGGTTTCCTCGAGATGTATTCCTTCACCTTTAATCAGTCATTGGTACTTAGAAAGTACTTGCCTGACTTGGAATCGAACCCGCACACTCACACTTGAGAGGCTGGTGCTTTAACCACTAGGCCACCACGACTTTTATACCTATATGTACAAAATATACAGAAAAAAATCTTATCGAGGCGTAATAATTACCTATGCAAAAAATAAAAAGTCGTTCGATACCAGAATTTAAAACTATTCAAATATATATTTCAAAGTGGTCACGATTCTCTGGTATTTTTTTTAAGCTCTAACCTATTTGTATAGAAAAAAAATGCTTTTAAATAAAATATTTCTGCCAAGGACTGGTTGAATCGCATCCACTAGAATAAGATAACATCTAATATTTCTGAAGCAAAATACTTAGATCACCCAGTTCCAAGGAAATAGATGAGACTGGCTTCCTAGTAATGGAATGCAAACAAATAATCGGATCTCAGATAGATAGAGGTAAAAATTCTCGAGAATCAATATATTATGCATTTAAAATAGTAGAAAACTTCCATTCATTTTTAATGTTTTTTTCTTGTAAAATAAATACAAAATTGTTTTGTAACAAATAAAGATATTTCTATAAAAATGCACATGTAAACAAGGCATCGCTAACAGCTCAACTAATTTCACAAGTTTTAAGTAAAATCTCAACGCTAATCTTATATATTACAAGGAGCGATATCGCTGTGGCAGCTATCATTTCAGTGTGACAGTTACTTTCTTTTGCAAGTAAATAGGTAATTTATGTAATATTTTATTAGTCTATAAATAAAAACATTGCATAAAGATATATTTTAATTTTAACAAACTTTACTTAAGCTACGAGACTGTCAGTAATAATTGCGAGAGATCTTTGCAAACATAGTTTAATTGAAATTTAGAAAATACAGTGATAAAAATCCACGTCAACCAAGTTAGATCTAGTGCTTTACTAGTTTCTATAGGATTTAAGATTTGCCGTGATTCTAAACTGAATTATTATTTTCTTTACAATCAATTAATTTTATACAAGTGGTTTAAACAGCTCTACGAATTACCGGTGACGTCTGCACAGGGGTTGGGTTTAATAGCTCATGAAATGTATGTAACCATGATGGGGATGTCGGGACTCGAGTGGGACTGGCAAAAAGCACCTACCTATAGCTTAGAGGGTTATTGTGTAAGGCCCTTGCTATTCCTTTGAGTGTAACAGATAAAGTCTTATATTTCGGTTTCCGAAGAGAGGTATAATGACACTTTGAACAGCCATTATCTTTAAATCGGTCTCTGTATAAAACCTTACTGGTATTTTGCTTTCTATGTAAAAATCGTTTGATAAGCTTTACTTATAATTATTTAATTTCTCATTAATAAAATTGTACAATCTTCCCGATGCAGCGGGATTCTTTTTTTTTAATTTTAAATGCTTTTTATATAAATTATTTAAAAATTAATGCTGATTGATAAAAAAAAAAAATTTTCTCATTTCGTTAAAAAACTTCTGTAACTAGAACTATTTATTGATAAACTAACTTTTAGATTACACAACAGATTATCTATATATCGAAATTAATTAGTGCATATAGATCGATTACCATCGCTCTGCGTCAAAAAGGAGATAAAAACGTAACTTATGGGATTGCGTTTATCTAGATGGTGGATTATATTCAGTCCCTCGTCATGAAACGGTTAATTTAATAAACGTTGATGTGGCGCAGATATTGTTCAGCATAAGTCCGTCTATATATAAACTGAATCAGGCGAGGAAGTTATCCTACTGGAATCCAATACTGTTTCGAAAGTTGCAGTTCAGAGGCCTAACAGAAACTACTTCGGTAAATATATTCCTGATATAGGTATGCAATTTTATAAACAATTCCCTATATGATTCTAAAATCGATAGTGATTTTGATAAGCCAAATCTTTTATAAGGTGCGGTGTTTAATGCAGTACTATAAGGTGTTTTTGGTATTTTTGGACAATTTACGTATGGTTAAAAACCATTAGCAAGATGGTTACGAAATAATATTTCGTCTTTTAAGTTAAGTTTAATCAAAACAAATAAATATAATATTAGTACATAAGAAATGTATAAAGATAAACAGAATGCATTCTAGAATCTGATAAACTTTAATAAGTGTACAACTGTACCTACTTTTTTAATAATTACTGAAAAAAAAATACTTTAAAAAACGAGGCGGCAGATCCGATCGACTAATATGTTGACTGCATATTAATCCATTGATCCTTCGGGATTGCTATTGCCTATCGTAGTCTCGTTAGCTAGGATATAATCCCTGCTTCACTTTATGAAGTTAAACGTTCGATCAAAACAAATCGCCTCATATATGTTTATCGATACGTTCTTTCACAAGATTTCCAGACATTTTACATTATGCTTTTGAAACCATGGATTGTATCTTGGAACCAGTTGGCCAGCACACCTACCTCTATCTGTATTTTTTTAATATATTTTTAACCTTATTATTATACCAGTAAGTTAATATTCGATTGCTTAAATTTTACAGAAGTTTCACCTGCTGGCGTCTACATCTTGTAGTTGCTGTGTATTGTACGTTTGATGAAATGATAATGCGTATTTTATGTTTGTCCCTTCTTTTTTTCTCATCTATATTATTATATTATATATTTACCTAGATCTCAAAAAATATGACTAACTAGCCTATTCCTGCGATTCCACCCGTATTCAGTTCAATCAACTAAACTAACTTATAACCATCTTCAGGGTTTCATGTAGCTGAATGGAAAGTTTTATCTAGTTGGGGTTTGGTAGTCACAGAGCTTTGCACTTAGCGACAAATGTTTACATATTCAGTATCTATATTTGACTCATCTTAATAAACATTATGTTCATCATTGAATGTTATTTAGCATTTGCAGCAAAATCAGTGCATACTTAGGTGTCAATAATATCACTTGATCTATTAAAGAAAGAATTCTTATTTATTTCATTTTCATAACGTTATATTGATTGTAGTTGTGCATTAAAATCAGGAATCCTAATTAAGGGTTGATTGGTTAACGTATGAAAAGATATATCAACATATAGAAGAACTATTTTACTAGAACTTAGTTACACTTCTGAGACATAGTGAATAAATTATTATAGCCAGCGACTTGGTCCGCATGTATTTCTGGTTCCAGGGGTTTTCAGGAACTTTGTATATGTGTGACCGCCGCCACTGAACGCTACCTATAGTCGAGATCTCAATACAGACAATTATTTTAAACTTTCCATGGATGGCCACTCTCATACTACAAATAGAGTGGTAGATCAACTTCTATATAACTTACTTATCGTATCCAGAAGTATTGAGACAGAAAGTCACAAAGATGTATTTAAATGTCCCTGTGCGCTCTGCACTTGTGTGGGAAAAGATATGTTCGAGTCGCAGGCACCCAGCGCTCAAACAGTTGCTCATAATGTTTTTTTTTTTAAGGAATTTGACAATAAAAGTAATTTAATTAGTCTAGTAATTGTCATCGAAACCCACTCATAATTTTAAATTGGGCTGTCAATAATCAATCCTTGCCTTCATAAGATGTCAGTCTAGAGTAGTTAACTTTATTTTTTGTAGAATTCCCAGAAATGTAAGTAGGTTTGTATCAAAATATAAACAATAGAATCTAACTCGATGCTTAGCAATTATTTGTTTATATTAAAGGCGCGGCGAAGTCAAGCCCTAGCTCAAGGTCATTTAAAGAAAGAATACATGTTACAATATGTCCTGATAGAATCTTTCATTTTCAGCCAACTTGAGCAGATTGTTTTAATTTTAGATTCTGTACTAATTTTCTTTCATAAATACCACGTTAAACTTACGATATAATTAATCCACGATCATAATATTCAGGCAGATGAAATGGCTCGTCAAAACTCATTCGGCATAGATTTTGTAGGGACAATGATGTCACCATATGACGTTCCGTTTCATCGAATAAAAACAATACCGGTTGCCTAGTTGGTTTAAAGTACTATATGCTATTAAACATAATTTTTCGCTAGCGAATATCCTACCCAAACATTTATTAATATTTTTAATCAGCGGTTAAACCATGTTAAAGTGTCCATTTACATTAGAATCGATCGCAAAACTTAAAGGCACGCATTCTTAGAACATGTAGTAGTATGAACATTTTTTTATTTTTTTTTATCCAGAGAACATTTTTTTTAATTTTTCATACAATTCGATTGGACATTCTGAAAGTTTTAATTTGTTTAATTAATTAGTCATTAACTTTCAGACTGGAACTGAGTATTTTCAAAGCGTTGAAAAGTTATGGGGCAAAGTTCTATGATTGAAAAATAGAAAAACAATATCTTTGAAATAGAACGCAATCCTTTCACGCAGTACTAACAGAGGGCTGTTCACATACATAAATTCATAATATAGTAATGGCCGCTCCGTGTCGTCTGAATCAAGCCTTATCCGCGGATTGTGTAGCCATTGTTATTCATCGACGGCTCTCAAGGATCCTTGGTCAACGAATTTTAACATTACAATAATATCTCGTATATTTTACGTCATTCTTTGCAAGTATGATAAGGAGTATTTCACGATTTTTTTATTTGATATGATCGTCGCAGTTACAGCTATTTGTATCTCAAATAAGAAAATCTTTAATCGCGTAGCTACTGTCAAAATCTATCAAATTAGTATTGCTATAATTTTTAGTATAAGTAGTACATTTGTGATTGAATGTTTAGTATGTATATTAATTGCAAGACATACCTACGGCAAAATAAGATTGCATACCGAAGAGTTCAATCTAACATGCCTTCATACACGTACATATATATTACTGAAACTTTCAACTAAGATGTCTATTGGTCAGAATGAAGAATGTTACAATCCGAATAACTTAATACGTGACTTAAGACAAAGCGAAAATATTGCTAACAAACTCAAAATTAATCGAAAAAAGACATCATTTGTTTTTATCATTATTTATTTTAAACTCTGTAATCTATATAACAGAGTCTATTTCTCTTAGTCATTTGATACTTTTTTTTCTGTTTATTTTCAACGAAAGAGTGACGAAAGATAACAAATTGGAAATTTAATAAATAGCCAGTGCACAATGTTACTGTAATTACTTACACTATTTTGGAATGCCATCAATAGAAAAAACTTTGGCATAGTGCTGTGATTTTTACGCTTGCAAAAATTAATCAACGTTAGTCCAGCAAAATAAATAAAAACTTTTTATTAATAAAACCGTTGATATTTCATTTTTGGGATACACTTTTGTGGGTTCCCGGTTAATCCTTTAGAGGCTAGTGATATTCCAATCAGAAAACCTACCCTTTGAAACGCAGGTAACGGTACAAATTATGATTTTTGAAACTTGTGTAGGCTTCCCTCTGCCATGTCATCGTCAGTTTCATAGTCCATTTTTAATCAAGCTGCAAAGGAACGCGGTGAATAAAAACAAGACTACAGATAAGCCTATGGATGTAGGTACTACATGGATATTTGGAAATATGGAAAATATTTATTGTGTATCGACATATCTACTTTAAGTTAAGCTGTAATCCTTGTATTTCTGTAAGATCACAGACAAATCATTACATTTTGGGTGAGCTTTTATCAAACTTATGAATTGGTCTTAATAAAATAGGTCAAATATTAGGTACTATAACATTACTTCAATTTCTTTTTTACAAAATATTTAAATTTTAAAACATAAGGCTGTCTAAATAACTAGTCACAAAACTTACGAATTAAGTTAAAACTCATAATAATTAAAATTAAAGTCTAAGATCTACGGTATCATATCAGTTTTTCGTGAGCAATCAAACAACGGTATCAATCAATGTGCCGGTCATCCCACCAACTACACACGCTAAGAGGGATTTCTTGTCCGCGCGGAGCTTTTCCGCCGGCCGTCATCTCTTTATATTGAGATTGATGTTAGTACCGAGCCGAGAGCCAGCCCGATCAGAATACTAAGAGGACAGAACGGCGAACCATTCTTCCCCAATTAGCCTCCGATCCAGCAGGGTTTGTCTCGCCACGGACCAACGCGGCACCACCCCGCATACTAAACTGACGTCATAATTTTTCATATAAGCTGGGGCCGATTAAAGTACGACACAAGTTTCGTTAAGTGCTCGAGTTTTCGAGGCTCGCTTTCTCTTGTGATGGTGAGGAAAATTGTCGGTTTTTTGAGTTTTATTATAGTTTAAGAATTTTTGGATAAGTATATAATATACGTCCTATGTATACAAAGTTACAAATTCTACGACAAAAATATCTGAGCACATACGCTTGACGTTTATCATTCTATGAAGTTATTTATTTAATTTTAGTACTTAGTCATATTACTTCCTTATCTAATTTGGTGGTGATTTTAAAGTGGTCCACCATTATTTGCATATGAACTCACGGCAAGGGACTATTTAAACCACCTTCATCTTCAAGGTTTTATTTCTAATTGCGTGTATACCCACAATAATATTACTGTTTTGTTAAAAATTAAAAAAGAACGCATATTGCGAATATTTCTGTAGTTTCTTGAGTTAATTAACAACAAACATTAGACTTTTAACAAAACTAACATTTCCATATCGAATTAATTGCTTAAGGACGTAATGCTTCCGCTGAACGCTATTAAACACTTACAACTTACGTGAAAGTACATTTAGACAAAGAACTTTTCACACATTCGTTAAATACGCGTAAAAATTACCATAGCTTTCAAGCAGGGGCGTTAACAAGCTCGACTCATAATAGAGAACGAACTAAATTACTCGTTAGAGTTATAATAAAACATGTGTGAGTTGTTCGTAAATGGATGCCAAATCTACATCACTTAGTCAAACTACTGTTCTCATCGGCCCAATCAAAATAATGCTGCTCTAAATTATTGTCAACGACAATTCATCTATTCAGCCTTGATTTCGTAGGCGATGATTACATTAGCTAAGATGATGATATAAGTGACACCAGTTTTGGATGGTGCCTTCTTGATACGTTGGTCTCATTGGTTGTATCTATGAATATGCATAGTGTGTATTTGTAGGTATGTCATAATGATTTTACTACACAGCAACACGAGTACAAAGGCTGGCTTTTATTTCGCTCATCGGTGAAGCATTGCCATCCAAAGTACCACTACCTAGTGATAGCGATGAGAATACTTTTTTTGATGCCCTTTTTTAGTTTTAGCGCACTAAGCATTTATTTTATTATATTAATTGTCTAGTTTCGTTATCGAAGCACTAATTAAAACAAAGTATTGTGACTTGAGACGACAACAGACACGTGCTTATACACCGTGACTTTTTAGTCATCTTACAAAAGTGGTCCACTTAAAGTATCCGACGATTCAGATGCGATTATTATTTTTATATCAGTAATAATAATTTTAAAAATAAATAAATTAGAATGAACCACCCTATTAAAAATGTTAACGTATCAAACGGTAGGGTATATAACTACCCAGTGCACGAGTCGAGCAGATCATTCTTTCTCCATTTATCAGAAGGCAAGGGAGTTTCTAACTACGTCTTGCGTCATAATAATGATTTTTTTATGAACTTTAACTGGTCATTGGATACATGAATTAGGCTGCTTTTGTAAGAGGACTAAAAAATCACGGTGTATGAACATATATATTTTGTAATAACACTGAAAACATTTAAGGCAAAGCATCGGTACTTGATTATAACCTAAGTGTGTATTATAAGACAGAGGTACTTTTATTACGAAACCTTCCAATAATAAGTTGTACTACTTCACATTTCTCATTAATCTAAATATTGATCAAAGCATGTCTAGAATTCACATGTCTGAATGTAAAATCTCATATTCTGGGGCAATCAGATCGCTATTCAAGTCATATCGGCTTTAAGACGACTCATAAGCGCCAGCACATGAACATTATTTACCACATATAAATCCAGGCGTTCACGAGCCTGCAATATAATCCCTACGAAACAATGCGTTAAGTCCATTATATTGGACGTAAAAAGGTCCTTATACACTACGTTGCAAAAAAATATATCGTGACTGTTTAAAATAGGATAGTTTGTAGTTTAAACTTAAATATTTATTTTAAAAAAAAAAACGAAGTATAGTTTTACTAGGTACCAGAAAAGCCGAAAAAAATGTTATGAACTTAAGTAACATGTAATAATTTAATGGGCCGCATACACATATACGGCTTAATATTTGTAAGTATATAGAATTAAGATCTATTTTGTAATATTATTATATTAGTTTTATAAATATTATTGCTTTACATGAGTGTGTTTTCCTATACATATTTTTATTTTACTAATAAGTGTGTATTTGTGTAAATAAAAACCAAAAATTATGATTACCTATAAAACAATCTACTAAAACCTCAAACCACGACAGTAAAGTATGAAGTAATTGCAGACAGAATTATGTTCTAAAGGATGTTCTAATCAATTAATTAGTCGACCCTACTGTTGAGCTCTCTTGCACTACGAGCGTGATTTATACAACAATCTCGACCAAACACACATAAGTGTGTCTGATGCCATAATTGACCAGCCATATCTTATTTCACAACCTCAGCTAAGTATCATGCTTAAGTAGGTACCTTTATAAATATGGTACCTAATTATGCGTCTTCGAAATCAATGACGCATCGCAGACAATTGTGCAGTAGTGTTTTGTTATTTTTTTGACTATCGATTTCTCGACAAGCTCAGACCAATACGCATAGGGTGAACTGGCTAACTCCAGATATATTATATGAAGTTGTTTAGCGTGAAATGTACTTGTTTGTAATATTATGTTCTCACTTCGTATAGTACTGGGAACAAACTAGGGACACATTCAAGAGTAGTGCATCAGGGTGATTGACGGCCGTGCGTCTCAAGTGGCAAAATAATTCAGTAGTTTTTTATTTATTTAGTATATAATTTTAGGGGTTTTAAGTTGTTTTTATATAAAATGTTAGTTTTAATTATTTTATAAATGATTCAGTGATTTTCTTTCAGCAAATATGGGCCAAAAAACAGCCAATATTTTGGTTTTGAGTATGATTTTGACTAATTAATGTGAAATTGGTCTGGTTATTTTTTTTTACTGTAATGTAACTGCCTTCCTGAATCCTTTTAAACACGATAAATTCACAAACCCTTGTTTCAAAATTGGTTCGTCCAACCTATCAGGATATCGCTAACAAAGTATCGTTTGTTGTTATAAAAACCTTTTTTGAGTGCTTTGTTTTATGGCTACCGCTTTCGCTTATAGTATGCGCCAACGCATAAGTCATCTATTGAATTAGCTGGGAGCCAGCTATTCGGCCGGCACTGACATGTTTGCCATTGACGTTTAAAGCGAATCCTGAATATGTGTCCTCACAAAATATATATATTTTTCAGATTAACACCGTTCAAAAGAAATTTGATGCATCGTATATTATGCCGAAGTTATAAGAAAATAGCTTTCCTGTTAGTAGTCAAATGTGTGTCTCCGTCGATGTGTCCAGTCTACAAAGAAGGTCAAATGTTGAAATTACCTGAAACAAAAAACAGAGCGGATTTTAAACCACAGTAAATAGTAGTAAATTCGTCCAGTCGTTCCCAATTAATTTAATCATTTTATTTAGGACATAACAACGATTAAATAACCGAAATATATAATTTCTCTGATTCTACACTATTTGTTGGTAGACAATTATATTTAATTATTTTTAAATCGGTCCAGCTGTGACGATGGCGTGACGAAGAAAAATAGGGATTCATTGTTTTTATATATAGATTAAGATGATTCTCTATTAACTGCTAGTATATTATAGCTGCGCTATTATAACTTCATTAATTCTACTGATAAATAGGTATACGTTCGCTTGGGCGCGGCCAAGAAGCAGACGCCAGCGCACCGGACGACGAAACCCGGCTCTTGAACTTAATAACGATTGCATGTCCGCCCGTATTCGCCTGAGTTCACACTGATCATTTTTATACGATCCATTAAGTAATTCAGCATCATTTTAATTATTGTCTATAGACTTCAATAATTTAGCATGACAAAGACGTAACTAACAAGAGACGTAACGTCTGTCTAGCCTCCATGAAAAACCTCCTTTATCGTAATTTGAATACAGACGAAGTTCAAATTTAAACCTACATAGATTCGCTTACCTCAGTCCGTCCCAGAACAACTCAAAGATTAAGCGAGGCTTAACCACAATAGCCATGCGCTCTTGAAAAATAATACAATGTCTTACAACCATGCGCTTTGAAGGACATACTTCTAGAAAAATCAGTTGTATCCCTCAAAGGTTTACGATAACGATTGTCATGTACGCTGCTCCCGTGAAATCAGATTTTGTTGTACCTACATCTCATCCAATACCTCACTCGTATTATCAGAGCATGTGTTTTAAAACTGCATAGAATTTATTCTCGCTTTTGGATAATAATCTAATTCTGAAAAAGGTTCGAGTAACTACATGAGTATACAAAAAATCAGCCAAATGTCACTCGGATTGATGCACGAAGTGTTCCGAACCATCATTAATTTTGTGAAACGGCAAAATAATCACGATTTTGTACGATATAAATTTAAATAAGTATTAGTTTTATACATTTTTATTAAGAGGCGACAGAGGCAGCCTGGTGACAAACTGAAGAACAGAATGATAGTAATAGTAACAGGGTCCTGTTGTGCCTTTGTATTCCTATTTGAGTGTCGACTGACAGTTTTATACAGCATTCTTCTGATTACAATCCCATTGATAACATTATATCTATAAATTATAAAAATACCAAACATATGAAATCATACATTTATGAAAATTTGAAAATTCACAATGGTGCAACAGTCAACCACTGACCAATCACATTAGCCTGACAATAAAATAGTCGATGCTTTCTGAAGATGTCCTCATGACTAGAGGGAACTTCTCCACATACACAGATGGGTATAAAAATTCTATGTCCATCTTCTCGCTTAATATTGTTCCCCACCAATTTTCAGCCATATCAGTTCAGCCATACTTGGGTTAGAAGAAGTTTAACTAATACGACCTCCTTTTATATAGATAGGTACATACATATATTTAGATATGTTTTTAATATTTTTATGTAAGAATGAACACGTTAATGGTAGAAAGTAAATATCGCAAGTATCTAAGCGGACACTTAATGTGTTGTAGGTATGTTATTATTTTATTAACACTATTGTAATTCTCCAAGGGACTCACGTTAATGGAACATAATATTGGAATTCTGTGAAATAGAAAAATTAAAACTCTACTTGTGATTATAGAAATAATCTGTAGAACTAATTATTCGCATATGTTGCATGCATGCACATTATTTATATATATTTATATATTTTTATACATCCATGCCAAAATAACGAATCCTATATAGGTTTATCGATTATAGGATGAAAGCGGCTATTATGAAATTATATAGAGCAAATAACGGGTTTCGAGAATCGTTCCATTTTATTGGTTTCCATGCTGTTCCTTGAATACTATTTTTCGAGAACTGGTAACGTAAGCTTCTCTCTTGCTTTATTTCCGATATCCTTATTTGTATTGACTAGAATAGCTGACTAAAAAAATGGAACATTATTTAACAATGCAAAAAAAAACAGAATGATAAAAATCGACTCCGGACTCGGTCTTAAAAGGTCATACTAGTACATTTTTACTAGATTTGGTTAAAACACCAAATAAGGATATTAGACGTAAAAAAAACAAACGCCGTACGCAACAAAATTGTCTAAAACTTGCGTGAAAAGATGATGCAACTCACGTTATCTAATCTAATCCCGCGTAAATATGGAGCGGTGTGTTTGTCTGATTCTTAGATACGTACGCAAAACATGTGAACTACATTTTTATTCGATAGATATATCCTATAAACAAATAGAAAATACCCCGAATAAAACCACAATACAGCAGACCAGATGGTTTTATTTGTGAAGCTTAATAGCTAGCGATGATTGAAGGCTGCGCGTGACCCGACTGGTCCGCGAATATAGGTGAGCGTCTTTTGACCGGCTTCCTTATAAAACGAAGTATTTTCTGAACATTTATCCTATGAAGCTTCAATCAAAAATTTACCGACCGTAAGCAAAAAACGTCAAAGAGTCGTGGTGGCCTAGTGGTTAAAGAGCCAACCTCTCAAGTGTGAGGGCGTGGGTTCGATTCCAGGTCGGGCAAGTACCAATGCAACTTTTCTAAGTTTGTATGTACTTTCTAAGTATATCTTGGACACCAATGACTGTGTTTCGGATGGCACGTTAAACTGTAGGTCCCGGCTGTCATTGAACATCCTTGGCAGTCGTTAAGGGTAGTCAGAAACCAGTAAGTCTGATGCCAGTCTAACTAAGGGGTATTGGGTTGCCCAGGTAACTGGGTTGAGGAGGTCAGATAGGCAGTCGCTCCTTGTAAAACACTGGTACTCAGCCGAAACCGGTTAGCCTGGAAGCCAACCCCAACATAGTTGGAAAAAGGCTCGGGAGATGATGATTTATCCTATGAAGCTTCAATCAAAAATCTACCGTCCGTAAGCAAAACGAATAGTTTCTTATTTATCGGAGCCTAAAACCCAGTTTCATCCGTATCGCAGACAGCACAAGGTGCTGTTATTTGTAGATCTTGAACAGATGTTACGTGTCGCCAGAAGCCTGCTACTTACAGTGATTAACACAGTTCCAAACATTATCATATCTGACGATATCTAACGTATCTGTTATCTGAAATTACATTGATAGTGAGATCACCACAATATGTCGTAGGAGGTCAACACATTACTCTTATTACAGACACTCGAGAGCACCTTTATAACTAATTCTAAGAAAAAAGGGCCCACGTGCGACACTTGATTACCTCATCCTTGTTATCATTGCATTGTCTACAAGGAAAACTATCGGTCAGAGCCTCCAAGTAGGTTACTGCGGTTTCATTTTGATTGTTTGTAGTTTTTGTTTCAATTCTCGTATAATTTTGATGAAGAATAGTATTCATTATATTATATTTATTGAAAATAATATTCATATCTCAGTAGGTATAGGGAACTACTCATGAGCAAATATTTTAGTGACATAAAAAATTAGACATATATTAGAGTTTGTATGTATGGATGGGTGTTGGTTTGTTACTCTTTCACGTAAATACTACTGAATTTATTTTATTTTAACTTGGCAGTAATATAGTTCATACATCAGAAGAAAATATAGCGATTACACAATTAAAAGTAAAACTTTTAATTCATCAATTAACATGTTGCCTGTAATTAAAGGCTCCAAAGGGCTTTAATCTCATAGACAGTCAACCAGTCATAGAGACAAACAAAATCTCTCTAAAACCAATTTACTGACTAAACGATACGAAACTAAACCGATATGCTGCAAAGCTTTGTAACATAAACATTCGCAACTTTAATACCTAAACGCCATAATCCAGCATTCCTGATTTTGTGTGAACGCGCCTTCGAGAATCATCCGAGATCCAGAATTTTGACTTCTTGCAAACGTGTTATGAGTCAGAGGTCTTTCCTCACGATTCAAGACGAACTTCACAAAAATTCGGCAACCATTGCATGCCCAGTCACTCCTGAGCTCTGAACCAGTCGAACAAATGCATCAGTGAATGGGGACCATTGCAAAATGTTACATTATCCGCCATATGTTCCAGTGAAACTGGTTTGTGCGTAGCGGAGACTTATTTATAGGTTTCGGTCACGTTAAATGCCTTATATACCGTTAATGTGTAAAGTAAAATGGTTTCTTAAAGCTTGATTTGCATCGCGATATCAAATGAAATGCTGAAGTCTCGACTGGTCAATTCCACTCACTTATTTCTCTTTCAATTCATGTACTAAAACTGACTTTAAATACTCAACTATTTTAATAGCATTTGGAATTAACAGAGATTATCATGATGCAAGTAAGTTTGTGTCATATAAATGACCGTACTGAAGCCTGGTTCATTCATCCATAGTTTTATGAACGTGCAGTCTGAATTATTTTGAGGCAGCATTATCGGAAAACTTAATTAAATATTGCGGAGAAAAAATCTTTAGCAGAAATAAAATTTGCTGCTAGTCCCGATATCCTTGTTAACCGTAACCCTGTATGCTTTATACGCCGTCGGGTCTTAACGATCTCATTTAGAAAATAGTTAAAGAATAACAATAAAGTGCAAAATTATAAAAATGTATGAACACATTTAGTTTTTATATTTCGTATGCATTGCGAGTCTTTTGTTTTTATAATAGTCCGTGCATGCCGGTGACATTGAAGGTTGTTTAAAAGGAAAATAGGATTCAAATATCTTTCTTAGTAGATCTCTTTCTTTAATAGGATGCACTTACATCTTTCTTTTCAGTATTTTGGAACGACCAATAAAAATTACGTGATTTTAAACGTTATGTCACATGAAGCAAAAACCTTTGCTTATTGAGGCCTTCGAATCAGAAAGTCATCATCTCTATTTAAGGGAAACAATATAATATTTATGAGGAGCCTGACATAAGCGCGGTAATAAATCAAAAGCGATACTTGAACCTATGGTAAAGTTGAGTTAACTCTAAATGTTCCTCTCGTGTGTGGCAACACTACACCTCTAACTATTTAAGCCTTTTATGTAAAGAGTATTTCGAACTGTTTTGGACGTTTCATTATTTTACAACTGGCATATATTATGCTATACGGTGGACTATATTTTTTGAGTTAAGAATTATAGGAAATGGTATTTGCAAACTATGCTACGTATGTTTTTTTGTTTGTCTCTCATCACTCAATACGAGATATGCCACCAGCTTTAGTGTAAGTACTAAAATGTTTCAGAATTCTTTCATCATAACACCCTTTGATGATGGTTACGCTGTACAAGAATAAATACATTAAGATAAATTGAAGGGAATTATTATTTGGGTCACGTTTAACTGTTAGACAGCAATGTAAACAGTAGTTTAACATGTGGCTCTTATTTCATTTAATAGGGCCATTCGAGTAACTTGTCAAATTCTCATCATATGGGCAGTCATAATTGACAGTATGGGATGACTCAGCTGTAGGGTCTGATTCCAATTGCACTCAAGACTTTTTGTACTTCGGAATAATATTTAACATTGAGTCTTTTGAAAAAGTGATTTTTCTTCTATTACGGTTATCACTGTCACTACATAGTATAAAACAAAGTCGCTTTCTCTGTCCCTTTGTATGCTTAAATCTTTGAAACTACGCAACGGATTTCGATGCGGTTTTTTTAAATAGATAGAATAATTCAAGAGGAATTTTAGTTTCAAATTTTAGTATCAGCATTGCACCCGTGCGAAGCCGGGGCGGGTCGCTTGTATTATTATAAGAATTTCTACAATGGTAGTAGTATGATCAAACGTTTCAAACATTCGGATCAAAGTCCCAAAAATTTAAAATTAGCCGACCTGTGACTTTTTTGTGTTCACCGACAAGGTTGTGTAGTTTGACATAAATGTATGTCGTCATTGCGCTAGGTAGGTAGCATCATCGAAATTAACAAAATCATAAACACCAAGGCAATTAAAGACTTAAAGAAAAAATATACATTGTATGTAGCAACTAACTACTAACTACATAGGATAATATATAAAAACCTTCGAATAGTAATATTTTAGAACAACACGCAAATTAAATTATTCCCCACACTATTATGTTTTTCAAGTAAATAGTATTATTAACATCTTTCATCTACTATTTTTACTAATAACTTTTTACTACTACTTTTTTTGACTAATATTTTTTTTATTTTACTTTTAAATACTCTCTGTAATAAACAGTTATCGACTAAGCTAAATATGCTTATAATGACTATTGCAAAAGTTGTGCAATCCTAACTGTATAGTACGGTGTTACAAGTAAACCTAAAAAATCAATAAAAAATATTACAGTAGTAAGATAGAATATCTTATTTGTAACAGACGGGTAACACATATTTTAAAAATTATGTACCTACAATTTTTTTATTTATAATTTTCATTCCGAAATTTTCTCAATCTCAATAGTAAAAATCCGTAAGCTGTATATTTTTGAATTTGTTTTTTGTTTTAATATATAATCCACATTACATACATAGGTAGGGTGCAAATCCTCTTTCACATTTTAATTTTTAGTATGTACCTAAGCTAATTCATGACATTTATTTTATTTACTACTTGCTTATTAGGACTCTGCTCTGCCGCGGTCAGTTATTATCAAGTAAAAATGTAGCGTATGCATACTTTGGCTAATATATGATTCGCTTGCAGATTCATGAACAATTTAATCATTGTTTTATTTAGCAATAAGCTATAGGTACTAACGAATCAAATATTTTTAGTTGAATCTTCATAAGGAATTTAGAGCCTTTTCGGCACGATGAACATTTTTGTAACACCCTGTACTTTATACTCATCGACAAATAACCCAACAGCCAATAAGATATAGATGACGTCATCACCCCAAGGATTACCAGAATTACCGAATAACCAAATGACTTATTGTTTATTTTTACAGCCAGTACAGACAAACCGATTGTGTTTGAATATGTTGGTTAATAGACACTGAGCATCATAAACTTTTGGAATAGAGCGTCCAATAATTTACGAGTATGAGTACTTATGCTAAAACATCATCGTGTATTATACTTATTCGGGGTACTGTCAAGCAAACTCTAGTGTAAATTGTGCCCGCGCAAACCTTTGGCTTATAGGTCCACATGTTTGCTACAACTTAATCCTACTACTATTATAAAGGCGAAAGTTTGTAAGTATGGATGTATGAATGTATGGATGTATGGATGTTTGTTACTCTTTCACGTAAAAACTACTGAATGGATTTGAATGAAACTTTACCACAATATAGCTTATACATCAGAATAACACATAGACTACTTTTTGTCGCGAAAACCGACATCCACGCGGGCGGAGCCGCGGGCGACCGCTAGTATATACATATAATAAAATCGTAGAAAAGTCAAAACTGTACATTGAATACTAAAAAAAAAATTGGGTCGTGACCTACACTCAATATTGAAGACAAAAATATAGTTTTTAGAATTTTTATCTGTATGTCCGGGCTAATCTCAAAAAGTACAGCATGTATTAGCTTCAAATTTGGCATGAATATAACTAAGAGGTCGGTTCAACATAAAGGCTACATATTATCACGCTATCACGGATGGGGAAGGGGTTGAATGTTTAATCACCTAATGCCCACGCGGACGACGTCGGGAGCAACAGCTAGTGAATACAATAAAGTTACACTAGTTTATTAAATTTTGTTTGACTTTGTTAGCCAAATTGATTTAAATCAGAACGCTGAGTGCGATCAATGAATCAATGTGTCATGCACAGAAAATATCTGGTCTCTCGTCATCAAAACGCCACTTTAGACAGAACCAATAAAATATCAATTTGCTTAAATCATCCGACGAACACACACTGGTCGCACGCACAAGGTCTCGTATTTCTTACACAGTTTTAATCGGCTGACATAAAAAATACTTACGTAAGTGTCAAAGTTCCATGAAAACAACATTTGGCCATCGACAATCGTGTGCGCACACAAAGAACTTGCATTGACACATTTGCATATCTATGCTGTCATGCTTTTATTGGGGGATGATACTTCAAATAAAATTTAACACACAGATGATAAAAATCAAGGTCGAAAAAGTAGCTAGGAAGGTACTTGGAATACGTCGACATGATTTGGCTCATGTCGAGAGCAATGCTATTTTTGATCTCAGTTTAAGGTTGTATAGTTATGTAAAATTTTAAGATGTTTCTATAACACACAGAATGGAGTACCACAGTTAATAGGTACCTGCCGAAAAGTCAAATTAAGTGTTCGGTCTCAGTAGTGATAATACCTTCTTCCACATCATATCAAAACTCAAAACGCTCATTAAAAGTGCCGTACTGAATATATAATATTGGCTTTTAAGAATGGCTAATATCATTTAAGAAAGCATGAGGACAGCTACAGCTATAATAAATAATAACACGTCAAACAAAATTGTTATATATGATTACAAAAGTTGCAACTCCAAAGATTTTAAACTAAATTGCATCATCTAAATTATTCACTACACGTTGCATAGCGGTAAGATGGTTCAGTCGTAAAAATTTAAATACAATTCGAACTTGTATACATATAAATATAAATGATAAATAAATGAATAATTATAACTATTTATAAATAAGTTATAAGTACCGGATGAAACCAAAACTGGATGTATAACCTAGGTTATATGGAGTAATGAGCGCGACAGAAGATTAGATTACAGAATCTTATATAGCAAGCTTACTCATTAATTATAATTGTACGCGTAATATACAGCGGTGCATGGTATTGCGTCATGATGCTATGCCAAACAAATTAAAATTTGTCAAAGGAGATTTTATCTTCACTAATATAATAAAAATTTAAAGATTGTTTGTATGTAAGTTATAAAGTTATCGTTATAAAAGTGACTTAGCAGCAATGGCATCCATTTGAGTGATCCTATCTGAAGAAGTTGAACTTATACATTCTTCTCCTAGCCTTGCAAATTGGAAGTAAGTCACAGATATATTCTAAACCCAATGTTTTAAATTAGGAAGATACGACATCTTAATTACCGTTTCGAATTTCGACTAAATAAAATTCTATTTTCAACGCCGGTCTCTTCTATCACATTTTTTTTTCGGACTCAAGTAACAGATGAATACGTGTTTCCAAGCAAACGAAGTACAATCGGTTGCCAGACTCGACGCAACATAAGTAAGAAGAGATCTACCTGACCACACTCTCAGCTCATTTTAAAATCTATTCGTATGGAAATAAGGTGCACCTTGCAATGCAGGCACGCACATCCGTTGCATCCAGGTTAAGCAACACAGAATGCGAGATGTAGGTCGAATGCGTTATCACCTTATTGTTATCATAATTCCTCATAGTTCCCACATACTGAAGCATTTTCTTTGTAATAACAACGTTACACCACTTATTCCGTATAGTAAAATCAAGAGTTTTCAGGACAACTGGCTACTTCTCACTAACTACTCGTAATCCCAAATATTACACGTACATATTGCTGTCTGCGAAAAGAGAATTAATACTTAAACAAAGATACATATGAGACATAAAGGAGATATCTCGGCCTTACTTCTTCGAAATACACGAAAGCCTCGTATAATGTAATGTAATGCCATCCAATGCCTTTAAAATACTGTATGACCAGAATTTTGAGACCAAAAAAACCTATCAGTGTAATTTTAATTAAATACATCACAGTACCGAGACAGTTTTGTCATTAATTTCTCCAATGATGATTTTATCGAAATTATTAATCAACATTTACACACAACCACAATAACCAGGAAAATATACTGTTAATGAGATTCGGTGCACTCTATTCAAAGTTTAACCAAAATCTCTGTTGCATGCTTACGCTACTTGATATTTACAAAGGAATACATTTTATTAAATTATTACGTACAAAATTAATCATTTTAAACAATTTTCATTTAAAGAGAATTTTAAACCAGTACTGAACAGACTGTACAGAATCTATGTATTATCCGATGAATTCGGAATTGGAACATCATCGGAGTGATTACCTGCCTGATAACTTCGGCTGATTCGCTAACGCAAAAACTGGACATTTACGCAAGGAACATATTCTGATAAATTTGAAGCGTGCATTCCAAAAACCTCAATAGTTAATTACCTAAATACAGCATTTAATTATGTATCAAAACAATATTATAAGGAAATTGACTTCGTTATCAACATTTAAGTATTGTGCAAGGCGTCACGGGGTCAGCGTGCTGATAAACTGACATGAGCCGATAAAGGCAAAAAATCACAAAATGTTAATATTTTTCTTTAATTTATCTTGAGTTACAGAAATAGCGAGATGATGAATATGTGTGAAGAGGTTCTGATAACATTATTGGATAACCTCGATATAAGGCAATCTCCAGGCTACTCGACTTGCTTAATCGTGTCATGCACATTATTTGCGATGTTTGTATTATAAATAGCGGTAGATAACCAGTACCCATGAGGTAACGTCGTCGCTTCTTAGAAAATATTTTAAGGATGCTCTGGTTTATGCGCAAGATTATATCGTATGAAGGGGCAAATGAGATGACGGATGATGGATGCATGATGACGGACGATGGATGATTTGTGATATATAGGGCAAAACTAGTCTTAAAAGTCTTATGGTTATGATAATTCTAACAAATGAATAGCTTAAACCAATAATAGGACATTTATTTCGAATTTTGAAAAAAAAAATACCTGGTGACGCAAAAAATATTTGAAAGGTGCTTTAGGTAAACTTGTAAGTCTCGATCAAGATAGTTGACCATCATTATTATAATGCTTATTGAATTTTGGCATACATAAACTACGTATTAGCGCAATCAATATTTTTATCAACTCGCGATAAATTGTATAAAAACATAAAGTGCCTACATAATAAATTGTGAGTGCATGCATGACCTCTCACTCTGACACTTCTTAGCAGGAAGTGACCCAATTATAAGTTCTTCGACTAAGATATTGTATATTTGCTCACGTCTTACATATGGTTATTAGCGTCCAACAAATATCATCAGATTCAAATGATCGTGTAAAATTTGGGTGCAAATTATTTTAGTCCACTAATAATAAAAATCACAAAAACCGCTTCGGATTAAAATTGAAGTCGATACAACTGGAGAGATAAACTTCCAGCAACCATTTTATAAGAGATAGGAGATTATACATACTTATTATGCTTCTAACTTCTATGGTTGAAGAATGCTCTAGTTTCTATTTATAACTTATTTTACTGGCATTCCCATTGACCAGAGATGAGTACACTGTTCGTATTGGGAACCACAAGCAAACCGAAAATTTTCTTCCGAATTTCATTACGAAAGTCGATGGCTCGATAACCTGAAACGGTGATGTGATAGAATTCCAATTTAAAATATTCGAGTAAATAAAAATCCTTTTTTTTAAATAAACTGCACTGAAATAAGTTACGTTACGTATTTATTTTAACAACCACTAGGTATACTCGTATGGGAATTAAAATAATCGAAAATATAAAATTTGGTATTTTAACATTCGTAGAATTGAGAACATATCGAAAATATTAATTTTTAAGTTTTTAAATTGTAATGATATTTGTATTTTAAATTTCAATTTTTTCAATAAGTTTTCTCACAATTTTGTAGCATTTTCTTTAATATGTTACTTACAGTGCTCAACTATTTATGTATTTAGATTCACAATTATAATTTACTTGATTCTACAACTCGTTCGAACGCGTGCAAAATGCTTTTTATCTTATTTACAAAATATGACCGGATAACGAGAGTTTTTCGCCTATACCTAAAGCAAACAAACGTAGATACGCGAACGCTAAATAACTCAAACTTTAACACTAAATTTAGGCATAGTGGTATCGCGCTGAAAGAGATAACCTTGATAAACATGGCCGCGGAATTGATGGGGTCAAAAGTACCACCATTTTTTCAATGATAATATTATAATTATCTACATTAAAGTTGCAATCGCAGAAGAATATTTCTTAAACTTTTATTAAGTTTTAGTTAATGCACATAATGGAGCAAGAGATTATTGAATGCGTATTTCAGTAAAGTTGCAAGTCGCTTAATGCGAGCTATTTTAAAGCAGTTCAATTTCAATGAAACACGTATACTAAATTTATTATTTAGACACGTCTCATGTGTCCATTAAGGCAGCCTAACTAACTCCATGACAGACACTATAAATAACAAACGTTCAGAATAAACAACTTATGATAAAGTCCAGCAGATCAGCTTATACAATTCCGAGTAACTTCTGTTGATAACTTTACAATCCCGTCACCTGTTGAATCAGCGGAGTAGTGAATATTAAATTATTTTACTATGTAATAACAATTCACGCCAGACAGATAAGCTCCTAACACTTCAAAACATAAAGTCTACAATCGCGTGAAATTACAAAATTTAATCTACCACTTAACATGTGTTGTAGAAGGTGATGCAAAATTTGAATGTTTGATTACCACCACTTCAATAGATAGTTTATTATCAACATTTTTTTTCTCGTCGGTCATTGACATTGGGTCATGAAATAGATAAGCTTAACAATAGTTGGAGGTTAACTGTAAGATTAGTGCGAGCAGGAATCTTATTGTCTAAACATTTACTTAGTTATCGTTCAATTTTATCCAGCAGTTAAACCCGCATCTTAAGGGATCTGCTTAGCGCACCTTGAAAAAAGTTCATTATTTTGCTCCGCAAACTGTATAAAGATTGTCACTTTCAAGTTTCTTCGAAATTTCAAATTAAATGTTGTGATAAATAAATAAATAATACGAAGTTTTTGTTTCTTGATTTTATTCTAATCTAAATCTTCGCAAGGACTATATTTTGTATCTGCATATCACGGTACCTTAGATGTATAGCTGAGAGTACACCAGAGCGATTACAGGTAACAGAATATAGAGGATTTCTCGAATCACCCGCCGAACATGATCCTTGGAATTATGTGTTATAATATGCTCACTCGCCGTGAGCGTCACAACAAATCTGAGGATATCTCAGCGCATTTTCTGAACTTTAGTCTATATTCACGCTTTTAGATGTATCTATTTGTACCTACCTAATGTTAATTCGTAACATTTGTGTATAAAAGCAGATCAGATAAAAATAATTGAATACTCAAAAACGTATGTCAACGGCTACCAAAATCATATTTGTACAATGTACAGTGTAAAAATCTGTAATATAATTTTGGTCGTAAAGCAGAGGATTATTAGTAAAAAGAGGATTATTGACTGATATCTAGAAAATAATTGGTATACTTAATATGCGAAAAGTTGAGACCATATTTTAAATAGGAATTTTGACTTTTCATTAAGAAAGATTTTGGAAAGCATGCAACATCAGTAAAAAAATTGTACGTTAAAAAACGATTATATGATAAAATGTTATATGATAGGCAGATGTTGCCAATAGGTGACTAAGATGTGGATACGATAAATCGATTAATTTGTTTTCTGCGAAAATCCGTGCTCGCTAGCTAGTCGTTCAAATTACAGACTCGTATCTTATTTCATAGATGTTGCACACAATGGAGGGTATCTACGTAAAAGTTTTCTTAGTTAGGTACTAAGTACGCGGCTGCGGCAGGCGTCTTGTCCGAAGTACTTCGAAGGCACATTAATTGACACATCGATATAATATTGTGGCACGGTAATATATTTGCTGCAACAACACCTATATGAGTCAGTGAACAAAATGCTAATATGTCGTACTCGCTTTCATAGGCTGATATTGTGCGCCGTTGTATCTTTGAGCTCGCATACTGTTCCGGTACTCCTTTACTTATGGTCAGGTGCTCAAAGAGCAACCAGCAGCGATACCAAACATTGACATTATTGTAAAAGCAGAGTGCAAGGCGTTATTTACACAGCGGCTCAATGTTCAATGCTTTGCTTTCTGTATTGATTCGTTTGAAACAGGCATTATCGAGGTAGAATTGTCATTTTGTGTTGACAGACACATAGTCAAAATTTCGACGAACCATACAATAATATTACAAATAGGAATGAGTATTCAATACGTGTGGGCAATGATCGATTGTTAACCACAAGAAAATGTAATTAAATTGTGATGATATATCCTTTCACCGTTAAAGCACAAAGCATTTTTTCAAGTAACATACAGGATCACAAAAATCAAAATTTATTTCAAAGGTAAAAACAAAAGGAATCAAATTACCCTCCCGCGGACCTCGAGATGCAACGTGCGGTTAATTTATTTATTCAACTGTCACAGTGAAAATTCAGTGATGTAGGTATAGACACCAGCACATCAAGTTACCCGAAAGTGACAAATTTTCCCAATCAACTTTTAGCGACAACGTTGAAAATCTATAAACGAAATTTGATAGTAGCTTGATGTGCTGGAATAGTCATAACAAATGTCTAGCATAGTGTCCAAATTACCTATACCAAATCAAGAATGACGCGATCTCAGCGAGATAAAATAAAGTGGGAACAAACAAAGAACTCAAAGCTTTTTAACATTTCTTTTTGTGTCTGGACTAATACCGTATAACCCCTTCCACATATTGAGCTTTGCAAAGCCCCTCAGTAAATATAATTGATATTAAAAAACTACCAGAAATATAACATCTCATTCTCGCATCCTCTATGATAGAAGAATGTAAAACTAAGTTGATACATAGTTCTTCGGGAAATTATTAAAAAAACTTTAGACTAAAATCTCCTAGGAAATATGATACATTGTGCCGCACGAAAAGGCTGTTATGGCTACCGCCTCAGACCTCTCGGGTTCATTTTAAATCGAATTTATTTCAAGTATATCTACATACAGCTTAATTTACGAAATATTGAGGATAAATGCAAAAAAAAAATTTTAAACCTTTCCTAAATTGTAATTTTTTCAAAACGTTAAAATTTTCAGTTTTTGTGACAAAATAAGAAAAGCTTTTAAGATGTATACTCCTATGGCAAATTGAGTTGCAAGAGACGTGACGCTGTAGTCGGTAGTACACCCGATTGGGTATGTACTATGAACACTTAAGAGCTGTTCGGCTGCGGAGACTTCGAGCGCAACAGTCAAACTTCTAGTGAGAGAATTCATGAGTGATAGTATTGATAGCGAGAGCTCAAGCTCATTCTATAAATACCAGACTCAACAAACAATTATCATACTATAACTTGACTTGTTTTAGATTTTCAAACAAACGTAGGTAGGTTTTTTGTTATAAGAATATTGAACTTGACCGTTGTTCTAGAACTGAATGGCTGACGAAAAATGCTACTAATTGGTCTTAACAGAACACATATAAACTTGTGTCTATAGTTTGTAAGTCCCTTCTTAGATGTCCAAAAAACGTCTACACCGGCAATGTTATAAAAATACACGTGAGACCTCGGTACATTTTCAAGGCATCATAAATAATAATAAAAATATTTCAATCCTCATAATGACAAAATATTTTCTAAAACAATAACAATTCTACATAAAATGTGTACGCCGATTCCGTATTTATAAAAAAAAGACAGCTTTAAACGAGTAACCAGTTATGTGATGTTTAGTGACGTAGCAATCTAGTTTGGCAAGTCAGTATTTCTATAATTATACTTCTAACAGACTTATGTATTACACTGAGAGACGAAATGTTGATAGGGATTATATCACGGTATATAAACACCGTAATAAAAATTGAAAAAAAAACGCATGTTATAAGAACTCTTAAAATGTAATAAATCCACCTCTTAACTTTAGAGTATACATATTTCAGCTATCTAGGGGATCCAAAAAAGTGGGTGAGGATTCGATGGGTATAAAAACTTCAGAATGCAAGACGTTTAAAGGACTCATTGTAAAGATAAATAAAGATGTTTTGCATTAGGTACATCTGATAAAAACGTAGGTAATGATATCTAATAACAAATCCAGGATAGAAGTCATTGCAAGACTTTTAAAGCGATTAAAACCCACTTGTAATAGAAGGAAGTTTTTAAAACAGCACCCTTTAACCCAGTAGTACTCTAAATTGAAATTGCATTAAATGATAATAATTTGTACGTATTCTACCCTCGGTGCGAGTCAGTCCGATCCTGTATTAATACTATATACCATCAATATGGTGTAAAAAGAAATAACATTGTAAACATACAATTGATGATGCCATATCATATATTTTTTAATAAACAAACCTTATATTTTAACAACGACATAGTTATTCGAAGGCTTCGATTTTATTTTAAATAATTTGATTAATGATTCATTTAATTGATTGCGTATAATGAAGAAAAAATATGGTAATTTAACAAAAACATGGATATATATGGATTTTGTTTAATTATTGAGAATCAACTGATTGGAATAAATTTGAAACTATCATGAGAGATATATAATAATTTGTGGACTCTTAATTATAAGTGACTTGCTAAATTCCTTAAAAGGTGGGAAGGAGATATTATGATACATATTAAGACTTAGATACATGTCACATTTCAACTTATGAAAACAGTTGAGTTGTATTTTAATACCTGATGGAACTAGAATGTATAAGAAATTAAAGGGAATTAAAGCCATTTAGTGGGGTAAACTCGGGATTTCGCACAATTGGGGATGAAGCGTGTCTATGTAGGACAGCTTTGCGGAGAGTTGATAAAGTGGTGCGAACGCCGTGCTAAGCTTATATACAATCAGAAAACAACATCAAAGTAAGTTTACGAACAATCAATTAACAGACTTCTAAAAATTAAGCGTATTCGGAAGTGGATATCGTTTACCTACGAACCTGTTTTTGTTATTCGTACGAATAAGAGTAAAAAATGCATTCGGAAAATGAATACGCAAATATGAGTTCTAACTTACTTCACAAGGTGTTCTCTGACCTCATTTAAAGTTTGCACAATTGCACAGAAAAAGGAAATGATTTTATATTTCGGTACTCAGAAATGCAGACATGGCTTAAATAAATTAGCTTAAGCGATTATACAGCTGTAACAATACACCGCTAGGTAATATTTTGCTGTTGTATAAAACGAATTAATTTATTGACACTCAACGTGAAAATTATTTTATTTCGAAATAGGAATTCATAATTTACGTAAGTGTTCAAAATCGCTTGCTAGGTTATAAGTAATCAAAAAATACAATATCTGGGTTACCCTAAACATTATCGACGTCAAATTATCTTGTTTTTTTATCTACTGATAGATACTAGACACAATTTATGTATAGTATGTAGCTACTACTATTTCACCTGCTAAACTTAAACAGATATTCACAACTATTAGTTCATTAACAAACAGCTAAACCAGGAATATGAAAAAGTTTCCTTTGAATATAAGAGATACACAAGTACATTCATTTATATTTCATTCTACTTAATAACTGAACATCGTTAAGTTAAAATATGTTCAGTAGTTGCACAAACCGGCTCCGTCAACGATACCTACAAAGTTATTACTTAAACTTAGTGAATATTCAAACAAAACATAAATCTTTTGTGTAGTTGAAGTGAGCCAGGCGTACCTTAAAGACAAAATCGCGAGGTCAGGACTGTTCGAAGTCAAAAAAAGTTTTTGCTAAGTATTTTTCAGAAACGCAGCGGACTGGTTGCATACCGGCTTTTTGGCGGAGATTAAGGAAAGACTTACCTGCAACACTGATGAGGCGAGGACAAGCAGAAGGGCCGCTAGCGGGACCCTTCCGGTCCTCATGGTGGTCCAAAAATAAAGAGAAGACGAATGTTGAAAAGTTATGTCCGATGACCGGTTGGCGCGCAGGCGTCGTCCGCGCCGCACAGTGGTCGGACCGCGAGTGATGGAACGTAGCCCGCTCCGCTCGGCTTCACCGCTCCTCTCCTCTGTTAGCTTTCGTCCCAAGTCCAGGAGCGCACGCAGCGACAGCGGCACACAGGCACACAAGCAAACTCGGCCTGCAACACTTCCTACGCAGCCTTGCGATGCGCTTGGATCGCATCCCACTCTGATACAAGTTCTATAAATTCGTTTGGCGGATACGTAATATTTATATTATTTTATCCTCAGCTTTTTTATTGAAACTGATTTTTAAATGTTTTAAGTCTTAGTGCGCCAAAGTGAAGAAGAACTTGCAATCTGACCGGTATGAAGAAAAATTCTTCGTCTCGTTCCCGCGTGTGAGCCCTGCAAAGTTCTATGACCCCTCTCCTGCGCTTATCACAATGGCGCAATCGTAAATCAAAAATGTCTTAAGTTTTATAGTGTTGTGGGAAGTAAAGTATTCGTTATTTCTTTGTCGTAGAGTTTGAATTGGATCTGTAGCAATATTGTAGTGATTCAACGTGATATCGCTGTTATTTACTTACTTACTCGTCGCGCCCAATTCCTTAGCTCAGTAAGTTGTACCTACCGTACTTAATTCATATTAATTTGTAATGTTTTAAATCTATAATGAGGGACCATTAAAATATGTTAAAATTTAAATTTTGTTATCGGTAGACATATAGAATATTTATAAAAAAAATATATATCATGCTATTTCTTCAGACAGAAACTAAAAATTATTTAAAAAGAGTGATCGCCTGTGACTGCGGCGGAGCGCAGTACTTTTAATAGTAATCTAGAATATAAAGAGATAAGAGGTCCCAAATTGGGTTAGGTTATAAAGGCTATCGAGATAATTTCTCGATATTAGTGTCTCGATCAACTTTAGTCAAGGGATGTAGTTTCAACTGGCAGTTAGCAGATGTGCTGCGGTCAACTGACCGACGTCAGTTATCAACAGACATTTAGTCCCACAAAGATTTTTTTCTACTTTCATATGCCATCAAACTTCAAGCGGAAGGATCAATTTCAATAGCTTTGTGTATTTTTGATGGGTCAACTATATAGAAGCTGGGCAAGTCGAAAAAAGTCCTCTAGTATTAAAACACTTGTAATTTACTCTTGCATTCTTGGATTGGGAGATTTTTTTGCTAATATCGCTTATTATTTACCATTGATGAAACGTAGGTTCAATACATCCTATCAGTGTATAACCAGATGAATCAATGTCACTCTCCCATCGCTACGCTAATCGAAAGGCTATATTGTAAACTCGTCTTTCTTTATAACCTCCATGGTAGTGAAACAAAGGCTTTGAATACTAGTGACCGGACTCCGCTTTCGTGTAAATTATAAACCTAAGCCTCTTGGTATTGGTGTACAATGCGCAAGAAAAAAACAAAGAAAACCTTTTTAAAATTTGCTGTTTGGTACTAGTCAGCAAACAATATTTTAAAGAAACCCATTGAACCAGTTTGCACTGCAGAAAAAAAGACAACTAAATAAAATCCATATCAGTAAAAAAACTATATTGGCACATACAGATGAACGTCACGAACTTTTACTTAATTAAAAATAATTAGTTTAAACTTTGTTTTAATATTAATGCAAAGAAAAATAATAATCTTATCACAGAAAAAAAAAAAACAAATAACAATGGTGCCATCGTTGGCCTCACGACTCAAAAAACTTATCTTCAAAATGTTTCTTTGTGGCACATATCAAATCTTTTTAAGACTCTTTTCAGTTGTACCTAAGGCATTGATTATTCTCGTGATTTTAAACACAGACTCACAGTATACCGTTCTCTTGTAAGATTTTTAATACGCTATATTATGTCAAATCAGACAAAAAGCATCACACAAATTAAGTTTTTAAATGGGTCATTCTGGTAAAGATGCCAGCACATTAAGCTACTAGAATCAGTAAAATTTCCTTGATACATAGATTTCCAAACGTATCGCTAAAGCATATGTCTTAAGGTTGATTGGTAAAATTTGACAATTGCGGGTAGCTTGAAATTCTATAATTAATATTAAAATTAACTTAGCGTTGCTAGTTATCTTTAAGAATGTTTAACGCTTTTATTTAAACCCAATCAAAAATATTCAATACAATACAAATGGCTAATGACATTTGACAGCTGGTTATGCTTTGTTTATACGAGATAGTTACATGGTCCACTCTTAGTTTAGAATGGATAACTTTAACTTACGTTAAATTTTCGATAATTTAACTCTGTACTTGTTTATAAACTCTATTTCATTTGATTTATTAAGGAAAACCAACAATTGCGCACTATACGTGATTAAGAATTTTGATTAACGAACGAATTGAAAGAGTTTTAATTAACCTTTCAAATCAAATTTTGGGCTAACTGTCCCCATCTTTGTATACAGGCTACTTTTATCCATGTGCAGGAAGTAGTTCTATCGTGACGCAGGTGAAACCGCAAGCGGACGCTAGTGATATTATTATTTGAACGAACCTAAGAAAGCGTTCGGAATTGCAGTCTGCATATTGATACAGTCTAAGCGACCTTGAACATAAAAACTGATTTACATACAACGGCAGATATATGTTTACGTAATATATGTTATGTTATATACTTCGATTCAATTGAGTATTCTGGAGAAAGACTGGGCCATTTATCCGGGTTCGTGAAATCATCATTATCATCTCCCGAGCCTTTTCCCAACTATATTGGGGTCGGCTTCCAGTCGAACCGGATTTAGCTGAGTATCAGTGTTTTACTAGGAGCGACTGCCTATCTCACCTCCTCAACCCAGTTACCCGGGCAACCCAATACCTCTTGGTTAGACTGGCGTCAGACTTACTCCGGGTTCGTGAAATATGAAACCAAATTTAATTATCATTTTATTACTTTTGAAAACTATTTTAATAATAATCATTGACTTACAAATAACGCAGATGCACAATTGCTTATTAGTATCGCAATGAAAAGTGTCGCTTTTATAGAACGAAATAAACGCATGAACAAAAGCCATAAGTCCTACAGAATTTAAAATATTTTCAGCCTTAACTCATCGGCATAAAGTCTTTTTTTAAATGCAAAAATAGAAACATTTAACATTTGATGACTTATTGTTAAATAAATGTCAGTTTCGCAGAAATTACGTTCGTATGGTGGCCTAAGTCATATTTCTTTCGAATTTGTATCTGTCAAAGACTCGTCAATGGCTTCTATTCATATGTTCCATTTAAAATAAGACTTTATGTGGAGAAGTTAACAGAGAAATTAGTTCAATTCTGTTTTATTAATGGCTTTAGGTTATGCATATATTTTTATATATCAGAGTTACTTGTTGACACTTGTCGTTTCAATATTTAAAAGCAATTAGGTTCCTATTAATTATGCTTCTAGGATTTTTTAAATCAATGTTGGCGTAAAACCTTTTCATTTAGGACCCCGTACTTTTTAAATTTGTCGTTAATATGTCATAGTAATTAATAAGAAAAACATTTTCTAAGTAAATC
The DNA here is from genome assembly GCA_958496145.1 of Heliothis peltigera. Classification (NCBI taxonomy): domain Eukaryota; kingdom Metazoa; phylum Arthropoda; class Insecta; order Lepidoptera; family Noctuidae; genus Heliothis; species Heliothis peltigera. Next base: position 10,009,971 of record OY292321.1, on the reverse strand, counting down.
TAATTTTCAGCCCTGGAATCGCTATCTCGCATACCTACAAACTTTAACTACAGAAACCTCCTGTGTGCTGAAGTGTGCCTGAAGACTAGCTTTCTGTATCAAGTGCTTGATCCAACCGTCTAATGAGAGTATGTTTAGGTTTTTAAATCAAGGCTTGTTAAGCCATCTGACTATCGACAAACTGACTACGAAAAGCATTTGCCAAATGTTGACAACCACATCAGCTAAATTAAAATTATATGTATATTTTTTTAATTATTATTAGTAAGGTGTTTTTTGTTTGAATGCATTCAAAATAAATTTTCCGAATATCAGAAAACAAATATCCCGGATTTTTTTAAGAAATCGGTAAAATTAGTGAAAAGTTGGAATAATTTTCATATTTTAAACAATCGTATCAGAGGTCAAGGAAAATAACTGCAAAGATCATGAGAGAGCGGGAAAAACTACGGAAGTATTCAGAAAGGGTATGTAAATAAAAGCATTCAACGGATTTACAAAAACTTTATACGAGCCGCAAGCAAAAAATAAATAAATGTAAATCTATTGATGAATGGTATCAGAATGATATGGTGTTCTATACTAGGTTCCGTAAGCATAGAAAAAGAAATAGAAAATCATCGCATTCTATCTTTGCAAGATTATACTATAGACACTCATAGGTAGTAATGACCACAAAATCAACTGAATTAAACTGTTTTGAACCGTGCATAGGTCTTTCTTGTCTAATCCTTTTACCTTGACCCTTTATATCAAAGTACTCTATTGAGAATATTGACGTCTTTGTGAACAGCGGAAGAAACTAACAAAAAGTTCCGTTTCGCCAACTTCAGTGAACTTTTGACGGCAACTTTTGCACATTCAACAGGTTTCTCTGAAACGTTAACTGTATTGAAAGTTGACACTTTGGATTTATTATAAACACTTTTTTTCTTGATAGAAAGCTTGTGTATTTGTTTCCTTCAACAAGCTATTGGGAACCAAAGACATTTAACAAGTCATCATCTCCTGAGTCTTTTCCCAACTATGTTGGATTCGGCTTGTTAGGTTAGTTAGGCAAGGCACTGCCTATCTGACCTCCTCAACCCAGTAACCCGGACAACCCAATGCCCCTTGCTTTGACTGGCGAAAGACTTACTGGCTTCTGACTACCCGCAACGACTGCCAAGGATGTTCAATGACAGCCGGGACCTACAGTTTAACGTGCCATCCGAAACACAGTCATTGGTGTCCAAGATATACTTAGAAAGTACATATAAACTTAGAAAAGTTGCTTTGGTATTTGCCTGACCTGGAATCGAACTCACGCCCTCATACTTGAGAGGTTGGTTCTCTAACCACAAGGCGACTAAGACTCATAATAATAGTTACATATATAGGTGTTATTAGGCACAAAAAAATGTTAAACACTTCATGAACACGTAAATAGTGTTCTACAATTACCTAGTGTTTATCTTTTCCTATTACACAACACTGTTACATCTTGTTTAACAAAAGCCGCGCTAAATATCCAGATGCAGACGGCTTCATTCTCTCTTACCGTTTCCATTTTCCATCTCATATGCAAATAAATTACAATTTCTACACATTTTCTACGTAAATAAAAGTTATTTTAGTTTTATCTTGACATTGACTTCAAACAATGTCTAAGGATAGATCTAACCATAGCCTAAATATGTTTTGCATTCAGACTTTTTGTTAAACTCGTGTAAAAGTTTTTTTTTTTGTACACACTGTGTCGAGCTTTTTTATGGTAGGCATGAATAGTATTAGGGCCTGTTTCACCACCTACGAGTAAGTTTCAGTTAGTTTATCTGTTAGATAATTTGATACAAAATCTGTTCCATTTTTTAATTTATTCTGTACTATAACCTAAATGTAGAATATTATATTTACATAATTTTCAATTGTTTTCTCAGCGTTAGCCAAATAATTATATTTTTACCCTGACCTTGGTCTACATAATTGCAAGTTTGAGGTAAGGAGTAAGAATCTATACAGTTTTTGAATAAAGTATAGTCGATGACAATCACAAAGAACACGTCTTTCTACTGAAAAAATGTTTATTAAGCAGGCTTAGCAGATTATCTAGACATTACCCCCCTACAACTTCAGAGTCTCTTAAACTTTACCTCTTTATAATAGGTATTAGTAAAGGTTACTATCGCCTGTTTACGTACAAGTTTATTCGTGTAAGCAATCAAAGATTGCCTCATTTTATAATTACTAGCTTAAAGTCTCTATTTCTATAATTCCTCCGATTTGTATTTTTGTTTTAATAAGTCGGTCCACCCGCGTAGATTTCTGTTTTTCCAGCTTTCGGAGTAATAGAATTGTTTCTTAAAAATAACTTTAACGTAGTTACTTTTTATTTGAAACTCAACACGTGAATACAAAGTCTATCAACGTGACCCACACAAAAACATAGATGCATATATTTTAGATCTAGAATCGCCTCCGATGTTATTTATCTAACGTTCGGCTCTTTGTTTACACAACGTGCAGTATCAGGTAAATAATGTTATAATATTTACAAACAATCACGGAAACTCTAGGTTTATTATTTTGAAGACTTCAAGAATGTTAATGGGTTTTCTTATAAATCTTTTCAGTTGCTATCATCTAGACTAACTCTGACCTTGTTCGCTAGAAGTTGTATAAGCAGTTAGCATAGTTCTGTATTTCCGTCTGTCTGTCTTATCTACGTCAATACCTAATCCATCTATCGTCTAGAATATTAAGAATTCGTGTTCAACTCTTATTTATCAGATTTTAATAACCTATGTAGTACGTTTTGAACTTACCTACTGATTGTTTTATATTACACACACTACTTAACAATCAATATAATACACGGAAGGTGCAACTAATCCCTGATCAACCAAAGACAGCGATGCTGATCCACCCAATAGAGGGTCCTGGATTCGATACCCGGTACGGTCAACATTTGTAGGATGAGCATGTTAATATGCTGTATTCTGGTGTTATAATAAATGTATTTCAGCAACCATAACGCGACTTAATGAGTACGTGTCCCGATATGTCCCGATCATCATTTCCTAGCCCGTAGGCATCCCATTTTGCTATGGCATGGGCGCTTCATAAATATCTTCTTCTATGACGTCATCTCATCTAACACTCTTTGAAGCCACATAGTATTTTAGTCTATCTAAGAATGTACATAACATGCAGCTAATCCATATTATGTCAAATCTCTGATTGTTTTTGTTACGAATTCTCACACTAAAGTTTTTGTCCTTGATCAATAAAACTTTTGGCCTGAAGCACAATACTACGAAGACAATGTTATGCTACCAAAATACGTAGGTAATATAAAGTAACTAACTATTTTTTTTTTCTTCAATAATACCTATTGAAAATACTTGGAATCAAGGAATATCGACATAAGGTGGGTAATATTCAAAGACGCCAGCACATCAAGACTTATCAATCTGTCAAATATCCTTAATAGATTTTCAACTTTATCGCTGAAGCATCAATGTAACGGACAAACGGATTTGTAGCTTAATTTTGAGAGGGATTCCATCGTGTTTGCAGCTGGCAGGAGTGTCATACCTTTTCTCCGAAGTTCTGCATTCGCGGTTTCCAACTGCTAGACCCCACTTCGACAAAAGCCAACAGCAGATTTCCCTAAAACTTAGAAACTTAATATGTGACGTCGAGAACTAATTTAATATTCATCGGTCATTACCTTTATAGACAGATTAGATGAGATACCTATTGGCCTAAAACATAAAAAAATAGCCTATTCTCTCTTTACTTTTAGACCAAATTCTACGTCGCCGCGCTGGGATATACCGTAACGCCATCTACTTGTCGAGCTAGAACTTATGCGCAAGTTTAGTTCACACTTTTATCGCTAGATGTCACAACTTAAAAAATATAAGTTCTATAGCAGATGCTGTTAGAATGTTTAACATAGATACTTCTCGTTCTAATTAATTATTTACTGACCCTCTTCCTCCTCCTCTTTATTGAAACTCCTGTGACAAAATGGTTGACAGCAGATACCTGGTATTTATGTCTATATCATTCATGATGATAAGATTTTTACACCAACCTGGACACTGACATTGCGGCCAAGTGCTAAAATAGTTGAGATAATCATTAACAAAGTTTTGTATTAATATTGACCGAAAGAAAGCAAATAATATATTTTGCTACAGACAAAAACAAACACAGCTGTAACCCGAGACACCAGACTTGTATTCGCTTTAGACATAGACTACAAATTGCAAACTATTAGTCACAATAGTTAGTTAGGCTGGCTTAGTCTTACGTAGTATATTGTATACTCTTTGAGGCTGGGTGGTCCAGCCAGTCACGACAAGTTTTTTACAAACCGGAGCCCGGGTCTCTACAGCAGTCTCTACAGAAGTCGTCTTATCCAAATTATGGTATCCATTTAGGCAATTAAATTTTTTTTATATTTCAGTTTTTATTGTTATATTACTAAAACTGAGTCTCAGTCGCTTGAAGTCAACGTAAAATAGAAGTATCCAGGGTTCTTTCTTTGTGATTAATGATGACAAAACTAGCAGTTTCTCCCACGTTCCCGGGGAACTTCTTCCCGTATCCATGGCGTATAAACATAGCCTATGTTCACGGGGAATAGAGTAGCATCCCAACATTGTAATTATCTTTTAAAATGGTCAAGTAGTTTTGGAGCCTATTCCCTACAAACAAACAATCAAATCTTTCCACTTTATAATTAACTGAAATAGTATAGGTAAAATAATGACTATAGCAAGAACAAGAGACAATAAGATACATACAATAAAATTACCTTCAATCACATTATGTTTTTTCTATGAATCAAACGCACCTGGCTATATTGTACTCTGTTTATTAAATTTACAGTTTCAACAGGACAAGACACTATACAATTTAGAGACAAAATATACTAAATATATATGTTATAATAATTTAAACGTATTTTCCGAGTAATATACCGAATTTATACTGCATTCTGTGGACGTATTCTTCACCTGGATTCAGCACTGCACTGGGGAAGTTTTTCTGTCAGAGCAACAAAAAAAGGTTCAATACTCGATCAATTGATGCAACACCTTTGCATAATTAGGTCCAAAGGAATGTGTAGACCACATTCCTTTTAAATTATATAGTGAAAACAACACATAATCCCGCTGTGAGTGCAGCGAAATGGAGTGACAAAATTTTACTGACTACAAAAATCACCTTTGTATGAGATGAAAATATTAGTAAAGAATGGACTAGTGTCGATAATTACGATGCTTAAGAACTAAAAGAGGCTATGGATTATGGTGAGAAGATTATGTTATGTCATATAAAGTACATATACTGTTTACGGTTGAGCACAGTCGGCGTTTACATAGACAGTCTTATTGGGATCGTGGAACCGTTTGAGCTGCCTGACAATCTGTTAGATGTGAATGTGCAAAATGTCCACAGCTTCAAGATTCTTATCTGTGAGATCGTAGGGTCTCAGGTCATTTGCCACTGACATTGTTTATTGCGAATGGTCTTCCCAGGTCTCAATGCTTTGGTCTCACGGACACAGGTTGTCAGAGGCGATATGGATGAGGTGAAATATGATTTGTGTCAGCCATGGTTAGATAAGTATTGATTTTTGGCAAATTTGCTTTTACTGAGGTTAAGTACTTTTGAAAGTGCTCACATGGGATAAGAGTTTTGATGTTTAGTAGTAGATAGATAAAAGCCAAAAAAGCCTGACAACCAGTCTTGCCCAGGTACCAATAAAACACTCAACACGCAATAATTGTAAAAATACTGGGCCGAATGCGTGATCAATTCATGACAATACCCATTCTCCATAGCTTTAATACTCACATTATTTACGGCATCGGGGTAGTTCTGTGGCATAAGACAGAAGAGTCCGTGCCGTTTGTACATCGTACCCTGTTTGCCCATTAAAGGTACGTAGCCGTAATTCTTTTTGCCCTGTGGACAAGAAATCATATTTATGTAGGTAAAGTGCCCTGACGCAATATTTTTCCCCTAATAATTAAGCTAGCAGCTTTTGATGTAGGTGTCTTATACAGCCCAGTCAAATTAGTATCATCAAGGCCATTTTTTTGCCCACCCCTCATATCAAGAACAGTAAAGAAATTAGGTTCAAAATCACCTCGCTTTCTTCCTCTCCCGCCTCTTCACCTAGTGCACTCGACTCCTCACTGGACTGCTCACTTTCCTCGTCAGATTTGACTTCTTCTACTGCCTCTTCGTGCGGCGCCGCTTCCTACGTCAAATGATTTTTAGTTAAAGCACCGTAATCGTTCGTCGAATCTGATCGACGGACTAATTTTCTGTACATAGTATTTTAAAAGCTCAATGTTTCAAAGTTGAATAATAAGAAATCAAAGTTTTTTAGGAAAATTTAAAGAATATTGAATTTTAGGAAAACAAAAAATGCAAGCTCATTTTTTATAATATCGTCATACCGATTGAACTGTTTTAGGAAGCACTTCAAGGGTCAATGACTACTTTGACTGGGCTAGAATTTAGGTAAGGAGTGTTTTTACGAGTAATATCGTACGAATTTCATCACGCACATTTTTTCCCCGCATACGTGATATTCTCGGGTGTCCAACGTGGGTGAAAAATACGTACGATATTATAGTTAAGTGATGCCAAAAATTACCTCTACTATTTTATCTGGGTCAGGTAATAGGTTCCCGGTGTAGAACTGCATACCGGGCTGGTTACTATAAACTTCAAACACCCGTCCCGACAATGGATGCAACACTCTGAAAGCAAAAAATATTAATCATAAACAATGGGTTTTGTTTTATTGGTTTACTAAATCGCGACTTGTATCTTCATGCTCATAATCAAAATCGAATCTGCATTCGTGTACTTGTGGAAAAGGTTTACTCTCTCTTACAGCGTCAAAAACCAAGCAAGGAATGTAATGCCTTTACAGGCAATTTTATTTACTTTGAATGCAATGATTAACATTTTTCAACTGAAAAAAAAGCATTTGGCGGTCTTTACCTGGCCTGGAACGCCAAATCCTGGTCGGTGCCCCGAGTGATGCAATAATTAATATCGTAGCCACCCATTGGGATTTTAGGCAACATTGTCTTTAGGAGTCGTGGTACTCGAAAGTCGTAGGCTGTCCCACCTACTACTTTTCTTTCACCTGAAATGTATAAGTAAGTAGTACTGAGTAATTTATATCATTTCATAACATTTCACAACACATTTAAAATTGTTCCAAAATCACCCATGCTCTTTAGCTCTAATAAAAATATGTTTTGCATAAAAACTAAGATAGCCTACACTGTACTTATACAACGAAATGGACCAATATTTACATATCCCTATCAGTAGAACTTCTACTGACTGGTACGATATGGTGACATATTTTTGATTATCAAGTCAAAATAAGTAGGTGCTTAAACTTACCAGTAACAAGTCCATCTTCATCGACAGCTGTATATTTATCAGCATTGATGGTGAATATGTGGTCAAGCATCAAACCCGGCCCAGAATGCTGAAATTATAAAAAAGAAAATTAGTATCACGGATAACGGAAAATTGTCATATTCCTTTTATTGGCGTCGAAATTAATCGTGTTCATCAGGTAAATGCTACGTCGGCAGTCAGCCATACCTTCAAAGCTGGCGAACTTTCATAAATCTGTAGAAAGGTCGATATTGAATATATTTGAGTAAAAAAAAATATAATTACGTGATATCGCAAAACCTTTTCGTTTTGGTTCACGTTTATAAAAGGCATGCCTATTGAAATGTCACCCACTGTGAATACTTTCGGAAGTAAATCGAAATAAACAAGTCACTCAAAAATAAACATAAGTTTTACTGATTCAATCGATATTGCGATCGCATTACTTGGTAGAGAAAAGGAAAAGAGAGTTGTATTTAAAATAGAACTTAAAAAGGGAATTAGTGACAACATTTAGGGATATCCAGACATAAATATTAAGTAATAGCAATAGTACAATCCTGTGAGTAAACTTAGTCTAACAACTGGCCCACTACCAAGACAGACTGAAAATTCAATGACATGTGTTAGATATTTTCTCTAATCTACACACAAAAGGGACAAACATAACCATTTTCCACTTACATGGCCTGCTAAGTTGAAGAATGGTGAATTGCTAAGATTGATAACGGTTGGTTCGCTGGTAGTGCACCTCATTTCAATTTTAAGGGTGTTGTCGCAAGTCACTTCGAATGAAACCTGGCACATCAGCGTTCCAGGGAAGCCCTCGTGGAAACGGTCCGACACGTGACTCATTATCACTTTCAGGCCGGACACGTATGAATGCCAGTTAACCTTAAAAAGTCAAAATTATAAAATCAACATCTGCATCAAGTAAAGACCATTTTTCTCTTTTCTCATGGCATCTCATTTGACGCTACTCATTTCATGCTTTTCTTACTTTTTACCATTAACGACGAGGATAATTCTAAATGTTAGTAAACTTTCTCCTGTTTAATATATACATATATGTATTTACAAAGGTAAGTTAGTAGTTACTCGTAGATTTTTTCTCTTAACCACATTGACGGTACCAGTAAAAAAAGATTTTACCTTATCAAATCCAACATATCCTCCATTGTAGTGATGGGGTCCCTTGTTGTTAGACACCATGTACAGCCTGCCGGAAGGTCTGACTAGCAACGTGGCATCCCTGATCACGTTGGCATATCGGCCTATAGTAGCTCCGAAGTAGGGATTTCGCGGCTGAAAGTATTCTGCACAGAAGAAATTTTATTCGGTATTCTAAAATCCAAGTCATTTTAACATTTTTCATAAGTAATGAGCTTAGGCACAAAGCCTTTAATTTATGTATTTACTTCTATCAAATAACTATTGAGTATAGTAAAATATATACCCTCTAATGTGTCAAAACCTGCAACAATATCGTCAGGAACTCCTTTTCGATCAGGAACAGAAATAGAAGTGATAGTCGCTCCGTATGTTATGACCTGCAGATGTGAGAGACAAACTTAGTTTTCCATTACTTGTTTTTCATAGTTTTACATGTAGGACTTACATGAGGACTAAGTATCCATGGTCGTAGCATATATCTAGGCATGGGATCTGTTAAGATCTTAAAAGTTCAGACAGCTTACTTAAGGCAAGTTAATGGAAACACGATAATTACAACTGAATGTTTGGTTTGTTATCAAGTCAAGGTAAATCATTTTGTATATGTATACCTGAACTGTCATCCTGTTCTTCGTTTTCCAAGTGTACCTTCTGACGATATCAATGTTTGTGCTGGATGCACACGGGCTGTGTTCGTCCATCTGTTCGTCGTGTTGAGTTTGCTCTGGTCCAGGTTTTGTTTTAGCAAAAACGCTTGAACGTCTTCGCGCTTGCTTCTGCATATGTTTGGGCATGAATCCGAAGCCGTCTACCAGTAGTTCTACGTCAGGTACAGCTGGCTTTGGTTCAGGCTTCTTCTGCGCTGCATCTCCACTGGCTTCCCCTTCGCGGCCTTCAGGTCTTTCTTGCCCATCCTCCATTACGATTGAAAATCACAGGAAATTTTTACTAATCTAAAAGATTAAAACTTGCTTTTTGTCCTAAATTTTAAAATGTACATAAAAAAATATTTATAATTTATCTAAAATAATGATCATGTTGGCTTTTTGTTATTTTATGAAATAATCAATGATGACATTTCCAAGGGAATTTCAAATTTTGATCTCGTTTGAGATCTCGTTGGTTATCGTAGTAAATCCTTTTTTTGCGTAATAAGGTTTAATTCACATAGCGGCTATTAAAATGTGTGTTTACAAGAGTAATTCAAGTTACCTGAATGGCACCCTGCTTTGTACATTTAAACGATTTTTTGCCTATTTCCTTACGTCATAATCTAAACATACGATGGTTATTATTATTTTTCTGTAGGTATTAAATTATAGAATAGCCTATATAAACTCTGTTTACTGAACCATGATTAACTTCTTATCCGAATTCGGCTGATTAATTTTCCATTCAGTACTAGGAAGATTGATTTTAGTATCTGAACTATCCTCTTTATCTTGGTTGTATTTATCACTGAAACTCTATAGGCCTGGGATTAGGAAATTAATAATACAAAAATCAAATAGTAGGTATATCAATGTATTATTTATTAAAATAAAAGTTGTACGACCACAAAGTAAACGAAATCTTGGCAATATAGTTCAGGCACTTCCTGACAACAGAAGGCAACAGAAATACACTATCGATGTGTGAAATCTATGTTAAATCGTTTGTGCACTAGGTACAGTAAATACTGGCAATAATAATTTAACCGTCTTGTTCAGACGCAATCAGGCACGAATTTGTACATTGGCAAACATAATTAAACCCAAAATACTTTCACAGTTTGCTTATCGAGGTCCATCGTATCGCTCTTCCACTTTTCGGCTCCTTCCAAAATGTCGGTGAGCTCCTCAATGTAACCTACCTCTTTGCAAGGGGACGGTGGTATTATGCTTATTATAGGAATACCTATCTCTTGAAATGAACTCATTGATGAAAACCCACTTTCATCTTCAATGTAATTCGGGGTATGGTTATACACACTCCTCTTGCCGGTAGCTCTGGATTTTGTTTCCGTCTGTGTTTTAATATTTTCATCTTGTTGGGTGACTGTAATACCAGCGAAATCATTTTCCAAACCGCAAGAAAGTGGAGACGATGAAACAATGAAATCTGTTAAAGGAACATCTTTGACATCATCAAATTTTTCTCTCAGTCCATTGAAAGCGTCCTCGCTATCATAAATTGTGTTAAGGATAAATGCATTAGTCGTGTCCTCGTTAATAAGATTTAAAGATGAATTCGATTCGTTATGTTCAAGAGTTCCATTAGACACAACATCACTCTTTATCGTGTCATTATTATCGTTGCAATTACATGAGAGATCGGGTATTTTGGTACTGAGTACAGTATTGGCAAGAGTGATCAGTCTAGTTATTTCTTCAGTGAGCTTTTGAGAACTATCCGTGTCGGATGACAGAGATAATTTTGATTGATTCCTGAAACCCAAGGACAAAAGATATTTACCTCTTCATATACTTTATATTCTAAAGCAATGGCTATTAGATATGAAATGCTATATTTTATTTTGGAAAATTTATTAACAGAAATAAATATTAGACCCCAAAGCCCAAATAACTGCGTTGCAACAACACCAGTACAAAACGAGTCACATCGTTACAATCGCTATCCAGGATATAGACAACTTTTATATTTGGGACTACAATAAAAGTTCATATAGAAAATATCTCAAATAAATTAGCTATGTAAATTCTCACAAATTATGAAGAAAAGAGGAAGTGAAAATGATAAAATTTATTTACCAGACTCCGTTGCAGTCTTTGAAACCATTAACATTGTTAATGGATTTACTCATTTTTCTTGCGCTTAGCCTTTTGCCAGTAGTTAAGGAATACTCATGTTTGTTAACATGCAAGACAGATCGGGAACGTGGCAAGTCGATGACACTGTGGGAGCATGGTGATGCGTCCCTATGTGGTATCTCTTCTGGGCTTGATGTAGCTTCAGGACTCTGGCACTCTATATGTTCCTTAACTCTGCTCAGAAAAGTCACTACCTGCTTAAGTAAAGCTATGTGCATTTGTCTGTTCGCTTCTGTCTGAAAATAAGTTGCACTATGAGGGAGAATGCAAATAACTTTATAATATTAGTCAAGAATTCGCTTAGATTATTCAAATTAAGAATATCGCAAGCTATACATTAATATTTTGCAGTAAAATTTAATCGCAGTTTGTTGTGGTAATTCTAATTTCGCAATGCATTATATACTAAAATTAAAAGTAATCAATATTGGTGCACCAATAAAATCGCCATATATTCAAAATGTATTTTCAAATCTATGATGTTTTAGTACCTGGGTTAGTTGCCATCTCAAAGTGTCGATTGCCATGTTCAGCGAATTAACTTCTGTGTCTCGTATATTATGATTCTTCATCGGTTTGCCAGGAGTCATCACAACTTCACCGTTTTGCTCCATTGTTCTGATTTTGGAAAGTTGAGAAAACCGCTCAATTCTTTCTGGAGCCTGCAACAAACAAATTGAACATTCAACAACACATATTTATTTATACAACAAAAGAAAACATGCTATTGAAAGGAGTTACTGCCATTAGAATCCAATACAAGGCGAAAGGCGATGAATCACGCACCTAAAAATAATTTCACTAAGCCATCTTAGGTTCAAACATAATAACCTGCGTGCAGTTATGTTAATCACTTACTATAATACCTACGAGTATCCCGTTCTATGGTTTTAATTAAACCGAAGATCGATGTCGACATTGTTTAGCGACAAACAATACCGCATCCACAATTATCTCAAGTATTTGCGATTGTACATTTGTGCGTGAGAGAGAGAGGTACCTAAGTATTGTGTTTTTCAACCGAATTGCGCAACGGTAAAGATGGAAATAAACATAAAAAACAAATACATGTGTATAATGTATGTTTATGGATATAATGGCCTAGTATCATACCTAACATCCAAAAACTTTGGTGCCATATCAATGCAGGCGCCACCGGAGTGCTTAAATCAGGTCAAGTTGATCTTTCCTACAAACCTTACTACGACTTAGACACTAAGTTTATAGTTTCTGGTTTAAGTATTCACAACCCACGCACCATGCACCGCCGTGGTTGGTGGTGAAGCGCATCTCTAGTTGGTCTACTAACCATCCCTTGATTTCTCAAGGTTTCCATCATCAGAACCTAGAAGTATTAACATTTCAGCAATCATTTAAATAAAATCATCGGTTGCTAAGAAACCAAAAAGAGACGCAGAAGAAGTCGGTTAAAAAAGTATAACTTCAACATTATCGAACGTGTTATTGAAGGTTAGTTAATGACCGTCTATTCAAACAACGGTCCTCTTATTAGTACCGCTTGTCTAGAACAAAATCAGCAAAAACTTGGGAGCTCATGTAGGTGTAAATGATTGGCAGTGTCACAGTCATCCCACGCTTTTGCCTCGATTCGTATTGACCTCTATGCGAACAATGAAAAAGTTGTGTTACCCGCTCTCGTTATTATCATAGCGCCTTTAAGATTAATCTACATGAACAAATAGAATATTGTATATTGGCACAGTTAGTTTTATGATTACCCTGAAGTATTCTTAAGATGAAGAAGTTTTAGTTAGGGCAAGATTAGATACTGACGATCACATACATATAATTTAAGTAACAAAAGTCTATGGAACTAACTAACATGAAATCGAACCAACAAATAACAAAAACATATCTACGACAACGTCCTATACATACAAACTTTAGTTTTGTAGTAGACGTAAGTATAATCAAATCAACAATAAATATGTTTAAGGGAACAGACGTTGACAAACTGGACCTAACAATTTAATGCACATTGAATGAGAGATAGGATTTTTCAATTAAAACATTTCCTCCATAAACAGTAAAAATTCCACGTGGAACACTGACCGCTAAAATCATAACGGACTTAATATTTGATAAACATTGCGTTGTAAATAACTTTAGCGGATTCCAGTGCAGTTGGAGATCTGCCATCATAGTTTACCGGTAGAGCTTTCATCCTATTTTCGAAACTGTGGTAATACTCGATTCCTACTTACACACTGACAAGTTAAATGAGTCTTAAATGTAGGTCATATCCTCAAAGTGCCACGTTAATACTAGAAACTTCGAAAATGAACCACCCATTACTCTTAATTAAGACAAACGTATTTTATGTAAGAGTGACGCCGATTTTGGTGAAGAAAATGATACAATTATAACATCCCGTTCACGCTGTTACGACGTCTACTAAGACACAGTTTTTATTTTTGTTGTGAGCGGACCAAACCGTTTAACAACATTAAACAGCGGTCTATGAAGTTTTTCTTCCAATTTTTATTAATTTGTTTCGCTGTGCTACATTTAAATGGGAATGTGACATTTAACTTATTAATTTGAGTGTTCCGGTCGACTTGGTTGGGTGTCAGGTGGCGGGGTGGTGCCAGGTTCCTCTCGGTTTCTCATATGTCCGGATCGCTGGCATGGAACCGAACACGCGTGATCAAGGCCACTGGGCTACTGTTCTCAATTTACAATGTAATTTCCATCGTTAATACGGTGCAGAGATTGAATTAAACTTCGCCAGGGATCCTAAGAGTAATCTAGGTCGACAGACGAAGACGCGGTTGCTGAAGATTCGCGTCATTGGTTTTGGTGCGAAAACCAATTGATTTACATGGGTAACAAGAGGCAGTTGGTCACCTTTCAAATGATTCGATTAACATTAATGTCAATATTAGACAAGTGCCTACCAACTAATTTAAGTAATGGTGTTCCGTCATTAAAACTTTAAATTTCACAGAAAAAAAATGAGTGACAAATGTAATGAATCGCAAGAACAGCTTTTGTTTTAACCCTGATGCAATGCAGTTGCATCCTTAAAAAATACTCTGTATGATTGGAGCTTAACGAGGTGCCAGAATAATTATTATTCTCTTTGAATAATTTAAAAATATACATTGATGCACACCAAATAAACAATGTGCAACTGTGCAGTTTAGAAACATTTCGTGACAACATAACTGCTGACTTCGCCAAGTTCATAAGGTATAATTTTCACTGCTGTTGCGTAACTCTGACTCATGGCCCAAAAACTACAGTGCTGTCCAACAGAATTGTCGGTTGCTCGTCTGTTTTGTGTATGGTGGGGTTGCCGTTTCAATGAGTCGGGTTAACGTCGTGGTGAGGCAAGCCCGTCATGCATAGCCGACGACGCGTGACGCCCGCGTCCGGCCTAAGCCCTCGGAAACATTAAGCGCCCTACCCTAACAACGCATAAAGGGAAATAGTACTGACAGACATTACATGTATTTACCAGTATTTTAATGTGAGAGAAAAAAAACTGTAATTTCGTTGTTTACATCACAAAACAGATGTAATATTTTTGATTCACTTTTATTTTTAAAGGTCTTCAAAAGTCAATTATTCCTAAAAAAAATCATAATATTAATTGTAGACTATACCTTAGCTTTGATGAACAGATACTAAGCTAATACCTAATTATCATTCTTTTACATACGTAACAATTCACGAGAATGTATTTCATTCGAAGAAATAATGCCAAAGCAAATAACTCTAATGAGCCATGAGAAGGTAGTAAGAGTATAACAGCATGGTGTGTAACAAAAACAGTATGAGGAATTATTGGAGAGGAACACGGATTACAAATAAATCCAAACATTTTTACAATCGATTTTCCTTGCTCTCTCGCTGTCTACCTCTACGAAAAAAAAACCTTTTAAATTATGAGTGTCACGCACTATTAGCTGCTGCTTTTAAAATACTTCACAAACTTAAAGATACCCGCGACCCAGCAAGTTTCGCATAGCATTTTTTTTTTTAGATTTTTGATACTGATTCTGCTATTTCTACAAATCAAAAATAGTATTGGGACCATGCACACATTCTTCAAGTAACTGTAAGGCTTCGTTTTATTTGTGTAAGGGTTCTTCCAAGTTTCATATATTGCGTGTATATTCTTAGATGCCATTTTCAGCCGTACTCTTTGTTCGTACTCTGGCAAGCTATTGTTAAAATGCACACCCTCGTGAGCATAGCAAAACTAGTTGAGGGCTGGATTTACCTGTATATTACATACGAGCATGATACGAGTATATCTTGTCCACTATTGCATATGCATCATCATTAAGTAGGCAGAAACCCACGAGTATTAAAAGTGTAGTTGTAGAATAGTAATTTTAAAAACATTCTCGCCTTTTTAAACAAAACCATGATCATGTGATCACTAGCGTTTTCCCACAGTTTTACCGGACTTTGCTCCCTACGGCGTTGAAAGCCTATAACTGCCTCTAAGAAAGCATCCTTCTCCTTGCTATTCATCTCAATCGCTTCAGCCGTTTGACCGTGAAAGCGAAACTAGAAAACGAGCTTACTTTCGCAGGAGTCTTATCCATACTAGTACCGATTGTTATTTGGTAACTAAGCTACGCAACACGGCCCCTCTACATATAGGTAAGCTACCATAATGCCCTACAATATACATAATTCGAATGCAGACCGTTTGTCGATTGTTTCGTGCGTATGCGATGAGACTTACGTAAGGTATTAAGGTTGTTGCACACACGACTACAAATACAAGGATAAAAGCTAGTAAGAGAGGGTGCAACGGATAGTGTGTATTCTTATGGAATATCTTTTAGTGCTAAATGCACCCTGTATCAATACCCTTGTACAAATATATGTGCATCATCATGACAACCACATAAGCTTTACCTGAAGACAATCTCAATTATAGAATCCTCGCTGGAAAATATACATATGTATATTTTTGAGTATTTTTTCTTCAATATCCGTATTATTATTTACTTTAAAAGTTCACAAAGCAGTTGCGAGAATCGGTCTTCGTTTACAATACAAAGCGTCAGTGGCATGTCATGTTGTTTCGTGTGTGATGGGCCTTATCATTCCCCTCACGTACATAGTTCGTGTCAGCTTCGTCTGCTTATATCAGATCCGGTACTACCGTCGTTTGTATTTTAAATACATAGGACATTATACTGCGGAACTTAGTACGGAGTTTTAGAATTAAATTACTGACTTAACTACATCAAAATAGCCGATGTTTATGGTTTGAGGGGGTTTATTTTAACTTCTGGGAAAACAATATGTTGTAGGTGGTCTTGTAATTATTTTACCTTCTTTGAGATTCCAAGCAGAATTTTTACCTTGTGAGATTCACTGTTCAGGGCTGCTTTCTTGAAAAACGATCGTGTTACGAACAATATACTTAATGTTCATTCTGCCCTACCTATCCTAACGAATTATATGTATGAGTGCAAACAGAGGCAGAAGCATTCATTCAACATCTATCTGCATTCTCAAATATTCTTTAAAATAATCAAAGAGTCCCCGCTAAGACACGAAGTAAGAATACACTTATACACTGGTTCACTGGTCTATGAGCAACCTTGTTATGGAGTTACGCATTTTATTGCTCGGTTCTGCTATCACACTGATGCACATTGGGTCGAAACGATGATTTTAGTGACTTAGGGTTCAACTTCGTTTTTTTGCATTTTTCTTTATGCGGATGGATAGAGCTCATTAACCTCAATAATAATTGTTCTGATGCTTTTTTTCCTAAACTTGCTCCTTTGGGTGGAAAAATGCATTTTGTTATTTTTTTGTATGGAGCGGATCAAATTAAATTAAATTCTGGCGAAATACCGTGTGATCCCGCTTTGAAACGGTATTTTTCTTAAAGCTGGTCCCGTCTACTATCATTTGATGCTAAAAACATGTGCATAAACTTGCAACTCTGCCAAATAAATGGATCGAAAAAACACGAAAAAATACATTAAATAAAAGCTTCATTTTTTGGTTTCGGAAGTTCTTTTTAGTGATAATTGATATAGAATAGTAAGTAATAGCACTTAATAATTCACATAATTACTTAACAACTAACAACAATACATTTAAAAGGTTCGTTATTAGCTAAAATTTGCTAATTACGTATTACTTAAAAATATGGATGATTATCTATATTTTTTATTTGTTTGTTTAATGACTGTAATTAGCTTAACCTTTTACATTATAAAAACTACTTTTTTTCACTTTTAGTCATTACTTTAATGTTAATGAGGGTAATTCGTTAATGAGGGTAGTAGAAAAATTTGTAAACATTTGTTTGTAACTGGTGGTATAAAATGACTATATTTATTATATATTTAATAGTTTTCGTTTATTCGTACTACTATTAACATCTAGTGATTGTGATCGTCCCTTTTCGTTATAATGGAGAATTTAGTTAACAATTTAGATTTATTTATGATTTTAAGAGAGCAGCTTAAGTCGCTGTCGGATAGTAAAAAACTCTTCCAATACCTACAAAATAAAATAAACGTGACCGAAGAGAACAGTGTTAAGCTCCAAAAATTCTGTACGCGCTTTTGTTCAAATATAAGTGCAAGATGGGAACGAAGTAGTCGCTCGTTAACACAGTTTTTAAGAAGAAATGGTGATTGGTTAGAAAGTGCGATAACCTGGCCCGAAGGAGTAATACCTGAAATTGTGAACACTGAACAGGAAAGGCTCGAGATTTGTAATAGTGAAGATGTTGAAAATCTGCCACCATCTACGACAGAAGCTTCAACATCTACATTTACACCTCGAAAACCTTTCGAAGAATTGGGCTCCAGGCAAAAACGAAGACGCGTTGATCAAATTAACCAATCGCTTTCGTTATCCCCGGATGAACTGAAAGCTTCTACAATCGCTTGTTTAAGAAACACTGGAAATGAGGATGTAGGAAAAATAATGAACTATTTGCTAAATCACCCCGAAGATCTAGAAAAAGTTAAGAAGTGTTTAAGTGCCAATAAAGAAAACAGTAGTACATATTCACCTGATAAGGCACTAGCTTTATTAGTTGCACTTAAATTAAGTAAGTGGCAATATATAAGCCTAAGAGAAGCAGCAATTGAAAATGGGTCTGAGCTATATCCTTCTTATTATAAAATTAAACAAGCAAAGTCCAAATGTTATCCAAGGAAAGAAGACATAACCATCACTGAAGAAGGAGCTGATATTAAACTGCAAGCATTACTCAACTTGACGGTTTCTAGGCTTTTAGATGTGATTGCTTTGGATTTGGACTCGGCAACAGAGTTATTGCTTATAAGCAAATGGGGCTTTGATGGAGCCTCAGGTCAAAGCAATTACAAACAAAAGACTGAGACAGATTTTGATGACTCTTCTATTTTGATGGCCAGTCTAGTTCCTATAAGACTTCAAAAATCGGATGGAACAATTATTTGGGAAAACGAACGACCCTCATCGACCTTCTATTGTCGTCCGATAATGTTTAAGTTTACAAAAGAAACCCAGACAACAGTGGCAACTATAAAGGGTATCATAACTGAAGAGATAGAAAGACGTCAGCCAACAAGAATCCTCCAAGTAGAAGTAAAGCATGAATTGCACCTGACAATGATAGATGGCAAAATATCGTCATATTTGTCAGACACATCTGCAGCTGTTTGTGATATTTGCAAAGCCAAGCCATCAGAGATGAACGATTTAGAAGCACTTTCTCAAAGAGAAAAAAACGAGGATATGTACCAGTACGGACTGTCATCCTTACATGCCTGGATAAGATGCATGGAGTGCTTACTACATATCGGTAAATATAATTTTATTGCTTCATAATTTCTTCACATTCGCAGTTTCCTGTGAGATTATTTTAAAGTGCTTTTTTTTGTTTGCAGCTTATCGTTTGGACTTTAAAAAATGGAGTTGCAGGGGCGAAGACAAAGAAAAACTGTCCCTTAGAAAAAGTGCTATACAGCAAGCATTTAAGAGGGAATGCGGTTTACTCATCGATATAGTTAAACAAGGAGTAGGCACAACTAATGATGGCAATACTGCCAGAAGATTTTTCAGGGATACAGCAACAACAGCCCGCATAACAGGGATTCGTGAAGATTTAATAGAAAGGTTTTACGTGATTCTTCAAACCGTTGCATCTGGAGAGCGCGTAGACCTTTCTAAATTTTCTGAATTTTGTAAAGATACGGCAGAACTGTATGTAAACTTGTATCCATGGTATTATATGCCTTCCAGTGTACATAAATTGTTAGTACATGGGAGTGATATAATAAAGAACTTTGGTGCCATACCTATAGGTAAACTGTCGGAAGAGGCAGCGGAAGCTCGCAATAAAGATTTTAGGAAATATAGAGAGAGTCATTCTAGAAAGGTAAGTAGAACAGCGACAAATGAGGATATTTTGCACAATTTTCTTTTGTCGTCTGATCCAAAGATCACAAGTCTACGGCCTCGATTGGCAAAACAAAGTAGAATGGTTCTCTCTCCAAAAGTCAAAGAGCTTCTGTTAAGTTTTCCTTCAGAATCCGATTTTGATTTTATTGATGTAGATAATTTACAAGATAGTCATAGCGATAGTGAATAAAATTATTGGTAGATAGTAGAAGGTAGGTAGTAGTTTCTTGCTTTTTTTTATTAGTTTGTATGTCATGATTGAAAGAAAATAGTTTTGTTGTTGTAAATATTTAGTTTTAAGTTTTTACCTTTAGTAAATGTGTCTTGCATGTATCTTTACTCACTATTTAGTATTAAATTTAGTTTAAAATATTTTATAAGTTCATTAAATAAACAAAGAGAAGTTATATACCTACATTTTATACGTGATTATTAAATTTAAGGAAATTAGGGACCTTTAAATGTATTGTTGTTAGTTGTTAAGTAATTATGTGAATTATTAAGTGCTATTACTTACTATTCTATATCAATTATCACTAAAAAGAACTTCCGAAACAAAAAAATGAAGCTTTTATTCAATGTATTTTTTCGTTTTTTTTCGATCCATTTATTTGGCAGAGTTGCAAGTTTATGCACATGTTTTTAGCATCAAATGATAGTAGACGGGACAAGCTTTAAGAAAAATACCGTTTCAAAGCGGGATCACACGGTATTTCGCCAGAATTTAATTTAATTTGATCCGCTCCATATAAAAAAATATCAAAATGCATTTTTCCACCCAAAGGAGCAAGTTTAGGAAAAAAAGCATCAGAACAATTATTATTGAGGTTAATGAGCTCTATCCATCCGCATAAAGAAAAATGCAAAAAAACGAAGTTGAACCCTAAGTCACTAAAATCATCGTTTCGACCCAATGTGTGATGTAATGCTTGAATCTGTAACGTTATATTAAGGGCATATGCTCTCGGTTAGCATTGCGAGTTTGGACTTTCCAAAAACAAAACTAGTAAGCCTAAACTTATATCCTAACATTATTTTATGGTCCTGTCAATAAGAAAAGACATAAAGATCTCAAAGCTTTATTCAGCTTGAATATTCAACGGGTTCAAAATCTACTCTCCATCGAATTATTCACGAAACAAAAATCTTACAACAAAGCGCAAGTTTTCTAACAATTTCATTACTTCAAACGTGCGTTATGTAAACAAAAAACAACCCGAAACATTTGTTTACTAATACATGCAGACATTGCGAAATAGAGCGAAATAATGCTCGACAAACAACGCAACAAATTTACATATAGCTTATGTCAGTACGTAAAACCCGTTAACTTTAAAATCTATTCACGCATACTTTTTTTCTTAAATCATGCAAACAATTAAAGATTTATCGATAGCATGCAATCTAATTATAATTTGAAAACTATTGACTTATCATGTCATGATTGGTGGTAATAATTTGTTCGAGCATAGCTTGTACCGGCAGCGTAAATAAACACGCGGTCTCTACTGTATGGCTATGAAACTAGAGGGAATTTATATCTCAAGACAGGGACTACAATAAATAAATTTAGAGTATTGTCTTTATTAAAACTTCATCTTTAACAATGAGGGTTTTAATGCAAAAAAAACTTATTTTGATAAGGTCTGAGTCTGATACTTTAAGCATACTATGCCTGTTGCCTTTAACAGTCGACTGACCCTTGACACTCAATCTTTTGTTGGAAGAGCGAAATCTTTAAACGACGTCCAAAGAAAGGAGACAATTATATATTCGTTTCCTATATCCCTGCCGATCTACTTGCACTTCTTAACTCCATAAAATTCTAAACCAGCAGCTTTAAAGTCTTCATATCTTAAAATGCTGTGCAGTGACAACCTTCGCATCGATGACGCGAAATGATGTACTATATCTAGTTTCTCGCGGTTTTTCCCTCGTCCGCGGGGAACATGTTCCCGTAACCGAATAAAACATAGCCTATTTTACCCGGGAATGGTGTAGCTTTCCACTAGTGAAAGAATTTTTCAAAGCATATTTAATCCAAACTGTTGTAATCAGTATAGATAGTCTCGTAATGCAGCACCGTATCGTAAGTAGGTCAGATTGTAGATGTTTCATATAACATCTGAACCTAAGATCTAGTGCCTTTACTTTCTCTAACTGTTTTGAAATAATGTTTGTAAGAAAATTTAATTTATAGAATTCCCTAACGTTAATCAAAACGATTTACACTAGATAAACCCGTTCCAAAAATATAAAATTATTACTAACTATACTTACTCATCCGGTATATGTGGAGATCTAAAGGGGAGGCCTATGTTCAGCAGTGAACGTCCTATGGCTGAGATGATGATGATACTTAATTGCATTTTCAGATAGGTTGAATATGTTTTCGTACTTAAAATCCAAAATATTCAAGGTACTAAAAACCCTAGCTAACTCATGGTGACTGCTAAGTCGTTGGCATAAAACGCCCTCGCGTGTAGCGGTTCTCCGTTCTCATGGCCCCACTTGAACCAACATGGTTACGCGCTAAAAAACTGTGTCGTCTTCTTGTAGTTTGATTCAATGTTCACACGGGAAATATTTATAACACCGTATATAATGTAGGAGATAAATCTGATGCTGGGATACACCCGTATTGTTCGTATCCCATCAATACCGTGTTCGCAGATCGAGTGAAAGATACCACTAGTCAAAGACATAGTGACTTGTTTCACGGATGTCAAAAGCATTTCGTCTTTAAAATATACGTCTGACAACTATAGGAGGACACGTGGGTCGTAAGATGAGTTAACTGTTACTATCAAAATTCATCTTGTCTTTAAGAATATAAGTACCAAGTTATGGCATACACGTGGCAAAAAGGATCGATACGTAGGATATTGTGAGACGTAGTATAGAAACAGATAGGTGAGACAAAGGGTCTTAATTTAAACTTTATATCTGGCAATTCTGTAGTATCATTCACAATTCCTATATATACATATATATAAAATAGAAAAACCGACTTAGATACAATCCCTGAAAGGTTCAATACCCTTTACTAACTGACTCCTATTTCGAATTAACTACGTATCGTAAATAACAAGTTAAAGAAATACTTGCTAATAAAACACATAACAAGGCTATTACGATACTGATGGTACCGCATTAACGATTACCTGTACCTAATAGAAGCAAGTAATCGATTATCCAACATTGAGAAACTTGTACAAATTATCATGCTGCCGATCGGGCCAATTAGGAGCAATATTATTGCGGCTACGACGTGCTTACTAGGCGTACAAAACTTTAATCAAGGTTTCTTCATGCGTAGTTTCTTAAAATTGTCTTCTGGATGTCGAGACTGCTTCGAGAGGCTTCTAGAATTAAAGTATCATTAGGACAACGGTATCGTAAAAGTGTGATGTGCAGACTGAAGGCATAAAGAGAGTGTTCTTTTTCTTGCTAAAAATATTTATAAGTCCTTTCATCTCATTGTGCAAATAGACCAATTTATCTGCGCACATAGAAATTTTAAGTTCAAAAACCTTTCCTAGAATCATAGTTTTTTCTATCTCTAAATAATTCATAGGGCTACGCTCCGCCGACGGCGGCGTTGAAACAATTTGTTGATGGTACTTTGTTTTTTATCAGCGAGACAGGTGTTAGTGAGTCATCCAGGTCGGATCCAGGCGTGTGTGCACAGTGACCACCCATGTGGAACTACTTTATGTATTTATACCAAGCCTTGGCATAGAAAGAATTCACGCTACACGAATCACAAATGTACCTATAAGGGAATTGATAGTCGAGGAACTTAATAGCCATGATAACAAGTGTAAAGCACTCACATAAATAAATTTCTTGTCTATTTACGGTGGATGCGTGTCATGCGTAACAATTCTAGATGAAAAGCTACTAGAAAAAATCATCTCATGTGAAAGGTTAATAACCAATAACCTATGAACTGTACGGTGTCTGTGATAACTTCTGACACATAGTAGTATTTTATGACTTTACACTGAATATACTCGTTGTTACATTTATGGATTCTACTACTAGGTCATTAATTACCTATATAGCCTCAGGAACATCAGACACACAAGCAGTATACCACTGTTCTGTGACGTCGGCTTCTAATAACTCGCCAATTTATGTAAGCCTTGTTTTTTGTGATCACACATCTACAGGTTAAATTAGATTGAATAGGGTGAATAATAATTCGAAGCCATTGAAGCTTGACAGTAGTGATATAACTTAGCCATAAAGCAAAAACCGGAATGAAACGAAAATCTTTGCTTGAACTTTGATCTCTACAAGAACTACGAAACCTTTTGTTGCTGTAAGTAAATATATTGCTTTAATGTAGGTTGGATCTCAAATTGTCTTATAGCGTTCAGCAATAATGGTAGAGGAATCTCTAAGAAAGATCCATTGCCTAACCAAAATATATGTAGGTATTGTCTCTTCGCTTGGCGAGAATACGACCCCGAATGACTCCCATACAGGTAAACAAGCATTGCTGGACTTTTTAAAGGGTAAATAGATAGTTTTCACCTTCTCGGTGTCCAATAACCAGTTTAATTAACCACCCGATTTCATCTGTTCCGATCCGAAAATTTTCTAATGTCCTTACTTCGATCACAATTGCTTAGAATTCTACAGCACGTCTACCTTAATAATACTAAAAGGGATACATGAGAACAAGATGGGATTTGGATACCTGATAACCTAAGTGAAACCTCTACCTCTTCCATAGGTACCTACCTACTTAATAATTGCCAATAGTATTGACACTTTGGTAAATCAATCAGGTTACTTGTTTATTCACTGTCATATAAACAAATTCTAAAGGAAGTCTCGTGTTTTAAAGTAATTAAAATTGTTACAGTTAGTAATAAATTGCTTCGTGAAGTATAAATCACTCTTTGTTCTTGTTTTTTAAACATCTATTAGTTCCGTATTGCATTTTCGCCGATTATACCACGTGCTCGTGATTATTTCTGTTGATAATATTTAAACCTATTTCATTGTTTGGAGAGTACTTATCAGAACTTATTTTCCGGTTCATGCATAATTAATCAAATAACCAGATTATGTAGATTTAATGATTGCAGTAGATTAGTAAACCATAATGCACAACGCGACGCCCCCAGCATCTCAGAGTCACGGCTTAATGACTTGACTGGAAAATTTTAAAGCATCCATCAAACATACCTTCACATTTTTTATAATAATATTTTTTATAATAGCTATAAAACGAAAGAATTGTAAGAGTATTTGTTAATGTTTCACAAAAAAAAAAAACTTTTTAAAATTTAATGCAACTTGGCAAGATTTAAGTAAAGGTATGAATATTGATATAAATATCAGAATAATATAAGCATTTCATAAGAAGATAGTTGAATACGAAAAAATACCCGGAGTTCATACTTTTTTATTTTAACAGTACTGCCGGCCAAATATTTGTATAGGAAAGTCAAGTTTCGTTCGCGTAACAAATAAGCGTAGCAACAAAAATAACATCACGATTATTGTATAAAAAATTATCAGTAGTTATTCGATAATAAACATTCGTACACTTTTTACGGCGAAGCTGATGTGGTTACACTTACAAGCAATAAATAGGTATTGAACGTACGGAAAACTGCTGATCGACGGTACATAAATTAAATTAGGTACACGTTTTGTTACTTTATAAGCATAACAACATGACTTGAAACAATAAATACCAAGGTCGATAAAGTAATTTTGAATATTTTGTAGAGAGAAAGAGAAGTTTTCGATTTATCGAAAATATTCTAATGTTAGAGGAGATAACTACTAACGTTACTGCTACATAAGCAGGTAGGTACTATCTTAGTTCCCTTCAGATTGTTAAAGTGTGTCATGTGGCCAGTAAGTCTGACGCCAGTCTAACCAAGGGGTATTGGGTTGCCCGGTTAACTGGGTTGACGAGGTCAGATAGGCAGTCGCTCCTTGTAAAACACTGGTACTCAGCTGAATCCGGTTAGACTGGAAGCCGACCCCAACATAGTTGGGAAAAGGCTCGAGAGATGATGATGAGATGCGTTCGCGAAAATAGGATATGCTCAACATTCGCTGTGACTTAAACCACAATAAATTGTTGTCAGAGCACTGATTTTAACAATTTACTTTTTGTGTTTTTCCGTCAAACATTTAAAATAGATGGAACTATTTTGATGGGACTTCCACCGGCACATAGCTGATATATGTATTATAGCTCTAACGTCTAAGGGCTTACTTTTTATCTGGATGTGAGAATTAGTTCCCCTTTGGACGCAAGTGAAACAGCAGGGAGTGGCTGGGGTTAGTAAAACATAATAAGGTATTGCGGCCACATGGTTAATATTGAAGATGACACAAAAATAAAATGATCGATCGATTGGTCAAATAAAAAAATAATCTCATATCTTGAAGTGACTGCAGAAAAATATAGGTAAAATTGTCAGTCGGCAATATCTAAGATGTGATATTTGGAAAATCTGCATTCGGTCAGCAACAAAAACTAAGGTAACTAATCTACTTTTTCATATTGCTATGGTTAAAGGTGAAGAAAGGGGTAAGAAGGTGCATATATTAAGAAAGACGATTTTCAATCACCATACCAAAATCGGATGCTGGCAAATGTCAACTTTAAGAAAAATTAAACTATTGCGAGTATTTCCTATACTTATTCTAACAAGCGTCCTAACAAAAAAAAATCGAAACTAGAACACCCAATAATTTCCGAAAAAACCAAATCATAAAATATACGTCTAAGAACGGTGATCCTGTTACTCTTTAGAAGCCTGTAAAAAACAATAAATCACTAGAAATATTCTCGTAAATACGAGAGGCGTGTAAGAATTCAAGACCGTTCATTTAACAGTAACCTTGAAAAAGTTGTATTCAAGAACATCTTTTTAGTTCATAAAAACTGACAATGGCATACCGATAGATTGCTTTCCCATCACTCGTAAGCAATACTTGGATGCAATTATTATATTCGCTCATCAATTACACAGGTTCACTTTGAAATATTACTATAACTAGCTGTTACTCGTGGTTTTACCCGCGTCTTAGGGGAACCGTCTTCCCGCACCCGGCTAAAATATAGCCTGTCGTATAACCCGGAGATAGTGTAGGTTCCTAACAGTGAAATAAATTCTCAAATCGTTGGAGTAGTTTTGGAGCCTATGTAGTAATAAACATTTAGTCATTTTATAATCACCACTTTCTTCTTCTACTTAGCCTTTTCCCAAGCTCTGTTGAGGTCGGCTTCTAGTCTTAACCGGATTCAGCTGAGTACCAGTGTTTTACGTAGAGCGACTGCCTATCTGACGTCCTTAACCCAGTTACCTGGGCAACCTAAATAAAAAAGGTGCATATTTCGAAATATGATGCAGTACTAGCAAGAAACTCAATAGGCATATCCAGTGTCCACTAGTTGCATGGACCGTTCATTCATTACAAACTTATCACAAGAGGCAAAAACTAGTTTTCAATACCTAAAGTTTTTTGCAGAACAGTCTCAATATCAGTGTTTGCGATTATGAGGCGTTGACCTTAGGTAGAATATTAGCCGTCTTATTTGAAGATCCATTCTATATTTAAGCAAAACCACATACGCGGGAATGTATGGAATTGATACAGGTGAATAAAATATGGCTTAACCCTGAAAAAGGTATGAATAAATTAGTTAGCATTATACTGTTCTTCAATTCATGGACACTATACATAAACTGCCAGAAGTGGAAAGATTTGGAAGAATCCTACACTCAGCCTTGGGTGACTAAAGGTTGATGAAGAAGAAGAAAGATAGATAAATGAATGGAAAATACCAAGAGGTATAATTACAGGTGAAATGGAGTGTAACGGTTAGATTCCCTATATAATAGGCATAACTTCATCATCATAATTTTAGCCATAGGACGTCCACTGATGATCATAGGATCATTGATTTCCAAAAGGACTGGGTTGCAAGCCAACCCTGTTCAGCGCCTATCCGCTAACTTCGACTACTCGTTGGCATTGCTTAAATACCTATGCTTAAATAATTATGAACTTTACTTTTAGTAAGAGTTAAAACTTAATAATCTCGTATGAACCTACGTACGAGTTTACTAGTTACAGCGGTCGATGACCTTGGCCGACGAGGTATGAAATTAATAAGAACAATATTTTCGCACGCATGCTCTAAGAAATGACTTTAATGTATTCATATCTAATGAGCTATTATCTTCTCATCGATTAAAGGATAGCTAGTAAATATCATTGGTGTCGATCATTAGTGTCTAAGTACATCACGAACTTCTAAAATTTCTTAAATTTTTGACCGACGTCACAAAAAGAAGGCTCAACTCGAATTTTTTTATGTTTTTGTCGACTTATAAAATAAAACTGTGATTAATAGAAAGCCAACCAGGTATATTTTATCCAATTTTGAATACTTCTTCTTCATTATTTAGATCTATGGAGACTTCTACAAAAATTATCTATAATTATAACTATCTGACATGCCTCCTAACATAGGCCCCCTTTACGCTTTCCTGATCGCTAGATCTTCAACTTGATGCACACAACTTCTGCATTCAAATGAGTGAGGTAAAATTGCTTTGGTCATCATATTCCTCGCACCAACTTCAAAGTCATTGCGTTATTTTTTTTTATTGAGACCATAAATAGTAAGTATGTCACTAGAATAAAAAACCAGACACTATGACGGTATGACAATTAAGTAAATGTAGTTACAATGTTTCTCACAGAGATGTGACTAGAACCGGTACATACACGCCTTCAGTAACTAGTATTACAGTTTTTTTTTTTTCATTCTGCGAAATGAGGTATTAATAATAAACACGAAGAGACGAAATACAGAAAAATGATGCCTTATTATGGTGAGATCTGGGTTATGTAGTTTCGTAGTTTCCAACAAGCGTTTTTAAAATAGATCGAATTAAAGTTGATGTTTTAGCGATGCTCTTTGTACAGATGCCACCACATAGCTACCCGAAACTATCAAATTTTCCCAATCAACGTTGAACCATATAATTTAGCAATAAAGTTGAAAATTCATTAAGGAAATTTGACAGATTGTAGTAGCTTGATGTGCAATCAAAGCCGCATGAAAATCCGCTCAGTATTTTATTTAGGTATATGGTGGACAGACAGACGGACTGTTTAACAATAACTAGTTGGAGTTAACTATAACATGTTTTGTATTTATACAGTAAAGAACAGCATTCGCAACAACAAACCGTTTTTAAAACAACATAATTGTAACTTCGTAACGGATTGCTGACTTCCCAACCAGCACAATGTAACTTGGCGCCTGCCGTGTGCATAATACCCGACTGTCCTTACATATAAACATATTAAAATATATTATGACTACTTATTGAAAGAGACTGGACCCCACAACACAGGGAATCCTAGTGCTGGGTCCAGGGCATCATTCCACTTTTGTAAAAGTTATTTAAGACGGTAAATCATTTTGTATTTTATTAGCAAAGGAGTAAAAGTGAATTTCCTCATTTTTATTTGCATGGAAGAAAAGTTTTACTTAGCTACGACTTTACACTTTAAATTCCGTACCCAAGAGGATGTAACGGGACTATTATTAAGCATCCCTTTTCATCCACCTCTCTATCAGACTTGCCCAGTAATTAAAAGGTGTAAAGAAGACGGAAAAAAAAATGTTCCGTTTCTTCAGTCATCAGAGCGTCATGTGGCCTCAAAAGACTCAGGTGTAACACGAGTAAATCAGAAACAAGATAACCATGTTGCTGACTCGCAGACGGGAATGCAAGGTCATCCATCCAGTTACCTTCTGATCGCAATCCGTAGGTGTTTGAGTGCCCACTTCATCTGAGCAATGCCTGATAAACTATCAGTTGATATCGTTAGAATTTAATCTTTCGGCTATCTTTTTACCACGGTTATGTGGGAACCGAATAGAATAAATGATAACGGCTTACCGGTTGACTTTTTCCTATTTCTCTTAAATTGTAATGTAAGTTATAATTTATAATACTACTTCTTGCTCTGTTTAGCTTAGTTATGAACAAAGTACTTAATTATATGTACCTACACCTATAAACGTAATTCCTATCAATAGAAAATAAATACCCAGGTAACCCAAATATAAAAAGTGTTAAGAATAATTTTCTTAAGTACACAAAACACGATCTGGCTAGACTTTGAAAAGATCCCAAACAGAGCTACCTCTAGTTCATAGAATCCAACAAAATCACGATGGTCTCCTTGAACATGATATTTATATCACATTCAGTTACATTTCTGTGATATACATAGGTTGCCAAGTATGTACAGACAATTAAGCTGTAGCTGTAAAATTTTCCCAGTCAACTTTGAACCGTATGCTTCAGCAATAAAGTTGAATATGTATTAAGTGCGCTATGTATGACAGTAGCTTGATGTGCTAGCGTCTGTACCGTCTTATAGATAGCAGTATGCTTTCATTACGTATGCAGTAAGACGACATATCATATCAAGCTTGTCAACTTGCCTATTTAGGCGAGTATCAAGAATACTTGACCCGCACATTTACGTCAATAATGTGAACACCAGGTCAGGACCAAATAAGGTCTGAGATGTTAACGTTATCTTTAAGGTTTGAGTTAATATGGAGATGGTTATATACGTATTAACTCAAAAATGCATGCATGTATAACAGCATATCTATCGCTTACACACTTTTGTGAGAAATATCATAATTAGTAAAAGTTGAGTTTCGAGATCTCAAATAATACAGAAATAAAAATGATAATATACCATTGATGAAAAACCAATATTAAAAAAAAATGCCAATATACTGTGTACCATCACGCGTCTGTATTAATAAAAAAAATATTTCATAAAATTAAAAATTTTACGAGTGTTTACTTAAGAAAAAAAATCAGTCCACGAATTTGAAGAACAAGTTTGAAGCCCTGAAGAATGGACATCATACAAACCTCGTTTGTCTATTGTTTTCTTGATGTAAGCGTCTTGTTTTAAAAATACATCCTGACGTAATATTGCCTTTTTGGTTGGCATACAAGCCAGCACGTGAACCTACCCCAATCTGTCAAATTTCTTTAATAGATTTTCGACCTTATCACAATACCGGAAACTTAATACTTGATTCATGAAATTTGTCAAATTCGGGCTGGTTGAACTCCTGGCGTATGTATCTAAACCAAGATGGTATATCTAAGCTATATACTCGTATATTAAGACATAACTTTTATTTTTCATGAACTAGAAAAAAATAAGATTATTTGTAAACAGTGAGAAAATTTTCGGAGCAACGGACAATAGATTTAAGAAAAACATGTACTAAATATAAAATCTTAGTAGAACATAGACTACGTCTAAATCTTAGCCTTGTAACGAAAGTGACCTCACACGGAACACTATTTATTACAACCAAGGAATAAAGTGTCCTAAATGTAGAACGTATGTTCCAGTTGATAATTCCATACAAATTCTGTTCTAATTTTTAATTTATCTGGTAGGTAATGGCTATCCGTAACATGTGAAACTGGCCCTAACTGTGCTATTTTGTGTTTCGACAAAGAAAGGTTCCTTAGTCATCATCTCCCGAGCCTTATCCCAACTATGTTGGGGTCGGCTTCCAGTCTAACCGGCTGAGTACCAGTGTTTTACAAGGAGCGACTGCCTATCTGACCTCCTGGTCAGACTGGCGTCAGACTTACTGGCTTTTTCTGACTACCCGTAACGACTGCCAAGGATCTTCAATGACAGCCGGGACCTACAGTTTAACTTGCCATCTGAAACACAGTCATTGGTGTCCAAGATATACTTAGAAAGTACATACAAGCTTAGAAAAGTTGCATTGGTACTTGCCCGACCTGGAATCGAATCCACGCCCTCACACTTGAGAGATTGGCTCTTTAACCACTAGGCCACCACGACGTTGGTGAAAGAAAAAAGAAAGGTTCCTTAGTAAAGCTATAAAAAGCTTTGCCTTTAAGAACTTACCTTCGCTCTTAACCTCTGTATAGAACGAAACCTTAAAAAAAGGTAAAGGTTAAATGAAAAACTTTTTACTCTTAAACAGGTTCTCGGCAGCTGGTTACTTAATTGATTTAGCATTTAGAATCGCATTCGACCTGCGACCCTAGTTTCTTGTTAAGCCACCCGGCGCATTGCATTTCTTTTCCAGGTACTTGAGAAACGTTCTATGGTTTATCACCTTGCCTGGCTTAGCTTGATAGAATAAAAAGACATTTTATCTTGCTTATGTAGCTAAGTATACGATAGGGAAGGTTACTCTAGCAATAATTTGCAACTGTGCATGTCATCAGCATTTTTTCGTCAGTAACGTGATGCGAATACCCTAAACAACAAAATGAGTATTACTATCTCTTAGTACGCCATTTCTAATAGCTTCTAACTCGGGACGCAAGGATTTTCGGAGTACCGCAAGCGATTACTTTACCACTAAGCTTAATTATATGCACCGATCAAAAAAACTAATTTATTTAGTCATGAATTCAGTAAAAATATTTTTATTTCATATTTTTAAGTATTAGTAGAATATAAAAAGGCGCAAAATACATTACTCTGTACATGCTGCAATGCGTAGTTTCATTTTGAAACTAGTAATAATAATAATCATTAACATCGGCATCGTCTCTTCGCACGTAATTCTTAAAAATGTGGCAATCTGCTCGTATGCAACTTTATATTTCACAGGCTATAAAAAGCTTAAGCTTAATATCTTATGTTGAAAAGGTGGTTCTTATAATTACTACTACCATGGTTTAGCTAAATGTCAAAATCCATGGGGATACAGAAGTAAATTGACTGATTAAGGATGTGAGAGCAAAATACTTATGTTCTTCATTCTATAGATCAATTAGTAGATTACCCTGTAGTATTGATAGATTAGCCTTTAATATAGCATGATTCGTAAGTTATACATTAGTAGAACTGAAAGAGAGTGAGGTCGAGGCTACATTTTAAATTTTTATGCATGATTCACATTGGAACACTAACAAAATCATCAAAATAATCTCGTACTATAATAATTCTAGAGTTTTTTTTGCTTTATCGTGGACATGAATTTGATCAATCATTCCTGTACAAATTACATCAGTTTTTAAGCCGTCATTCTAATCGAGGAATTTACGAAGTTTGATTACTAAAGTGACAATATAAATGCTACTTTACTTAACTCTGAGACTTAACTACACGACTGATGTTCAGTGATTGACAGAATATGATTTGTCAATAATAGTCTAGACATGTTTGCAAGTAGGTATACACCCACGCAAACAATTTGAAATGGAACTCTCTAATTATTTCACATACCTACATAATTCTGAAATTACGAAAGTAATGGGAACATTTTTACTAAACGCCATTACATACTTGCAAAAGCTATTGTTAAACATTGCCTAACTAAATCTGATATCGGAAATGTTGTAAAAAAAACAGTTAGGTTCATGGTGTCTAAAACCTCGACGATTAAAACAATGGTGTCCTAATAACGGGCAGCGGTGTGATCCATTGCAAAACAGTGATTCATGAAGTTTAATGAATAGTTCTTGATAAAGCAGTAATGAACAATGGTGTCAATGAAACAATAAACAAGTCAGCGAAAATGAAAACAAATACAAGTACTAAGAATTCGAAGAATTTCGAAAAAAGAACTCGTCCCAAATCTAATATTATTATAAAGCAGAAGATTTTGTTTGTTTGGTTGATCCGATTTGAAAAATTATTTCAGTGTTAGATAGCCCATTTATTGCGGAAGGCTATAGGCTACTGTTTATCTGGGTGCACTGAGTTGTTCTTAAGGGACGCGGGTGAAACCTCTGGCGGTAGCTAGTCTGATCGGGAAATCGAACTAGATCGAGTGAGGTATGGCTGGCCTATGTTCCTACAATAAAGCTGGTCGTTGACAACTGTTTAGGTGCGAAGGAATTTATAAGCACAATTTTTTGCACGGGTATAGCCTGAGCTCTTTCACTCACTTTCATAATCCGATGAGGCATCAAATTATGACACTGAGCTGCAAATATCACGCTCGAATTACTGAACTGTCTTAAAATTCACAGGATTGAGAGTTTTTAGAATAATAATTTCTCAAAAGAAAAATAAATACTTAATAATTCACGTCTGTAATTCGTAATACGTATACTATACTTACATTTTGTGTTTTATTTTTTCATTTATATTTTATTTCTTTATTATAATAGTGCAGTAGTTTAGTATAATATAATAATGCCTAGTTCTTATAACTTGCCTTTGCTCTACCGGTCAATCAAAATGTGCACCAAATTCTTCGCGAGTGTTTGTCAAAACACACTTAAATTTGTTTGTGTGATTTAAGACCGTGTTTGGCGAGATTTCTGATTGAATTGTCATTCAAATTAAGTAAGTACTTCGTATTGATGCTTACCCAGACAGTGTGGTAACATATGCACATACTACCAGAGCTATTTTCAATTCAAATATTTAAGTACAATGTGTTCATTCTACGTTAAGAACATTGCCTTAGAGTGCAGTAAATCCTTTTTTTAATATCAGGTATTAATTTACATAACTATATTTTTTTAGTTTTAATTTTAAATAATTTTAGATAGGTACATAGTAGGAAAGTTTAATTGTAATATAATATATTTATATTGTGAACATATTATCTGTACCTGTAAGTTTATTAGAAGCTAGGTATACTAAAATGTAATTGTTGATAAATTAGAAAGTTTAATGAGAATTTGTTACCAACATTCGCCCTACGGATGTGCGTTCAATTAACTGTGGGAAAAAAGCAACCCTTCCATTGCGCAATTCTTGACGCAGTAAGTACATTCGGGTGGAAAACGTTGGCGTCATAAAAAAAAACTTTAAAGTTCGTCTCGAGTTAATTACTTCGACCGTTTAAGTACAGTTACATACAAAAGCAATGACCTTTATTCCTCATAAGTTATTGTCAATGTTTATAACGTTCATCTAATGATTGCTTGAGCTACGCATAGGCTTTGTTCCGACGAAGAACCGTTTATATGTACCTCCTTACTCTTTGCATCTGGGATAGCACTAAGATATACAGTATACTTCTCATTTCACATTCAGGACTAAACGCATACGCATAGTTGGCAACTGCGGTTCAAATTAATTCGGTAATCTGCATTCAAGGACTCTTGAGGTATTCCTATTCATTAACTCCTAAGCACTTGGCAAAACATATTGTTAATTATAAAGCTAATGAAGAGATAAACTACATACATGCATATGTAGGACCATTCCTGGCATAAGTATACGTTATGCATACATAGGCAAATGAAATTCCCTTATTAAGAATATAAAATAATATTGAAAAAGGGCCAGTCTGCTCTCTGTGCATTTTTAGTTTAGTTTATCGAGAATAAAAAGTACATAATCTTCACTTCATTACGCTGTTTTAATTTCTAACCGTTGCCTCAATAGATTGAAAATCATTTTAACTAACATCTGAAGATATTATAGGACGGTGAAGTAACTTTAGCTTATGTTTTTTTTTTTTGATTGCTCAAGAGAAGAAGACGAAAAGGAGAGGGTAGACTTACGACTGCATATCTATCACTTGTTTCGGGTACTAAACCAACGAAATAATCTGATATTCGAAGACGCCTCACCTCTCCTTACGCCTCAGCCTTTACGGCAACTCTAGCGTAACACCATGAACAGCACAGTTCAGTTCACAACACCATTATAATCGACGATATATCGCCATTTCCCACATCCCACAAAAGGAGGATAGTGCGAACAATGGAGTCGCTATCATCCTTTCTGATCGCGAGAATTACACTCACAATGCCACTTCCGACAGGGAAGTAGCGGGTTTGTGATTTTTATTCTCTCTGTTTATTTAAATGTCGATTTAAATGAAATCAAAAAGAATCCTGGTTAATCGACATTAATAACGGTGAGTGTAAGCACTGGTCTTTCGAATAAACCCAAGTCCTAAATATTTTCAATTATAATAAAACGATACTCTTATAAGTTAGTTGGATATGTTCAGCCCTGGTGGAAGTTTTCATTGCATAAAGGTTTTATTCTACCATATTAGTTCGGGACCTTTAAAATTACAGTAGAAATATTTTTTTCAATCATTTTCTTGTCTCATTTTATGAAAAAGGTATTTGTTCTTATGAAATGCCAAAGAAAGTTCTAGATTGACTAGTTATTGCAACTCTCCTTGACCTCATGCAGTGGAGGCTCCGCATATACATTTCAAAACAAGAACTTCTACTTTGGGGTATAATATATTTGGTACTAATTTAGGTACACTGGA
The DNA here is from genome assembly GCA_958496145.1 of Heliothis peltigera. Taxonomy (NCBI): domain Eukaryota; kingdom Metazoa; phylum Arthropoda; class Insecta; order Lepidoptera; family Noctuidae; genus Heliothis; species Heliothis peltigera. Next base: position 9,973,854 of record OY292321.1, on the reverse strand, counting down.
CTTTTTTTTTTCATATCACATCCTCGATTATATTCATCACCTCCAAACACAAATGTAACGTTGAAGTTATCTTCTAAGTGATTTTCTAAGTCGCACAGTGAGCCAGATATAGACGATGTCCTTTGCATCTGGTTTCGCACTCGACGGGTTAACAAATACCTATTAATTGTTTATTTCCTTACGAAAGAGAATAATAATAATATTTTTTATACTCCTTAGTGAGTTGAAAACGTGTCAAAAGATAGTTGATGCCACTTCTGTATCTATCAAAAGGTTTGCAATGGCGATAAAGGCTTATTGCAAATAATTTCCACAACGTATGAAAAGTTGTGTAACTAGTGTACAGGCATGTGACCTCATATCAGTATTTGGGAAGAAGACAGCCTTCATACAGAAAGACACGTAGTTATTTTAGTACTCAAAAGTCGTGGTGGCCTAGTGGTTAAAGCACCAGCCTTTCGAGTATGAGGGTGCGGGTTCGATTTCAGGTCAGGCAAGTACCAATGTCATTTTTCTAAGTTATACATACTTTCTAAGTTTATCTTGGACACCAATGACTGATTAAAGGTGAAGGAAAACATCTCGAGAAAATCTGGACTATAAAAGTCTGAAATAACCAACCCGCATTGAACAAGCGTGGTGAGGAACGCTCAATCCTTCTCAGTGGGAGAGGAGGCCTGTCCCAGCAATGGGACGATAAAAAGGCTGTGATGCTGATGATGACTTGAATACTCACTTCAAGTAAGGTTCCCAAAAAATAACTTTAAATTAGAATAAACTTTTGATCTAGAAGTCAGTGTCTATAAGTTTTCGGGATCCCGGTATGTTTCGTGCTTTCAATTTTGGGCTATTCAGTTCGACCCTAGCCGTACGTTCAGTATTTGCGACAACAAATATGCATAAAACCATAAAGTTTACTAACATTAATTTCATAAGAAATATTTTTTTCAAGAAGAAGTAATTTATAATGAAACAATAACGTTACACAGGTACTGGTTTTGGTTTTAATGCATTTGAACATTTAATATAAATCACTTTCAATCTTAGCATTTTATATGAAGAGCTTTGATTCTCACACAAAAAGTTTTTTTCGTTGGCCATTGTTTGCAACTGTGAAAACAAATGAAACTCAATTTGTTTTTGTCACACATATTTGTATTATTATAACCGACACGTAAAAACGTTAGCCGTTAGTTTCATATGAACAAAGGTATCATTACGACCGGTCAGAAGGTCATTGGAGCAACAGTAAAAGTAGGCAGCGCCATCATTTTAGTGTTCAATTTTTTTCATCAACATCAACTCAAACCAATCTATATTTTTTAATCGCAGGAAACCTGTTTCGTATTGAGACTTTTGAGGATATTCGATCTAAAGGAAAGAGCGAAGCGAGCGGAAAATTTGTATAATTGTTGGCTAAGATTGTGACGTATAGTGAGATAAATACACAATAGAGCCTTTTAGTATGTCTTGGATGCCATATTGTACAGCATGACTTTGAACAGGTGCTTCGTAGGACTAACTATCAGCTTCCGATCCATGCGCAACATGTGCCGGATCTACGGGGTACTGCTCCGGCACTAAATTATATGAGAAGCAAAGCCGTGCCCGCTGTAGCGAGTCGGACTTCGTGGTTATTGTTTGTAACCTCATAAGATACTTCATAATATAGGTACCAGTCCCATAACAAACTGTCCTTGCTATGGTACCTACGTGCGTTGGACTTTTGCTCATTCCATTAATCGCATTCTAATGATTCTGTCCTAATTAGACCCGTATTTCTACTAAGCAGAACAAAGTTCCCACAATGCCAGTGATGGCACTTAATAACTGAGGGAAAATACGCTCGTTTTGCACAGCATGTCAGGCGAGTTAAGTATACGAGTGAGAGTAACCTGCCTCGATCGTAAACATGAATAACAACTAAGTATTCTTTTGGCATCACTAAAAACCAGCAAAAAAATTCTCGTGCAGATAATTGAGTAGAAAAACAAAACATGCTATTTATTGATACACAAAGTCAAACTTAGTTGAATGCCGCTAAAGAAATTCATGGTAAAAGTACTGGACAACGATAATAGACAAACACGCACTTCCTTTAGGAAATACAAAATTTTATGTTAGGAAGGCACTAAATCAAGCATCAAACGGTGAAGACATAAATATACTTTCACCTGTTTTTTAAAAAAAGGTAACAACTATTTATTACTACTTACATTTTCGACAGTTTCTTTGCCGGAGTTGCGCTGGTGAGCTTTAACCGAATTCTGCCTCTTAGTGGTGACCGTTGATCTCGAAGAATAGCGGTTCGACAGCCTCCTCGCGAAGTTGCTCTTGAAGTCTTCACATCTCATGATAGACTCTACAGGTCTCCCAAACCCCTCGTCCGTATGGCCGGGGACTTCGTCAGTATGATCCATGAACATTGTTGTTTACCAAACACATTAAAAGTCATTATATACAAGCAAGTTCATTGAATAAAGATCGCAGTTTGAATTTAAATTACGATGGCGATCGCGCGCGCTGCATGCAACCGTTACCGTTTGCGATGTATGTTGTACTGACTCTATTGCCCACCTGCCTTGTTTACACCTTATGGACACCACGCTTCAAAATGTTATGGTAGTTTTTTACGGATTTATGAAATCAAAATGAAAATGAATAACACATTTTGTTTACTTAACATTAATGGCTTACTTGGAATTAATTTTAAAAAAATACCCAAAAAGTGTCGCATAAATATTTACATTTAGCGCCACCTAGCGGAAAGTATTGAATCACACTGGTTGTCTAGTAACTTAATTAATGTTGCAGTTCCTCCTTTATAGCATAGGTGGCGCTTTAGTAAATAATGTTAGACCAAAAAATTGTTTATAGACAAATGATACAGATGACACTACCATTATAACGCAATGAAAGTTATAATAGCCTGAAAGAGCATAAAATCTATTTCTTATTTATTTGTTCTTTAATTTGACAGACGTCATACACCTGTTCCTGTCTTTCAGACCCAGGTTGACTTTATACCGTTTGTAGATATGACAAATTAAATTATTGTGTGGCCTTTGGCCATTTAAAAACATGAAATGAAATAATAGAAGAAATAGAGACTCAACATAATGGGAGTAAAAGATATCTCCTGTGGTAAACTCACTTGTTTATTCTAGGATAGACTCTAGAATGACTTAACTATCCACTGAAACACTCCAAAATATACAATCATCATCAGAAATTGGGACATCGTAATGGAATCGTAATTAAGTAGTCAAGTTATGCAGTTATTTAAGTTCCTTTGCCTTCTTCGGGGTCCTATAATAGTGCAAATCAAGCAGTCGTACTCTTTAGAAAGCTAAATTTTCATAAAGTATCTACGTCATACCTAATATTGGATGAAGCTCTAATATCAGACATCGACATAGCATCGACTTCCACGTTTGTTATATACGGCTTATTCACTGGATCTCCTTATTTTGATAACCTAGCCTTTTTACTTAGGTACTGAAAGTGTTTTATCATGTTTAGATAATAAAATACTGCTGCCCGCTTGACGCAGCAACAGAAGTCTCAATTACCTACATTTACACTTTTAAAAGGTGAGTTTTAAACTTAATATTTAGAAATAAATATTTGGCAGTTGGAACAATTTCATGAATGTGCTTGTAGCAAGATCTACATATAGTTTTACATATTTTTTATGATGAAAGGCACTGGAAACAACTTTGATGTAGCTGACTAGTTTTCTAAGACTCGGTTTTTTACTACTTTAATAAAAAGGCCGAGATCATTGGAACAAAAACAAGGAATAATTGTTAGCTTTGTGAAGCAGGTTCTTAATCACATTTCGACAAAAACACATGAGACATCTTTAAGTGCCAAACTGTAAATGAATAATCAAATCCCTGGTTCCTGGTGATTATACAACACACTCAATTCATCATTTATATTTCTGTTTGATATAATATGTACAGTCACCCGCACATCAGTAGACACACTTTGACCTTGAGACCGCCTCTATTTTCTACGACATAAGAGCTGTTTTCGCAGTTAAAATGTTTCCACTGATGTGCGGGTGACTGTACGTCCTGTCATTTTAACAGCTGATTGAATGTTGCCCAGTCGCGACCGATACAGCGGTGCAGTACCTATACAGGTGAGAGATGTCCAAAAAAAAAAATTTTAAAATATGGAATGACTATGTATTATGTTTTGTATAACTCATTATTTTACTCCCACAAGGTTAGTTAATGATCAGAGGTCCTCAGAATTTAAGTGCAAAGGTCTTCAGGGACTCAGGCGGTTGAAGCCGCGAAGCATGCGTGGCAAGTATTACAAGTAGTTTGAACTTTTATTATTGAATCAGAAGAAAATTTTTAAGATAAACTCTTATGTGGTATACTCTTATATGGTAATACCCAGATCAAATTAGTTTAGGTCAAGGCACAGTACGAAAAACGGGGAAGTGATGTTCCCTTACTAGGGAACATAAGGGAATTGTATTTTTCACTATGAGCTCTAGTCCAAAAAAAATCGGCGGTCCTCAGGCACAAAGCCCTTGCAGATCGTCTCATTCATTGAAGTTATACTATGTATATGAGACGCAACAAAATCGAACGTGCAGTTTTCGAAATATTCCATACCAAATAATATTGCATACCATAGCTTTAATTTTTTATCATTTTTGGACCAAAAACAACATTCTCCTTTAGACATCTTGTGCTTTACTACAAAAAAGTTAGACAGACGTTTGACACGTGTTTAAAATAATTTTGCATACAAATTCTTTAAACATGTCTAACTTTAACTTACTTAAACTAACTAAACTAACTAACTAAGTTTAACTTTTTTGTAGTAAGGCCCTCTACGTTCGTAATGGTGATAATTTTTTATCGGTGTCTGCTTATAGTTATAGTGCTGCATCATGGGATATGGTCAGGCACTTTGCCACGACTTTGATTTGGTGGAGATCGTGTTCATTTGCGTGGTATTCACGTTCATTCTCATCGTGCTGACCCAAGCATGCCGCATCCTGGCGTCAGGCTTCATCAACACAGGTCGTTAGGTAAGTATATACTTTATAGACCTTACCTACATTTGAAGCTTTCTGTTGTGAAAATAATGAATACATTTCTTAAATATAATTTCAACCTTATCACAAAACTGGAAGGTTAATATTCGATTGGTAAAATTTTACAGATTCGGGTAGGTTGACCTGTACTGACCTTCTGTCTTTACATTTTGTTGCTTCCTCTCTTCTAAATGATAATCCCTATACAGTTTTAATTGGCTTAAAAGCACTTTTCCTACTCTAATTATTTTCATCTTCACCTACTCAGTGATCAAGCCGCACGTAAAAAGCTACTGAATATGGTAACGATTCATTTGTTTTTTCAGATATACCTAATGGCAATAGATTTACGAATTTCATCAAGTAATACAAAACCATACGCATGGCTGACTCTCAAAAGTAAGACTAATATTTGTTAAGATCACATATTAAGGTATAGTTGTTAGAAAAAATGACAATCAGAAGATTGCATGACATAGCTACTAGACAGGAGTGATGCTTTGTATGGCTAAGGGCCTGTTTCACCACCTACGACAAAGTTCCAGTCAGTTTTTTTGGTAGATATTTCATACAAATTCTGTTCCATTTTTGAACTTATTCGGTAGATAGCGGCTATTCAGACATCGTGAAATTGGCTCTAAATTACTGGAAAGTGACCTTATTTTTGACGTACGATGGCGTAACGCTAAATGAGTCAACCTGCCACTCCGGACGTCGCGGGTTCGATTACCGCGCAAGTTAATTTTTTTTGGGCATAAACATGAGTGTTTGACGTAGTTAGTACTCACTATTTATCAGTTGTCTAGTACAAATTCCCTTAGTTTGGGATTAGATGATGTTGTGTGAATGTGTAAGGAATATCGTACTTATGTACGTATTAAGCCGAAGATACTACACAAGAATTCTGCAGGACTGTTCTTCCTAAACAAAGTGAAAGCTCAAACCCGCTTTTATATCGATGTACTTAAGCATTTTTATAGTCCTCTGCTGGATTATGTAGTACATTTATGTATTGCATGTCAGTTCGATGTGTTCTCTTTTCGTGCTTTTGTTAAGATGTTATGTGCAACTGCAAGGTAGATAAACGGGCCACACAAGTGTCGACACTGCGAAAGTTCAGTTTGCGTACTGCATTCTATTGTAAGATCTTTATGCACTGCTCTAATGGAAATGTATGGCGTAATGTTTACGTCACATTTTCCAACTTTTTTAAAGAGCACAACATTTTTGTCCGTTTCCGTACGTCTTTTATTGATTAGGAATATAGGCGCACTTTGAATAGACAGCGTAACTAGTCATCAGAAACAACTGACAGGCTTTCACTTTGAATCTGTCACATAATTTCAATCTATAGCAATATCAATCTTCTATGTATACTACGTGAATGTATGTTTAGTTTTTACTTTGCCATGGTAAAACGGATCAATTGTATATGAAAATTGTGTTGATTATACGCTACTTTTAACACATTAGTTCCATCGGTACGCGAGTACTATAAACAAAAAAGTATTTTGCATTACAAGTAAAAAAATCACGTGTTGCAATTGTTTTTAAAAGTGATTTGATTGCGGGCATTAAGGGCAAGAAATCTCCAACAATAAGCCCTGTAATACACCATTAGGTACTACCATTACCTACATACAGTTGGTAGATAACGTTGTGAAATGACTTACGATCTCCCTAGACGTTTGGTAATCGAGTCTAACGTAACGGACCGAATTATTTTTTAACTGTACAACAAGATTGGCGTTATGATTGTTGCATAAGCGTGGTCAGCGTGACGTCAGCCCGTGACGAGTTTCTGTCTTGGCCCCATAACACAATAGAATGTCGAAAAGGCTGGTGAGTGCGATCAAATGCACGTGATCTTTTTAGATCACTCACGTGTCTAGTTTCTTTATTTATTTTTTATTATAATCTTAAAACTAGGACATAATTAACCAGTATGTGTATTACTTCAATCGCAGAAGACCACATCATGCATAATATTAATATTTTAGTTCAAATAGTCTTTGTCTTTTAAGCCGTGTCGAACATCATGACTTTGAAATAAAAATCTTCAAGTGTTTTACTATCGTCAAATAATTATTTTTTTCATTTCAGAAATCTCCAGCAAACTGCAAATTTAGAGTATGTATAAATATTAAATTACTAGGTACCTAATCTTAGAATGAACACGTTGAACTACTTACATAAACTTAGAATCATAGATTTCAGCATGAGTCAGCATTTTCGTAATTAATGTAATCTGAAAAATCTTAATCGATTTATCCTAATTAATACTTCACCAAACTGATATAAACTACTATATATATTCAAGAAATAAATGTTTGCTGGCAATGGTTGAATGTACCACGTCTGATTCGCTGTTCTGTTACCTACTATTATTTAATGTCTGACGGGTAAAGCAACTATCAACAGCTAGCTTAATATAATTTATCGTATATAATGAAGGTTTCCTCACCGTAAGCACGTAATTTGCAAAAACTGTGCAGCAAGTGTTCTTTGGCAATCAAATATCAACATTACGTTCGTTGAAATAAAGTTGAAAATAACAAACTGGCCCTAGCCTACATTTCAACTTATTGCAACCCAATTTTACCTCTTACAAAAGGCAACATGATTGTGACCAATCATCAAACCCGGGTGTAGGAAGATAAGAGTATGTCACATAAAACCGATCACTCACACATTTTTTTTATGATTTTATTCCTCAATAAATGTGTCAACTCTTGACCTTAATATTGCTTGGTTCTACTTAATGGAATCATCAGGCATGTACACATTCTTCCAAACGGGTCCGTGGCTTGGCCCCCAGTGGTTGAAGCACCTGTGGCCGACGCGGCCGATTCTCGTCAAGTTAATTTTAAGCAAGTCTTGATATAATGAGAAATGGTGCCTCGACCACTAGGGGCCAAGCCACGGACCGAACCAAACTATTGTCTACCTTAACATACTTCTTATTTTCCAGTACAAATGCAGATGCCGGATCATTGCGATGCACTTGGAATAACATCCGTGCTTGTACTCGTGTATCGTTAGACCTAGCAGACATAGTATGCATTGCCATAGCTTTCACCCTGCTCTTTATTCTGGTGAAACAAATGTGTAAGTTCCTCCCCAGACGACGGCGACACAGAAGAGCTAGATGTTGCTGTTAATAGCAGTGAGTAAAGGGTTATCTACATATACAACTAGTACTTGAAGGTTTTATGAACCTTATCAATTCTCTCATAAAAACCAATCGAAACTAGGCGAGCGTGATATGTGGTGGTGATTATATCGTACACTTATTAAGAGCCCCTCTTCTTACCAAAAATTTGGTTAAAATTAAAATTACGAGCGATTATGAAAAAAAGTATGTTGCCTGGCAAACGGTTACTGCATCCGTCCGCAATACTCATGAGACACATGATGTGGACGACCTTGAACAACGGGACCCGCCACACCAACACATTGCGTAGGCGTATGTACTTTAGCTTAAGCATTTGGGTAACGCAATCAGCTGTTCAGACCGATGGTCATAATAACCATGTGTATTTAGATTGTCAATAAAAACAATTTTGGAGATGAAATATTGCAGCAACATGCACTCAGGTTTTCTGTTAATCTTTAGCCTTGACCTTTGGTGATATGGTTAGTCTTCACACTAACGGCGAGTTAATTTCATTATCAATAAGTATATTTAAAGGCGGACGTCATTGACTCACACATCACGAAATTTCAGGAACTACAACAGCTAGAAGCCTCTGTTAATATGGGCTTTCCCTATATCTAGGACATAGGCACTCACTAGGACAGGGCTTAGCGAAATTCAAAAAGGATGAAAACAGGGCGGTAAATTATGTATGGGCTTATTTTTTTTAAATATCCCCTAATAAGCTTTAAAAGGTGAAGCACATTAAGCTCACTTAAATTAATCAGTTCCAGAATGTCGGGCAGAACTCGCGCTCATGAGACCAAGCCTCCCGAAATAGCGATGACCAAGCATGAACATTACCTGATAATTTTGGTCGGTCTTGCAATGTTGTATCTTTGCCGAGATATCCTGTCACATCATCGTATTAATACATAAGTGCTAGATAAATATAAATGTAGTGAAACAATAAAGAAGAAATTTGAATAAACTATTAAATTTTCAGCCTCTACGGTCATTTTTATTTAATCATATATTTTACCACTCGTTTTTGCATAACATTGAAGACACCAGGAATGACAAGTTAGCTGTGGTAGAAACAAGATGTATTATGCTTCTATGCAGCACAGCCCTATAAGTAGAACAAGTAACACATTATGATGCAATGTCGATTATAGAACTTTACTAACAGAGCAATAAAGCCTAAGATATGACCCTACAGAACCCTTTGTTAAAAGTCAATTTTAAAAGTGCTTTGTGTAGTTTTAGATTGAAATCCTTTACGAATACACCATTTCTCTCTATGGCACATATTAGTATTAAAAAAAAACAAACGAAGATGATACATGTATGGTATAAAAAGCTCAGCCGAAGACAAGAATAAAACAAAGTCACGCCCTTTCTATATAACCTTGGCCCGTTGAGAGAATGGCTTTCGTTTGGTGTCGTTGACTGTATGTCGTCATGGTGGCGAATGCGTGTAAACAGACAGATGCGGTACATACTGTTGCGTTTGCGCATATTAGTGACACACTCATAACAATATTATTCTACAATTTTGTTAGTGTTTGAATTAGTATGATCAAGGATTTAAAACTCCTTTTCGGTCTAAAGTTTATCTAACTAAGCTCTGTTTAATACTTCTACTATTCAAATGTTGTAACCGGACCATTAAGTGGAAGCAAGTTGTGTCTGAAAAAGTTGACATTAATTAATGTGTCATTTGTTTTGGGTCTAGCTAGTGGATCTAGTGTCTATGTTGTTTCTCGTGTGCATTCTACTTTCATATGTTACGTAGGTATACAAAAAATATATGATGCACAAATCTTAATGCGGATGATGTAAGATTAATTATTGATATTCCAATATATTATATATACATCGAATAAAATCAATAATATTATCATTCATTATATTTGATAATATTGATACTATCAAGTGGAAATTGATTTTAAAAAATTATGCTGGTCGGTTCCTTTGATAAAATTTAAAATAACTCATTTAAGCCGCTTACAAGATAATGTAGGTCAGTGGTCCGCTGCACGTTTGGCATGACATAAGAGCCGTCCATTCTACTTGAGAGATTCGTGCAGGCTATGTTTATCTCGCTTTATGACGCTTGCATTGTTAATAGCTGTCTCTCTCTACTGTATTGTGCAAAACCTTTTGTTTTCAGAGTAGAGCCTATATTTATTTTCCCATGTAATAATAGTGAGTCAATCAGCTTTTGTGCTTTCATTATGGATCGGACTTTTGTTCTGAATTTGATTTCCAAAATTATGTTTGTGTTGATTTGAGTACATTATTTCGAGACCCCAGTCATGAGGCTGCATTTGTTGCCAGATGATAGAAAATAAACACTCTTTATGTAGTGTGTAGTGGCACAAATTTAAGGGTCGTACTGTTGTCTGTGACATATAATGTAGTAGATCAACTAGCGTTCATTCGTTACATCATGATAATATTTGAGCATAAGCAGTTTACTGACCCTTGCTATCTAACCAAGAATTAATAATTTCTAGACTAGAAACGAATTACTTAAGCAAACTATTTGAGGCAAGCTAAGCTATTATATATATATATGAGGTTTTTATCCGGATTCTTTAGATATTTATAGGAAAACGCCAAAACTGTTTCTTTGCAAAGAAGACCACACTAGTGGTAACAGTTCTAGTATAATTTTATCATCTTTAAAGGCTAAGCCAAGAAAGAAAAGAGAGAAAGCAAGTTTGCTAAAGCAATCTAAAACAAATTAAGATTGCTTAATACAAGTGATGACTCGCAGTCGATTAACAGAAAAGGTCATTACCACCGAAGCGACGGTTATGTTCTTTAACTATTTCGAGATATTTCAAATGTTGCAAAAATTCATTGTTCATTGCGTATATCTTTTGTATACGCTAAAAAGCAAGCTCATGCTAGTCTTGCTATTTTAAATGTGGAATAATTACTGAAATTTCACTTATGTAATTGCATCTGTAACTTGGCAATGTATTTTGGTCTGAAACAAGAAAGTAAGTCGTTTTATTGTGTTTATATTATAACGAGAAGGGGTCTGTGAAACAAATGACTGAACTAAAGATAGCGATACTGTTACCAAAACTGCAGATAATGTGATAATTGTAAGAATTAGGTGCTGCTAAGAGTGATACCGCGGTCAGGATCTTCGAAAGAGACGCCGCAGCAGGACATAAAAAGGAGATTGAAAGAAAATATAATTTCAGATCCCACTAAAAACATTTCGCGTGAAATGTTGCCAAGACGACCACAATCACACGGTTTGCCCTGTGAAAAAGAAATCAGATCTCGTGTTGAGCCAAGCTTCTGAATCTACCTTCAGAAATTCTACATATCAGTAAAACTGAATTTAGATTTCAATGGTTGAGCCTATAGCTACTTCCACAATACTACATTTTTTCCCTTCAATTTTCACAACTATGTTGAGATAGACTTCCAGTTTAAGCGAGCCTATCTGACCCAAAACCATGTACTACATAAATGAAATACTGTTGGAAAATAGCTTATGATTTTACACCCCGGTCAGCAGAATACATGACATGAAATACAATAAAACATACATATTGATTTATCGTATAATTTTATGATTTTTGGCAGAGATGATTACCTTGATGATATTAACATTGTAAATACGATATAGCAATGAAGTGTTAATTCTCTTCATTATATTAACTTCAGTCTCTAACAAACTGGTTCGGTACTGGTGCAAACAGACCCGAGATTAATACAACTTTGGGTATGTGCGAATGATAAAATTAGTGTGTGGTTAGCGAAGCTCGCTCGATGTGGCATATTTGCTATGCCTTTTTTAAACTTTTCTTTTAAACATATAGCTGTCTACTAGGCACTTTGTGCGTTTTACAATTTTTAACTGATTTCCCAAAACGGAGAAGGTTCTCAATTGTTTATATTATTTTTGATGACCCCGATGGCGCAATGGTTATCACGCCAGAATGCCGAGCTGTGGGTCCGATTCCCGGCACGGTCGACGAATAATAAGGATCGGATCAGACGATCGGAGATAATAAGGTTCTTTACTTATAGAGGAGCTCGTGGCTAAGGAACAGCCGCACGGGTTGATCGATCATAAGGTTAAGCAATTGTACATCTTTGGCAGTCGTTACGAGTAAGTAGTTAGAAGCCAGAAAGTCTAACAACCAGTCTTACCAAGGGCTCTTGGTTTTCCCCTGTAACTGGGTTGAGGAGGTCAGACAGGCAGTCGCTCCACGTAAAACACTGGTACCTACTCAGCTGCATCCGGTTAAGACTGGAAGCCGACCCCAGCATAGCTTGGGAAAAGGCTAAACGAGATGAAGGATTTTTTAACTATAGAAGGTTTTTCAAATCTTGCGGCACAGGTATGCACTGCAGAAAAAAAACTACACTAGTCTACAGTGCCTTTAATGTTTAGCCGAGGAATATCAAAAAGAAATGCTTATGAAGTTAACGACGTTTACCCCAAACTATTGCATGTTCTTAAAAATACCACCGGTATGTAATTTAAGCCCAATTTCAGTTACACTGAGCCGACCTTAATCGTTTATTCTATGATTTTTGTCATTTATGTAATACTTGCAATTTTCAAACAACAGCCTAAACAAAATATCAGGGATGCTCAACAATTAATCTGACTTAAATATGCAATGATCACAGACTCTTTAAAGACTATTCATGATACGAGACAGCAGAATAGGATCAGCAAGGAAGAAACCGTTTCCTTTCAATAAGTTTAACTACGATCTTTTTGTATCGTATAAAAGAATAAGCTTCTCTGACAAGGGTGAGTTCCAGTGGGGTTACAAGTGGTAATAGCAAATAGATAGCTAAATCATGCTAAGAATGGAAAAACATCTTCAGATTTTAATCAAGTTTAGTGATGAGAATTATGCTTAAATGATAGACTACAGAGTAAGCAAACCGAAAGGAAAACTAAAAATGTTGTTCATCTCTGCAACATTCACTGAAAACCGCAGTTATCTAAATATCTGCTGTGGTTGAGCGCAACATTCGTCGGCTGCAAGCAAAATAACAAGTCAGCCCGCGTCGGTCTCCAGTGTTCGCTTGCTCTCTGTGCTACGTGAACGTGCCCTTTGTGATATTACGCGGGAAACTTCGACAAGTGAGTTAAAATTTTCTTATTTACAATTTACATTAGTAATAAAAAAATATACGTGTACAGTGATGTATTATAAATACTTTACCTACATAACACCGAAATATTAAAAATTAAATCGTGCCTAACTTCTGATTCTTCACGCAAGTTTTCGATAATGTCACATTATATGCCATGCAAAACGTTACAAAGTGTGATTGTAATGTAAAAGTACCTAATCATAAGTGTAGTCCAATGTATTATTTTTTTAATATTTTGTATGGTCAATTAATGTAACATTTGCTGGCCCATTATTTCATTATTCTATTCACGAATCCGCACTCTATACAGGTATTAAAGTAATAGAAAATGTTGACCGAAATTTCTTTTAAATTCTCGGAACTGTATTATCTATGACTACCCGTAAATTAAAATTGCTCTGTTCCCGAAGTTAATAATCTAAAATACATATACATATAGTGCTATGCGAATGAAAATTTATATCTTTACTCCACTGAAATTAATGCAATGCGATTGTTTCATCACTTCTGTCTGTGATTATAAACTGAACTTTATTATGATGTTTTCTCCCATGATCATTTAAAGACTTGAAAGAAGCAGCTGGTCCAATATACCTTCTAAGTCCTCCTTTTACTGGTGGAATCGAATCTGCAAAACTTCTTTCATGTGATCCCCAACTTAACGTCCACGGGTTATTAAATCATACAGAGGAATTTTGGCCAAACCCACGAAACGGGAGATGGCATCCAGGCCGATTGTCTCTCTCTTTTATGGAGACCAGCCAGCTGCGCAGGACATATTATAGTGCACAAGCATTTGCGCAGATTCAGGTGCACTCTCTGTTCCCTCACTCTCATAGTCCGATGGGACGGCAATCCGACACGATCGGCTGCATCAATCACCAACTTCTAGACTACGAGCTTCTTTATGAAAGTTTCTCAAAACCCACAAAGCGATTTCGGCCCGACCCGGGAAACGCACCCGAGAGCCTTGCGACTACTAATCCAACGAGGCAGTTAAAAGCGAAGTCAGTTCGAAGCGCGTACTCTATTCGTAACATTCGTTTCATACTACTTGACAAATTACTGCTTATCTAACAAAAATAAATAAGGAATCACTTCATCGGGATCAGTTAGTGCACTTGCCTTCTAGCATGGGTTTGCTTACTACTATCCTTTTCATTCCGTTCAGTCATCCAGCCGCATATAGAAGGCCCCTGCAAATAAAGATAGCATCCTCGTGACTTTTAGAGGAGAATGTGGGGAAATAAGTGCAAAGGACTTTAAGCCGAGTGAAGGTTACGTCCTCTATTAGTTCTTTGTGAGTTTTTTCTTGATCTGAGAATGGTAAAAAGTACACGTGTGGTATAGTTAGGAATTAGCTATGGCTGCGCCGTCGCCGTAGCACCAATTGGCTACGTGGGCAAAACAGTAGGTACCTACACATATTTTTCTTTTTTTGTCACTCTTTAAGCCGGTGTTCCCAATTTGAGACTACTTTCGCGGTCCTTAATGATACCTAGTTTTAAAACTAACGCTTCACCATTCTTTGTATAAGCTTGATTTTATTCACATCACACATATGTATATGTGGATGTAGGTAACACTTTCAAGCAAAACTACTAAACTGAATTTTATGAAACTTTACAGTAATACCTTAGTTAATAGTTCCTTCCATTTAGGTATTTGCAAAGGCTTCATTTTATCCGGGTCAGGAAAGTAGTTGTCTCCAGACGCGAACGTGGCCGCGGGTAGAAGCTAGTCGTCTTACGCAGTTCGATTAGCCTCTACCTATGTATGATTAGTGTGTATCGAATCATAGACAGATCGATTTCAATACATAATTCGATTGCACATTGCTCCACAGATTGACCTATTACACGTCTATTCGGTAATTTTCCGGCAATGCATCAACGTTTTATTCATTATCTGCGATTGCAAATCGTCCCGTAGCAGAAGTGTCGTAATTTCAAGTCTGTGGTGTTGACTCATCGTATTTGATTCTGTTAAAGAAACCTGTTTGTAGCTATCTATCATTTTGGGAGTAGTGGTTGACTTATTCCGAAATGTGGCGCTGTTTCTGGTACTGTTATCAGCGCTTTTTTAACAAGCGTGGTGATTAAATCTCAATCCCACTTTGCCTGAGAGGAGGCCTGGGCCCAGCAGTGGGACGATAAAGAGGATGTGATGATGATGAACGAGGTGGACGTAACTTTTATATGGAAGGTTTAGACATGAGTAATTTAACGACTTGTAGGTTTTATAATCGCATTTGTGGTCGCAATTATAACGATCACATTTTCTGAGTGTTTCACAGCACACAATACAGACATGCCACGTCAACATAGAGCTGCCAAATTTTGGATAGCAGAACTTTTTAATTTAAAGGGAATTGATAAGTAATGCATTCAAAAAGCCGGTCACAGAAAATGCCTTTTTCAACTATTTTCTTCAAACTTTAAGCCCCATGTACCGCCCACATTTCGCATTTAAACGTTATGTATTCTGTTATACGATTTCACGGTAAGGCGCGAGTAGTTAAATCCTGGTAGGTAATGACGACCGCCGTGACATAATATTTTAACTAAGACTACTACATAATTCTTTAAAACTACACGTAGCGTGATTGCTGTGCACGGGGTCTCGTATTCGATTCCTGGGTCGGGCCTAAATAGCTTTGTGGGTTATCAGAAACTTTCATAAAGTAGCCCGGAGTCTGGAAGACAATGAAAATGACAAATTTTCCCAATCAACTTTGAACCATATGCTTCAAACGGTAAAATTAAAAATGATTATAGTAGCTTCATGTGCTGGCGTCTGTACAAAGTAATTATTAAATAACTTTACAATACAACGAGCTTACTCTCTTGTCGGAGCCTCGAGCAATAGTTTCACAACGCGGCCCGGGCGCAGTTCTACCCTAATTACATCGAAGCATTATTATATAACACGTACAATTACGTAGGTAGATTAACAAAATTATGTTACTTACAGCCACATTGTTATGCGATGCAACAGTTAGTACACCTTGATCTCAACTAGTGATAAACCATCAACTTTTACTTTAATTGATTGATGTCGATATTTTGTAAACTATTGATTAATTAGCGATCTTAAAGGTCGTTTGGTAGAGCACGTTTCGTACATCATCATCAATATGACTGATTATCTATACTATTATATCTATACTATAATTATTAGTAAACATAATCCTTTGGCTTAGTATTTGGAAGATTTAAAAATTATATCAACCTCTATTGCGGTTGACCGGCTTGTTGCTTACCAGGATATGTTTGTGATCAGGTCACAGTAAATCAGACGTCATCATTTTTCTGCTGTGCAAAAAAAACAGTTTAACTGCAGCCACCTATTACGGCATAGTTTTTCCTGAGTTATGAGGGCGTAAGAACGTCAGTTTATGTTAGTGAAATATCACCATGGAGAATCAAAGTCCTTCCTCAGAGTATAAAATAACACAACCTATCTAAACTCATAAAATTAAACACGGAATTAATTACGACAACATATAATCTAATATCGGATTTCGACAGCCACGAAAAGTTATATATTGTTGCTCAAGTTGATGGCGATTGCTAAACCGAGTACTGGATTTCTTGGGAGAGTCAAACGATCAATCGATAGTTCGTCTTGCTACACGATACTACGCGGATGCTAAGGTTTTGTAAGTGCCTTTAGAAACGACGGATGCTTGAAGGATAGGTAAATTTATTCTATTTGTGTTCGGTACTTTAGTTGTGTCGTTTGTTGTACTGTATGTCATGCAATGAGTTTCCTGGGTACACTGCATGGTACGCAGTTTTGAAATACGGTCGGCATTTGTCATTTTTGTATGTGTAAAACGATAACTATTCCTAATTTTATTTTTGTTCTTTATGAATCGTTGTTCATGTTATATTGGCGATGAAATACTATACGCGGATTTTTTTGTTGTCTGTATTGTAGTAAGATTTCTCATTTCCCAATAATAAAACTAAAGACCTTTGAATAGGGCCTTTATGCAATATAATTAAAAACCTACCTATTGTTTTATGAGGATAGATCAAACGTCTTCCAGTATTTAAATGCAAGCAAGAAGGAAAACCTTCATTTGTTTTGTAAGGTAACATCCTCTTTAGTTGTGCAAGCACAATCATAATGAACATAATTAAATAATTAGTGACATAAGTAAATGAATTAAGAAAATCTCTACAATCTGGTACGTCATATCTGAACCTCCTTTCCAGAATAAAGATATCAAATATGTATATGATTCTGTCTTATACTTGTTTTACAAAACAATTATGCACGAAGCACTTTAGACATTAAGTTTAAGATTGATACTTATTACTCATATTCAAGCCAATTTCTCAATAGGTTGTTTCTTCTTTGCAGACTCTCAGTCATGTCTAGGAGAACCGAAAAACGTTTCTTGACAGAAAACGATGAGTACGTATGCCCCCTCTCTGCTGACACTCAGAAGATTGCTGAGATTGAGCTTCGAGAGACGGAGAACTCCCGGTCGCAGGCACTAGCAGCACTCAGATGCTGGATGGAGCAAAACCCCAAGTTTACGGCTATTCGAATGGGTAAATGAACTTATCCTCGACATCAATCAGTTTATTCATAAAAAGATGTTCGAAAGAAAGAATACGTTATAAAGATACGAACTAAAATACTAGTCAGTTGCAGTGATTTAAATTAAGAGGTAGAGATGGTGATTCGATATTATCGTTACTTCTGTTTTCTAGATGCCAATTTCCTCCTACGTTTCCTCCGCGCTAAGAAGTTTAGCGTACCTATGGCACAAGAAGCCATCGAGCGGTACATTCTGCTTCGCCAGTCGTGGGGCATCGCCTTCAACCAGCTGGACTATAAGCTTCCTGTCATGACGGAACTGCTCGACCTGGGGTAAGACAACACACATTTTTGATTTCTTAAGTACATGCCTATTATACTCGTAGAACGAATTAACAAAGCTTAGGACTCTTGAGTATAGATTGGCCGATTCGATTCTAATCTAGTGATCGACTTTTAAATCAATAGCTGGCCTACATTCTTGTGTCTTGAACTTCCTATTTGTTTCTTTCCAGATTCATGTTTACGAGTCCGTTCAAGGACAAGCTCGGACGTCGCGTGGTCATTTACAGGCCTGGTAGATATACATACTGCCTTATGATAATCCAACGATTTCAAGTAGTATTCATTTCATATATTATTTTTATTTCACAAATATTTATTTATTGGTTTTGGTTAGAATTAACAATTTATTGCTTTTTCAAAGTAATTTTGTTATATTTATTGTGACTTGCTTAGTTAGTGCTCGTCAGTCCGTTTTTCCGGTGAAGATAGGATAAGCCGGTAACTGCTAATGAGCCGAGTTTTTCATTCAAAGATTGATCATTGCCATTCAAGCCGGCAATGGCACTATCTACTAATGCAAGGTGGCCATGCACGTTGCAGTGTTCCTGACAGACTATTTAATAGTTTGGCCATTAATAAAGTGATAAGAGGTATGTAGGTATTGGCACTGTGACATCCAGAGCCATTACTTTTCCTGAATACCTACTGCATGATCGAAGTATGTCTGACTTTATGCTACTTTTTCTGAGGAAATAATATCCATTATAGCTATATGATGCGTCCTTGGCCCATGCTCAAGAAACTGTGCCGTGTGTGGGATTGATAAAAGTGAACTTCGTTGCCATATTGCTTTACCACCATAAACAGTAGGCAGACCTATAGCTTTGTGTCGTAATAAGTATTTATCGCATTCAACCATTTACCACACGCTATGAAACCTTGACACTTTGCACTTCATTCACTTATTCGCACGTTCATCTTCGTTACTTATTTTGAGATTTAAAGAAAGTCGCAACATCTGATGAATCTTTTTGATTGCGAAATATAAAAGCCATACAATATTAACACTGTTTTACGTATTGGTCTTTATATACCTACTAATAATACAAAAATACATTGTACCTAACTCAAAAAAGCTTTGTCAAGTGTTGGCCTGTGTGCTTATCTCGATATTTAAATCCAAATTCTGAAGATTATTCCTCTATCATTTGTTTTAGAAAAACTAAAAGCAAAGTTCTTGTATATCACGTACAATTAATTATTCGACTCAACTTTCATAAAACAGACTTGAATAAAACTTCTGTAACCCTTGTGTAGGTGTTTTCGATCCATACAAGTACACGAACCAGGACATGTGCCGGATCGTGGGCATCTGCTACGAGACGCTGCTGGAAGACGAGGAGAACCAGGTCCGGGGTATGGTCCACTACGCTGATGGCAATGGCGTTAGCTTCCCACATCTCACTCTGTTCACGCCTAAGGAAGCCGTCAGGATCGTCAAGAATGGAGAGGTAAATAAACTTCAATTTACTTGTATATGAGAACTTCTCCGTAAAATCTAGATTTGACGAAAATTTGTCGAAAGCGCCATGTATAGGGTTGAACTAAAAATAGACATTTGAACTGTGAAATTGTTTGCGGGGAAGTCATTTTCAAGCTGTATTATTCCTGTTTGTTCACCCGCGCACGCGTATAAGTAAAAGCTAGTTTAGAATCCCATGACACTGTGTTATTTTGTAATAAATAAAATAATGTGTTGAACATCATTGAATTTAAATGGTTCTTTGTCATTTAACAGCGTACGCTTCCCATGAGACACAAGGAGATCTACGGTGTCAATGTTCACCCTACGGTAAAGTTTGCGTTGGACTTTGGCATGTCACTCATTTCTGAGAAGATCAAGAAGAGGGTCAGGCTCTACAGCGCTGTGGAAGACGTAGAAATCGACAAGAGTTTACTGCCCAAAGAGTATGGAGGCACTATGCCTATGAAGGAAATGATAAGTAAGTACCTTCTCTCTCAGATCCTAAGAGCGCTCGGTTTACGCGCGACACATAAAGCACTGTAAAAATTATGTCGTGCGGAACCGTTTGTAGGTAACAGTAGTTGTAAAGCGTTTGATCGATGATCCCATACGATCCGGAAAAAACCCGAGTGGAAAATCCACTAGTATGAAAGCGTTGTGCGATCAGCTCCAAAAGAATAAAAAAATTCAAGGTTAAATTATTTATAACATTTACCTTGCTATAGTTTTTCAACGGTTTTACCGATTTATGCCATAAGCACTTTATCTTATTTGCAGCTTTATGGAAAGACGAGCTTGCCGCTAGACGCGACATTCTTCTCCTGAACGACAAGATGGCGGTTCGTCTCGAGATGTACAGTGAAGCAGCGCGAGAGGGCGCCGTATCTGCGCTGAAGACTGGCGCCATCACATGCTCAGGCGCAGACACAGTCGGCGATGCTATGAGAGGACTCACTGGCAACTTCAGGAAACTTGAAGTAGATTGATATTATCAGACTTTAGACTGATTTCTTTTAGTTATATACATTTTAGCTCCTAGATGTGATATAACTGGCCTCAATAATTGAGTGCCAGCTAAGGCGTATAAATCTTAAGTGTATATAGAATTGTAAGTTGTTATACTTTTCCGAATAATAAGATGTTGGAATCATTTAACGACTTAGGAGGATCTGTGAAAATGCTGATGGTGAAAAAAAACCACAGTCATCATCTTTAAAAAATAATCATCAAAATGGCAAAGCGCGTTATTGAGATGAGATTACAGTCCAATACGATACAAACCAATGACTATTCAATTTACCCATATCTATATATGTCGGGGTCAAATTGACAACCTCTTTCTTGGTAAGTCGGCTAACAATAATATAAGAAGCGAGCTTTACATATTATCTTTGTATGTTTTGCTATGTAGTAAAGTCTGACAATACCATTAAGTGTAGCGTAGTTGACTATTGTGTAAGATATATTCTTCTGGAATATATTTTTTTAGTTTTAAGACCCTTTTGTACAAATGTATTGTGAAAATGGGATGGAAAACATAACCTTCACGATTAATTATTAGTTTTTGGTGACAATAAACATTTTCATTACATCATCGTTTCAATAAAACCAATCTTAGTTTCATAAATCGTTTATTAAAAAATCCATTTACTGTCTATGTAGTTGGTAGAAATTAATACATGACTTCCCCATCGTCACGTAGTATACCTAACAAACTCATACAAAATGCAACTCTTACAATTTATATAATAATATGGCACGTTATAAAGTTGTATTAATGTCCCCAATTACTGACATAATCGCTCAAATCAGGTTATAACCAACCCTTACAACTAAAAGTGAACACTACCCTTGTACAGAAAAAGCTTTTGTCTTTATTTTCTGCACTACCTGAATATCTAGACTATTACATTAGATTAGACATGGGGAATGCAATCCCGATCCGAACAGGATCTCGCTCCTGAACCATTTTTTGGGGTTGAAATAAATGATTTACAATTTCTTTAAATCTATCCACCTTAATATACAACGTGGTCTTAAAAACTACCGGCTTTAGTACTAGATTAAAACGATTACCTTTGTTCAATATGGTTTAAAGCTAGCACTATAGGCAGTACTTTTTAAGGCATTTTTATAATAAGAGGGATCTAGGTTTCATCGCCTTTTAGTAGTTCTACTTATAGCCGGTTTGTTTTGGAAAACCAACCGAGGTATAACAAATACAGACACCTCGCGATATAGTTGTTATTAATCCCACGAGATCTCGATTCGAAATTGCATACCCTAGTTAGAGTAGTGTAAAAGATTCGTTCAGGTAGTACTCATGTTCATAATGACTTCGATTCATTCATAACGTTCCGTTACAAATGAGTATGGGTAAAATCTAATTCAAAAATAACATTCATTCATTTATGTATACCTAGTCCTTTCCCGCGGTTTGACCCGCGCCCCGAGGGATTTACCTAATCGACACAATTATCTCCATACCAAATTTTATCTCGATCGACACAGTCGTTTTCAGATTAGGTCTTTACCTACATTTTTGGTCTGGTTAAAAAGCGTCTTAGTATTGTTAACAGCCAATTAATATTGCTAATATAGTTTTATCATACGAGGTATTGTTGTCGACATACATATACTATGCTATAATTTGGTAAATGCGTTTGTGGCACTCACATGGTCCACGGAGGTACGAGGGACGTTACCATCGACAGCGATGGCACAGAGGATTAAGATATCGGGTTACCTATAATTTTAACAAATTTAGAAGCGTCGCGAAGCCACCTGTCGTGGTTTCCTCTAAGCTACGCTAGCTTACTTATTTTTTCCTTCAATATATTGCTAAAACTATAATCCGACAAAGTTTGAAGACTTGTTTTATTTCTTTAAATTTAGATCTGAACTAACTTCTTGTAGGAAATTGGTCATGGAAATCTGTTGTCCGCGGTCTATAAAATGAATGCAAAATCACTTCGGGAATAACCCAACACTGAGTATTGGGTTACTGGGTTATTCCCAACAAATGACCTAAATGATCAAATGACCCTGACTTTTCATCTGCTTACGTCCCCGTCACCCGCAGTGCATGGGAATGTCACATACGAGTTTGCCAAACTGTGGTAGTTTATAATAAATGTGTTCCCTGTACACACTCGTAAAGGTTACCTAACTTCAATTAAGTACATAAAGCACATTTATTAAATAAACTAGATCTACACAATAATATGGATGAACCTAAATGGTTATTGACTTACTTATTCCGAATTTACGACGATGACATTTCAAATTCTAGTTTAGTTTTATCTACATAATGGGCAGTGTTTGGTTATAAAAATGATTATATCCATTTTAATTATTAGTTACCTTTCTAATCGACTATTCGCTATCCCTTGATACTCTTTTGGATTTATTGTGAGCGCTGTTTTTTAGTTGATAAGTAACACGATGTGTGTTGGGATGACCAGGCATAGGTAACAACGCGGTATAATCTTCGTATGACCATAGTACTAAAAATACATTTTAATTAAAAACATCGATGATTGATGTAATGTAACAATATCATAAACAATTTATTTTATACACTTTATGATTGTAATGGATAAATATAACGTTAACAATGCAGATCTTGATACAGAATCAACTATAATATAAAATCTATTGAGCAGATCTTTAATTCAACGGCATATATTTGGCACAATTTTTTTGGAAGCGATTTACAAAATGTGTTTGAAATTAAATAATAGGGTTCCAATTTAATGTATGCATAAACGCTAAGCTCCCAAAGTTACTATATTCGGCAACTGAAAACTGATACTGTCATATTGTGTAGGGCCATCTAAAGCCAAAATTCGAAATAATCTGTGGTGATTATTTCAACTCCATTCATGGTACGCCAGCCGTAGCCCGACTATTCAATTGCTGAGGCGTTTACAATCTACACTTACCGTTTAACAATTTTTTTAATGCCATAGTACATCTAGTTTCATCCGTTACAAAAATATAAACACACTTTCAGTATTACTACTATAGATACAAATATTATTGTAAGTTTATCAGTCGTTGTGTAATTGCTCACTTGTTTATCTTACACCGGCAACTTTAAGGGGCTTGGCTGGCTGTCGTTAATTAGTTTATAGAAAAAAACCAAACACATATTTCTGCGTTTCAGTGACCAAATAGAGCTTTCGAGAGTTATTTTTTGTATACAAATTCATTTTGTTCTATAACTAGGCACTTTACTCAACAAAACGATAAGCTATTACTTTGTGCGTGCAGCAACATACGTATAAATGTTTTAATCTATGTGCAATATCCAATTCCTTACGTACGAGGGTTGCTTTGGCACAACGTAGTACATTTTTGATGCGACTTAACCGTAACATTCAAAACAGTCTTCTGGCTACATTTTGGGTAACATGGGGTACTTTGCATGCTCCATGTATTGTTGTCAACACACAATTCGCACATGATCATAACTTATACAGTGAATGACGAGCTAATAACGATTTGTTGACAACATGTTAACCGGGGGAACTGATAATATCAAGACAACAATGGATTTGGCCTAAATTAATGGCAATTAATGGCATGAGTTTGTTACAAAATAATTAAGTACAGAATATTCTATAGTGCAAGTGTGTCCAACCAGTCGATCCTGGTTCTTTGTCAGCATATCATAAACAGGGGAAAAAATAACAAAGTAAAATTACTATCCATATCAGTATTAAGGAAGATTGCCTTTATAAGCGAGTAGATCGCACTGCATTTGGTCAGAAAATTGAATATTTTTGGTCTAGACAAGTTGAACACCCCTGCTATATTGGCACAACTATATTATTAAATTAAAACCTTATAACATCATTATAGAATTCTATAGTAACATCATTAACTTATAAATTAATTAGGTATACTTAAAATTAAATTTTTAATTGCTAATAAATTCTATATTAATAAAATTAATCTAAATTTTCTAACAAATGATAAATGAGGCTTAGAATTACTTATTTTATATTAAAATGCTTGTTGGCACTTATTTTGACATACCTGATAAATGAAATGGTTAGCAAAATTATTTTAATTGAAATAACTCACCATTTGTATTTGTCACCACCTAAATATTGGTGTTATGTTTGATGTATATGGAAGATGTAAATTATATGTATAGTAAATGATGGAGACTACTCTACGTATTCTCCATATTTTTTTAGAATAAATAATGTTAAAAATATCCGCTAATAATATCTAAATTCAATAATTATCTAAATGCAATAAAATATACTCCTTTATCTCCCATATGTCATAGAATATAATTTGGTGGTTAGCTTGAGTAAATGTCATTAGTCACATTTATTGTACCTATGTTATGTAAAAATAAACTTCAGTTCTTAGGACCAGTTTCATTATGTACGAATAGCCACAATCTGCTGAATAACTTCAAAAATGGAACATGATACCAAATAAACTGACTGGAACTTATTTGTAGATGGTGAAACAGGCCCTTAAGCTGTTCCGTTATCTCAGTTACAATTTACCTACTTTTTGTTTTCGGTATGACGTTCAAGTGAGCAAAGATGCAAGGAAGCATTAAACCGTATAGCATTAGAGCTGTTGAATCACCCGGCAACATTCATACACCGAATATATTCCGACAAAACTTATTAGCATGGTGATTTACGATCCTCTGACAAGAAGAATTCCTTTTTGGCAAGCATTTTACGGTTGTGACATTACACCTTACATTTCGGATGTTTCCACAGCTTTTTCAACCAAAATGTTTAAATGATGGCACGTCAGAATAACAAAATGTAAATTTTGGAATAGCAATGTCAACTAACATAAACTGGCAAGAAATAAAAATGGCAATACCACTTGGAATTGGTACAAATAAAAAAAGTACTCAGACTCATGAGTTATATGACAGCGCAAGTCCAGTGTTAAAAAAATAGTCCACCTTAAAATCTATTCATTACATACAGAAGGCAAAATCTGCTAAATCCGCTGTCTGAACTAGATACTCTACAGGTATACAATTACAGGGCTTTTAAAAAAGTTTTTGATGAGTACTAAAAGTTTATCAAATAATTTTATTTAAGTACTTAGGTATATCTAATGTATTATTGCCAATGACGTGGTGTGATCAGTCGATGACGGAACGATAACATATTTATTGCCTAAAGACAAACATCCAACGACTAAATGCCCTATTCTATGAACTCAAAGACTAGTTTGCGAAATCATTTGAAAAAAAAAGTCATCAAAGATCATTATTCTGTAAAAAATTTACAAGCCAGATGGAAAATAAATATAATGCTAAATATACCCAGTTTGTACAATATAATAAGGTTGTCTATCAGCCAAGAATCTAACTAAACTTTGAGTTCAAAGAAGGCATTGTAAAGGCCCGTAATATACGTACAAATTGTCTAAATGTCGGACTGTATTATGTACTTGTCTAAAGGGTAATTTCGCAACTTTCATATTTCCCCGTGTAGTTGCTGAGTAGAAAAGGCGTAGGAACTAAATCGACGCCGCGACGCCGCAAACGACGGCCCAGCGTCACGGTTCTATCGTGTGCTGTTACCATCACTGGACAACAAACAATGTCTTGTTTAAATAAATTCATATGGCGCGTCGTGAATTTTTGTTAGTGCATGTACGAAAAAAAAAAAATCAAAATCATTATGAACTTTCCTCGAAAATGTTTATTTTATAAATAAGTGTTTGTATTAATTAACAGATGCTTCAAATAGATAAAATTTTGTAGTTAAAAAGAGCAGGTACTAGTCTTTTGATTTTGTATTGGCATATATCGGACAACCATTTAATTGTTGAAGCGTTGTACAAAGGCACAATTTTGAATTAGTTCCGAAATTGTATATTTTTGCACTTCAGTGAATTTTGATTCCTATTAGCAATTTATATCGATCATCTGTTATTAAAATTCGATATTTAAAATTCTTTCGTCGCTCTAACTACTTCATATTTTTTTCTCTCGCTCATTCCAATACCATAAAGGAAAAAGAGAGTGAGAGATTAATGGATACTATAACTGACCTGGCCTAGGCATCCTCGGCAGTGTAAAGGTGTCCTTGGGTCAGACCCAGTATTGGTTGCGCCTGAGCATAGGATTCGCAGGCGCGACGCCAGGCGCGCGCACCGGGTACGCGGATTCGCTCGCCTCATAACTGCTCCAGTCTTCGGCCTGTAACGATCCATACTGATTGATGGGTTATTTTTGAATTTTACGTTTATATACACGTATAAAAAAGAAACGTTCGTTTCAGCATCTTTAAACTTAGGACCACGAAGAAAACGGCCATACATTGAACGCATTTAACCTAAATAGCTAAAATATAACGGGAGACCCGCATTGCGAATGAGAACCCATTGTTCTCATTAAACAAAATGTCATATCATAAAATGCATCGTATCTTTGATCTTTTTTGCAATTAATGCAGTATTTTGTCAATTACATAGGTTCAAATGATGTATGAAGTCTTATTAAAGATTCTGAGACATAAGTTACACTCTCATCAAAATAAGTTTAGCCGTTTAAGCGTGAAATATAGCAAACATACATAGAAACATTTTTTTATACGCGATAAACAGAAAGAAGAACTCACATCAGTATGATCGTCGGTGCCGTACGGATACCTCGCGTTGAGGTCAGGCAGCGCGGCGTCGGCGAGCGGTGTCACCTTGCAGGCCACGCTACCAGCTGATGGCAGTGGCGTACTAGCACCCGTGTGAACTGACTGATCTGATGACACGTAGCTGTAGGAGAAAATTAATTATTTAATTTCGATATCTTACTGCTTACCTATATTTATATAGCATTTTGACTAGTCCCCAGCTTCTTAAATCCGTGTACAATACTTGGTCACATGTAAAGATGGAAGAAACGCAGTTTTAAAGTTTCTTAAGGGCTCTCACATAAAAAAAAACGTTTTTATGGCATTAGATGTAACTTGCTTTTCAAGTTATGTTCATAACTTCACTGTTAGATACCTTTTCATTATATAATTGTTTTAACAATTAAAACACTGGTATAAATAACAAAAAACTGGAATATGCCATATTACAGGCCCCGGCTGCGATATAGGAGCGACCGGGCCTTTTATCTATCTGCCCGTGGATCAGAATGAGCGCATAGAAAATAGTATATTAATAGTATATAATACTTTTTAATATTAATAATATTACCGTTTTATAGGCGGCGTGCCTTGCGAAGGCGACGGCATGAGGTGATCAGGCGGCCTCGGCAGCGGTATAGGAGCTACTGCGCCTTGACTCTGCCCGTGTATCTTGACTAATGCGTTTTGATCTCGCATAAGGTATCGGCGGCACTTCAGCAGCCCGAAGATCACGATGATCGCGAGAACGGTGCCCGACAGAGCCATGAGGATCATCATGTAGTATGACGCTGTGTCGCCGTTGGCTACCTGTTGAAAATATAACTTTTTTGATAAGGAGAATGCATCTACATGTACCATAACGAGATTATGCTATCAGTTCATCCTTTAATATGAGCGTTATTATATTTAAAAGTCACATAATAGTTAACATCTGTTCATGAGTTCACAAAGATTACAACAAAGGTTTAAAATAAGACCAAAATAATTCAATTGCTACTTACTGGAACACCTTCATGACTCTCAGGATCGTTTGGCCCCGGCAGATTCTTCTTCTGTCGATTTCCTATAAAAACTTTCACGTCACTGACGGCGGGCTGGAAAATAGTCGCCGCCAGCAAAAACCTGAAGCTGTCTTCGTAACCATTTAGATCACTCACTTTCTTCTTGGTAACAAAGTATATTACTCCCGCTTTAACATCCTCATGGGTAAAATATGCTACTTCTCTTTCCCTAGCACTTGTCTTCTCTCCTGAACTTCGTATTATCTTCTTCAGGGTACCAAACCGGGGCTTCCTCAATAAAGTATACACGGGATCGCTCGCAGTGAGTTTCGCTAAGCCAGTCGCATCCATTGTGTTTAATGTAATCCTAGCCTTTTCTACTTCCACACGCAAGTCTCCTAACGTCATCAACGGTTGCACAATAACTTCTATAGGGAACGGTCGAGTCGCATTGCTGTTATGGACGTAGGCTATTAAATCGAAACTGTCGTTAGCCGTCGTCATATCGTTTTGCATGTATATCACAACTTTCTCCATTAAGTCTTTGTGGGTAAAATACGAGACTGGATTCCTACCGACGTATATCATACCGTGTAGAGGCTGACGAGTGATGTTATACAGAACCTTTGAAGTCTTAGCGTTCGTGTCCACGTATATCTGGTCTGTAGTAACTGCCGCCACATTAGAGCCTTGTTGCAGGTGAATAGGATGCAATGACGTCGCGTTCAGAATAACAGGTATAACATCTATAGTGAACACCGTGTATGTAGGCTTGAACTGCCCGTCCCACACTCTGAAGTAGAACGTTGCCGTCTGCAGCATACCGGAATGTTCGTAAATCACTCTCCCGTTATTTATGTCGTCTTGTGTAAACTTGTTAATCGAATGCGCCTGGTCGATGGTTTGATTTTTATCTAACATCACCATCCTGCCTTGTGTTGGTCCGCTGATAATGTCATACAGAATCCCTGAGGGTCCTGTGTCAGCATCTTCAGTGAGCAGATCATTCTTCGTTATAGTGTAGTTCTCGCCCTGTACCACTTGTATTTGTGGAGTGTCAGTTAACAATCTAAATGGCTGATCATTCACTGGGATGATGTGTATTACAATAGTGACGTTACACAGCAGAACATAATCAGGTAGTAAATAAAGGGACATGTCAATTTTGTCCAGTGTTGTATCAGAATCGTCGTGTTCATAATGTACGACGCCGCTTTCGATTTGCGACTGGGTCAAGGAAGACATAAAAGGTTTCAGTTCACCATGTGACGGCTGGGACCACTGCGCCTCTATTTGTGGCTGCCTTAGCCCAGCTTGAGTTTCTAAGTACGTAATAACATTACTTACATTAACTTTAATAGGCACTTTATCTCCTTCTTGTACTTTAATCGTGGGTATATGGACATACTTAGCAAGACCGCCGGACGACACAGATATATCTATGTTAAATATTTGATCTGTGAGTGGTTTAGCAAGTGGCGCTTCTACTGTGAATACGAAGGAATCGTTTGTATACAAATCAGAGAATGGATGCGTGTGTTCGTAGAAGACGACTGTGTTGTTTACATCTTGTTGCGTAAATTGCTTTATGGATCTGTGGTGATTTTCACCGTTCAACATGACAAGTCTACCGAGTGTTGGAGCTCGTTCAATCTTGTATATTATAGTTCTTGTGGGGTCAGAGCATTTAGACATGAGCATGTAGTTGTTCAAAGGCTCTCTCATCAGCGGGAATACTCGTAACTTGTGCTTTCTCGTCAATTTAAGCGAAACTGACTTGGTCGTGATGAGGAACGTGATTTTGGAGAGTTCGTGTAACCCGTCCGTGACGTTGAAGATCATCTTGCCTTTTGTGCCGTCTGTAACAAAATAGAAATTGTAGCAATTCGAAAAATATCAACTCAAAAAAAATCAACACGAAAAATTAAAGTTGAAAGTAATTATTTTTTTATGAATTCCAAGTTACATGAAAATTAGACGCGTTACATTTTATCGTTACTACTATTCTGATTACAAGTTTATTGGAATAAATAAAAAAATCATGGCCAATATTTTTGACGTATATACATTCTTTGGATAAAAACATCATTAGCTTTACAATGAGTACTTACTTTTATGAACAAATACGACTTTTCCTTTATCTATGTCGGCTTGCGTGAAGTGCTGCACTGCGGTATCGAGGTGTCCTTGCAGCGCAATGTATCCAGACACGATGTCTACCACGCGCACCGTCACGTTCTCGGGGGGTGTATCGATATCATTCACATCTGTAACCATTTGTGTTCAGCATGACCTTATGTTTTTAGCATTTGACAGTATTACAAGACGTGGAAAATTGACTCACTTATTATTAATAAATATATTTAAAATCTATAATTATACATCTATCAAAATTTTGTCGACTATAACGACTGCGGAAAATTTTCGAGCACAACCGAGGCCGACAATTGAACGTGCCTTCCTTAACACGGAGGTACTTGTTATAGCATTGATGAGTACCTATGCACCTATGGTCTATCCTCATCATCATAATATAGGATAGAACTCTCCCACTGATTTCACAAAGGACCGGTTTGAAGTTGTCTGCATCCAGCCCCTACCTCTCGTACTACTCATAAGCCTCATAAATAAAGAATATAATAAGTATAATTCGATACTCACATAGCTCTTTAGTGGTAAACGTAAAAGTGCCCCCCTCCCACACGCAGAGTCCGGTATTCGCGGCCACTATCGGTGGCTCATCGTTCACGGGCATAATGTTGACATGCACGTGGAACGGCTCGCTTTCCTTACTGCTCTCCGTCACGGCTATCAACTTGAACGAGTCAGTTGATTCTTCCGACCCGTCGTTTAGGTACTGTGGAATTTATTTCAGATCTAGGTATTTATACAGGGCACAGACATTATAAAGACAGATAGTTAAAACAAGATTCCGTTAAAATTATATGGACTATTTATAGCAGTTATTTATAAAAAAAAAACTCTCATCGCATATTAAGTATTGATTTTTTAGCCCATTGATTTTTATTTAATGAAAATTACGTAGATAAGGAACTTTTTGTGCGATCGAGTCAGTGCTACACAAACCACATTCTTATAAAACGTGTTTTTTTAAAGTACGAGATTTCATGCTCGGTTTGGACCATAAACATTGTTCAGGATGTCGGTTTATACCTAGTACTAAAGCTGGTACTTTTTTATAATACGTTTTATAATAAGGTAGAGTATATTTGTCACGGGTGGTACGTCTTCCGCACTTTAAGAGGTTGAACATACCTGAATGTTACCAGAATTGAGTTTGAGTACCGGCAACAAGTTGAGTTCCTGGTCAGTCATCACAATCTTCCCATATTTCGGTTTCTCAACCACTTTGTACGCAACAACTTTTCCTCTGTAATACTCTGTAACAGTTCTGAATAGATCAGGTTTGATGCTAACGCTTTCGCCTTCCACCACGGTCAAATTAACCGCGAGAACGTAGAAATGTTCCGGTATGATCACAACATTAAGTTCAACGTCTCTAAGCCATACTATTCCGTTAGTGACGTCCATTCGGATTCTGTCTCGTGTTCTGTTAACTCCCGACTGAACGTAAACGAGACGGTTTGCGTTAATGACGGATTGGTCGAAGACTTTGATGTGAACTGGCTCTTCGTTATAATTTTCTAGTTCGAGGGTGCCTGGTGTAGAAGTTATTTCAAGCCATCCATGGTAGGGCCCGTCTGTTACTTGATACACTATATTTGATGGCTCGATTTGGGGATGCATCACCTGTTCAGAAAGTATATAAAAGATTAGTAACCTAATGCAGGAGACACACGCATCGACTTTATAAAAAAGTATAGTTTACTACTACATCAACTATACTTTGGACTAAGTAATTTAAGCATTTCTATAACCAATGAGATTATTATCAGTACCTCCAAAACGTCCTTAGTAACATTAACACTGGTAGATTCTTCGACCACAAGAGGCAAGTTCGTGGTCACTCGGAGCGGTTCCCAGTAGCTGGAGGGAAATATCTTTATGACGTATACACCTTCGCCCCACGTGTCAAGGCACATCACTTTGAACCTGAAGAAAGAGGTCATTGTTATTTTATTTTCAAATGTATTATAATAGACGATAGTCTTTTTTTCTTATGGTTATAGACCTGAGTAGTAGTAGACTTGGGATAAAGCTATGCAGAGAGTTGTTAACCTAGACATTATATTCACACTACCATTTCAATAAGTTCATGATTATTGTATTATAATCAAATCGGAGGCAGCTCAAACAAGCCTTCGTCAAACATTGCTGCCCACAGAATGTCTTAAAATACAAAAATATGCTTAACATAAACATTCTTAAGAAATCTTACCTAAACTGATCAGTAGGAGTCTTGGGTTCTCTATGTCTGTACGAAACTCTGCCAGCTGCCACATCCAGTTGTGTGAACGTAAATGCCCCTTGACCTTCCCCAACCTCTATGGTGCCGTGTTTTGGTTCCAAGTTCACTTCGTAGCGTATGTCTTCTTCCAAACAGTTCATATTTGTGTCAACCTAATGGGAAATATAATTTTTTGTTAGTACTTGATAGCAACAGAGCTTTAGCTTGATAGACCACAGCTTCAAACTTATTCAGTCAAATTAAAGGAGTCGAATTTTAATAAGATTGACGCAATCAGGGTCGTTAAATAGGTATCTATATATTAATAATAATTAGTTTATTCGAGTTTATCAAGTGTATTCCATTATTAATTACTGAAAAATACCTTACCTGCATATCTCTAGAAGTAATGACAACAGCTTTGCCATTCTCTACAATCGATCCATTAGTAGGATACATTCTTATGAACGGAGGTGAAGCCTGTATCTCCAAATTTCCGTTAACATCAAACAGCCCATCAGATATCCAGAAAGCCATCTTCCCATATTCTTTACCCTGATGTTTGAACAACACCAAGTTTTTATTTATATCGTCCTGGGAGAACTGTGCTATTTGTTCAGAGGGATTATCAGCTCTAAATATTCCACCATTTGGAGGATCCTTGATATACCTTTGGACTGTGTAGATAATATCAGACGGCTTGGTGTCCAAATCTGAATCAGTATAGCTTAGGTCCCGGGCTGTTATGAGTCTAGCCCCGCCATGGACAATGTGGAAGACGTTATCGTTCGCCCTCACGGGGCTATTATCATTCTTCAATATTATATCGATGTGAAAAACTCCCACATATTGAAAATCTTCAGGTTCGGGACTCAAAGCCATGAAATGGAAGGAATCGTGTCGACTTTCTGAGTCGTCGTGAGCATAATATACTCTATCTGAATTCAGTTCTTCTAGCGTAAAGTAGGTCGTGTTGTCTCGCATGGTTTTAAGGACATCGTTTATCACTTCTATTTTACCGTGCTTCGGCAGATGTGTGATGTTAAATATTAAATTGGTGACTGCATCTGTGCGGAAATTGAGATGTGTAGCTGGAATAACCATTCTAGATCCTTCTGTAACTTGAAGGCGTTCTAATGTTGTGTGTACTCTCCCTTCTATTCGGTCTGAAGTCAGTGTACCGGGAGTGTGCCGTATCGTCATAACGCCGGTGATGTTTTCACATTCTGTTGCGCCCACAACGAAAGTAAACTCGTCTTGTATATGCGAATATGCTCTCCTATGTAATCGATACCAGAGCTGGTCGGTATCGATATGTTGTTGTGTGAAAGTACTGTGCACTTGCAAATGATGCTTTCCTGAAGATAAGTGTAGAATGCCGTATTTAGGTGGTCTCAATATAGTGTAGACGATACGGTTGCTCGGTAAAGTTAGCGGGTTAGTCTTAAAGGTTAGATGTTGAGACGATATGAACGCCTCCCTCGTATTGTTCAGCACAAGTTCTTCGTTCACCGATTGATACAGTTCGAGTTTTATGAATGTCAATCGGAAGTCGTAGAGCGTGTTCGTTCGTATCGAGCCAACCGAAGCTTTGAACTGTGAAAAAAGAATACTCATGTATGAGCATACCCTAAATTATAAAAATACTCCAAAAAGGAATACAGTTGGAGTATGTACTATCCTACATAAAACTGTAAAATAATGTTAATTTACCTTAAACTCGTCATGGGATGGGTTACCCAATAGATGCATATAACGTACACGGCCAAATGTAACCATTTCGCTTGTAAAAGAGTCTACAGTTTGCCATGTGCCGTCCAAAACTCGAAGTCTTTCCACCACGCCAAACTGAGGCGGTTTCACTATATCGTACCTATAGAATATTATTATACACTTTAGGATATATTATTTAAAAAAAAATGAAGAGTTTGTTTGACAGTTTGTTTCAACACGCATATTCCTGACTCTAAAGCCCAACGCAAACCGGTTTAGGCGCGTCTACTCTCGTAGCAGCTTGGCGACTCGCGTGCGCCTCGCTTTGCATGCTGTTAGGAGTTAAGGTTTATTTTAAATTCATTTATTCTTAATATCGTCGCTACTCCACCGCCGGTTTGCGTTATGCCTAATGATTATGAAATAACTCTAATTTGTTGCAGTCAGTGTCGTCATCTAGTTTACGTTATCTATTGTTAAACAATAGTTACACAGCAAAACGACACTTACTTGACTTGCACATTGGTTTCATCAGCGTTGGTAGTGAACGTCAGGTTGTCAGCAGAAATGATGGCGTAAGAGTTGTGAACCAATTGTAAGCCCGTGTTATTGACAAGACGCACTTGAAGTGGTACTACGGAAATGCGTAGTATACCGGGACCACTCGTTTCAATGCCATCTGACACCTGAAGAGTAAAAGTTAAATAAAATTAGGTATTTAGCGTATTCGTAACGGAAGATTTATATAAAACTACAAAACATGAGGGTACACAATTCTAACGCAGGGATCACCAAAGAACAGCACCAATTTTACTAAGTCTTTTCCAACTTCCAGTATTATAATCACAGCAGTATGGAATGCTCATGTTATATTTATATCATTAAAGGCAGTAAGATATACATTGCTCTTGAGTTAGTCTTCTCTGGATTTGGTTAGTTTTGGATTCCTCAAACAAAAGACGGAAGGTCGACGGAAGCTGGTTATCCTACTACTATTATAAAGGCGAAAGTTTGTAAGTATGGATGTATGGATGTTTGTTACTCTTTCACGTAAAAACTACTGAATGGATTCGAATGAAACTTTACCACAATATAGCTTATACATCAGAATAACATATAGGCTACTTTTTATCCGGGTATGGAAAGTACTTCCCTCAGAAAGCGGGTGAAACCGCTGGCGGAAGCTAGTTATTATATAAAAGACTTACTTGTAATGTCAACCTGAGCGAAGTTTTGTTAAGCTGTTTATCACTTGTAGACCCATGCACGTAAGATATCACCCCTGAGTCTATGTCTTGTTGCGTGAACGAGTCCACTGGCTGCCCCGACATTTCTATGTGGCCACTGTAGAAGAAAATGCATGTATGAAAATACAGAAGGAGTCGTGAAGCCGTAAAATCTAGATTCCATTTTCGAGTCATTGTAATTTTTTGTGACTTGGAACCACTCTCTCTTTCTCTTCTTCAACCTTTAGTCACCCAATGCTGAGTGGAGGTCTCTTCCAAATGTTTCCATTTCTGGCGGGTTTGTGTTATGGAAATATTTGACCCTCACCTAATATTTTTAAATACTTGACCCTCACCTATTAGCTTCGTTCTTGCCAAGCAGTACAGTATACAGCAGATCTTCTGGAGCCGTGTCTGGGTCCTCAGCCTTCAATATGTCTGAAGTAATCACTTTTCGTGTGCCCTGTAACGGTTACAGCAATATTTATTATGATATTCTATATTGATGTTGAACGAAAAACGAAAGATGAAAGATGAAGAGATTGTTGGATAATCTGTCTGAAGTTCACGTTGTATACGTAGAATCAGGAAGTGACGTAATTTCTCCTGATTCTAATGTCTCTTTTATGTAACATGACGATTTTAATAATAACTTATTACTGCAAACATGTCTATTACTTAAGGTTTATATTACCTTCGTAGAAGTTTGGATGGGTGAAAGTGAGTTACACTATCACGTAAAGACAACTGTCTGATTTTTTTAAAAACGGCAGTAATAGGCAGTAATAAAGCCTATACTAAAACAGGTTGTAGTGTGGTTGCAAGGTGAAGTGGTATCCTCGGGACGCGAGCGGAAGCTATACTCAAAACTCAATTCTTTATTATACGCAAAGCGTACATTTTTATACTGCGCGTGCATGAACGTGCGATTTATTTGGGAAAGTTGAAATAAGGGAAAATCAGAAAAAATAAAAGGATATGATATGGTCAAGTTTCTGCCAATTCGTGAACACTTTTGTACTCTTAATTCCATTTATCAGGCCTCTAGTGTTCGGGCATGTAAGTACTAGTTGATTTTGTATACTGGTAGACGATATTGGGAATCTATGTTATAAATAAACAGAATAACAACCATTTGTCAATTAATCACTGCAAAAAGGATCTGAATAAAACTGTTATTTCATCCTTCTAGCTGACAATGGTGTGACATAGCAAATTTATTTCTATGTAAAATGCAAAGAAAAAAATGCAGTTTAATTAGTAAAACTAAACAAACAAGGTACTCACTCAAATTATATAAAGGTTAATCTGCGGTGCGTTCGGCGTTTGTGAGACAAAACAATACATGCAACTACAAAAAGCAAATAATAAAAAATTTGACGTCCTGGAAACAGTCTGAAAATAATAAAAATATAAATAATAAAACAAAAAAAATACGAGTTCAACAAATGCTTTACAAATTAATTGAAATCAAAAATTGTTTCTTTGTAAAAACTGTCGAAATTAACAGGCAAATCATAATCAATAAAGTGGTATTGCACATTACATGCTACAGTTAATAAAAATCATGCAAACTCGTCATAACTCAGTCATACATTAGTGGTTAAAATATTTTAGTGAAACTTCATTATATTCTGGAAGTGTGCGTACATTTGATCGAAGGCACATTTCAACATGCGTAATTGTACACTTTTTATAGATCATATTTCAAAATAATCGTTGTTGTATATTATTTTAAAATATTGTAATTAAAAAAATATATAATATATACCTGAGTAAGCCTTAAAACTTTCCCAGGCAACAGATTTAGTACTGGCGGGTCATTGACCGGAGTGACATTGACATGTAGAACGAATGTGTTTCGTCCTTGGAGGTAGCTCGGCAGCGTGAACTTTGTCTCTGGGATTAGTTCCATGTCGAGAACGATTGCGTCTTGATGATTTTCGGAGCCGTCGTGTACGTAGCGAACCTATGACAGATTTATTTAAAGAAACTTATCAAATATTATTACATAACATAAAGGACAATAATACACAAAGTTACATGACCATGTAGCACACTGGATCATAAAATTGTTTAATCAAGTTACCTATAAATATGTTGTTTAAATTGATTGTAATGTAAATGAGTTCAGTTGTTTTCATAAAAAAAAACTTGTCTAGAATAAAAACAATTTCCTTAAACTACTACTAACCTTATCTCTTGACAAGTCAAGCAGAGTAAAGAACTGCTTAGACTTGGTCTCTCCTTCTATAAAGTTGTACTGTTGTGAGTTCCGTTGTAGCGAGAGGTCGATAGCTATCCGGCCGTGCTGTGGCGACTGGGCGACGTGTAACACGACGCCCGAGGGACGTACTCCATACTTGTGGTGATCGAGGATCACGTCTATATTCTGTGTGGTGATTACTGTGACGCCTCCCTCTTGAACCGTGAGCGGGAAGAGTGCTACTAGTTCCAGTTCACTGCTTGATTTTGAGAATACCTGCGGGTAGAATTATTACAATTATTAAAATATACCACATAAACTTACGAAGCAAAATAAGCTCAACAATTAATATACCGAGACACCTTTCACACGACGAAATAGCTGTACAAAAACAATATTTAACAAACCTTATACTTCTCAGCATAGTCCGGATTGATGCACAGGTCGGAATCGCATTTGCAGGTGAAGTGGTCAACGCCATGTTGTTCACAAACTCCTTGGGGCACGCACGGCGGATTGCCAGGGCTCGAGTGGCAAGGATACCACCACACGCACTTTGGACTCACGCCGTAAGTAACTACAGCATTTGGAAGACCATAGACTTTTTCGTCCACTTCTATGGGTTTAATGCAGCCCTGTAATGGATATTTTGATTTTAACAACACAATTTTTACATGACATCATCTAATATTAATGCATAGCATAGCATTATAAATGTAAGCTGTGATTGCACTGGAATCTTATTGTATGTAACACTCACCATGATACTAGAATCGGCGGCTTTGATTCCTTTCGTAAATGCTCTCTGCTGTTTCTCGCTCTCTATACCACCGAGGTAGAAGGAATCCGATAGATCTAAGTATCGTGTACCTCCGCTTTCGATTCTTGTATGCATCGCTATATTGTCCACGGAGAGCTGAAAACGAGAACCCGTTTTTATTCACACAATCTTGAAAGAATCAGGTGATTACCGACAATGTGATACCAATAGATCACGAGTTATTTGTCAAGTCAGGTGTAGAGATTTGAATTGATATGTTCAAGGATGGGCTTTTCGTGCCCATCAAGACTTTTAGGGCCAAAGTTTCAGAACTAAATCATTAGTCTAACAGAAGAAGCTGGTTACGTAGGACTGAGATAGACGTAGGTAATAAAACATATTTCAAAGCTTTTCCCCAATCTTTTTCGAGCTATTTTAATGTTGTAAACAGAAGGCCAAAGGTACTAACAAAATTTTAAATGTCAATTATTTGCTATGAAAACTTTTACAGAAGCATGCGCAAGTGTTTAAGAATAATAATAACATTTGCTGAAGATATTGTAAATATACAATAATTTGGTAATGAGCTTAAAAGATAGACAAATGCGCAATGCACAATTCTTGTTACGAGTTTCAATTTGCACGTCGCACTGCAAATGTCTACATACATATACACGTAATAGGTAAATGTAGATGGTTCCCAAGACAGGACCATACATGGACTTAATATTAAGTCCATGGGACCATATTACTCATAGCTGTCAAAGTTATCAGATCCCATGTAGACTAGCCAGCCAGGCGTAAGCATCTAGGTTTTCTTACTTTGAAAATTTGTCAAGATTCATTTAAAAGAGAAAGAGATTGATTTTCCGTATAATATGAATTTTAAAAAAATCTTTAAATAGTTTATAAAAATTGATCTATCTGACTGTTACTCGCGGTTATATCCTCAGCTAGTGGCAACTATTTCCAGCTTATAATCATGAAGGCGTGAAAGCGGGTCAGAATGCGCTGAGCGGGTTCGCGTTGATAACATTTGTAGGAATATATTAATCGATTCATTTGTTTTGGTTATAAGCAAGCCAGCCTTAAGATATTTAATGTCCGTATAATAACCGCAATACGCATGGGGACTGGAATCATTGTTCTAAGATTATAAAAACGCTAAGTACGAAGTCACTTCTTTGAACTCTTGCGCATAGCATTCATAATAACATATGTATATTGTAACAAATAAATATTTGGCTAATTTTATCGTAATCATGAGTAATTATGTAAAAGTAGACTTCGCAGTTCAAAGAATTTGCTAGCCGTAAGGTGTAGGTACATAAAACTATCGCTTTCTTTAATTTATCTACAATCTAACAGAATGACGTGATAAATAGTAGTCTTATTATGACGCCTAGACGCAGAAACGCACAGAATTCTAAAAACTAAAACGCGCGCTGTTAATTAACAACGGTCGTCATTACAGACATTTTATAGAGACGCTTCCATTCGCATGGCGTTTGTAGATTTTAGTATTCGTATAGAGTATTAACAATTACGCAATATACATTTAAACAAATAAACCATACTCATCCTACAGAAGCATAATTCGTAAGCTCAGCTAGCATCATATAAATGCAATCCATAATGCAGTATATTAAATACCAAATGGAGAACATTATTTTTTTCTACGAATATACGTATCATGTTTGGATTACATCAATACAATTATGTATCGTTACATAGCTTATGAGCTCACCTCAATCATAGAAGGATAGAATGACAGATGCATTTTATGCCATTGCCCGTCATTGACCCTCACGGTGTGTACAATTTGTCCTCGTGCCATTTTGACGCGCACCACTCCTTCCAATATTTCAACAGCCAGGAAATCCGAACCCCGACCTCCACCGGCATTGTAAAGAATGATCGCATTCTGCGCTATTGTTTTAAATTCTATCTGCCATCTGTAACGTGCAATATTAGCAGTTAGCTGTAATAAGTTTAAGTAGGTCATTTGTTTATTGTATGCTGCACTTTTAAGATCTATAAAACGCAATGTTTAATCGTGGAGGGAAAATAAACCATCCAAACTAGGCGCAGTAGTACTTACTTTCCTCCAGCTCTAGAATTTATTCTCGGCAGTATAAGATAAGCGCCTTCATCAACAAAGCTAATGTCAGAATTGAGGTCGGCATCGAATTCCGGGGCACAGTTCCACGTCACGCCTTCTACGTGGACTGAGCCCGAGCGACTTCGGGCTTTCTCTATAATCTTAACACCGTTGTAATAAACCTGGAAACGTTGGAAATAAAATTTACCAAATTTTTATTGAATTTGGACAGTTACAAGTACATGTTGAAAAATCTTGCTCATGGAATAGTATTTAACTTTATCTTTATATAGCCATTTTATTTGTTTGGTTAACACAGCAGAACGGCTAATTCGAAGGCCTTAACACAAATAATTTGAGTACACCCTGAAACACTCACATCTTCCATACAGCCGCGGAAATTTTCCATGTGTCCCAAAAACAGTTCCGAAAAATCTCCTTGACCCCCAAGGAATATCCCGAAATGGATGTTCAACTCAAAAAACCGTCCGGGCAATCTTTTCTTCACTGCTGTTTCGTCCACCTATAAATTACACCACATACAAGGCTTGTAAACAAAATAAACAATTATTTTAATTTTCCTATAACTCTATTTGACATAATAACAAAAACTCTCTAGTGTTTGGTAGTGCAATGTGTAACCAGATTTACCTTCATAGTAAGGTTGGCTTCTCTTCGGATTATGCTGACATGGTGCCACTGTGTATCATTTAGATGTATCCCTTTCGGAGATGAGAGTTCACTCTCACCGGCACCAAGGTTTATGTGCAGTTTCAGTCTGCCACTTTCCAGACGTATCTGCAGATAAGTATGATCAATTAAAGACAAGTTCACAATTAATTAAAGACATACAAAGGTTACACAGCAAAGGTCATATCTCCACACAGCAGAGCCATATTAGGTTTGTGAATAAGGATAGACCTCAAATTTGTAAATAGAAGAAGGTCTATGTCAACGGACAGAAATGGAATTCAATGTTTCTTCAAAGTTGTTTGTAAGTCAAAGCCGCTATTATAATAACATTAGACGTTAGGGTTTTTGTCAAAGAAGAAAGTAAGATAAGATCCTAATTTCTTGAAGATTCTCTGACCCTGAATCAAAGTCCAAAACACAGAATTGGTCTATCAACTCGAGTATAAAACATGCCCTTTGATGATGTTATATGTATTATTTTTTGATGACAATATATATTAGTGGCCATTTCAAATGTAGCACCATAAATTCAGAGTTTTCTTTCTCAAGATATCAAGATGTATGTAGATAATATTGTTTCTATATACTAAAATGCCAAGTATAATACAGGGAAGATCTAATTACCAAAGCTGAAAACACATTGTGTCATCATCAAACTTCCTGTGATATTAATTAAAATGGGTTTGAATTATAGTTAACATCTGCAAATTCCAACTTGCTAGAGCTATTCTGTGTTCTCTTCAATATATTTTTTTTACAAGAAAATATGTTTTAATAATTAAAAACGAGCAAGAAAAAAAAATTATACTGATCCATGTAATTACAAAATATCAATAGTGTATTGGATAAATTGTGCACAAAACCACAGGCCTTTAAAATGGGCAACAGCTATTCAACTCATAAACCAACAGAATATAGAATTGGTTCAGTACCATGCAATAATCAGTTTTGCCAGCTGCAAGGAGTAGTAGAGCATCAGACAGGTGAGTGCGGAAACGAAAACTCATATCAGTGACGCCCTTTGCTTCCTGTAGTGGATATGAAATGTAGCTTGCTCCATAGAAAGATGCTGCAACAATATAAATTTTAGTGTAAAAAAAGATTTTCAATGCATTGACTTTGGTGTTTACAAGACAACTGGACTAAAAAAAATAGAAATTATATTTTGATTGTTAGGAAAAAGGAAACATGCACGTCCAACCAATAGTCTTGGGTTAGGTCGTGGTGGCAGAGGAATTGTGTTACCAAGTCTTTGACATTCAATCTGTAGCTTTCAGTACCTCTATCAGGATGGAATTTTTTGTGGGCAAATGAGCAGTCATTTATGTAAAGCGAAAGGGGAATTTTAGAATCTAATGGGCTACTCTCAGATTCTATAATTCTATCAATAGATATTGAATGATTGATGCCGCTTAATCAACAAAAAATTGTGAAGACAAGCAGCTATCTTAAAGCTGTTAACGTTGATTCCCATTTATTTATGAAGTTTGATTAAGAATTATAGATGATAATGTTAAGAAATATGGTTCTTGCTTTTGTTCTATATTTTTGAGGTACTATGAGGAATAAATATCATTTGTTTACTAAGATCTCTGTGTAACCAAAGAAAAAGCAATGAAAATACAAAACCATTCAGTAATGTTAAAGAACTGTAGATATTAATATATAACCATTTTCAGTGAAATAAAGTCTGCATATCAATAACAAAGGAAGTATTCTGCTTATTTTTTTTTTGGTTGTAATTTTTTTAGGTGGCCTATATAGGCTTATAAGTTTAAAATATTGTAAATGCTCTCTTTATAACCATTTAATCCCTTATTAACAAAACGGGTTTCTTGTAACACCTATAATATTATATCCAGAAACTGAATTCAAGCTATAAATTCATATGTTCCC
The DNA here is from genome assembly GCA_958496145.1 of Heliothis peltigera. NCBI lineage: Eukaryota > Metazoa > Arthropoda > Insecta > Lepidoptera > Noctuidae > Heliothis > Heliothis peltigera. The sequence continues at coordinate 9,930,539 of OY292321.1, read as the reverse complement.
ACATATTCTTAATACTTAACTGGACAACATATTATATATTTTAATTGCTTTGTGATAATAAAAACTAAAACCTTCTTGTCATTTAAAAAAAATATATAAGTAATTTTTTGTGTTAAAACTAAGAAGTATCGAATCGTACACTCGGCTTACCTTTATCATACGCTAATCCCACACTCAAGTAGGTTAAAAATAGAAAAAGTTCCATTTTGGATGCCTACACACGGAACTTAGACACCAAAATAATTATTTACGTTCATTGCTATTGTGCATAATCCTTATTGTTTTGGTATTTGAAGGTTTTAGCGGTTTAGACTTAGCAAACTGCACTAAACTACAGGCGTGGCGTCCATCTAAAATGAAGTAATGAATGGTAAACGCCAGCGAATTTAAAATCAAAACGATTCATATCAACAGTCATGTTTTCTATACTCCATTTTATTTTCACTTTGTGCCTTGTTAGAAAAAAATTAGATTAATATTTTGTTTTCAGTAATAATAAAAATATTTAGTTGAATTCTTTTCGACGGTACAGGGTCGACTCAATCATTCATTCATTCTTTCCTTATTTCAATCAATTTACATTCTTGCGTTCATTCATTAGGTCTTGCATGGAGAGCGATGGGTAGAGTCTAAGGGTAGAGTCTTGGTAGAGTCGTAGAGTCTGAGATGAAATCAAAGTTAAGCATCTTTAATCTGGTCATACAAAAAAAAATACATTAAGAATCACTACGTTCTGCTGTCTGAGCGGGTAGTAAAGTGTACAGATATAATTATATTTCTATACAAATTAAAATTTCCGTCTTAAGACATTAATCATCATTTTATAATAATTATCTAAGTTTATTTTAATTTTAATTTTTAATTCTAAACATCGATGAGGAAAGCGTGTATAATGGATGAAAAAATAAAATCCGATGAGGTAACGATGTGCAGTGCCCTTAACTCTCAGTTGCCTCTACCATATCTGATCAGATCCAAGATTACCCGATGTATATGGGGCATAAGTGTTAATGACCCTCGGGTTAGTAAGCAGTACAAAAGGATTATACTAATTACAATAACTATTTTAGGAAGGTACATTAATCACTTGTACAATAGACAAATAATAATTAGTACAGAGTGCACGACTTGCGCTAGAAGTGCCTCTGAAGGTAAGAGACAGAGAGAGCATTCTAAGCCAACGATCTATCTTTAGACAAAGACTGTGGCCTGTTATTGGCAGGTTTCAGGACGAGCAGAAGAATAACAAACCACGAACCACCGCTGGACAAAGACAGCGATAGCTAGGAATACTCTCTCAATAGAATCTCTCCCCAACCTTCAGTCACTGCTATTTACAGATGGGCATAGCAGATTATAACTTGCTGGAGGTGATGGAAAAACTTATTACAATAGAAATTTTAGCATAGAATACACGGCAGAACCCGCACCAGAAGTTCGTGTGAAGGTTTCACAGAGAGAGGCAATGCTGTGGCTTTTGGCTGGTGAGGTTCGGGTCGAGGAGCGTGTCCGTCTGTATAGTCGTCGCAGGCATTGTTTTATTTGTAAATGATATACCTAATTGGACTTAAGGCTCTGTATTTAGGCCCCCCCCTCCCCCTTGTCAAAGCTATAGCTACGTTAGGGCTCTTTGTCTTCTCATTATAAAATCTGTGCTTCTCAGTCTCTTCTCTCGTATCCTCAGAAGATGCCACAACATGCAAATGGCTTTGCTATAAAGGTACTACGGTATATGGACAAAAAAAAAACTCTGGTTCGCTCTCACATAAGTATTCCACGCTAATACCTTCTCTCTCTGGTTATGAAAATGATTTTTGTAACTTATCTAGTTCTAAACTCTATCTGCGGTTTCTGGATTAAAAGTAAATCGTTGGCAACACTACTTCCCCGAAACTCTTACCCCGATTCTTGGAAAGTGTGACTCTATGAGTCCATGGTCCATGACATGCCAGTGCAAATCTGCTTATTTAGATAATGTAAGATTAAAAAAGGGGACAAAAAAATTGTCTCTGTGCCGCCCGGTCGTCTATTCGAACTACATATTATTTTTATTAAATTGTTTTTTGTTTTTGACCTATTAATTTATTATTTTCTCCCACTTTTGATTAATTAATATTATGTTAAGTTGAAACCAACTGGTTCTTACTTGCTGATAGTGGATAAAAAAAAACAAATGAAAATAAAAAGTTACGACTACGATACGTATTGCTTACGAATACGTACAGGTATTGAATTGATTTTAATAATAAGTATATACAATAACAATCAAATCAACTAAGTGATAATGAATAATTCTGCTGCAAAAGTAAGTACAGTGCGAAATATAATAATTGTCATACTCATACTTAAAAAGTTACGAGTTCAACCTAATGACTTAATCACTAGGTAGGCGAAATATTTCGGGAGGCGGGAACCGCGTTCAGTAAATTATCTGAGATGACGATGTCATTACAGCCCATAGAAGAATCACCACCCGGGTAAGTGTTGCTTTATCCACCTGTAGCAAGTTATTAAGCTGTACATGCTCTGTTTATTTTTAATTAAAAATTAAATACCCCCGGTCACGGGGCGTACGTAGGAGGGTGGGTGAAGGAGGCATCCAGCCGTCCCAAGCAACGGCGTAACTGCGCCGCGCACGGTATATCGTACATTCTGAAAAATCAATCAAGCTAGCCATCTAGGTATCCTTTGTGAATCTAGCCAGACTACGGGCCCGCGCGTCAGTTTTCCCTCGACCTGCAAGTCATTAACAGTGTATCACAGTAACAATCTTTATTAAAAAGGTATATAATAAATTCTGATAACATTTATACATACTAATTTGCAGTATTGCATATTGTGCATTTTACATTAATCGGTGCTAAAACATTTGAGTGAAACTGTTATATTTATCCAGAATCTCCATATTCTTTACAGGGGAAAATGGACAGACGAAGAAGTGGAAATGCTGCGTGGCTGTGTTAACCGGTTTGCAGTTGAATTGAATAAAATAAGCCAGCACATAAAAAATCGAACCATGTAAGTAGTAGTTAATAACTGTATGCATAGCCTGTTATTTCCACTCTATGTATTTATTTTGTTCAATGTGCTTCATTTACTTTTGTATATTTTTTTTGCGATTTTATGAACGGTATCCATATGATTGGTGTTTTGGCAATAGACAAACAGCTAAACTTCCCAGCGAATTGTTTGATCTATTGATGCAGAAGTAATAAAGCTCAACAAATTTAATAAAATAAATAAATTCATAACAAATGCAATATGTTCTACCGTGCAGCTAACATTGGGAACCATCAATGTAGATAAAGAAAATGTAATTTACAGCTGAGCGTTTTACTGATTGCATTTACTTTGCTGGTACTCAGTAATACTGTAACTAATTTTAGGTTCTATTTTGGGTTTCACATGTTTTTTTTTAATCTGAGGGTGGGGGTAATTAGGTAGTCGCCGCGCCGGCGCCAGGTCCCGGGCATAGCTATTGCACATTGCACTCAATGGGCTCTTCAATGTGGGTGGGGAGAGTAGGTAGCGTGTAGGTTTATTAATGCGTAGGTTGTAGTTTTATTTTCAAGATTAATTTGTTGCACATAGGGCAATTTAACATAATTAGCATTATAAATACAAAATAAAACCATTTTATGTACACAAATCTCAATTAAACCAAATAATATTTGACAGGTTGTAGGTAGGACTTAATTTTGTATATTGAATAGTATTATACAATATGGTAGAGAAATCATCAATGCACAATAACGTTTCTGTAGCAAAAAAAAGAAAAAAGTTTTTAAATACTATAGTTAAATAATATAGTTTATTCATATTTAGGCTTAAAGTTTTAATTTTTTATTTTGATTAATTCTTCAATGACTTATCTGGTGTAGTTACTGTAATTACTGCACTGTGAAATCTCTGAGATAGTACAAAAATAGACTAGTAGAACAAAGAATTGAAAATAAAGAAAATAAAGAACTGTCATGTTTTATTAATTTGACTTAAAGGAGGCTATATAAACAATATTTTGTGTTTAAAAATTATCTTATCTAGAGTTAGGTATATTAATGAAAAAAAAACCATACAACAAGTAGAATGCTACCACTGAATACCATGAATATACTGAACAGTTTGTTTGGTTGCTAATCTCAAGAATTATTGTTATTTTATTGAAAGAATAATAAGCTTATTGGATAGTTCATAAAGGCTTTATCTAGGTTACCCTTTATTCGCCGCATATGGAACTGCTAGTTAGTAAACAAAAAAATTAAGAAAAAAGAAAAAAAAACCTTATATTAGTGCAAAATCACAGAATAATGTGAATAAGAAAAGTTAAGTGGAGGAAGATTTTTTTTGGAACCATTTGCTGTTGAAGAAAATGTTTAAATGTTCACCTGCATAACGACTCACTAAATACAATCGGAACTAAATTGTATCTTCATATTTTTGTAAGTTGATATTTATTAATTTGAAATGTATTTAGTGATTCCTGCAACTCCTTCCGAAAGGATATCCTCGCACTTGCTTCTGCCCTGTAGGACTATGTTTAGTGCTTATTAAATGTAATGCAATGTGGGGGGGATCCTTAGTAGTTCGGAAGGGGGGTTAGTAAGTATTGTTTCTACATGTGAGTATGTTTTTTGATTTATTATTTACGTATTGGCTTGCCATTATACTGTGTGTTGTTGTTTTCGAAACTCTCAGTACTGAAGCTTACTTTACATTATTATTTTTAATATCTTACATTCGACTGCAAAAAATCAGGTCAAATGTATTTGGAGATTAAAGTAGGCTAAAGTACCGATAGTTTTCTGCAGCTTTAATAATGTTATCCCTTCGCTTAAAATTCCTTCGTTATTTTTATTTGATAAACACATTCGGTCGCTAAAAATTAATTTAATATCCAATGAACATATACATAAAAAATATATTCTTTTTAAGGTATCACCTACGAAGATTACTTGAGATGGATAGTGGAGCGATTCAGGATACTAGCAGTTCCCCACCCAGACCTCCACCGCAGGCCCAGCCGCCTCCAGAGTACGCACCGCGTCCGCCAACTCCCACACCACAACTAACATTCAACAACTATTTGCAAGGATTTGAAGATAACAACTACGACGAGGACTTGTTGCAGTCGTTTAATCCAGAAATAGTACCTCCACTACCACCAGAACAGATTCTGCAACCGGCCAGGATCCAACATGCGCCCCTGTTTGAATTTGAAGATATTCAGCTGGATCAGATTAATTTGGATGAAATAAATCTGGTTGTACCGGATTTGTTGAGAGTTTTAGACGACTTTACAATGCCGCCGACTTCAGTTGAGTCAGATCAAAACGCGCAACCGTTCTCGCAGGATAATCATGATAATGACAATGAGTCTTCTTTGGCTAATATTGGCACGCTTCATACAGAACCTGCGCCCACTGAATATGGCAATAATGATGTATCCGGTGCCTTCAGTAACATTGGTAATGAAACAAAAAGCTGCTGTAGCTCCGCAGATTTCTCTAATGCTTGTCATTTCAGCATACATTCGGATGTGGCAAAATGGGACATTATTAAAGCAGAGATTATGAAAAGCTCACCGATTCAAAATCGACAGTTTACTTTGTTTAAAGCTGGAGACACTGGCGGTCATGATTCTTCATATACTGGCCAAATTAAAATAACCGAATTGCCGTCTGGTCATTTTAAAAGTGTAACAGGGCCAGCAGGTTCGAGTCGAAGCGATGATAGACCATTCAGCATTTTTAATTTTCGGCGTACTGAAAATATTCCTTGTACCACAACCTCTGCAAATGAATCAACAGAACCCAAGGAAGAAAACAAAGTAAAGGAAAAATTTGATTTTTTTAAATATGCTCAAGCTAAAAGAGAAGAGCAATCAGATAATTTGTTCAACTTTCGCCGTGCGATAGAAAAACGTGATCAAGATTTATCACTCACAAAAGATAATGATAAAAACAAAGAAGGGTCGCCTAGCCGCAACAGAACCGACGATAACAAATTTAGCGGCTTTTTCAGTTTTCGCCAGCCAGCAGAATCACGTACTAATAGTGCTTTTGGGTCAATAGGAACTCAAAGTTCTCGCTGGACCGACGAAAAACCTGATGAGGCTTCGACATCTCAGCCTTTTAAAAGGTGTCATAGTCCACTTGAAATCGACGAAAAAGCTACTTTCTTGCCTATTCGAGCTGACAATAAGATAACTCCGTTTAGCTCATTTAGCAGAGCCAAACAAGTTCAGCCATTGGGTACCCGTCGCTCTCGCAGATTAAGCCACACAACTGCTTTTACTGATTTTATAACTATTCCTGCTGCCGAAAGCACGTCTGGACGAAAACGGGAACAAAGACCAAGATCGCATCGCAGAAAGGCTCCAGCTGACAAGAGTGATGAGGGAACTCCGGCTAAGCGAAGCCGAAAAAATGCTTCGGGTCCCTCCGCAAAAGCTTTAAAAGATAAAAAAATGCCAAACACGGAATAGAGAGCCTAAGAGTCTGGTGATAAATTGTAACGAAAACAATGTATGTATATATAAGTCGTTGGTAATGCTCAAAGATAGTAGTCAAAGTGAAATGGTTGTGTAGAATTGCTACTCGCCTAAAGCTACTGGCAAGTAACATAACCTTTAAGATTAAGCTTTTAGGGCCAGTTTCACCGGTTACGGATAGCCACTATCTATGTACTAGATAAATTAAAAACTGGAACAGAATTTGTATGAAATTATCTACCATATAAACTATCTGGAACTTATCCGTAACCGGTGTCTGGCCCTTAATCTTGTAAAGTTATAAGAAAATAAGTTATTTTACTAATACAGAGAGTTAGGACTTGAATATTTCTGATATCCTATAGGTTATCATGAATACTATCGTTGTAACAGAATCTTAAGTTTTGGATAAATGTTATGTAAATAAAAAAAAACTTGGACGTCTTGTTATAAATAGTTTTGCAAGACATTTTGACACCGACAATATTGCAATTTCTTTTTTTTAATGACATCTCGCAGTTCAGTCTAGAGGGGCTGTTTACTTCTTAACCGGACAATCCCTGTGGATGCCTAGAAGTTAAGGGCTTCAGCCAGGGGCGACAATATTGCAAGCTGTTTATTTGCATTTCAAACTAAATGCAGATATAGTTCCCCAATCAATACATTCGTTTAAAAATAACTAGAAAAGTTACTTGAAAGAGTTAAGAGTTTTTGACTCAATGCCACCACTTTTTTTCTTGTGGTCATGTCAAGTTTTACGCGAATCAGAATAAAATTTTAGATCAATTTAGTATTCTATTAATTATGGATTAAATTATGGACTACTTTTTAGGCATAAGTAGATAGTTGTAAATATTAACAGATATATTTACAAAGGTGCAGTCGAATTGGAATTAAATGAATACGTCATAACTTGTGTTCCAATATTAAACTGGGTTTCTCAAACGATTTTAATGAAGCCTACAGGCGCTGTACGAATTTATGTAATAAAAAAGTAATGTGTGTCATTTAAGAAAAACCGATGAAAAAACTGACTGTTTGTAAGAAGTTAAAAGAAAATGCGTGGAATAATTCGCGCAGCGAATTAAGAAGATATCTGTTTGTACATATCCTAAAAAATCAAAACTGTCATAGACTTTGAATCTGTAAAATAATTATAGTGTTAAATTGTTTCCTTCCATTAATTGTAATATGTATAGGAATGACACAATAATGTGAATGTAATTATTAGCTTCTTTGTGCTACATAGATTGTGTCAAACTGAAAAGTAAGAAAACCATATTGTTAAAGCTGAGGTTTATCCTTTATACACGTCTATTAACTATTATAAATTGTGCCAAAACGACAGGTACTTAAAATTATCACTCACCTTAAGGTTATTAAGGGATGGGTCAAGTGTGAGTTAAACTCGCATAACTAAGTATTCGTCATTGGGATAAAAAGGCGATAATTTTCTATTTAAATTGTGATAGTTGTGGTATTTCAATAGTGCAAAGCATAAAGCGCGTTTCACTACGACCAAAAACTATCCGAACCTGCGATTGCCCGCAAGTTTGTAAGTCGTCCGTATAGCCATGGTCTATCCTTTAAAGTATTATAATAATTATAGGTTTATTATTGTTTCAATGAACTTGTTCAAAGATTCAATGTGCTACCATTGTATGTATAAAACGGTTAAAACAGAATGGTACATATGTAAAAAAATATATGTATTATGTTTAGTATGTACACCCTTCCATATGATGTGTAATTTTTACCGGTTGGTATGGTATCGAGAAAGCTGAAGCAGGTACGACAACATTAAAATAGCAAAAAAACTACACAACGATTTGAATGTGATTTTGACAAGTAAAAAACAATTAGCGCTCTTAAGAGGCGAATGTTTTAAAGCAGGGAACAATGAAAACAAAATATTATATTTTGTATATTCGGAAGATCATGAAAAAAAATATTATATACCCAAGGTGTATTTTGAGATGAGGCTTCAGGGCGAAACCGTTCAGAGTAAAAGTGGTCCAAGGATTTGTGAAGTATTTTTTGATTAAATTGTTTGGCCTGACTTATTCAAAAGAGCCAGTGCACTTTTATACAGCTTTAAGATTGCTCAGCTTTAGTAAAACTCTTTTGATCACTTTTACATCTAAAAATGATTTCGATATCAATTCTGAGTCCGATCTCAAAACCATCATTTTTAGTAAAAATAAAACGCGTTTCTTCTTAACTCAGAAACATCAGTTGGGATTTAAACTTAGGATGAGACCTATTGAATTTTCTGAGCACTATACTGCAAACAAAACCAAAAAATAACCTTTGGTAACCTAGGTACCAATTTCAGTAACAAGGTAAAAGTCTGAAGGAACACTGGCAATAATTTTATTCCTAAACGACCGATTAGCAAATCATGGTTAAGGAACGATTGAGTAACATTACGCGTTTTCCGTTTCGCAGTGAATAGAAAGTTAAAACCGATTATATTACCAACTGTTGGTGAAATTAGCCGTAAACGTATTTACAGAATTTCTATCTTGTGATAAACACTTTACGCGGACCATCCAACAGTTCTAGTGCTAAATTATATTTATTAGTAACGCGATCTTGTGATAAAGCCCTAAGAAGGGCAATTAACTTGCGAGACTGACAGTAGTTTGGAAGTAAAAATGATTGTAATGGGAGGGGGTATAATGTATTTTCATTCGGTGGTGGTAGCGGCTTGGTCGCTACTGCTTAGGCGCCTAATATTTTCGTATAGGGATTTGCTAAAATTATCTTCTAAAAAACTTTAAAGTGGACCACTGCAGGATGCTATTGTGTATATACATAAATAATGATGACGTCGTAGCGTTGATCAAGAATCAAGTTTTAATATTAAAACTTAATTAACTAATTACTATTACTGTATTCGGAAGTAGGTAAGAACTTTTTAAAAGATCTTTTGTAAATAAATTCGGTCGCAGTGTTTATTGTTCGAATATAAAATAACAGCCTCTGGGGGCTCAGCGACCCTAACAGAAGCATTGCAATCGGCAGTGACGTCCTTACATGTATTTAAGCCCGTCAATTTGTATTTTATGTCATTTAAACAGGTTTATATATTAAGAATAATTTTTAGTACCTTAATGAATTAATGAATGTCCTAAAGTTATTCGATAAATATAAAATAATAACATAGTATTTTATCATTATGAACTTTAAGAAAATATAATATGGATTAAGTAAACGGTATGATGTCAAAGTATCAATCTGTGTTAGCCATTAAGCGGCTAGTCACTACCAAGGGGTAATCATTTCGAGATGTTTTCAGGGCAAACGAAGGGTTATTTTAAAAAATAATCCAAATGTAACGTAGATGTAAATATATTTCTGAATTTTCTTTGTCATTGTAAGAAGACAAATCGATAATATATCTATGTATTAAACATTTACAATATCTTAAGGTTTGAAATGTAACTTCGAGTCGACATCGACATTTAAAATTGAGACAGTTTGGAAGTGGTCTATGAAACCATAAATGCGAATAAAGAATCGCTGTCATATAATATTACATTGTAACTATCCTGTTTGTATCATTGATGTGCAAATAAAACTTATCCTAATATTATAGCCCCGGCCTGATGCAGGGTTTAAGTTTTTTAGTAATAGGTAATTTGTAGTATATTAATCTTGGCGACTACGCGTGTACTAAGGAGACGTCGGTAATCGCGAGTCATATTGTAACAAGACGCAAAACGTCGACAACACATCGTAATACGTATACATATGTATGTAACAGTTCTCGTCAACCTGTCAAAATGTTTGAATGAACATTACTGCGCAAGCGCAAGGCATCTAACAGTCTAATTACTGACTTAGCGCGATGAGCTTATTTCACGAGAACTGAATTACTTAATGTGTATTTTTAGTGTACTTTTCCCAGCTGATTGCAGGGCTACTAATTAATTGTTGTTAAAAATTTTCTGAATGTTTTAATGTTAAACTCACAATATGGAATGAACGATCTACTATGTATAATTTAATTGAAATAAAGTACCTAGATGTCTGAAAAGTTGTTTCTTTATGCATTTATTATTTTTTAAGTCGTCATTAATTTGTTACATTTCGTGGAGTACATTTCCTTCGTACATTTAACTGTTATTTAATGAAGACAGTGGTATTAATAGTTCTCAAAGAAGACGGAATGGTAAAATCGTGTATGCAGAAATAAAAATTTTACTAGCGTATAGGCGTTCGGGCTTCCATCTTAGTTTCTGCGTATTTGTTTTCCCCAACTTAACACTCCTAAAATATATTATGCCGATAAAAACTAGAAGTTTACCATTTTGAAATGTCATGACTTTATAGGTAATAGAAGAAAATTTGCTAATTCCTATGGCGTTGGCTACGTTGTTGATAAAACAAGCAGCTTATCAAAATGGAACTCGGGGATAGTATAGTAAAGGGCTTAGGATTTTTTAGAATGGTTCCAGTATTTTCTGATATTATCTCCCGACATACAAAGCATGAAAGTAGTAGGTATAAGGCAAGTAAATAAAATCATAAAGCTAAATTAGAAAAATATTTTTTTTTAAAGTGTGGCACAATTCAGGCCTTTTATTATTATTCATTTAAAACTTGCAAACGTAATTGTCATTACCAAAACATTAACCAAAATTTTATAACATAAAATTAAGAGTAAAAAAAGCCCTGATGAAGCAACTGTCAATATCCATCTGGTCGCCATTAGTGGCAGAATAATGTATTGTTAAGAACTATTCACTATAAACCGCATTCAAGACACTTCGAGACCAGTAATAAAGCCTTATCCCGGCTATCTGTGACTCATGCGCAATGCGCACACGCAGGTTGTCGGTTAATTCCCATATGCAATCTGCAAGCTTTGCGCAGGTACACACTACGGTAACGTGCGCTCCTATTGTGTGGCTAGTTCGCGAACGCATTGGATTAGTGGTGACAGCTCAACACAGCTCGTGGTAAATAGCTTATCGGTGAATTGTTTACTGATGAGGCTTTCTTCTTACTATACAAAACAGTTTTACTCCGATACGCTGATGGGCGCCGGCGCGGCGGCGGATTGGCGAAAAACTCGCGGTGTAAAGTTTGCACACCACCACCATTTTTGACCACATACATACATATTTCTAAATAAATATGAAACTTATTTAACTCTTCAGTAATATGTATTGAGTACAAAACGGAAAGGCATTTGTGTGTTACTTGAAACCTCAGGGTTTAGTTACATTCCACAGGCATGAAGTGCATCAATGACGTAAGAAACTTTAAAGAAAACAGAAAAATACCCTTTTCAGTAATAAAATGATCGAAATGTTAATTTTAGAGCATTCTCCTTATTATTATTTTTCTTCTTGAATTTTATTTTTTCATTTTTGTTCGGCAATTGCTACCTGGATATAACTATTGCGCCTGTGCAATGGTGCATTGCGGATATATCTACGCAGCGGGGAATGAGGGGTGCAGACATAGTATTGATTCTGTGCAATCTATCTCCACGATTATGTCTAAAAAATAGAGCATGAAATTATGGAGGCATGGGGGGATAGGTGGGGACTACACTTTTAGGCTGTATCGATCTAGCCCAGGCTCGGCTCGTTTCAGTCGCACGAGCTACTTACTACCCCCGCTTCCCTGTACCACCCGTTTACCTGCAGTTTCTCCCACCTCGATTACACCCTCCACCCATCGCATCGACGACATCCAAAGGGGCTCCCTCGTATTTAGGTCACCCGTTCCACCCACCACTGATGCTGAAATTTACTAATGCGCATGCGGATATCTGCATTGCGGCTTTTATCCCCCTGCACTTCCTAGTATAGCTTTCTCACTCACAACCATCTAGTAAATGTGTAACCAACAAGTCCACACATTTATACCAGTGCTGTGTGGGTTCCATCGTAGGTAGTTAATAAGTACATTACAGTGAGGCTGTAGAGTGAGATAAGGGGGTGGATTGGCCTCGCATCTCGAATGTTCGATTAGCGCATGTGCAGTGGGTTTGGGAGTTTCGCATTTCGATTTGAAGTCCACCGTTTATGAGTTAGTGACTACTAGCGCGCTAAACGAAACGGACGTGCGCTACTACTACCTCATTTTTGTGCATTTAAAATTTATGAGTAAAGTCGTTTTCATTGTTCGTGTTAATCAAATTTATTGCTGTGTGGCTGGGAAAGCAGTAAGTATTTATTTTAATACGTATATTTATATAATATATTTATATACCGGTACAATATTATACTTATTTTAAGGTTAATATAATAATAATAGTGAAGTTTTATTTTATGAAGTGTGTGGTAGAGGTGTGGTGGTTGATTTGACAATAATAAATATAGTGATAAAATAGTTTTTATTAAAATAAGTGATGATGTGAAGTGCTGCTATGAATGTTCTTTATATGGTGTTTTGATTTATTGTATAGTGTCGTCATTGTGTTTGTGATCTTTTTTAGTGTGGTGTACGTTGTTACAGTTTTGTTCTAATATTGTGATAAAGAAATTGTACTACTTAGCCTCTTTATTGTGATTCAAGATTGTGCAGTGTGATTTGTGACAAAGACATTAAAATAATATATGACATAATCTTATTATATTGTGACCATTTACTGTGATATTGTGTGTGTATATTAGTTAAATTACAAATACTTATACGTTTATGGGATAGTTTAAGCTTAAATACTGTTTATGTAAATCCTTGAAATGTTTGGTAAATATATTACTCACTTTGATGCATTTTTATTTATACACGTCTGGATAAAAAATCTTCCCCTACAACAATACTGCCAATCTCAATAAAAAAAAGTAATAATTCATACGACTCAGCATTGAACATTCGCTCGGTTGGCTCTCCGTGACTGGCATAGGCAATTTTCTAGCATTTCGTGCATTGAGTGCATGTCAGCATACCGTCATTTCAATTTTAAGGTATAATTTTAGGTGGCCTAGACTTTCTGATCATCGCGCCATTTTTTTAATATTCCGTTATTGATTAGGGCTTCCATATCTTATCCCACACTGGGCAGGTGTTGGGGATGGGGATTGCATTTGTCCTCGAAGCTGTCGGGCGCTTGGGTGGGTGGTCGGTGGGATGTTGGGTGTGGCCTTTAACTTTCAATGCGCATGCGCCGCGCCGCAATTCCGCTGCCTTCAAATCATTTAATGGTCCCTTTAAAGGGAAATCAATTAATTTGGTATAAGCTTGTACTAGGTACGTTTACGACATCAGCATATAAGGACACCCCATTATTGATAAAAAAATATAAATCTAAAAATAAATCCAACACGCCTATACGAGGGCTGCCTTTTAAGTTGTGTCGTTTGAAGTAACTATAGACAATCAAATAGATTACTTATTGTTTTTCCAAGAATTCTCTGGGATCTTTAATGCACTTTTGCATGTATTTAAAACAGTTTTTGAAACATTTATTCCATTCCGAAGTGGGGGTAGTCAAAATGGCCGATTTGTATGCGTCAACAGCTTCTTCGGGTGAGCTAAAACGTTGACCACGAAGACTGTTTAATTTTGGGGAAAGTAAAAAATTCGTTAGGGCTTTAAGTCAGGGCTGTAATGCGGGTGATCTAAAATTTCTACATTTATGTGCTCAAAACATCTTTGTTAGGCGTGCGGTGTACGAACTTGCATTGTCATGGTGCACTATCATACGAAGTCTTAAATTGTTTTTTCGAAATTCGGTGATGACTTGGGGCAATCCAACAGTGCTAAACCAGTCAGCGGTAACCTTCTTGCATTCTTCTAGTACATCAGTCGCGACGTGATCACCCTTTGCCATAAATGAGGCAACCCTTCTTTTTGAAGTGCTCCGTGGGCGTATGACTTTGGTCGGTTTTGGCTCATGCTGGAAGACCCAGACAGTTCACTGCTGCTTAGAATCTGGATCGTAAGCATATATCCAATACTCGTTACTACTAACTACATTATAAACATTCATTGACTCTCCTCGGTTAAGTAGCTCCAGAGTTTTGCGATACCAAATACCAACTAACACGGGCTGTTTTTGGCTGTCGCTAAGCAAATGTGGTTTCCAACGAGAGATCACCCTTCTTAAACCAAGTTCTTCGTGCAGAATTTTTTGGGCAGTGGTCCCTGAAATGCCCACAAATGCCTCTATTTTCTGATATGTCACATAACGATCTTCGAGGATTAGCTGTCGCACAGCTTCCATATTCTCCTGCGTCATGGCGGTTTTTGGGCAAGCTTCACGTGCTTTGTCACCGAGGCTAGCGTGCCCACGTTGAAATTCTAAATATTAGCGTTACACAGTCCTCAAATATGGTTCTGCATCACTAAACACAAAAGTGATCTCTTCAAAGCAATGAAGTCGCGATAACCCCCTTTGAAAGTTGTAGAAAATTATCGCACGAAAATTTTCTTTACACATTTCCATTTTTACAACAGACTTGTCACCTTTGAGTAGGCGATACGAGAAAACTATTCCACCAATCAGAAAGCAGTCTTTTGTTTTCGAATTCTACATTTTGGCATATTTTTTTGTTATTAACAATCGCAGGAGGTTGGCAAACGACACAACTTAAAAGGCAGCCTTACGTATGTATTACTTAACTCTGCAATGAAGTTAATTTATTGTATTTGACTTATGAATAATAAGGAAAAAATATTTAAAAGTAATATGAAATTTACTGATTTATTTAGCTTATTATTAAATGAAGCTTAGTAACACTTCACACTCATTATTATCTTTTGACTTCGGATCTTAAACTAGCAACATTAAAAAGGAGATTAGTTTTAGAGATTTATGAGTTCTAGTTTTAGAGTGTTAGTACGAAAGTTATTTCACGAAGTAATTTTTATAGCGAAGCTGTAATGGTAGAGAACATGCCGAAAGGGTCTGGCTTTGCTAAGTGGCGGCAGCTCCTTTACGTAACAGGTAAGTTGCCCTTGCAAATTCGCTGAGCTGGTCGTAACAATGTCCTCCTAACACGAATTTGAAGTGCACTGCGATTTTTGCGATTGCAAGCTGAGTTTTTTACATAATAATAACTGGTATGGATGCAGTACGGTTTCAATAGTTATTTAGTTTTTCATGCGCATTAGAAAAGTTCGTTTTAAAATGTAATTAGTTCAAAAGTTTTAAGCTAGCGTTCATATGATATTTTCTACTTCACACCACATCCACTTCCGTACATCAACCGTGTTTTCAGCTCGTTTTATGTATAACTATCTATTAAAAAAAATCGCATCAAAACCCGTTGCGTAGTTTCAAAGATTTAAGCATACAAAGGGACATAGGGACAGATAAAGCGACTTTGTTTTATACTATGTAGTGATGGTACGGTACTCTTCTTTTGCGGCCTGTCACGCAGATTCGTAACTTTTTATGCAAATTCTTACAAAATTTAAATAATCTTTTTATTTTAAATGTATAAGATCAATTTTTCTAGGTACTGCACATGCGCTGCAGGTTGATCGATTTCTTGTTGCGCCCGATGCTCTGTAGTACTTCTCCACCTCTCTCCACCTCTCTGCCCCGCGCGCTGTCCCGCACACCTCACCCACTAGTGCCCCCCGCTTGCGCACCAACGCACGTCGTAAACGAGGAGTATGGGGTAGCTCAACGCCTCTGAGCGCCACACCTTGTGCATCGAACCTTGAATTAAGTAGTGTATTCGCAACGCATAAGAGTACACGTTCTTGAGAGCTTCCAATATTTTAAGAGTGTATAGCTTTGGTCTTAGTGGCCTTTAATAGTGCAATGTAGCAGTGTCAGGTGAGCACAAATTAGTTAGATAAATATGCTAAGAATGAAAATAAGTTCACGCAATCCATGATTTGTAAGGAAATTAAAAGCGCCCGGGTGCTCTATATTTACTGTAGGTTTGTAATGGTGCCACAATGACAAGACGATCTAGTTTCTAGAAGGGAAATATTTATTTTTCTGGGCTTTGTACATGGTGTACTTCATGATTAAAGAGGCGTTGCATTGGTTCTTGTTGCCTTAAGTCATTATTTGAAGTTTCGGCTGACCACAAATTTGAAAATAATAGGGCTTTTTGTAAAATAATTTCAACCACATTTTAATATGTTACGTAATTTGTTGCCATATTAACAAGACCTTGTTAGGTTAGTAATTGAAATAGGCCTTTTAAAACTTTCAACGCAACCCTGTTGCAGTCCAAGTGCATTTTAAACGTGAAGGTACTTCTGTACTTTATTTTAAAGAAGTATTATAGGTAATATTTTTTTGAATCAACATGTATCTAACGTTAAAAACCGAATTTAAAATTATTGATTTTTTTATATCTAGTTCACAATAGCGCTAAGTAATATTAAAAATAAGATTCTTAGACCATGTGTCACGGATGCTGTGTATATTATACACGCTGTTATTAAGTGTGATTTCAGACTAAATTATTTTAAATGGTCTCTTCGTCCTTCTTCAACTAGATGTATTCAGTAAAGCGCCCCAGGCACTGCACATGCGCTTGAGGCTTATATTGAGGCTATTCCGGCCGCGCCCTAAAACTTCCCCGTCGCCCAAGCCTGTTGTGTGGAACCGCTCGCCGGATATCCTTATTACCCCACCTGTTATTTCTACCCCAGCTCTTAAACTGGTATTCCCATGCCACAGCAACCAAGGATTGCTACCAGGCATTTTTATTTAATATAATTATTCTGTTGGAACAACGTTTCATACGTAGGTACGTGCTTTTATGTATGCTTCAGCGACCTGGGCATTGCACATGCGCTGTGAGTTGATCAATACTCCCTCGCTCGAGCTTGTTAGCCTAGTGTGCTGACCCGCACTCCTCATTTACCCCTTCTCGCCCGCAACAACCTCCATAATCCCCCCTCTCCAGCATCCCTCTATGCTCCCCCTCTCCTCCCATAGGATGTTATAATCAAGTCAGTCGCATCGTGGCAACGCATTAAAGTGCACGTCATCAAAGGTTTAAGCGTCGTTTCTAAATAAAGAGGTTTCAAAAGGAAGTGCTTGTGCAGTTTTTGGTAAGCAGTTGTAATACAGTTCACTTATATACTTCTACATTTAATACTTATAGTGTTAAAAATATGAACTACTTTTATTTATTGACACTTAATATTAAAATTAAATCTTGGATAACGATAGTTTTACTTAGACTGTAATTAATTGTTTCGCCCCGGCTTCACACGGGAAATTGTTCATCTAGGACAATCATTAGGTAATAATAATATGTTTCTGACCAACGTAATAAAAAATATTTTAAAATAAAAAATAATTAAATTATTCAATTTAAAAGCTTTTATTATCGATCAACTTCTTTGTGTAGGTTGTATGTTGATCTTCGTGTATTTTGAAAACAAAGATATATCGTAATATATATAACAAAAAAACATTCTTAGCAATATAAATCACACAATACACAAAATAATTTCAACACCATTATATAAAACGCCCAGTAGATTGTATTGTAGACCCAAGGGAGGTTTGGTGGGTGGTGGGCGGTAGCTATCTGGGGTACGGGTCGTTCTGTATGACGCATTGCAGTTGCGCAGTTGCATCGCGCAATCTTTGTTCACTATCGAACGGTTCTACGACTAGCAATATGGAATTTAAATAAGTTACACCCGTCACTTAGAAACATAAACTTTTCTTTCGCTCTTTAGACATAGTGCAGGGGGTAAAGAGTGGTTAAATGCATAATCTACCAAAACTGTCGAATAAAGGTTGCGTCAAAATTAACTCATTCATAGTTATAATTTATTTTTCGAAATACCACAAAATCTGTACCATGAAAAATATTCTTAGTACTTTTTTTCAACAATATTGTGAATTATTACATTATTTGTTAATAGTTTGACAAGTCCTATTTCATCATAAAGTTTTCAGAACTTGAATTTATTTTTACGACGGACCATTTGGCATCTAAAATAAATGACTACTTGAGCACTAGAATTGCACTTTTTAAAATAAGAATGCACTAGTTTTGTCTCTTTTCAAATTCACAATTAAACAGGCTAGTTTTAAGTTGGTTGTATACATGTTGTTTAAAACTGCCGCATACGTTGTTTTTTCATTCTGTACGTTAAAGTTAAATGAAACTTGTTCCACGAAAAGTTAGAAAAAGTAGTAGTATTTATTGAAAGCTTCTTCTAGTAATATTTCTTGATGGAAAGAAATCTTGACTTATTAGAAATAGAATTTTTAGATATTTCGAAAATCAATATCATTAATTTTGAATTATCTGTGCGATCATAAAATATCCTTGCTATGCGCGTAGCCACGTGAAGAATGTTATATTAAATAATTATTTTATTTTCAGAAGTCAGATTCGCACCACCTTGAAGAAGAAAGCGTTCGAAGATGCAGGTATACCTGTGCGTCAGGTAAGCAGTACAGTCACCAGCTATTCGCCGCAGGCACCTCAAGTGGCGCCCGCGCCACTGAGCGTGGTCAACAGACAGACGGTTTTAGGACAGAACGCAGAGGTTTATAACTTCACTGAATAAGCAACCAATATTTCCTTGTTGTTAGTTGTGACGTTCTTTGGTTATCAGTTTTTATTTTTGATAAACGGCTATCTTTCTGGTTGCATGAGCATTTTCTGGCCTTTTAATAATGCACTCGTAGAAGAGGATTAAATTATGTAGTTACATTTTTACATGAAGATGATCTTTTACCGACTGAGATGAATTTAAAGTCAAATTAAGTTACGGGCGGTCTTATTTTGGGAAGTGGATGGGAAGGTGATTCCCGAAAAATAATTTAATGGCAAAGTGGGCCTGTTTTATTTTTCTTAAATTTTTAGTAAATATATTCTCTCCCCTTTACTATAGAAAAAATATTGTAGACTTTTTAGCTTTTCAAAGGCTCTGTTCTATGAATTAAAAAAAAAATGTCACTTAACTCATTGCGTACAAGAATACAAGATACTTTATTTGTTTTTATTTTGTTGCAATTAGAGGTAGTAAAACATTTGATTAAACATTTTGTTGCAGTGATTAATTATTATGTGTGTTTTATTTAATTAGGGGGTCGCGTTAGCGTATGTATCGTGTTAGCATAAATTTTCAAAGTACATAGTAAATTAATTATTTATGTTTTGTAAC
Source organism: Heliothis peltigera (assembly GCA_958496145.1). NCBI lineage: Eukaryota > Metazoa > Arthropoda > Insecta > Lepidoptera > Noctuidae > Heliothis > Heliothis peltigera. The sequence continues at coordinate 9,910,978 of OY292321.1, read as the reverse complement.
GACATCTTCATATAGAAACATGATGTATTATTATTTTGGCAAATGTAATTAAACCATTTTCTCATACCATATTTGTGCCTATTGTTGATATTAAAATCTTCCAAACCGGAACCGGTTAAAATAAAGAGATTTTCGTTAGACAGTTAATTAAATTGCCATACACATTTTCCAACTATCACAGCTGTAATAAAGAATATTTTGACGATTTATTATCATTAAATCTGAAGAAAAGGATGGGACGACATTAAAAAAGCTTTTGCCCAAATCCCTAAAACACTACAAAAAATTCGAATTGTAAAAATAAATGCATTTTCAGGTTACCCTGAATATGCTCAACGCTTCGGAGAGTGAGGAAGTCGACGGTCTCAGCAGGGAGGTCAAGCTGGAATTTGATTCAACGAACGACGAAGTGGCTACTTGATGTGATACGTTTAGTTCCGTTTAAGTTACTCGTGTTTTGTACCAGGCTAGAGCTGATGACGAACTGTTGCTGAGCAATGGGAGCAACCATACCCTTGCCTAATGAACGGTTGACGAGGAGCTCTGCTCACATTTTCGGATGTTTAGCGAAAAACCAAAATTTTATATTTTCTATAAATTTTAATTTTATTGACAAATGTCACTTTCCGTTATGACATTCAATTATAATTTTCAAGCGGCTGCGTATTTTATTTCTACTTTAAAGTTTTTTTTGTGTATTTTTTAAAGACGGCATCGTCACCGATCGAGGACTGATTTCGATTATTAGTTTTTGATTTTTCGTCGTATCCGTCCTATTGGTTCCATTTATTTATTATTGACTTTAGCTGAGTATTTTTTTATTATCTTCTATTACCTGTATTTGAACCATTTTGCGTGGACAGTTCATCTCAGTCATCGCAAACGTCAAGTACCGTTCTAGGAGATAATAAATGAAAAATGAAGTTAATGACACTTACATGGAACCTATAGGAGGGAAATTCTTACGAACAAAAAATAATAATCCAAATCAGAGTTCGAACGTGCGATACCATCTTTGAATATACAAAAAAAAAAACAATAGATAGTCTAATTGAGAACTACTGTCGTAGGTAGGTAGTGGTTGGTTCCATTACTTTAAGTAACTATCTTGAACAAAGAGCATATCTTAATTAGGGAATGATTGCCTTTGAGTGTGTCATCTTCTCGAGCAATCAACCATTCTCAGAGTGTGCTCTTTGTTTGACTATTTTAATACCTTACAGATTTAATTTTCATAGGAAGGTATTATTTTATTTTTACAAGCATTAAGCGTGGTTGTACAACTACTCAGTAAACACATTAACGCTAGATTGATCTAAAACACTGTTCTGTCAAATTCAATTTCAATTTAATTGAATGAGACAGAATGATGTTTTTAGCATAAATATGTTTACTAAATAGTTGTGCGTCCGGGCCTAAGTTAGTTTTTAATTAATTTTTATCGTGACAATTACCAAAGATGCTTTCACAGTTAATTTCTCTAAATTATTCGCATTTAGGTTGTTAATTTAAGTTGCCGTGCAAAATGATGTAGTGGACACAAAGTTCGACTACTTTGTGGATCGCTCTTCATTATGTACAACGATTTATTGGTAATCTAGACCCGAAGGTTTTTTGTAGTAACAGACTGGATTAAGGAATGTCCATTGGACTTAACCCAACTATAAGCCTTTGTTGGTGGGAGTTTGAGTTAAGTGCGATGGCGCTGGAGTGTGTTGAGTCGGTAAATGTTAAATATTTTAGTAAAATTTTCCAAGTGCCTTGGGGCTGAATGTAAAGTGTTATCTGAAACCTCCGGTCTATACGAAGTAACAGTTCGGCTGCCTGGATTTTGATGTTGTTTCGTAAATTTTTAGTTCAGGTTTGATGTACCCACTGGCGATTGGCTAAACTCCTCTGTTTTATTTGTGGTGATACCTTAAATAGCCCCATGCAACTGAGACTTGTAGCTCAGCTTGTGCCTTAAGACCTGGCCTGTTGTGATAGCGAGCCACAGAGAGTTGAAGTTGTATTATCTGAACACCGTGTTAAGGTCCCGTCAAAAGTTAAGCAGAGTGAATGGTTTTGCGCAAAATTGGGAAATTCCACTTTGTTTTCATTCAATAAAGTAATGAATTAGTTGCAAATGTAATGCTTTTTACTTCATATTTCAGCTCTCAAAATGATGTGCGTTTGAGTTTTTGGCCAGTATCACCGTTTCCGAGCATTATCTGGTGGTGGAACTGGATATATGTTTTTCATAATTAGTTCTTTCTCAGACATCGTGAATATGTATTTTTTACGAGCCAATGCCAATGGGCTTAGTGTCTTTCAATACAAAGCTGAAGTCGCATGTCATTTGCAGTAATTATCGAAAGTAGATAAAAGAAGGGCTAGTTTTTTTCAGTCATGTTACTTCAGTTTTGTATCGAAGTGACTCAGGTTTTTTTGATACATCGTTAATATGTTTCCCATATATTTTATAGCTGTTGAATATGCACCTCGTTGTTATTTAGTGAGCGACTTTATACGATGATGGCTTACAATTAGAATATAATCACAATGGTTATTAAGTTGTATTATTATTACTTTTGAAGTTTATTACCTACCTTTGTTTTTCGTGAAACAAATTTAGGTACAAAAGCAATAAGCCAACACTGCCAATTATGATTAGCTGTCACTCGGACGGGTAATAAACGTAAAATTTTGTAATATAACTTGCACATTTTTTGTTTGGATATCGGCCTGATCATCCCACTGCTTATTGAACAAACTTACCGCTGAACATAGATTTTTGTAACATCTTTTGGGTGGGAGGAAGAGTGGAATGATGGCGGGATTACATTACCGGTAAATGTGTCCAGCGAGCAATGGTGCTTTGAGGTCTGTTTCGCTTATTAGCTCAAATTAATATAAAGTCGCCCAACAGATGCAACCAGCGTGCTGTTAGCACCGAGCCTCCACGTCAGACGTGAATGCTCCTCTATTTGTTCTCCGTTTATTTTCCGGCCCGCCCAGATTGTCCTTGTTGTTGGTATTGGGAAAGAGCTATCGAAGGTTCATAAGACTGAGTTTTGTTTCAATAGATGGCATTCCTTGTGGATTGGAGGCTTTTTCATAATGTTTTGCAATGTTTAGAGCGTATTATATATTTACTGCTTCAGATGTTATATTTATATAGGAAATTATATTTATTTACAGTTAAAAGATGTATATTTTTTTTATTGCCTTAGAAAATTATAGGACAAAAATTAGTAGATAGCGTAAATGCTTTGTAAATGTCACATAGTTTTAAGTGTAGATGGTTATCGCTGCATTTTTGGTGTTGACATCTAAAAATCAAGTGGCTTCGAGCCACTCTTTATTTAGGTGTTAGTGCAAATAGCAGTGAGGCCGTAAGGTAGGCTAGTGTAAGCATAACAACAATATACCTCAAATTAGGAATTAGTGAAATTGGTAGTTTAAGTTAAAGCAATGTGCAAAAGGGCGACTGTGGAGAGAAAGGAAACATCTGGATAATCGTCTGTACCTACCACCTCAAGAGTGACTATAGCGGAGTGAGACCCAGTCGCCTCCACAACATCGCAGCGATGTCGCTGTAGGCTTGTTCAACACCTTGTATCGGCCGTTCATCACTCTTGCCAAGAACTTCTCCGGCGGACTCTTTGAAACGATCCCGTCGGTTACTGCCTTGGCTGAGACTGGTCACTAATCTCTGGTCGAGTCTTATGACAGCTGCGCCTGTCTCAAAAGCCGAGTCCATTGGAGGTCGCATCAGCACTTTGTGTGTATCTCAATCTCCTGCTGAATCTTCAGTAAGTCAAGTGCATAGCAAGTTGCATAAAGTTGCCCTTCTGCACATTTTTGTAACAGCAATAACAAATGTGCCGTACAGCAATGCAGTACCTCATTGTTCCTCGTTTTTGGGGAACAAGATTATTTATTTAGTGTCTTTTTGATGTCGCTCCTTGGCGTCATTATTGTCTTAAACTGCCTTTATTAGTTATAACAAATAGCCAGCATGTCTCATTAGTAAGTAAAATCTGATATATTGCCTTTATTATATCTTAATTCTCTTAATGTAGGTAATCAACTTGTAATATTACTAATTCTTTTAATTTGGGGAAATGTTGATTTAAGGTAGTTGATCATAGTGTAAATATTTGTAGATACCTAACAATATTGTAAGGAATGTTGAGATCAAATTCGTAAAATTAAACATGAATATTAAGTAAGTGTGTAGGTGATAATAGTTTAGTATAAGTTATTATAGTTGTATATAGTAAGTGTGTTGTTTTAATTGTTAACCCCGTACCCCTGAACGCTATTTTATAATAACACGCAACAACATATTTTGAAGGAACAACCTAATTGGAATCGACATATACTTAAGTCACGATCAAGACTGTCGGATCCTTACATTCCTTACTGACTAAAACCCACTGTTCCTTCTCGCGATGATACTCTTACAACCCTGGGCAATAGCGTAGGTACTTTAATCTATGTATTATGATTTAAGCTAGCAATTCAATATAGTTTAGCGCTGCAGTTATTAGGACAGGACCACAGAATCGTCACAATACATTGCCCGTAGTGTCCATCCAGTTTAGTACAAAGAAACTGAAAGATAATTTATAAACTGAGCTCTGCACTCCCTATGTTATCTAAGTACCTAGGAAACCGTTCGAAGTGCAGGTGGCTACAAGTTTTCTGGAGTTTAGTTTTGATAACATGGCATGTGTGTGAGACTTTAGCGCTGGTAAGCTCGATTTGATGTTGCCAAACCGAGAGATAAAATTATATATTATACTGGCACTTCCACAGATCTCTTATTTTTTGTAGCAGAACCTGGTAAATATTAAGAGAGCAACGATACAGTTTGACTTCATAATATAAACGTTTTTTCCTATGGGTTATTTAATTTCCTACGTCTAGTAGCACTCTCCTAAATGGACGTCGGAGGAGAAAGGACGGTTGTCTACGATAGACGATAAGTGGTCATAACCACATGCCTACTGTCTTGGTAGGTACCTAACTGAGATGTGTGCAATTGGAGTAGCTCAAAGAGAGAGAACGTTACAAAATTCCGAAACATATGTTTTATCCAATGTTGAACTAACTTAACCACGCAAGGGTATAAAATTCATGAAATATTTCATTAACTAAATGCTCGCGAAAGATTCAATATCCGGACGCAAGATGCATTGCATGTGTGTTCACCAGACTATTTAGATGATTTAGGCAGACCTTCCGAGATTCGTATATCGACACAGTTCAAGACTACCTACCTACTTGTTAAACTGTCAAAAATGTTGAATAGATGAACATGAGATAGATAAACCATATCAGCCTGAGTTTTACGCACTACATAAGCACTTTCAATAGGCATTGTAATCCTTGAATCTAAGGCCTACCTACCGCGTAGGTCCAGCGTTCGAACCCTGAGGTACCCTAGAAGTATCAATATTCTCTGAGCACTGATATTCTTCCACTATCGCTTTCGACAGTTCCCAATTATCTAGGTATGACTTTCACCATTCCAGAAGATTCCCGGGCACACCATTGCACTCCAGTTTCAATAAAGTATTAGGTAATTTGGTGATCGACAAACGTACGATATACGTAGAAAAATCATTCACGTAGGATATTAGACCCTGATGGCGCAATGGTTACCACGCCGGACTGCCGTGCTAAGGGTCCCGGGTTCGATTCCCGGCACGGTCGACATTTGTGTGATGAGCACGCTTGTTGGCTGTGGTCGGGGTGTTATAATATGTATTTATAAATAAAATGTACGTACATCTAATACGAGAAGTAATAAATAATGCTTTGATTAATGCTAGATTGTCCCTTGACTTCTAATGCCTGCTTTTCTTGGTTAATGTCTAATCAAATAGATAGGTAATATTAAGTCCATGAATCAAATCAAGGCAAGCAGATCAGCGCAATCTAAACAAAATTCTTGATGGCTCTGTTGTCTTTACCAATATGGCTGCAATTGACATCTATACTGAAATGCATAAACTTTATTATGCAGTTGAAAAGAGTCGTCTAACATGATTCACAGTTACTTGACTAGATGGCGCTATAAACGCTTAAATATCATGTGAGACATTGAAAGATAGGTGGCGCCACTCACGTACATATTTTTAGTGCCCTTCGCAGTATATACTGGGTGATACTGGTTTCAAAATTATGTTTTTTTTTTATAAACACAGTAGTTATTTAATGTAAATTTCACAACGCCAATTTCGCAACCCTGCAATCTGGAAGCTGGTGGGGTCTCGTGTCTAGGATGGCGAGTTATGCCATTGTATTGTGATTAGACCACAGAGTCATCCTATGATATGGAAACACTATCCTCAAATGATTTGACAAAAGATAAAAACTAAAAAATTGTGCACGTTTTTTGGATCGTGTATAGTGTTCAGACTGGGGATAGTTGCTTTTATAAAAGTAGCAAAGTCGGTCTCAATCCATGGTCTGTCATTAATATTGTGAAGTGATGACAAGTTGATTGTTTCTAGCGTGTTTCTGAAAACCCTTCTAGACATTCTCACTCAGTATATATAAATAACCTGCATTCGCCACCTCCATCTGAACATAAAATATTACTACTGACATTAAAAAAATAACTAGATAAGTATGAATATAATTACACATTAGATTTCAGTAGTTGGTATTATGGGTAACAACATTGACATTCTTAATTGTAATTGTTTGTAAAGTTTTCCAATGGTAAAGTTAAGTTTTTCAGTCAGTATATTTTATATTCTCGTTAGACAAATTTTCTTCGATGGTACGAATTTAGTGTAGGTACGAATGATTTACGAATTTTAATATCAAGCTAAAACGACTTGCGGCAGACGCCCGGACAACAGAGTCTTTGGGTCTCGTTTTCGTTTATACCCTTTGGGTATGGAACACTTTAAAAGGACATATCCATGACATATCATATCGATTAGGTAGTAGTTCCTAGGTTTTACTAATGGTTGTTAGGAAGAAAAATAAATGCATTTCTTGATAGGTAGGGAACGCAGTAGAACATTTACCGGGGCCATAGAGTGTGTATTGTTCCTGTATTTATTCGCTAGTTACATATTATAATCAACATTTCAACAGATATTTTAAATTGTAGTCAGGTTTAATTTATTCAGTCAGCGTCGCGCATTTCCTGGCCCACCACATAGCCAATGGCGCCACGCCACAGTGAATGATGCCCCGGTGTAATGAAACAACATGCTGTTTATATCGTTTTAATTTACATCAATTTATAAAATTACTGAATAAACTATATATACATTGGCGGATCCTCAGCTGGGTATATTGTATCATAAAACCCATTTGTACAATCAAAAAATACCACCAGTTGCTTATTAAGGATCCGCGCAATAATACAAGTTCATACAATCTTTTCCATATACCTACATAGTGACTATGGACATAACATATAGTTTGACTAGAGATGTTCGTCCTGACTTTAAGATACCTACTTACATTTAAAACATTAACATACATACATTCTTTCGTATTTTTGTATTAGACGTGTAATAAAAACAATTCCTAATACAACTATTGAACTATTAAATTTTTCTAAGAAATAATACCAAAATGACTAGTTTCGCTTGCAGTTTATGTTGTAAGGTAAATAGAGCAATATCTAATGTAAGCATGTGGTTTATTAAACATCTTATAAATCTGTTAAACGTTTGTTTAAAAGTGATTATAGATCCGGAAACCGACATATGTACCTACAGTGTGAGCCTTTATAATATGCACATTGCACATATCGAAATTATGCTTAAATTTACCGACGCTAAAATATCAAAAAAATATATATCAATATATAGATCATTATGTGGAAATAACATTTTCTTTGTGCTCCCGGTGTTTATCCGTTTTTAAATAAACTTCATTAAGAGTGGAAGTAATTAGGCGACTTCATAAAATGAAAATTGTGAGAAAAGAGCCTCAATTAAAGTATATTTTTTTTGGCAACATCCGTTTTTTTTCATCAAAATTGCTATAACTATTAACTTGTGCATATAACACGCTAGGGGCGTCCCATAATTTAGATGTTTTTTTTTTTATGAATTATTAATTTAATATTTTTCCGTCGATAAAATAAAATATTTTGATTGCACATTATAAATACTACATTGTATAAATATATAAATTAGACAAATTGTGATTAGCGCACATACATATGTACATACGTTACTATTGCTTCTATAGGTCGGACTTGTATCCTACATGAAATATGTTGAAACATTTATTTGTAACACATACGTACATTATTTAGACACTCACTACTTATGCCTACATTTAGTTTGATACAATACAACATTATGTACAGTTTAACTACACAAAGATTTGTCTACATGATAATAATTTCAATCATGGCCTATTTATAGGCTTATAACCTATATTTATTATACAATTCTTTTTACATTATATACAATATAAGTCTATTTTAGAATTAAAATGCAGCCAATCATAATTAAATTTTAATGAAGTTAAAACCATTTAGATATTTGTAAGTAGAGGTAGGATTATTATTTTATGCCATTACTGCTTTTGTTGAATCTATTTCTGTTATGGTTATCTACATTTAAATACATATTATACTTCAATAGCTAGTAGTATCTCTATATGGTACGATATATACATAATATATGTATGTATCTGGTAAACTAATCGTAGGTAATTAAAGGAGGTTGCAACAATGAACAATTAAGACATGAAACTGTTAAAAATATTGTTGAAAGCGACTACATCGTTTTATTTCAAATCAATATTTCTCCCAGACTGTAAACCCTCCCTAAAGAAATTAAAGATTCATCTTTTAAAGAACGCAGTGAATTTTCACACAGTTTTCACCCAATAGACTAAGTGATAGTAAAGTTTGCTTTGCTACAGCAGATGCGAAGCCAGGTCGGTAGTTTGTAAGATAAGAAAATTAATACTACACACTTTGCTCTGTGAGATTAAAAAAAATGTTATTTCGAGATACAACTAGCAGGAAAAGCCACCACAGTTAAACGAATTACTAAGTAAGTATAAATATATACGAATGTACAATTTTACCACACACAATTTACACCTGTCACTTATGATCAACACGGAGTCTGTTAAGGTTGAAAGCGGTAGTTGGAGGAGGTATCAGAATACGACGAGTTGTGACTAGTAGCAGTCTCGGTATATTTCACAGGTGGATGCGCATGACGCGGCCGCTGCCCGAACATGCGCGCTAGGGCAACGCCGCGTTGAACGCTGAATCAATGCTCAGTACTGAAGTAAGAGTTCTGCATTAGGTATAACTTGTCAATTGGGTTGACGACCGAGCCGGTGCCGAGGTTAAGTGGCTCGTGAGCCGAATGCCCGGGGTGCTGATGTGAATGGTGTTGCACCTCCAAGTTCTGCAAGCTCATGGTGTCCGAGGCGCCCTCGTCTAGCTGATCGAAATTGCTCCCGTCCAGAGATATATCTGAACTGCAGAAGCTGTCACCTGAGTGTGCTGGGTAATCTGCAGGAAAATAAGTATTTATTAAAACATATAAAATAGGTAAACAGCGCTAAAACTAATATGTTTTAATGGCATCCCTTTAACGAGGTTCTGACCCGACGACAGGGAATAAAGTCAATCAAATATTTAACTTTGTTTTGTAAATCCACTTTAGTTATTCAATTTTGTTTATGGAGACTAATAGGGACATTACGTTTTTAGTTTATGTTACGACTGTCATGGATATTGTTAAGAGTAAGTTCATACCATCTGGAGAATACGGTAGATTGGGGTTCAACGGTTGACTCGAAGCAGAATAAGTTCCATCGAGGCCCAAATAGTTTCCATGCTCGCTCGACGGGGACTCTTGCTTGATGCTTTTCTCATCTTTATCCTTCTCTTTGTCATTGTTCTTCTCGCCTTCTTGCTTGGCTTTCCTTTGGATTTTCTTCATCTTTGCCCTTTGATTCTGAAACCACACTTGCACAACTCGAACACTTAAACCAGTATCTTTTGCTAATGCTTCTCGGACTTTTCTGCATGGCTTTGGACTGACTTCGAAAGATGCTTTGAACTGTCGGCGTTGTGCTGATGTAAGTATCGTTCGTGGACGCTTCGGCCCTCTTCGTCCATCACGTGGCCGCTCAGAATCGTCTAATATCATTTCATCTTCAGCGTGTTGCATCAAATACATTTCTTTCTCAAAATCTTGTCGGCAGAATATTTGTCCAGCTCTGATCACATATTGTTCACCTTTCTGGAGCGGCTGACAACACATGACGCACACGAAGCATTGTATGTGAAACACGTATTGTTGAGCTCGCATGACCATCTCCTGTGGCAGGAGCCGATCGCCGCACCTGGTGCATTTGACTCCAAACAACCTATAGGACAACAACTTTTTATTGCAACAATAGAGAAATGTAAAAATGTTGGCCACTTCGCATTGCCATATGTTTGCATTTCGCAACAGAGCTTTCGCTGGAGCACACATTCATATAAATAATTTTATGCCTAATGAATTTCAAGAGTTTGTTTCAAGATCCGAAACTAAGATAATCAAATAAACCCTTAACAGCAAAATATGGCTAGTGCACATTTTCCTGCCAAAGGTTAAGTAGTTAGTTACCTATCGTAGTCTGGTTTGCAGTAAAGCTTGGCGTTTCTAGTGTAGCAGGTGTGTGCTAGGGGACAGCCGCAGACGCAGCAGCTGAGGCAGTGCTCGTGCCAGGACAGCTCGCCCACTCGCATCAGGTAGCGGTCCTGGATCTTCTGTCCGCACCCCTCGCAAATCTCGACGATCTTCTCCCGCTTGATGCTCGCGCTCAGCTCTGTAGCAACAGTTCTATCGTTAATAGCATGTGGTAGGTCAGCCTCCAAAAGTACGTACGCATAGCATATAACAGATGAGTGGAGCAGAAAGAAGTTAAGACAAACACAGTTTTTAGAAAGTTTAAAAACGGAACATTTCACATTCATTATTCCTTTGAAGTTTCAGTGTCACTGAAGTGCCTACTTTCGCTTCACTCAACCAGGAGGTCTATTTTTACAAAAAGAGCTAGGTTAAAACAGCGGAGCGCACACCTTTAGTAAGTTTTCATTTCAAACGTGGGTAGCTGGATTTGTTTTAAGATAACAAAATTCGTTTGAATGCCAATACAACAAGTAGTCATATTACTATGAATGAAATTTTTAACAGTTATTTCGAGGTCGTTCCAAAGTAAAATGAAATTAAACCGTTACTGTAAGCACAGTTATTCCATTTTTTTTGTTACGCATTTTTGGAAACTACATTGGAAAATGCATTTAGTACAAATCATCTTACTTTATATTGGATATATTTGAGAGAATATGTTCGTAATTCGTAGCATTGTAGCTATGGGTAGCATACAGAGGGTTGTAGTGTTCCCACTCGAGCGACATGCGACGTGTACTGCAGTGTAATATGTCGCTTGACGAGCCGAAACGAACGAAACAAGCCCGGGTCAGGCAGTTTTTGGCTATTATTAGTTTTCTACAGTATTTTTATGTGCTTAGGTAAATCAATTATATACTCATATTATTCATTTTTTAATTAAGGACGAGTATTTGTAAATTCTCAGAAAAAACTATTTCGAAATGCCATTGAGAGAGCTATTCGTTATCATTTTCCAAACTACGTTTTTTATTTAGTGACCGTCTGTATGACGTCAGCCTTGCCTACCCGACCCAGTTACCCAGTTAATACGATATTCCTTGAAAGTCTATCTGGCTAGTGACCTAGGGAACAAACGGCAGAACACTATATTCAAGACTCGGAGGAACTCTTACAACACCCATTAGGCATTCAAGAATTTATTTTAAAAAAATGTTGGTCTAAGGTTTAATTGGTTTTGATAGCATATTATAGTATCGAAATAATTTTTTATAGATATTAGGTATAGGTTTAATAGTAGCAAAATATGTACTGTTTTTTTAAATAAATATATCGTTTAGTGAATACAGGTAAAATATGTATTTGCACTTCACAGATACATATTTAAATTAAAACTTGTATTTTCATATTGCTAAAATTAAAGAAATTCGCAAATGCAACACACACATAATATTATAGTACATTGAAACTCTACTCATTATTACAAAGTTAGTTTAGTAATCGCAAGCGGAACGCGATTAGGTGCTATGCCAAGTTGAGCAAAATTTTATTCTGATTCTCCCAGCTGTTATATTTCTACATATGTGTTATCGTAACTATATAGTATCTCTTATAGTTTAGCTGGTCTGTTGCGGTTCTTTACCAGGTGTTCAAGTTTGAAAGATAATTTGTAGCCTATATGTTGCCTAGCCCTAACACCCATACAACAAAAAAGAATCATTCAAATCTGTCGCGTGGTTCTGAAGATTAGCGTACTCCAAACACGGTATTTTTACTGTTTTTTTTTTATATGTATATAGATAAGAAATTTTTTATACGTGTCATCTAAAACTCAATTTCCTTTAACAAATCATACATTCTACGCTCATTTTTGTACAGCAAAATTATTGCATTGGCAACCAGTGCTGCAATATTGTTTATTTACATTAGTTGGAAGCACTGTAACTAAGAGTATCCTCAACAGCAGAATTTCCTTAAAACGTATAAAACGCGATTTCATAGAAAACTAGTCTTTTCATCGTCTTGAAAATATAATTCTTGCATACGTTACGTTGAAAACGGTTAAAGATTCAGGCGTTGGAGCGTTCCCTCTAAGCAAACTATTGATTAAATCCCGAACGAACCTAGTATACAGCACCCATCAAGTGTAGTTAACGTACCTACATGTACCTATAGCTGGTCTCGAAAGCTTTGGAGCAAAATAAGGCGCCTTACCGCGCTCCTTAGACATAGCTGTGGGGAAGGACACGCCCTCTGGGGTGGGGCGTGACCCGATCCCGGGGTCATAGCGATCAAAGCGCCCAGCAAAATTTTTGCCGAAAAACAATCGTCATTGTCACAGATAATCCATATTGGGAGCTACTAACTGCTAAATTCAATACTAACCAAAAAAACTTTGAAAGCTTTGAAAGAATAAAAATAAGAACAAAATCATTAACTAAAACTTTATTATCAAAACGATTTTAATGTGATTAAAATACAATTACTCTACCAAATAGTATAGGAAATTCTAATTGACGAATTCTTGGAATATCACGAGCATAGCTGGATTAAAACAAAGTGAAATAGACACCGCACACGAGATATTTCATAAAGGCTTTATGGGGTATCATGTACTTATGGACGTATTTCTAGAAGTATTCGAATTTATGCGATTATATGAACGAGATCAGAATATTGTGCATAAAATTCGATGAATATTTCGATGTGGTTCGTAAGTATGCGAGCGGTTGGCGGCATCCCGGGCTGAAACCGCGATTAAAATGCTTGCACTGCATTAACATTTTCTTTAGTTTTGTTAGTTGTTTAAGCTTGGTAGATATATTATCCATAAAGATAACCTTTATCGAGAGAAAATAACGACATCAGACTAATAAGAAACACAACCAATTTGGTTCGCATAGGACATTAGTACTCCGCTATAAAAGTGTAAATAATAAATCCATCCATATTATGAAACTACAACACATGTGGATTTATGCACTTATTCTATTTCCAGCTCTAAGCCATGTAAAGAACGCCTTTTAAAGTAAATATGCTTTGTGCTTTTGCAACGTGGACGATTAAAATTAAAACCTTCATAAGTTAATATGGAGCAAGAAACGAGTCACATAAACTCGTTAATATAATACGGTAGCTATACAACTACGTAGTATAAATGTTATCAGCGGCTGGCGCTATCAGTGTTCACCCAGAGAGGAGAGCCACGCGTTATTGATTATGCACCGTTGGCGACTACGAAGAGCTACGAAGCGCTACGACGCCGCACCGCGTAGCCATCGTCTACGGTTACAAAGCGTAAAATTTAATCGGAATTCGTCTGAATAAAATAAAGTCATTTGGGAGCCATGAGAGGAGAAATTTTTATTTACGAATAACCATGAGTCTTAAATTACAGCGCCATATGTATTGTGAATATTGCTAGCCATTTTAATGAGTGTGAAGAATGGTATTTTTATTTTTTTCAAGTTATAGGGCATACATTTTTTTATGTATGTATTATCTTGATATGTACTTCAGTTTGCATAGGGTTTTGTACCTACTTCAGAAGTTAGACAAGAACAATAACATCTGCCTTGATTTCAAACACAAAAAAGTAGCTTGTGAGGTACTATACAACAACTTTTTTCCAATCTCTTCCGTAATTACTTAACATTTTCGGAGATTTGGCATGTTTCTACATCAAACATTTTCCAACGAACGTCAGACATAAAATAACAAAAAAGGGTTCTTCCAAATTGGACGTTTCGTGTCGATGCAGCTGTGATGCGACATCAGTGCGTTTGTCGTCCCGTGTTCCTGCGTTTGTTCGTTTTATACAAAACGCGCGGTACCGACGCCGTGCCGCATCGAACCTTCAACAACCGATCCCAATACCGTGGACGGACCCACAGGCAGGATCAATATTTTATCAAATTTCGTTTGAAAAATAACTACAAACAACTAAAATGTTAGCTGTAGTGATTTTTTTCTAGGACAAATGTTTGTCGGATTGTTCCGAAAACAAACAGTGCGCATGGCGCTCCGGCAAAACGGATGTTTGTTTGATCGATTCAAAGTATGTACGTAGGTACTACACTCTGTGTACGCGATCTATAAAAACACGTGTCAACTGGTGCTGTGTGAAACAGTTAATTACTTTATGAAATTGAACGAATTAATTAGTTTGATGTATTTTATGACACTTCACCAGAATACAAACATCAATACGTTAATTTACGCAAATGTGTTCATGATGACCAAAAAATGCCAATACGACCAATAATCGGAAAGAATAATATTCAAGAGCTTTTTATTTTTATAGAGAGTGTTAAATTGTTAAATTGGTTTAATGTAGCGGTCACCTCAACCGTCAAACATCTATAGTGTTTTCATATCTGTATTCGCGAAACTTGCAAGTAATTTTTTTACTATGAATTTTTAGCAAGCGATATTTCAGTGTTTTGGTTACTCTCTTCAATATTAAGAATAGTAATGTAATATTATATTTTTTTGGTACCCATAAATATAATTAAGTTTTACGTTGACGTAAATATGTTTACAATTTTTTACGCGAAATGTAATAAGGACCAACTATTTGAAAAAAGCAATTCATAGGTATTTTTTTGTTTTCTACTGTAGTTTTAAAGTAATGAAAATTAAATAGGTACTATTATTTTTTATTTAGGAATACAAAACGAAAACTAGAAAATGCAATTGGTAGCTGCAAACATGTACCTAAAATGTAGCACGTATAGTAATTGCGAAATTTTACAAGTTCTTTACCATAGAATCTACGCTTTGCGCGTCAACCTTACATGTACTATCTCTAGATTTATTTTAATTTAACTTCACTCATAATTATTTAGATACCTAAAACACCAGTTAATTCCCGTATTGGTGTAAACAAATTGAATTTTCTATTATTATTCTATCGATTTATAAAGAAGAGATTACAGCTGACGGGCACGTAAAAATGCATATACATTGAGAGATATTGAATTTAGTACATAGAGTACATACAATGCGTTCGAAACAATAAACGACTGCGAGCTGCATTGCAAAAGTGCTGCAACAGCTGACGCATATATACAGAGGCGACAGAACTAATGCAATCTGTTTAAATTTCATCGAAGTTATACATATATGAACGTCGGTCTATACCTATAGAATTTGCGACATGGTGGATGGAGCTTTAAAGAAATTTCTTTAAAAGTAAATTCTAAAATAATTACCATATACCATGACCTGATACACTTTAATTTTTTTATATACTATATTTTTTATCATGTATATGTACTATCCACGTATTTGTACTTTGTAGACAGAGCTGGCGCAATGGTGACCACGCCTGACTGCCGAGCTGAGGGTCTCGGGTTCGATTCTCAGTACAGTCGACATTTTTGCGATGAGCATGCTTGTTGACTGTGTCTGGGTTTTATAATATGTATTTATAAATATATGTGTGTAAAGTATACGTAGTTAATCACTTGTGTTGGCACCCATACCACAAGCTAATCAATCGCTTACCATAGGGCTAAACAATCGTGTGTGGAAAGGTGTCCCGATTTAAAAAAAACACAATCAACAACCCAATAACTTCAATCGAGATTAAGAAATCTTCACATTTATCACGTGTCAGCAGTAGCCTAATAAAATTATAAAGCCCGTCACAGACTGAGCTATAATATATATTTCTGTGACATATTTTTTTTTATTCATCTATTTTCATTTCATTATTGCATATTACTATACAATAGGACGACCATCAATATGAAGGCAAAATATATAGTATTTCTCAGTGTGTGGTAGCTTGCTATAATATACATTATAGTACGGTATATTAATATATATTATAGCTCAGTCTGTGACGGGCTTAATGCATTTGAAATGACAGAACCCAAAAAGTCTTGATAGGCGTCCGCAACTCGCTACGTCCTTCTCACGCGCGGTTGCGTTTAATTTTAATTTTACCCGGTCCATTCTCGCAATTTCGTACCATTGAGGGTTAAACGGGGAGAGCCCTTTCAAACTTCTGCCATATGGAACACCGAGCAGGCATTCTGACTTCGCAATGGTTCTTACATATAGGTACGTAAATGTGTAGATTAAATAGCTGGGCATAGATTAGAGGCTGTATATTATTTTACTTGGTTATCTGGATTAGGATGAAATTGTATTTAGGATAGGAGATAGAGATGCCATTATATCCATAGTACCATGAAAAGTGTAGACACAGACTTTGCTGCATGGTCTAATACCACGTGAATAGATCAACTTCCTAACTGGGTTAGAGTACTAGAAAGTAAATACTATGTTATGTTACATAGTTAACGCTTACATCGAGGGTTGTATTAATAACATAAATAAAGTTAACTTATTTTTAAGTGACGAATGATATATCTCATAGCGACGCGTGACTTTTATTTAAATTATTATCAGCCTTTTTTGTTGTCCCATTGCTGAGCAAAAGTGTTCATTCACACAGTGAAGGGTTAAGCGTTAATCACTGCCTTTTTAGAACAGGTCTCCTCGACATGTTTTCTTTCACCTTTGGGTCCAAGATATACTCAGAATGTATAGATATACAATTTAGCAAACTTGGGTTTGGCCAACCCGCACACTCATTGACGCTGATGGTTTAAAAACCGGGCCACCATGTTAAAATATTGTATTGCAATTTGTAATCGTTAGTATATTCAACAGAAAACTTTAAAATGAAACATAAAAATATTATGAATTTAACTCTGATACGTATCAAAAGTTAAAAAAAAAAATCGTTACTGATATTTAATTTTGTAACCTTCAGGAAAATTGCTGTCTTTAAATTGTTTGTGTTTAAATTGTATACGAGTACTCTGAGATTCAATTAATGCAATATCGCTACCTGGAAATGTTGATTTACTTTATTTGATATTTACTTTTATTTTACTTTTATAAAGTTTCATGAATATTACAATTATTGACCGTGTCCTTTCCTCCGAAACGTAATATTTTTGTGCCACGTTCTATTTTTATGTTATTTCATAAAATTTAAAACAGCTACATTACAAATACCTAGCCTTTTCTAATTCGATGCAGTTGAGTACCAGAGTTTTACATGTAATCACTGCATATTTGAACTCCTCAATCCAGTTGCCCGAGCAACCCGATAGGTACTCCGTGGTAAGACTGGTTGTCAGACTATCTGGCCTCCGACTTCCCATAACGACTCCGACTTGCGACTGTTGCTTAGCCACAATTCTAATATATTTTCTATTTTTATCTTATATTTTTCCTAAATGTAATTGAAATATTAAGGAAAGATTATTTGTAACAGAAGGGTAGCACGGATATTTTAATAGTTTATGTTACTACTTTTAAATTGTTTATATCCATTCACATAGTTTTACAATCTCCATATTAAAATCTTAATATAAATATTACTGTAGAAGAGTTTCTGTAAATCATATTTTTGGAACATATTTGAATCATCACTACATAGTATAAAACAAAGTCGCTTTCTCTGTCCCTATGTCCCTTTGTATGCTTAAATCTTTGAAACTACGCAACGGATTTTGATGCGGTTTTTTTTTAATATAGAGTGATTCAAGAGGAAGGTTTATATGTATAATAACATCCATTAAATAGTGGAGAAGTACTGTTATTTTTGAGTTTGAGTTTTTCTGTAGTGTATTTAGTGTCAGCATTGCACCCGTGCGAAGCCGGGGCGGGTCGCTAGTATCTTATAAAGGTTGCCGGAAGACGCTAGACGCAGGTCGCTTCCAACCGGTTTATGTGGAGATCTAATGGGGAGGCCTTTGTTCAGCAGTGGACGTCCTATGGCTGAAATGATGATGATATTTTTGGAAATTGGCGTGACCGCGGAGCGACTTCTAGGCCAAATTGTTGTGTGGGTTTTAAGAAACTTTAAAAAAGCAGCCCGGAGTCAGCAAGTTGGTTTTTGTTACACCCGTGCATGTGCGAGCCCGTAAATTTCGGTTTTGCGCCTTATCTCTCTCCCATTGCCGTCCCAAGGGAATAGTCCGTGCAACTGTGTGAACTATAGGTAATATGTCCTATAAAGCTTGTTGATTTCCTAAGAGAAAATAGCCGCCGTGGCCGGCAATCGGTCTAGGCGCCAATATTAAAGGACGCAATCATCAAAGTAATTACTTATTCAACATTATTTTAGTTACAGCTTGTAAGCCCTTGTTTATTCGTCATCACAATCAGCCTTTTTATAGTCCCACTGCTAGACAGAGGCTTCCTCTAAAAATGTTTCTTTTAAGTAGAATTTGGATGAAAGAACTTTATATTGAGTGTAAAAAAAGAAAAAGTAGTTGATTGTTTTCGTTTAAAAGCTTTACGAGACTGATTAAATGTGTAGGTTACGTAACTTTACTTTTGGAAAGTACATACAAGAACATATCGCAGACAAATTCATCTAAAAGTATACATTTTAAACACGTAACGATTATTAAAACAGTTATCACTAAACATTATAATTTATTTTCCCGAAGTTTAACATGTAAATTGATATAAAATTAACTAATTATAGTTGTTAGTACCGAATTTGTCATGTATAATATAGGTAAGATACAGTTTGTTTGTTTGTTTGCATTTAACAGGTTCTGAAAATATTTTAATAAATTCACTGTTGAGAACCTACACTATCCCCGGGTGATAAATATATTTGACCAAAAATAATTTGACCCGAAACATAATTTGTAAAATATATTTACAAAACATGTTCGGGAAGTAGTTCCCACCAAGCTAGCAGCTAGTTACAAACATGGATAAAAGATTAATAAAAAAAAAATCGGTTAGAAAAGTAAACTCAACAGTATGTAATATAATTCTTCTAAGTTAAACATCAAACAAGGTTTGTGAGATTCTAGCAGATTCTAGCACTGTTTAAGCAACTTAGTATTGAATGCAATAGACATGACAACAGTTTTAGAGGAAGGGTAGAAGAGAAAGGTAGAAGAGCCCTTACAAAATTAATTCCATTTATTATAATATTCCTGACTATCTTGGTTCATCAGATCTAGCCTTAAAGGTCAGATGGACAGCGAAGTGTTAGTAACAAGAACTTAGTTTTCTTTGGATAGAAACCCTAAAAAGTACAGGTAAAACATTTCATCGCGAATAAGACCAGTGTGTTCTGTATAATACAGGTAAAACAGTTTTTAATTACCAATATAATAATAAACACCAGTAATAATTATGAGCAGGATATAGACCAAGATAATTATTATAATAAAAGAAATTCAAAGCCGTATAGAAAAATGCATAATCTTGGGTGGCACTACATGGCAGCAGAGTAAAAAAATCATCTCTAGGTTTTTCTTGTTTGTGTTTAAAAATAAATGTTTAGGGTACCCAGACGATATATTAGATACCTTCCGATCACGCTTTTGCAGTAAGTCTAATAATATTTTTTGGAGATCGGTCTACATATAACGTAAAGTAGTTTCAGCATTCATGATCATCAGTATAAATTAATGGACATATTCCATTTTATGAGAATAATAAACACTATATTATTATCGTATACAAAGTTGATACGATAGAGGGGCTTTCCTTTAATGGTACCATCTAGGTACCATTTTCATGCTCTGTACCAAATAAATAAATCGATATGTAAATAGGAGCAGTAGTTTAGTCACAAATGATTTTTTAAGTTTTTGCCCTGTTTGAACACGATGTACCTATCTTTTCTAACAGCTGATTATGTCTAAACGCTTAGGTCACGCATAGGTCATGCGACGTTGCCGCTTTATTACCTACCCAGGTATCTAAGGTCAGTAAAATTTATTTACAAAAGGTGGTTGAGTTTTACTCTTATAGTAAGTCTTGTCTTGTAGTAATTTAGTTTGTTTGAAAAAAAAAGAAACTCATTTATAATTATATTTTATTTTATACTGTATTGAATTAATACTAAACACTTATAGTATACGCAGTGTAATTTAATGCCTCCCTGCCATATCAACTCTGTATACTAGTACTAAAGTCATACACTTGAAAAAATCTGATTAAAATATTTTATTATATATGTAAATTATTTTATGTAATATGTATAATTATTATTCAAAGAATTAGGTAATCGAATAAAAATCAAACCTACACCTATAACGAAAAAATAATCTTTTGTTAAAATTTTTGTTGATTAATACAATATGTTTATTTGCTTGTATAGCGAATAATTTCGATGATTTGTTTTCTTATTCGTTGAAGTAAATATATTAATAAAATAAACAAATAAAGCACTTTTCGCGAAACTAGATAAATAGGTAATATAATTATTTAAAATACAATAAAATATAAATAATTATTTAAAACACAATCACAAAAATCTACAACAAACAAATATCTATATTTATTTAAAACACAGCTTCAAAATAAGTTTTGGTTTGACAAACTTTATGTAATCACAATAATATTTAGATTAAAAATTAAGCTTTATATTCCTTTATGGTATTTAAATTAATATTAATGCTGAACGAGTGGGAGAAAAAGAATATTTATCAAAAAAAAAAAACAATTCCCACTGACCTATAAACTTAGTTTGTCACCAAAACTTGAACTTCGTCAAACAATAATTAATCACTGATTAAGACTAAGATGTCTGACCTGTTCTAGCCGTGCACGTGATGGGTGGTTGCATGCCCTCCTGCATCAATCCTCCGTTCATATTCGCGTAGAATTCTAACATGTTTCATAAAAGTCACTTTCACTGTCGCGACCGCGGAGATGCTGCCAGCGCGCCAGACGAGCACTCAATGGTGCCAGGATCCGTCTGCTACCCCCGTTATGATACCACAGAGGGGACAGCCCTCCAAGCTTCCACCAATGCCAAGCCCCCTTCTTTGGCAGCTCCGCCCCTTCCACCCGTGACCCTACCTACCTATTATACAGATCAAAAGCAAAGCAAGATATTTCGCCGCTCGGCTAAAACGGCTAAAAATCGTGTTTTTTCGGTAAAAAATCCTGTGGATGGACGGCCGGGGCACTCGCAGTCATTATTAAATTCTGACAATAAAAAATGATATTTTTTTTAGAAGCCAGCTCAGCTCTCATGACGCCTTTAGTTGTTACAATGTGATTTAGTTTATTCGTAGCGTTTCTGCTGTGCACATGTGCATTGGTTCAGTATTTATATTAATGTACCTATATGTTTTATTATTTTATGAAATCAACTCTCGAAGAGGAAAGCTATCCGGAAAATATTAAATCATTTGGTTACGTTACATTCAAGTTAATATATTTTTCGTCAATTATCCGCCCCGAGTTATTACGTCGAATAAGGGACGCCGTAAATAAAGTTATATTAATATTTATATATATTTCAGTATTCGATATTTTTACTTCCTTTATAATTTTTAGATTACATTTTTAATAGTATTAAAGTTAAGTTGAATATATTAATAGTAATGATTTAGTTTGAATTAAAACTTTATATTACGTCGTATCAAACTAATCTTTAAAAAAATACTTCATTTTAGTTAGTAAGGTTATTTTACACCTAAGAATATGCCAATGAATAAAAAAAAATAAGCAGCATAAAGTTAAATTCTTAGTGATAGTTTATTTTAGATACGCTGTCAGTGACCATTTCTTCAATTGTCACGCTTTCACGGTAGAACCGATTTAGATGAAATAAGTCCGAATTTGAAATCGATTAATATGAAGGGGTTGAACAAGATCTACTTTAAGCGACATAATTACCAATCGCATATTATTTTTTAAAATTAATTCTGTTCAATTCATACATATGGTATAATTCATTAGTGTGGCATATGATCAGTAGGTATCTATTGAAATGTGGATGTCGTACACCAATTAATGTACCGTATCTACAAAGCAATTTTCATAATAAAAACGAAACTCGAAATTGAAACGAACGAAATGGAAACGTCGAACACGAAATCCGAGTAGCGTACGAATTAAAAAAAGAAACTTACCCTTGCACCGCTGAAGTATATCCGCGATTACGTTTAAAAAAAGCATTAAAACATGTTATTGGTCGGTTAGCAGACACGAGTGGTATCTCGACAGGGGCTGTGCGCTTCTATTGTGTTTCAAGTAGGCCAATTCTCCCATTGAGCCCATACTTGCACCATCCGTCGTGTAAACATTGCCAATGTGAGCTAAGTTTTGAGTTTAATTTTGGATACGGCATAAAACGAGAGTGAGACTCGAAGATTTTAAGTTTTTTTACTATTTTTTTTAAATTTATTTAGCTTAGCTTTTAACACCTGATGAAATGCACGAACCACAAACATAATATCTGCAAGAGAATTGTTAAAAATATTCAGATAAGTATTTACTCGCGATTTCACACGGTTCCCGACTACTTCCAGCAAATGGATAAAACGTAATCTACATACTTTATTACTGTAAATTACTGCCAAATTTCATCAAAATCAACCCAGTAGTTCTGAAGTGAAATAAAAACATACATACATATACACATGAATCCAAACAGACTTTTGCATGTTACTTCCTACTTAACTTATCAACTGTTTGATTTTGCCTGCCACATAAAACAAAAATCTCATCCTACTAATATTATAAATGCGAAAGTTTGTATGCCACTATGTGGGTATTTTCAATGTTAAAACTACTGGATGGATATTGATGAAACTTGGTATAACACTCAGGCTATATTTTTGCCCCTAATATTTATCTGGATACTCGAGAGCGTAAGTAAGTTTAAAATAAATTGAACTTATTTAAATTGATAAAATGTGTCGAAACCTTACGATCCATATCCATCTTGTTCTTCATTCCCTATGATATATATAGAATTATTATTGTGTTTTCATTGCTCAAATTCAATGAATAGCGCTGCGTGTATTTTTTGTCCGACATTCGACCATTGTGCCCTGTCGGGTTCACCACTTCAAGTGAAACGGTGTGGTGATCAAGAAAAATGGTGCGCGGTTGACGGCCAGCAATAAAAAAAGGGAAATATGGTTAAATCATCAAATACACAAGTGATTTAGCAAAATAAAACCCGGTTTATATTGACAGTTTGCTTTTCGCAAAAAACACGCATTGATAAAGGTTTTTTTTGAATTGTCTACGATTTTACGCGGTAGACTAAATTATTAAAATCTAATTTGTTTTTTTTTTCTTTGTAAGGGTTGCTTTGAATAGTATTTTTTACAGACGTAGCTACTTAGAGCGCCTTCAAATTACCCGTGAAATGACACAGCCCTGCCTTGTTAATCCATACAATTAAAAAAACGCACGATTGCCGAGCTACAACCCGGGCTGCAATCGCGCGGTTCAATGCAGCTTTTTCAAAGTTGTTGTTTATAGTTCTATCGCCATTACCTATAGTAGTTATCTGTTATACACGTTAATTACTGCAGCCTCATTATTCTTTGCGGCTAATTTGAAACAACCCGCCCCTAAACTCTATTGTATTCACTAAACTTTCCTCTGTTCCTGAAAGGCCTGCTTTCAAGGACTAATTATTTCTGCTGTAGTCTAATGTGAATTTGTGTGATTTTCAAAGCCCGATATTTTTTTTTAATAGGGAAACATTAATTCATGGAATAAAGTGACTGTAACGAGTCTTGAACCGAACAGGTTCTATACATTACAAGTACTTACCTGGTTATATGGGTAAGCTGAGAAATAATTTGAATCGCTCAAAAGCCAGTACAGGGCACAATGAAACCAACGTGCCGCGGGGAATTGCTTTCACCACTGAAATGAATAACGACACTTTTAATTAGCATTTTCTCTTTAAAGCTTCGTAAAGAAACATGCAGCCCAGCAAACAAAGAAATACATTTAAATAATTACTTAAATAGGTTACTTATAGGTAGGTAATAAATAAAGTAAGTTCATCTCGTATAAAACCGTCATATATTTTAATGTCTGTACCGTCTCGGATGGGGTCTGAAAGTGCCCGTTGCTACTAATCAGCCGCTTCCCAGAATTTAGCCAAGAACTCGACAGCGCAAACACAAACAACAGTAACAACGCTGGCTTTTATATATAGATAAAAGCTAGCGTAATAGCTATATATATGTAGCCTAGCCTTATAATATAACTTTAACGTCGGAGAGCGTCGCATACAATATCTTTTGATTTTATTGTTTCGAACGTCTCATTCCTACCCAAAAAGTGCTAGGTAACGTTCGCATTACGACGACGAAAAGAAATTCCCTTTTTAAGATGCAATAGTAAAGCCTACTGACGTTTTGACGTTATACCAATAAAGTGGGGCAAGTATTTAAAGCAGGTGGTATTTCATTTGTCTCCCTGCGTGGGAGGAGCGAAATCTTCAATAAAGGACGAGAACCACACGTGCCATCGATACGGAAAATTCCGGGAGTGCGTTTTACTCAAAGCAAATTTAGCCTTATAGCTAGAACGCAAGGTTCAATTTTTAATGAAGAAACTAAATCTTATGCGAAAAGGGACTCGCTTTCCCCATCGTAAACACAGGGCTGTGTTTTGTTGTAGATTATAAGGTTAGTAGTGTGCAGATGCGACACAATTATATGCGGTGCCATACCACTATAACTTTATGGAGACAACATAGAATTCTTTGACCTGTGATGACTGGCTAAGAATCAGTTTTTTTCAAAGGTTATTTAGTGCATGACACACTCGTAATGCACATTCATCCGTACAACTAAATTGTATTTTAAAATACTAAATCTCGAAATACCCAAGTATGCGACGAATAAAAGAACAAAAAATGAGAGATAATTATAACATTGCTTAATTACAACTTAAACCCCACAGAGGCAGTCTAGTCATGTGCACAAAACTAGGCATAGTGTATTCTTTATAATCTTTGATTTTAATGGACGTAAGCATTTTTAACGGGTCGGATCTGCGCCGGCTTGCCGATTCCAATCCACGTTATTTTTAATACTTTGGTGTATCAAAGATAATACTATCAATACCGTGCAAATTAATTATGCAGAGAAGATAACCTTCAGACTCATGTATTTTACACAAAAGACGAGTCTAACTCGCGATGATAATTATAGGTAAAGGTGTATATGCTACCTCTTTTCTCCCGACGTTTCGGCCGAATTACACTGACCGTGGTCACGGTACCTTTACAATTTTCATCGCGAGTAAGACCGTGTGTTGTATAAAACTTTGTACAAGTCACAGACACATACATGGTATTGATACTGTTTTGTATTGATCCTAATATCGTAAACCTGAAGGAAGAGTTTGTTTTTTTGAAAGCGCTAATCTCTGGAAATACTGCACCGATTAAAAATTTCAGCTTTAGATAACCCATTTGTCGAGGAAAGCTATAGTATATATAAATTGCTATACTATATATAAATTGGTACTAATAATAGTACGTATTGTGCTAACACACTAGACTGAAACATTTCTTTACAGATAAGGTACGAACTTGATACAATGCATCCTTTAGGTACTCTTACCGTCAGTCCTAGAACCGTACCACAAATTCTTTGAAAAGAAGAAGCCGAAGGCATTTCCAGCTACGTCATCATGTTTTCCTATAAATGACACACAACAAAACTAAACAACGATTTTCCGTTCAGTCAATTAAAAAGTATAACAAATTTTCAAGCAAAACGTGCGGTCGTTTGTGAATACAGTCAAAAGCAACTAAGAGGACGACAGATCCCAGGAGTCAATAACAGTTAAATTGAAGAGGTTTGTTAAAAAAAATCGACTGTTTCGGAAATATCTGCTGTGAATTCACCGAAACTGCCGAAGGACCCTCAGCAGATCCATTCCCTAAATGGAACAAAAGTGACATAATAAGCGACAAGATTGCACGGCACAGGTTTATATTGAACTCATGGATTGAAAGGGACATTATTTCTTGTTTTTACTTTCTTGTGGTAAATAAACGTAAATACAAATTGTTTATTTATGGTATACTTTTACTTAAGTACACAATTTGTACATAAGCGATAATAAGTAGTTTGATCACACTTATCTAGTTAGAAAATTTTGACATTACTAATAGTACCTAACTATAGTAGTTTCTACTTAACAGCACCTGCTTTCACGAACAAAAAAAAATTGAAATACCCTCATTAAAATTAGGGTGATTAAACGGATACCTATTTTTAGTTAAATCGTGCCACGCGACCGACGCGTGCGCATTCCCGCCCCATCGCCTCACGACAGCGTGATCGCTTTCAGATTGATGCCATCGAGCTTCACAAATGTTGACAATCTGTGACATGTATCTTGGGAAGTTTGTCAATCAACAGATTTATAAAACGTTTTGTTGTTGCTTTTTATTTCGCGAATGTAACAACTGGACAATCTATTAAGTAAATTGATATACCCAATTATGAGATCGAATAATTTCGTCCCACATCGCCTATTGCATGGCCTTTCTCCCTTTAAGTTTATTATAAGGCAAAAAGTATCCTAAGTACAAACACATTTGAGTCTTGACACATTTGTAATTTGTTTTTTTTAAAGCCTTTAAACATTTTTCGCTCATAGTACCTACTTATCTTTTTTCTTCTTCTTAAAATCATGGTCAAAGCCTCTCAACACCAGTGAGTTTGCAGGTTAGGCAAGTAAAAATGTAACCTTTTAAAGTTATAATAATTATGAACTTTCTAAATATATTTCAGAAACCAAAAGCTGAGAAAAGGTGAAGGGAAATATTCGTAGGAAAACTGGACTATGAAAAGTTGTAATTCGCCAAACCGGCTTGAGCAAGCGTGGCTTGGCGCTGATTCCTTCTCTAAAGGATAAGATGTCCCTGCAGTGTGATAACAAAAAGGTTGATGATGATGATAAGATTCCCTTAATCGTATTATTCTTTGGATTTCTAATAGTTCTAAGTGATAGAAAAAGCCTTACCTGGTATAATTTATAAGTTTGTAAGCAGCAAACCGTTTCAACGAGATAATTAGGAGTGGCGAGCTAACAGGTAAACCAAGTTTACTTTATCAACAAACTGCGGTTAAAATAAATTTGTCCCGACCTTTATTGACAGTGAATCATCGGAGTTAACACGATGCAATTACTTTGTAATCAAGCATCAATAATTAATAAAATAATAAGCGGTTCAATATAATTATCTACATAATTATTTAAATCTGGAATTGAGATTGCTCAATATTATTGCTATTTTTAAGGACCGTTTAATACTCTATCACTGAATCCTTTTGTTCGTGCTTCCAGCTGCGATCTTTTTAATTTCGTCGCTTTATGACGTCATAAGCCAACCTCACGCTGTGCCCGCACCCCATAGATTGCGAGCGTTAAGATTACGGCCTGGGAGAACAAAAAATCGCCACGTTCCTACTTTCTAAGGACTATTTATTTACAGTTATAAACAACGACAAATTAAGCTCAGTACTAAAAAGCTAGTTAATTAATTAATTTGCAAAAAAGCGAAAATATGTTTTCAATGGAAAAGTTTCCTGATGATAACTTGACATGTTAGTACAAAGGTAACGTAGCTCATCAATATTATGGCCGAATATTACACATAACCATATCTATCCCATATATGCACTGTAGGCAAGTGAGCGCAGGCAATAAACATAGTTTTCATTGTCCTCATCGGGAAATGCGCCACCGGGGTCAGTCTGCGTTAATCGCACAGCATTAATTACGTGTCACTCCAGTCAATCCGCAACAATTTGAATGGCACGAAGGTGCGAGGTTTTTTTTTAATTATTAATTTTACTGTAGTCGGATTTGCACGAATTTTGTTTATAGGTTGGCGAATCTGCCAAATGCTGATAACAGAAGGTCTGCCACAAGCCCTCTAGTGAGGCTGTGGGTTTTTCGCAAGTGTTACCGCGGCACACAGCACCCTCAGCGGGAGGGTTCACGGAAAAAAGCTACATAGCGAGTAGGCCTAAGGTCTTAAGATTTTGACCAGATAAGTGACAGATTAAGTATTACATAGGTATGCGAAACATTCTGATATTCAACCACAACAGGCCTTTCAGAAATTTCATCAATGAAGTTTACGTTCTAGTTCAGGTACTGTTTTGGAATTGAACCTATATACGCCCAGCCCACCTCTATTTGAATAAAATTGTTTGTTCGTTTTGATTATGTCCAAATATTGTACTAAACTATTAAATTAAATGCTGTGGTTATTTATTTTGTTTTGTAAACAGTTATTAGTAATAAATTGTTGTTTTGTGAAGTTGTATTTGCATTCATTCATTACATTGATTCGGTTTCCAGGAAAAAATGCGATTGCAACGTTTATTAATATCGCAGAACGGTTACATCGTTATTTTTAATTTCCCGAAAATTTTACGGGAGACCTTGAACTCGTAAGTATTTTTCAATTAGTACAGCTTTTTCGTGCTGATTCATTTAAATATTTGTACCAAAATGAACTTAATTACAGTTTGTTGGTCATTGTAAAGTTTATAATAGAGAGATCATTATGGAGAAGGCACGCACTATTATGCATATACGCAATAAAAGGAAGATAGGAATGCAATAGCATTCAAAGTGCTTGTCCATTCAAATTTGTGAATCGTGTGTGCTAGATTCCTGAAAGTGTCGGGCGCCACACAAGCGGGTCTATCATCATAACCGCGTCACACTGAATACCTAGTTGAAAATCTAAATGCATATGAAACTGACTCAATAAAATGTTTGTCTATTTGAGTACATCTTCTATTTCCAGTTTTATAATGTACTAGCTGTCGCCCGCGACGTCGTCCGCGTGGGCATTAGGATTAAATATTAACCCTCCTTCCCCCGTAGCGATAGCGTGATAATATGTAGCCTATATGTTGACCCGACCTCTTAGTTATATTCGTGCCGAATTTGAAGCAAATCCATGTAGCATTTTTTGAGATTATCCCGGACATACATACAGACAAACAGACAAAAATTCTAAAAACTATATTTTTGGCTTCGATATCGATTGTAAATCACTCCCAAATTATTCTTTTTAAAAAATATTCAATATACCTACAGTTTTTGACTTTTCTACAATTTTATTATATGTATAGATCTAAATGATCAGATTTGAAGCCTTTTCCGTCCGTCACTGATCACAGAGCTTGCTTGATAGCGTAGATCACTTTTTTTTCGGATGTCCGATTATTCACGATCAACTTCTTACTGATTGCTGGTTACTACTCCAAGGCTTTTCCTATGCACGGAAGATTTTATTTATTGAAGTGATAATATCCAAGTCGGTTAAATGTGATTTTGTGTACATAAACAGAAAATTGAAATGAGAGTACGCACTCGACACGGTAAGTATGTATTCAGCGAGGGTCATGGATAGCCAGGACGCCCGCAGCGCACTGCGCCGTGTCCGCTTTTGACCATTTGGCCTGATTGCTGATTGACGTTAAAAAGTGGATAGCCTTCCACTCTCTTTAGACAAACATCACTTTTTTAAGTATTTGAAAATGCAGTAAAAATTTGTTATGATGTACAAATATAACAAGTGTTATCAGAAATTAGAAAAAAGAGAAATTATTGTGATGTACTTACGTATACCTAGTTGTTATTGACTGTTCACATGGTACCTATTCCTATGTTCCGTTCGGTTATCTTTTTGATTTCAGTATCGGGCACTCTCCTTGAAGCTTATGAAATGAATACTGTCATGACGCAGCAACATTTTGTTTTCAATAATTAATAATATTTACGTGACTCACTTTTTTCTTTTGTAACTTTTTTATTGTAGGCTAAAGACTTTTACCAAAAAAGTTTCTTGTAAAATCGTAGCACAGTACAGCAGGATATGTAGTATCAGCAGAAGCTGCAGCCCTTCAGCCATTACCCTCGCTTACGGCAGCCGGTTGCCATGGCAACAGAGAGGCGCTAGCGTGGGGCGAGCGCTGTAGGACCAATATGAATTGGGCCACTAAGTTTGCGAGAGATACGTTTGGTTCCGTTCAAACTGAGACAAATGGAGCTTTACGTATTTTTTTCTTGACTTTGTTGCCATGACAACCGTCTATTTTCTCCTCAATTTTCTCGGAAGTAATAAGCTGACATGCTGAAATTGAAAGACACATGATTGTTATATATTATACTGTCAGACGTTTTGCTTGTAGGTATAAAGCTAGCAACTCTAATTGAAGCCCTTAGTTTAAGTAGATAAGTGAATTCATACATTCTTTGTCTTTAAAGAGTTTTTTCAGTAGACAGTGTAAATAATATTTATTAAATACTATGACATGTAAGACAGTCTTGAGTTGCTGTTTTCTTAGCCGCAAAATGTACATTGAGGGTCTTAGAAGGAATCTCATAAAAACAAACAAATTGCTCAGGTATTGCGCCTGAAATTCCTAAAATCAAAAATTTTGCAGTTTCTTATAAAAAATATTTTAAGGTTGCGTGTAAGGAAAGTACCAAAAAACTTAAATTATTCGGGGATAACTTATGGATTCGGGGGAACTTAGGAAGTATGTGGACGCGGGCAAAATGGCAGGAATCAACTAGTTAAAAAATATTGTTAATTTGCAGTGCTAACCATTGCAAACCCAGTGAACGTACAAAGTTAATTCAATTAGGTATGTGCTCTTTAGCGCCGCGGCTTTGTAAATACATTATGTGGTTTTACGTTACAGTGTGCTGGACAATTGTTAGGAAGCATTCATATAATCGAATCGAAGAAGTAACTACATACTAAATTATACTTTCTCTCAACATTTAACTTCCCTTAACAAGGTACTAAAAAAAACTGATGTGTGAATTGCCAATGATCCTCTCACATTCATTTTGTTTTGTTCAGAACGTAGAGGGAACAGTATCAAAGCGTTTCGCTCTACAAATGTTGTCAAAATGTTCCAGGTTCAGTATTTAAAGAAGAAACGAGAAAATACGATTGAAAGGGAGTTCCGTAACGTTATTTAAATATCGAGCGAAAACAAAAAAAAAATACATTTTGTTTGATGTATGGAAACGGGCTCCCCTTAAATAGGTATTAATTTTATTCTGTTTTTAGTATTTCTTATTGTGTCTGTGAAGGTTTTTTTTCAGCTGGCATACTTTATAAGATATAGGTTAGTGACGAATGGACGGAACCTCCTAGTAACAGTGCCCAGTTTAAACTGACTACGGAACCCTGAAAACGGGAATATTTGGATTATAGATTGTGGTGCAACGTCGAATGGGACAGATGAACGAGCTATATTTGTTTACCTGAATCTATTCGGTATAGTCAAAACGGTAAAAACCAAAAAAAATACACCTAAAAGTACTAAAATTTTTAGAAAAATAAACCTTTAGCTATATTGCTCTTGGAATTGGTATCTAGAGTTTATTGCTTTGCTCAATTCGCTACGTGGTAAGAGGAGGTAAGCGGTTGGTACATAAAGGTACATAATGACTCTCTTGTCTCCATCGTTAGATCATCAAGCAAATGACAACTTCGTGTCAACTTTTACTTGATATTTTCGAGACTTGACATCGATTTTTCAAATGGTCTCTCAGATCCAGGAACTAATGACGATTTAGGAAGTATAAAACCCGTTGAAATAAAAAACTAAATCAGTTGGAAGAACAAGAACATTTGAGAACAACCGAATTGCAAACCCAATAAAAAACAACAAATTTTCTTTTATGAAAAACTGAAATTTATTTTATAACAAAGTTTTACGCGTATCCGTTGAAACGCAGTAAGTATATAAGATTTTTCAGCTGCATCCATTAATAGTTGAAATACCTTCCTACATTTCAGTAACGAATTAAATAGTAGATAACAATAATATTTTGGTTAAATAAAATAACTAGCATACAATTCGGAACAGCGTTAGTTTATTGGATTCCACTAAGTAATTCAGTAAAATTATCCAATACTAATATTGGTTTCTGTCTAATTAAATTTCATTGTCCCTAAACATTATGGTTCTCCACTAATGTTTTAAATTGGCTGGATTTTCGATGTGCGAAGGCTTTTTATCTAAAACTGCTGCTTTTATTTTTCCACACAAAGCAAATTATTTTCTTGTTGCAACACACCGTGTCTTATTGGAGAATCTGAGCATCATCATCATCACAGCCTTTTTTTTGTTGTCCCACTGCTGGGCAGGCCTCCTTTCCCATTGACCGTTACTCACCAGATTTCCCAATGCGGGTTGGTGATTTCAGACTTTATAATCCAGGTTTCCTCGAGATGTTTTCCTTCACCTTTAATCAGTCATTGGTGTCCAAGATAAACTTAGAAAGTACGTATAATTTAGAAAGGTTACATTGGTACTTGCCTGACCAGCAGGCTTAGCATGGCAACCGTAGAAACAAGTTTTGTCTACCGGAGAATGGACATAATGACGGATAAGTGACAGATTGACATAAGATTTCTTTTGACATTTTTTGAAGAAAATTTTCTTCTCTTCGACATTATTCTACAAGTGATTATATGCGAGTTGACAGGTCGCGCCATGCTTGGGCAGGAGACATGTTGACATTGACAGAAAGAGCTTTATCTTTTCTTGATAGAATAGATATAGAATCGCCACGCTAAGCCTGCTGGAATCAAACCCGCACCCTCATACTGGAAAGGCTTTAACCACTAGGCCACCACAACTTGCACCACGAAAATCTGAGCGCTTAAATTATATTGAACCCTTTTAGAAGAATACCTTGTAAAACACATCGTCATTTCGTATATAGCAAGTTGCTTAATTTAGCAACATTTAATCTGCAACAGATAATATATCGTCAAAACAAATAGGGACGTCACAAGTGGACTCAGTTCCCATGCAAAGATTCATTGTGATATATTTCGCGGTACAAATAATACAATGGTTTAGCCATAGATTAAGTTAATGGTGTAGATACCTTTATTGATAAATAGGGAAAAGATATATTTAGATATGTAATTTGAAACTTACGCTAAAGTTTAAGTTTTATTGATTCAATGAAATTGTATAAATACAGGGTTTGAAGTTATTTTTCGTCGTAGGTAGGTACATTATTAAATTACTGTAAAATGAGGCTTCGTAGTTGATTTTGAAAGTATCAGTCTTTATAAAACATACCATTAAAAATATTATAGCTTGAGATATTTATAAAGCAATAAGTTTTAAAACTACTCCGATATCCGACGATTTGCAGTGTCCCCTCTGGCCCCTGTCTAATCGACGCAGGTATGTACGGGGTCGCTTGCGCACGCACCCGGCACGCGTGGGAACGCCGCCGCGCACCGATATCATCTATATTGGCACTTGTCTCTGTGATAAAACGCTCACTTTTCATAAGGGTTAATCAAACGGACTGTTAAATACGCGATGGGAAGTATTTAGCAGGTATATGTGTCTGTGAACTTGTTGTTGTAAGTTTTTTTTTATTATCACTTTGTTTAATGAGTGCAAGGAACTGATCAAGTATTCATCAACTATTTCTTATACTTTTTTTAAATGGAAGCTATAATTTGTGTTGATTCAACTTACCTTACTGAATATTTGGGACGAATAGGGATGTGGACAACTAGTCAAATCCATTACTACATACATTACTCTCTTTGAGTTATGAAAACGGAACATATGACGTCACTAATTTTTCACTTCGAGCCGTATACTTATATCGATTATGTTATCAATACAAAAAAACGGTACAAAACAATAAATTAAACTGACATTATTTTATAGAATATGCCTTCCAAAAGAATTGGAAGGCATATTCTTATCATGCTCCAATGATACAAGTGCTTAAAATTAATGCTTTCCTTAAAATTTATAGGTACCTACACAAGCATGAAATGCATGTCACAACATAAGCCGAACTCATAATTCAAACGGCCGTGTTACTAATTGCAATTTACGCTACAAAGGCGTTTAGATAAAATCCACGAAGCTCAGTATTAGTAAGTGCATTTGCAACTTTAAAGTTAAACTAGGAACGCGGCAACGTAACTAGGTAGGTTAACATTTTTTCTCGGAACAATTTCTGTAATAAACTTCATGATTTTGTGTAGTTTGGAGACTATTATGAATTCTTCTTAGAAAATAATAAGAATATACTAGATAATGAGAATACCTAACACTTTCTGTTTTTACAATATGTTTTTCTTTGTATATTTCTTCTTATTTGTGGCTAAGGAACAGCCGCACGGGTCAACCAACATAAGGTTAAGCAACGCTTGGTGCGGTCGCGTCCTTGAATGGGTGACTATCTTGTCATGACAAATTTTCTCCGAGTTTCGAAAGGAACGCTATATTGGTTGGTCGCGGCTGTCATTTGTATATGTATCTTTGGCAGTCGTTACGAGTAGTGAGATGCCAGAAAGTCTGACAATCAGTCTTACCAAGGGGTGTTGGGTTGCCCAGGTAACTGGGTTTAGGAGGTCAGATAGGCAGTCGCTCCACGTTAAAAACCTGGTCCCCAGCTTCATTCGGTTGAGACTGGAAGCCGACCCTAAGATAGCTTGGGAAAAGGACACGCAGAAGATAATTTCTTCATATATTTTCTCTGCATCAAAACAGTCAGAATTGAAGTCAGTTTCATCTTTTTGCTACGAAGCCCAGTTTCGTTTCATATTAATGGACCTTCACAGAACTCTGCATGTTCGGAAATAAATTGCCGAAGTTACCTTGCATCTTTTTTCCTTTTACACATACGTGCTCAAATCGTTTTGAAATGAAATCGTTGTATGAATGGGAAATCGATTGAAATATTAAGCGTATGGATAGCTACTGACTATGCATATACGTATGTATGTGAATAAATACCTAGAAAGGTCTAATAATTATATGTAGCTACAGCTATACATATACCTATATATAATTTTGTACAATTTGTCTTTGTGTATTTATGTGTCACAAGCACGTAATAAAAGTTATTCTCTTTCTTTCTTTCTTTCACATCTTAGTGAATTACTCATTTCATTCATCATCAGCCTTTTTATCGTCCCACTGCTGGGCACAGGCCTCCTCTTACACAGAAAAAGATTAGGCGTTAATCTACTACGCTTGCTCAATGCGAGATAGTGTAATTTCAGACTTTCCTCGCTATGTTTTCTTTCACCTGTAATCAGTAATTGTCATCCAAAATATACGCGTGACTTAAAAAAAGGGTCTTGTCAGACGGACGGACGGACGGACAGCAAAGTGATCCTATAAGGGTTCCGTTTTTTTCTTTTGAGGTACGGAACCCTAAAAATTGCATTAATAATTGCCTGACCTGGAATCGAACCTGCACACTCACACTTGAGAGGCTGGTGATTTTCTCTCTCATTTGTCCCGCCATATCTGGCAAATTGTTACCTACACTGATTGTCACCTAGGGACGACTATAGGGATCATAATAGGTAGTTTCGCCCCCGGGTACCCCCGAGCCCTCGGTTGGCGGATGAATTCGCATGAAAGAGCAAATAATGTACCCGGTATGCACAATCATTCATTTTGAATAGGAAATTAAAGTTACGATGTGTACATTCGTGTGATAATACGTATTTATTACAGTACCTACCTATGTATGCCTGGAATGTTCGCAGGTTGAAATGCCACATGAAAAGTAGCAATTCCTTTTTTGCATTACATGACGTAATACCGTGTTAAAGTGAGTCTACATAAGCAATGTCGTGTTAATGTTAAAGAGCAAATAATGTACCCGGTATGCACAATCATTCATTTTGAATAGGAAATTAAAGTTACGATGTGTACATTCGTGTGATAATACGTATTTATTACAGTACCTACCTATGTATGCCTGGAATGTTCGCAGGTTGAAATGCCACATGAAAAGTAGCAATTCCTATTTTACATTACATGACGTAATACCGTGTTAAAGTGAGTCTACGTAAGCAATGTCGTGTTTCCCTGCGCCTGGCTTATAGCAGTTTGTAACCAGAATGCACTACATACTCAGGTTTGAAATATCTTCAAGTTTCCGTAGATAGTTCTGCCATCGATTATGCATAGTTACACCAAAGTCAGTCAGCCTTCTTTTGATGGCTTGCATAACTTGAGCTCGTCTGTCTGCAGGATAATTCTCTCTGATATCGCCAAAATCGTGAACATAATATATACCTCCTTTTTGTTACGTATTTAACAAATAGGTATCGAAAAAATTCAAACGATTTTGAGTGACTGAACTGAACTGAACTGAACCAATAAATTGTGTGTCCTACAGAAAAGTTATAGTACCTACTTACGTAACATCGTGTTAAAAAATTTTTTAGACTTGTTCTATTTATTTACATGTCAAATCAATAAACATTATCAATAAAAAAAATACTTAATGAACGCTCCAATTATGCAAGAAGTCGGCACAAAATACACACAGAACTCAGATCAGGAAAAACCGTGTCGCATTATCCGATAGCAAGTTAACACGCCGTTATCTGTTCAATCGGAACAATTTCACTATTTGCTGGGGTGATACGCAACATAAATACAACCTGTTTGTACAGGTGTCATTATCATCCTGATTGCTAGACAACGTTCCCTTCCAAAGTCAGTGACGTAAGGGAGTGGGGTTTAAACTTCTTAAGACAATGCTGGCACATATGTATCTTCAGTCATATTACAGTCCCACTGCTGGACACCACCCTCACCTCTCAGAGAAGGAATGAGCAATAATAAGTCAGTTTGTTGTTATTCAATGTCAAAGTACGTCAATAGTTGTTTAGTAATTACTCTAAGATAGTAGCTGTAGTAAAAGTACGTCAAAGTACGTCAACGTCTACTACGTTCAAATTAGGTGTGTAGGTACTTTGGATAAAATGATCATGAATGTTATAATGTACCTTTAAGTCTTATCACTAATTCAATATAAGTAATATGTTATACGGTCGAGTCATTGCTAACTTCAGCATCCAAATGAAAATTAGTTTAACGTCTACTATTTCTCTGCTATCAAACTGCAATAAGTACCAAAGAAATAACAGTTTAGTACTTTTACAATGTCTGGTTTACAGACTGGAACTATAAAACTGACTCTAAACCGTATTCCATTCAATGCGACCTGAGCACTAGCAATTCGTGAAACTCGGGCATTTTCTACACGTAGCTCGGAATCCCATGTGTCTACTTATACGCGCAAAAGCATTGAAAATTTAGTGATATAAATGGACTACAGTGAAATGGTCCAAACGATGTGAATTGTCACAAAACTCATTGGGGCGGTATTTTTATTCAGTAAACTTGGTAAATCAACAAGTCAGTATTTGCGAACCACTAAAATCTCGGTGAAAAATGTTTTCCCATCAAATGACACAGTATTTATTGTAAGCAACAATGATCAACATCCCACGGGCAATGAATGCGAGCAAACAAGGGCGGGCGCACACCAGCGGACTTATCAATCGCTCCGTTTGACGTTTAGTGGCGCGCGAGCGTCGGCCGGCTTATGGGCGCGTGCACACGCCGCCAGCGACACGCGGCGGGTGCCCGTATCCAATAGAATATATTCGAAAGGGTGGTAAAGCTTAAGGCTCCTAGTAGGTGGGCATTAAACTAAGCAGTTCCCCGATCCAGAACTGTTGACTGACCGAATCGATTACTTTTTATGTATGACGTCCTGGCAATAACAATAAAAACCGACCTAGACACCCAAATATGTTATTAATTAAGGGTTTGCAAAAACATTTGGTATCAGCTCCGAACTTCGCATCAACAAAGAACTTATTGTTACAAGTAAAACTTTAAATTGTTTACGTGGGATGGAGGCACTTCATATACTGCTTCTTGTAACTTTTTCACTATTACACATTTTTCTACGTTTATATCGTGCTTCAGCTACTAGTTCATCCATAGTAAAAACTACCTTTAAAACTGGGCCCCACATTATGGGCAACTTCTCCATTCTCTTTACGACCTTAAACGAAAGCTATGAGGTTGAAATTACTTTGAGGGGACGAGAGTTTTCAATAACTTCAATTACCATTTGCTATAGCATACTCTGTGGTGCGCGATAGAGTTGTGCTGAAGTCTACATGGTGTTAAATACATTTTTGGGTTTAAGCCAAACTGTTCTCACATATAACTGACAGTCACTTTAAAATATTCAGTACCTAATACTTGACTGATCCAAACATGTCTTTAATTAAAAAAAAAAAAAACTGTTACCTACATCATAAAAAGAGTTGCGTATTTCACCTTGTACAATTACACCCCGCAAATGAAATAGTAATTATGTAATGTACGAAGCAGTGCGATATATCAATTCATAGTGGGGTACGCACCGCAAATTAAATGGAAGCTATTAAAGAGCTCAGTATTGTCACCTAGGGCATGAATTATTTATAACTGAATTATGCGGATGGTGGGAAAATGGCGAGCAGGGAAAAGGGGAAGTAATGATTTTGTCAGCGTCGTTCTTGGTAATCCTTTTGGCATTTAAGTATTAGAAGGAAGGTACAGAGGGATTGAGGGCGATGGTTGACTTTGAAAAAAAATGCTTAATAGCGTGCTACGCTAAGTTTACATTGAACGATTGATGGGATCGGGGGTAATTTAGGAATCTTCTACTTGTTATATAATAAGATATCATTATGAAATCAAAAAATCCTTACAGCGTTATTAAGGAAAAAGTTAACACGTTTCAGCAAAAATCTGCAAAAAGTCAGATTTCAAAACATAATATTCTCTTACAGTGTTTTTATTTGTAAAGCACTGTTTAATTGACCACATTTCTTATTTTTTAAGTCATCTGATTTTCATATGCGTAAACTTTTTTTTCGGAAGAAAATTGTGCCAGCCCTAAAATTATAAACTAATAGTAATTAACTACTCCGTTACACACAATTTAATTACTCGTAAAATGTAGCCTTTAAAAAGTTGGGCGAGCCTCAGGTTCTGGTAAATAGCATTTGCTTTGAACTTCAAGCAAAAGGTAATAAAACTAATGATGTGCAAAGATATAAATAGATCATATTAATAGACACAAGGATAAGGCGTCCAACGGGTTCATCGTTTAAAGAATAAGGACGTGCAGGTATGAGAGACATACGATTCGCTACAGCCTTTCTCATTATAATGAAATGACATAACAGTTAGTCTTTAAGTCCCGCAAGTAGGCCCATTATGGCGCACACCTATAGAATATGGGATAGGGACATCAATAGCAACAGCGACGGCATTATGTTCAAAGTCGGTGTTCCTATTGTCTGCCGTTGCTAAAGTACGACTTCTTCTTTTTCTTCTGGAGATGGGGAATCGTCTGTAAGAGGGGGAGGGGGAGGTCCTTTTGGAACACTTTGAGTAGGTACCAGGGCAGCAGTAACTCTTACGATCAAATCTGCAACTCCGGCAGGCCAAAGTACTAACTTCCCAGTTTTTTAGGCTTATTAGACAGATTATTTTTTAGGCAGATTTACTAGGCTTTCATTGTATGACATATGCTTGATCCATACTCTATCTCTACTTTAGTATACATTTTCAGGTAATGATCGTAGCTATGCATAGTTTTCTCAAATTTGGATAATTTGTGTTCTTTCTTTCTTATTATCATGTCGTAGCGAGCTTATTCGCAGTAACGGCAGTGAATAAAATAGTTTGTATACACGGCGGAATAAACAATACTTAACAAAGGAAGCTTGGTAGACAAAAAGGAATATTCCATAAAATAAAATCATTTTCGACCGTATAGCTTCGTATCAACTTATATTTCAATATCCGACATTTTCCCTCTTTAGTTAATGAAGTCTGAAGGAAGCAAGTATTGTATAACTTATCGCTTCTTCTATGCAAGGAAAAAATTACCATTTTATTAATCCCAAGAGATAATTTTATATTGAAATAAAATTAAATGAGATCGAAATGAACCGCTGAGACGACTAAACCTTATGATTAAACATTGATAAAGTGGCCACGGCAGTACCTAGGTATAGGTAGGTACAATTTATTGCAAATTTTAAGAACCAATCTTTTATTCGGCTTTATATGGTACAGAGGATTCTCTGTTCCGTGGTACAGACGCCAGCACATCAAGGAACCCGAAACTGTCAAATATTCCCAAACAGCTTTGAATCATATGATTCAGCGATGAAGTTGAAAATCTACATTATTAGGAAAAGTCGTGGTTGAATGCCCCTGGACGCCATATCAGCAGGATTTTGCTCAGAAGTTACATGACGCCAAGTAGACATCAGATAACTCTCGAATTTGTTCAATACGGTTACTAACATAAGTTTTTATATACTGAGTAAAAACCAATGAGTTAAAACATTATACTAGCTACTGCTATTGCGCGACCTGGCGGAACTACTGGATAAAAAGTAACCTCTATCCTTTCTCAATTTCTCTGTGTACTAGACGTAACTTTGTTTTGTGATAACACTAGATTAGTTTATTACCATTTCATAATAGTCTGTGTTATCACAGTCAGTCCTATTAGTTCAGTAACTCAACAATTAAAACTTTAATCTGCAGTTTGCTCTGAATAGCTACGCAAGTTACGTACAAACAGAACTACCCGCTCTACAATAATTAAACCCATTTATATTGCTCATGATTGACAGCTCATAACAAAGGAATTACTTGAAGCGACAGTTTGTTTGTTCGCCTCAATACTAAAAAGGGCGAGGTCTATTATACTTGCTTAGCACACCTCTTGTTAGAAGTGGCGTTTGCCTTTTTATTTTCTTAAGACTTCAGTTAAAAGTTTTGTTGACTCAATATAAATATAAATATTTACTTTTAAATTTAAAAATGACGCCTTTATAATGAATACCTACAATATAGATAGGTACTATAGCTGTTCCGACAAGGACGAGAATTTGGTAACAAAAAGACTTCAAAGGAAGATTAACACATAATGATTCTATTCCAAGTAATTCTAACCGCTCAGGAAGATCAAGCAATTTTCTCAAAGTCGAAATATCGCGACCGCAATAGCAGGGAAAGAAAAATGGGAAATATTGATCGAATCTTTTTTTCGTAAAGAGAGACCTCCTCGTGGCAACATATTAACAATACATTTAGTACAAAAATAAAATAGACAATACTGAATTAAAAACTAAATGCACAAAAGTCAGGCGCGATAGATAGTGATCCGTGGACAGATGTCTGTAATCGGATTATCCGGCACAGCGTGTCGACGCAGCTACCGTGCGCTGCTACTGACAACGCGTGCATGTATTCAGATGGATAAGGGACTACGTTGTCAGTCCCCCCCCTCAGTTGACGAGCCGTCGTAAAGTCTTTAAGCATTTTGGTTATTTTCTATCTGCAATTAGAACATATTTAAAAGTTTAATTACCTACTCAAAATTTAAAATTCCATGAACGTGATTATTATACATGCGTTAAACGTATACTCGTAACTAAAAAAACTATATACTTACTATATAACTTAACTGTTACGTAACGAGTCGAACGGATCGACATTTTCACGGAACTTTCTGCTTTTTGTTGTACATACGTATTCAGCATTTAAATATTTGATTTTTTTATCGTTTTAAATCGATTATAGAATTTAATTTTCGTCATCCCAGAAAACAGTTTTAACCTACTTGACGGTTGTGCAATGTCTTTTACTGCATTTCTTCATTTCCTGCTAGTGGGGGAAGTCGCGTATGAAATCGCCGCTGGGTTCGCTTGTGTAGCGTGAGGTCTCCGAAGTGTCAAATATTACTTTTTGAGGGTTGAAGCGGGTTTATTTCTATGTCGATTAATTATGGCAAATAAAATTATGACTCTATAATGTGTGTGAGTTTCAGTTT
This sequence comes from Heliothis peltigera, assembly GCA_958496145.1. Classification (NCBI taxonomy): domain Eukaryota; kingdom Metazoa; phylum Arthropoda; class Insecta; order Lepidoptera; family Noctuidae; genus Heliothis; species Heliothis peltigera. The sequence goes on along the minus strand of OY292321.1, from coordinate 9,868,805 downwards.
TGTTTGTCAGAAACTTATATCCTACAAGTATGTCAGTTTTTCGAGCAAAATGGTTACATGTTCTTTACCGAATTCTACCACAGCTTTGAGAACGTATATGCCTTAAAACTTAACTGGCTTTCTTATGTCTTCATACTCAAACAACATAGAAACAAACCACCGTTACTCTGGCCGGACCACGTTCCCTTTGATTACTTATTCAACGACTTTTGAATATACATTCGTCTGAGACCTTTATATCGCTGAATAGGGATGTTATTTTCATACTGATCTCACTGAAGAAATGGCATTCTCGATCTTTACAGTGCAGATGGCTTTGACAGAGACTTTTTATTACCATCTGGACTTTGTAAAGGTTTAACCGGTTGATGCAGGTATGTTTAGCATGTATACACACGGCAACACATCAAGCTACACAAAACTAGTATAAGCTGACCGTTCAATTAATAGAAAGACCATATAAAGCGAGTCCAAGACAAAGTGGTTTTGTATAACTTGATGTGTACCTAGCTATCTGTCCAAAGATTTCCTTTTAACAAGTTCCTTATTGCTAGTAATAATTACATAGACTTTTATTAATGGACTCTCTAATTATAAAACAGTTTCTCAATCATAAAGAATTAAAACTAAAACTAACGGATCACGAAATAAGCCAATAAAAAATAACTTCCGATATAGTGGGGATAGACAAAATTATTTTATTTTTAATGTGAACTAGAGATATAGAAAATGGTGGATTTGTGATTTTTACTCAATAAACAGATAAGACGGACGCTTAATTGTGTCTCTTTTCCCTTTTATCTCACACTTACCTAACTATGTATGTATAATTAACCTATTCTAACGAAGTATAATTTTCTACACCACCAAAAAATCGTGAGGTCACATTTATACGCTGTCGCATAAAATCAGTATTACTAGGGCTGGGACAAAGAGTGACGCTAATTCGTTCGATATAATTGATGAGCGCACGCGCATTCATCCTCACGACCCGCACACTTGTTCGCGATAGGGTTACCAACTATTAATTATAATATGTCACATTTGCTAGTAATTGTAGAACGATGATTTTGGTTTTGTGGATGGGTGGAATAATTTATTGCAAGTGGAGTAGAACTTACTACGTAAGTATGTATATTCTTTTATCGTCGTCATCGTACGTCGGTCATCATCTAAAAATTATTGTGTATCTGTAGATTTTCTGATATCGAGTTGTAGTTATTATTATTTAGTTGATGTTAAGGTGTAATGAAAACATGATGTTTTATTATAATATAATAATAATTACACCTTTTTGACACCTTTTTCGCATACTGTCGGTTAGCCCACTGGTAAGCTATTGATTAGCTTGTGTTATGGGTGCCAACACAACCGATAAACTACATATACTTTATATATCTATATGTATTTATAAATACATATGTATTATAGCACCCAGACCACATCCAACAAGCATGCTCATCACACAAATGTCGACCGTGCCGGGAATCGAACCCGGGACCCTCAACTCGGCAGTCCAGCGTGGTGATCATTGCGCCAACGAGGTCGTCAAAATTAATAAACCAAAAACATTAACCTGGCACCTCACATTCATATGTAGGTATACCACTTACTAAGAAAGTAATGAAAGTATTTGTAAGTAAAGCCGCCAGCACATCAAGCTACCCAAAAATGACAAATTTTCTTATCAACTTTGAACCATAATTTTCAGCAATAAAGTTGAAATTTAGGAAATTTGCCAGTAGCTTGATGTGCTAGCATGTCTAGCTTTAATCTGTCCTCTCTCTCAATACTGTATATATGTGTTCATAAGATCCACTGTATCTCTTGAATGATTAATTTCACAGCAATTGCATTTAATAACAGATGATCTATCATGTCAATATTAAACTTGGGAATTTGATGAGCTTGCGTGCACAAGGCTGTTTGACTAATATAACAACCTAATTACTATAAAGGTATGTAATAACTCGGCTTCTCTTGCTTTTGTTGCTAAAATTATAGGTAAATTAATTGAGATCGTATTTAGATAAAGATATAATTGTAATTAGATTGAAGTCTTGGGTTGCTCTTATGGTTGAGAATACAAAAACTTATTAATAAAATTTATATTTTATGGAAATTCCAATCACGCTATGCATGGTGGTGGTCTGTAACTGTGATAGGTGTGGTATGTGTGTATGGTAACATGTAGAAGTTGGTTTTGAAAAGTCCGATAACAAGTCCGGTTTTAAGCAATGTTTAGAGTTCCTTAGACATTGTTTAGAATTAAATAATGAAAATATAATAAAGCACGTATTACCTAAAAACAAAGACTTGATTTATTTATTTTTATCATCATCTGTATACATATCATTATGTACATATAATAAAGAAGTTGTAATTCCTATACATCACAGATAGAAAAATGGAGCGGATAGAAATGACTAAGACCGTCTGAATGAATGTTGATTTGATCGTTGCGTTTAGCGCGGCTTAAAGCGATCCAAACAGGGTTTTGTAATAAGCAAAGATAATGTGAGATTGAAACATTGTAAGATTGTAAAGCACTGCCTACCTAAACACATGTTAACATAGTGTTTAAATATTTTTATGATTGCTTGTCATAAGCCACTTTTAAGTTTTCCCTGTTTTTTCATCCCGCCAGATTTGCACATTGTTTATTAAACACATGTACTATTTGCTTACCTTTATTAAGCCCATTTAAATCGCATTAGCCGGATTAAATTAAAACTAAACACATTATATTTCTGTTTACAGAATTTAAACTTTCTCCTTCAGGTATAAGGTTGAATTTCCTATATCACAATCACTGTGTCCAAAAATAATTTATTATCTAAAGCCAATAGGGTTTATTCTCTGGGGGGTTGTAACAGGTGGTGTAATGTCGGAGACAGATCAACCCTCACTTTTGGGATCATTTTAAGCAAAGCTTTTGCGTGTCAATACATTTGGCACGTAGATTATCAAATTGTGATATTTTTTTATAACTTAGAAGACTGAGCAATTGATTGCTTCAAAGAAAACAATTTGTTTGGAACAAATAAGAAGTTATTAAGTAAAGGTTTTGTCTTGAATGGGATCAACTTTGAAGAGTTCATTATACCTACATAGGCTAGACAGTTTATCTTAGTGGACGAGTCTAGATCAATCAATATCATGGATTCTGAGTTTATTTATTCTACCTCCTTACAAAAGTCTGAGCCGGCCAGGCGAGTACAAACTGTAATAGAAAGCTATACTTAATGTATAGTTCTACTACAGTTCCTTCGTCGCGTGGTATGTGACACAAAGGAGTAGTAGTAGCGTGCTTGTGACTGATTTCTCAAAGGCATAACTCGAAAATTACAAACGGTATACAAGGTATTTCATTCAGATAGTTGGACTTAATTGCTTGCCGAATATATCTATGTTAGAACGCATAATTTGGCATAACAACTAAAATCTCCATTTTACTGAAAATCTATAGAGTTGGTTTTGGGAAATCCAAAATGTCCCTAAACTATGAGGATTGATATTGAAAAAAGAAATCAACATCAATGCATCATTTATAAGTAGTAATCGGGAAGTGAATCACTTTTATTTACTTATTCATTTAAACACAATATATACGGGTAGACCCAATGCAATGATGGTTTGGAAACAAGAACAAGATGAATTAAAATAATATAAACATAAAACACCATAACATAATCATAAAAATTTAAATACAAGAAACAAAATTCAATAAAACTCTTGCGAACTCACTCAAATTGCAAGAAAACTAATCTCGATTCTCTCATACACGAATTGGTGTCGAACCACGGCCGGTAACTTTCATCTAACAAAAGACGCGATTGTCATATACATCCTCAGTACCATCTCAGCCAAGCCGTACATATCTTAAGCTCGTTACGTTAATTTTTATTACTTATCTTATTATCCTTCATAAGGATTGCGATGCGATTCTGCAAATGAATGAGAGTCATGAAGCAGTGTTGGGTGAAATGCGTAATATAGTGGATAGTAGGCAGGGCTACATATAGAGAGTTATATAGTCCTACATAAAGTTATAAGTGGCTCAGCTTGGCGGCGGCTTCTCTAAGCAGCCCTATGAATAAGTCGGTTCCACTGCAACAGCGTACATGATTGCATTCTAACAAGAAACAACGAAATCATCAATATAATGTGTTCGAAGTCCATCGTATCATATAAAAAGATCTATCGATAATAGAAGAAATAAAACCAAAATTGTCAGATCAAAGAGTATAAAATAAGTTTTTGGTAGATGTTTCACTCTTTGTTTTAAAATACTAAGCCAGACTAAGCTATAAGTGGTGTATAAGTTTACGATTATTCCATAGCTCGATGACTTAGACCGGCTTCCGGTATAAGTTCCACTGAGTTAGACGTAGTGTTTGCTGGTAACAACTGTTTCCCAACTAATCAGCGAGCATAAAATGAGTCTAACTTTATGCCTGAACTCGAAAAGCAGCGGCTTACATCGTTATCTATTTTAGAAGCAGATAGTAAATCTGACGCGTCATTAATGAGAGGAGAAGTTAGAAAGTTTAACGCACATGTTCAACTTTCTTCGGATTGAAACAGCGATAGATCCGGTGAGAAGAAAAAGTAATGAAATTCCCTACGATTTTCCAAATACAGTACCGTCTGCAAGTATTAAGGGTTGTGGGAGAGAAGTGGCTAACGACATCCTATCGATTTCTTTATACGCTTGTGTTTATAAAAATCTAAGACTATTGATATATTTTGGATAAAAATATCAAAGAGTGATTTCAAGACAATTGAAGAAACTTACAGTGCACCATTTAATTTTAGTGCACATTAAAATTTTCTAAGTATTCAATGGAGAACAAAGTAGCATGCTAGCGCGAGATTATAATAAAACTCTACAACAACTCTAAAACATATAATAAACAAAGCAATTCTTCATCAAGACCTTGAATTAACCAAAGTAAGACGTTGAAAGTCAATATTTAATAAATCAGCAGGCGGGTTCATCCGATATGACAGGGGTTTGTCTGTTATATCACTCAGATCACACGGACAGTGTTCGTAGTGTGTGTGCACTAGTGTGTGTGTGTAAGTGTATCTTTGCGATTGCACGTGACGCCGTGTCGTCGCCACTGCGATATTAAACTAGGTAACAGTGTTGCCCAAAGATTGCGTAATTTGTAACGAACTATGCTTTTAAAGTTTCAAATGGCACGATCAATGTGCTAGAGTGACATACGAACTTATTACCGCTGTTTTAGGAATTGATAAGATTTATTTTCATTGATATTATGTAGAGAATGTAACATAACAGCCATGCAATCAGCTAGGTATGTACAAAACCCGTATATTAGAAAGAAAGTATTATACCAATAATTGGCAATTACTTACCACCAAATATATTCTTATGAACGAACAAACCTTAATGAATCTTCACTCTCTGATATAAGCACCTTCCTCAAGCCTGACAGGTAAAGCAAATGTTATCATTTGAAACATGAAATAAATTAAAAACCTTAAAGCGAAACGTTTCCTTGATTCGGCACAAGTTTGAGCATCTATGGTGCCCCACCCCCCGGCGAGCGCGGCGTTGCTTGGCGAACACACTCGGTGAGATCGCGCCAGAAAAATTTAATTGTGAAATACGACCACCCTCCTTCTTCCCTGCCCCTACTCCCTACCAGACGAAAATCAGTTAGTTCTTCAGGTGGGCGGGTCTTAGATAACAAGATGTTTTTTCTTCCAAAAAAATGCTTCTCAAAGTTTATGACACTATTAGTTCAATCGAAGTAGTTTCGTATCATGCGAACCAGCAGATGAACATCCACCCACAGCAGAGGATGAAGTGATTTTACTACTGAAATAATTTTAAAGTTTTACCCGTAATTTATATCTTATAGGATTCACAGACATATCGATTCACTAACATATGGGCTCTTGTATAACACATGGACTATCTATATGTTACAAGAGCCCAGCATGGACCAGAACTTTAACGGATAGTCTGAAGGCTATTATCACACGTACGATGGTGAAATTCACTCGTTTTTTAAATCTTCTTTAAAATTTCTTAATTTTCAAGAACTATTCCGCTTATTTTATTTCTGTGTAGATTACATAAATTGTTGCTTAGTAAGCTAAACTGGTCAATCGTTTGTTTGCTATCAGTAACCTATCGAGTATTAAGATCAGCAAATTAATAGTCAGCTTATAGAACTGTCATTAACACTCATACTTTGACGCACACCGCCTTGTTATAAAACGTGGTCTTAAAAAGTACTGGCTTTTTACTAGACCATTAACTTTGTTCAAGAGGATGGTTTAAAACTAGCACTAGAACCGGCACTTTTTTAAGACCACGCTCTATAATAAGAAGGACAAAGTTTACTCCTATATTAAAGTACGTATTTATATTATGACAGCAAAATTGACCCATTTTTAGATTATTCATAAATAATTCTTAGAGCATTGCCAAAATTTCAGGGCACACTAAACGGCAATCACTTGCAACGATAGTATACATATTTGGCCTCTGTGTTAACTTAGCTTTAGACTACGCAATCATACGTAGGTACCAGTCACCCCGCAATATCACGACAGTCCATACCAATTTAGTATTCACAGAATTAATACGGTAAATATTCCGAATTGCTACATAGAGGTAATCTGGAATATTCAATACGTAAATCTGTATTTTCTGTAAGAGTTATATAAGATGCTAAATATTAAATAATTGAAAGATTTGCTATATAGGTGTTATCAATATACCTATTTGGGGCCGTGAACAGATTTATACTAAGTCTAAGTCTAGTTATACTAAGTCGAACAAATTAAAATGTTCGCCAGAGAAGAAAATGTGAAAAAATCTTTTTCACCTTTCGATACAAATGAATCCATACGAAACCTATGAACCTGCTGAAAAATGGATCATATTTTAATCAGACACAGATTAATGAAGACTGATGGACGATCGTCAGCATCATAATGACCCATTTCAATATTGCACCGGCTTGCGCTTGCACCGAGGCGCGCAACACGTGTGCCCCGGAATGCACCCGTGACCACGCGCGTTGGGGTGCAGCCGATGGGGTGCATAACAATGACACGGAACCCACCCGTACAAACATATTGCTATACATTTAATAATAATTCAATTTCGCGGGGACGGTAATTAATAAATTCCGAATAAAAACAAATTTTGTATACATATCAGTAGAATTAGGGGACTAAGCTGTATTGTTCCTGCTTTCGAACACGTTGCACTTGCTACTTAGATATTTTTATGAAGATGAACTATTTATGAGATGATGGAAGTTGAATTGTTGATACATTATTATTTTAAGATGAAAATAATATTTTCTCATATACTGACAAATGCAAGTGAATCATTTTGTTTTCACAATTAAAATACCAAGGTACCAACCAACCTATAAAAAACAAAATTACAGATAAGTACTTTCTAGACATGGTGCTACAAGTTCTGATAATCTCTATCTATCCAGACCAAAATCTAGTGTTCTCAAATTAACACAGTTTGCACTGAGTTATCTAGGCTACTCGTAGTACCTACATACCGCCTAAAGGTTAGCCAATTCGGAGAACTAATAGCATTCTGTGTAGTCACTAAACAAACTCATACACCGGGAAGTGCAAAACTCAAATAACATGATTGCCAAAGGGTATGCAGGGTTTGGGAAACTCAACTAAAATCATATTTGGAACGATTCCATATAATTTATTTGCCATTGATCTGAAGTGTTATGTAGGTTGGCTGCAGGTTGTTCGCAAGAGTTACCGTGGCCCTGGCACACAGAGACCTCCCGAAAGAACATAGTGGGTTTTAGTCAGATAATGTAAAAAAAAAAGTGTTATGTAGGTATCTCAGAAGCGTGCACAAGAAAGAATTTTGTAACACTAAACGCCTTGTGGCTTGATTAATAAAGGCTGATTCTTCCTATACATTTCCTCGCTCATGTATTCGAAAGGAGTAAGCAGAACACTAAGTGATGACGCATGTTCACAGAGAATACCCCTTTATGATAATCTCTAACAGGGTCAAAACAGACAAACAACAAACAGTCTCTGCAGACACTCATACCATATCTTGCCAAAAAGATAATTTTCACGCATCTTACGCATAACTATCCGTAATCGGTAACTATCCGCTGCGTTACATTTATAATAACAAACACAGTCACGCTTGTAACGTCTGTGTCACGTCACCTTTGATTCACGTGTCCCTTATTGTCATACCTTACTAAAGATTAGTCAAGCGCCATCCGTCCGGCGAGGGAGTGATGCTAACTATAGGCGTTGCGTTACTATACGGAGGCCATTAGAGGAGCGGGTATTATTTTGTTTGCGGAGAAGAGGAAAGATTTTAACTTATCAAAGTATGCACAATGGTTAGCTCATATCTGGAATTGTACTGTCATATAACAAGTGCATTAATGATTTCTTTACATACTATATACCGGTATAAGTGAATAGTTGGCCTAATATACTTAAGACTATAGGATACATGCATGTAAAAAAATTCATTCTCTATAAAGCAAAGGCGTTGCAGCCGCGGCGTCAAGTCTGCTAAAATAAAAAATATATACGGATGATATTTGCTAAAACGCTATCCGCTTCTTCCGTAGCCCCGCTCGGCCACATAACATGCATTGTCACGGGCTGACACACGATTTGCGACGCACACGCGTCGTCGCCGGTTGTGGTGAGCAGCCCCGCACCCATCGAGGTTCTGCAGCCTTGTCGCAGCCCTAACCATTACAGCGACTAACTACTGCGTAATTTATGGATTCAAACCAATTATCGTCGTTGATGGTGAGCTGTTTAAGAGGAAATACGACCGACTAGAGATATTAAAAATCGGTATTTGAATATATGTACACGTCGAAGATATTATTGCTGTCACTGCAACCTAAAACCTACCCCCGTAGAGTGCGATGGAGACAACCGCAGCTTTGACTGAAAAGTCTGAAAAAAACAAAGATTCGGGGTTCCGTCCCTGAATTCTTCTTCAAAACTCACCGATTTGTGTAGATTTTTCATCAAAAAATAAAGAAGGTATGAAACTGCGTTAAGAAGTTATAGAAATTTGTTTTATAGAAATTTGAACACAGCGGAAAACTTGGCTATTTTTTAGATCTTTGAATGTTTATCTTTTTTGATAACTATTTCCGACATGAATAAAATCGTAGAGGCATGTTGATAGTGTCTATATAACATATTCAAAAAATTAAAATTACTCTACCAACATTATCTAGGGAGGAAACAGGGAACTACCTTTGTATGAAAAAAAGGCCCTATTGTTTCCTCTTAAGACGTGGTGCTACGCCAATTTTCACAGACTCCGCCTACTGCGGGGCGCCCCGCATGCTGTCGCCGCCGATTAGAAAACAGAATTGAAATTCGCTCTATTTATTGACTCAGACCACTGCTATAAGGAAGGAGGAATAAGCAACTAAATAATATGTAACTTCGAACAATTACAAAAAAATAAATATTTTTTTATAAAATAATTTAATCACTGTCATTTCCATGACCCTTAATGGAATCCTTAATAAAATACTACTTTCACTATAGTGTAAACTTGTCAAGGGTTACAATATGTCATTTATACTTATATCCATGGATACTTATATCCGTGAATTGACCTTCATTGACTAGTGGAAAATCACCCCGTTTATACCTATCAGTTAGCCGTAGACTCGCCAGCAATTCTCTTAGCATTTCGCACTATCGGCGCCAATAATTCGCTCCTCTACCCTTCCAGAAATTGATTAAACCAATCAACAGATCACTCAACTGTTTGTTGCAATCAAACATGTGTAACTGTAGGCTACTCAATATATCTAGAGCTAGGTTATTGGTGATGGCCCAAAGACATGTCGATGGTAAATATAAAATGAGATAAAATGAAATGAACGAAAACTATTCAGGAATTACAGGCATGATGCAATATGGAACCCAATACAACCAAAAAGGTTATGGTTCACAGATTGTAAACTTTTTACATAAATACAACAACATTCCCAATCAATCCAATATTCCATTTTCAAAATGAATGTTGGATAGCCGCGCGCTCCCTGATCTCAGTCGAAACAATTGAACGTTTCGTTTATTAAAAGTCCGATTATACTATAAATTGTCTCACAATACATTCAATTGGAAAATTGAAAATAATTTAAACGCTGACATAGCTTAAGCTATAGCTAGGTTGCTTCTGGTCGTAGTCAGCGGTTTGTATTCGTTATATATCGTATAGGTGCCCCGATGTACATATTATTATACAAGAAAAAATATCATGATCATCAGAAACGGCACTTTTTATGACAATTCCCAATTATATATACTTTACCGTAAAGGGTTTTCCGACAAACTAGGACATTAACTTAAACGAAAAACAATTAAATCCCGATGTTCACCCTATTGCACACGTGCTATGCCCCGTAGACGCATAAATTCCGGGGCGCCATTATCGCGACGTCATCGCTCCCTTCTGACAGACAACATATTGCGCCAACATAGTCGTATCCCAACCTTGGGGTGTATACCATGTCATATATAGACTAAAGCAGAGTGTAATTGTATAAAATGTCTTTAATAATAAAAGAGTTTTTTTGGGTTACAGGTTAATATTGCCTGTCACACTTCTATACCACACTATGACTGTTTCGGATGGCACGTTAAACTGTAGGTCCCGGCTGTCATTGAATATCCTTGGCAGTCGTTACGGGTAGTCAGAAGCCAGTAAGCCTGACGCCAGTCTAACCGGGGGATATTGGGTTGCCCGAGTAACTGGGTTGAGGAGGTCAGATAGGCAGTCGCGCCTTGTAAAACACTGGTAGCTGAATCCGGTTAGACTTTAAGCCGACCCCAACATAATTGGGAAAAGGCTCGGGAGATGGTGATAATGACTTCTATTCCACACTAACATGTTCGAAAAACTAAACAACTACCTCTTAACTACAGATTAATATACTACTGTTGTGTAACTGTAATACATTAAAAAATACTGTAATTTTTTTATTTAAAAAGTAATTTATTTTGCTTCTTTCAAAATAGATTGTAATTTCTTCTCGACATTGCATAACGTATAGTATTTTTTAATGGAGGATGCTTCTACAAGGTAGGTACATTTTTAAGCTTGTTATATCCCTTATTAAAAATGTGTTAATATAAATGCTTTAGTGAAGCTGCATGAAACGAGTGTACTTGTGTGTAAAGGTGCTGACTGTTCTAGTATATAACAACCCATATTACAACGGGCTCATAACAATGTTAGGAATTTCCTCGATGCTCCGTAAATTGTAGTCGTCAGAAATCTCCTCATGACGAGCTACCTGCCATTCCTTGAATGAAACTGAAAATGAGTCAAGGATTCTTTGAGGTAAAGACTTAAGTTGACTACGTAAGTATCGCGAACGAACATTGCTTAAAGGAATTTGAAGAACGAAGTCTTCTGTTATTTTAATCTAGATTCAGAGAATGATTCATTTGTTTACATTAAAACAGCGCTTTTGTTTTTTTTTTAATGTTTCCGTACTGGTACTTCTCTTTCACCAAATTGTTAAAGATTAAGAGGAGCTCGCGTCTATGAAATAGCTGGACGATTCGATTGATCATAAAGTCAAGCAACTCTTCACACAGTCAATCAATGGATGATCCACCTATGTCGGGTAGACAGGCAGTCGCTCTTTGTAAAATAATAAGAACATATAAATAGGTAACGTAGGTACACAGCATAATGAAGCTACTAGGATTTCTACCTGATTTCACAATGCAATATCATTTGAATGAATGAAATGAATATGGAACGTAATATTATGATTTCAATCTAGCCAATCAAGCCGAAACTGTCACCGATGTGAGAAGCAAACAAAAGCATGGATCTTCCATTTCAGTAGTTCCTAATTTGAGCATTGTTATCATACGTGGAATGTATATAATATGAAATGATTATTACTAATTATTATTAAATCATTAGATTTTTATTGGCAGGTGTCATAGTTCCCGTAGTTTCCTATATCCTAGTCCATTAACATCCCTCCACAATGGCCCAGGTAGCAATTTAGCACAAAGCCGAGGATTGTCCTTGGGTATCTATGTTGGGGTCTGCTTCCAGTCTAACCGGATTTAGCTGAGTACCAGAGTTTTACAAGGAGGGACTGCCTATCTGACCTCCTCAACCCAGTTACCCGGGCAACCCAACACCCCTTGGTTAGACTGGCATCATACTTACCTACTGGCTTCTGACTACCCGTAACGACTGCCAAGGAAGTACATTTCTATACTGTATACAGAGATAATCGCCGGTTACGTGACCATTACTTTGGTTAAAGTTGTTTCAAAAGGGCTTCAGCATGTTGGCTTCGACCCGACGCGCGCCTTACAAAAGTCCGGGACTCTATAGTCGCGAGTGCATCGCAGAGTCACATGAAATGATTATTAAAGACTTAATTCATTTTTATTTGATGATCAATCTGTCAGCTTGTCAAAAGATTGACCTTCGAACGCTATTCTCTACGTCCAGCTTGTCAAACCACTCGTACTCGTAAGTTTGTATATTGTTATCATAACGTTATCGTTTCGTTTTATCGTCGTATATCGCACCACTCGAGTGTTGATCGCGATAAAATCGGTCCAATTGATTTTTCCGATACAATCGAGCATATTTGGCCCTTGTTTTATTGTTTCGTGTGTATGGGCTTTCATTATCGCTATAGATTAGTTTCGGTTGAATACTTGAACCAACTACGAAGCATATTCAGCTGTTTAGTTGTCAATTATCCCACAAGCCTTAACGTTCACAGGTACCTCTTCATAAATGAGTTCAAATAACTCCTATGTTGGATTTGAAGATTCGTTTTTAAATCATCAGAACGTTACGGTACTAAGTTCTTCGCCACGTCTGTATATGTATGTATGTGTCAATAACTACTTAACACACTTGTGCAATTTCATGAATGGGTAGTGTAATTGAAGACAAAAGGTTATGGTTATATACCAATAATAAATGCTGATCTATAGAAATTATGGATAGATCAATTACGTAGAAATTCAAAAAGTTCCATAATTCATACCTCTTTAAATTACGACTGGGACCAAAAATAATAATGATTCTCCAGCGTGCACTAATATCTTCAACACATATCTGATCGCTGAGAGAAAATAGGAAACTATTTTGTAATAATAAGCGATCGGTAAACATGTTCTAATGACATTGTTGACAGGATTACGGAATGTCCAATAATCCCGAAACATTCATCTTCGCTAAAGTTTAAACTCATTAAAAATATCGTCAGCGTATAAATAGTGTCGTTTGAAATAAAACGATTGACTAATTAATACTTTTAGGTTCGTACGAGAAAAGTTCAGCTCAGCCGTCCGTTACTACATCAAATATAAGTTGCTTTAATAGAAGATATAGTACAAGTAAAAAAAAACCTAGCCGTATCTGTTCAATTTTAACATTCGAATTCAATTCAACCTTCCGGTATTGAGGTAAGGTTGAAAATCCATTACAGAAATTGGACAGATTGAATCAAGTTGATGTGCTGGCGTCTGTCCCTCAAGTCACTTAATGCGGTGTTATGTATTTGACTGGAAACATTAAGAAATGTATTAATGTATCTATATAAATATCACCATCGAAAACCTGTTAATGGAAATTAAAACTTAAGCCAGTCGTCGATAGGACAATCATCGCAATCACATGGTAATTGATAAGAAACCCAGTATACAATTGGCTTAGAAACTATTTTGGCACAAATACAACCTTCAAACCTTTCGTTACAACTTTTTAAAGACAACATTTACTTAAATCTCCAAGTCTATTTACAAAATGACTTTCAAAGTGTTCCATGTTCACTTATCAAACGATGTTTAAAAGAAGTCAAATTGTCTCCGGATCTCTAAAGGGGTGCGAACACAACAGTAGCATCGTTATTCCATCATAACGAGTGTTTGATCTAACTGTTCAACAGGTAGGTATCGGATATTCCACAGTGTAAACAAATTCTGAAGATGACTGTACTCGGGTGATTGTAGATCATGCCTCAGTCTAGAGGTGGCATTCCTAACATAAGTACTGCGGCTATAGCGGATACGAATCATTATTTGACGTTGGAGTCAGCTTTAATTTTTTTCTTCGTAAGTGTATTTAAAAGCGTAGATTTACACACGTTCCTACGTGCGATTCGTACAAAGCCTTGTTAAAAAAGTTTATTTGCACAGATTCACTCTCACCTTTGGGTCGGACTATGGAAAACAAGGAAGTAAATTTTGTCTTTGGTCTGTGTAATGACAAACTTACCATTATGAGACATGTTTCAATATCTGCTAGACAAAACATTTTTTTTCATGTAATGTAAATGTAAGTAGATTTTGCTCACATGCACATTATGAAGCAAATAGGTACTTACCTGTGTCCTCTTCCGCAATTTAGGTAGGTATAGGTACCGTTTTTTTTTTCGAGAACCTACGTTGTAACTTATAGGCTACTTATTATGTTATAACTTGTAAGTACCTAATCGTCTCGACAGACATCCCCGCAAGTCGACGAGCGACCAGCTCTAAATTCTTCATAGATCTACTTTAACTTTTTGGAGATCCGAAACTTCTATTTCTTGCAACTCAATTTAAATAATCTGTGAACGTGAGATAAACATTACTGGTAGGGTAATACTCACATAAATTCTAATAGCCTCTCATTTTTGTCTTTATGTTTCTTGCATTCATCCAATAAAATTTCGATTTGTATAAGAATTGTGAAACATTTTCGTAAATTCATTTCGCATTAGATGCAAAATCTGTACCCCATGGCTTTCACAAAATAAAACTTTATATATTAGACACTTAAATGTATTGATTCTGCTATTTATTTACCTTTTTACCGTAATTTTACTAATAATTAATAGGTAGGTAGGTAATAGGTAATTTTTCTCTCGGGAGAGGTTCGAATGTAGGATAAACGGTTTTGATTTAACCCAACTTTGTGTGTGTGAATAACGAAATCACTATGAACAAATATGAGCTAAAACTTTTCATTTCATTAGTGCCACTGTCGCGCCGTGGTTTAAAAGTTATGTCGCAGCGCGCTACACCTGCAGGCATAGCTGGCACGCATCACGACTGCCGCAAAATTTGTCGTCAGCATCCTACACCAGGGCTGAGCTCCGGGGAGTATTTTTTACTAAACTCTTAATTGAAAGGTTCGTAGAAGATATATGAATGACACCTAATAAATTTGTGCGGCCCTCCGATATTTTTAGTAATTAATATTGGTTCGCGATTGAAACTAAATCTGCATAGCTCGTCCCTAGATAAATAGATATATATTTAAAACTCGCCCTTGCCCTTTGAGAAGGTTGAGCTTACAATAAAATATCAATTATACGATGAATATTTGAAACATTAATCGTTGATTGGTAAACTGATGAAATAAAGTGGTTTAGTGTTTTCTGATCGATATTAATAAAGAAAAAAAAATTAAACACATTTTGTTGGCACACAGGTGCACTCTATTTATTCGCTCTTATAGACCGATGGGCCGGCAATCCCACACTACCGGAGAAAGACCAGAAGCAGGACCGACATTTGCGTGCTCGCGGTGCACGGGTGCATGAATTACTATCATGCAAACTCCGGGCTGCTTTATAAAATGTCTTACTCCTCACAGAACGCTTTCGGTCTGATCTGGAAATTGAAAGAACGCTAATTAGAAGCTACTCTTATTATTAATAATTAGAACTACACGCCTACTGATTCAGTTGCAAGCGCGAGGCGAACTCGTTTAGTTTACCTGTCAGCACACATATCATCAACATACATAAAGAGCCTTGTTCTTAGTTTTAAGTAGATATTCGCATTGTGTTAATAATTTTCACTGGTAATCGCAAAAAAATAAGCAGTATATAACATACCTATATATCAATTAATGTTTACTATATAGCAAACGTAAATCGCACTGAGTCGACAAGGCGCAAATATTAATAAAAATATTCCAACTGCCACAACTGCCAAGTCGAATATAACCTCTAAAACAGCGAAGCAAAAATCGGCGAGCTTCTAGAAAGCAATAAAGCCGTGGCCTGGGGCGATGGATAAATATCGGATCGTTTGCAAACAGCCCAACGTGTGCCTTGCCCCAGACGACTGTAAATATCTCGACGAAGAAAGTGCGGCCACGTGCCACCCACGCGCCGCGCTACGCCCCAGCCCGAATATTAAATGTTTCATCTTTATTTTGTTACCCCGTGGATTACAACACTGTTTAAGTTGCCCGGGATAGTTAATAAGTCCCTTTTCATATAGGTGTGCAGTGGATTTGTATTGATTTATGAGCTAATCTGAAAACCTGTTTGAACAGTTCTATATATTTGGCTAGTTTTGTAAATATCGTTTTTTATGTAGTCTTACTATTGTCAATCGAAGTTGAAACTATAAGTAGTGTGAACTGATTTGTATATTATGTACCGACATTGATATAAGCGCATGTAGCAGTGGCGATACTGAAAAAGCTTTACAAAAACATTTTTTTCAATAATTAGATTAGATACTTTTTATAACATAAGTAACTAACATTCTTGTTTTAAATGGGTTTAAGACTGATGACTGACATTTTCGCGACACCACATTTGCAGTAAAACAGTTCAAAACAAAAAACACGAAATGACAGACACATGACATTTTTTACAAACGTAAAATCCGTATTTTTATGAAAATGATTAAATAAAAAATCCACAAAAAAAATGTTTTAAAAAATGATAATATTGAAGTAAAATATTATAATTTTTTTGGCACTTAAGACACTTACTATTGTGCAGTAAAATGGCTTCAGCGTAAGTACTCTTACCAATTAGTAGATTTATCATCACGCTATAAAGGCTCATTTTAATCGGTCTAACTGCTAGAGTTCGCTATTTGGGTAATTTTTGTTCACGCATTTCATAGAAACCATGTTGTAATCGTTTTCATTAGTCGATAACGGCCCGCATGCGGATTGTCAGAAATTCTTCACCGCGCATTTGTTTTGCGCGAGTGCGACGATGCTGATAAATTAATCCCCGTGCGACGCATGCCTTAACCCAATCGGTGAATTTTATTGGGTTTTACGTTGCTTACGGGAATCGCGCATGCTGGCTAGCAACTGAGTTGACGCCAAAAGTAAAATAGCCTCAAAGTTGAACTTTGCGAGCTTTTGAGTAAGGATTTCTACTTAAGAGTAAAATGAAAAATCGCAAAACATGGGCCATTTTAAAGAGGAACTAAAGATGCCTTTATATTAAGAAACTGTTTTGGTTGCCAGGTGTTGCGCGTGCCGCGATGGGCACCATGGTGGTCATTCAGCCGCTGGGAGATCCAACCTTCCACTGATCTGCTTGGTGCCTCGTGATGACGCGCATCATCATACTAGACAGGCAGGTGGTAGCGGACGACCCCGGCCAGTTTCAGGTCCGAGTCACGAGGAACAAGACGACTTCCATCTTCTGGACGATGCTTACATTAAGAAACACTTCAAGTTGTCAAAAAGAGCACTTTATCTTGATCCGTTCAGGTATGGAAATATTATTTTCCCATAATATAAATTTAGAATTGCGGATATGTAGGTAGATGTGCGGATGTTTGTTACTCTTCCACTCAAAAGCTTCTGAACATTATTTTTAATAGGTGTACGATATACGAAGGATAATACCGTTCTCCACAATATTTTCGGGATGTGAACGAAACTACACGGAATAGCTAGTTTTATGAACGCGCGAACGGATAATAAATACTTATATCTGTAGCTGAAATTTGACTAAGGTAGCTGACTGCAATGCTGCTTTACCTCGGCTTATAAGCATCTTTAAGTTGGTTCTCAGTTTAGCTGTGAAGAACTATTCCATGGCTTTCGTTTTCCTGGCTACAATAAAATAAAAACATTGTGCTAGCAGCACATTTAACAAAAGAAATGTAATTAGGTTTCTTGTAATTGAAATAAAACGTATCATGATTAAGCTGGTTTTGTCAGTTGCAGTTTACAAAATACAAATTAAGTTATCAAGTTAGGTTACAACTAAATCATCTAAAAGTCTATACCTAGGTTCCCAATATAACCCTAATTCGAATTACTTCTGCATGCCAAAGTTGAGATAAATGTGCGGATACCTTGCAAAATGCACCTTATATCTACCCCAAAAGGATCAAAATGATCTGACAATTTTGACAGAATAAAACATTTCTATTGCAAAATTATCAACCCACATATCAACGTTTGTTCAAAGGTCTAACGAGACCCATGCCCTATACCACCCAGCAATCTAGAAAATCGATGACATTTTTTTTCATAAAGACCCCATTGCACAAGCTCCCTTGTATAATATTTTTTTACTAATTATCTAGAACCATGCGGGTTAGTTCTTGTGTGCATATTAAAAGTGGCAAAATCATGTGACATGGTTCCTCATAAGTTATGTCCTTTGAAATTACAGATTTCTTTAATTAAGCTCTTGGTAAAATTATTGATTGAATTTGATGATTTCTACTACGCGGATTTTGGATTGGAATTCACTAGATTTTGACGTTTTTTTTTTCTTTATAATTTTGTTATATGTATGTACATATTATTTATGTTGTGTCGTTAAATGGATTTTTGTATGGTTAAAACGAATCCAAAAAAGTTGCCTGTCCTTTTGCAGTAGGTATATATTATTATTTAATTGTTTTGATGAAGAACTTCAAATAATTTTAAATTTCATTGAACACACAACTTGGCCAAAAAGGGCTTTATCTCAAAGCTGTCTTTGTGTGAGTTGTTTTCTTGTTGCAAAAGTATGTTCAATTGCACATAAGGCACGCCATCTATCGGTCGCTCACCCCATTGTGCCTATGTTTAGGGTGTAAGGTGCACCGCGTGCAAGTGAGTTTTTTATATGTGGAAAATCAGTTTATGATTTATGCGGTCCCCATGAGCGTCCCGCTAATATATATATTTTAAATAAAATCGGGACTGTGTCTATTAATTTTAGTTACTGGAATTTAGAAAAGCGTTTGAAAAATACGTGAAATATTATTATCAACCTATGTACTTATAAAGTACCTACATTTTGCCAAGGAATAAACAAGAGAACAGTTTGGTCGTTCTTCACTTCAAATGTTAAAGAACTGGGAGTTCTTTAACCAGATATTTGGTTTCATTTAATTCTGTGCCATTATTGTCTACAAAGCTGAAGTTCGCTACTAATGGCTGTGCTACACACAAATTTCAATCGGACTAATAGCGCATGCGCGAGGCGTCGAAGCGGGGGTAGTATGATTCAGTTTCAGTCGTTTGCATCGTACAGTGGACATTCGATTGCACAAGTGATATCTTTGTTGTTTTTCTTATTTTTTACCTTTTTTATGCCGTATGTATATCTGGCTTCCTGATAATGATATTATGCCAAAAACTTGAAAATGGAATGAAAGTTTCATTTTCGCCGAATAGAGACACTAAAATAGTCTAAGTTTTTTTTTAAGTCAGAGTCACACATTAAAAACTAATAAATAATAATATGTTGAATAAGTACGACTTGAAAACAAAACTGTAAAAAAGTAAATATAACATTTTAAATAAAGACAAAAATCTGAATTTTTGTCTCCGGGGAAAATATGCAGAGATCGAGCCAGGTTAGGCGTATTTGATGACTTCAATAGAAGCATCACAGCACGTTGCATATTCAATGAACGGAAAAGCAATACTAACTTTACATGCGAAGCTAAAGTTTTCTTCAAATTCAAATGTATTTTATTTTAACACTTTTCTACGTGACTGCACCTGCGCGAACTTTGCGGAAAGGCCAACTTCAGTTTTGGAGATTAGAATGGCAACAAGTTGGCTTCACGAGTTGCTGAAGCAATAGTTTTTATCAGGCATCACACCGCGACCGTGAAAGTAGCATATTATGCTATATGATTTGATATAAATATTATAACCTATCTGTACCTACCTATTACTGTTACATCGAAATCTCTTCAGTAGTTTTTGCGTGAATGACTAACAAATGCCGTCAAATTCAATCAAAATATTCCCGATTATAATATGTTTTTTGTAATGTGAATAATATTTATCGTTCTTTACCAGGCGACCCCTGATCACGTTTCCCATGACTCAAGAAGGTTCCACGAACTTTAATTTGGCACGCAAGTATAAAGTCAACCAACAAATTCTAGACGGATTCTTGGACCCAGGCGAAGCCATTTCTGCACCAAGTGTCTTTGTAAGTATCTAATCTGTCGCTGGACTCTGAAATTAACTTCATCACAGAAAGCAAAAAAATGTGCTGGAGTAAACTTAAGGCAACTAACGCCCTCTACTGGCAAAATAAATATTTTCTTGCGCCATCTAACGCATGGTGGTAGAAATAATTATATACCATTTAGTATACCTATACTAAGATAGATGGCGCTGCATCATAAACTAAAATAAAATTATTAAAAAATATAATTATGAACAAAGTTATAAGCAATGCAACGCAAAGTTATATATCAATAATCGTTTTGTTTCAGCCATACGCCACATCGAAAACAGAGAAAAGCAAAGCCAGTCATCATGATAATGAAGAACTTATTTATATACTCCAGTTGCCAGATTGGGAGTATACATGTCCAGTCCATAAGCAATCAGTCAGGACTCCGAGGTTATTCCTTTTTGTTATTTTTCATTTAGTTTTATTTGGTTATATTACTGTAATAACTCCGTCATTTTTGAAGTGTTTAGGAACCAATCTTTTGCCAGATGACAACTTTCTTTTTATTTTAACGTTGTCCAACGTAGTCGTCGTCGAATCGTTTAACCAAGAAAAAAAATAACTTTTTTCTTTTGTAGATTTATATGGCACTCCTGCAAGAAACCGAAAACATCAAGGGGCAGCGAACCGACGCATGGAGGAGGCCCTATGAACAAACCGAAACCTTGGTTGTTAAGCAGACATACTGATTTCGATTTAATGTCTCAATGGTAGTCAAATTTTATTATAATGAGTCTTTGAGGCCTGCGAACTGGTAAAAATTTAAGTAAAAATTAAAATAGTCTAACACAATGTTTTGATTTTATTTTTACACCTTTACGATGTAGATAAGTGTCCGAGACATAGGCAGAGAGCTCACGGTGAGGTAGGGCTCACTTCTCAGATTAGCCGTATGATATTTTTATATACTGAAGTAAGCAAAGTAACTCTTGATTTGTACAAGGTGGTCTTTTTCGGTGGTGGCAGTGCGCAGGCAAACTTACTGTCAAATGCTTTTTTAACATTGCGCGATTTTCTCGCTGCGCAACAGCTGCTGCACGTAATATAACGCTGTGCAACCAATGCTGCACACCAATGGCTCCAAAGAACAGTAACAGTGACATTACCCTTTCGGGTTTCTATTAGGGTGAGACCCCAGGGCAGCCATACAAACTCACTGTAATCAAATCAAAGCCTTTTCGCAAACTATGTCTAGATCGACAATCATTCTTCTGGAAGCAGCTACGCCATGGAGAACAAAATAACGAGCGGAGATGCCACAAGGCAACCAGGCCTTGTCGTATCAACCAGGGCATGGGCAGGGCTCACACGTCACAGTGGGCGTGGCCAAAAATCTCAGTCTCAAGTGAGCTGTCGTCCAGTTCGGATGTCTTGTATTTTTATTGTTTTTGGTGAAATAATAGTTTTAACAGTTAAATACGATGTTTTTGGGGGCTAAAATTATTCAGAATAAAAACTGAGGCATGTTGACAGCACAAAATTTCACTTATAAGTAATAATAAGATGTATTTTTAATTTTTTTATTTATTTTCATTGCTAATAGCTAGAGACATCTGCCGTCGAATAGCTGAATTTTTATCATTTCTCCCTGATTTGATACTATTATTTAACTATGTTTATTATTGCGACAAATGTTAGTCTAATATGCTTGGTACGTTAGCTACGCCACTTATGGTAACTACAAATTATTTCATAAATAAATTTGTTAATTTTAGATATGAAACAAGGATTTTTTGAAAACAAAAACCCCGCCATCTGTTGGGGAATAGTGGACCTCATTTTTAAACAAAATAGTATTTTGTATTTTGACAAATAGGTATTTTGACGTTTTAGGGTGAAAGTGCCTATGCCATGTAACTTATTCAAAATAATTATTACAATTAATTCCTTTTTTATTTTTCTTATCGTTTTAGATTTCCTATTAATATAAATATAAGAAATACATGGAGATGTATTATTAATCAACCTTACTGGAAACCTACAAAATGTTACAACTACATATGTACGCTGAAACTTAGGTTGCAACGTACTGCCTACAATTTATCCTACTATTATTCCTTAGATTGTAACTGTCTATCGAAGTGATACCGTCAAATTGTGAAACGGAAAAGGCCTCGCGCGCTGATTAGTTAAACGGAGCTGAATATATATACATATTTCAGGAAGCCGCTTCCATAACATTTTTAACAAACATAAACTTTAGATAAATACGCATCTGATTAATCGATCACTGCTTATGACCTAAGTATCCTCAGGACTATTTAAAAATCTGACACTAAAAAACTTCCAAAATCAAACATAAAACAGTAACCACATTTTTACTCTCATGACCTCTATCTATTTCTTACCGACACTTTAAAACTTTCAATATCAAACATTGAAATCAGTACCCGTAATCAGTACCTAATCAGTTTTTTTCACTCGCAGTATGCTGAGAACTGGTGCAGCCACCCTACTAATTTTGAATTTTGGCGAATGTTCTAGAATAAATTTTCGTGCTGGTCACGCCAAAGTGTTGAGTAGACGAACTAAAATTAAGAAGAGTTCGTAAGTCAACCCATAAATAACACCAAGGTGTAATTTTATACCCAGGTGTAGAAAAATCCACAATGTTTGTTGAATGTGGATATTCACTTTACAGTTTAAATTACTCCCAATGAAATAAAAAAATCTGCCGTTGAGCCTGGATAGTAATGAGGGTTGTAAGTCTTTTTAACTATGTTTCGTATTTAGTTTTGCTAGAAATAGAGCGTCATCTATTTTAATGTCATAAAACTGCAGAGTTTGTATTCGTGTTTAAACTATGAAGTTTGCTAATCTTGGGGAACTACTGGTTTGATTGTAAAAAATCTGTGTTAGATAGCTTATGTAATAGAGGGAGGCAAAGAAGTTCCCATGGAACGCCGGGTATGTAGATACTGTCTAGAAAATACTATTTCAGCTTCAATGGAAGTCAGAAACAGAATTTTTGGAATAACGTTTCTCATCTTACACATTTTGCTGGGCTTATTTTAAGTTATCCCATAAGACATTTCTCTATCAAGACGATATAATTTTTAGTTTTGGGACATTTGTACCCTACAGTGTAAGTAATGTTGCAAAAAGTTTTGATGTTAGTTTAGTGTTAAATTTTTAGTTATTCTATTCGACACTAGGTGGATTTATAAAAAATGGGTGGTTTCCAAAGTAGGCAGAGCATAGGCGGAGTCATCGCCCATTCCTCGTCCCCCGCACACCCGCATTTAGGCGACGCTACTTTCTTAGGAGATTTTACGTTGTGGCATCTCCGCTCGTTATTTGGTTCTCCATGAGCTACGCACTATGGAGCGACTACCTATCTGAACTCCTCAATCCAAGCTACCTGACCAACCCGATACTTCATGGGGAGACTGGTTATTAGACCTGACGGCGAAAAAAACAATTCGTAAAGCTATTTTGTTTCTAGATTGTTTCGTTTTGTCTAGTTAGTAAATAGCCGCTTAACAATTTTAAACACATTGCGGTCCAAAATTCTAAAATTGTTGAAAAATTCAAAGCCTTTACACCTTCATTAACCGACTTCCAAAAAAAGGAGGAGGTTCTCAATTCGGCCGGTATGTTTTTTTTTTACACAACATTTTACGATGCTCACTATGCAGATAATAAAAAAACACATCTACATTTCCTAAGCTTTCAAATCTTAGGCCAAAGATCAGATATATACAAACAATAGCTTGAAACCACGTAAAACCCGTAACAAAATTGTTAGGTTTTGTCCAATTTGTGGCTCTAAAATATGTGTGTCCACTAAAATATTGGATGGTGTCAACGGTGTCCTTCGGCTTTTGCAGGGCCATGTACCTATGTCAAGACATCAAGATGTGTCCTTGGTCTGAATGTGTGAATGGGTCATGGGTGCTGACAAAAAGGGCGCTATTTTGAATAATTATGCATAGACCCACTGTTTTGTTTTCGAAATCCTGCTAGGTTAAGTCAGATTACGAGTAACCGGCCTATTATTATCTCCGACTACTGAACATAGGCCTCGAATCCCCATCAACCCCTTGTAAGGTCCAACTTGTCCACTTAGGGGCTGTACTGTGTGGGCGGAGGCGAGATGATTGAATAACGAAATTATATTTATTGTTAAACTTCTCCCCTCAGCTCCGCTTTAGTGTTTTGAGCCGAGGTTTCTAGAACTGCTGCCAAAAAGTTTCATCACAAAGAATTTAAACCTAAACAGCAATAAGGTTCTATTCATCCAGGAATATTACTGACCATTACATAGACAAAAGGATTTCATTATTTCAAAATAAAAACAGTTTGAAAAATCCGAAATATTAAACAAAATTTCTAAATTTTTAGCTAAATGTAAACATCAAAAATATTTTTTTTAATAATACCTAGTTAAAGATTTTCGCGATGGCTACTGATAAAGTGATGTCTAATGTGGCTGATATGTAAGTTATACTCCTTTTATATACATTGAAATTATGATAACCCAAAAAATCTCTTAGCGCTGGTTAGTCAGGTCAGGCCGGACAGGATTCAGGTAGAACTCAATTAAGCCGGTTGTACGTACGCTAAACATTTTCACTGTCTCTGCTGAAAACTTGTCGTGCCTACTACAGACAAGACGAATATTGGAGAATGAAACTTATAGATACACCTTATTTGCTTTCTGGCAGTGGTAAATATGTATTTATCCGCTACCATACGTCAACGCAAACAAACCCTTCCTAATACGGCCCCTCAGAGCTCCGAAGTAACGTTCACCCTTCGTGTCTTGCACAAACAAGATTATTTTCTTGATCAGTGCCGATATAATGGCCACAGTTCGTTTGTAGAAACGACGAGAGTTCTTACAAACGCCTGGTGTTTTTTCTTAGCCTGTATTTTGTACAGCGCACTTACTCTACCTCTAGTTTCTCTTCGAATTTCGTAAATAAGTACCACCCCTTTATACTTGAGTACCTCAGAATCAGGGTTTACAGTTTTAATAGTCGCACGAGGTAATTTAAACTTGTATCAATATTTATATACTGATCGTTGGGTTTTAATAAGTAATTAATTCTTCTTATATTAGTCCCATTGTAAAACCTGGATTCGATGCACTGAATATGTCAGCCCCGTTCATCGTTCAAATGAACGCTGATGGAAAATGGGAGAATACGAGGCCAGCAAACTTGGATGAAGAACGTCTCAAAGCAGTTATTCAACATTTAGTCAATTCTGACGCTATTAATGCTGCTCAGAGCTATTGTTGTCAATGTGCTGCTGAGAATCAGGTATGATAACAATATCGAGTATACAAATACTTCGGCGTAAATACCTACTTTAATATATTATGTGATGAAGAAATACAGAAACGATATAAGGGAAAGAAAGACGATATCGAAGAAATATCGCCTTCTCACTCGGTGCGAGGTAGATCGTTGCACACCGAAGCTGTCTCTATTTCTTTTTGTGAGAATCACCTGCTTTTATGCGCAGTGACGTTAATGAATATGTATGTAATGAGAGAGAGATAGAAGGGGCCTAACGGTTCAGCGATCTCTCTTGCACCTTGGGCCATCTCATGACATTGGGTAAGCGTACACTGTTTTTTCAACTCAATGAATCAACTACACTAAAACACTCTATAACGGTACTCGTGCCCACCGAATATATTCATAAACGGACCCTTTTACAGCTTCCAAAGACCCAGCCGCAGTATATACCGGTGGTTATGATGCCAATATACTCTGCTGACCAATGCCCCTTTGACATGGATTGTGAAGTTGAAAAGATAAGAGAGGCAGAGAAGAATAAAGCAAAGAAACCAAGCAAGAAGACCAAATCACAAGATGACACAAAAGAAGATAAAGAGAAGGACAAAATTAAACGGACAAAAAAGCGTGGCTTTGTTATGCAACGTCTCACAGACTTTGATTTATTATCGCAATGGTGAAAGTCGATAAAGTTTTGAAAAAATAGTAAAGTTTTGTCATGTTAATTATTGTTTGATATTATATAGTGCTGAAGCCTGTAGATGATTTTTATTTATACACTTAACAAAAATTTTAACTGTCTAAGCTCCCAATTTCCAGAAAAACAGTAGACGAAAAAAAACAATAGCGTTGTCGAATGTCTTCGTGTTAAGGAAGAGCACTGTACGTGCTATTTATACAAACTTGGTGCTAGAGGCTGAGAAACTTATCTGGACACCTTTTTCACACGCGGTCGATTAGCCCCATGGTAAGCTATTGATTAGCTTGTGTTATGGTTCAGTCAGTCAACAAAAAATACTTTTTAAAAGGTCTAGTATATAAAGCATAAATAATATGGCTTTAAAGGCCGCAGTGAACGCAAAGAAGCAAACTCCTTTCATCGGTAAGTAGCTTATTTGTCATGACTCACTAACTTTGTTCAAATATTATTTATAAGAATGTCTATTTTACTGTAAACACGACAATTTACTTAAAACGTTGATCATTCACTAAGGTATCTCATACTTTTTGTCGATTTACTATTGCCCGGTGTAAGCAGTGGCTCTATTTTCTTTATGCTTCTTGGTTTAGGCTTCAACAGTTTTTTTTCAATATGGCAATTCAACAAAAATTTGGGTTTTAGTCTTTTAAGCCAATGATAGTCATCCATAGTAATCTGTTCTACTGTCGTCTAGTTTGACTATGGTCGATGGCCGACCACGGTGTTTGATATTTGTTGAAGTCAATGTTATAGATTGTTGCACATTGCATTATTATTTTTATTTCAATGACTATTTTAATTATGTTACTATAACAAATATAATGCAAAACTAATGAATTGAATAACGCGGCAGGCTCTCATACAGGTTAGTAACGAATTTTAAACTTTGTTGCAGCAAACGTGAGAACGTAATAGATTCCCCATGCCACTTTTTATGTATTCACGCCTTTCAAAATCCCAGGCAATGCTACTCAACTTGCGATGCGTTTCTGCGCATCCCTCTAGATTTTGTACATATAGGTCTATAGTGAACCTATCGTATCAGTCTGGTGTAGTAATTAGGCAAAGGCCAGTCAATTTCGCCATAAATTGTGAGAAATTCGCCCAGATATTTTTTTGTTGAGACGGATGCAAGTGAATCCATGGTTTTCAGTGATAAAAAAATGTTCTCACGGTCGCAGTCACGGTTGCGTCGGGATTTTTTATGGGAATTTATGTCCATGTGATATACTTCCTGTACAGATGCACGTATTAGCTCTGCCCAGGGGCCCGCGTCCGATGTTTCGATCGCATTTCGTGTTCGTGCATGGTGTCGTGTCTTTGTATCGCCGTTAACGTATTGTAAATCCCGTATGATGCTATTTGTTGCATTATTCTTGAACATATGATTGTGATGGCCTTGATTATGACATTGTCTACAGTTGTTGAGCTAACGAAACAATCCAACACAATGGCCTTGTAAACTTGTTGTTCCTTTTTACTCCTTCATGTCTTATCATGGAATTGTGTTCATTAAACATTTTACAAATCAATAAGTGCAACAATTATTTTGTGTAGCAGTCATGTATATCTTGGTTCAGCCCTGCCCTCTGATTATTGATTGAATTTAAAGTGAATTGTTTTATGCACTGTTCATGACTAAGCTCTTTCATGGTTTTTATTTAGTGGTGATCTTTGACAATCTAGAATATTACCCTTACAGCAGACTATATTTTTTTATAATTGCAATTAGCTAGGGTTGTGTAAAGTTGTGTCAAATCTCTCACTAGATGTAAATAACTCATGCAACTTTTTTTAAAGTTTGAAATAAGTGTACAAACAGATGGATAAAGTTAAAAATGATT
This sequence comes from Heliothis peltigera, assembly GCA_958496145.1. Taxonomy (NCBI): domain Eukaryota; kingdom Metazoa; phylum Arthropoda; class Insecta; order Lepidoptera; family Noctuidae; genus Heliothis; species Heliothis peltigera. The sequence continues at coordinate 9,840,739 of OY292321.1, read as the reverse complement.
TAGTATTTACTAAAACTTTAGTTGATACTTTTCCTAAAAAAGAAACATACTAAACAAAGTACTTCATAAAAAATTACTTTAGACATTATTTTGAAATACATGCAATGTCGGATCACCATATAATTGCAAACTTTTCAGGTTTATAAGGATAGGTATGGAAAACATATCAAATCAAAACTGGCTTATATTACTATTACAAAAAACAATGTGTTTTGTCTTCTTAACATTTAAATGTAGTCTTTACGTATTGAGATCTTTGGTTAATTACAATCATACAGTTTCCACTCTCATCATCATCTCCCGAGCCTTTTCCCAACTATGTTGGGGTCGGCTTCCAGTCTAACCGGTTTCGGCTGAATACCAGTGTTTTACAAGGAGCGACTGCCTATCTGACCTCCTCAACCCAGTTACCTGGGCAACCCAATACCCCTTTGGTTAGACTGGCATCAGACTTACTGGCTTCTGACTACCCGTAACGACCGCCAAGGATGTTCAATGACAGCCGGGACCTACAGTTTAACGTGCCATCCGAACATACAGTTTCCACTCTATCATACATAAATATTACTATTGCTTACACTTGTTAATTCAAAAGTATTACATGGAAATATATCTACACTTTTGGTACTAAAATAGTATACATCATTTAAATTAAAGCATATGCTTGTAACCCTAAAAGACTTCAATAAAATTCTCTAAAGTTGCAGAAATTGACACAGATGTACATGTCAACATTATTGTTTAAAATAAATTAGCGGCCTGTCTGAGCATTGCATGGGTGCATGTTAGTTTCACATAAAAATATAACGAACCAAGTTTGTGCTGACAATTATGACATTTTTTTTATTTAGCATAGATAGATAAAATCATATGAAACTACTCGGCCTGTATATAACATTATTTGATGTTAAATCTTAATATGTGTTTCTTGTATATACTCATTTCTTTTATTTTGTGTTTTATTTGACTACATAATTATTACTCATCGTAGCTATCAGCAAATTCATTGGTTTGCCTTCAAACTTTGGAACAGCTTGTCAAGTCATTTTAGTGCTAGTTGTCTTCTTTCTCAATACTTTGAACATTACCCAAGATTTAGTGTTGCATCCGCAAAATCGCATAGTGTTACAACTTCATTGTAGATTAGTTTCTTTGACTCTTCAGGAGTTGCCTGACGTTTTGGTCACAGATTTAGAGTTTACTGAGGGCAATTTTTTGAGTGTAATATATAGATCATATCATTCAGTATTCAACATGGTGATTTAATAACAACTTCTGGTGTTTTAGTGGTCTTTGTTTTTATAGGTACATATTTAGTGCTCATATTGTAATAGCGTGTATGAACATCAGTCCTTATCAGAACAACACATGTACCAATAGTTCTAGTTAAAACAGCATAATGCTAAAAGTGTAAAAAGTGTTGGATAAACATTTTAAAATGCAGCGAGCTGGCAACTTAATTTGGACCAAATGGGTCCATTTTGAGATAAACATGAATGCTAGGTAATCATTAGATGCTATTTCATTCATTAGTTTTCTTTGTAGAGTAGTATAATTTATTTTGAATGTGAATTAAACACTATCCATTCAAAGATAAATCATCAGTATTGAAACTGCTTATGATGCATATGGCACTGTGTCAGCTATTCAACTGTTTTCTCCACCTAAATCCTTAGTCGTGTCTATCGACTTAGTAGTTGCTTGGTACCTACTACAAAATACAATACAATTAACAAAAAAAAAAGGAAAGTACAGATACTGTGTGGCCGTACTGACAGTTTTTATTTTACAGGAATCCTGCTCATGCACACCAAATAAACAGAATTTATCAAAGGATTGTGAGTAATACAATATGTTTAATTTTATTTTTGTTTTAATACAATTGTTTTATTCCATTAAGTAAGATTTGTAATATTAAAAAAAAAACTCATAAATCAACTTTTATTAAATTATTAGGCCTAGTTTTTGTTTGGGAATATTTGTTATACTTCTATTAGAAAAGTTTCAGCGCATCTGTAACATAAGTTAAATAAAAGATGAATAATTCTCTTATACTTTTTATAATCTGTATGGAATTATAATTTATATTGATAAACATGAATGTTTGCAGGAAGAACCTCCCACTAGTATGGATCCATCATGTTCACGCAGTGGGTGTGAGATCTATGATGGAGCTAACATAGTGCCCTTTGATATCAAACAAGAGATTAAGACTGATAGTGATCCTGTAAATGAGAAACCAGTAACCTCGCAGAACAATGGAAGGCAGCAAATCGACGACATCGAAAGAGAGGATTTTGATGAAGAGAATAGAATCCTAAAGCATTGTACGGGAATGATTGTCGATGGAAAAATAGCTGCACCTGCCCACTATTCCGGGAATCTTTCCAGTGCTAATTCAAGCCTAGCGTCCAGTTCAGAGACAATATCAAATCTTTCCAATCTAATTAATACTACACATGATTATAGCCTTCCCGGTTGCAGTAAAGATGGAGATGACTCCAATACTACTATTAAGAATATGATTCATTCAAGAAAATATGTGGTGCATGAGCAAAAAGAAGATTTTATGCAAAAGCTGTTGAATAGCAATACACAGGAGAAGAAAGAGTTCCCTAAAGGAAAATTGTATAAAGGAGATAAAATGGATTGCGACAATGAGGAGGGCTGTGATATAGACGGTGTAAGTGGTCCGTCAGGGAGAACCAGCTCTAACGCATCGAGTATAGGAAGCTCTAGTTCAGACAGTACTAAGGAGTTTAGTGTGCCGTCCACCTCAAATGCTGAGAAGTTGTTGGGTCTTGATGATAGCCGGAAGAATGAACCAGGGAGTTCAAAGTCTTCGGTGAGTATAAAAGTATTGGCTCAGAGTAACTTTTACTAGTTCTAATATAAGTGTGAGTCATTCAAATGGTACTTATTCCATTTATTTTCAGAACTACAACTACTGTGATGGTGAAGAAGATTCTGAAGAGGAAGTTGTTGAGGAATCCTGGTGCACATGCTTGTCTTCACATGAGGTAAGATTTTTTCTTTAATCCAAATATTTTATACCTTATTAAAAAAAAGAGTATACCCAATAAATTTGAACGGTTGAACTGATTTTGATGAAACATGTCTATCAACCACCGTTGGAACACCAGCTTTCGTCTAAAAATCCACATCTAAATTGATTCATCTGTTTAAGAGTACAGGACATTCAGACAGACATATCTAGATGTCAAACCTATAATTTCCCTTTGCTTCATTGGGGGCTAAAATCATCAAAAATTTAACCTTATTTTAACTTTGGAAGTTACAATCACACAAACACCATACCTCCAAGTTTTGAACTTGTCATTGTTTAGGGAAGGAAAACAACATGCCTTTAGGTCAAATATGGTTTCTTACTTTCTTGTTTTATTTTCAACCTTTCAAATGTAAGTTGGTAATTTATATCCAAATGAAGTTAATATTTGTGGTAGTGAGTTACACACATTGAGTAGATAAATGCATGTTTTGATACATCATGCGGGTGTGACATCCACAGTCCAATAGCAATGTGATGCATCAATGTTAATGTCCGTTCTATATTTAAGTACTGCATTGCTTTTGTAACTTCTTTCTTTAACTTCAAAGAAAACACAAATTGTACTCAACATTTAAAGGATTTTTTTATTGTATGTATTAACAAATTATACCACACATGGAGATGTTTAGCTAAAATAGATTTTCTTCAGACAACATTCCATAGAATACCTATTACTAAGTGTTCTTCCTCTAAATATTTATAGACTAAGTGTTCTTCGTGTCTTTATTAAATATCTTTCAAATTACATTCCAAGAGCCAGCTGAAAAATCATCCTAGCAGTACCTAACCGTAGTTTTTAAATTAAGTGATTAAATGAGGTGTCTCAATAATTAAGCGAAGATGAATTTTATTTTTGTGTATGGAGACAAATTGTATTCTAATACATCGCAAGCAGAGAAAATTACGTGATATGCAAAGATACTTACACTCCCATGAGCATCTTAATTACACCCCTAAAATCTGTATGCTATTGCTAACAGTTTTTAATATACACTAAAATACGTATTTCAGGATGATGACGAAGATGATGAACCAGAGCCAGAACCGGAAAGAATTTGGGTAATATAATTTTACTTGAAATGTTTACATTCTACTATTCACTTAATGATCCGTCCGCCATTTTGAATGCAGCGCTCTAAATTTATGTTTCAAACTCTATCTATTCCAAGGTTTAGCAACTGGGATGAATGTTTCATGCGCGATATTAATATTAAAAGCATCATCGGGTTACTAGACTAGCGTGTTAAAGTTAGGAAATAATAAAGGTTTTCGAATAAAAAAAAAACAGCATCAAGTCACCATTGTTTACAAATTTGTGTAAAAACTCATGGTACACGTTTCTGTTAAATTTATTTTATGAGAAAGTTTCAAGATTTTGTATAGCTTCTTGAGGATAAATTTTTGGTAAACAGCCGCTGCCCATATTGACTGACTTAACGAGAGATTTTTTAGGAATTTTATTTTAGACATTCCTTTCTCCGACATAAACAACTACCGAAAGCGAAGTTCGTACTTAAATTAAATAAAAGTCGTAACAATGGTTCCTGTTCATTTGTTTACAAAAAAATAAGTCGTCAGTGGGTTTAAATTTAGATAGTGTTTGCCTACGCTTGGATATTTTAATTGCCTACTTCATTTGTTTGTGTAAATTTGCAGTTTCTTAATAGCGCATGATGATATTTAACATTTAAGACCCAAGCATTGGTTTGCTGCATTGCATTCATCATTTATTTCATTTTACGTTCAATATAAACTTTAAATGTTCAGTCACGGCCTTTTAATACAGATACAGGGAATAGTTTCTCCAGTATAGTAGAAAAACCGCGGGGAGCATCAATTTCTTTTGTCAATAGATACAGCTGGCATAATGGTATTTTGTACCTTCCTTTGTACGTCCCGGTAACTGGGCACAATACGCTCGCTCCGAGTTAGCGAATCTCACACCACATGATGTATGTTTACAATTTAATTACTGCACAGTGTCTTGTTACCTTGAATTGGATAGGCTCCGAGACTACTTGAACTATTTCAAAAAATATTTCAATTTTGGGACGCTACACTATCCCCTGTGAATATAGGCTATGTTTTATCCATGTAAGGGAAGAAGTTCCCCCGGGACGCGGGAGAGACTGCAACTAATAGTTATATAAAAATTAGCATAATTGCAAGGATTTATAATGCAATAGATTTTAGATTGTTTTTTTTTTGTCACAGCTTCTAAGTAACTGTAACTTGAAAATGTACAAAGTATTCATCTGCGGACACCGCAGCGTAACTAATAGCAGTTAAGATATTCAGAAAGCGACTGTCGATCATGTATTATTCATTTAAAGCAAGATAAATAACACACGTCTATCAATAGTGTTGCCCTAATCTCGCAGCAACTTTTTGTTCATTCGATCAAATGTTTCTATTTAAATCGGACGAAGGAATCTTCCAAGAAATAGTTTGCAAGGGACCTATTGAACCTATTACTATTGTTTTGGAACTAGATTAAAAAAATATTCTTTCAAAGGAGTTAAAAGATTCGTTCTTTGAGTTTGTTTTGTAGAAAATCAAATTGATATGAATATTTTGAAATCTATTTCGGTGTTTTTTTTTTTAATTTAATTATTATTTATATTATTTATTTTTAGGAAACATGTTTGATGACTTTTTAGCTTTTTGTTATATGTTCGTTCACCACCGGTCTGAGAGTGTGAATCAAAATTATCAACACCAGTTCTCAAAAAAAAAAAAAAAAATGTTTATTTCAAAGTTTTGTCAGTTATACTGGCATTACCGCTTGGGGCGCGGAAAGTCTCAAAAAGTTGGAATAATGGATATTTAATTTGTTTTAACTATTATTTTGTCTATAAAAGTGAATGATATTGCATATACTATGTGCATACTATGTCTGATAAGCAAAAACTGATCGCGGATGTCCCACGTTTTAACATGATTGTCAATTTAAATCATATTCAGAGCTGGTTGACGACGCGTGCAGTCGTGCATTCACACTTATATACGGTCCATGTCTTGTCGTAGTATCTATGGTTATACTTGAAAACCATTTCTTCCATATTACCATTTAAAAGGCAATGTGAGGTGTTAAATAAAATCTCACTCAGTTAAGCTAAATTAGGTTATGGTGAGTGAATTATAAAAAAATGAGGATATTTTCTAGAAAGCAGTTCTATTTAGGTAAACAATATTAAACCGATGTTGCATTTTTATCAACCATCATGATAATCTACAAGCATTCATTCTAAGAACTAAACAACTTCTGCGTCTGTTTGTATGTTTCTAAGATTTTAGAGTCAACCAAGCTCTGCTGAGTTTTTGTATTTATATTGCTTGACTCAATAAGTAATATTATTGTGTAATTTTTTTTTTATCACAGAGGAAGCGTCGTCATGATCCACCACCGCCGCAGTCGAGCAAAAAGTTTTGTGGGGAGGGTTCGTCCTCATCGTCTTTGGGATCTGACGGGTGGCGCTCACCCACTCCGAGCTGCAGTCTGGCTAACACTAGCGCCATCCAGGGCCCGCCTGAGATCAAGCCATGGCTTAGCAGGTTAGTGCAACTCCGAGTTTCTATGTTTTGGTTATTGTAGTTAGGCTAGATACATTAACAATCTCTCACGTCAAAGATTAAAGGAAGTACTGCTCCTTTGAAATGTCTACTTTTCGCGTACGCTGAATAAGCAGTGGATAAACTTCCAAGCAATAACATTAGTAGTCATAGCACTTGTGATTGGGTTTGTTTTGTAAAATGATCAGTTTATCTCTATAGGTATGATGACTAAGATGTGTGACTAAAGTTGCCTTTATCGAAATGAGAACGTGCTTCGACGCTAAATAGCATCAACTGCACAAACTTATCAAGTCAGCTGCAAGCACGTGTGGTCTAGTTCTACCTGGAAAACACATTCTAAATACGACCTTTGTTTACTTCCACAAGCCAAATATATTATTTAAAACATTTTTGTTCGGGACATTGGCATTTTGTCCTTTATGAAAGTTAATTGACAAAAAATAGCAGCACAGTCATTGTTCTGTTAATTTTTTTATTGGTTTTGGACTGACGAAAATAGCATTTGGTATGTTTTCCAGAACGTGTAGGATGTGACAAAATTATATTATGTTAGCATTATTGTTTTTTGCATTCCCAGCTTGTGCTACGTAGTATATCTCTCGTAAGTAAACAGATTGATGATCTAGAGAAGATATCTTGAACGCTGACAAGCATTGATAAAAGTTAAAACTGTTAATGAAAGCATATTTTGTTACATTCTTTGTAGTACCAGCAAGATTAATTTAGATGCGATTTTCTCATCCTAAACATATTTACATATATTAAAGGAAATCTATGATGTAACCATAATGGAGTTGAAATTAATTTTATATTACATGTACATTAATTGTCTGTTCTAAAACGTATTTACAAAAAAATGCCTTTCAAAGTGGGACTGGATTACTAAGACTTCGCTGTCCATGTATACTTTTGTCGGTCTGTCATCAGGCTTTATCTCATAAATAGTGGTAGTTAATAACTTTTTCTACAAATGATGTAAATTTTTACAAATGATGTATTTCTGCTACCGCTATAACAAAATAAACTGAAAACAAGAATTTCTTTTTTGTGAGCTCCCATACCGTTTTGTAAAAAATGGGATGAAACACTCAACTTTATTTTTATGATCAAATGCTTGAATTTTTTGCTAGTTAAATCTTTGTCCAAAAATATCCTTAGGCTAGTATAACTTCATAAACATTTTCTTATATCCAGGTTCAACAACTGGTCCAACGTGGAGAAGATACAGGCTATCGATGAGTTGATCAGCTGCTGCGATCCGAGTCAGGTGCGGCACATGATGAAGGCCATAGAGCCCCTGTTCCAACGCGACTTCATATCTCTGCTGCCGAAGGAATTGGCGCTCACTGTGCTCGGCTATCTACAGCCCAAGGATCTGCTGAGGGCCGCGCAGACCTGTCGCTACTGGAAGTGAGTTAATTATAATGAACTAGCTTTAGTAATCACTGTTGGCATTTTACTTCATATTAATTCTATTATATTCTATTAAATATGAAATCATATATAAATTAAAGTTGCAAACTTACATCCATAGATTCCTGGCCGAAGACAACTTGCTATGGAAGGAACAATGTCGCCGCATAGGTATCACCACGCTGAAGAAGATGCCACGTTCACTACCGCGCTGCGCTAGCCCGTGGAAGGCTGCGTACATGCGGCAGTACCTAATTGAAAACAACTGGCTACACAAACCTGTGGCTTCTCCAATCATCATGCGTGGGCACGATGACCACGTCATCACGTGCCTGCAGTTTTACGGCAACAGGATCCTTAGCGGCAGTGACGACACCACCCTCAAAGTTTGGTCGGCTGTCACCGGCAAGGTGAGCGGTGTAAAGTATTACATTTATTTGTATCAGTGTACATAATGATCCCAGTTATCGGAACAAAGTTATATTGATCAATTGTGTCGATTAATATAGTCTGAAGGCAATATCAATTGAGTTTTTATTGCCAAGCTAAATTATCAATTGTGAGAATGAATCTCGGTTAGGTAGGTATATACCGAATAATGTTATTGTAAGATCTTTGGCATATTCATATAGTAAAATTATATATAGTAAACTAGTTAGTAAAACTCCCTTTCATCGCTGGTAATAACACTTTATTTATTTTGGCAGTGCCTACGCACGTTGGTGGGTCATTCTGGCGGCGTTTGGTCATCGCAGATGGTGAACAACCTGGTGATCAGTGGCTCTACTGACCGCACCCTTCGCGTGTGGAACGCTAAGACTGGCCAGTGCCTGAAAGTCCTCGCTGGACACACGTCAACTGTGCGTTGTATGCATCTCCACCAAGACAGGTAAACTAAAACCCCTGCATACTTTAATAATGCGACTGGCTCTACAAACTTACTTTGCTTTCAATAAGATAAATGTCTAAAAGTATTTAACATTAAAGTCGACGCTTTAAATCGAGGAAATAGTGACTCGTCGGTTAATGAGCGCTTAAATACCATAACATCTGTATGCTGAGTATCATGCTACCAAATAAGCTAGCTAATCACTCTAATGCCGAGATAAATATGTACCTTACTTAGAAACTAGGTACCCAAGCAGTATTCCTGTGCATTGTGCACTATTATCGAATTACAGTACGAAGACTGGGACACATACAGAGAGAGACCTTACTTATCTCGTCCTAATTATTATGCTGTGCTGTTCTAAGATCAATACCTACATTTTTAAAGCAATGCGTGACTGCCTTGCGAAATAAACAGTTTATGTTATATCACTACATAGTATAAAACAAAGTCGCTTTCTCTGTCCCTATGTCCCTTTGTACGCTTAAATCTTTGAAACTACGCAACGGATTTTGATGCGGTTTTTTTTAATAGATAGAGTGATTCAAGAGGAAGGTTTATATGTATAATAACATCCATTAAATAGTGGAGAAGTACTGTTATTTTTGAATTTGAGTTTTTCTGTGGTGTATTTAGTATCAGCATTGCACCCGTGCGAAGCCGGGGCGGGTCGCTAGTATCACATAAAATAATATTTGATTTAGGTTTTTTTTTTATGACTAGAAATATATTCACACTTATAAGAAAATATCTCAATACTAAGTTACCTAACTGCCTACAACTATGAAGTAATTCATTGCGAACACTACGAAATAAATTGAGCTTGCGATATAATAAACAAAATTGTAAACAACGTCATAAATTATCAAAATAGTTATAATTTGTAATTCATTTCAATAATAAAGATAAATATTGTTTATCAAAATATCGCAACTAGCGAGCGTTTATCTATTCCTACTGCGAACAATAACAAATACCTTGAAGCGAAATCGTATTTAACTTTGCTAACACATACATAGCTACACATGATAGTAATGACGAATATGATAATAGAATAATGAAAAGCATGACGGTACTAGTTAATTATTCACATGAATGATGGGGTGTCTTCATCGCAAGATTTAGTTTGACCTACTTGTGAACATTATCATACTTTATCTATAGATACACATTTCAAACTATTTATCTGACAGATTTTTCAGTCAGACGCCCACAGTGACTGGCTAAAAAAATTGTAACATATGTTGAATAAATTAGCAAAATTCAACTGCTTTGGAAAAAATATGCCTATGCGACTTATCATTTACTGCTCTGCTAATATTATGTTTTCACAATGCAATAATTGCCGATGCCTTTTTTGCGCTAAAGACTTGGCAATATGGTACATGTCTAGTATTAAAGCTCAAAATGATTCTTATGATTATAAGTGGAACTAATGAGAATACGAACAAAATTCTTAATACCACTTTCGTTTTGCAGGGTTGTGTCTGGGTCCCGCGATGCCACTCTCAGAGTTTGGTCGATCCCTGACGGACGTTGTCTCCGTGTGCTCATCGGACACTTGGCAGCCGTCCGATGCGTTCAGTACGACGGCAAACTTGTCGTGTCCGGGGCATACGACTACTTCGTCAAGGTTTGGAACCCTGAGACCGGGGACTGCCTGCATACCCTCGCTGGACATACCAATCGGGTGTATAGTCTACAGGTGAGATCTCCTTTGTTACATCGTAGAATACTCGGGCTGGTTTCCGTGGTTCCCTCTAATAATATGGTCTATGCCCTCATAAATAAAGTAGCTTTCTATAGGCAAAATAATTTTCAAAGTCTGTTCATTATATGTTGAGATTTACTTAAAATAAAAATATAAAATAGACATTTCGATGAACATAAAGCCCGTAATCTAAAAAATAAACAATGTGAGAATTTTCAATTGAAAATTAGGTAGTTTTTTCTAGACTAAGTTGAAACAGTAAGTAAAGTTTCACTTGCGTTCCTGGGACAGTTGCTTTCGACACCCCAATGAAATTTGATCTATGGTGGTATTCTGATGTACAAGTCGGTATATTCGTTTGATCTGTAAAACACTTAGTTTTGATATAATATCTTAATTTCAGTTCGACGGTATTCATGTGGTAAGCGGATCTTTGGACACTTCTATTCGCGTTTGGGATGTGGAGTCTGGGCAACTGAAGCACACGTTGACTGGCCACCAGTCTCTCACATCAGGCATGGAGCTACACTCCAATATACTTGTCTCTGGTAATGCTGATTCCACTGTCAAAGTGTGGGACATTACCACTGGCCATTGCCTTCATACCCTGTCTGGTGAGTTCTGTTTTATATCATAATTTGTTTGTATATTTAAGACGGTATATTCATTTTTAAAGTATGGGTCTTGAAGAAGATTTTGCTTTCGAGAAAAGTATTCCTAGCTGTCTATTATGATCCGCTAACCGGCTGTCAATGTTTCTAGTAATAAAACTGGTAACAACAACAAAGTAAAAATACATTTTTCACCCAGGACCCAATAAGCACCAGTCTGCTGTAACGTGCCTACAGTCGAGCAACCGGTTCGTGATCACTTCGTCTGACGACGGCACCGTGAAGTTATGGGATGTTCACACGGGCGAGTTTATTCGCAACCTCGTGGAGTTGGGTTCAGGCGGGTCTGGAGGCGTCGTGTGGCGCATTCGCGCTTCCGCTACCAAACTTATCTGCGCCGTGGGATCGCGCAACGGCACCGAAGAGACCAAACTCTTAGTCCTCGATTTTGACGTCCCCGGCGCTTGTCGCAAGTGCGATGAATAGCAACGACTGAACCGACGCCTCTTGCGTCGCTACGCAAACCTCTATGCCCCATGGCAGTGTTAACGTGCCTACATCCGTGTCTGTGTCGGTCTGCATGGTTGCTTTTTTATGTTCTCTCCTATGTTTGGTTCAAAATTATTCGGACGGTGATGTGAGGATGAATGTCTGTATAGAGCTACTTTATTATCACACAGTTATGACGGTATGGTTTACTTTTGTAGCTTGACAGCAGTCCATGTTCAAAAGGAAATGGACTAGCTATCTTTGAAGCTAAATATACATTTTTAGAAGACCAATGACATTAACTAAAACAGTTTGAAAACACCTAAAAATACTATATTTTAATTAGCGCAGCGTTATAACGTCAGCCAGTGTATGATACAGCATTTCTCCGGATCATACCGTCAACAGTAACAATTTCAGTAAGATAACAAAAATACATAATTCGCCAGAGTATTTAGGACCTAATGCAATGAAGTTATATTGATCGGGAGTCTTAATTTGACATAACATGACGCCGACATACGTCACTTGCCATTAAACGTCTTTGAATGTCAAATAAAGGAGATGAAATCAGTACTTGGATGAGTAATAGTTATTGGAATCTTGTACCGAACACCAGTACTCGACTCATTACTAAAAATTTTGCATATCATAATATAATGTGACGGCTTTTGTAAATGTAGCTTTGGCGAATTAAATGTAAGACCGACCAGCACGACGTAACGGGGATAGAGGCGAGGTTCAGTCGGTTTGGTTTCGAGCACTGATGTGTTCGGCAATCTGCGTCGATAATTTTGCACGAGGTATTGCGGAAGTGTGAATGTACACCGTTGATATGGCAAGGGAATGAGTTGTACCCACCGGACTGTTACATGTGCAACGTGCAAATGGACATAAATTTCTTACTATAGTCTTGCGTAACTCAAGTATCCACGATGTACTCAAATAATAATCAATTCAATACCATTACTATAGTTGTAGTTGTTAAAATGTTCAGTAGATAAAAATGGTGGCTAAACAACCATGTTGCATTGCCAAATTCCTTTATTTTTTACTCTGTGTTCCAAAGAGATGAAAATCGGAATTAGATGTTAAGTTTTTTTTTTTATATTTAAGATGCTTCTCCGTGATGGTCTTTCTTACATCTCGACACAGTATGTATATTATATTATTATGTATTATAATGACTATACAGATCATTTAATCAATTTTATTATCTGAAACTGAGAATTATTTTGGTTGTTCAATACATACTGAGAACCAGATTATAATCACATGATTATATTGATTTTATTTTGAATAACATTTATGATAATTTGATTTTATTTTGAATAACATTCATGATAATTTGATTTTATTTTTAGAATTCAATTCCACCTTAGTTCATTATGATTTAATAATAATTATTTTATTTTACATCTTACTATATACTTTTATTTCATTGACAATGACAATAAAGCCACTACTGCTGTTTGCAGTTTTAATAATTTTATATAATTTGAATTTGTTTTTGTGTCGTCCACAAAATATGTGTTATTTATTTTAATTATATTTATTTTAATGAATACTGTGTCGTCCCTTAATATCTCAATTTAATGGCCAGCAATTTTATCGCTTAACTCTTTAATAGTCACTTAAGATAATGTATGTCTAATATTATAAACATTAATAAACATTTCAGCCTTGTAATGATACCGAATTAAGATTTAAATACATTAATTCTCAATGGTGTTAGTATGCGCGTATGCAATTGATCTTTGCGATTTTAACGTAACGTGATACAGCGGGTGGCTATAATACACACGCTGTACATGTATTTATTTGTTGTGTATATATACAAATAATAATGTGGTCATTGAAGGTCGCGTTTATATGTAGCCGCTGCTCTTCATAAATGGCTGTAATATTAAATAATTAAACGAAGACTGAAGCATAGTTATAGTGTAATATTTAAAGTATTAAATTGTAGTTACTCCTGTACTACCGACCATCACACTCAGCTGTATGTCTTTGTTGTCTACAATTTCTCCCCTTTTGTAAAACATTAGTTTTTTTTTGTTATTAGCTTTTAAGAACAGACGCGGACCCTGTCGTCACAGTAATGGAAATGAAATTTTAATAAGTTACGACTTACTGTAGTAGTATTACTTATACTTTTTAGTTAGAAATGTAATTATTACATTAAGTAATGTTTAAAACCAAAATGTTTCCATAGCTGGGGTTAGAAATTAATTTAATCAGTGAAACTCTATAGCAGTCTCGTGGAGTATGGCCGCACGAGGCTCGTTGCTCGGACATACATACTCCATAGTCCACGGGTTTGACACGTTGCGTGATACTCCCGATATGATCATTCAGTGCTGCACACGCTTGTTCATTTCTCACACATTGCTCAACTTTACTTTTATAGTTATATTTCTAGCCCCGATATACCTACGGCATTTTCTTTCGAATCTATTTAATTTATAATGTACTTCATCAACGAATACTGTCAAATTTAATACGAGCGAGTGTACGCCGTGTAATCAATTGTGTACTTCTGAAAAATTGGGGTGATGAGATTAAATGGGGCAGTTTTGATCACAAACTGTTTTTTATTGTAGCGATCGCACGTGACAGACGATTCGCAACTTCAATTGTATATTTAATTCATTATGTTGTATAATATAATCATGTAAAATAGGTTTACGTTTATGTAATATCCTCGGTAGCAACATTGCCCTGCAATGAGTCGATCGTAACTCGAAATATTTTGAGAGCGAGTCGGCAATGCGTGTGTTCCATGAATCGCCCGTTCGAACAAATGACTGCACAATTGTATGTTTTAATGGTGGAATTAGACGGCACGATGTTTGGTTGTTATTATTTTCATTTATTTCTTCAATTCCTTTTGCTTTTATGTATAATTATTGATTAATAAATACAATTGTTTTCAAGTTTATTTTGTTTAAGTTTTCATTGGTATTAACCAAAAGCACCAAAAGCCTTTTGTCAATAAAAAAACACGATTCATAGTCTTAGCACATTCATACTAGTTTAGAAATGTAGTACAATAAAAGGTAATTAATTAACATTATCGTTCACTATCTTTAAATTAATATAAAAATACAAAGTTGTGTTTGTTCAAACACATAACTCGAGAACAGCTGGGCCGCCAATTTCTTTAAAAACTAGAATTAATATTAACCCTTTGACCGCCAAAGACGCTTTAAAGCGTCATTCAATAACTTGATCGAGACGCCAATGACGTCTTAAAGCGTCCATCGCATTTCAACTTTTAATGACGAATAAAACTTAGCTAATGTTAATTTTCTGAATCAGGAATATTTAAAACTCTTCATATTGACTTCGACTACTATAATTATGCATTAAAACATTGAGCTATAGTATAATTGGACACGTAATACTAAAAATTAACTCATCAAAAAATTTACTTATATAGTTACACTCACACCGCCAACGACGCCTTAAAGCGTCGACTAGTGTTGTGACTACCCTCGAATGAAAAAAATAATAATAATAGGTCGGTAGTTTCAAAAATGGTGCCAGTCAAGATTTTTACGTCATATATTATTTTACACTAACTGTCGAAAGCGAGGCGTGTAAACGGCTCTGTGTATTTTTGGTTGACAAGCATATTATTATTACTGTTTCCGCATAAATTTGAAGCTGCGTTTTGAACCGCAATGGAGAAGAAGACTGGTAAGTTTACGTTATTTTTCTTTGATTTACATTTTTTTTTAAATTGATAGTAAAAATATAATTAGCATACAGTATGTACCGCATTAGCTTGAAAAAATATTATTCCTCGAGTCAAAATATTTAATAATTTTGAAATAGTGGCCCACCATTCGAATGTCGATACATCAAAAGTGATAATAGGTATTTATAAATAAAATTCCTAACTCTAAGACTACTTAAGTATAGCCAACATGTGTAACGTATTAATTATCGTATTGTATTGTATCGCTTACTTATTTTACACAGATTTGAAGCGCCCAAGAGAGCAATCGCCGAGCATCCTACCCCATGTTGCTCAAACGCAAGCCAAACATAAGCCCACATCAGCTGCAACTTCTCAACATACTAATATTGAAAAAAATATCACAAGACCATGTTTAGAATGTAACAAATATGAACGTGATGATAAAAGGAACTACTATTATTGTCAATTACTAAATGAAGAATTAATGTACATTAAACCGTGTGTTCGTTCACGTTGCTACATAAAAATGTTGAATTTTTTAGAGCATGCAAAGAACACTCACTTTGACGAAATAAACATAGATTTATCAGACACAGAGAAACAGTAGGTTTTGATATATTTGAAGATGAAAAAATAAAGAATATTCTTAATACAGTTTTTTTTTTCAATATAATATAATATTTATTATTTAACATAGTGCCTAGTTTCTAACTAATAATATTATTCTAACTAGTATTAAGTAGCTATATTTGTTTGCAGTACCTACATACATTGATCTATAAATATAATTTATTTACCTAGGTACTTAGTTTCCTTGTAACATTATAGTTTTCTCTTTACTTAAATAAACATCGACAACTTATTCGAACATTACTAATAATCACACATTTTTCTATGTCGTGAACGCCGTTGACGACTTAAAGCGTCCGCCTATGACGTCACAAGCGAGAACGTTGGTTGTTATAGTGTTGGGATTTGACGGTAGGAAAAAATAACATTTTATCGATGTACCCTCAGACAAATTATTATTATAACTGCAATAAGTATTTCACTAGCAGATCGTTTTGTGTTACGCGTTTTTATTAAAGATAAATATGGATCACGAGGAGCTCCTTCGTATTTTAGAAGGTGTCGATGATGGAATCGAAATTGAATCTGCATCTGACAGTGAAATTGAAGATGAATTTGAGGTGAGTCATTTCTAAGTTCACAAACCTACTTCTAACATTACAAGTTATACTCCGCTGAGATTGGACGGCATGCCCGAAATTTAGTTTAGCGTTTTTTAGCTCCCTTACGCCCTGTGTCACGGAGTACTCTAAGAATTACGGGTACAAATTACACTCGGACAGAAACACAAATGTGTGTGTTATGTGGGAATAACGACCTAAACTATTCGACTACCGAGGCTGTCCATAATAAATCATAATAAAATCGTTTATTAACTTTAAATGATAATTTATTAATATCCATAGTAATGGATATTCATAATTATCATTTAAAGTTTACTGTCTAAGGACTACTGTCCTTAATAATTAATTTTAATTGATATTCATTTATCTTTTTTAGACTGTACTAACTGAGAACCTCCCAGCATCAAATCCTGCAAATGTTCAGGATGAAAGTGATGTAGTTCAGAACATACCAGGACCACCTCCTATTCAATGGACAAGACAACCATTTGGAATAGAAACTCCTTTTTTTGATGACTTTGGTAGTGGTATTTCACCTTCATTAAACTTAACATCATCGTCAAACGAATTAGCAGTTTTTGAGAAGTTCGTGGACGAAGAGTTAATAAAAACAATAATACGCTACACTAATCGGTATCATTGCTACTTCATACTAAACACGGATTTGAGGAACCACTCGAGGCTGCAGACTTGGAAAGATGTAACCGTTCCAGAAATGTATATATTTTTGGCTATTACTATGTTAATGACTAGAAACAGTCGCTTAACGATTGAAGAGCATTGGTCAACAAATCCGCTATTGAATTCTCCAATTTACACAACTCTAATGAGTAGAAATCGTTATACGACAATATTAGGAATGTTGCATTTTTCTGAACCAAGACCAAGGCATGCCAATGACCTAATATTGTCAAAGATAATAACAGTGGTAGATGACGCAAGACAAAAATTTCAATCTAATTTTATTCCGTACAAGAAGCTATGTATTGATGAAAGTATTGTTCCATTTAAAGGAAGGTTAATTATCAAACAATATATACCTAATAAGCGTAATCGATTCGGCATTAAACTGTTTGTCTTATGTGATGTAGAAACGAGAATTATATTGGATTTTATCATATATACTGGTTTAGAAACTGAAATAATACGCGATGCAGACCTAGGTGTTAGTGGTTCAATAGTTATTACCTTTTTACAAAAATATTACTTTTCGAATAGACAAATTTATATGGACAACTGGTACAGCAGCCCCAAATTATTTATTTCTTTATTAAATCGAAATATAGGTGCTTGTGGAACTGTAAAACGTAATCGCAAAGAAATGCCTGAATTCAAGAAACTGAAAAAAGGCGAGAGGGATGTGAAATATGCTCCCAATATAATGGCTCTAAAATGGCACGACAAAAAAGATGTGTACATGATCACTACTATGCATAAAGATCAAATGGGACCTACTGAAAAAATTGATCGGTCTACAGGTTTACCAAAAATGAAACCCGAATGTGTTATAGATTACAACGAACACATGGGAATCATTGACTTGAATGACATGATGTTAAGTTCTTTACACAGTATTCGAAAAGTGACGAAATGGTACAAAAAGTTATTTTTTCATATAATTGACCTCTATTTGCTAAACGGTTACAACTACTACAAAGTTTTGCAAGACAACAAAACACTACGTTTTGCCAAGTACCAACTGGCAGTCGTAACACAAATTATCCAAAAGTACGCAGGAGACAAGACCTTACCGATGACTTCACGAAATGTAGACCAACCATTACGATTAATAGGAAATGCGGCACGCCACATGCCAGCATATTTACCGGATTCGAAAAAATTACGTTGTAAATTATGTAGTAATTTGAAACGCAAAAGGCGAGATACAAGATTTTGGTGCGAAATTTGTAAAGTGCCTCTTTGTGTTACATGTTTTCGTGAGTATCATGAAATAAAAATATTGCACTAACGCATAACTTATTGTCATACTTTGATTATAATAAATATCGACAACTATTAATAAATCTATCATCACGTCACTGTCTATGTTACGTTTTTATGACAAAATTACCCCTCTCCTTCGCCATTGACGCTTTAAAGCGTCGACTAGTTACGGGAAAATAAGGTAATGTGTTATTTTTATATGCAAAATCAATATTTACAGAGGCATATACATATACGCTAATGATCATAAACTAAATCTTCAATGGTAAAAGTATTATTTTATTTGTAAACCGTGTACACAAGCACAATGTATCGATGTTTTATCGATTCAAAGGTATTTTTTTATCGGTCTAAGGGTTAATAATTATAAACTAAATATTTTTTTATTTCATTATTAGTAAAACTTCAGTTGTATAAGCATTATTTTATTTGTAAACTATGCACAAACAAAATGTATCGATGTTTTATCGGTTTGCGTTTCCCATCACTATTTTTTTATAGGTATAATACAACGAATTTATTGCTTGGCGTCGGGAGCACAGTTTTTCGTTATTAGCGTGGCGGTCAAAGGGTTAAGAATAATGTAACCAGAAATATTCTATATCACAGGCTAGAGCCACTTATTGCAACACTAATGATAATGAATACCCTGGTAACCTGGCAACGAACCCGCAACGAGCGGTAAGTATTCTAGTAGTCACATAGCACGACTGCTGTGCAATGGGTCTAGGGTTCGATTCCCGGATCACCCATGTATGGGAGAGTACGTAAATGTCGGTCCTGCGCCTGATAACTCTCCGGTCGTATTGGATGGCAGCCCCATCGGACTATGAGAGCGCTATAATAAGTCTTGCGCAGCTGCCGTAGCTGACATTCTGTCTGGACGCCATCATATTATCAGGCTTAATGCCTTAATTCACAAGTCTAAACACTATGGAGTTGTACGGATACGCGTTCACTATAACAACTCTGGATTGCTTAGGTTGTAAACTCCTCGTCCACGGGTTGTTACCATGGTTGTTACACTTTCATACGTGAATTTTTCACCCCTGGATACCGATCGATGCCTGGCTGATTCAGTAAGCTCTCAACTAAGTTGCTCGTGAAAACTGACGATGACTGTCACACGTTTTATTAAACGTTTTTGATCAGAGAAGACTTTAGTCATTAAATTAGAATTTGATCGTCTACATACTTTTGTGATAAAATCACGGAGAACAAAATGATAATTCTTTCAAACTTGTGTCTTGGTAGATAGGTACATGATTCAATTTCCTCAGTAGGAGAATTTGAAAATGTAACTAACAAATATTAAATACACCAAAAATATACTGATTTAACTGGCAATTTTGTTGCGACGTAACGGGCGTAACACTTGTTGTTAGATTTTCTTCTGATTGTCCCTACAAAACGGTAAAGGTATCGGTTGTTAGGAACTTATCCACAAGTTGAACTCCCTGAAATCTCCTGAAATCTTGGTAAAGTTCAGAAAATGATTTCATCAAAACTATAGCCTTTACGTATGGATTATGAAAAGCCAGGATAGTTTGACAACCAGTCTTATCGAGAGGTATCGGGTTGCCCAGAATCGAACTGGACGTCGACGCTCAATAATTTCTAAATAACGTAATTTCCCTCCTTTTTTGAGCTATTTTGATTGGGCTATAAGTATATGAACTATACTTAAAAGGACCTGAATATTCAAGGGATTAAGGTTAGGTAAGCAAGTATAAAAAGATTTTACTCTATTTTGATGCTGTCAGAAACATGACATTTATGTTTTTGAGAGAGTATTGCATAAACGGCTCGGCAAGGCCGTGGCGTAAACCGAGAAATTACATGTAGAACGGTGAGCTAGTAGATACTAGTGAGCCAGACACATCATAGACATGTTTATTTACAGGTTCGTGAATTCTGGCTTCGAGGATGCAATCACAGCACGTGAGTATAGCTTGCTGCGAAAGGGCAGGTCCTTCTCGCTTCTCTATATGTGCCTCCTCTTGCAGTGCAACCTGGCGAATCGGCTGACGCCTACGACCCCCATAAATATCGGAAGATAGCCAAGCCTTGCACGTAAGTCTGCATTTATATTATTTACAGCTATGAGCTATGAAAAGCATAAAAGTAAATATTAATGTTTATGTTGCATGTTATTACCCTGAGCTTCTCGTGTCTAACAAATTTCTATAATTCGTGATTTTATTGAGGAACCAAAGACTTACTGTCTGTTTAATGCATCCACCCACACACATGTTACCTTTGTAGACCAACGTTTTTTAAGTGTCACTCAGCAGTATCCAACAGCGACAACATATTATTATTTACTAATATCTGATATCTTTTGGCATATGATAACGATGTATATTAATTTTATACGGGTACAACGAGAACAAGTAATAACAAAAGTAACAGATAGTTAGTCGCCTAATGTAGCAGTGTTCCTCTGTGTTGCACAAGTTAAAATATACGATGTGATTGCATCCAGGCCGTTTGTCGGCTACGGCGGCCGTTCTTTTTCAAGGAGATCAGCCAGCTGCACAGGAAATATTATAATGCACAAGCATTCGCGCAGGATACAGGTGCACTCTCTATTCCCTAACTCTCATAGTCCGATGGGACGGCAACCCGACACGACCAGAGGGAGATCAGGCGCAGGACCGACATTTACGTGCTCTCCGGTGCACGGGTGTTATATACGATATACTTAAATAACGAGGACACACTGTCGCAGGTATGGGGAGACCATGATGCACATGCTAAAGGGCTGCCTGGGCGCAGGACTGCTCGCTATGCCCAACGCTGTGTCCCGAATGGGCATTGTGCTCGGGTCTTTGGGCATTGTCTTCATAGGAGCGTTTGCTACGTATTGCATACAAGTACTGGTAGGGTACCGTTTGTTTTATTCTTACATTAAGTGGTCAAAGTCTGTAGCAACCAAATAAATGTACATATATAATATTTAATGTTAAATATTCATTACGTTCACATAACCATTAATACCATTGTCTTGTGTGATAGATTTGTGTTGTCGTCAGGTTCTCGCGCAGTATCAGCTGTGCAAGCGTAACCGACGCGGCTACATGGCGTATACCAAGAGCATACGCTTTGCAGTGCTGAGCGGACCGCCATGGATGCATTGGTCAGCCAACTGCTTCGCCAATTTAGTAGACCTTTTTCTCGTTTTTTGGCAAATTGGTATTTGTGCTATCTATTTCGTGTTTGTCGCCGAAAATGTAAAACAGGTAATGAACTTTACTAACGTTACGTACTATCTGTCCGAAGGCCTTCCTTCACTTAATTGCTAATCATGTTTATGTTCACAGATCGTGGAATACAATGGTACTGAGATTACAGTGCGCATGATCATTTGTTACTGTTACCCGTTGCTTCTTGTCTGTAGCCTGATTAAGGACCTGAAATTATTAACTCCTTTCTCGACAATTTCTAATGTTTGTGTGATGATCGGATTAGTCCTCGTGTTTTTTTATATAGTGGAAGAAGATGTTCTAGTGGATGATGACAAGTATAAAGTAAAGGGATTGCAAGAGATTCCAGTATTTATTGGTATTACCCTTTTTGCGCTGGAGGCAGTCGGGGTGGTGAGTGCATAGCTGGTAATAAGCTCTATTGTCGCTACGGCCCAGAGCTGGATTTTGGGTATTTTGTAGGTAGATATTTAAGGCAAATTGAAAACTGGTTCCATAGCTCTCATATAAATACCTCAAACAGAACTACAGACTTAGCTGGTAAGTAGTGGATCTATAATCAGGATACAGGCTGTTACAAAAATACCCGTAACGCCGTAAGGGTTAAAATGTCCCTTAGCAAAATTTCAAACACTGTAACAATTTCACAAGGTTTTTTATCGTCTGTTTTTAGTGTTCAAGGTAGACTTGGAAAGAACGCACAACTTTGAAAAGTTATGAATCGGATCCCCATACTTGCCACCAAGAATGCCTTATTAATAAATTGAATAAAATAAGTCCAAACACGAGGTAGTTGTTATATAACATACATTCATCATTAGGACAGACCCAAACCTTCACCGTTATGAGGTATCAACCGCTTGTATATATACAAATATAAATAAAATAATAAACTAGTGTTAAGAATGGCTATTATACTGGTTACCCAGGTAGCCCAGACGAACAGATTAGATAATTTAATAATAATTGCTACATAATTATACATACACAGAAATATGTTTTTCTTTACCAGTCATTCTGACATCAGGTTGGCTGGTATCCTCTCCATGCTCAGCATAAAGGGAGCAGACTTTCGCGAAAAGATTTTTGTATCAATAATTGCTACTAATTGCTCATTTTACGATTTTAGTTTAAACTTCGTACAAACATTAGGTAAAAAATATAGATTGTAACGGTACTACGTAGATGAACGCCTGCAAGTTTTAAACAAGACGTGGGCTGTAGTAAAAAGTCCTATTGCCTTTCTAAATTATAAGGCGCTATTCCGTCCAAATGTTACTGAAAATATGTAGCAATTATTTAAGAAATGAAGCAAATATAAGCACTTGGGTAGCAATTCTTGAATATACATTCAGATTCTAAGTACAATTTTTTAACCAACAATAACAAAATGTACACACTTTTACGGGTAATTTTGTAACTCCTTGCTTGACAGTATAAACTGTACTCATACTCGTATCCATGTACTGCCAGCTAATGGGCGTTTTTCCACTCACCGGCCCGGCACCGGCACCGGCACCGGCACCGGCACGGTGCCGGGGAAGCAAAAATGTACGGAAAAGTATGGCTCGTTTTTACACTTGCCGGCGCCGGCGCTGGCCCGGCCACCATACTTTTCTGTACATTTTTGCTTACACCGTGCCGATGCCGGTGCCGGTGCCGGTGCCGGGCCGGTGAGTGGAAAAACGCCCATTGGATGCTGGCAACAAGCAATTGCTTTCATGTCCCAGAACTTACAAGCTACCGTGACCTAGCGGCCAGTGCGTAAGGGTGCCGTAAACAATCGATAATTCCGCATCTTACGAGATTGTCATAATGTGCAGATCCTGGCTCTCGAGTATAACATGGAGAAACCTAAGGAGTTCACTGGGTTCTGTGGTCTGTTCAGTGTCGGAATGATTATCATTCTGACAATCTACACTTTTCTGGGTGTTTTCGGTTATCTCAAGTATGGAAACGATTGCAAAGGATCTATAACGCTCAACTTACCAGCAAATGAGAAGTAAGTAGTTGAAAATATTTTTTTATAGAGAGTATGCGTAGAGGTGTACTAAAAAAGATGAGTTTTTGGGTTTTAATCAAGCGTGGCAAGCTGTCTGACCATTGTTTGTTATCATTAGATAATTTGAAATTAAAAATGTTACGATTTTTCTAATTTGGTCATAACCAAATTCAAAAAATGTGAACTTCCCAAAGTAGGCATAGCCGTCGACGTAACTCGCCCCGAATACCGAAGAAACTGCTACAACTTACAGTGGGCCTAGGGTCCATGCATGTTGCCCATTGTTATTTAACAAAATACTTAATCTAATAGATTGCCCTATTGCCTCTATATTCTACAACCCATATTAAAAGATAGTCTTTGCATATCTATGATTTCTTGCAGAAAAGCGCAAGTGGCGAAGATAACATTTGCTCTAGCACTGTTTTTGTCGTATCCACTACAAAACTTCGTGGCGTGGCAAATTCTTTGGCGTAAGACGAATAAGAAAGTCGCTAAAAAAATGAAACGCACCTTTGACTATCTGCTCCGCATCATAGTAGCGTCCATTCCGTGTAAGTACCCAATAGTAGCAAGTGGAGAAGTTGGTTTCCGCCAAATTATAACAAAGCACTTTTTTGTGTGTAAAATTATTTCCCCCTTCTTTTTAGTATTCCCACTATTTTTGTTATTTCTATCTTCTACCGGGCAAAAGGAACCTGTCTGTTTGTGTGAATATCGACAGCTGAAGGTATCCAGAAGTTTCTCAAAAATAGGTTGAAAATAAATTACTGAGTGATTGTTATACAATGGGAAAGTTCAGATTTCCCTCAGCACCGTTTTACTTCGTATTTATTTTACGGCGCTCTTAGTGTGCGAATGTATTTTAAGTAGGTAATTTGTCTATTTTAATTGCGACCAACACGAGCCACGCGCGTTATTCATTTTCGTCAGTGGTTAAACATGAGGCGTGGTGTTTCAGTCGGGTTGGCGGTGGCGGCGCCGACACTTGGTGCGTTTATGGGATTGCTTGGTGCGCTTTGCCTCACCATGGTGGCGATCTTGTTCCCTGCTCTCATGGACATCTGTGTGTACTATCCGAACCAATATGGCTTTTGTTGTTGGAAGTTGTGGTCTGACATATTTATCATACTGTTCGGTCTATTCTGTTGTGCCTCGGGCGTTTACACTAGTTTACTAGAAATGTACGAAACCTACGATTTTTGATGTAGGTACTTGCAATAAAAGTTTAATGACTTTAATAGTTTCATTGATTAATTAGCTTGATTTATATTTAATTAATTTATTTATTTATTTACACACACAATTTAATCCGGTTGACCAAGATCAATCAAAAGCAATATCTTATTAATATAAAAAACTTATGTCATAAAAACTGTACGGTATCCCTTTGACGTTCAAACTCAAACTGGATACGAGAGAAGCGAGCTCTGGACTTGGTGATTTGGACTTAGTACTTGTTCACGTTGACTCGCGGGCGCGGTGGCGGGCGCGGTCACGAAATATCAAACATATGGCGTAGTATCCAAGTGTTCACGTACGAAACGCACGTGCGGTCTAAGTAGCGGGCAAGCTAGCGGCTGGCGCGCGCGCGCCGCTCGCGGCAATATCAAATGCGTGAGATGTTTGTGTGTGTTCACGTCGAACTAGCGGCGGAGCGCGCGATTCACTCGCGACGTCAGGTAAGTTCAACCAGTATGAACTTGTCGCTAGAAACGTTAGCGCGTCTTCATCATGTCTTTCAATACAGAAGAGTTTATTAGTGCTGTTCAGGCTAGAACTCCGATTTGGCAAAGCAAACACAGTCATCAAATCTTGAAGGATGTTCTCTTAAATTATTATATAAAGTATGAAATTCACCGTACCGTTCTCTTTCTTTATTAATTTCGTGCACACCAATTCTAATTTTTATCATCTCCCACTTTAGGTAGGAATTTTCGGTTAAAAATAAAAGATCGTCGTCCATGTTTATAATCTCTGACAACACGTCACACCCGCGCAAACGCCTGGCGGCCAATGTGAACACGAACCCGCCACGTCTTCGCGACCGCACCCGCCACCGCGCCCGCGCGTTCCAACGTGAACAAGTACTTACGACCTGTTTCACCACCTACGAATAAGTTCCAGATAGTTTATTTGGTAGATCATTTCATACTTATTCTGTTCTATTTTTGAATTTATCTGGCAGATAGTGGCTATTCAAACATTGTGAAACTGAGCCTTTATATGGTTTGGAGATACGAATGTTCAAATATCAAAACAACACATAGACTACTTTTTGTCGCGAAAACCGACATCCACGCGGGCGGAGCCGCGGGCGACCGCTAGTCACTAATAAGGGAAATTTTAATAACAAGGAATCGTGAGAACTCGAACTAAAGAACTAGGCCTATTTTATTTGTATTGATGAAGATCTCTTACAGCTGGGTACTCACTTAGCAGTGTAGCACGTAACGTATCAGATATGGTATCAACCTGCAAGTGGGTACAGCTACGAGCTGCCGGATCCGCAGTGCTCGCAACGACGTCACGTGGCAAGTACTGCGTTCATATTCATGTATAATATTTTTTAGATAATTATAAACGCCCACGTCGATTTTGGCAAAGTGAAATGTTCAAAGATAGAAATGGTTCTAACAATATGAAGTCTCAAGGGATTAGTGGACATTTCATTCGTAGGTATGTCGAGTACAGATTTTGAGTATCTAATTAATTTAATTGGACCTCAAATTGGCACTAGAGACACGTTTGAAGCTCGCGCGTACATACTCAGTACATAAGCGGTCGTGACGCCGTCCACGAGCACACTGCGAGCCGCCTTTATGTTCGCAGTGAAACCGCCACTCGGCGGGTCACTGCGAGCTTACAGCGCTCCGCGCGCGAGCGCCTCGCAGTGGGCTCGTGCATACGTACTCACTTGATACCGTATCTGATACGTTACGTGCTACGCTGCTAAGTGAGTACCCAGCTTGCGACGTTGGTATTAACGACTGCCACCTCTCGATATGAAGATGAAGGTGTATTTTAAATAGTATACAATTCGAGCTCGATTTGTCTGACTGTAACTGCAAATGGCAGGGCCAATTGACACAAAATAATGATGGCATCCAGGCCGATTGTCGGCTACGGTTCTCTTTTAATGGAGATCAGCCAGCTGCGCAGGACATATGATAGTACACAAGCATTCGCGCAGATACAGGTGCACTCTCTATTCCCTCACTCTCATAGTCCGATGGGACGGCAATCCGAAACGACCGGAGAGAGATCAGGCACAGGACCGACATTTTCGTGCTCTCCAATGGACGGGTGAATCAATCACCAACTCCCAGACTCCAGGCTGCTTTATGAAAGTTTCTCAAAACCCACAAAGCGATTTCCGAACCCGAGACCCGGTGGACAGCAGTCGCGCCTTGCGACCACTAGATCAGCGAGGCAGTCAGACACTAAATAATATTAATCCTAACGAACGCCAGTAGTAGCGATTTGGTGTTGGCTGTTGAGATAAATATTATTTTTAAAGTCCCAACATCCACCACCGATGGCCGTTGGGGCAAAAACTAATGCACCGATCTAACGGCCACTAGTGGTGCCTCGTTTGAGTGGTGGCGTTGGGAGTATGCCATTTTACGGAACACTTCAACGGTTGACAGCAGCTCCCGTGGGTATGTTATGTGCATAAAGATATGATAACAAGTCATTTATTCAAAATAGGCTGAAAATCAGCACTTTTTGTAGGTCAATTTTACAAAAGGCAGCCTCCAAAATCGCACTTCCTATGTGTTATAAACTTTTTTGAGAGTATAGATTTTTCTGGCATCTATTTCTTTTTGTAGCGAAAATAAAAACCTAGCATTTGACAGACTGACACAACTTGTTTTTTTTTTTTCGAGATTTAATTTGATTTTAATTAAAATTTTTAATTTTATGTATAGAAAAGTGAAAAACTTGAGCCTAGCAGGATAAAGCGGTCTGATTAGTAGAAAGTCGCGCCATGTTAGACGTACTCGGATTATCGTCGCCGGCAGGTGAGTCCCGTATCGTGGAGATCGGCGCCAGTGTGGGGGCAACTTAGCAGACTTGCTAACGTTGAAGCAGCAAAAATATAATTTGGATATTTGCAAATCAGAGAGTGTTAAATTAATCATAAATAGAATCAAGATACGTAAGAAATATAAGAAGCAATGTTTTTAAAAAAATAACAAAAACCTACTTAAAAGTAGATACTAAATGACCTCTTCTGGTCACTCAAACTTCTGCCACTAATTAGAGGAATTTTTTAATTCATTACTTCATCTACCTATTGAAATATTATTAAAATATACATGTAATACAACATTTGCATGTAAAATAAACAAATAAACACTAAAAGTGTACTGTTTAAAAAATATTGTATTATTCCAACAGAAAAAAGTGAGTATCCTATTTTAACTTGAAAGTTGATATGGCTACAAAGAATGTAACTTGTGAGATGCCGGTAGACAGAAGAGCGTGGAAGACAAAAAGATGCCCCCAAATAAAATTTGGGATAAAGGCAGGAGGAGACGATCCTACTTTATCTTTACTTGTTATAAATCAGAAATTAAAATAAGAACTTAAAACTTTTTAAATGTAATAGGTATCAATTTAGAATCTCGTTCATACAACAATATAACAATCATCCACTTCTCGGAGATCTTATTATTGTTTATTAGATTAGCTATACAAAAAGAATATTGGAGCATTAACAAATTATTATATAAGTACTAACAGTTTCGTGCATTTTCTTGTGTCATGAGAGAACTACGTCTTTAATGAATTGAAATAATACACTTCTTCATGCCCTGCACCTAATTTCCATTTAATGCTGTTGTTTTTTTGTAATTTAATATATTTTTCTATTTCAAGCTGGGCAACCACCTAAGTTCGACCCAACCTATGACCCACATAAACACCGCAAAGTCCCCAAACCGACATCGTAAGTATTCAGTTTTGATTTACCTGTAGTAAAAGCGTAAACCATCCTTTGTTTTGTGAGTTTTGTCATCCAGTTTTGTGAAACAGTTATTTCTGGGAGCGGGTGGAAAAAGGGTTGGAAGGTTAAAAGCTTTCTCAAGGTTTTATTACATAGACATTATAGATATTCTTATCTAACTGGCTTGTGTAAAAAACTAGGTAGTTTGGCTGATTCTAA
Source organism: Heliothis peltigera (assembly GCA_958496145.1). Taxonomy (NCBI): domain Eukaryota; kingdom Metazoa; phylum Arthropoda; class Insecta; order Lepidoptera; family Noctuidae; genus Heliothis; species Heliothis peltigera. The sequence continues at coordinate 9,811,759 of OY292321.1, read as the reverse complement.
GGTCTGTCATTACAGCTACGGGGAGACTATGACGCACATGCTGAAAGCATGCTTCGGAGCGGGAATGCTCGCCATGCCGAACGCGTTTGCTCGCATGGGTCTCATTTTTGGAGTTCTGGGAATCGCCTTTCTCGGAGTATTCGCTACTTACTGTATACAAATTCTGGTCAGTTGTCACTTATTTTTAATTTTTTGTCAACTGACTTAAAAAAAGGAGGAAATTCCCAATGCGAGTTTTGTTTGTCTTTGTCACTCGATTTCTCGGAGAAGCCTTGACAGATAAGCAAGTTTCTATTTTCTTATAAAACCATTACAGAGGTACCATTGTCATCAGGTCAGAAGCAGGGGATTGAACCTGATATTCTTACCGGGCACTAACATAACAAACGCAAAAGTTTTTAAGAATGTATATATGTTTGTTTGTTACTCTTCCAAGAAAAAATGAATGGATTTTCTTGAAACTCAGGCAATAATATGGTTTATGTGTTAGAATAGAATTAAGCCAATAATTACAAGCTTTTTAATATAAGTGTGTTGCGTCTAGGTGTTAGCGCAGTACCAGATTTGCAAGAAGTGGCAGGTTGGCTACATGTCCTACCCCAAAAGCATGCGTTTGGCTGTACTCTCCGGGCCCCCATGCATGCGATGGACCGCCAACATATTCGCCAACGCCGTGGATGCAATTTTGATATTTTGGCAAATAGGTGTATGCGCTATATTTTTGGTTTTTACTTCTGAAAACTTAAAACAGGTACATGATGACTGCCTGTGTTTTCTTTCTTTATAAAATTCTTTGTTGATAACCCTGTTATTTTTCTGTTGACAGACTTTAGAGTGGGCCGGTCACGCCAACTTATCACTGCGACTGCTGATTTGCTGTTTATATCCTATATTATTCCTCCTATGTATGATTAAAGATCTTAAAGTGTTGGCGCCTTTGTCAACCTTCGCTAACGGTTGCACCATAGTTGGGCTGGTTTTCATATTCTTTTATTTGGTAGAAGATGACGTATACGTTGATGAATCCCATTTTAAATTAAAATCACTAATAGATATTCCAGTATTTATCGGCATCGTTTTGTTCGCTTTAGAGGCGGTCGGAGTGGTGAGTATCGTATAAATGATGGTGCCTTCAGGTGCTGTAGTTGGCTGCTATTATGATTAACGTTGTCGTCTTCAGATCCTTGCCCTTGAATACAACATGGAAAAGCCTGCAGAATTCACCGGATTATTCGGACTGTTCAGTATCGGAATGTTCATAATTGTCCTCATCTATACTGCACTGGGCCTCTGTGGCTACCTCAAGTACGGGATGAATGCCCAAGCATCCATTACACTTAATCTTCCACAAGATCAGAAGTAAGAGTTTAATAATATGCGGTATCTCAAATTTGAAGGGATTATAACAGAAAAAACTATCAAAAGCCAGTCATACTCATACACCGAGAAAATATATACTTACCTACTGAGGGGCAAGCTTAATTTTGAGTTTGCAAACTTTAGTCACGCAGCCCAAAGATTTTATTTCAATTGAGTTTATTCATGAAAAAAGCATAAACAACATGTGCGTTCAATTGCTGAACAGTAGAACCATTACCAGTCACACAGATAGAGATTTTTAAACAGACAATTGAATTGTGTTATTGACTCTCTTCTCTCTTCGGTCCATTTCTGTGGACACAGGGCTTTATCGAGGCATACAAGTCTGAAGGTATTTAGAGAAGTTTAACTTCCATACGACTGTTCGAATTTCTCAACTCGGTGGATACCATTGAGTGGGCGGAAATTAGTATCTGCAACAAATTTATGATCAGATCTTCTATGTGGGAAATTTATAAAACCTCAGTGTACTTGAAAATTTGTAGTTAGTTGTTAATAGAACAATATATTTTGCAGGAAATCGCATGCAGCAAAGATGGCGTTTACATTAGCAGTATTTTCGTCGTTCCCGCTACAAAACTTTGTAGCGTGGCAGATACTTTGGCAAAACTACATGGAGAAAAGGTACAAGGGTACCTCGAAGGAGAAAGTGGTTGACTACGGCTTACGGATATTATGCACATCTATACCATGTGAGTTATTTATTATATTATTTTTATTATTTTCTCCAAAGAAATCCCAAAAATAGGAAATTCCCAAATCAAAATTTCACAGTTTTTTCACAGTTATTCAATTTATGTATTACTGGCTGTAACATAGAAACAAGTGACTGACAGTTGTGTAAAGTTGGAAGGGGGTTGCGTGAAGTTTTCTTATTTTTTAACTTTCTTTTGAAGGCCCCGTATCTAAAAATTTACAATTATGATTTTTGATATTGCAAATAACATTGTTATGTTGTAATGTTATTACAACAAATTGCTAGTAAGTCTATGCGAAATTAAAGCAAAATCTTACCTTAGCTTAGGCAACTAAGTTAGGCAGTAAGTCTATGCGATAATAAAGCAAAAGCTTAGCTTTGCTTAGGCAGCCGTACGCGGACTGCTTCAAGTAGCTGAGACCGACTCCATAAAGCCGCGACCGCGCGGTGAACTATAGTCATTCATTTATTGCCAGAGCATTCGAAATCTCCTTCTTCCGTCAAATGTGGTAGAAAATCAACTGCTCGAGCCGTTCATAGCGACTGCTCGCGTAGTCATCAACCGACCACCCGTGTACGTCGCTCAACCGCTCGCTGCTCAGGCAGTCCGTATACAGCCGTGCTAATATGTGGCCAACTCACATTCAAGACTCAAACCTTTGAGAAATTTCGAAATTTGATGATAGTACTTCGGACTTTTTTTCAGTCGTGATGGCTCTGGCGGCGCCGGCACTGGGCCCATTCATCGGCCTGATCGGTTCCTTCTGCCTGTCCATGGTGGCCATCCTGTTCCCTGCCGTCGTCGATATCTCCGTGTACTACCCTAACAACTATGGCCCCTGCAGCTACAAGCTGTTCACCGACATCTTCATCATCTTGTTTGGAATATTCTGTTGCTGCTCCGGTGTTTATACTAGTTTACTCGAGATGATTGAAGTGCTCTCATAGTTTAGTTTTGGTTTAATGATCCAGCGAAAAAAGCATGTGTAAAAAGTAGGGTTTCTATAACTTAGAGAAAATATAATTCGACACGAGTAGATAAAAGATTTCAGAACAGAGTGTCAGGACCTTTTGAACTGTGACTTTTTTGCCGGTTCACGACTATTTTGTAACAATCATTTGTTTTTTTTTAATATTTTGAGTAAATTTACACATTATTATACTGGCTTTCTTTATTCCTAGTTATTTTAGTTTTTTAATAGAAGCAGTACCTAAATCGATACATATGTAACCGGTTAGTGCGGTTATATTATATCATATTAAAAAGTTTTCGTGGGATAGTAAAATTATGTTCTTGAATAACAATAATAATGCGGCCGATCTAAAAGGTGGCCTAGTTCCAAAAGTGTAGAGTAATGGTCCATTTAGCTTGCAGTCCATGTGCTGCAATCGTCCTGTTCAGTATTACAGTTAATGTGCAGTAGCAGGCATCGGCCATCTAAATAGAAAACGCCTGGTGAAGAGATGTTTTTTCGTGAAAACGAAGCCTTCGGTGCGCTTATGTTTCTGTTATGTGTATGTCTTTCTGAAACAACAATACAAGAGTGAGCTAGGTTGGGGTTGAGGCTAAACGAGTAACGAGAGTGTCGAGCCGCGAGCGGCGCAGTGGGGGCTGTGATGCCGCTCGGTCTGCGTTACAGTTGCGGCATTACCTCGAGCGAATCCTGCGCACAGGTAATAATTATTGAGTCAAAAACACGTAATGATGAAGTTATAGTCCGCTCAAATAGACTAAAAAATAGTAGTGAGGGTAAAAAAAAACAGCAAAATTTAAATATACATGTTTCAGAAATGGGAGCTCCTAAAAAAATCTTTTTGCTGAAAATCGCTAAAAGCCTATTTTTGTGACCTGATCAGGTCATCATCATCATACTTTTAACGTTCTCATACAGGGAAGGAAGGAGCGTTAAGAAATATTTGCAGGTGATTTCAGACTACAGTCCAGGTTACCTCGAGATTCTTTCCTTTACCTTCAATCAGACATTGGTATCCAAGGCAGACTTAGGCCATTATCATACTAGCCCTTTGGAAGAGGCTGCGGGACGGAGCGGACGCACAGCGAATGTTTCACTGACCATACGCGGCGTATACGTTGCGTAACCATGACGTAGTCATTGTGCGTTTAACCTGCATTGACGACGATCGTAATCCGCTAGTGTGATAGGACACTTACAAAGTATATATAACTTAAGGAAGTTACATTGGTAGGTACTTGGAATCGAACCTGCACACTCGTACTTGATTGACTGATGTATAAGTATGCTAAAGTTACCTCACATGAGATATTTTAAACACGTACCTGCAATGTCGATTTCGAGCCGATTTTTTCGTGTTCTGAATGAATGCCTTGCTAATATAAACTTTTTTGAGATTCTGGAAATTTGCTTTCTGTCATTTATTTTCCTTTTTGTAGCAAAAAATAAAAACCAAGCATTTGACGGACTGACACAACTTGTTTCTCGAAAGCAGATTTGATTTTAATTGAAATTTTTATTTTTAGGTATAGGAAGGTGAAAGATTTGACCCTTGCAGGATAAAGCGGTTTGTTTAGTAGAAAGTCGCACCATGTTGGACGTATTCCGATTAGCGTCGCCAGGTGAGTCCCGTACCGTGGAGATCGGTGCCAGTGTAGGGGCAACTTAGCAGTCTTACTAGCGTTGAAGGAGCAAGAATATAATTTGGATATTTGCAAATCAGAGAGTGTTAATTTAATTTAATCATAAATAGAATCAAGGTGTAAGAAATATAAGAAAAGCAAAACCTTGGTAAAAACCCCAAGTGGCCATTTCTAGCCACTCACACTTTAGGCCATTGTTAAAAGTATTTCATTCTATATCTACCTATTTACAATATTCGCGGGTTCAATTCCCTCATAAGTCAAACACTTGTGTGCATGAACATGAGTGTTTGGCGTAGTCTGGGTGTGTCTATGTATAATATGTATGTATTTACAAAAGAAAAGTATATAAGTATGTTTATCAGTCTAGTACACATAGTACAAGCTCTGCTTAATTTGGGACTAGATGACGTTGTGTGAATGTGTGTGGAATATTATATTATATTATTAAGCAAATATTTTCAAATGAAAAAAAATAAATAAAGGTGTCAAAAAATTCAAAATTTGTCCCCATCGCTGTCTACTGGTCAAAACGGTATAACATTATTCCAATAAAAAAGAAATAATAAATATTTGCATATGATTAAGTATTCTGTTTTAACTGAACTTAATTACAAATCAGAAATTAACAAAATCACAAAAACTCTTAATTTATAACTTTTTTAATTTAATATCGATTACGTATTTCATACATACAACAATATGATAATCTAGCTCAGTTGTTACTCTACTTTCCAAACCAAAATGTTTTCATGCTATGTAATTTAGTATTATCGATGTAAATAATATTATTCATATCTTTCAAGTTAAGAAAACAAAATAATTCAAAACTTGCGATTTTTTTGCTTAATGTTCTGAAAATGTAAAATTACTGAATCTGGATCCTGGAAACTTCATTTTTTTTGCAAATTTAATCCGTTTGCCTATTTCAAGGTGGGCAAGGTCTACAACCACCTCAGTTCGACCCAACCTATGACCCACATAAGCACCGCAAAGTCCCCAAACCGACATCGTAAGTATTCAGTTTTGCATTACCAGCAGTAAAAGCGTAAGCCATCCTTTGTTTAGTGAGTTTTGTCATCCAGTTTCGTTAAACAGTTATTTCTGAGAGCGGGTGGAAAAAGGTTTGGAAGGTTAAAAGCTTTCCCAAGGTTTTATTACATAGACATTATAGATATACTTACCTACCTGGCTTGTGTAAAAAATGTAGTTTAGCTGATTCTAAGGTCTGTCATTACAGCTACGGGGAGACTATGACGCACATGCTGAAAGCATGCTTCGGAGCGGGAATGCTCGCCATGCCGAACGCTTTTGCTCGCTTGGGTATTATTTTTGGAATTGTGGGAATCGCCTTCCTCGGAATTTTCGCTACCTACTGTATACAAATTCTGGTCAGTTGTGCCTTATTTTTAATTTTTGTCAACTGACTTCAAAAAAGGAAGAAATTCTCAATTCCACTGTTTTTTTGTCTTTGTCACTCGATTTCTCGGAGTAGCCTTGTTAGATTAGTAAATTTATATTTTTACTTTACTTCCCCAAACGGAGGAGGTTCTTAATTCGACATGTTTATATAGCTTTTTTATTTTGCGCATATTTCCTTAATTTACCAACCGAAAAATAAAATTCTTTTTGTTTTTGAAAGGGTATACTTTCGGAATAGTCTCATCGTCATTAAGTCCAGGATCTGATGATGGAAACCTTGATAAATCAAGGTATACGCGCGTATACAGTAAAAAATTGACATTTGGATGTACATATGTCCGATGACATAAAAAAACAGTGAAGGTTTAGGGCCGACCTGATGATGGAAACGACAAAGAATTAGGGAAACTTCTCAACGCTATATACAAAGTACCTTGTGTTTAGGTTTGTATTATTCTTATTGACGAGAACTTTACACCGACATAGGTTTTAATACTGAAAAGCTAAAAAATATATAATTTTTTTACAAAAATACGAAAAACTACAGAGGCGGATTTATATAGCTTATATATCAGAAAAGAATTTAGCCAATACTTACGTTTTTATAATAAGTGTGTGTGTTGCGTCTAGGTGTTAGCGCAGTACCAGATTTGCAAGAAGTGGCAGGTTGGCTACATGTCCTACCCCAAAAGCATGCGTTTGGCTGTACTCTCCGGGCCCCCATGCATGCGATGGTCCGCCAACATATTCGCCAACGCCGTGGATGCAATTTTGATATTTTGGCAAATAGGTGTCTGCGCTATATTTTTGGTCTTTACTTCTGAAAACTTAAAACAGGTACTTGATGACTGCTTGTGTTTTCTTTCTATATATATTTTTGTTGATAATAACCCTGTTGTTTTCTGTTGACAGACTTTAGAGTGGGCCGGTCACCCCAACTTATCACTGCGACTGCTGATTTGCTGTTTATACCCTATATTATTTCTAGTATGTATGATTAAAGACCTTAAGGTGTTGGCGCCTTTGTCAACATTCGCTAACGGCTGCACCTTAATCGGTCTGGTTTTGATATTCTTTTATTTGGTAGAAGATGACGTATTAGTTGATGAATCCCATTTCAAGTTAAAGTCACTAATAGACATTCCAGTATTTATCGGCATCGTTTTGTACGCCTTGGAGGCGGTCGGAGTGGTGAGTATCGTATAAATGATGGTGCCTTAAGGTGCTGTAGTTGGTTGCTGTTATGATTAACGTTATCGTCTTCAGATCCTTGCCCTTGAGTACAACATGGAAAAGCCTGCAGAATTCACCGGATTATTCGGACTATTCAGTATCGGAATGTTCGTAATTGTCCTCATCTATACTGCACTGGGCCTCTGTGGCTACCTCAAGTACGGGATGAATGCCCAAGCGTCTATTACGCTTAATCTTCCGCAAGATCAGAAGTAAGAGTTTAATAATAAAATGCATTATCTCAAATTTGTAGGGATTATAATAGGATTAGTGAATTTTTAAACTAAACAGTACCAAATTGAACAATTTCTCATGAAGCAATTTCATGATCAGATCTGCTCGATGGAAAATTTATAAAACCTCGATGTACTTGAACATCTGTAGTTATTAATAGAAAAATATATTTTGCAGGAAATCGCATGCAGCAAAGATGGCGTTTGCATTAGCAGTATTTTCGTCGTTCCCGCTACAAAACTTTGTAGCGTGGCAGATACTTTGGCAAAACTACATGGAGAAAAGGTACAAGGGTACCTCGAAGGAGAAAGTGGTTGACTACGGCTTACGGATATTATGCACATCTATACCATGTGAGTTATTTAAGTTGTAAATCTCAAATTTTCAAAAGTCATTGAAAGGTCGGTTGTTAGAAATGCATTATACACAAGGTAATTTTGCCACCACAAAAATGACTCGGGTTCAAGCGACTGACAAGTGTGTAAATTTTTTTTGTAAGTATAAGTGTTCCTGCAGTAATATGCAGCTTGCTTGTGGAAAATTTGGAAATTTGATGCTAGTAGTTCGCACTCTGTTTCAGTCGTAATGGCTCTGGCGGCGCCGGCGCTGGGCCCATTCATCGGCCTGATCGGTTCCTTCTGCCTGTCCATGGTGGCCATCTTGTTCCCTGCCGTCGTCGATATCTCCGTGTACTACCCTAACAACTATGGCCCCTGCAGCTACAAGCTGTTCACCGACATCTTCATCATCCTGTTTGGAGTGTTCTGTTGCTTTTCCGGTGTTTATACTAGTTTACTCGAGATGATTGAAGTGCTTGGCTAGTTTAAAGTTCTGGTTTAATGAACCAGCGAAAAAAGCATGGGTAAAAAATGTTTAAGACCCAAGTATCAGGAACTTTCGAACTAACACTTTTTATACTGGTTCTGGACTAAATTTGGAACAATAATTTGTTTTTGAATATTTTGAGTAAATTTACACAGTGTTATACTCGCTTCTTTTATTTTAGTTTTAATAAATTAGAAGCAGTATCTAAATCAATATAGGTGACCGCTCTGTGAATCGTATATTAAAAAAAAAAAAATGAAAATAAGCTTTGTGGCATTCTTGAGTAACAATAATAATGTGACCGTCCTAAAAAGGTAGCCCAGTTCCGAAACTGTAGAGTAATGGCGTATAGGTTTGTGTGTGTAATTTATATATGTGCTGCAATCATCCTGTTCAGTACTACAGGTTATGTGCTGTAGCAGACATCAGCCATCTAAACAATAATTGTAAGCGCGCCTGGCAAAGAGAGACGTTTCGTGAAAACAGAGCCTTCGGTGCGCTTATGTCTCTGTTATGTCTTTCTGAAACAACAATATAAGAGTAAGCTAGGTTGGGGTTGAGGCTAAACGTGTAACGAGAGTGTCGAGCGGCGAGCGGCGCAGTGGGGGCTGTGGCGCCGCACGGTCTGCGTCGTCCGCACCGCCGCATTGCCGCGCCGACGCGCGTCCGGCATTACCTCGCGCGAGTCCCGCGCGTCACACGGTTACTGGTACCGGCCTCTGGCACCTACGCCGACTCGTTTGGTCCTTCACCGGGTATAGTTTTCTTCCGTCCCGCCAACCAGTGCGAGCCGCATTTTCAGTTCCAGGTAATAATTATTTGAGACAAGAACACGTAAAGATTACGTAATGTTAGTGAGTGGCCAAATTGTAGGCTATTGGTAAAGTTTTGCATTTTGTTTGAAGGGAGTTAGTGTTCATAGTGAATACAAAGCCTAGCGGGCTGTGAGGAGCGCGCGGGGCTGGTCGCGTGGCTGGTAGTGCGGTGCGTGCACCGCGCATGCGCCGAGCGCGCGTCGATCGTACGCCGCCGCGGCCGCCGCGGCTGCCGCCCGCGCTCTCCCCGCCTGGGTTTGTTTACGTTCTTTATGGTACAATTCACTTGAAATGAATGGACTGAACTGAATTGTACCTGGTAATTACACGCATTTACAATGTGTGTCAAAATTATGCATGCTCCGGAATTGCATGAAGTTTAAATAATCTCTTGCCCCGTTTATCTTGAATAAAGACGTACAACACACCATAGGACTAGCTCATGACGCGACCACACCGTTGGTCTGTTAGCACCACTTTCAGGTTTGCAACGACTGGTTTTGAATGCTAGCCTGGTAGTCGAGTATTAGTGCGATGTAATCTAGGTTAAGATAAGAAAAATGAAGGTATACAGCTCGTGCTCCTCTGGAGACATTAATTATTCAGTCTTCTTGTCTTCCTTAGGTAGAAGAGATATTAGAACTTGATTACCATTAGGATTGTCTCTCGTGATTATCTATAAATTAAATGAGGGTGTTTCATCAGAAACACATTCAGCTTGGAACGCAATTCAGTAAATACAACAAGTAATAAATTAAGTACCAAAGATTAAAAACCATTGATAAACCTGTCCAATAACAAAACAGTACGTTGGCCAAAGGAAACCAGGAGTTGTGTAATCACATGCCTGTGATGAAAAAGCGATCGCTGTAATCGGAATGCAGAGTAATTACGTATTATGATATGTATGACTTATGAGTAACATCGTAGCCTGTAGCGTTACAATCTCTTCGTAGCGCTACGCCGGCTACGCCGCAATCCGTGAAGTTTTTCTTTTAGATGTTACAAAGACCGGTTCGAGATTCAAAAAAGTTTTAAAATATAAAAATTATTTTATTTTTATTTTTGGATTGTTCCCGTTAAGTCAACTCCTCACCTACCCAATGGGAAAAAATCCCGGTAAGTTAAACTCTGTGTCATACTGCAAAAATTAAGGGCCATTTTCACAATGTTCGAATAGCCACTGTATACCGAATAAATAAAAAAATGGAACAGTATTTGTATGAAATTATCTACCAAATAAACTAACTGGATAGAACTAGAACTTCGCACTTTTGGCGGGGAAGCCTTTTATAATTTTTTTATTGAACTTGGCTCGTTTTTACATTTAATCAAGCATTTCATGAAGTGAGCAAATCTATGACATGTTTTCGACATTTATGTACAGTCGTGCTGATTCGTTTACAATTTAGTGGCAAGATTCAGTTACACCTGTTTTTTAGACATACAGGGCCTTACTAAAAAAAATTTGGACAGGCTTTTGACACGTGTTTAAAGAACAATTGTATCCAAAATTATTTTAAACACGTGTCGAACGTCTTTTTAATTTTTTTGTAGTAAGGCCTACAATGGTGAGTTGACAAGGTTTGGGGCTATTTGCTCAGTGGTGAGAGTAGTTTCTTACTTCATTCTAAATATGAATTCCAAATAGGTAACTTTAGAATTGGTTGGAGAACGGGTTCAGACGTCTTTTGATCACACGTCTTGGCTTTTCTCTTTTTCTTATGCCGGTGTCACAAGGAATAGTCTCATAGAACAATATCTCATGTATAGGCAGAACCGCATGACATTCAGTTCGTAGCTGTTGAGGTTATAACGAATCGATAGAGTATGTGACCACATCATCAGCCTTTTTATCGTCCCACTACTGGGCACAGGCTTTCTCTTACACAGAGAAGATTTGAACGGTAATCACCACGCTTGCTAAATGCGGGTCAGACTTTATAGTCCAGGTTTCCTCGAGATGTTTTCCTTCACCTTTTTAATCAGTCATTGGTGTCCAAGATATACTTAGAAAGTACATTCAACTTAGAAAAGTTGAATTGGTACTTGCCTGACCTGGTATCGAACCCGCACACTCAACTTGAGAGGCTGCTGCTTTAACCACTAGTCCCCCACGACTTGTGTTTAGACCACGCTTCATAATAATTTAGTAGAGATGAAGTTAAAACGGACCTAATGACTGCTGGTCTTGACAGGTGGGATACTACCTTGAAATATCACCTTTATTTTGGATGGCTTTTTTGAAGTTTTAAAAATCTTTACATGCAGACCTTATACTTTGTGTACAAAATGGTCGTTTTGCCAGCAACACGAGTTCACGTCGGTGCGAGTAGCGTCAATAATGCGTGCGGTCTTGTGTCAATAATGCGTCGGCGCCATTCTCAGAAATTAGTTCACTTACAAGCGTCTAAATATAAACGAGTTTATAAGTAGGTTCAGCATATTGAAAACCTTACCAAAAAACGTATTTGCCTCTCAGCAAACCTGCACTAAGTACAATATTTGCAAAAAGTTTTAAAATACGAGCATACCACCAGTGAAGTGGCTTAGATACAAGCCGTACTCGTAAACGATGATCCATTTATTTTGATTGAATCATATTGTGTAGTCACGTTTATAGAGTAACATGTCCCTATTTTTGTCCGTAATCGTTTCCTACAGCTGACGCTGGGTAGCTGCACCAGCACAAACAGATATAGGCGATAATAGTACTAAGTGGACAATTGATGATATGATTGTTTTATTGCCGGTTGGGTATACGCAGAAGTAGAGTATGGTAATAGGCGGCGAGGGCGTGCCGGGCAGCACTCGGCAGTCTGCCCGCGACGTGCGCGTGCGTTGTCCGCCTGCCCGCGTCGACACTGCGCATTGTGTTTTCCACTAAACTGAAATATAACACAAGATTGTTTAGTGGGCGACCCCGCCTACGCGCCACGTCCGGCTACGCTCATTCTGTCCGAACGGTAAACAATTTGACGGCAATTTTATTAAGAGTTTCTTTGAATTTCCACGAACGAAAGTATTTAGTAAACACATGTATCTATTTCACTTCACGAATGAGTTTATCCATTCTCATTCTTAGGAATTATGCAAAGTACTCGAGTATTCGTTACCATAATATAGCACGATATTAATTGAGCCAGTGTGTACCTCAAAAGAGGGTGATTTATCAACCGCATAGAAACGTCCGTCGTTTGAATCTGGCATTGAGTTTCACCGTAACTTATCAAGAGGCGGTTAAATATTAGAGGCGTAAGACTAAATTATTACTTAATTTCTACGATTTAATGTACATAGATTTGTTTGTTCGTATTTTTATCTGTAAAGCTTTTTCTTATTGTATCTTAAAACGGTGATATGGTCATTGAAAACTTGTGCCTACTTGTATAAGCTCTAAGTCTGTAGTGTCAGTGAGGTAACAAGTATATTATATACTTGGTAGCCCTTCATTTCAGTGTGTGTAAAGTACCTCTTGAAGTTTCGCATTCAGCAGGGTAATTTGACGGTGTTTGCACTTGACAATCTCCGGAACAATAAAATCGAGTTGATAAACTCTTTTACTGTTTGGAAGCTACACTATTCTCGGGTGAAGCTAAACTATTAAAGACTATGCTTTATCCGGGCACGGTAAGAGCTAATATAAAATTAATGTCGGGCAAGATTCAAATTATAGGAACGTTAGGTAAACAACTTCATTCGTATCTTTATTTTATACTAAAGTTAAAGTTCCAATACGCTAAACACGTCGTCACAGGCAGACCAAGAAGATTCATTCTGCAATATTAACACTTCACAAAAATGTTTTAGGCAGGTAATTGATGTTTTCATAATAGTTTAGCTTCAGTTTGGAATTTATAAAGTACTTATGACTAGTTTTATACAAGCTGTCTTCCGAACTGACGTGACACAGACCTGCTTTGTGTATTCTGTGTCTAAAAATTCACAAAGACTCTGTTAGCGAATAGCCCTAGTAAATTGAAGTGCATTATCCATCGTCTCCGCCAATAACAGTGCATTGCTACTACGAGCTGTGACCTATTTCCTACACGAAATAAACTCAAATGCATTGAACATGCATCTTTACTGTTATGCGCTTTTAAATAACACTTAAAGCCATTTAATAGGTGCAGTCGATGGAAATTAAGAATAAATTCCATAAATATATGTACTTTGTTTTTTGGGATTTTTGCTCGCCCTCATTAAAATTATCGTCACTTTAAAGGACAGATAATATTATAAATTAATCTGCGCGTTATCACAAAAAACAATGTACAGACGCCAGCACATAAAGCTACCCGAAACTGTAAAATTTTCCCAATCAACTTTGAACCATATGCTTCGGCGATATAGATGAAAATCAATGAAGTAAATTTGATGGATTGTAGCTTGATGTCAGCACATACATACATAGATTGCCTAGCAACTTTTCTCCTGTTCTCTTAAATGTTATCACGGTTTTCAATTTGTAATTACCGAGAATGATACGACTGCAAAGTTATACTTAATGTCAATGACGATATCACCTCACAGAAAACAGCTTAAAGATTCCTGAGATACATATAGCATACAGTACTTTTTGTAGGTATTCGAAGTAAATATTGGCATTGTAAAACATTATTTTTAGATTATAGCTTCCCTTTAGTGAGTCGACAATGGTGCAAAGATGCGAGTAGTTAATTATTCCCTTATTTTATAACTATTTTGTAAACTCGTATGGAAAGATGTTCGTCAGTTTGTTTGTATTGGTAATTTAGTTTTATACCAAAGGATTTCATTTTATGTATTTTTTTTCGTACTTATTTTGTGTTGACAGACGATACCGCAATGATGGAAGAGAGCAACAAGTCGGAGACGGTGCACCTTCAGCCCGTCGGCGAGGGCGCCGGGGAGGGTTTCAAGTGAGTATGAGAGGTTGATTTGCTGTTGATCCTCAGTAACAAGAAGCAGCATAAGCCTTGCCCTTAAGCTAATACAATTGAACGTGTACAACAATGACTTAAATATAGCATATTATAAAAAATAGTACAATTAGGCTGGACTCTGAACAACTTTCGTTCTTAATGCATAGCTAAGCATTTTGAAATGTTTAAACCTTTTAAAAGTTTCCTTGTAAATGCCGAACTACAAATATTTTCATGGTGTTTTTGTATTGCAGGGATTCCGCATCAGATTACTACGACCCGCACGAACATCGGCAGCTGCCCAAGCCCACCAAGTGAGTACAGAAGAAGTCATTCTAACACGTAAAGGCTGCGTGCGTTACAAGAAACTATATTGACTATGTCCTTTGAAATTCAATTTAATCGGCATTTTAAAGATTGCTAGCATTCACATATTACTGACTTTATTTGCAGCAATTGGGAGACTTTGGTGCACCTGCTCAAATGCAGCCTGGGTACTGGCATCCTAGCGATGCCGCAAGCCTTCGCCCGCGCCGGGCTCGTTACCGGCGTGCTGGCAACCATCATCGTCGGCGCCCTCGTCACACACTGCCTACACGTGTTGGTAAGCACTGCTCAAATATAAGCTGATTGGATCTCTTCAAACGATTAGCAAGTACTGGGTATTCTTGGAACCATCAGTATCTTTCATTGCAAGAGTATTAAAAAGGAGATGTGGAAACAGGTTGCCAGGGCCTATCTTAGCCGGCGAAGGTTCAGACATGTCTACACCAGATAATGTCGAGCATCTCACTGTAGAGCCGCTCGCCAGGTCAAATATGTGGACAGGTGCGGTCGCAGTACGCGGCATGCAAGCGGCTGCGCGTGCCGCTGCTCACCTACCCACAATCCATGTCGGCGGCGCTCGAGGCCGGCCCACCGCCTTTGCGTCGCTTCGCCGGTTCACTGGCTACCACCGTCGACGTCTTCCTGGTCGTCTACCAGCTCGGGATATGCTGCGTCTACATCGTCTTCATCGCTGATAATATCAAGAAGGTCAGAGAATTTTTCTATTACGACAATTTCATTCAATTTTGTCCCATCTTATTGAAGAATGCCTAGATGAAAACAAATAGTTACTGTTATCAGTACAAACAGCAGATCAGCTGCGATCTTCGGATCAGATGGCTACATTGTTTCCAGTGTTTAATTTTCATTACGCTTTTTGACGGTACCACTAGCCGCACGTAACGACTACGCGGCAATGGCCGGCAAGGTGCGCGTGGGATCGCGGCCGATACAATTGAGTTAAGTGGGGCGGCGTCGTGCCCACATCCTTACGTCAATATTCATCAAGGAACGATTCCGCCGCACATGGTTCCATGACGCAACCGGTTACATTTAATGGCGTTTAATGGCTCAGGAATTCCACCTTTCACCTACGTAAGCAGTGATTGTTTGTAGATGGTGGACCCGTACTACACGATGGCCGTTGAGTTCCACATGCTGATCATCTTGGTCCCGCTGATCGCGTTCAACCTGATCCCGAGCCTGAAGCTGCTGGCGCCGTTCTCAGCGGTAGCCAACGTGCTGACTTTCGTGGGGCTAGGCATCGTGGTGTACTACTTGCTCACCAACAAGAAGTCTGATGCTCCGCTGGACCTGTGGGGCTCCCCGACCACCTTCCCGCTGTTCTTCGGCACCATTTTGTTTGCGCTGACGGCTGTTGGAGTGGTGGGTAACTTAATATGCTCTTTCAACTTTTAACTTTTATTGCCAAGCGATTTTTACGTAAAAATCTAGTACATCAATTTCAAATAATAAAAGCGCAATAAAGATTCATGACACGATTAAATGAAATTCCGATATTTGTCATAGCGTACGTAGTAAATGCATTGAGAGCGACAATTGAGTGCATTGGCTTGTTGTTCATTGGCGACTGTGATGTCATAGATATTGCGTTGCGAACGTTATCAGTTCAATATTTCAATGTAAAGTGACATGATGACAGATTTAAGGCATTAAAAACATTACTTTGACCCTTTGTCATACATATGGTCGATATCAAGAAGTTCATATGTACTAACGTTCGTAACATATACCATATTTTATCATTCATTTGTTACAATAAGTGAGTTAAGTGTAGCTTAGCGTTGCGTAAAAAAAGTGTTCTCTTTAGTGTGCATGTTGCAGGTGATCGCGCTGGAGAACAACATGGCGACTCCGAAGGCGTTCGGCGCCCCGTGCGGCGTACTCAACAGCGGCATGGTTATCATCGTGCTGCTGTACGTGGCGGTGGGAGCCCTCGGCTACGTGTTTTGCGTATCTGAGTGCAGCGATTCCGTCACTCTCGACCTGCCGCAAGGACCGTTAGTATTCATTTGTTTACTTAAGAGTTGCAGAATATTCAAGTCTAAAAAGAGTTTTTTATGGGTATAATAGTGAATGAACTTTCGGAGAAAGGACAAAACTGTATCATAGATAGATACATACATACATAGATAGATACATACATACATAGATAATACCTACTCTTTATTATGTACACCAATTTAAATGACAAAGAAAAACTAAATATAAAAACACACCGGCCTAATTGAGAACCTCCTTCTTTTTTTGGAAGTCGGTTAAAAAGAAAAGTTTACAGTGGCACAATGGGCGGTCTTATCGCTAAAAGCGATATCTTACGGACAACCTTAATATTGTAAGATTTAGTCGTAGTTAATGGTTTTAAAAGTAACATAAGTTGCTCTATTGATTTTGACATATGGAAAATGGCGGGATTCTGAAATCGCCGATTGGAAATATTGAAAAAAAAAATTACGTATACGGATTCAACGAATATCATGGTCTACTGAAATCTTGGAATAGGTGCCTTACATTAATAAAATTTTCCGCATTCGTCGTGACATCCACGTTAATTAGGACGGCCGCAGGCCAATTGCACTAATTAAGGACACGGCTGTCTGAGTGACTGACTAGTACTTCAAGCATTCAGACGAGAATTTTTCCATTTAACAACAAAAATATCGCAATCTGTACAGATTGTTGCAATACTTCAAACAAGTTATAAATTTTTATGATATATTTTTAATGCATTCGCAACAAATAGGTACGTAGGGTGAAACACGCATAAATTCAATCCGTCACTTCGTAATGCCGTATGGATGGCACCTATCCACCTTATTTAAAATACATTAATTTGTATCACAGCGCTGTTAAATACACTTCAAGGCTTCGGTACTGTAGGCATAGATGCCTCGGTTATCATTCATTGAATGATCGGTCATTGACAAATTGCGTTTGGTACTTTTTATTTATGCTTCAATGAATCAATGAACTTTATGTCGTAACTCTCATCGTTTATTTCTTTATAGAAGAGATCTGTATCGTAACGTGGAGTAAATTCATAATCGCGACACCTTCTTTTAGACACGGTCGGTTAGCCCCATGGTAAGCTATTAATTAGCTTGCCAACACAACTGATAAACTACATATATTTTACACATATTATATATTTATAAATACATGTTATAACAACTAGACCACAGCCAACACGCATGCTCATCACACAAAAGTCGACTGTACTGGGAATCGAACCCGGGACTCTCAGCTCGGCAATCCGGCGTGGTAACCATTGCGCCATCGGGGTCGTCGATATATGTATATTCATGTTGCTTTTGGCAGCATCTATGAAATCCGCTTGAAAATTTTACATGAGCGGCTTTTTCTCCGCGTCTGCCTGTTCACTTCGATCCGCTACGGAATCTACTTACCATGTTACGTGTGAATCGTCTTAAGTAGCCTTTAAGAATAATAAAATTAGAATTTTGAATTACATGTACACAAAGTAGAATTTGTTGTGATTTCACTAATACTGCCACGTTGGTCTAGTAGTCGCAAAGCGCGACTGATGTGTACAGGGTTTCGGGTTCGATTCCGGGGTCGTCGGGCCAAAATAGCTTTGTGGGTTTTGAGAAACTTTCATAAAACAGCCTGGAGTCTGGAAGTTGGTGATTGATTCACCCGTGATCGTTCATCGGAGAGCACGTAAATGTCGGTCCTGTTTGTGATCTCTCTCCGGTCGTGTCGGATTGCCGTCCCATCGGACTATGAGAGTGAGGGAATAGAGAGTGCACCTGTATTTGCGCGAATGCTTGTGCACTATAATATGTCCTGCGCAGCTGGCTGATCTCCATGAAAGAGAACGGCCGCTGTAGCCGACCGAGCCTGGATTCTTTCACTAAATAACGTACGGTTGATTTTGACGATATTTGAGAGAGCGACAAAGTTCCTTGTGAGATCTTAGTGATACAATAAACAGAATAATATGTTTATCTGTGTGGTTAGTGCGACGTACCGTGTGGACAGTCAACCGCAATGACGCTTTTAAAACCGCATCATGCGATGATATTCAATGAACTGGCATCAACCACTTAGATACAGACAATAACCATAAGATAGGAATCTATACTGTTCTACCGTCTATAAATACTAAAATGTGGACGTTTGAGGATGTTTTAGTTGCTTATTATTAGCCTCACGATTGAGATACGCGTGTATAGGTGACCATCTTTTCATAACGAGCTCTTTTGTATTTCTGAAGGCTCATTCTATTAGTGGGTCCCAACTCTCATATGAACGTATTTGGCAGTCGTTATGGGTAAAAGCAATAAAGTCGAAGTTTTACTAAGAGGTATAAGGTTTCATAGGTTGAGGAGGTCAGATAGGCAGTCGTTCCATGTAAACAATGCTGAAACTATTCGTACAATCATAAAGTGCCTAAAATTTTCCAAAATTAACCCCAAGTTAAGAGTGGCTAACCCCAGACTCATGCAGATGAACTATGAAGATTATGTGAATCTAATAACAATAACTTTACTACTAATTATAGGAATAACTATTATGTAAAGACTCTTACCTATACTTATATTGTCTTTATCTTGCTGTTTGTGTACCTAAGTATTTTAGGCTCAATATATTAATGCTTAGAATGTGGTGATTAGAACTGTATCATCATCATCTCCCGAGCATTTACCCAACTATGTTGGGGTTGCCTTCCAGTCTAACCGGATCCAGCTGTGTACCAGTGTTTTACAAGGAGCGACTACCTATCTGACCTCCTCAACCCAGTTACCCGGGCAACCCAATATCTCTTGGTTAGATTGGCGTCAGACTACTCATGATTAGAACTGTGTGATGAACAATGAAATCACACTGCAAGCTTTCCTCTCAATATTTTTTTGTGCATGTGACTGCAGACTCGCAACCAGCGTGATCGCAATGTTCGCGATAGCCATATTCATCAGCTACGGGCTTCACTGCTACGTGCCCGTGGAGGTGGTGTGGCGCGGGTATCTGCTGCCGCGCCTGCAACGCTCCGGCACGCCGCCCGCACGTCTTCGCCTCGCGGAGTATGCGCTAAGAGTGGCACTTTGTCTGCTCACTTGTGAGTTAACTACTTACCACTTATTTACAACTTATTTCATTAAATCAAAATATAAGTACAGTCTGAGTAGTGACTGAGTAGCTTAAAACATGCTCAATACAATTAAAAATAACATTTGAATTTCTCAGCCTATTCATGTAATATATTATACTAGTTTCAGTAGTTTCTAAATGTATGTACGAATGTACGAGCAAATATGTATGTATCATGTTTAACCTTTCGACCGCCCAGCCAAAAAAGGAAGATGTGCACTTAGCGCCAAGCTAAGAATTCATCCATAAATACCTACAATATAGTAGTGAGTTCGGAATTATATCGATTAATTCTGACTATTATTTTTTTACTTTAAAAATCTGTCATGTTTTCGTAACTGTGGCGTGCTAGGTCTTTTTTTAATTGTCATTTATACGTGACTGTGGCGGTCAAAAGGTAAATGGATTATTATGTACGAGTAAGAGTGTTTTGGTTGCAGTCGTGCTGGCGGTAGCAGTGCCTCGGCTGGGGCTGTTCATCTCTCTGTTCGGCGCGCTGTGTCTGTCGGCGCTGGGCATCTGCTTCCCCGCGCTCATGGAGATGTGCGTGTCATTCCCCGACAAGTTCGGGCCGGGCCGCGTCCGACTGCTCAAGGACGTATTTCTATTCGTGGTCGGGGTGGTGGGGCTGGTAGCCGGCACGTATACTGCGCTCGTGAGCATCGTGCGCTCCTTCATGCCGCCTGATACCGAGTCCCTGCACGCCTAGTGCGGCCCTGGCGAGTGCTTCTCGCTTCACTTCGTGCGCTTCGCTACCCACCATCTGTGCTGATAACATCGGTGTTTCTGCTAGTTCGCTGGGCGCCCCGTTTCGGTTAAATACAGGTGGCACGCGTTACCCGACCAAGCACTTTGGTAGTCCACCGGCTCCGTAGCTAGCACCTAATGATACAAGTAGTGTTCTCGAGAACGATAGGGTTATACGGTGATAGCTGATCTCGCACAGCTGCCGGTTTTGTTTCGCATTAGTGCAGTGTAATGGCGTCGACAGTCGAGTCTGCCGGCTCACTACAAGTTATCTCTCATTGCCAAGTTATGTTTGAAATAATATTATATTTTGATCTTTATATTGTTTCAAAATTTTATTATTATACCTACTGTTATTGTTTTCTATACCCACTGTACCTGCGTTTATTATTTTGTAATTTTGAATAAACGTTTGTTACGATTTAGTTAGTGTTTGATTAGACTAATACTGGCCATAGTTTGTTGTTGTATGTATAAATTTAATTTCGACGTCAACTAGCATGTAGAGCCTACGAACTACTACTAACTGTTATAAACTTTCTCGTAGTCAGCGTCGCTTAGCCACCTACCCCTGTACTACGCGTAGGAGCAAAGGCTCGTAGCAGCGACGCGCCGTAGCATGGCTACACGCCTCGCTACGCCGTCAGTGTGAAAGAAATTAGGAAATTGTGGGGTGGATGTAATTAAGTGAAAAATATTATCCTGTTTGCTTTGCCCGATAAGTTCATACCTTAGACATTCTGAGTGACATTTTAACAAAGTTAAGCTTTCTTGATAGTCGAAATGGCCAAAGACATTAATTTTTACTGTACGCAATGTTGTTGCCTAGCTCGTTATAACAGCCCTCTATTGTAACTACATCCCTGTGTGCATGGCAACCATAGAAACAAGTTTTGTCTATCGGAAAATGGACATAATGACAGAAAATTTACAGATTGACGTAAGATTGCTTTTCAGACATTTTTTGAAGAAATTTTTCGTTTCTTCGATCGACATAAGTTTACAGGTGATTATATGCGAGTTGACAGGTCGCGCCATACTCGGACAGAAGACATGTTGACATTGACAGAAAGAGCTTTGTCTTTTCTTAATAGAATAGATATAGAATCGCCATGCTAAGCCTGCTGTTATCTAAGGTAGTCTTACGGACATTTAAGTATAATATCAACCTTAACTTAGCACATTTTTAGTTTAATATAAAAAAAGTAGTCAATACTTCTCTTCCCAATATTTTATTTTCTTATTGTCTATTTCTTATGTTGACTGTGTTAAGACTACATTTTCTTTCGACGTTGTCATTATCATCAACAGGATTCGTTTCTCGGTCTGCGCACCGTGTTACCATAGTCGATAAACCTAATACCGAGTAGGAGAGGATAATGAAAACTCGTGAGCTGTGCAAGGTAATTTATCGACGATTTATTTAGGTACATAAAACACCGATGGAGACAACGTATCAGCGGTTTATTACGATCACTAGAGGCCGTGAGTAGCCTTGCGTGCCACTGCGCCACTGCACGCGACTCGCACGCCACTGCGCGCGACTCGCACACCACTGCGCGCCACTCACACGCACAAATCAAACTAAATATAAATACAACAATTAACGTTTATTTTCAATCCATAGAACCATATATAAATTAAATTCAAACAAAATACTACTCGTACATGTAAAACAATATGGTTTTATGTTGTTGCAATGCAGACAAGTCCAAAACAAACAAGTAGCCTCTTAGCGAGGGCGCGTACCATAACAAATAAATAAATAATAAGAAAGCACAGAGGCGCGGCGGGGGCGCGGCGCGGGGCGCGGGGCGCTCCCGCCGCCGCGCTCTCAGGTGTATCCTCACCAGGCAATGTTCTTACATACGACTCCATCTTATCACGATACCTTAATATTATTACATTATTATATCCATGTTACAATTTTCGGAGAAACAAGTATATTACGATGTATGTATAGGTACCATTTATACAGAATATTGCAAATTCAATGTATATTTTTTAACAAACAAGATGGAATATCAAATGCCGCAGGGCGCGGCCGTTAAATATTAAGTTTTATTACAATAACATCGCTTGATATGAAACAGTGCATTTCAAAGTTCAACCGTCACACCTATGTATAGAAACCCTCACATGTAAACTTTTATAGAAAAAACATTTTATTGTTCTCGCTTTGTATCCATAAAATACTTTCAAATGCAACAACTTCTTAGTCTTAGTTTATAAACATTAATTTTCTTTCAATTCAATAAACATTCAATTGACTTATTTATCAACGACAAAAACCTACAAAAATATATTATAACATTAGCACGAGTCAAATAGAGTGCGGGGGAAACGTCCAGGTGACGTCGTCAGTGCGTAAGTCGCGGCGGCGCGCGAGGCGAGCATCGCGGGCGCAGGCGGCAGCGCGCCGCCGCCCGGGCCCGCGGCTCCCGCTCATACAACTTTGTCCGTGGGTTCTACCCAATCGATACATTAATGCGAGTCTCTTTAGAACTAAAAAAAATATAAACTTTCAAAAACATTAACATCTACAGCCATAACAAAAATAGACTAATGACAACTACGCTACGGAAACTACATGCTACTTAAACTATTCACTAAGTAAATTTGAAACGAAACTAGTGTTCGCTCACTACTGAATCGACAGAAGGTACTGAGGGGCACGAGGAGCGTCCCCGTCCCCGGCAGGAGCTAATCTCATCTGGAGCAGTCCTACAAGCGAGCTAGAGTGAGAGACCAGCGAGCGCGAGCGGCCCGCGCCCCGCCCGTCGCAGGGGCGCGGCGGAGCGCGGGGGGGCGCGGGGCGCGGGCCCCGGACACGTCGCGAGGAGCGGCGCACCGCAGGTTGTACAACATTTGGAGATGAGGGACGGACATGGTCAGAGTTTACAACAGCAATGTTTATAATACAGATTTCGAGTAGGTTCGAGTGCCCGGGGCCGGCTCGGGGCCCTATTAAAACTATCTATATACAGACGCAGCCACTACACTTGCGCATGCGTACGCGAGCCACTTGAGCAAACACGCGACCGCCGCCGTGGCCGGTATACATAAATATTCAACAACATTAACTTATTACAATAGTCCGCACTCGGTCGGACAGCGCCGCGGACGCGCGGGCCCGGCACACGCTCGGGACGGCTCACAAATACCGTTCAAAAAATTACAATTTTTCATAAATTTGGTCCGTACGTCGTTGACTAACCCTGTTGAGTGTCGGACAGAATCCGAGTGAAGGAATTAGAGACGACGATAGATCAGAGCTCGAACGGAACTTTGGTTAAGATTCTCCTATTAAACTAAGTAGATAAACTTACGGTAACTGCAGTATCAATTAAACCTACTAGTCGAACAAGTTACAGAGTTGATCGACGAGATCATCGAATAGCTACACAATCGTTCTTAACGTGTTAACATGGACGACAGCTGATGGAGAGAGGTGGTCGCGGCGATCCCGCAGCATTCGATGAGCTTACGACCAGAGCAGCCCCACTGGGGAAATGAACGAGCAGCAGGGGGGGCGCGCGGGGCGCGGGCGGCACGGGGCTGCCCGACCGGCGGCGCCGGGGAGCGCGTGCGCTGGCGAGCGCCCGCGACCTGTAACACAATCACTAGTCTTAGTCAGTGTTCTCTAGCTGACTCTAATTCGTTAGCCAAACTCCAATTAGAATGATTTTAACAAGTCTGTCTATCTTTGATGAGCTTGTCAGCTTTGTTAGATAACACGGTAGAATTGGATGCTTACGTGTCGTGTGGCGTGTTTGTGCTATGCGGGTGGTGGAGGAGGGGCGCGGGCCGCCTATACATCCGCGTACTTCGAGAGCTTCTCTCGCAGGATGTGATTTTCCTTCTTAAGTAGCTCCACCTCTTGCCTCAAGCCCATATTCTGAAAAATTCGACAACATTATGTATTACATACAATGATAGAATAAGGTGCCAACCAAAGGTGAGTATGGATAAGGGGTTTTATATCAAAATAGCCCTCGTACCGCAAACAATCCTGGCATACTCTGATACAGAGGTCACGTAAGTACGAAGGTCGGAATACCCACTGATAATTTTATTAATATCCGATTTTTCGATGACGGTGATATTGTTTACTTCTGTAATCGATGGTCTGTAGAAGGTTCGCGTTTGTGTAACAGTTATGTACAATCGGGCACTGACCTCTTTCTCAAGATATCCTGCCCGCATCGCGATCTGGTTCTCCTTCATGCGGCGCGCGTCGCGGGATCGCTTCGCCGCCATGTTGTTCTTCCGCCGACGCGCCCAGTACTTGTCGTCTTTCAGGTCATCGGGCACGAACTGGCGACGACGGTGATATGAGGTTAGCACGCGCGCCCCACCCAACCCCCCCTTCACCCGGCAGTGAGGCTCGCGAGGCGCGTCGCCGCGCGCACTGTCGCCCAGTGCGCTGCGCTCGCAAGCGGCCCACGCGGCCTCGAGGGCGCACGCCGAGCCACTACTACGAGCAATATGCCGTCCGTCAGGAATGTGGCCGCCGACCGGCCTTTCCCAGAACTTCGCATATTTACAAGTAGGAGCAGATGAAGGAGCAGTCCAAGTGAATCTTATTTACAGTTTGGGTCGGACTCATATTAATAGAATGCAGCTTACTAGAGAAGTCAACTCAACAGTGTCACAAAGCGGAGGATATTCTAAAGTATAATTGAACTCAAGTTCGTGAGCTGCATAAGTAAATATTAACACTTCATATGACAACTGGTTTAGTTCATATAAATTTTGTGACTGATGATACCAACAGATAGGGTTGAGTTGACAATCCTGATAAGCTGGTGAAATGGGTATTGACAATTCGGATAGAAAACTACTTTATCGTGTTTCCACGGGCAGACTGCAACGTAATGTAAGCAGTTCAACTTACACTAGACCATGAAAATTTCGAAATTGTCTATACCCATCTATGTTATTTCCAATTCCAGAGATTAGTAAGGAGCATAAAGTTAAATAGAGAAACAGTAGCATAAAACGCGCGTGCGGCGACGCCGCCGCGGTTAGTAGTGACAGTGGAGGCATTAGGAAGCAGTGTTTGTTTTTGTGTGTGCAGTGCTCGCGCTATCAACTGTTCAGTAAGCGTGTGAGCTTGTGTGTGCATGTGTGTGTACGTGTGTGAGGCTGTGTGTGTGTGTGTAATAGACCAAACGCCTATCTTCTATTAATTAAATTCAATGTTTTGGCCATGTCATTACCCAAAAAATTACTTGATGTAATTCTGTATACTACTCTTTCAAGCTAAAGAGGAAAAAGTGGCAAAATGATGTACGTTACGTATGTATAATGCACACAGTCGCACGAAAGTTTACTGGTTGTTGTTTATTTTAATGGTTCGGCAAATGTGTGTCTATCGCCAACTAGATTGTGCAAAGAAATTAGCCAGAGAAGTACCTATAGCATTGCCACCTTTATTCAAAGATATTATTTCAATCAAATAAAGATATATAAAATTTGACCGTAACCGAACATCCAAGTACGGTTTCCAAAATCCTGTAAATGGCCGTCACTGATAAAGTAATCGGTCTAGTGGTCAGAGTTCGATTGTAATCCGAACACCATCGTCATCAATTGTCACCACTGAAGTATAAAGTAAGCACCAGTGCATCAGTCCCATTACCAAGTGCCGACAGCAAAAACTTACAAATCAACCATTGTGCATGCAACCTATGTGTAATGTATGTGTATGTGTGTGTGTCTGTGTGCGCCACACCCGCAGGCGGATCGCAGCATGCCGCTAGGAATGATCAGCGCACTAACATCATTTACCTGTTTCCGGGACTTCTTGATCATCGGCTGCGGCTTGAGCTCCTCATCGGAGAAAGCACGCGTCCGGGGATCAAAGTCACGTCCCGATGACGCCATCGAGAACGCTGAAATCATAACGAGCGCTATGAGTGACACTCTTACCCACATTCATGTCAAATTTTCAGAGCGGTTTACATGACGACGTCGATATTCAATCTGCAATCAATTACCAATTGCAAATGATTGCCTTTTGTTATTCGATCAACCAATTACGTCTCTTGCTGGATTTACGGTGCCATGTTTTTTTTACAGAGCTACTCGTCTGCTGACAATAATTATCAAGAACAATAGTAAACTATGGGTACTTCCAGGAACCGTTTTAAAGAATATTCCATGACACTCGTCTGAGAAGATAAATCTAACGGTAGACGAATATTTTCAAGTGTAATGTTAAAGAAATTTTAAACTATCAAACATAATCTTTGATAAACATAATCCATACCTACATAAAAATTAATAACTAATGACTGATAACTAATTAATGATTGTACAACCGCAAAACTCGGTAATGACTAAGCTGATTTTAGTTGAAATCAGGTCAAATATGAAACCATGGGAAACCTACACCTATAAAAAGTTTGTTTGTTTGCCTGAACGCGCTAATTTCAGGAATTACTAGACCAGTTTGAAAAGTTATTTCAGCCTTAAATAGTTCATTTAACGAGGAAGGTTTATAGGCTATGTGTTATCAGTGCTCGATGTAGTTCCCACGAGACATAAATTCCAATATATCTTAGTAAAATTATTGAAACGAACTAACGCTTTAAGGATATTATAAAATGAGACGTACTAGAGTCGGCGGGTGAGAGCGGCGGGTTGATGGTGTCGGGGCTCATGCAGTCGGAGGGCGAGGGCGAGCGCTCGCGCTTCGTGACCGGCGCCTGCAGGCCCAATGCCGGGCCGAACGCCGAGCCGCCCAGGTGCGCGCCGCCCAGACCCTCGCCCGACATGCCATTCTCCGACAGGAACTCGTCTAGGTCCGCATACTGCAACAGAGGTTCGCGTCAGCGTCGCGCCCGGCGCACCGCGCGCACTGCGCACTGCGCACCGCTACGCACTCCACTCACATAAAGGGCTTACACAATTCGCGCTGAGCATATTCGCTAGGCTGGTCATCAGTTAAATAAGTCATAATTTGCATATAAACTTCATACAAGATATGATCAATCGAGGACTACAGGGGTGGAAACTTAGAATTGAACGGAACCAGATGGAGCGTGTTGGACAGGGTGGGACAATAAGCTAGCGACTCTATTACCTAGTGCGGGCAGCACGCAGCGGCGCGGCGGTTAGGAAGCCGGTGAGAGACGCACACGACACGCAACACGCAGTAGGTAATAAAGTAGCAGTACTGACTTCTTGTACCTTGAGATCGGGGTCGTAGGGCAGCGTCTTGTCCCACAGCGTCGGGCCGAGGAAGGCAGCTTGCGCCTCCCACAGGTCACTGTCATCTTTCTTGTCTTCGAGCGGGTCCTTACTGTTCACCG
Source organism: Heliothis peltigera (assembly GCA_958496145.1). Lineage (NCBI taxonomy): Eukaryota > Metazoa > Arthropoda > Insecta > Lepidoptera > Noctuidae > Heliothis > Heliothis peltigera. The sequence goes on along the minus strand of OY292321.1, from coordinate 9,784,106 downwards.
ACTTGCCTGCAACAATGAAGACAGGGCATCAGCCCGGTGACCGGCGCCCGCGGCCGCGTGTGCGGTGCCCGCGCCGACCACCGCACACGGCGAGCTGGCGGGCCCGGAGCTAGCTAAGGCTACATAATAGGGCAGCCAGACGCACAGCTTCACGAGCTCGCGTACAATCGCATGGCATCAGTATGACATTTCACAGCTTACATCAGTATCATACAATCGCGAGAGCAGAAAGTCAAAAATAGTCTACAAGTCGCCGGCATTCATTACAAACACTATACAAATGTTTTATTAGACGGACACAACACAAAATGAACGTAAAGCACAGACGCTCGAAGGCGCTTAGTAGGAGTGAGTGACGAGCGCATGTCAGTATCACGGGAAGCGTGGGGTCTTGCGAGCCCTGAGCTGGGCTGATGGACGTTACCGAGAGCAGGAGTCATGACGCACGAACGCCTCTCCGATGCCTTAGCCAGGGACGAAAGGGTAGGTAGGTGTGACTTTTAAAGCTATTGACATGCATACATATCACGTAGGCCCATAGCATGTGGTTTCCATAGCGACAAATCCTTCGTACTTAGTGTTTTATTTTATTTCAAAATATTTGTATCATCTGAAGCTAGTCTTGGTTCAGTTAATCTCAACGATTTAAAGTTGTGGTATGTGGAGTAAGGAAACCTTCCCATTAGAAACATTAAATTCATAGTTCGACAATATCTGTTCTAGTTAGAGCATAGTCGTATACGTACTTATTGTCTAAAGATAAATAGTTTCATCTTAAGAACTAAAAGCCTGCTATTACCATTAATATTTCAAGGAATTACTGCATCTGTCATTAAAACCGTATCTTAGACAAAAATTCTGATTATAATAGGTACCCTAAATAAACTTGACACCCGTAGCGGAAATACGTTGGTAACGTGATGTGAGCGGGAGTAAATCAGGGGTATATTTGTAGAAGCTGATCTGGCGGCGAAGGCCGGAGGGTGGTCACGTTGCCGGGCATGCGAGCGGCGGGGCGCGGGTCGCGGGTCGCGTGGGCGCGGGGTGCGCGCGTGCCCCGCCGCGTGACCGCGCCGGCTGCCTACGTGGGCTCGCCACCAGCAACGACAAATCGCTGTCACATGCGCTTACTAACACCGCCAACAGCACAGTTCATTATATCGACCGAATCTTGGCCGTATATGTTTACTGGTCAAGTAACTCGTATCATGTCTGGAGCTGTAGTGGTGCAGCGGGTGCAGCGAGTCGTGACATCAGTGACACGTGTGTGAGCAGCAGATGTATGTGAGAGGCTGCGCGGCCTCTCAAGGCGATCTAGCGCATTAGCATACCGCGCGGCGGTCGCTGCGCACGCCATCCTCTACTTCGAGCCAATACTACACCGCTCGGATACCATCTAATCACATGACGTCTATGTATACAATTATAACTGCTAACAATATTATAATAATATGTATGTTACTATCTATATATTACTACACTGACTAACATAAACAAAAAATTAAATTTGGATAATATGTGGTTACACTAAAAGGATAATACATTTTGTGTTCGGAAATCGAATATAAAAAGAAAATGTCTGTAGTAAAATGAAACCTATATTTTTACCGCGAACTCTATTGTAAATAATTAGTTTCCGTCAGGTAGTATCTATCTGAATTCATTAGGTATACATAAAATAAAAAACTAGTTGGTGTGGGTTTTTGAATTTCCTGGCCAAAAGATCATGCTTCAAATATTTCCGCAACGAATTTTAATAAAAGAACATCAAGATGCTAATAGGCTGCCTGAGAAGATCTACGAGCCTTGTTGCAACAAGTCCGTCCGTAGTTATAAGACATCTACATAAAATTCGAAACAATAAACAGCTAATTATTTGGTTTTAGGATGTAAATCCTTTTCAACGGAACACCAAAACATACGAAAATATCTTGCCCCTATTGTATACACATCTTTAGATATTTTATAGCGTTTCAAATTATTTGTGGATAATAAAAGTACCGAATAAAATACGTAATTCTAAATTTGATCTTCGACTTCTTCACCAATAAAAAGTAAGAATTATGAAAAAAAACGTTCATAGCATCCTCAATTACTGTGAACTGGCAGATTAAATTGAGTATCTGATTGTATAATTGTCACTTTAATCAAAGCATCGACGTATAACCGTAAAGTCGCATACTAAGATAGTCTGGCACAGGCAAACAATGGCGGTCGTGGGAATCGCACGCGCGAGCGCTTGCTTCCTTCACAAAAAGAGCCGCTGGCAGGAAGCGGGAAGTAACCCAGTTGCGGGTTACGTGCGCGCGCGCCACGCTTTCCTCGCGCCGCGCTGCACGCACCCCCCACCCGCGGCTCTTACACAACCACTCAGTATGCACCTGACCGTTAAACTTACTTCTTTTCAGCATATTTTGACCCGCATGGTATGAGATTAGATCTTATCTGAGCATAGATTGAACTGATTGTTATTTTTTATTTATATGGTTATATTAAAATTCAAAATAATAGATATAGGTAGTTAACGGTACGGATCCTAATGTCCGAAGAAATTCATAGGAGCTCTTCTTTGATAAAATGCTGTTTTCACTACGTTTTGCATATATTTTGGTGCAGTTTGTGTTTTGCTAACAGATTTTACATGAAAACAAAAGCTATACACGTATGCATTTAAGGCCCCAGTCTGGCGCTACCATCAACATTTTTTTCTGCGTGACCCTTTAGATTTTCACGAGATCGTTAGATTTTCATAAGACCTTGATTATTTCAGCGAATGGTATTCCATATTAGTTACAACATACCCAACCAAACTAAACTAGCTCCGGGAACAGCTTCTAATATCCCACCTCAAGGTAATACAATTTCACTTGAGAGTTATCAAACATATGGTACATTTTGTAAAGAAATGAGCTTTAAGGACGACTTTAAAGATTCTAGACTTAAATACTGTATAATTAATGCCTAACTAAGAGATAAATTTAGTTAACCCATATTTAACCTAGTCAGCAGGTTATGCGTGTATTGCTGGATCGATTCTGATAATTATACTTTCTTGTATTCCTTGGTATCAGGAGAATAAGAAAATGATCAAGAAAATCATAGAAAAATAAGAAAATTTTAACACCTACTCTACCTTTGCATAACTGTCAGTCGCTTGACAGTACATGCTCAAATGAAGTGCGCCAGAGCAGCTAGTACTAAATACCTTAACCGAAGTATACAGTGGCCAAAAGACGAAAATGTTCTTCCTGTAGTGGCGAAACACCGGCTATTCAAACAAAGCAAAAGTTCCGAGAGACGTCGCGGTCGGCACGCTCTTACTTTCAACAAGCCCAGAGAAAGTAACGCCGAACTATTCCAGACAAGACAATACTGTCTCACAATTGAATAGTTTGTTACTTCATAAAGATACAGTGGGTCATGTTCTTAGTATGGTAACATTATATAGGAAGCTAAGTTTACGACAAAATCGTCAGGATAACAACCGAGGCTGTATCTTTATAACCAATTCCTCTTGTGAATCACTCAAAAATCTTATGTTAGTGATCATTTAAAAGAGACCGCGAGTATTTAGTATATATTGAGAGCAACTAAAAGCTACAACGAAAAAGACAAGGCGAAAAAGGTCAGGAATTGCAGAATTCGGCACGTCTAACCTACTAGAGAAAGTGTCCGAACCGGCCAGTTTAGCGCTGCGCCCGCGTCGGTGACGCTTGCACTCTCACTTTCTTCCGATACGGTCGGTAGAAAGTGACGTGCCTCCAAATTACCTACTCTCCATGCTAATACAACATGCCTTTTATCCGCATTACTATAAGACGCATTTATTAGTCGAAACTTATACTTTGGTCTGGGAAAACATTTCGGTATGAATGTCTAGAATAAAAGCCAGCCAACTATTAGCACGAATTAACGCCATGTACGGAGCCAAGAAGTACCGCTAACCAGGATGTATGTCGCATATGACGTCACGCGGTAGCGTCGGCAGTGCGTCGCGATCGGAATGCTGCGCCGGCACCAGTGGAAAGCTGCTGTTGCGTAACAAGCTCATTTCCTACTCGGAAAATAGGTGAGGAGTGCCGTGAGCTGCGAGCACGGCTGCTTGCGGGGCGGTGGAGCTGCCCAGGCGGGGCAGGAGGGGGAGGGGGGGTGCCGTCAAGCGGGAAGTGGCTGCTGTTCTTGCGCAACGGAGAAAGCCGACGTTTTCCGGCGACGCGCGATCATTTTCGTAAACGTGTGAATTGAGCGAAAGTGAATGAGAAAGTTATAATTTCAAAATTTAAAATGACGCGCTTTACGCTCGCTTAATGGCACAGTGCGATTGTTGAATCATTATTATAACACTTAGCAATTATTACGACTACGGTTCACAATAATTAACCTAATTCATCCTTTGGAGTAGTTGCAAATCTATCACAGTTGGCCTATGTCAAGTAATTTACCTGCAAGTTATTTTGGTATTAGTGTAAGTGCAACTTGTCTGACCTGCATTTGATTACAAAACAGGAACGATATTGGCGATCTGCAGAAGTCAAAATAAATCGAAGCTCACTACTAAAGATTAAGACTAGACGATACTACGAACGTGCGACCAAATAAAAAACCAGGGCTTATAGGTAACCGAAGTACTGAAAATATGAACCCTAGTGTGACCACTTTAGTACATAACTGTGACATAGTGTGACAGTGGCTAACAAATCGTAGTTTAAAAGATAACAAGCGAAGATCAATAATTAATATTGACGTCATCATCTTAAGTTAGCCTATATATGTATATTTTCGTACTCTGTTATACAAATGACTCACTGACCGAAAATTAGTTAGGTCTGAAGATTTCAGTTTTGTAACGTATTTTAATCACAGATTTGTAACATGCGAGCAATACAATCTTCATTACGAGTAAAATAGTAAGTATATCTTGTACTGCTCGCGACGTTGACCGTCCTTGGCCAGATATCAGTAGGTTGAACGTGCAAAATACTTATCTATTCAAGTGCCTACATTTTTTCACTTTGCTCAATTATATTTCCTACTGTGCAATTAGGGATTTATAGCGCTCTAGCCGCAGTTATCTGCAGGGCAACCAATACCACAATTTTTAATTTTTGTCTGGTTTTTACCTATAACATTTAAAAAGAAAAATTGACAAGCAATACTCTCTCCTACATCATGTAAACACCATCAGCATAGAAAGTGATCAAATCGGTCAGCAACAAAACGACAAAGGGAGGCGATCGATCATTGGAACGTGTCGGGCCGCAAGCGCACGTGTGTGTGCGCCGACGGAAAAGTAAAAGTCGGAAGGTGTCGGGCGAGTGTAAGCGCGGGGCGAGGCGCGGCGCGCGGAGTGGAGGGCGATGCGGAAACACTCCGGAAGATTACTTTTACTCTCGGCGTGGAGCCTGCGCGTGCACGCCGCACCCGCCCCCCCTTCGACCACCACTGCACTGCTCCGACGACACAGTCGTATCTACGTTATGCAACAGGTGAACGATTAGCAACTTATATGCACATGAGTTGGCGTGCCTTCAGTTATTATTAAAATGATAACAAGTTTGCAGCCACAATAGTCGTAAGTCATACAATTATCGTGTCACGTACAACGTAATAAACATTCAGTTGGCCTGTTCTAACGAAGTCAAATAAGGTATATTATTTACTACCATCATTATACCAATACCTGTACATGTATTATACCAGTAATAGTGGTAACGTGACATGTAAGGTACGTACTAACTTCCATAGCTTTAAATCATTTTCTATCGTTGAGGAATGGAGTTTACCTGACAGTTGGCTGGAGCAGCAAAAACTGTCTCATTTCTTCGAGTGTAATTAGTTACTCGTGAATGTTCCATTTAAGCATTCTTCGTCAAATTGAAGTAACCATAACACAGTCATAATCAAGTATATCAAGTTTTCCTTAATTTACAAAGAGGAAATCGTTTTGTAATAAAACTGAAACCTCTCAACGAGACCGCTCATAGAAAAACATTGTTAAGTTTAAAAGTAAAAGTGGTCGGTGCCCACGCGCACGCGGAAGAGAGCACGTGCTGGGTGTCAGCGGGGAGCGAGAGGGGTCGCGGGCCGCGCGGGGAGGCAGGGCGCGGGGCAAGGAGAAAGTCGTGAAAAGGTCGCCACTTTTTCCCAAATATTCGAAGTGAAAGTGTGCGCGGACACGCTCGAGTTGATCAAAAAAGATACGAGGAGCGATGACGCGCTCGTTTCGCAGACCCCTCTCCCCGCATGACCCCCACGGACTCCTAGCCTCTTGCTTGAGCCTTCACTCAGCCATCAAAGTCTAGTGATCGAGATCTGATGCAGCTTTTAAGCGCTGGTGTACAAGGCCGTCGATGGCAGGCCATAATAACGTCAAACAATACTGACTGTCCGTACCACATGACCAAACATCACAACTCCTTACGTACATATGCCTATTTCATTGGTGTTATCCAGAAAAGAAAACTAAAGCTTTAATGTCAACGAAAAAATGTTTGGTTACAGTACCAAGCATTAGGATTTAAACTCTCATCTGGAACCAACTTCAAGATTTCTAAATAAGTGGAAATATTTTTTAAGCTCGTGACTGTCTGAGTTTGGTGAGAGTTCTTAGTTGCCAAGTCGACAGCAATACATTGCTCAGGAGACGGTATCAAGTAAAAGATTCTAGTATAAGTTAAATGCTGGAGGTTCAGATTAAAACATAGATTAAGTCATCTACCTTATTCTGCTATTCGGGGTTCGGACAAACCTCAGAAATCTTCAACTTAACAAAGTTATTTATGGGTTAATAAAAAGCTTGCTGGCAGCCTTTTTGGGCATGATTGTCGCTGACAGGGATGCGAATGAGTCTTTTAAAGTTTATTTTTAAAATATTGTGATGATTTTGATGCAAGCAAATAATATTTTAAAATAAATAAAATACATTTAAAAGATGCGTTCTATGAAAGTAATCCTGCTGACCCAGAAACGAGAAACAAGCAATTCTCAAAATATAATTATAGTATTTTCTTTTACAAGCGGAAAATTCCGGAAATTAAAAATTATATTTTTCGCGTGAAAGAACTCGTCTTCCTGCAGGACTAAGTTCCTGCAACCGATTTAATTTTTCCAATGAAATAAAAACAGAGATTTAAGCGGAAAGCTCCGATTTCTTCCTTACCTAGAAACCTTCCCTTAAAATCGTGGGCATATTTACAGGAGCTTATTAACAAATATGAGGCTAGTATTTTAAGCAAGCACATAAGCGTTTCTCTTTTATTTGTTAATCCTTGGGTGACGATCGATCACGTCTCATTAAGTACCTCAAGTTGCGAAGTGTTGCTTTGTGTATAGGGACAACTAGAGCTTTGAGGGCAGTACTCTATGTGCTCCATAACTAGCCTTACATCTGTTAAATAAGCTATATCTACAAAAAGCATATTATGAGCATCGATTTATCCAAGCTAGAGAGTTGTAACGTCAACAGTTCCATTGTAATCTCAGAATCAGCAATCTGGAGAAACAATTATTAGGGTTGAATAAAAACTGAACTTGTTAATTGAAGGAAAGCGTCGAGATGTTTTCAAACAAATGTCAGCAATAATAACAAATCACAATCGCTAAGTGTTTGCCGCTATTTTGGTACATGAAGCTTTGTGGTTGGAATGTTCAGTAATCATTGTAATTCTGCCCCGAACTCGCTGGGATTTGCTTTTGGTTCGGCAAAACTGAATAAAGTGCAGTAGACTTTGGACAGGGGTCTCGGGTTTGTGACCTATTTTTTGGCACTCATTAATTCAACATTATGGTAGAAAAATGTCTGCTAACAGGCCGAAATACATTTATACACGAAAATATCGTACACAGCCTGCATTTCCATTGTAAAGTTTAGGTGATCAAAGGACGTGGAGTCGTTTGTTAGAAAACTCATGTAAAAGCGTCGCATGAAACTGGATGCTCTCAAACTTGCGAGTCAAAACTTTCAACTGCCAACTAGTCAGAAAACGAGCATAGCAAGACGAAATATTTTCATATTTGACTGCACAAGCATTCAAATAAAGTTTTAGTCCCTAGGTGTGCGCGATTCACAACTATTTTACTCCTAGTTGTTCTAAGTGGACAATTGAAACAGACTTGTGTAAAGTCTGTAAATTGCCTTTTGAATTAGGAAAATGTTGCAAGCAGATAAACGGGGTCTCGACTTTGTGCCAGGTGATGGCATTTTCAGTAATTTATTGTATACTTTTCAGTTTGATATGGAGTTTGAGAAAAGCGATTTGGATTTACAAGAAATTATTTTGAAGGAACATAGACGAACCATCTACGATAGACGGTGTTTAGGGCCTGAATTACCCATAATTCAGTATAAGTGTTAGTACCAGATGCTGTCATTTATTACTTGCTTTACATAGTATATAACAAGTTAGTGAGTAGTCAGCTAAAGCCAAGGGATATTCGTTAGTTTAAGCTCATCCGAAATTGAAGACCTTCTTACATATTTAGGGTTTCTATTTTATTTTAGTTAGATAATATTGTAATATCATTAGCGGGAGGATTCCGGTCAACGCGCGTGGGTCGTGCTATGCGGTGCTAAGGCTTCCTGCCTTCCGAACTAATCGGGTTTAAGGTCGAAGTGCCTTCCGCCGCGAACTGCTAGACAAGCGATGAGGCGTTTGGCTTCGATATCGGAATCTAGCGAGGCGAACTGCGTACAATCGTTCACGATACATACATCGAGTGGCGTCCCGCTCTCGGAATGCGATACAAATGCACGTGCCTAATGCGATAACAGACAGCAGACACAAGCCGTGACACGTGCGTGAGACGAGCTTCCTGGACCACTATGCCTCCACACTTGCGGGACACAGACATTGTCAAAAATGGCAAAAAATAATATTTAAGAAATGTGGGTGACGCATGTCGAGACCTTGATGGTATGATCATCCCGAGTTATCGCGTTATCGGCAGACGGTGACCCGCGAACAACAAAACAAAAGCTACGCGTGTCGACTGCGTCCAGCGGAGACGAGGAGCCGCTGTGCCAGGGAACTGGCGGCGGGTGAAAGGTCCCGTTGCCGAAACAAACAACTCTCGATCGACCGAAAAGTTCGGTTGATATCGACGCTCGCGCACTTTCTCTTTTTTCACGGCTCTCTCACGCCGGGCGCCGGGGGCAGCATCAATCACGAATCTGAGGCAGAGAAAGTGCGCGCACGCTTCCTGGTGTCCAGGTATCGGCGTTACGGGTTGACACTGACCGTTGACGAAGACGTGTTGTCTCCAGATGTGGTACTGGTTCCAGCGTTCGTCGTCCTGAGCGTGGCCGTGCTGCAGCTGAGGCAATGAGGGTAGCGGCGGTGGCGGCGCGGGAGGTAGCAGCTGGGGCGGAGGCGCGGGAGGGCCCAGCGGCTGTATAGGTTGGTGCTGGTACTCCATGGGGTCGAGTCGAGGCGTTCGGGGACGCACTCGCTCAGTGATCACTCATCGCGGCGGGCGCGGAAGACGCAACGTGCGTGCGCGGCGGCGTGCGGCGCGCGACTGCCGAGCGGGCGCTTCGCACGCCGAGCCGCCCCGCCGCGCACCCCCCACCGCGCGCCCCCACCCCACGCCACCACTACTTCCGAGCACGCAACACACAGTTTTTAATTGCGATGACATAATAGCCGCGATGCGCGATCACTCTCGCCGCCGATAACTGATGACTGCTGGCGCTCGCGCCCGCCGCGCATGTCGTGTGTACATAAGAGTGCACGTGTCGCACGCCGCATGTAAACAAAGCCGACAACTGGGTTATACGAGCACGTTGTGTTGCAAACATTATCACGTAACCATTTCAAAAGTTTCATTCATACGCGATATAGAAGAACTACTCATATATTGTTATCAGTGGAACAACTTAAGGATTTCCCAGAGCAGATCTTTCAGTAAAGCTCCTTGAAAGAATGTATGGAACGAATCCACGATTAATCACATCATTATTTATTATCTGATAAAATGCACTACATTTTTTTCATCACTGATGGTAACAGGAATGGTCAATGCATTTCTCATATTTCGTTAAAATGAAAATAAAGTTTATAATTTGATGCGAGTCTACATAAGTGTCGTGCAGAACACATCATTGGCATAACCCTGCGCAAATGCACATACACATTAAACACCAATCTACTACTAGGCAGCAGCAGCATTCCGTCTGCCTCTACGTAGACAGTAATAAAATCAGAAATACAACCCTCATTAATATTGGAAACACAAGAAGCGCGCGTTGAAGTCTTTTGGACGGGACAAGTATCGCCCGGTATTACCGGGGATTAAGAGCAATTACGTATGTAAATCATTACATGAATGGTTGATTTCTGAAGCCTTTTTTCAGTTTATCAGGTGACGTAGCAATGGATCGTGTCAATTTAAAAAAATACAATGTAAACGCACGTCACATTCAATTGGTTTTCTCACGAGCTGTGATTCAAGCTAGAAAATCAAAGCACTTTGATATACATATATTGTCTGATATGTCTGTTTTAATGTTTAATAAATTATTATTATTTAGATTATAGACAAGTATACACGTATGTATTACTTTTATTTGGGTTTGTTCGGTTTTGTTTGACGACTTGCTTTTCCTGCTGCCAAGAAACAAACTAAATAAGCAATATCGCTTAAATTTTACTAAATATGTATATTAGAACCAGCAGCCTTTCCCGACTTTACATTGGTGAAAATAGATATGTATCAAAATCTTTCTCACAAATCTGTTTACTGGGGAAAACTCGCATGAAAATTGGTAAATTAGTTGTAGATTTTATTGCTAATAGACATACTCTAACGGAAAAATTCCTATCTATCATTTGCCTCTATTATTTGTTGCCACACTGCTGTGTCTTCTCGTACAGAGAAGGAATGAGCGATAGACACTCCAGTTGCTCAATTTTTAACTACTAAAGTCCTGGTTTCCTCAAGATGTTGACCTTCACATTTACGTAGAGAATGGTGTCCAAGATAGACTTGGAAAGAAAAGAAAACTTGGAAAAGTTACATTGATACTTGCCTGTCGTATTTGAGATTTGGGTGCATTAATCATCATGATGAAACTCCCTTACTTGGTATAAAAGAATTCCTATCGTTTGTACAGACGCCAGCATATCAAGCTACTCTCTGTCAAATTTCCTTAATAAATTTTTCAACTTTATCGCTGAAGTATATAGTTCATAGTTAATTAGGAAAATTTGTCAGTTTCGGGTAGCTTGATGTGCTGGCGCCTGTAAGTTTAGATTTTTAAAATACGCAACAGAATTTGGTTGGTTGAGTCATTGACACAGGCAACATATTATTTGAAACCCTTGTTAAATTAAATGTATACATTACTTTGAAAATTAATTATGTAGTTTAATTTCTTCGGAAAATGATTCACGAGGATAGTTTAAGGATAAATGGGTTCGGTTCCCACAAACTAAAACATTTGTGACCATGAATATGGGTGCTTCATTTAGTTGGAGTCACGGGTTCGATTCCCGGCACGCTCGAAATGGGGAAATGGGGCTAACCGACCGTTTGTGAAAAATGTGTCCAGATATTATTATTATGTACAAAATAAATGTAAATATATAAATCCGTTTATCAGCTGTCTGGTACAAGCTCTGCTTAGTTTAGGACTAGATGACGTGGTGTGAATATGAGGAAAATACATATATACATATAGCTATAGCTATAGCCGGTATATATTAAAAGCTGGCATGGATCACCAATTGATAGCAAAACCATATACTATAGGAGGCGGTTAAGCTAGCTTTTTGGAACTGTCTCGTTAATTTCACGTTCCAAAAATGTCGGTTATCAACCAAATTTAAATAAACGGTTTTGAATTTTTCATTGGTGGTAACTTGAATTACCAGTTGTATAATTCTAAATGTTTGACCACAGCGGGGGCAGTTCGCGGCCGCGGGCCTGAGGAGTGGAGGGGGGCGGGAAGGTGCGCGTGCGGCGATAGCAATACAATGGTGTTTACTCGCCGCCACCAGCTGGCGTTGACTCACTTCTAACACTTTTTCAGGAATTTCACAACAAATCAACTGAGCCGCGAGTTTGTTTACAATAACTATACTCGACATGATCGCATTTTGACTACTTTAACTCCAACTTGGAGGAAACAGAAAAATTCATTATAATAAAAAAAAAACCCTGACAAAATTCTGTTGTCAAATTAATGGTTTAGACCCATGTGTAGTGACGTCAGATGGCATGACGCTTTCGTACAACGTCACAACATATCTCTTTCGCTCTTCACGATATCCTTTACAACTTTATTTGAATAGGTACGTGCAAAATACCTGCCAAATGACCCGTGACTACTTTTCACGAACAAGTTAATTAAACAATGAATAGCTAAATCCATGTCCTTAGTCAGTGTTCAGTTTGTCCCTATCTAGCAGAACATAGATAGGATTATTAGTGACGTAGCTACGAGTATCACAATACATAATCACATTTATTAGATAAAATATTGAATCATCACAATGACTTAGTAAGTTCCTACATTAATACCCATTTCTCTTTTCACGTTTTTCTCGTTGGCCTAGCGGTTGCTAAGCGCGACTACTGCGCACAGGGTCGATTCGATTCCCGAGTTGAGCCAAAATGCCGCTTGTTAGGGCTGCCCGGATTGTTACTACACTTGTGCATCGGAGAACACATGAAAATCGGTCATGAGCCTAATCTTTCTCTGGTCGTGTCAGATTACACGATTACAGATTACACGTGTCGCCTATTGACTATGAGATCCCTCTCAGAATAGAGACTACACCTATGTCTGCGCAAATGATTGTGCTCTCTAATATGTTCTGTACAGCTTGCTGGTGTCCTTAGAGAGAATAGCCGCCGAGGCCGTTCATCAGTCTGGACGCTATTGTTCTTATATTAATAGGAATCAGTTAAAATTTAGATGAAATTCACGTAAAATTACAAATTCATAGCGATAATGGCATTTGCTTGGTACGCCATGGTACCTTCGTTCGATTGTGTGAATGTGTATTGAACGTACTTTTTTGTTTTCTTTAGGCCCGTCGAGTGTTTCACTTACGGAGGCACTTAAAATTTTATTGGTGAATGTAACAATAGTAACTCGATTCGAACGCTTTTCTACAATAAAACTCTTGTACATTTCTTCTACATTTTTCTAGTGTATTATTGTTCTATTTGACTTTAATTCATAACTCATTAATTTTAGTTTTAGTAAACTTTGAGAGTTTATCGCGAATACATTGACGAGACGGAAAATATTTTTTATATCTATTGATGCGGTAAAGTAGTAGTTAATTAGGTACCTTTTTCTATGCGTCATGTCATATGATAGATGTTCGTAGATACGAATCAATGAGGAGAATTAATTTATCATTTAACTATTATTGGGCATTGTAATTGGGCGGCCATTTGCCGGAGCCCTGAGTAGAGAAAGTATGAACATCGCACTAATAGAACAGATGCGAAAGTTTGTTTATAACTATTTTATGCGAAAAGCTATGGAATGTATGTATTTAAATTAAATTATATAGTAACATATTTCGTATATTAGATAAAAACAAATGCTTTTCTCGGGCTGCAAGTGAAACCGCGGGTCAGAGCCAGTGTATATATTACATAGTCTCTCTGTGCAGCTGAAAGGGCGACGCCTGCACGAGCGCTCCGGATCTCCGGGCCCCACAGCACATGCGCTCATCTTATACAAACAGCGAGACGATCGTGTTTATCAATCAAACCTTACAGTTCTAGGAATTTCTTTCTAAGTTACATTTTCAATAGAAATATCTGTGTTTGACGTCACAATGGACCGCGGAAATTATACACAACACCTGATAAAACTCGACTTATAACCAAGTACAATGGTACAATTTGTGTGCTTAGATTTGTGAAGAAAATTTGAAATCAAACAATTGGGTATATAATTTTAATCTTTGATTCTTAAAAAATAATTCTATTGAAAATACGTTCAACAAGATTTAGCATGTATTTTTTTATCGTATTTGAAATGAAAACTCACGAGTCACTGTTGAAAGATACCTGTGATAGTAAAAGATTTGCATATTATTTGCATTAAAGATGTTGCATCAATAGTTATAAGAGAAATGTGTTTCTTATACACATATACCGCGTCATTAATTTATTTTCATAGAAAGACAGTAAAAATCGAACGTAAAGAGCTCTGCATAGAAAATCTCAAAATATCTCAGTTTCTGTTATAATTTACCGAATTATATCCAAAATAGTTTTTGATGCCCCAATCCCTTCATATTTATGTTCTCTCAAAGTGTTTAAGTTAATGTACATGTTTAAGTTTGACCTACAAAACATTACATTACTTGACCTTCAAAAAGTGCTGATTTTCTGCCTACTTTGAATAAATTACTTTTTATCTTTATCTTATCTTCTACTGGCCGCTTAAATAAGCAACTATAATACCTACATCCGTAGCTACATAGTTAAAAAATAGAAGTTACAAACTAATTATGTATCAATAAAAATAATGTACAGATGCCAGCATATCAAGCTACTACAAACCGTCAAATTTCTTTAATAGATTTTAAACTTTATCGTTTAAGCATATGGTTCAAAGTTGATTGGGAAAATTTCATCGTTTCGGTAGCTTGATGTGCTGGCGAAAAGTTCTTGTTGTGTAAATACGCGGAAATTAAAGCACATACTTTCCAAAATTAATATTTAAGACAGAAAATATACATAAATTGTAAATATACACAAAAAAAGACATAAAATAAAATACTTTTTCTATCCTAACATACTGATCACCGCAAAGCCAACAAATATGAACGAAACTGAAGACTATTAAATAATAGTAATAATGTATCGACCGATAGTTGACCGGCAGCATTTTACTTTGAAGGTAATTGTGAATTCCAGGAAAGTTTTCCTCAGATCGTGTGTACCATACATCTCCGTACTAACTAAGAGCCCGATCATACTATCAAACTCCTCAAAATTTGCAGTCTGTGGGCGTCTAATAGGCATTATTTTAGACATAAATAATCTTTTTCATTCATAATGGCATACATATAAATCATTAGAAAGGTTTACAAGCGGGAAAGTGTTAGGCGCCGCTCCGAATGGCGACGACCGAACTATAATATACGATACGGTAGCTTCTTTTAAGAAGGCAAGTCCCTTCGCCTGCCTGGGTTGTTCGTAAGAGTTACCGTGGCCCTGGCACACTGGGACCTACAGAAAAAAACATAGTGGGTTTTCGTCAGTAAGAGACTGACATTCCCTCCAGCTGCTCTCTCAGCGGGAGGGGTCATTTGATGATTTCCCACGAAAAAAAAATGTCCCTTCGCCTACCTGGGTTGTTCGTAAGAGTTACTATGGCCCTGGCACATAGGGACCTACAGAAGGAACTTAGTGGGTTTTAGTCAGTAAGAGTCTGACCCTCCCGCCAGCTGTTCTCTCAGCGGGAAAAAATAAAGTCCCTTCGCACGATGATTGAAGAGAGAGACTGACTGACCCGTAGGTCGAAGGAAGACATCTAAATAGGCGGAGTGAGTAGGGAACAATCGGAAGTGGTCGAAGGCAGTCGGAACAAAAGTCTAGTATACGTCGTAAGGTTTGCGTGTGTGCGTTTGCGATAACCCGAGGCTATCGAGAACCGCGCACTTGAACTCGCATTGTTTATTACTGCTTAATTCCTGCAGCAGTTACTATTTGTTTTAGTTTATTTTTGAGGTTAATTAGGAAGAGATATACAAAACATTTTTGATTGAGCGTGTAATGTACTCGTTTGTAGCTGTCGTGTCAATGCTGACACTATTCAGGGTTATCTAAGTTTAAAGTTTGGGATTACATTCTATTTGACCGACTTACCGAAAAAACGAGGTTCTCAGTTCGGCCTACTATGCATTTTTTCATATTATTTAAAAAAATCTCGATGGTGACTCGGTTTTTTGAAAAAAAGTTATGTTCAGTTTACCTTATTTTATTATTTTGGACTAACAAAGTTGACGAAATTAGTTCATTAGAGCTGAAAGTGTTCTAACAACTCTATAGATTAAAATATTTACTGCATTTTAACATTAAACAGGTGCAATTTATTATTAAAATGAAGTGGCTTATCAGTCTAACGAGTTTGATAACTAGACTCAGTATTTTAGATATAATAGATGTTACTTTACTTCAGTCCACAAATACTAGGAACAGACTAGTTCATCTGAAATCATCTTGTGAAAATTGCAACGTGCTTTTAAATAAAATCTCAGTAAAGAAATAATCAGTTACGTATAAGCATGATACGCGCTGCATTCTTCAATTTTAATGAACGTGTTTAAGATACTGCAACGTCACAAAATTACTGCAAGTATTAGACAGGAGGGCAATGTGCGAATATATTGTTACAATGGTAGATGAACGAAGAGAGGTGTAACTGCCAAAACGCGGCAACGGCTCAACCGACAGGTTTCACTTTCATGGGAGAGAGCGGGACGAAGCGGGGCGGGGGAGGGGCGGAGAGGCAGCCGCTCGCCCGCGCAAGCCTCATACCACAAAAAATAAGCAACTTTTCCTTTCTCAAAAACACGACCACTTTCACCTTTGCCGAAACTTGCGCAAAAATACCGCAACACTTAATGCGCATAATATCAGCGATGCATGATGTTTAGATCGCAGCGATGAACGCCCGACAAACCCTGCGCACCAACACCTACACGCATATCCCTAAAAAGTTTTAAGTCCTGTGACGGCGTACCAAGTTTAGCATCCAATTAACTTTCCATATGTTCGATTACATTGTTATCGTTCGTTTTCTAGGCGGTTTGTAACGATTTCAATGGCAATCGTAACTATAAATATGCTTATCATGGTAGCATTCAGTGGTACCAACAACAAGTGCTTAATACTCAGGTACTTCCGAATATCGCAGCTGGACTTTCTAAATGGTCGATAGTCATGTCTGCGCCAAAAATAAGCCCATTCAGTCTCATGCGTGTAGTAGTAGCATGAGTTTAGTACGAGATAGTTCAAGGAGGTGGTAAACTAGGTGATGTAGTGCCTACAGCTTCATAAATTAGGCTAAGAGAATGCGCTCCTAGGAGAGCAGGGACAATGGGCGGCGCACTGCGTGCGACGGGACTGCAATGTCAGGGTTGTCAGCTGGCGGGCGCTTATCGCGTTGTTATCGTGCCATTGTGCGCGCACAATAACATGCTTGTTTACACTGGTTGCACCTGGCGACGGCGTAACCAAGCTACCCTGGTACAACATCTAACCACTTTCAAGGACTGTAGAATCAATCCTTAAAACAACACTCTTTTACTCCTTTAGCTAAAGGAACTTGGAACGAATTTTCGACTTTCGCCTAATCACATCTCAGCGCGTATTTTAGACGAAATTGCAGAATTTTGAAAGCGCGCTCGCGCGACCTTGGCGGTGTCTTTGTAAACACCAGATGTGTCCAATTTGAGCGCTTTCTCCGCTCTCGTCCGCGCGGTCCACTTCGTTTTGCCATACCATTCGATCAAGTAGATAGCCTAATTTCACGTAACTTGAACATTTCGCAAAGGTTGAAGGTACTATCAAAATTTTGGCCAACTTGCTCAACAACAAATTATTTTACAAACAATAATATATGAACAATAGAACACCTGTTCGGAACATTTTGAATGGCAAGTTCAAGAAGTATTTCAAGTTCAAATGAACGTGACACGCTTCATACCCGAACACTAGAACTTCCTGTACGCACGTACATGTTTCAAGTTGACAATTTATTTGTTCCTTCTTAAATATGGTCTATTTAGCAGTACACTCACGCTTGTTACTTTCCTTCTAAACAAAGCTACTTCTACGGCAGAAGATAAAAAGGAGCAATACCCTCAGGTTTCAGTAAACTGTTAGTTACTGAATAATAATAATAACATAGCAATAAACAATAAAATTCTACTGCACAATAATTAGTCAATACTTTATTTTTACCTCAATTCCTGGTTAATTCAGAGGCGATTAATACATTTTTATAAGGCCAGAAAGATATAAAAGGCTCATCACATTCCATCGGAAAAGTGAAACTTGCCTTGATATGATAGAGTGGTATAGCTCCGGGCTAGTTCCGTCGAGCAAGAAATATTTCCTACAAAAATAGACAGTTCGGAGGCCTTTTGCTGGGCCAATCTGTGTCTAGCGCTAACTGACGACATGATGACATCCATTATAACAGCCCATTCAAAAACTATTTTATATCATAAAAATATTGAAAATGAAGTAAGTTTTCTTACGAGGGAAAAGCCAGATAGTGGAAAAACTGGAAATCTCATATGTTTAGGTCTGCTACTGTTCCATTTATTGACCAATTATTATTAAGCTTACGGGATACAAAGACTATGAAAGCATTTTACTGCGCTTGCTCAAGGCGGTTTGGTATTTTCAGTACATATTTTCTCACGATAGTTTTCTAACTACCTATTCATCACTCGCGCTCACTTCGAGCTTATTCGGTTTTAAACACAAATTTCTGTACCGCAAATAAATGCAATTTTATAAAAATAGTAGGTATCAAGCATATTCTAGTGCATTGTAACAGTATGAATTTTGATAGAACCAGCCGTGCGTGGTCATAACACAATGGCATAATTTTGCGTGACGACACGATGACAAAGTGAGCTGAATTATGGCAACATTCATTACTGAAGCAAATTAGCAATGTAGGTTTGTGATTTTCAAATTTACCGCTCTTTTCAGTATTTCAGGAAAACGCATTTTTTTGCCTTGTCGGGTCCTAAGGAACTTTGAATAAATAGAAAAATATGCTACTGAAAAAGAAACATGTCTAACTAAATCTTTAAATAAAGAAAGTAAAGATTAAAACAATGTTCAACTAGCGGCCTCTGACGGCGAGGCTATGGAATTACTTGGTGAAGAGCAAGAGTGGGCGGGCGCAGTACGGCTGTGCGACTGCGCGTCTCCGTCGCGAGGCGCTCACTGCGCGTGTCACCGCAATACCGCCTAGCAGGAAGCACAAGATGCAACCTTATGAAGTGTAAATGCCTAAATGTAATAACGCTAAAGTAATATCACGCTCGACGAGCTGCCGGCCAGCACATGACGCGTCACGTGCGGTCCGCGCGCACTCACACAAGCGCGTCTCCATGTGTACGAGTTCGCGTGCATATATGCGTCTATTAATCGTCACACCGGCCGCGGCTTTTCTTAATGTACATGTGTTTGTTTGTATACATGTAAACAACAATCAATTACGTGTCTTAACATACGTGATTCCTGGCTTTTTGTCTACAATGAAACACGTTGTTTTGTGCAATCTAGCTTATTATCAGAATATCTTAAATTGTCACCTGATTTCAGTACAGGACGCCGACCAGGGTTCTGGCCTACAACAAAAAGCCAAGGTGTAAGAAAAACAATTATATGAAGGTTATGATTCAGAAGAGAATGTACATAGAGTGTAAACAACATGTTGTTTCATATAATTTCAAAATTCTAAATCATTTATTTAAACTTGGCCGCAAAATAGCAATTTTTTAACGTTAAAAACTAGAAAAGACAGTTGCCGAAGTGCCCACACTTTATCTGTACGTGTTTTTTCTGAAGTAACACACGTGTCTGTAGGTTTGAAGAACCTTTAAACAATATGTAGGCCTTTAATAATCCAGAGCTGCGGGATGGTTAGATTTGTGTGAGGCTCCCGAATTGTGTGAGGATTTGTGAAGCAAGTTGTATTAATCAAAAGAAATAATAATAAAAACAAAATTATTTAAAAACACTTCTTTCATTTAAACCGACATACAGCACTATAATAAAAATATCCCGTTTCAATGCACAATATTTTGTACGTATTCAGAAAAAAAATTGGCCCAAACAATAATTGATGAAATGAAAAAAAAATCCGTAGTACATTCTGATAATTAAAGTACCATCTCTCGACCACTCTGTCGACCAATCAAACAGAGTGACATCCATTGCCCAGGTATATGAGCTAAATTAGCTCAGTAGAGATACGCGCATCGAGTGGACAGGAGATTACATCATAGCTAAAATGCATTTATTTCCGAATGGAAAACGATATTTGTTATTTTACTTCTTCCCGGTATCTACAAACAACGAATTGTTTGATCTGCAATAGTTTTTTTGCGGAATTAGAACAATAATTTATTTGTTTGGTTGAATGCGATAATCTCAGGAAATCAGTTGCCAGCCCATTTATTGAGAAAGGTTATAGGCTATTTTGGTTAAGAGTCCGCGGAGTACTTCGCATGGGACGCAGGTGAGACCTGGCGGGGGCTAGTAGAAGATAAAGATAAAGTAAGAAGAAAATTTTATGTGGTGTAAGGTGCAAACTAAAAGGTAGTAGTAAGTAAGTTTTGATTATTATTATTAATCAACAAACAAGAATTACCCGTTACTGAAATTAAAAATGTTTACTGTTAAGCAGGAGGCTATATTCGTCTTCAGTCCCCAATATCTCTCTACCCCTTTATATAACTAAATTGGAAGTCGGCACAGCATATCTTCTTCTTACCTCCCTATCTGACATCATCTTACAAGTAACAATCTTTGCAGCCATATACATAGTATTTCACACAGTCCATCCATCGATTCTTTGGTCGTTCTCTACTTCCATATCCATCCACAGTCATGCCCAAGACCATCCTCACAACATGATCCTTAATCCTCCGCATGACATGCATACCATGACATGACAGCCGGTTCCCACATAGTTTCTCTGTTACCGGTGTCACTTTTAAACTTCCTGTTATATGCGTATTGCTTAAACTTTTCTTTGTCGTAATATCACACATTCCTCTTATCATTCATATTTAAACTGCACTCAGTTGCCTTTCATTCATACTTAGGACCCCGTTTTACTTACAATTATAAGTATAGCTTGTTCACAAAAATCCTTTGTTTGTTACTTTTATTGAATGCACTAATCTCAGGAACTATTGTATCAATTTGAAAAGCTCTTTCAATATTAGATATCCCATTTGTCAAGGAAGGCAATAGGCTACTTTTAATTCAGATGAACCGAGTATACTAATGCTTGTGAACTGAGCGAAATATAATTTTATTTCATTACTAGCGGTCGCCCACGGCTCCGCCCGCGTGGATGTCGGTTTTCGCGACAAAAAGTAGTCTATGTGTTGTTCTGATGTATAACCTATAGAGGACCCCCGCGGCTACGCCAGTGTGGATGTCGATTACCGCTACCAATGCCTAACTTTTGTCGGGATGAGAAGCTCGCGCTTGGACCTCCCGCATTATATTATACCTACCGACCGACCTGCTGATTATCGTATTTTATGTATAAGTTTGGTATTTCTACACCGATTTCTATGATTCTTTTTTTATAGAATATGTTATAATGTTATCTTTTGTTAATTAGGCATGAGCGAGAATATTATAGACATAAGAGTAAACAAATCAATAACAAATAATCAGAAAGCTCCGAACTGGTAAATTATCGGGAGTTATATGTGTTATTGTGATTCAGCCATTAAAGATAGACATATACTGTTGTGGATTTTTTTTCAGATAATTTTATGTAAAATATTTCCGTCATACATGATTTCTATGTAGCTTTAACCATTAAGGCTGCACACGCGACGAAAGCTTAAAAAATGGTGTAACTTCTCTCGTTTTCCCAACATTTTCCTTCACTGCTCTGCCCCTATTGATTGTAGCGTGATGAAAAGTATCCTATAACCTGCCCAGGAGTATGAAGAATAATTGTACCAAGTTTCATTAAAATCCGTCCAGTAGTTTTTGTTCCTATTAATAACATACAGACAGACAGACAGACAGACAGACAGACAAAAATTTTACTGATTGCATTTTTGGGATCAGTATCGATCACTGATCACCCCCTGATAGTTATTTTGAAAATATATTCAATGTACAGAATTGACCTCTCTACAGATTTATTATAAGTATAGATAAGACCTTGACTTACTATATTTTTAAACAGCTGAGATGTTTTGCCTTAGACCTGTAATTTCATGGTCATTAATTACTATGACCGCCCACTATTTTCGACTACGTGTAAAGAATACAATTCTGTGCCTCAGAATACTAATTGTAATACGTGCATGTAGCGTGCGAGAAAATTAATTTTAAAGGAGTTCCCTATTTTCTCTGGATTATGTGAAAATCCTTCTCCGTGTGAGATAAGGCCTGTGCCCAGCAGTGGGACGATAAAAAAAGGCTGATGATGATGATGTAAAAATGTGACTTGAACTGTTTCAAGAATGGTCCAAAATACTCTGCATCTGCCTATCTTTTTTGCAACAATAATGGGGTCGGTTTTCGGTTAAGTACCAGTGTTTTACATAAAGCGACTACCTACCCTCTTGGTAAGACTGGTTGTCAGACTTTCGGGCTTCTGACTAGTGACCGTCAAAGATGCTCAAATGATATCTGGGAACTACTAATTCAAAATTCCTTACTTACTCAAATTTCTTTACTTTTAACGCAAACTATTTCAATGAGTTGCTAGTCTAAATGACCTACGGGTCATGTATGGTTAGTCAATGCATACACCACGCAAACATCAGTAAGAAGTTTTGTATCAAGTAACAATCGATGTTGAGTCAACCTTGTTTGTTTTGGTAAGAAAACTCTCGCGCTATGATTAATAGCTAGTATCTGTAAGGGACTCTCTAGCCTGGGATAGCTCTAACCAACAGTTAAGTAAATGAACCGGCATTATATTGAATTTTAACACAAAAAAAACTTGCAGTCATATCGTTTCATTTAAAATAATTCTAATTTTGACAGTAAATAAACACTTCAGGGTACTTAAATCGTAATAGCAATATTCCTCACAAATCAATTATCTATCACAATACTTCGTATTCTCTGTATTATACCAAGACGAATGAAAACGATAAGGTTTAAATAATCTGTGGTGTTAGTTAGGAACAATTTTATAGTGTTGCCAAGCAACGCGCAGCAGCTGATAGCAGGCTAAATTAAATATCATCTACTAGAGGAATATGCACACGTGTATAATACTAGTCAATTAAAAACAATTGCTTTAATCTATAAGTACCTACAATACGAGTTGTACACATGTTAGTACTAGACTTTTCAATATTAGGGAAAAAAGGCTTTAAATTATACAGTGTTATGGCGGTATCAGAATGTCTGGAAGACAGCGTGAGACGCGCGGGAGACAGGTTCACGGGAACCGGCGCGCGCGCCGGTAGCGGATGCACGGCCGGCGCTACTGCGGCAGTACGCTATTAGTGGGGGGAAATTGACGCACTGAGATGCACCGGCATTGCATTGCCGTATATGTGTGTAAGTAATGACTACCAAACTTAGATTAAATGGAAAAACGTTTTATAAGCATCAATGATATATGAGACTCGATTCCTCCGGATTGATAGGCTGCCGAGACCGGCCACCGTAAACAACAACACTGAATTATCGGCACGTGCTATATCAGCGGTGTGTTAGTTAATACACGCTCACTGACTACAGATTGCTGAGCAGACAAGCGTGTGCCACAGCACACTGCACCTGTGTGCGCGCGGTAATAAAAGTGCGAGCACGACTGCAGTTATTAATGTCGCGTGCAGCATTAGTTGTGTGCATTGGTCACCAGTGCAGCACGAGCACTCTTTCCGCCCAAAACTAAATACGATCATAACTAGTAACCTCAAAGATTTAGCAGTGACTTAGGCTTCGAACCCATACCTGACTGGATAGCGCCGAAAAGATGCGAATAGCGTGAAGTTGCTGAGTGCGGCGCGGGTGGCTGCGGCGCCAGGAAGCACAGCTCGCTGTTTTGCGGTAAGCACCAACCCGCGGAGCTCGCACCATTAGAATCAGTCCCCATGTCGATATATCCGTGTTTGTCTAAACGTTGGGAGGGCCAGCATCGCGCGCTGTCCCTGTCCGCTCTAACACACTCAATCGTTGCTGCAATCGCGTAACCGTAAACACAACTCTCGATGGAACCGTGGACACGACCGTTCCCGAAGCTGTTCGCGGCAGGATTGAAGAAGGAGCCGACGCTAGCGCGGCGCGCACGCTCAGCGCCACGTGCGCGCCGCACGCTCGACGGCACGTGCTGCACCCGCTCGGCCAGCCCGGCCGCCCCACGCTCCCCGCACCCCGCGCCCCGCCCTCTGTCGGGGGTGGAGTCACCCCATGCGCTGGCCGGTGCCACCCGCCGCGCGCCCTGACGCGGACTCCACAGGTACACGGCCACAGCGCACAGCCGTGTAGCGCACCGAAGCTAATGCATTCGCTGCACATGAGATTTAGTTTCCTCATAATATTTTCACATCGACATCCAATAAAAAAATAAAGGTTGAAACCTGTTTGCAAATGGCCATTTTTTAATTTGTTTAAAACCCGTATGAATATCCGTTCTAATAACTAAACATACGTAACGAATAGTTGAATCAAATATTAATATACCAAGGAAACGTTCATGAATGACGCATAAAAATAACGAGTGAGTGCTCACGTGACAGTTATTGTTTCCGATATACATAAACCACTTGTTAGTATTTTATCAAATCACAAATGTTATTATCACAACTAAACTCGTGTTTATTTAGTGGCTACAGCCTGAAGGCTTCTATGGATCTCAGTACGTAGCCGTAGGCTGCTGTCAGCAACAAGCTGACGGGCTGCTTATCTCGTCTAAATTAATCTCACGTTGACAGAATGACAATTTAAGAAATGCATAGAGAATGTATAAAACTACTGCAAAAATCAATTATATCTGCAAATAAATACAGTATCCAGATGCAATGAGCTAAGCTTATATTTGATAAAATAAAGACGTACTTTCTATGCAAGCAGTTTGGGTATAATAAGTTGCCACTTTTTTTGTATCGTATTTTATTTAATTAAAATAATGTATCTTTACACTCTAAAAAAGTTCATAATTTCTTACAGCCGCCATCTTGGATTCAAATTGACAACACTATCGACTTGAACACACTCGAAAACCATGAAAATTACACCCAAGACGACATTATAATATTTAAGTCTTTCGCGGCCGCCATCTTAGATTTGTATTTTGTGTTATGTTTAACGAATTTGCTATGCTCGATCACACAGCCGATTACAATTTTTAAAACGATAAATTATTCTCACCTTGCAATATGAGTAAGAAGTAAAAAAAAACTCAGTTTTGGTTTTGATAAGGCAGAGCTTAAACAATGTTATATGACGCAGTACGCCCGAAGCATTTTTAAAAAGATCTCTGTAATAAACTTATAGACCCATCGAGCCATATTCTCGGGTCAGCACTGCATTGTTTTTTTATTAAGCGCCTCCACCAATTCCAATTTTAAATTTTAACAAAGTATTGTGAATTCATCATCAGCCTTTTATCGTCCCACTGCTGGGCAAAAGCCTCTCACATAGAAAAAGATTGAGCGTTAATCACCACACTTGCTCAATGCTGGTTTGTGATTTCAGATTTTATAGTCCAGGTTTCCCCGAGATGTATTCCTTCACTTTTAATATGTCATTGGTCTCCAAGATACTTAGAAAGAATTAAAAAATCATTAATTATTTTAAATTGAATAGTCTCTTTTATGTATCCCAAAATAACTTACTAAGCTTAACTCATTCTGAACTAGAAACAATTTGTGAAGGTAAAATATCTCCCGTCATCCGACTTCGCTTACCAACTTTTTTTTAAAGTGAAATTTCCAAAATCTTGTAATGTAAATATGTGATATATTGATTGAAATATAGACATAGATCCAGGAACTATAACTAACTAATATTGTAACTGACGATTTGACCGAGTGGGCATTTTTTTGTTACACTATCACGATAAATCAGCTTATCTAATTGAAAAGATTTTTTATCAGTAGTTCAGGTTCAGGCTCTACACACGATTATTTGGTATTTATATCTCAAGATGAGGATGCTATGGATACCAGCTAGTAGAGAATATGGTTGGATGATAGTGGGTATTTAAACTGTAACTAAGCAGTTCTAACTCTAAAGATTTTCAAATATAGATACATTACATTCTGCTTCTGATTGCCTGTCAATAATATTTTGGTTTTAGTGGCACATAAAGATTATTTTAGTCTCCGACTTTTTCCTCTTAGTGAATACAGGGAGTGATATGACCGCTTAAAGGCGACGCTCCCACCAGGCGCTAAGTAGCAACGTGTTGACGGAGAGATTTGGTGAAACACGCGAATTTTCGTACAGCGACGCCATTAACTCGGTAGGTAGGGGCGAGCGCCCCGTCACGTGGCAAACACCCACGCATTGCCACGCATTCATCCCTAATCCGTCATGTGCAGATCGGGGACACTAAATTATTTTAGGACCAATTCAGAATGCTAACGGTACATTTCAAAGATTGAATTGATAAAAAGTGAAAAATATTTCGCTAATTTCAACTAGCTTAAAGTTTTCAGCCGGTCTAAGGCCACATCTAAAATAATATAAAGCCATTGTAATTATATACATTGTTTGGCCGTGGTAACGAACAAGAAACATTTTGTATGGGAGCAAACAATAAAGTTAACTTATGAATTCGCACACGTTTTCAGGTGTCGCGTGATTTGCATGCATACGTACCACTAAAGTCTACGCTGGTGGCGTAGACTGCGTAGCAGGGTGGTGCTACGCCGGCGGTGCTACGTAAGGCGTAGCGCACCACGGGAGTCACCGCTACACTTTGACATTTGCAAATGGGTTACGATGACAATTACTGACTGTTGCATGTAGTCATACATTCAGTACATATTATACAACTGGCAGAATAATAATAGAAGGCTCTCGAAAATTAAAAATAGATTTGATAGTACCCATGGAATTGGGCCAACATTATCTAGGCAGAAATTCAGGCCTGTCGAACTAAAGCAAAATGAGTTTCTATTTGCAGCAACAATTATCCTCACAAGGAACTAGTAAATATTAATATTATTAGGGTTCCTGTCTTTAAACAAAATATTGATCTGATTAAGAATTTGCTATTATTTCTACGAATACAGTCTCCAATAATTTGTTTACGTCCAGTGCCTAACCTGTTTTTTTATGCAATACATAATTCCCGGTATCGTTCTGTCTCGCCGCCGATATTTCGCAACTTTGCCTGAACAAAAAAATACTGATTCAAATACCATAACCTTTGTACCCGTTATAGATCCAATTCCCTTTATTTTGAAAGTTTGTTCGCTTTGAACGTCTTCGGCTTGTTTTGTTTTCGTAACTGCTGGCCTGTACCTTTTATTTTTGAAATTTGACAATGAAACTTGTTTAAAAGAAGCTAATGAAATGCTGATTTCAAGAATGAGCTATATGGAGACTGGACGCAATTTATTTACGCTTCAGGCTTTTAATTACTGCGTAGAAAAATGTTATTTATTGAACTGCCGCTTTTTAAAACTACTATATACACATATACAACTGCTGGTTGTAGTCAGTATCTTATAAAGATGGTTGATTAATTGATTCACCCGTGCATCGGAGAGCACGTAAATGTCGGTCCTGCGCCTGATCTCTCTCCGGTCGTGTCGGATTGCCGTTCCATCGGACTATGAGAGCGAGGGAATAGAGAGTGCGCCTATATCCACGCGAATACTTGTGCTCTATAATATGTCCTGCGCAGCGGGCTGATCTTCATAAAAGAGAACGGCCGCCGTAGCCGACAATCGATTATACTTAAATATGATGACTCTTTCTAAATTTACAACGTAATTCTAGTGCGGACGCGTACTGTATTCTAATATCTCTATGGCGTAAATAGTAGTATTCGAATGTGTGAGAATGGAAAATATAGCATTTCATAAAATTATAAAAAAAGAATATGATAGGGAATCCTTCACAACAACATAACCACCGAACAATTAAAAAACAATTGAATACGCTGAGATACTTCGAGAGAGAACAATTACCGATAGGATTGTATCGATGTTCTAGGCAATCAAAGTTTCATGTATCGACTATTATGCCTTGCTCTAATTGTATATAATATATTATGTACTCGTAATTCCGCTGCCGGTAACCGGATCTCCTCAGTTTGGGTGGGTTTTTTTTTTTAATACTACAAACCGTAAATGATCTGTTCGCTGTATTCAGTCGTGCACCTCAACTCAAAAATTATTGACATTTTCTTTCATTTATTGGAAACACACACGACGTATTCGATTTTAACCAAAATTAAGTAACAATATGCAAATCAGCGGCTCTATGTTACTACCTATGTTACTTTGACGTTTGTGCTCGTAATCGCTGTTTACGAGTGGATCGCGATACAAAATCTGCAAATTTTATTATTTATTTATTTGAATTGTAACATCAAATAATCGATTCTAAAAATCTTCATGAACGCACCTTTACGATTGGCGTCATTTCATTTTTATCGGTACGGAGTATAACAAATATAGTACGAGTATAATAAATATTGAGAGGTCCTATTTTATTCCATCGTCCACAATCATATAATACTGAAGTTATTTATAATTCCTTTAAGTTGAAAGTTGTTCGTAACAGGAATAAAAGGGGTAAAGAAAAAAAGTGGTGAAATAACGAATTAATAGAAAAAAACTTTTGTGACGTCACATTCTAATTTTGTGTTGTGTTTTGTTTCGCATTGAGTAACTTCGCATAATTATTTCACGTAACACTAGTAGTTAGTAATAGGTTGGGTAAGAGTTAGAATTAATTTATATAAATGATAAAACGGTGGACCGGTTTCAGTCACAGAAAAGTGTATCAATTTTCAGCACGTAAAAATATATGAAATCGACTGAAGATTTCAGTTTCCACACAGTAAGTAACTAGTAAAACGTAGCTTAAATTATTTACTCGACTGGCATTAAAATAATATTGTTAAATAAATTATCCTCCCAACTTTTACTTCTATGGGAAAACCTTCAATTCAGTACGTTCCAGTTGGTTTCAACGTGACTGAAAAACGAGTTGTTGACACATTTATGAACCATTCCAAGGTTTACATTGTAATTTACAACTCATTTGCAATTAAAACTTAGGCCGTAGACTATATTCAAACAATGAAGTGCAGCCCGAATTGCGTCACTACTCGTCACTCTGCAGCCTTAGGCCCGATAGCACAAATGCCTAGTTAAAACATTTAGGTACACATATCAAGCTATACAAAACTAGTATAAGCTGACCGTTCAATTTGTAGAAAGATCATGTAAAGCGAATCCAAGACAAACTGGTCTTGTATAGCTTGATGTCTAGCCGTTCAGCTTACGCACTAAGCATTTTTTGGGCAGTTGTACGATCAGGCCATAACGCATAAAAAAGGCTTTTGTACTAACCGTATTTTTTGTTGAAACTAGCCCCGTGGCTCAGGAAATCTGAAAACATAAATTTATTGTATTAGTGTTATAATTATAATGTTTTTATCACGGTACAGACGACAGCACATCAAGCTACCCGAAACTGTCAAATTTTCCCAATCAATTTTGAACCTTACAATTAAGCGATAAAATTGAAAATAGATTTAAAACAAATTGACAGACTGTATAAGCTTGATGTTCTGGCGTCTGTACCTACATTTTACTAAAGCAAGAAAAAACTGACAATCGTCACACTGTCTATTCATTTTTTTAAAGGTACGATGCAATATATGTATACGGTGCAATATCCTAAGCCTAGCCGTTCGGAAATTATGCTATCCAAATATAGGATACTCCACCATTTTGGCCTCCAAACCACTACCGCAATCAAGTTATAGAGCTTTGTACAAAGGCACGCGTCGCCGGCTTTTGTTTTGTATTTTGATAATCGAGTCTGAGATACCAAATTCGTCGATATCGAAAATTTGCGAATTGCGAAGTCTAGGGCATGAACGCTATTATGACAATAAATATAGCGATATATATCTTTGCATAATGCTCATAGTGTAAATAAATGCTCATGCAATCATCTCGAGGCAAATATCAACGTTGATGACATTGACCTATGTTGTGACAGGTCAGGAACTGTAGTGCTAAGCTATGTGTAGACACGTGCTAACTAAATGTAAGTAAGCACGTGTTTTC
The DNA here is from genome assembly GCA_958496145.1 of Heliothis peltigera. Lineage (NCBI taxonomy): Eukaryota > Metazoa > Arthropoda > Insecta > Lepidoptera > Noctuidae > Heliothis > Heliothis peltigera. The sequence continues at coordinate 9,754,122 of OY292321.1, read as the reverse complement.
TAATACATAAAACTTATTTTATACGCATCATGCACAAATGCTATTTCAATAACAGTAATACATAAACATTTGTATAACAATGATGTATTTATCAATCATTGCATTCGTTTATTCTTCTTCATTTATTTGAACTTGCTATTAAGATGGAAACCAGACATATTGATGACAAAAATTGACGGTTGATGTGTACGCTTCGAAAGTCATTCCGTTTTCAAAAAATATTCCTGTGTACTGTAGAGATTTTACCTCTTTGTTTTAAATTAAATAATTTGGCTGTCCGAATCGTCATTTAAATATAGAAGCATTGAAAAATAAATCAGTTCTTCCGTTGGCATCCTTCAGGAAATATATTCTAAGTAAGTCACCGGTCAGACAGTCGCCGGTAAATAACTTGGCAAGGGTTTTGACTTTTTTAATGAGTATAAGTTCGCGCATCAGGCGGTTAGTTACACAAAATATTGGTCCCTTTGTGTGCTTTTGTCAGGTTTTATTTGTAATCATTTCTATTTCGAGGAAGTATGAACTGTTTTCTCCTAACAATTTTTGCCAAATTACGTGCCTGAGTCTATAAAATATTAAAGAAGTATTTTCATTGGTGTTATCCTTGCAATAGTTTTGGTACACAGTTCAGGATAAGTTTACCATAATGTACGTAACTAGAAGATGTCGTAACAATAAATAATTTGCACAAACACTGAACGGGAAAAAATAGAAATCCATTGAAATTATAAATAAACAACTTTTTGCCCGAATTCGATGATGACGTCACGTACACCTCAATTAGGTAAGTTCCATTCTTTATATTAAAAGGGTAAAAAAATGTGAAGCAACAACCGAAAATAGAAGAAGTTCAAAAGTAACATAGACGGGAAGAATTATGTCAAGTTTCACGTAATTTCACTGATGACGTCATTTATACTGATTAAGTAAATTTTGATGACGTCCTTTCCATAAAAAGAAGGAAGAAGTTTGAAACAAAATTATAATAGAGCCTTTACCTAACTGTTTTTCCCAAAAATATGTACAAATATTAGAGAAACAAAGAGACAAAGGCCCAAACTCGTTTTCTTGCCATTTGGTAAGGTTACAGTTAAGGTACAGCAATAATATTATATTGGAAATCTTACAGATCACCATAATCGTTCTAAAGTGAAGACTATTTTTATTGTGAAGACTTAACTACGGTTAGATAAATAAGCTTAGTGAAAAATTTAGTGAAATATTAGTACAAGCTTAATTAACGAAGCAAGGCATTTTGAAATGAGAACATATCTTGTATCACCAAATAGTCTTTGATATGAGGAGCTGGTAGACATTTCTATACTTAATAGTTTTAAAAAAGTGTTAGCAATAGCCTAGGCCCTAGTGGTTAAAGCACCAGCCTTTCCAGTATGAGGGTGCGAGTTCGATTCCAGGTCAGGCAAGTACCAATGTAACTTTTCTAAGTTATACGTACTTTCTAAGATTATCTTGGACACCAATGACTGATTTAAGGTGAAGGAAACCTGGACTATAAAGTCTGAAATCACCAACCCGCATTAAGCAAGCGTGGCGATTAACGCTCAATCCTTCTCCGTGGGAGAGGGGGCCTATGCCCAGCAGTGGGACAATAAAAAGGCTGTGATGATGATGATGATGATGTTAGCAATAGCTTGATAGTTAAAAATTCCCACTTTAATAAACACAAAACTTCACTGCTACAAATATGGCTGAGGAGTAGTAATATTATATCAGCTATGAATTTTTTTACCGAATTCCCTAAAAGAAAGAGGTCTCTTCCTAATTCGAACGCGTATTTTTTTTTGTGTTCGCCGATATCGTTCTAGTTTATAATTATCAGACTTCACCAACAAACTTTTTTTGTATGCAAGGGTATGCTGCTGCAGTGATCGCATTGCCGCCACTTTGGGCTTTGAGTTATTTAGTATCTTGGGGGAATATTCTGTAATAGAAATCAACTAATATTGGTCTCTACGAGTATAGGTATACTTTACGGGACACGGGAAAATTAAACTAAAATTGAAAAGAAAAGAGACAATTTTTTTCTAAGAACTTTTAGCACGATTAAATATGAACGAACGGAAGATTGAGCTCAGCACTCACAATGCATACCTTTAAAGCCTTTACAACACATATTATTCTATGTAGAAATTATTCTTCATAGAATAATTTGTGTTGTAAAGCTGTTGTATGCGCATGAAAATAAGTTTAAAGCTCATAAATAATGTCTTTTATAATATCAAAGGATTCCTAGACTATACATTCTAAATATTTAATATAATAAAAAGTAGGTATACTTATTTGGGTGATATTTCTTAGATTTCTAGGCTTGCTTCTCTAAGAAATGTGTCAATGTTGCACTCATTTATGTTGTTATATGCATTTAGCTGGTAAATGGTAGCTTAATTTTCATATGATGTTTTTTGTATGCCAAAGAAAGGCAATAGATATGTGTTGGATTTATTTAAAATTGACTCTTTTACACCTGTCTGTACCCATGTTTAAGCGAAATAAACAATTTGATTTGAAAGGTATCGTTTATTTTCCCATAACGAAGACCGGTACAACAGAAATCACACCGCCATCTATGTGACCCAAATCGCAACTACAGGAAAATGGTTGCTATTTCACTTTCAACTGACCTTTTTAGACGCCGAAAATTATTGAAGTTCCTATAATCCTAGAGACTCTGATTAAAGTTTAAATGTCGGCGTCTTTGTACGTATGATACGTAAATTGTTAACTCTTCCTAACGCTTCCTAACTATCACTTGTAAAACTTCTTCGATAAATAATAGTAATGCGTCATTTTCCATAAATGATATGGAATTGTAAAAAGATGAAAAATATTTAGCATTTTTCCAGGATTGGAAATAATGGAGTATGCAATAATATCGTATTTTACGACATCTCTTATATTTAAGGGATAGTTAAGTTAATTTAATAATGAATTCCAAAGCATTTTAGATAATTCTATAATAACTTATGACATAAATTGAATAAAAAAATAAGTAAACCAATCTCTTGAGAAAAACTAACACACTGATTGAATTGAGAACCTTCTCTTTTTTCGGAAGTCTGTTAAAAGTAGATGGTTTAATAGGTAAGAGAAAAATGAAGCTATATACAACGAAAAGCGACATCTCTCTTTCGTACGCCCTAAACATCCTACTTAAATAAGTATGAGTTGTCTCTCTCTTTTTATAATACTAAAAATTTAAATATATTTGTGTTTAGGAACCTACTTAGATAACAGATGAGTCCGATTCGTAAAGACGGGAAGAGTTTCAATATTAATAGTTTCCTTGCATCAATTGTATCCTCATTTCTTATCGCAGGTAGGACTCGGCTATATAAATAAGGCACCTATACATTTAAATTAATTATAATTTATTTGCTGTAAGAAATGTTATTTGATGTATAACAGTATGTGAGAACACTTGACTAGGCGCGCTGAGAGCGATAATTATATGGCGGCATGACGACATAGCTGCAATTAGTTAAAAGAACGTCGTAGTGCTCAATACATAGAAGGCATTTAAAACAAATGATTGACATTGGTTAATGAGTTACTTTTGTCTTCAGTGCACGACTGATTCAAACGACATCTACCGATGAATCGCCGTACCCAGAATCTACCTTAAGTGAGCTACCACCAAGAAAGACTACTTACTCAGTTTTTGAAAGAATCTCAAAATTTGAATGTAATCATTCGAATGATGTCTGCAATCTCATACGCCTAAATTAGAATACTACAATTGAAAAATGTGTGCATGAAAAATTCTATTACTGTTCCCCAACAACAAAACATGCTGAACAATTTTATCAATGTAGCGAAGTTGATGAAAATCTAACTTCTAACAGCGACATCTATGAGGCGTGTAAACAATTTTTGAAATAGACTTAACGCTACGTAAAACTGTAGCACGTCACTGTCGCCACTGATGGCGCTAGGGAGTCGAAGGCTAAATAAGGAATTACAACCCACCATAACTACTCACCGTTTCGATTCATAATCACTTATAATTAAATAGTTCACAAACCCTCGTTTGAAAAAATATCACCAATATATAAAATTATTAAAGTTTCTCAAGTTTTCAAAAAGAAGTAATTTTAGGAGAAAAGTTGCGACCGGTCACATGTGCGCACTGTGACCAAAGTGTACTTTGTTGCGATTGGTTCGCGGCATGTTGTCGGTAACTGCAGCGCGTTTCGCCATTGGCGGGCAGCGCACGCGTCGGTAAAGCAGAGACGCGCTCAGCACGTGACGGCCACCGCTGAAGGCCACTGGCGCGAGTGGCGCGGTTTTGTATAGATGTCGCTACTGCGCTTCTTGTTTACAACTCTCGCTATTACACGTAATGTGACATAATTTCACACAACGTAACATCGTTGGTGGACACGAGCACGCGGTGCTATGCGATAATAACAAAGTGAGTAACCGCTCGCCAGACAGAAATGAACTTGCTACTTATGTGAACTAGCAATAATCCCGTAGTGGATCATTAGTGGGAACACTTCTATGTGACTAAGTGGTAAACAGCGGAACAAAATACGAATCGGCCTTGAGCGCGCCGCAATACGTACACAAAATGGATGGGTCGGCAAGTTAAGCGACAACACGCGGAGAATTAAACACACCGAAAATAGCTTAGGTGCATTATATCAATTCTGGGCACTGATTTAAACTAGCCCGCCGGTGGTTTCAACCGCTTCCCGTGGGAGCTACTCCGCGAACCCGGATAAAAAGTAGCCAATAGCCTCAATAAATGGGCTATCTAGCACTTCCTGAGATTGCGTTCAAGCAAACAAAATTCAGCTTTATAATATTAATAAAGATTTCTATTGAATATTTTATTCTATCTGCCTGACCTTTATAGAAACATGTTGGGTTCAGGGTCATGTTTAACTTCAAGGGCCTTCAGGTCTTTGATTATTTTTAGATAGAAATAGTCTATCCGACTAAATTAGCCTGTCTTTAGTCTTATCCACCTAGCTAGAAGATAAGTCTATTACGAATAGGTTTTTCCGTTTATCTAGTTCATAGCAAAGAGTAGTTAGCTCTTGCTATCTCTAAGGACCCCATGTTTTTTTATTTCGTCCCTATTGATGCCATTATCTTGGTATACCTACTAATATTATCAGGCTCAAAATCTCGATTTAAAAAATGGAAAACAAAATCGCTTCACTGCTTTCGAGATATGGGCGTAGCAACACGTTCAGCGATTCATTTCTATACGACTAGGTTTTATAATTATTGATCGACAAAAGGCGATGGCAGTTTTAATCAAAATTACCAACGATGAAGTCATGGTGGCCTAGTGGTTAAAGCACCAGCCTTTCGAGTATGAGGGTGCGGATTCGATTCCAGGTCAGGCAAGTACCAATGTAACTTTTCTTAATTTTATACGTAAGTTTATCTTTGACACCAATTACTGATTAAAGGTGAAGCAAAACATCTGGAGGAAACCTGGACTATAAAGTCTGAAATCACCAACCCGCATTGAGCAAGCGTGGTGATTAACGCTCAATCCTTCTCCGTGGGAGAGGAGGCCAGTGCCCAGCAGTGGGACGATAAAAAGGCTGCGATGATGACCAACGATTAGCGTCACTTTTATACAAATAGGCCTTTACAGGCTTATGCACCGTCACGCTAGTTGCGAGGTTCCAAAAAGTAGCCCCATGGAAAGCAAGGAACTCTATAGACATTAATTTTGAAGAAAATAATTATGTTCATATAAGGACTCGGCTACAAAGTTGTACTATGCAAGGTAAACTGGTATTCTAAACTAAAACAAAAAAAAATGTCGGTGCAAACGAATCACTATTCTTTTTTATTCGTATTATCGTGTTGGTGGTACAGACGCCAGCACATCAAGCTATTGCAATCTGTCAATTTTTCTTACTTTATTTTCAACCTTATCGCTGAAGCGATATAGTTCAAAATTGATTGGACATTTTTACAGTTTAGGTAGCTTGATGTGCTAGCGTCTGTACTATAAAAACAGGCATGTTCGATCAAATATAATTAGTTTTCTATGTTAGAAGCTATAAAAACCAAGAGCGCGGAACAAAGTTTTTATTTTAGCTAGGTATAAGCCCCAATTAACTCGTCATTACACGAATAAGTAGCACATGTGGAATTGTCGATGGCTATACATAAACAAGGTGTCTAGATGATTATAAGATTTGAGAGTCGTTCCAGTATTCGGGCATTAAACTTTAAATATTTATGTATGTTAAAAACAGTTAAACTATACAAATAGAAATAGGTATTTGATTGCTATTTAATAATTTCGGCGATAAATAAAAAAAACATGATAAGATAACCTAGAAAAACATGCTGGTTGCAATATTTTGCGTCATCAGTGTGAAGTCAAGGTCAATCTTACTACACTATTGTATTTGATTGCATTGTAAAGAAAGGCGCGGTCATGATGTAATTCAGTGGAGTTCAGAAGAATCACGGCGCTTGAACTGCTGCGACCATACTGTTATATAGTGCCACCGATCGATGGCCCCTGGATGCTCAGACGCGCGGATCCTTAACCGACAATGAAGAGGTGTATGTAGCTGTTTCAGCCCATTGATGGTCGGTATCTTAATTGAAATACTTTGAAAACTCCTTAGAAGAAAATACCCGGACCAATTTACTATTATCTCTGAAACGCATCAATCGATCCGATCACGCCACTCCCGTGCAAGCGAGATATATAAAAATATATGACGAATAAAAATTAGCTTAGCTTATTGACAGCCTTCAGGCCAAAATTCATGGGTTCCATCTAAGATGTTCTAAAAGTTCGATAGAGTTCTAAAGTTCGAGCGCACGTGCATCTCGCACGTCGGTGAGGCCGCCTGCAGTGACCTCGGGATGGTGTCGCGTAGCCGATGGCACATTGTGCTAACAGATACCCAGCTCGATACCGACCCGGAGTCATTACAACATGATGCCCCCATTCACTGGACCTACCTGAAGGGCTAACTTGCTTGAACCACCCCTTAACGTACGCTTTTTCAACTAAAAATTATCAATTAAGGAAAAAAAATAAACATATAGTATTTGTGATTAATGTTGGATATTGCTGGGGAGTTTGTTGCGCTACTTCTACTTCCCAGCGAAAACACATAGGAAGTGGTGAAGGGTGGGCGTTTTGGGGACTGTCTTTTGTTTTGACGTTTGAAAAGTTCTGATTTATCAGCCTAATTTGAGTTCGAATAAATTTCTACTGAAGTTTAGCTACTACAGAAAAAAAACTTGTCTAGTACCCATGCATTACAAGCTCTGCTTAGTTTGGTACTAAATGTAGTTTTGTGAATCTATGAGGAGAGAGGATGAGATAAAGTTGCAATGCCAGAAATGAAATAAATAAACTTCGAATTGTACAGAGCATATTATGTACCTACTTACATAATTGTTTGCTTTAACAATACCTGTTCATTACGCTCCCACGATATAGGTACACTGAATAATACTGAATAATAGTGGAAACATAATATGCATTCGTTTGATTTTCAGAAACAAAAGAAATATACTCTGTAAAGAATTTCTGCAATAATTAATTACAGGATCAAAATTAAAATTGTGGTTTTCAACATACGATTGAATAATTAATAAGGTACTGTATTCGTTTCGCTTATATCTCCATTATAGGATTGAAAAGTCTGATTATTTTATCATATAAAATGTATTAAAAAGAAATAAAGAAAGTTTTTTGTTATAAGTATTTGGTAAAAAAAGCTCATTCTTTTTCGATAAGAGATACAATTTTCTTCTGAGAAACTATAAACCAGATATTTCAAAAATAAGAGGAAAAGTTCATGTCATTACAGATTGTTTTCAATTTCTAACATATTCACAAAAAGAAAGGCTCTGAGCCTACAATCAAGAAAAATGTTTTGGCTTCTGAGAAGGGGATCCCAACTCACACTGGAAAACAAGCTTCTCCTTTATAAAAGCATCCTTAAACCAATATGGTCATATGGGTTGCAACTATGGGGCACTGCCGCGAACTCTAACCTGGAAATACTGCAGAGATTCCAATCCAAAATACTCCGTATGATTTCAAATGCACCTTGGTACATCACAAACGAAGCCATTCACCGAGACCTGAAAATACCTACTGTAAGGAATGAGATTCTGGAAGCTCTTGGGAAGTACAGAAAGAGACTATCCCATCACCCTAACATCTTGGCACAAGGACTTATGGAACCCGGCCCAGTCTTTAAAAGACTGAACAGACGAGCACCACAAGATCTAATATGATTAAAAATACAGGTGTATGTGTCGCTGGATACATAACACACACGCCATTCTCTACATACAAACATCCAGCTAAATGTCAAGTTTAAGACAGATCGCAGGAATTAAAAGGAAGTTTAAAAAAAAAAAAAAAAAAAAAATTTCTAACGATTGCTAGAATACTGTAATATAATGATTTTCCTAAAGACTGATTTTTTTTTATTTGAAATAGTAAATTAACATTCCGAGTCAAAAATATTTCTTTTTTAATGATACATGTTCAATAAAAAATAAAACAAGACCACGTATACAATCCGCTACTGTTAGCTTTGTAGGAAAAATCTAGTTCAAAACAATATGGCAACAAAAGATAGGAATTCATTGTTTTTAGTGATCTCTCAGGGAAAAAATGTGTTTACAATTTAATTATTTTAAGTACGTTAATTTGTTTTCGAAGTGAAATCTCCTATTCTCCTTTGAGGAAAATAACGGTCATGATAATAAAAAAAAACAATTTATAAGTAATCGGACTAGGGAACCTCGCCTTTGTCGTAAACCTGGCCACATCATTTTGGGGTTTGATATAAGCGATTGTAAATTTACTAACTCAATTAAAAAAAAACTACGACTATGAGATCGTGAAATTTGTAAATAACATTTTCTAGAAATATTTCACAAGCTTGCGTATCATATCGTTTCACATAATATTTTACATCAATTATCAGGGAAAGTGAAAAATATGTCAATTTCGCGAAAGAAAAAATAAATTCGCTTCATGTTTTTTTAATATCTTATTAAGAATTAAGCCTTACACTTTAACGTAGAATAAAAATCTTTGACTTTGAAAGATGATAAACATACTCGAAACAAGACTAGATTATTTCTCAAATAGATCATGCGTTTCAGCTGAGCCGTCACCAACAGAAACTCTTAGCAGTCTTGATTTATTAATGTTTACGTACCAAGCAAACCATAAACTAAGTACTCATTATTTTTATTGCTTTTGAGATTTAAGAACTCACTTACGTGTCGTAATCTTTATCTTTTAGTGCCAGCGATGTTTCAGTACCTAGGCATCTAAAATTGTTCTTCGCAAACATGAGGTCTTTATTGGCAAATTGAATTTAGTAGCATTGAGGTTTTACACCTGCGCTAATCATTAGGGTGTCGCACATCCTCATCGGCGCGGCTGCAAGTTTGAGGATATCGGGCTACCGTCGAATTCACTAAAAAACATGATGGTATTACCGTTACTACAGGTCACAGCGTCACGGTTCGTAAATAAAATGCACACTTTCGGTTAGTTGACGTAGCTATCAATCATTGAACCGCTGCCAAATATGCTGGTGTGGTTGCCGCGGTACCGCTAGCACTCGCCAATGTGCTTCTCGACTCTGCATACTGCTAGAATATTAAATTAGATGGCCAGTTCCTATAAAAAGATATAATTCGTATTGCTTACAGAATCATCGCCCGTATGTTAAAATAGGGGGGCGTGTTCATAAGTGATAATATTTATGTGTCACCAAACATCAATTTGATCATGTTGAGTGACTAATTGAAAGGATACTATTAAACCTAAGGCATTGTTATTGTGGTTACGAACCCAAATCTTTAGGTTAAAGAAGTTTTCCTGTTGTGTAGCAACTTGGTCGGTCAATGACTAATGATGAGGGAAAACTGAATAACTAATACAATAAGTATACCTACTTATAGAAATGGCAATAAGAATCTTCAATCGCAGTTATTGAAATTAATACCGCTGTTTCCTAGAATACGATTAAAGGTAACCGCTAGAGTTCCGTGAAAGTCAGCGTGCATGCAAATACACACTGCATGATGCTATATGGATAGGGTTAGATATCCATAGCACCGTGAGACTATTTGTTACAGTACAGGATACTATATTACAGAAGCATCTATAATACCACATGAACCACATAAAAAAGCAACATAATCCTTTTTTTTAATGTTGTAATTGTTTATCACAGGTTATCTAGTGTTGATAGAACATCAATATAATGTCTACTCATGAGTGTGTCAGCTGAGAAGGCGCGGCGCAGTCGGCATCGGTATCACTTTATGTCGCATATACCCGATAAGCTGCCGTGTGTTCAAATAATTAGCAACAACTACTGAAGCGACAATTGGTCAAACGTGCCTGAAGTGACCGTGCGCAGGCGCCGAATTAAGTGCGGATTTTCCGCATTAAGATGTTTTAACCTTCATGATAAGCTGTTAATTAACCTACTGATTTTAATATTTCTTCTATGAAAATATATTTTATAAGGTTACAGTTTATTGAAATAAACTTGAAGACCCTTATTGGATTAGACTGACTGACAATGAGTCATTGAAGCAATCAATTAATAAACATAACAAACATAACAATTATTAAACATTAGGAAGTTTGATGATAGATTATAGGGTTCGAGTATGAATTGTGATGGATGGAGAGCTGAATACGAAGATAGTGCCATCGTAATCCTAATATGAATAAATAAAGTTATATGAATTGTATATGCTGTTAATAACGGTGTAAGTTTCACATAATAGAACATTTTTGTTTATACTATACTATCTGGGGTTGAGCACCCTTGTCAGCCAATTAAATATAAGAGCTACACTTCTCTCCTTTAAAAAAAAAACAGTTGCGCAGTGCGCTTTTTAATTCTTTTGTACTTAAGATACAACGAACTTGTTTTATACAATAAGACTCGTAAACAGTACATGAAATGCCAGTGGAAAGGTTTTATTTTATCCAAAATGATTGTGATAATATTTATGTTGTTTTAATATTCGTAATACTCTAATCAAATAATAACAATAAATATGCAAAAGTAGACCATTTACATCACTTTATCGGTATTATCTTTAAAAAAAGTGAGAAGCGTTTGAGTAACTAGTTCACTTGTAGATTAAAGATATCTATCTATCTTTGCCGACACAGATCGAAAACTAGTCGGGTCATAGCGGTCTTTGTTGCCGATTTAAATAACTTTAAAAATGTTTCAATAATACTGCGACACTTACGTTCGTGACAAATAAAATAAATATTAAAATCATTTATTTAAATTCCTTTTTTTATAATTGCTTTTTCTTACCGAGGGGTGGTTGAGGAGGTGAGACAGGCAGTTTCTCCATTGAAAACAGTAATAGGTACTAAGCTTCACCCAGTTAGACTGGAAATTATTTGGATAAACGCTATAAGCATTGCCAGGCTACACTTTGCTAACTGTAGCCTGGGAACTTAACTTCGAACCTGTCATTTGATTCCTAAGGTAATCTTAACCAGTTGGTTAGTTCCTTACTCAGCAGAAAATGTGTTATTGTTGCGGTCGTTAGCTGCTTACCTACAGCAAAGACTAGTCGCCATCGCTGTACTATCCCCACGCCCTGCCTAAAGATAATTATTGTAAGCGTAGCTAATCGTTACGATTAGATTGTGGAACTTACATTAATAATAATTATCTTTCTAATCTGTTTTGTGCCTGTTAATATTATCGAGATATTTTTTACTCTATTATTAATAGTCTCAATTGAATGATTATTTTAAACGATGCCACACACCTTTCAGTATAAAAACAATATAATAGAGGCAGTTTCTTCGCGAGTGTGTCAGCACTTTTCGAATGATACCTGATCGCGAGCCCACGCTACGATGCTATCGGAATTCAATCTCCTGCTTCTAATGTAACTGGCCTGTTAAATATTACTATATTTTTATAATTTACTAGCTGGTCGACTGCGAGTTTATCCGCGTGTATTTCGGGTTTTTCCAGAATAGCATAAATATTGCTAAGAATCTTACCTAGGTACTGATAAAAGCGCGATAAATCTACGCATTGTCAAGGTGTGTACTATGTATTTGACGACTCCGTTGGTGCTATGATCACTATACGGAACTATTAAATTGAGGTTTCCAGATTCGATTCCCGTATATTCGATTCGTTAGCTATGGTCTGGGTGTTTATAATATATGTATTTCTAGAAAAATGTGTCTTCAATTGTATACGTTGTTTACGTTCATAACACAAGCTAATCAATTCCTTACCTTGGCCACCACACTCCCGATTTTTTTTTTATTATGTAGGAATTTGAAATAATTTAAGCTTTGCAGTTATGACTAAGTATTTCGGCAAGTCTGAAGCCAGTCACCTCGACACGTTGAGCTTTCAAAATGAATGAATTAGTGTTTTCCGCTTTTGTATTTGTGAATAAGTGCACGGAGCGTGATATGCGAGTATACGTAGGATACATTTTAATACCAATTCGTGTAAATTACATTGAATTCTTAATTGCTTCAACAAAATCTCGCAAACATAATTACTAGTAGCAAAATACTGAATATCAAATGATACTATTAATTTAAAATATAATTACATTTCTTTGAATTTAATTTCCTAGTGTGATTGGAGTGCAGAATGCGTACAAATATAACATAAATACTTATTGGAAAACTACGAGTGGGTGCTTCCCTGCAGTTAAATAAATCATAGTCAGAACGCTACAAAGCGTGTAAAACATATTTAGTTCAGGAATTTATGTAATGTAATTTAAATTACGTGTGCAATATTGTGGAACATGTTTCACAATCGGCCATTACGCAGGAACAGATCATTACTTCAGGGTGGGCGGGCAGAGCCTTCTCGTGTTCCGAACACTATCGGGATACGCACTTACAAGATATTAAACTGAGCAGGTACCTATTGTAACCAAAGACATTTGAAATAATAAAGGAAGACTTTCAAACCAAAAAACAAATTAAACTGATTATTATTAATATTGTTTTATGTTGTTGATGAATACACCACACGGTATCCGTGTCACTTAGTGAGTACGTTGACAGGATTCATATATTTTTTTAAAGATATCTATTTACCGTATAATATTTTTAATTCGTTATTGTTTTCAAACTATTGATGCATTATCTGTAAACGACATTAGTTTCCGTTGAAGAACAAACATTGCAGGTCCTGGAACTACTCCACAAATAAACCTGCACGATGGAAATAGCTCACGGTGTGAACAGGACGAAGGGGTGAAGTCGAGAATAAAATCATATTTCGCTCCGGTAAACGCTGACCCGCTGACCGATGCTATAAATAGTGGCCACCCTAGTCAATGCACTCCAGGCTTAGTATTAGAGCTGACAAACGCGTTTTGTCTAACCTAGTCTGTCTAATGTACATATAACTTGGAGTTAATGGGTCTCGAAGATAACGCTTTTGTCGCAGTGTGGTACTATAGGTCTTATAATACTCTGTATATTGCAAACGTATTGCCTATTAGTGTTGATCGTAATTCAATGGGGAAAGTTGTCAACAAACAGTAACTACAGTCCATTTCACGGAAACCAATCCGTTAGTGGACGAGTAAACAATACGGGAGGGTCATTTAATTATTGTGGAAATTGTTTATCCATACTATTAATATAGAGCTGAAGTGTTTTTTTGTTTGTTTCCCCGAAGTTGAATATATGGAACTACTGGATTGATAATATAAAAAACTCTTTCAGTATTGCGTGCTTCGTAAACGCGTAAAAGCATCACTACTATCGCGCTTTAGTCGCATTCGCAATGCGCTACTGTAGATATGCGAACGCGCTACTCTTGCGCTACAATATCGCGATTGTATCGATGTAAACGCGCGACCCTGTCGGACGACATCGGGGGAAGGAGAGAGTGACGCATGATTGGAGTGCTGTTACTATATCGCGTTTGCGTCGCGATAGTATCGCATTTGCATTGTGACTGTATCGTGATCATGTGGACGAGGGCACACAGCTTACAACCGCAGCACGGCTCGCAACTCGCTACACGCTGCAAAAAGTCCCTGTGAACGAGGACCCTAATAGCGAAATATTTAATTTACAGCGACCGTTTCATCGCTGGTGTGAAGACTGAGTCTCAGTGGTAGTAAAGTGACAGCTCGAGCCCTGATAAACCAAAGCATACCACGGCGACTCGCCGACGCCGTACATAATTCAGCGTAGAAGGACATCTGACATCGGCTACAAGCGTACTGTTCACTCCGAACAGGTTTTACTTCCGAATGACATTATTTAGTATTTCTTGTACTTAGTCTTCTAAAATTTATGAGCAATTTTAACATAACCTTTAACACCATTTTTTTACATAATCATCAATATATTACTTTAAGGCGCTCGTAATACGAGTATAACAAGACTGCTTTATGCTAGTAACTATCAGTGCCAGCGTCTCTTAAACAAAGTAGGCTTTCATCGGAGTTCCCGAGACGTTGTACGTAACGGTTCCAAGCTAGGGATAAATACCAAGTAAGTTCACTAGAAGAGGCTGTATAACTGCACCCTACTTCCGCATCGCTAGCACTAGCAAAGGTTTGGATACGTAGGTGTTATACGTATTCATGTAAACTATCTCACAAGGGCTTAGGTAGGCTAGGACACTAATATAGCTAGTAACGTAGAAACATGTTGCAAATGAAGTTGGTTTGGTTTTGGTTGGTTTTCACAACAGCTGTCGTTTTAATTTAATTGTGTTTTTAAATTCATTTCATCTTTTGACCGTGAGCGTAATTAGTTTTAGCATAGGTAAACGGACAGCCATTATACACGTTGTCTTTGTGGCAACATATTTAAAAAATAAAAATCCAGGAACAACGCATCAAGTAAATGTCTACACTATTAATTATGAATTCAGAAAAAAAACACCTACATTATTGGTTAAAGTTACTTTCAAAGAAATTAACATTTACTTTTCCGCTAAAAGTACCTATAGATTATCATTTAACCAGACTCAGAATACATTATACTATTTAGTCATCATGCTTCGGACGATGGAATTCCCAGGTCACGATATTATTTGCTATTTACCTGGTTTGCCAATCACAAGGTAAACGCGTTTTATAATATGTGTAAAAATTGCAATTCAAAAATATGTATAAGTACGTCTACTCGGTCAACATCTGATAAACTTCTAGACTTATGTAAATAACTATATGTCAGTGCACCACATTTCCGAGGGGTGTCATTAATTTTATATCGAGCGGTATCATTTCCCTGCGCGGTGTCTACCACCTACATAAAGAGTTCGCAGTAAGCCGGCAACTCGAACATGTCGTTTGAAATTTATATCATTGTCGGCGCCACTTGTCTACCAGGCCCTGGGGCTTGAAGTCTCGTTTTTGGTTGTATTTTTGCCATATGTTAACTGTTGCTTTTGTGTGATATTATTCAGAGGCAAAGAAGAGGTAATTATTTGGCACCTGCTTATTGTCTTCAAGAATAAGCGTCAGAGCCTGCAGGAAATATTTGCTTATATCATCTAGATAATAATAATATATACCTACCTATGGCTACTTTTTGGTGGCTTCTGGTTCAACCAGATAGGCTTTAAAATTTGCCGTATGCATGAAACGAATGACTAACCAACCCAAATCCAGTTAAGAAGTGATCGCGAATTATGAAATAATTTTGGAAGTTAACAAAGTTATCTATAAAAAAGGGGATACAATTTGGCCTGATAACACTTTGTATAAAAAAGAAGCCGTATTGTCGTTACGTGATTAACAAGAATGTTTTAAAATGAATGTGTGTCAGCTGTGAACCTTGACCTACGACAACCGCTAGCGACTGCACGACACTACGACTCAAATAAAATAATGAAGCCGAGCATGTGACCCGATGACTCGAGGCGCGACTCTGCCACCACACGCGTCTAATCTTCATTATTTAATTATTACGTCTTCAGTTCATAAAACTTCAACGAAGAGAGAACATAAAATAAGTATCTACTATTGAAACTGGCTTGACTTCACGAAGGAAGGTGGATCTGCACAGGCAGCGGTTCGCTTCCACAGCCAAGGCGGGAGTTAGCGGAGCGCGCCGAACAAACCAAGATTTCCTACATACAAAAATATAAGGCCACTGATGATGCCATTTTTGGACATGGCATCTTAAATGATGCAGTAATCATTTCTTGATTATGTTAGGCCCCATAATGCTTACGGTAATTACGTCAAACGTTGTTGATTATAGAATAATTGGATATCTATTGTTAATTATCGGCGGTTTAACCAGAATTAATGACATTACATATACAACTGATTGTTATTGTCCACATTATAGGTATACATATATACTATTAAATCACATCATAAGCTGAATCTGCTAAATAGTAAACCTAGATTAGTGAAATGAACAATGAGTGATATAACTTTTTACAAACCTTTAGATAACTCGCCATTGTAAGTTTTTCGGTTGGGTAGTGGAGGGGCAAATCTTGAAGGGTTTATTTTGCTCTGATAAATACATGCCCCTTCAATTCCGGTACCTATAAATCTAACAGAATTCTAATCCCATCCTTCATACTTAGTTTAATTTTGGTCTAACAAGTTTCATTAAAATGCCCACGAAACTGCAGCCGTAAAAGTATCTTATAACTTATTTAGAATGCTTACAAAATAGTCGTAGTTCTGGTTCGCGTGACTCACTCTCGTATTAACGGCTGGGTCAGCGTCAACACGGTGGTGTTGAACAAAGCACGGCAGCCGGGTTGGCTCTAATATCATTCTATAATAAATGCGATGGAGTGATTATGGGGCGGGTGGGGGCAATTGGGGCGGGGGACAAGTTGGGTCGCGGAGGCGCGGTGTGGCGCGAGGCCTGCAGACGGCGTGCCGGCTACCAGACGCCGGGCTGGCGACAAGCAGGAGACCTCGCGTCGCCACGCGGAAAACCCTCGGTGACAGCGCTTACTGCAACTACCACGTTAACTGGAACTCGTCAATATATTCGTACGGAATAGAAATTCAGAGTATAAAACATTGGTACTTAGCTGCGTTCGGTTAGACTGGAAGCCAAACCCAATTCATGGCTTGAGAAAAGGCCAGACAAATGATGGACGAGAATACGTTGCGAAGTTTTTTGATTGTGTGTGCCGGCAACAACAACTTCAAAAACCGTGCACAACTAAAGCATTCGACAGAAGCTTCGTGTTCATGTTAAGGCTCACCCGAATCTGGATTGAGGCGTTATACCTAGTAGTATGCAGATATCCATCATTGACTATGACCACGATATTTTCAGCACATAAAAGGTGAAGATTAGGTCCTCATCCACCATAAAATCACTGTTTATTTTTTCTTATATTAATCAAATCGTTTTGGTATATCCCAAGAATAGCTGGTAGAACCTAAGCTCAATCAATAGTCTTTTACAATAATATTTGTACTGGTATCCCTAGCATTCATGGACAATGCTGATGATATATGTATTAACGTGCCTAACTAATGTTGTTAAAAAATATCCTATTGTCATGTCCAAAAACAAAAAACAAGAATGGCCTTCAGGCTTCAAGTACAGAAGTGCACAAGTGCAAACAAAGTACTTGCAACAACAACAGTTTTGATATTATTTTGCTCGAGAATTTTTCGTCACAAGAACGTTTGCGACTAATTGCTACCGTCTTATTTCAGTTGTTCTACTGAGGCACTATTTCGATAGATTTCCTATTAATTATTTTACAAAATTAATGATAATTAACACTATTTTGCTAATAAATACTAGTAAATAGTTTATGAGGGATTATAGGTTATTTTCTTAAGCTGCTTTAAGCTCGTGGCTAAGTAACAGCCGTACGGGTTGATCTATTATAAGCAACATTTGGCTAGGAAAGTCCATGGATGGGTTCCTTGTAATGGCGAGTTACTCCAAGTTTTGGAGGGTACACTGTATGCTGCGACACTGGCAAATTTGACGCCTTATTAGCGTTTCGTTTGCACATTTCATCTGAAACTAGTGCAATGTAAGTAGATGCTGCACTGTTTGCTAAGAAGACACGAAGGTATTAGATAAATGCAAGTTGAAATAAGCTGATTTCGCGATACAGGGATTAAGAAGTTTTGACGTATAAAAAATACAGATATTGTATTACTGAATCAAAGTGGACGCTAGTCTAATTGCGGCTATTTGCAAACTTGGCAAACGCATTGGTCAACTTTTGTAATATCATGCGGGTATAGAAGCTATAAATTAATCCTAGTGCTCTATTTGTTTAGAGATATTGAATGAGTTTTGTTAAATAGTTTTAGATACTAGATCGATATACCAAAGCTGGGTAGGGACTGTTGGTTATCTTTGTGGCACCAATATATGTAAGTTTTTTTTTTTACATATAAATAAATAATTTGGTCTTGTTCAAGTCTGACCTGCTTAGCAAAGGGTCCAAAGACCTAACTTCAAAGTTTTGCCCACGTCGCGCTATACCTACAGGATCGTAGAAGTAGCAAGTCCCTTATGTGGCGCCCAACCAAATAAAACTTGAGATAAGGGCAGGAAGATGATGATTCTATTATAAATTATTTTATGTATTTCGCAGTAATTGAAATTATACGAGTAACATTTCGAGTCCATTTTCAGTGAAGTCCATCCTCTTTGTCTGTTTCAATTCCTATTTCATAATGTTATTAAACATGGACTTTTCACTGAAATAATTATCTGCTTTTGAAAATTATTTCATCGAAAAGTTTTAGTAGCAAATAATATGTAATACCATTTTCCATGTACAATTTTCAGTGAATGTAATGTTGTAAGTATGAATAGGAACTTTTCGAGGAAACATTGTCAGGAATAAATTATTAGTGATGGCTTTCAGCGTGTCAACAACCTGACAGTACGTATCCAATTAGAAAGGAAAACTGTTTTTGGTACAAGCTACCCCAATTGAGTCCAACGAAAGCCAGGATTGCGTCGTAACGAATATCCGTTCAATTATTGGTGAGGCCACATCCCGCATAAGTAATATAGACAACAATGCACGCCTACTGTAAGATACTCGAATTATTTATCATTTTAGTCACTGTCGACTTTTTCGTGAGTCTAAATGCGAATGTGAGGGTCTTTATTACGCTTTTATGGCAAAACAAATGAGTTTTGAAAGGAACAATTTTGTAAAAAAACAAAATTTTGCTGCCCCCTTGGAATGCTGTTGAAATAGCGGAAAACAACTAGTGTGAAAGTTGAGCGTCCCCTGTTGAACGATTTCATTACAATCAACTTATTTTAATATGGACTTATTAGTGTCAAATGCTTCAATAAAAAAAAACAAAAATATTAACTTAATATTTACTCAAAACATTGAAAAATATAAACAGCATAAACTGATCTACTTAGGGCCCTTTCACTCTGTATTAAAACGCTACACTTAAAATAAAATATAAGATTTACATTGCAATGCTGCGATTTCAAATAACTTTCTTGTGACATGAAAGGCTTTACATCCCGGCTAGTCGTGCGGCGGCAAGCGATGATAATAGAGCGTACAAGAGAGCTTCTGGCCTGCAGTTATATCAAGAATTTGCGAGAAATGCGACGCACTTCACAGATACGAAGCTGAGTAATGTAGAATGAGCGAGGCATTCTTCATGCCTCACTCGCACGTTGCCCGCCTCAGGTAAGAATTTTTCAGGTTGAAAACTTTTCCAAAGGTTTAAAAAATATTCACACGTCATATACAACTTTTGAATTGGCAAAAGATGAATAACGTTGTTATATTATACACAACACACGGGCCTTACTCGCGATGAAAATTATAAAGGTATGCGCGCTACCTCTTTTCTCCCGACGTTTCGGCCGAATTATACCAACCGTGGACTCTTAAAGCAACAAATAAGCATTCATTCAGTATTTTTATACGTAATATATCACTAATGACATACCATGGCTATTACTTTAACCTCAAAAAAATTACATTGTTATAAAAGAGAATATCGTATAAGATACTCCGTGAATATTTTATTCTCTGAGCAATTTCGAAATCCTTGATTAAAATCCTAGCTATATCAGATGTCGGGTATTATACGTGAGGTACCTTACTTCTCACTTCCAAGCGCTAATCTGACCGGCAAGGTGGCACCTGACCGCTTGGTACCGGCCGCACGACGCCTCGGGCCGAAGTTGTTCTCCAACCAGACAATATTACGTTACATTGCCCGCCGAGCCAGTAACTTGGTAAAGTTACATGGCGTTAAGTAAGAAGACTGATATTACGTGATATTACACTTTATGTTATTACAGACTTTGAAACTAATCTTATCAGGGGTGTTGGAAGAGTGAATACTTGTTAAAAATAATCGATTCTAAAAAGATGCAATGCAACACGTGCCCCTAAAGAAATCCTACACTCGGTCAAAAGAGAGGTACTACTAGTTATATTAGCTTTGGAATTAACGGGCATCTGAAGGGCTGTTGGCTACCATTTCATAATTAAGCTGTAATTAGGAGAGCATAAGGCGTCGAGAGATGTCGCCCGGCGGGTCCGTTGGGAGGGGTGGGGTGTTTTGAAGCAGGCGCGGGAAAAACACCAAGCATTCATGAGTGAAGCTGCCTTTTTATATAGCTACCAATTGGACTGTGATTTGGCTATGCAGGTTTTTTTCCTACATTGTTCCGTATACCACGATATATTATATTGGCAAAGTACAACATTAAAATGAAATTTTAAGGAAAATCAGTGTTATTACTCATTAAGATGTAGGTAAATTGAGTCTATTACTAACAGGCTGCCTGGGCTATAATTTTCACTCGCTGCTGAACATACACAGCCTCTCCCCTTTGCGCATCTGGTTTCACATTTGGTCTAACCATTTTAGCAACATTAATTTAATCTATTTACTACGCTACTCACTGGCAAGAATAATATGCTCGCTTTTCATCAAAATGCGGAGAGAGAGGGAGATATTTCGCATGAAGGACTGCCAACGAAATGAGATTACGCTCACTGGCCCAGCCACTCATCCGACCCTACACATCTCCCCAGTAGGTCCTGGATGCCCAGATGCTGCAGAATTATGTACCTATTTAAAAGCGAAATCGTATCAATGCCAGCTTGAAAAAGTACCAATGTAAATAGATTTGATAAGTTTAACGGAACTTTTCTGGCTAATGACCGTGACCCCTAAAAATATCGCAGAAGTGAGATTATAATAAGACGTAATAATAACACAGACTAGTTAACTAACATAGTTACTTTGTAACTTCGGTAACATAAACGGAAGCTGTTTTTGTGAAGGAAAAAGTAACCGCTAAATGTCAAAGAGAGCATTTAAGTCTTCGAACAAAAAGTTTTGTTTTTCTTGAAAATGACCGCGACCTCGTAATATTCTATTTTTATAATTTGTTTATGAGCGGATGTTGTTTGTTCAGAACTTGTAATCGGTTACTTTACGAAAACTTTTCAGACAGTGTTTCGTGCATTGCCCTCTTAACTTTGATTATATCACATTTGAGGGGATTAGATCTTTGGATTTGGAAATGGATAAAATGTATTACAAGGGTGCGTAAGTATCATAACATGATCATAACTGACAGAAAATATGAGAGGTTAGCGTTTTTCGTATTATGAATATGTAAGGACGAATTAAATAATATTATTTATACAAAGAATATGAAGGCGAATGCATGGAGAGGAAGCGATAGGCCAAAGAAGTAATGGTTGGATTACTATACGATGAACGGAAAGGAAGAAAAAATATATTGCGATGACCGAAATAGATTTGGAAATAGCACATAAAGAAAAATAGGATACCTAGCAACAGTCACAAGTCTCAACACATCGGCAGTATGTACATATGTATATTAAGTATTATATTGAGACAACATCGCAAAATATTTGCGTACAACCACAATTTTCTATACACATAAATTAGTTTGGACTATAATTAAAAGTCCGTCACGGGGGGCGCCGGCAGTTTCAAACTAGCCTCCCCCTCCTACTTTTCCCTCTTCCCAGAGCGCACACCAAGAGGTTTATCTTCAATTAAATCACTAACGAAAGCTGGCCTGAATTTATTTTCCTTGCCTTGTGTGTTGTAAAAGTGAATAATTCTACGCTGATCAAATCCAACCATTATCTATACTAATATTATAAAGCTGAAGAGTTTGTTTGTTTGTTTGAACGCGCTAATCTCAGGAACTACTGTTTCGATTTGAAAAATTCTTTCAGTGTTAGATAGCCCATTTATCAAGGAAGGCTATATACCATTACGCTAAGACACACGGGACCGGAGCAGTAACCAAAGATGCGGGTGAAACTGCTGGGGACAGCTAGTTTTTTATACAGTAATTTCATTATGTTTTTTACATTAACTTCTTTAAAACACTTCTAAAACCCAGACAATGTCGTTATTATCAGGGCAAAGTTTACCTTACAATTACCTAATGTTAAAGTTGTATTGGTTTCGTTTGCATTTCAGAAAATACTTTCGATAGTTTTATTTTCATAGATAACTAGTTATTTAAAAAAAAGTCATACACAAATAGAATTTACGCATAGGGCCTTCGCGGGGGAAGTTAGCCCCTGTTGCGTAGGCAGGGACTGTTGAGAGTACCTAGTTATAATTTTACAACCGAACATGGAAACGGCTAGTAGCTTTCGGTGATAATCGGTGAGGACTAACAGGAATCTATGCAATATTCCACTTCATTCGGGTTGTTGCACACCAAAGAGGTGTTAGATTAGTTTATAAAGGTGCGCATCGGTAAAGCCAAAATCGTTGTCCATATCTATTGGGCTCGCAATCGCCTGTATCGCTGGGTAGTAATATCCGAGAAATATATTCGAGCTCATCTGAAATTCCGACGCAGTGGTTTCAGCCTAACAATGTTTATGAAGGTTACTTTAAAAGTTTCTTAAATCGTCAAAAGTGATAAATTTGATAGCTCGAAAGAATTGATATTTTTAGGCTTATAATTTTATTGAGTTTATTTAATAAAACTATTAAATAAAACTTATTTAATAAAAAATACTAATACACAATACAACATTTCATAAAACTACTTATCATTTCAGCGAATATTGAAACTTGAAGGCATAAACATTAAACGTGTCATTTCTATATGCCTTTCTAAGATTGAGTCTACAAGAGGCATGTGATCATGGCAGGATTTTTTTTTAAATACTGGAAGATCCTTATACTGTTTGAAATGCGGCCTACCCTTTTCCCAGAGAGTAAAGCATTCTCTTACCTTATTCTATTACCTTTGAATTAACTCGTCATTAAATAATACCTTAGAATTGTATATTTCTGAGCCAAGCATTCACTCTCTCTGCTAGGGATTGAGTTAATATTATTTGATTCAATCTTAAAGATATTAAGCTATTAAATAATTATTTTGCTAAGAAAACTCTCAAAATTAGTCGAATTAAAAAAAATGTAAAGTATACCTGTTACCTTTTACGCGTTTGACCGTTCATCCGCATATTGAAACGACTGTGAATGTCAAAGTAAGGTCTGTTTAATTAAATTTTATTTAATAAATAATTGTGCAATCAACATAATATTATGCCGATATGCATAATAATAACATGACCTGTCTAACATTACAACGACAGCTAACGATACACGTCCAAGAAATAAATTCCAAAACAAAACTGAGTTTCATTATCTTCTTCGTCACTAGCCAGATAATCTCTAGTGGAAGCTGAACACAAATACGTAGCAGGCAGCCAGCTGGGAAATAAACACCTAAAGATACGCGTCATGCAAACTCTGCAGACATTATCCTTGCTACTGATAAAAGCACAGAATGGTGCAACAGCGAGACGAGTGCAGCGAGCGAGCACGATGCTCGAACTGAGCCCAGGTCGTCGCGATGCCAACCATAGGCCTAGCGCGAAAAAAAACAAGCAATGTTTATTGTTGCCAAGCTACAATGCGTGTCAGAAATAACCGGACAACGGTGACGTACTGTTGGAGCCAACGTTGGTGCCAAATCACATGATTCACATTTTAGGCAGGTCACGAGCGACACCCACATATACACACATTTGTGTGGATATCTGCTACAGTAGTGTGAACCACAATTATTGACCAGGATTCGTATTAACGGAGCTCGATGCCTGGACCGTGCCAACAGTTTTATGTCTGTTGACTTTTTCACAGGAATCCGAAGGTGAAGGCGGAATAGGATTTAAACAAACAATAGGTACTGTTCGTAAAATCCTAAAGGTAATATGCAGTTGATGAGGAGAGCAGTTGCAATAAAAATAGGGCAGACACGCGTCGAACGAAAACTAGAACGGCTTAATTGGCGAAGTATATATGCAATTAACTGGTAGTTAATGTCGAATCGAGCAATGTTCGGAAGTGCGTGATTCTTGCCAACCAGAGGCGCGCAGGACGCCTGCGCGTGCGACGCTATTCACGCCGCAGCCGCCCGCCACGCCGGTATCGAATGAATGTTGGTTGAAAACACTTCAAAGTGTGTCAGTTATTCACATTCTCTATTTTCGTAAGCTATTTGTGTTTTATATTTGTTTATATCGCTGGTTCATTTTATTTCTGTGTGATTGTTTGATGCAGCGGACGACGGCGGCGCGGGCGGCTTCTCGCTATCAATGTGACACAAGTTTAATAGCTAAAGTCACGCGGAGGAGACTATAAATCTTCCGCGTAGATAACGACACGACTCACGAATGTGTACACTAATCACAATAAAACCTAATCACATCAATTTCAAAACGCCCAATGGTCAGTGTAATAATGAATGTCGGCAAATATAACACCGGTCGCCCATTGAGAATCGTTCGTTAAATAATTAAATATTCATTCATGATGCCATTTAATTCGTTATTACATGTGAATGGGAATGTTTTTTATGTTTACCAGCCGGCCTCTCAAACTAAACAGTTTTATTAGTAACAAAGTAAGCAAATAAGGTCAATATAAAATAAGTAATGAGCAAGGTCGGGCGGGGCGCGGCGCGGTCGGGAGCTACCCTGCGCTATCATCAGAACGCGGTCGTATCACGGTGCTGTACAAATAGACAGGTCATCTAATACGTATATCTGTACGTCAAATGACATAGGCAAAATATATAATATCGGACAAATATTTGTTTCAAGTCGCCACCTTTTTTCAGAGATAAGCTCATAAAAAAACAAATCATCAGTTTAATAAATGATTGAATATATTATGTTTTTATTGTAACTACTTTGCGTAACCGGATAAGAGGTAAAAGGCCTACCTCGATAAAGTGACTATCTAAAACTAAAACCATTTTTAAAATCCGACCAGCAAACAAACAAACTCTTCAGCTTTATAATAGTAATATGAATAAAGTGCATTTCGCATTTACTTCTTGGAAAATACCTATATTGAGCAGTATTTTTATTGTAAGCATGTGTTAATTATTTCCGGATCATATTCTCATAAATATTATTGCCCGTACTATTGTTGACGTGACGTTGATTCTATTGTGTACGATAAAACTACTGTTAACAAACG
The DNA here is from genome assembly GCA_958496145.1 of Heliothis peltigera. Lineage (NCBI taxonomy): Eukaryota > Metazoa > Arthropoda > Insecta > Lepidoptera > Noctuidae > Heliothis > Heliothis peltigera. The sequence continues at coordinate 9,728,613 of OY292321.1, read as the reverse complement.
CCTGTGTTACGTCAGTATACATAATTTTATTTCATTGTTCCTATAATAAACTGGTAATTCGACAATTTGCTAGATGAGTGTTTGACTGTGAGCGTGTACAAATGGTACCTAATCTAGAACTCATAGCGGTTAGGTTAGGCACATTATCTGCAGGCTGTTTCTTTTGTCCCACTTGAAATATAATTCCAGGGGCTTAGGGAAGAAATATGGCACTGTCCACTTCTTTAGCAACGATGGTGGACTAACAACTGAAAACCATAGTGGTCCCCACTCACCGTTGCTCGAGTTGTTTTGGTAGCGTTGTTGCGTCAATAGAAACTCGTTATATGCGTGCCACGACCTTTTGCTATTGAATTGATTAAATTAGCGATAACATGGCGAGCCACTAATGATACGCTATCAACGTATCACAGACAAGACATGACCCTAATGCATAGGCGTAATACTCCAGCTCAATATTATACATTATATTTTAAAATAGCGGTTAGCCAACCTTTCCACCTCACCCTCAGTGGCCATCCTATTTCAATGAATCTCCATGGCAAATTTCAACATGTTTCAGTTGGTTCAAACATAAACTATAATATGTACCTACACATAGTACGTAAGGGTTCAGTTTATAGTCTTACAATCGTGACTAAATTGCACCATGTGCTCGGCAAAATAAAGTATCCTATATTTCTAAGTTTCAAATTATTTCTACTCGCTATATGGCAAGGTCATATTAACTCTAATGATGCCGTTTTAATTAAGGTCATCAATAGCATGGCATAATTATCGACGTATAATTTATTTATACAGTAATCTAGTATTTTATAAATAAAATTGCTATCGTCGTATATAATTGTGTGAAATATTTTTTATTGGCGTGTGATTTTTTTTAATGTTTTCCCTTCATAAAATACAGCACTATGTTGCGAAATCTCGGAAAAGATTACCACAAAATATCTTTACTGAACCAAAGCCAAGCGAATATACCGAGCCAAGGCACTTTTAATACAAAGAAACTTACAAGTTTTTGTGTCCCGCTTCATCTTACAGTGACACAGTGACGTAGGCACCGCGCGTGCGCATCTCGTTTGCAGTGCTCACATTTCATGTTTACCCAAAAGTTTAGCCAACATTAAGAGCCGCCCGCTAACCGTTGTATCTGATAGATGTTTACACAATATTTCAGCTAACCCTTCTGTGGTTCGTGGTGGATATGGAATAAATGTTAAGTCGTTTGCAACATGACCGTGAGGATTTATTTTTACTACAAGAATCAATTTAGGCTGCAAATTTTATATGTATTCTAAGTGGTAAAAAAAAAAACTACATATATGTCTAAAATTCAAGGAACGCCTAGTAAAAAAAATTGTTGGGAAGGTATCATACCTGGAGGCGGATTTAGGAGACTTTATCCCTATACGAAACCGGGAAGTTGTTGTCTCGGATTACGGGTCAAAACGCGAGCGGGAGGATGTAAACGATAATTTCAAACCCTTCAAATATTGGCTAAAATAAGAAAAGGTAAACTACAAATATGATACCTTGGTCTCTAGTTTTGTCAATAAGTAGGTATAAGTCATTTTATAAATGTAATTAGCTGAAAATAGTACAAGATAGTAACATTACTTTGATATCTTATTTTACTGCACTGCAGACTAAACTGACGGCCGATAGTTGGCCCAATGGTTGCTTGGTATTTTGAAGGTAATCATGATCCGATGATACCCGATCCTTGTAATGTGCGCCGTATGATACATCTCTAAATTGATTTATAAGCCCGATTAAAGTATCGGGCGACTAAAAGTTGGCAGTGTGCGTGGCCTCTTAAGCACGTTATAAATATTACAACTTATTCTAATTTGCTGTTGAAAGTTGAGTGAAAATAATTATATAGTTCAAAACTAACTTACTGAAACAACAGAAAATGGTTGTTTTACTTTTAATCTTTCACACAATTTTAAATTAAATTAATTTACCTTGAGGTTTATGAAACAAAGTGCACTCTGCGGGCTCTCTTGGAAATATCTACAGTGTAATTGTATTTGAGAGAATTAACGGATAAGGCAACCCCTTAGAGAACTTTCTGGGAAAGAGAAGAATTTTCCTGTTTTATTTTCGTTCAGTTTTTACTAACCAGGATAACTCTATCCGCTTTTCAGATTTATATGAAAATTGGCATTGACGTGAATGAAAATAAAAACCTTGGGAATAGGGTTTTCTTTCAGAAGGTAAACGAAGCCACGAAAAAGGGGGGATGTAGTAGTAGTGGGTGGGTTTAATTTTCAGAGTACAGTAATTATTCGCCTATGATAGGTAGATGTTATTCCGTTACTTATGAAAATCTCATTCAAGCATTTTTATATTCAGTGACACTGTATTCTGTATAACTTACTTATGTCCAACAGAGACTTGTTATGCTAGTATCATAAATCGAAAGTTTGTAAGAATGTATCATATGTATATTATGCGTGTAGGTACCTATTTGTTAATCTTTCACTATAACAAATTTTCCATGGATTTGGTTGTAACCTGACTGCTTAATTTTAATCTACCTTGTATATCATTATAACAGGAATATAGACTACTTTATTAACCATACAAAATTACACGCGGTCTAAGTAAACGCTTCCAAGGCCGCAGAAATCCAAGTAAGGCCTTACTAATTGCCATTCCTGTGCACCAAACGCTAGGATAAAGGAAAATGGTCAGGGAAAAATATTAGTAGCGTGTTTTGCGGGCCTGCTTATCCAGTGTAGATGTTCTCGCCTATATTTGATAGTCTAGCAGCCAGCGGCACACTTTATATCGTCGATTCGGTGGAAATCAATGGGTAAAAGAAAACTTTCATGCGTATTATTTTAAAACTCCAGCTGTCGGTGTTGCCAACTTTTTATTTTTATTATAAAGGCCACCATGTTGTGTGTGTGCGCGCTGGTCACAACACGACGCACGCACGTGTGCGCATTCGAGCGGTACTACGTCGGCGACACGACGTATACGCGCTCTGTCCGAATTTTATGAGTTCATTCACGCATACGACGCCAATAAAGTAATATTGATTACAAAACATTAATTCCTACACATCTTTAATACGCTAACAAACAATTTATTTGGCGTTTCACGGCCAATCGATCATTTCGGTCTGAAAACCTTGAAAAATCTGTTTCAATTGTATCGGTATATAGGTAGGATAGATACAATATATACTACTGATAGCTCTTGACTCATGATGTTGTTATTCTCAAACTATGGTTGGCTTTTAACTCTTTTTCTACACTGAGGAATTTATTATTATCATTCACTAACAAAAAAAAATATGATAATAAAGTAGGCGACAACTAGTCAAATTCAATACTTTTATAGAACTGTCAAAAACGATTAGGTACTCTCTATGCAATTTGTATGAAAACACACACTATGACATCACAGATTTTTTTGACCTAGTCGTCATCCTCGTCCATCCATCGTCAATTATCGACAACTAATAATCGAACAGTTACTAAAATTGTAGCATGCTGTATCAGCGATAAATAAATTTTAAGTAAGTACACCTACTTCAAAGAGCGAAATAGGTCTGTTGTATCTTGCTAGTTCGCATTAAGCAGCCGAGCGCCAGTTTGATCACTTGACCGCTTGTCGTAGAATTAGGACGATGTCACTCAAACGCACGCGTGAGAACAAACATAATAATAAATAATGAACGTTTCCTGTAACTGCGTAGTACACGCGGCATACAGACATCATCAACAGTACCGGTGTCAGCAACGCAGTTTTATAGCTTTGTACAATACTCGTATGTAATATGACACGAGCGCCCGACTGCAACGGGCCATCAATTAGAATATACACTTCATGTTTATGTTGTACTCAAAACGATTTATGACTGAAGCTGCCTATCTAAGTAGACTTCAATGTTATTTTTTCATTTTAGCTCTACCTTTTAATGCATATTTTTCAAAAGCCATTCAAAAGATTTTATAAGTAGTTTCAAGCAATCAGTATAAATACGCGATTAGTTGCTATTTAAAGACGTCGTCAACTATTCTGCGAAATGATACAAAATAGCGATCTTGCTGGAAAACCTTATTCAGTGAGTAAGTGGCGCTATCAAAACGAATTTATGTTGTGCTAACTCGTAGGACGAGCTCGGCGCATTCGGGAGCGTGTCGCAGAATGCGCGGGCCGGCCGCCGTACTACGCAAGATAAACCATGCAATAATCTCATAGGTGATACGTCTTAGTAAAATCAATCAGTGAAGACATTATTGGCCCTCTGCCAACATGCCTCATGAAAAAATACGTTGAGATTGGCCCGTCTGGATGATTGTCGGCCGTGTGCCTTTTTTCTTCGATGTTCAGCAATCGGCATTCGGCGCTCAGCGGCGTATCCTGAGTGGCAGTCACAAATAGAGCTCTGCACAAACATAGCTACATAAATGTTTTTGTTCCCGACATTAACGGTTGTAAAACCATTTTATTGATTGCTCTAACGACGTGGTACGGACATTGTGGCATGCGATGGTTTAACTGATAGCTAGTGATTGGTGTTTACATAAGGCAATTTAGCACATTAGGTAATATAAATCATAATTATTTTTGTCACTGAAGCTTAGAATAACATCTATCGGATCTTGAATCGATTTCGATAGTGCCTCATAGCGGTTGAGCGAACTGCAAAAAGTGAGTCGCGAGCTCGGCGTCCCGTGACAGGCACGCGCGCCTCTTGCGTGGACCGCGATGTCGGGGGCAACACCTCCCACATACCAACACAGGCAACTAGATTCGCCCGCGGTGGCACAAGGCGGTGGGGCTTTGGGAAAGGAGGGGGGCAGCCCCACCACGTGCTCACCCCACCTGCTTCTTATCACCAAACTTAATATGCACTGCAATTTCTCTTTCTGTGACTTGGAAGCTATTCACTTTATATATCCACATAAATAAATGTAATAATATAAATCCTTCTCTCAAAACAAATCACGTTCACGTATAATGTATTCTTCAAAAAACTTGCCATAATCCGTCGGCAAAAGTGTATCAATGTGCGCCTAATTATGAATAATTAACTCAAATGCCGAACAAATTGCAGTGGCCTACGAACCTATTGTAATGAAATAAGTAGGTATATGTCAAACAAAATAGGTCTGCCAACTACTGAAATTCGTGGTCTACGTAGAATGCCCAATATTCCTTTGTTGTCAGTCATTTGATGAATATAAAAGGCATTATTTTACATATAAACGGGACAACTCGTGCACTTTTATGTACACAGGCATCAAGTAGAATTGCATTGTTCGTGGCAGTAATCAATAATATATTGAGCGCCGCGGGCCGGATACCAGTTATCAGACTGTAGGCACCGTGTAAGTGTTCTGTCTAATCAAATGTGCTGAAACTAGGATGAAACGATTAGAACTATTATTGCTAATTGCAATTTACTTTTTGATTCACCAAAATATAAAAAATAGACTAATTATATTATATTTCTTTTATTTCAGCCATTTATTTTTACTTTCTTTATGACTTCTGAATTGGTGCTGGATTCAATTGGGAAATAAAAGAAATAATTCTTTAGTTTATATGACGAGTGAGAATGGATGGTGAACAGTTGGCGTAGGGCCTAAGAAATCTGCAAACCAGACAATAATAAGGGCGTGTAATTAGACACTCCCATCGGACGCACAAAGTCTAGGTACAGTAAATCAGACAGTTATAAGTAAAAGTTCACTTTTTATTTCCTCAATTAGGAGCCGAACTACTGCGGCCCAGTGGAAAATATAGTTATACTGGGTAGGGTAGTCATAAAGTTACACTAAAACAGTGACTCACACAAACAGTGATCATTTGGCATAGGCCCGTGTTTTTAGTTTTTAATATAACTGGAAAAAAAATAGCCCAGTAAAACGAATAAAAATAAATATGACTCAAAAGCGGAATATATATAATATATAATAATAAAGATTTTATATACGATCCTTTACAGACGTTCGGCTTTCTAGTCGTGAACAGTTACCTAGAGATACACAATAATAACAATCCACTTGAAGTGTAAGATCCAGTAATTATTAAAGTTATAATTACTAAGGTCTATGTAATTGTAACATCTGTTATGATTTTTACTCATAATATGGATAAACAACAGGTATTTCTTGTATCTCCATGGAGTTCCATGAAGGAAGCTGAATGGACTAACAATATCTACCGGGATATCAACTAATGATGGATTTAGAAAGTATACTGCGTAATAATTTTAATCGCTCTGTCATTAGACGTAAATTAACTCCTGACTTAAATGATCTCATATGGTTAGGCTTTGGTTAGAGATAACAGGCTATTTTATTGTCACTGCAATCTAAACTGCGTAACATTATTTTGTAGCGATAATAATTTATCAGCGATTGTACTTCGATCATATATGATTTATAGACGGTTGGAAATTATCTGCAATATTAGTATCAACTTGTGAATTAGTCTATTTATCTCTCTCTGAAGAAGTATTTCAGATAATTTTCAACTAGTGTTGGCCATTGATGTGATTTTGATTTCAAGTTTGATTAGTTCCCAGGATACGACAAATAATTTATAAATAATTTTGTAGGGAAGGTTGTCACTAACTTTTTGTCGTCACTGAACATTGCGGGAGTCGCGGAATTGTTGCGGACCACCTTTGATTATTGCGAGAACTATAATTAATCTATTTTGAAAGTAAATTAGTAATCATGTCCATAAGACGGCATTCACTAACGACACGCCACGATAATGTATGAAATAGTGTTCTATAAAACACTACACGTATAGTGTTCTATGACATGAACTAATGAAAATCATCAAAGGTGGGATGTCATTAGAACAATTTTCAGTCGAATAATGGCGGCGCGACAAGCTCAGTTAATGGCTTTGTAAACAATTCGTTTGTTTTAAAGTGTAATAATCTGAGATGGCCTTAACTTTTGAAGGGTTCTCGAGTTGACTTTGGAGTTTTATTTCACGGAAAAGTTTTTGAACAAATAAGTAACACCTTTCTTTTATCCCTAAAAATATTTTTTTATAAATGACACTCAGGGGTCATTGATCACGTCATGCATACGCAATAAGGTACATATGTATAGTCATGAACTTTTTGAGTAAAGAGCACTCTTCATACTTAATGGGTGGTCGTCGGGCGGCGACAGCGGTGATGGCTTTTAATAAATTCTATAAAATATTTATGACACAGAAAAGTCATGTGGAGCATCATTGATAGCTACCTTTTTTTGGAGGGCATAACTGTAGTGGTTAATAATTTATTAGTACAGAAGCCAGCACATCAAGCTACTACTGTCTGTCAAACCTTAATATATTGTCAATTTTATAGCTGAAGCATAAGTTTTAAAGTTGATTGGGAAAGTTTTACAGTTTCGTATAGCTTGATCTGCTGGCGTCTGTACATTTTACGTGATCGGTCTCTTGAATATCTCGAAGCTAAATAAGATTAGGCACAGTGGATAACCGAAACAGTTACCACCTTGTGATCTAATCCGTTTATTGAGAGTGACCATAATCCGCGTGTCCAAAGACATCTCTGCGGTATTCCCGTACTGCGTCCATTAATAGCATGCAGATTGAACTAGAGGTGTTAAGTCTAAGACCAGATACAATTAGTTGCTTCGTTAGTTTTTAATCTATCTCTCTCTATAATAATTTCATCAATATAGATGTAGCAGTTTTTCCGTGGAGATAAATACGTGGTCTTAATGATATTTGTAAGGCTTAAGCTGCGCTAGAGCACCACCATTATTATATTAATATCATTATAGCTATTACGCAATACTTCAGGCAATTATTAAACCGGAAAAGCATTTTATGCTATTTAGAAGAATTTCCCAGAATGTATGTCTATATCTTTTACAAGCTTTGTATACGCTCAAGTACCAATTAGTGACGCTACGCTTTACAACGGATTAGTGCAATCCTTCATAACATGAGATCTACATATTTACTACATTGCTCTAAGAATGTTGTACGGAATTATAGTTTGCATATATTAAATCGTGGAGTGGGATTTGAAATAAATCCAGGTTACGAACCTTTTCCTTGAATTAATGAGGCCAGAATGCAGGTAAAACCGCGGAATAAGTACAGCTAATGTGCAATAAATTATATCTTTGTGTATTTAGGTAACAGCCTTATCAGCCGATGCTCACACTATCTTGAATACACTCGAATAGTTGAGTGGATCTTCAGACTCTTAGCAGAGAGAAACATTTGTTACATCAGATTTTCTTAATCGTTGGCGCTCCGAACTACTGGTCAGTAGATCGTATATTATTCATTATTATATCGCTCTTGTGGTATTTCTCACTCTAGAACTATTCGAAGTTTAACCTTGTCAAAAATCGTGGGTGTTAAATAATGTAAGCCCACAAAACACCTACCCGTATCATTATCGTCTTCATATCTCTGGTTCTACCTGCATATAAGCTCTAGGCTCCACAGAGGCGCGGCGGCACATTGCAAAAATAAGACGCATTGTTCCAAACAGCCTAGACGAGGCGCCGAGGTCTACCCATTATCTCCCCCCATTTATGGATCAACTCATGAAATGGCCATTGTTTACGCTTTATTCTTTACACATCACATTATGTATGATCGCGACATATTTATATTTTTCAATCGGTACTCAGTAACAGTAATTCCGCTCGTATACTCAAAGTTAGTGAGACATTGCTTGAACTGTTTGATATTGATCCGATTCAAGACTAAACTAGGTACGAATTATGACAACGATTTGCCTTTCATACAGCAATAAGTACTGCGTCCGCATCGATTCACCATCAATAACACAGCGGCGAGTTGACAATCGATACTACGGTGAAATGAAATCGACTACGGAAGTCTACGCGAAATTCACATTGCTGCGCTAAAATGTTGCTACCACAAATACATTATTGGGCAATAAATTATTTAATTCAATTTATATTTTTTTCTAAATAATAACGTAAACGTAATGCAACGCGAGTTCTTTTGTCATTCATGTATGTATCTACCTATGAATGTGCCATTACATGTATAGTAAATAATAGCCGGGCACGACATGTGACTTCAGTTAATTCGTTCCGAGCAAAGTGGTCACTTACCTGGAAGCGGCTATTGTTACTGGGACTAATGGATGATGCTCACCTGCAAACAAACAAATATTTTGTTAATTAACTGGTGCCAGTTGTACGTTATCAAATAATAACTTTTATATTGACGGCAATTTGGATGAATCTGCTTAGCTTAGTTAGTAACTATAACTTATATGATAAATACAATAGATGAAGATAATTGACCACTCAATATTGGTTGGCGCTGCCTGGTTACTGAAGTGAATTATTTGCAATAACAAAAAAAGTGTGCACAAATGAATAAATATCATGATAAAAGGTATATAATAATATTTTCAAGAGATTTTGTGCTCTTTTATTTCACGTACATCCGTCTGTGGCGAAACCTCCCTGTCACCTCCCACCTCCCCGCCGCCGCGGCTCCAATCGGTTCACACCCCGGCTAGGTATAGAATACACTCGTAATTAGCATCGAACGGCGGGGCGCACGGCGCTGGTGACCCGAGCAAACTGTTCTCACGGGTATATACCGCTTTTCCTAATTGCAAAGATAACATGAAGGCATTCGTAGACAGTAGAACAAAACATAGAAACATAATAACATTCGGCGAATATACTGGCAAAATCACTTTAGTGATCAGGGCACCGTCGCCATACGTAGTAGGGAGACCGGCAGATACGCAGACATATTGCCAAATACAGAATAGAAGAGACAATAAAACCAGCCCTCTCACGAATATTTAAATCAGGGTTACATTAGCATAATATGAGACGGTGGGGGGTGGACGAGAGCCTCGCGATACATCGCCGAAGCGAGCTAAGCCTTCTCCTAATAAAATTAAGTTGGCGATTCGTTCAGCCGAGTCGCGCAGTAATGGAGCTCGCCAGCCCGGCCCAGCAGTTACTGTCCTGTTAACCGAAACATATGACCCGCAGTTTACAGCGCCCACACAATCTAATGCTGACTCGTTCCACATGTAGAGCGGTCCACTATTGATTTTTTGACAAAATAATCATTTAAAATGATGAACAAAAGGAAATTTGTGTAAACAAAGTGGTTCGCGAGCGGTGTGAGTTTGCATGGGATCTCGCAGTGTCCTGCGAGTACAACTAAACGCCGGCCACTATACTAATTGGCTGCATCGGAGTGTGTAATTAATAATCTCTACGCCAAGTTTGAATTTTGTTCCACACACTAACACAGTGGTAGGTTGGGGGGACATATTATTTGATACGATCATTATGTTATATTGCTTTAGCGGTTATTTCATATTCTATCTAAATATGAATAGCGATGTTGGTAAATGGTATCTAGACTAGTAGAAGAAGAATTAAAATTTAAGTTATTACAAAATTTCCTTCTTTTCATGTAATAATAAAAGGTCAGTGGCAATTAAGAATGTGATCGATAGCTTGAATGTGGCTCTGGTTTATGGGCTACTTCACGATCCCGCCGGCGGCTTGGGGCCTGACTCGAGACTGTGGGGCGAGCCACGCGACCTACATAGCATAATGTTGCGATAAGACAATGCAGTACTCATCACTGAGACTACTGAGACCGTTCACATGAATTTTCGACGTTCTACTATGATAAACACTGATAAACATTGGAATAAATATTTATTAATGATGTAACGTAGATATTTGTATTGACCTGCATGAATTAGGGAATTTTCCCCACCAATAAAAATGCAAACTCAGATAACTTCTGTGTGTATGAGGTGAGAATTTATTAGTACACACGCCAGCACATCAAGCTTCAATATGTAAAATTTCCTCAATAGATTTTCAACTTTATAGCTGAAGCATATATGGTTCAAATTTGATTGGGAAAATTTGAGAGTTTCGGGTGGTTGGATGTGCTGGCGTCTGTACATCATTATTCACTAAGACCAAATGTAACCATAGTATGTATATCTGTAGGTTGTGCGCTTCTGCCCGACCAGCTTCGATGGTGCTAGTGCGTGGCAAGCGTGACGCTACCGGCGACCAAACCGCTTACAACGCTCTTACAGTCTTTCAGTACTCCACTGTCTCTCTCTAGCTATCGACCCACCCGTCTTGGAGTCAATTCGCGTTATCGTAACACATTTTGCTCAGCTCGAAACGTTCGTACGTGCTTTCTTTTAATTTTTGCGTCCCATTTGTACGATTTTGTTTCGGAGTTTTTTCGAGAATTTCAGTAATACAAATATATGTAGGTATTTAGCTAGCCCGATTTCAATTTTAATCTGAAATCTGGAACAGAGAGGTTTATATGAACTTAGATACTTTTTTTAACATTTCGATGTAAACTATGGTTTATAAAATCCAGCTGCAATTTTGTCTGCATAATTTGTTACAAAGAAGAACATAATTATCCTTTTGTAACTGAAGCCACACAACTATTATGAACACCCGCGTCATTGTCACCTATTGTCCACATATGGACTTGAATATATGTCAGTAGCTCGACGTCGTTTGGCGTCGTTTTTTTGTATTTATAGGAATGTTCTCCCAGCACGCTGATGACAGCGTTTATTCTTCTAATCTATGCCACATATCGAGCAACAAAGTAATATAGTATCTAAATTCAGTGCAAAAGGTACCAGCAGCGAGGGATTATTTCGTGTGAGGGATTACTTCGACAGGTGTAATTAACGGCTGAGGCCGCGAGCTCCTCCGCACCGCGCCGCACTGCGCCGCGCGCGAGCCGCGAGTGACGAGCGCCATCCATCATGCAGCATCGCCCACGCTCCTAATGGACAAATTTACTACCGAACACATATTATATGGCTGATGTATCGGCGAACGCCCGGCTCCAAATGTTGCGTCGTTCATTTATTGAGGAATCGGGAACCGCGTAGCTATCAGTGAATGTACGTGACGTCACGGCGAGCTCTGTAAGCACTCGGTTAGTTTACGAGCGGCGGCGGGCCCGGTATAAACAGGATGGCACTAACGAGCACGTTTGAACTAATAATAAATTAAAAGTGCACCTTTATTACACTGATCACTGTAGTCATGCGCATACGCATTGTATAGGAACGCTTAATATTTTATCGTTTCCGTCACTGGTTGACGAAATACTTCGTACGTCACACCTTCCTAACGCACATTGTGCGCACATGTTATCATCTTTGTCATAAGATGAAGAAAAATATATTTATAACATTCTCTATATTCAATAAGCAGCAGAAAATTGTGCTGTTTGAAGAAGAAGGGATCCACGTGTCCGTCAAGGATATCAGGTATTTTTATGAAATGCCGTTTAGAAATAGCTCGACCCTCAATGTGAGAATTATCACATTCATGTGGAATGTCTCTCACGATGACAAGTCGGCGGCGGAAACTTCATCATTGACAGCCTTAAAATATATGTCGAGTGTTTTAAAATAGCCGGAATACAAAGAGCAACTTCCACGTAGCAACGATGCCAAACGCGGCGCGCACCGCTACTCAGACGAGCCGGCGAGCAGCCGACGTTGGTGTTGGTCACGACTTAGCGAGCAGCCATTTGTGTGGCCAGTCTCTGAACCGTGGACCAGGTTCGACTGCTTCCGAGCTTATACAATACACAAACACCTAAACAGAGTTAGAACTTTCCCAACTCTCCAGTCCAATAAATCCAACAGTCCTGTGTTTAAAGTCATAACTTCCAACGAAAGCAAGAGATAATCGTGTTTTAAGTTGTGTCACTCACAGGATGATAATGTATATCTGATAATGATTAACGTTTCGAACTCTGAGCTAAAAATATTGAAGGACCATTTAGATTTCTGGCCAACGCGCAATTCGCTGCATTTATAACATTCAAGTTTTTGAGTTCTTACAATATTCTGATTGATGTAAAAATAACATAGTATTGCTGCCAATAGTATTCATATTGTTTAATTTATTTGGGAGATAATAAATATGTTTTTTTTTAGTTTTCTTACTTTGATGCAGTATTTGCATCCAGGTCCCAGCAACATATGTATGTGTGAAGTTTATATGAACCCGCTTTCTTGATTGAACACATAAGACTACACATATACTTGTGTCTTTAATCCATCTACATGTATCTAAGAATTTTGTTACTAAGGGTATTTCTACCAGCTTCCTTTTAAACTAATTTTATAATAAGGTTAGGTTGATGTCTTCTGAAGATATTAAATCTATTACATTTAATCTTTGACATAGAAAGCTAGATGGATTCCGCAGCGGAAGCTATTTATTATAAATCTGTAAAGAAGAAGTTCTAATAGCCTGAACTTTTGATACAAGTCTGCACTTTGCAACAAGGCCGAGCCATTTCAGCGTGGCTCACAGCACTTTACGTGGCCACAAAGCGATTTTCAGATGAAATAGTTTACTTTCTTGTGTCTGGCGTTATCCCGTCAAATAGTTCGGAAATTGAATAAATTTAATTCTGTTTGAGTGGCGTGTTTGAGTGAGCGATGAAAGTACTCATAATACTATCGAACTTGTTATGTGCCAAACAAGAGATGTGCTTGTAGACCCGAAGATTGAGTGCAATGTTGTACAATGTTGCGGTTCAATACAACTCTACGGATCAGATGATGGCAGAATATCTACTCCCTTCCCTCGCACTTCAATGCTACCCCGTGCCGACGATAGTGACTGTTGGTGTGACCGTTAGTGAATCTTGGTTATGCGGACTTTTTTACTTTTGTGTCCTTATTTATGGAAGTATTGATTATTGAACCTACTTATTTGCAAAGTACATAGAAAGAAATATATATACATATGATACAAATATCTTTGAGAAAGAAATACTTTATGCCTTTTGCTAATCTATGTAAGTAAAGTTTTCAAATAATTCCGTAAGCACCGCAGAGCGCAGCCTGCCAGCAGAAACGAGTGGAGAGGGCGACGTGCACGGCATGCAAACAGATGCACATGTTATCACGACCCGCCGGGACAGCAGCGCCAGGCGCAAGAATTTGCGATGATGAGGGCGCGCTACGGAATATTAATAAAAGACATTCCTGCAACCTAAACAATACGGCCGTAAACCCCCGGACGTAAACGACCAAATTATGACATCGTGTACGCTGGTAATTGAAATCTGAATAGTTAATGAATTAAATAATTTGTTGAAGTTGGCAGTCAAAAGTCATGGCGCTGAGGAAGTTATGCGGATGACCTGTAGATAAGGACCTGTGTCAGAGGATGAAGCCTTCATTCTTTGCCATAAGGAGTCAATCTCAGGACTAATAACTAGTGTTTAGTTTCGCGACGCGTGCGCAGTGTACTGACAGTTGCTAATTGAGTTAGTGCGGCGCTGAGCACTCTTGGCACAGCGGCCGCGCGCCTTCATGTAGGTCACAGAAACATTGTGCTCGACTGATCGCGTGTCATTGCCACCGCCGCGCCGCACGTGCCCACAGCCCTGCGCCAGCCTACCGCCCTGCCTCGCCACTACGCAGACGTCTGGAACTCATAATTTATCCTCGTCCTGTTCCCCCTCGTAGTCTCATATTAACCATTTAAGTGAAGAATGGTCTTGAAAAGTACCCAGTATTGTGTTTTGTCTAGACAAAGCTCGTTGCCAAAAGTATATCGTTTCTTCTATCGTATTCATTTTTCGAGCGATTTTACTGACTTTTTCAACAAACTGAGCGAAACGTGAATCACCATTTATCATATAAGAAGGATAAGTATTGAGCCAGCAGTATGTTTGTTGGCTGTTAGTCGGGGTTTCGAAACTCGCGGCCTGCACACGACGCCCGCTCGTCACCTCACAGCCGATGCGCTGTGACGACACCGCGTGGCTCCGACAGATACACAACAAACATAATTAAGTATCTAGCTACAGTTTCTAGTTTAATAAACGACTAAATACCATGTACGTTCCTGTGGAGCCGCGTAATGTGAAGCGAAAACGATAATGTTCACCTAGTGGCAGAGTGTGGCGCTACGGCAGTCTAATGAAATTATTCGCATCACTAATGAACCGTTCGCGAGAGCCAGACCGACTGGCAAAGCTAACGAAGTACACAGAAATTCTTAAAAACTGAGGGCGAAAATTACACGTAGAATAATATGAAATTCATATGAAGAACGCCATCCACCCACAGAGCTAAACCTACATAAAAAATATTTGCTATTCACTGGGTGCGCGATGACAATGCCAACTAGCGGTTACAATTACAGCAGGTTTTGAAGTTCCCAGTGGCTGCCACGAAGAATAAGGAAACAAAACCAAAATGTCGTAATTTAAATGTAATCAATTCGATCATGTGCTGATATTGAATGAAGACATTTGACGGTCATAAATCTGTTAGTCGTCAGTACTACTCGTATAATAAACGCAAAAGTTTTTAAGGATGGATGGATGCTTGGTATCCTTTCATGTAAAATTAAGCTTTACATTTTTTTTTTATATTTGATCTAAAGTATGCTGTATTAGGTGTGTTTTATTTATGAATAAATAAGGAAAATAAATAATATTCCTAGTAATATGTATACCAAAACCGTCGAGTCTGCGGAAGGTTGCTTTTTGGCCAAAGTGCGCACTGCGATCGATTCGTGGTTCTCCCACCACCTGCTCCGCACCCAGCGAACAGGGCCACCGTACAGACCTCTTTTTTGTGGAACTTTTCGGTATTGACAGCCTGTATCGCTTTCATGTTCAGATATTCTTAGCGTGATTACTGCCTGTCTGCACCGCTTCTACGTAACCAATTAGCTTGACACGTCTGGCCATCACGTCCATCGACTCAAGTAATTGTCACATACTCTCCTCACTCAATAACTGAGGGCTGTCTATGGAGATCGCTTTGCCTTAATGCCATCCCTGCTATTTAATATTGCATGAAAAGTTAGAGTAGATAATTTGAGGTACTGTTTCAAGTCACGTCAGCTTACAGGAAATCTAAGGTTCGATTAATGCTAAGTAGCTAACCAGACAGACTGAAAACGATTCACAAAAAATGGCGATAGCGACAATGATCGGCTACCACTAAAAAAACCAAGCGCAGTAATATTTAAAATTCAGTACTCTGTTAATGTTTCTAAACTTCTATTAGTGATTGCTGTGTCTGTGTAAGTACACAAGTGGCCACGCTGTCGGAGCGCCAACACCGGCTAGTGTGTACTCAACCCGTCAGGTTAAATGTTAAACCTAGACTAATATCACGAAGTAGCTGCACGTGCGCTCACAACAAACAGAGGTGTAACAGAGTTTGAAAATTATGTCAAAAGTGACTTGTATGAAGACATACAAGTCTTTGGTTGTGTTTGAAATATTTATAGTCCTGTTATTGGTACAGACGCCAGCACATTACGCTACCCGACTGTCAAATATTCCCAATCAGCTTTGAGCCATATGCTTCAGTAATAAAGTTCATAATCTAATAGGGAAATTTGACAGATTGTGGTAGATTGATGTGCTGGCGTCTGTACATATATGTTGATCGATTTGGCGGAGCACGCTACTCAAAGCGCGATGCAGTACAGCGAATCTCGTGGTCAGACCTGGTGACCACCCGCGCATTCTTACTGAGGTAAACGAAGCTAATATGAAGTATTAATAAATAATAGCCGTGGTGATCAGCGTGGACGCAGCCACCTCCCACACGCGCGCTTTTCACAATACTTCATATACATTAGTGTTTAATAACAGCGTAGAATTTATACTACATGTCTGTATATTTGTAGTACCGTTCTAAGTACAGGAGTCAGGGTCATACGGGATTCTAACAAATAAATTGAATAATCCTACAGTTCCGCTTTATAAGAATTACAATCTATAACTGCATGCTGTGACCGCCTATACATGAAGGTACCACAATGTACCACCGCTAGATACCACTAGTCCATTATCACCTGTGTGTCCTGTTCTTAAAATTGCTAACTGCCCTGAACTGGTTAGAAATTTCTAGATTTTTTGAGCGCAAACGATGAATGAAAAAGAATGACGAAAACTATACTTTTTGTTCCTCGTTCGTGTCGGCAGAGAGGAGTGAGCCTATCAATCTATTGCTATCAATCGAACAAAATGCCTCGGTGAAAAACCCGTGAAAACTGCGAAACTATCCACTGAAGATCCGAACGTGAACGTAACAAAATGAAAGGACATAAGAGGTGTCACACTATCTGTGTCGCAATGGTAATGCGTTTAACTTGAAATGCACACACATAGGTATGGAAAAAGTTATCCAATAAGCAGTTACTTCGAGTTAAGTTAATTCCGTCGTCTTACAAAGACACGCCAGACGGCTTCAGCTGGGTGAGATCCATATTAATCTTCTTTCCCGTGAAGTATTTGTTTGGCGTTCATTAGCTTGACGATGTCGTCTCACAATTTATGGAGAGGATCGCCGTAACGTAATATCTAAAGCAAAACAATGACCTCCTTGTGCTACCAGCTCTTTTTAGAGTGAACGAACATTTTAATGAAAATTCCATTCGAGTTTTATTTACATATTTATATTGTTTGCTTACTTTACCACGAAACTTTTAAACTTTTACGAAATTGTTATATTGTAATCGTGATTGGGAAAATGAAAATATTAAGTTATGATGTGTTTATTTTGTTATCGTATTGTTAACAGTCGCAATCATATCGTTCGGTGGACTCGCGGAGATTGGACAGTTTGCCTCGACAAGCTGAGTGGCAAGCCCATTATCCTCCAAATAATCGGAAAATATATTTCACGATAGGACGTTTTGCTTGGAATCATCACCTAACTGGCTCCACTGACATCCAACTATGTAAATGAAATAAACTAACGATCAGTCATTATGTTCGTAGAGCTTCAACAGTTTTCATAAACAAAAGAAATTACGATTCGCGTTCGTTCAGTAATCAATTGTAAAACAGTAAACATTCAGCAGACAGCGTTGGTTTGCCGCATCAATGCGACGAGTTTGTCTTTAAAGATTTATAGTTGGCTGCACAGTTGAACGGCTGCCAGCGGTGCCCTCCGCTATATCGATGGAGGTCGGAGTGAGAGAGAGGAAGGAAGGCGCGTGGCATGCGCTAAGAAGGTTCCCGTACTAGTGAGTGCGGGACCCCGCAAACAATCACCAACTTTCCCGCGGATCGTATTGGAACGTACGCTTTCTGGAGT
The DNA here is from genome assembly GCA_958496145.1 of Heliothis peltigera. NCBI lineage: Eukaryota > Metazoa > Arthropoda > Insecta > Lepidoptera > Noctuidae > Heliothis > Heliothis peltigera. The sequence goes on along the minus strand of OY292321.1, from coordinate 9,710,480 downwards.
ATTGTTGATATATAAATTTATATTTCTGATAATATAGTCTCGAATTAAGTGTAATTAAAACTTGTCTGGTATTTTAGCTTCGCTATAAATCATCATTTGTCAGAAATTTACACCGCTATACCGATACCGCGGTAGGAAGCAACAAAAAGTTCTGGAAGCATTTCGTTTCCAGACTTAACAAGCAATTATGACGAGTGGACCGGTGAATTGTGTGACAACCGGAATAATCTGGATCTTAACCGGACTCGAGGGGTCCTGATTACATCTGTTCATTGCGTTTCTGACTACGATGGTACTTGCTTCGTGTATCATCATCAGCCTTTATTATTGTACGACTTTGCTACACAGGCTTATTCTCAAACGCAAAAGGAATGAGCCTTAATCACCACGCGCTCAATGCAGATTGGTAATTTCAGATATTGAAGTCCAGGTTTCCTCAAGATGTCTTCTTACATCTTTCATCGGTCTTCATTATAGATTTGGAAAGAACATATAACTTTAAAAAAATACATAGGCCTATCTTAGAATCAAACCTGCAAACTCGTACTTTGAAAGCGGTGTACTTAAACCACTATGCCACCATAACTTGGCTTCGCTTGGCCTCGGGTATAATCAAATTTAATGCCACGTGACGAATATCGCTTAATTTGCTCATCTCAACTTAACTTCGAAATTTGCTATCAGACGCCTCATATGGTTTCTTCATGCATTTTCACTATCGTGAAGTCATTAGTAGCTAACTTCGAACAAGCAAAGCTCTCCGGCGAGAACAGTAGCTGCAAATTTCATAGTTTCATTTGCCGAACAGAGTAATTTTAACGGTCATTCGAGCGAGATTTTCAATTTTAAATTTATTACGTGTACCTTGACAAACTGCGTAAGTTATGTCCTTAGCCAATAGACGGAACTGCTCCAGGTTTTACGAGGATGCGGTTTAATACATGCTGCAGTCACAATAGCCACTTGTAAATACTTTTCATGACTGTGGACTATAAATCTTCAAAGTTATGTGACATAATTCCCAATATTTTGGACGGTTTTCTTGAGCGCGCATTACAAACTGGAGAAACCGAAGATTGTGTTGCTACTTTTTATCGCCGACTACGTTTGTTGCCTACCAGAGTACTCACCCATTTTTTAAATTATTTTTACTAATTTCAATAAGAATATATAAGCTAATTTCGATACGAGGGGGCATTGACAAAACCCCCTGATTATGAACTTAAAGAATCGTCAAAAAGTTTCCAATATTTGAACATAAGGAATTGAAAGGAACTATCCCACCCACCAGTCAATTCACATCATTCACGTAAATCTGATAGCTTTAGCCGTGACATGGCCGTTCCGTCCGCGGCCTGACATTTGACATCACAACAATGACCTAACCAAAGCTCTGCATTAAATGGAATGCCATGATGATTCTCGATAACAACCCCTATTTTATAATCGAGCTGTAGAGTGTGCAAAAGCGGTAGCAAAACCACTATTTTGGTTAGGTATTTATAATATTTACATGATAAAACAGCATTATTAGGGTTCCGTGCCCAGATGGTAAAACGGGACCCTATTTCTAAAACTTCTCTCTCCGTCTGTCCATACATAGAAAATTATAAAAAATCTTCACAAATACCGTAAACTACATACTATATACTTTATTCGACTAACGTGATTTCTTGAACGTATTGTAGAGAATAATACGAAATAGGTAGGTACAGCCTGACTCGCACTTGGCCCGTCTTTTTTTATTCCAACTAGCCAATATATATTTCCTAAAACTTTTATGCGGGCTGTAAACCCTCGACGCTTTGTCCCCCCACCCACGCTGTTGACAGCAAATAGGTTCAGCTCGTTTGAATTTATTTTTATTATCTCCTATAATAGACTAGTTTATATATATGAACAATATTTATAATAATTATTATTATTTAATGAATAAGTATTTATTAAAAGAAAAGTTGTCAACTTTCGCTACATAATTCAAATAAGCTTTTGCGATGTTGTCTTTGCGTTAATACACTCTGCAAGTACTTAGACTAAAATGATAACAAACGAATGTTTCGAAGTGTACGTATACATTCGAGCAAGTTCAATATTGATTGTTAGGTTAGAATAATTAGTTGATTTTCTTTAATCTATTATTATATTATATTAAATTAATCAGGGAGTGTTAATCTCACTTTAAGAACTGATTAGCTTTACTTTAGTTACTTTTGAAATATTAGTGGAATTCACGCAACTTTTAAAAGGAAAAAATACTTTTTGCTCCCGTTTTAAATAGATGGTATAAAACTACGAACTGAAAAAAGAGGATTTTTTGTAAAATTGGGTCATTTCTCAGGGAAGGAACTCAGTAGCGTGCGATGTCCCAAAAGATGGCGCCTTCTTAAAACCAGCGACACTGTACATTGTACCGAAATACAATGATTTACACATTGCTGTCCTGACATCACCGCATATACATTGCAAAACTACGGACTTCGTTGACATTGGAACAATTAGCTAATCACTCATAACATGTCCAAACCAGATAATGCATAAAAACTTCTACTTTAAACGCTCTATAGAAATATTGGCCTGTTCGTAGTACAGCTGGCAAAATATATTGAGGCAAAGCGGCGTGGCAAGCCGGCGAATGGTCCCACAATCATCTCAATAGGATCACTGGGTCACTGGCGACGGCCTCGACCGCTCCGACCTATCACAGCCACATGCACTCATGCACCACTCTACATTCAACTATGATTGAACTTGAACGGACTCCTACTTCTCGGTGACAGACAAATTGCTGCGGTTGACAAGCCAGATACGTCAATCGTCATTGTATACTTCTTCCAGGTTATTCATTGCACAAAAACAGGCAACTGTACTCCATATCTATCTAGTTTATTTTTCGAGAAGACTTAATTTATCGGCACTGTTGCCTCTAAGATAAAATAATTAAGAGCATCGATTGCATTGATAAAACTAGGTCAAATCTCTAATTAAGATGGATAAATATATAATACAAACAACAAAATGTAATATTTATATTCAAAGTTTATTGTCGTTGATAGTGTTGATTCTGAAACCAAAATCTGCAGAAATTGCCGTATAATTAATTTGCTCATTGTGTCCAAATAATACTAGGGGCACACAGGGCCGAGGAGTGACCGCCGGTCGAGGGGAAGGCCACGAGGCACTCAGTCGCGGCGCACTGCCGGTGGAAGCCGGCCCGCGCCGCCTGCCATCGGCGCGCCTCACTTTGTTTGTCTCGGACAGATTACCTACTTTCGGCTACTGTCGGCCGCCTTCGGCTGGATTCGACCAATGACCTCATGAGCCTCCACTTGATTAAAATGTAAGAGAGCGCTACGACGACACAAAGATATTTCGTGGCTAAAAGACGATTTCTACCCTTTGTAGCATATAACTTTTTTCTTTTTATCTATCAATCTTGAGTCTTTATAATACTGAATATAATGCAAAAGGAAATCGACATATGTTTAATTTCCATTTTATATAACAAAGATTTTATTTTTCACCCTAAAAAACACCATTCAAGATTCTTCCGTGTATATGGTAGCTTGAATGATGAAATCATGATTTAACAAAAACAAATGTCAAATTATTATTAAATTTCTTTTCATCTAATCTAATTGATTTGGAAATCAGTTATTAAAGAAAACTATATACTCACAACGAAATATTCACTTTTAACCTTTAATGAAACAAAGCCGATCCCGCCGTCCGTTTGTTAAAAGAAAATTGCATTGACTAAGCAATTTCGATGCTAACCACGAAGAATGACAACCCTTTGGGATTGTCAACTGTTAGGTTTAACTCAATAGCTAAAATAGTAAATCTGGACAGATTATATCTTTGTAATAGCTGGCGCCGTTCAGCCGCCACGCTCAGCTCAGATCATTCTGTCACTCAAGCCCGCTCCGGTTCAAGACATGAACCTCGGATATAATCCAATTACTGGAACTGCCAGCCTCCGGTGGCGAGGAAATAGATGCAGACTCTATTAGATGAAAGCGAACTGCTACTTTTTATCTTGTCGTTCAATTTTTCAGTTCATTTTCTTTTCCATTTCAAGGACAGGATTAAACAGCACTAGCAAGATACTTTATAGGTTAATAAAAATTTTAAGGTTTTAATGACGCGCTTGAGTCGACATTCTTGGTCATATCATGTTAAGTTCAATAATAGAGATATCACAAATCACATTCGAGAATGCAAGAGGAGAAAATAAAATTTTGATACTTTTATTCCCACAAATCGATTTACGTGGAAAATAAAAGAGCAAGTTTGACAACATTGCATCCACAACTCCGCTACCGCACACCGTACGACAAACGTGGCGGAATAGCTTATTTAATGTTTAAACTTGAACAGCATTATACCAATTCCTATCCTACCTAATGCTAATTTAGTAGAACAAGTTACTTCTAAGTTGACTAAGTTCTCCTTGATTAGTGGTGAACGCATATATATCAGATGAACGCATATACATATACATATATCAGAATGGCACGTGGCGAACGAGACGAATGAAAAGAGATTTGAGAGAAGATTCTTTTGAATTATTTATATGTGAAATGTCGCACACCAGTGCACGGGGGATCTGTCACATTGTCAGAATCTGGAAGGATCAAAGAAATTACAAACTAATTCGAAAATGCCATTATCAGATTCGACGTGGCTGACAATTGTATGTGACAGGTGTAAGAGATAGATGTCCGTTAACCATTCAGTTTTATTTGTATCCTTAATTAACTAAATAGGAGTTAGAGATTATTTCAAAAGCGACTCAGCGTCTTAACACAATGTCAAAAGCTATTGTAAAACAATAATATGTTCAAATCCTACACGGAGATGCTAAAAGCGCTTCAATACAAGCGTATTTCCCGCTCGGTTTTTCCATGCGGCGACGCTCGCGTTCCGAGTATGAGCTATACAAACGACGAACATAAATTCGGGCGACAGGTTTTTTTGCCGAAATAACGTAAGTTTACTCGCGACTAAATCTGCTAGTGTGAAACCGCTGCCATTTTCCTGTTCAAGTCAATTCAAGATCAAATTAAGATATCTTAAGCAGAGACAACTGGCAGCTGTTTGACAGTTTGACAGGATAGCGTCTGTCGCATCGGCTAGCTCAACATGAATCATCGCGACGACATAATGGGCACGTGCCCTATGTGTTGTAGTGGCAAGTGCAGACAGGTGTATGAGCTAGGTCGCTGTACGGGCGCGGCGCTGCGGAGCTCTTGCATTATGGATGAAGTGTCCCGCAGGACGGCAGCCGGGCCGGCGCCGGCGCTGGGACACACCTACTTAACGTAATTTTATTTCAGACATATTCCATTACAGTTGCAGTAGTCTCGTTCGGAAATAAGTTCATGAAAATGCTACGTAAAGTAATTACAAAACGTTAATTATGAACTACAGAAATGAAAGTTGTTCTGTTTGTTTTATTGTTTAAAAAACAATATACCTTACGGAAACTAATTAGGAAAATTAAATATTTAGATATAACCCACCTATGTATTTCAATACCAAATCTCTATTCAATTCGGCTTAGGAGTTTTCCGTGAAACCTTTACAAGCGAAACTCTCACATTACCATTTCATAATAACATTAAGGATTAGGTACATATTAGTCGTATACTATTAAAGTTTGCTGCATTGTCTGTTAAAAACAAGTGTAATATAGATGCATATCTCTGCAAGAAGCATTCTGTATATTCTATGTGAAATACATTTCCCGAGACGAGACAGTTTTCTATTCAGTAACGAAACTTCTGTACGGCTTTATTTGTTGTCACGAGTCTCGTCGCGGGACCTCGCGACGACATCTAGAAAATTAAATCTACGTTGCTGATAGGTGTCGGGCGTCGAACTATCACTAAACACATCATTATTTTTTTTCTTGACAAATCATCAAATTACCTGTACCCAATAAGTTCTTACTGGGGGTCTTTCCCCAAGTAAGAACTTATTGGGTACGTCAGGGGATCGGTGAGTCTTGCGAACAACCCGTAGCCCATCACTAAACCCACCTACTTGTAAGTACGCTTGTAAGTTGAACACTTTATCTTCAGAACAACAATTCACGACAACGCACGTAGTCTGTGCAAATCACACTGCAGTGGAGAAACTGGGCACATCCATGAATAAACCGCACATACATTTTCAACTTAAGAGGCGATACAAGTTTAAAAGGAATATTGAACCTTTTTATTTTTATGTGAATGTCTTAGTTATTATACATGGAGAACTCGAACATAATGCGCTTAAATTTACTTTGTTCGTACAGAAATTATGAATGTGTCTTGTGGGATCGTTTTTAAATACCAAAAAGGAATATATATTCGCATCATTAAATACTTGAATATATATTGAATCTAAAAGCAACGAATAAATCAACAATGTTTGCGAGTGGTAAGCATAATTAACATGTTATACTCGCCAACATAAAATTTATCCACTTTGAAATAAAAATATCTGAAACTGGTTTGTTAAATAAATTTATATTTTGTAGACACGGCTTGATAGTTTTACTTACGACTATTCGGGACGACAGCAGTCACAGGGAGTTACGGAAGTGTCAGTCCAATATAACATACCACACTTCTATTAATACCAAATGTATTGAAACATTATATTCGGTTCACCGCATGACAAACCATGCGCTAAATATACGCTGTTCTGTCAACGGGCCGGTGCTAATGAGTATAACTTTCCACGGTTCAAAACACCATGGCACAGAATACAGCGTCCTTTTAGGAATAACAAATGGGGCCGGGACGGGTTTCCGTTCACCACTGTAGTTAGGACTTGGTACACGATTGCGGATAATCCCTCTCTACATACATCCACAACCATCCATTTTACATCCATCTCTAGATCAAAACCGCATAGAAATTGTTTCCCACGTAGCTTCACAATATACATACAAAGCTGAATCACTGGTAAAGTATGTGCATATTTCCATATTAAAAATATAAATGTCATAGTTGTCACGGACATATGGGACGATAAATAAACGTAGCTCGGGACGTGCAGAGCTGACACCAACTTTGTAATGATTTCATCCTTGATGTCAGTTCATTTGTTATAATTTTACACGGTACAGTTAGTAAGATGTGACGCTGCGGCCCTTTAGTCTTATAACAAATATCTATTTGTGTCGGCGTGGGGTTCGACGTGGAGCGTTCGGCACGCGACGTCGCCGCGCTACGCCGCAGACGCACGCGTGCCGCGCCGCGCTTCCCGCAACATTTTGTCTTGACACCTTTTGACTAGTCCGTGCTAAATCGGTCATGATCCACATTCAATGTGCTCAGTATGATGCCTACAAAACGTACATAAATAAATCGTAAACTTTAGCAATCAAATGCATGCAGACGTACAAACACTAAACAATTCGGATATAATTCAATTACAAAATTGTATGTAATCAGATCACTATTAATAATAGCAGGCCATTAATCCGTGACCAACGTTAGGATCTGCATTATTATTTAATTAATTTAAGCCTTATGTACTGTGTAAATGCAACCATTACATAAACATAAGCATAATGTAATATTAGTTTAATATCAATACAATTATACCTAATAATCGTTGAATGTATCAATACAAAATTAATTGAAATTACGTACATAGCATTGTAATTAAATCTTAATTGTAACCATGGGCTTAATTCAGTGTCATGTTAGAAGAAGAAGAAGATAGAATCTAGAGAAACGACATCATAGATACGACTTTTAGTTTATGCTAGTTGCAAGCTTTCAATCTATCAATGACGGATCATTGCTTTCGTCAAGACCCAAACTGATAAAATAAGTGTACAGTCGAAGGGATCCATGGCTGTACACTCTGAGTGCAGTGAGTCAGCATGGTGATAACGAGGTGTCGTGGATGGGAACTGCGCCATCGATCATGACCTTACAAAATAGTAGTACAGGCTATGATCATCTTGGATAGTAAACGCACTGGTATTTTATTGATTTTCACGAAAAAATATTGTTACGATTTCCATGCTTAGTACCTACTACATGCATTTTTTGATAAAGCAAAAGCCGCAAATGATGCAGTAATCATCCGATGAATCCGTAATTAGAGCGAAGTAGTGAATTTGAAATATTTATGTAACTAACACCATTGTACCTACATGTACATATTTGCGTTCGGCGATAGTTAATTAAATTTCGGCAAGTACCTATGCACATGCGTGCTTGAGCAATGCAATCGGATAGTAATTAGGTAATGAATTCCCCAATGTAAACGCTTATATTAAAGCAAAACCGTATTAATAACGGGTTAATTATTTATTTACTAGTCCTGAACGTAAACGTAACCGTTCATAATTAAATGTATTGATTAAATCTATAGTATGTAAAACAAAGTCGGTTTAGTAAGGACCTCGGATTCAAAACAAAAAACATTCGGAAGATCTGCCTTAAAATGTCACGACTTGTGTTTTTTGTCAGCGACATGATGCTAAGTTATGAGCTCCAAATATTCCAAAAACAAACTTCACTGTGGGGACAGGTCGAGTGTGCAGGTGCAAAATTTAAACTAAAGTCATACAACAACAACTGAAATCGTGCAGAGTTTAGTGTGTACTACTCGTAACTCGAATAAGCTCTCCTTTATTTGTAGAACACCCTGAAACGCTCGTTGTACTGCGATTAAATGTTCCGTTTAATACGCCCGTTACGTAGTGCGGAACGCATTTTTTTACAATAAAATATTTGTTTTTGTGTTCGTGTACCGGATTATCGTTGATGGGATGACGGCGTGTCATTGCGTTAGTGCCGCCCGCGCGACTGCGCTCGGCTCATGTGACTTTTATATTTATACGAGTATTTAAACGCAACCGGCCCAGCTTCCGCCGACATTTTCGCTTAAAGGCGGCGAAGATCGCGCTCAATATTTGTTCGTGTGCCGAGACTTGTAACTCTCGAGAGTAATATATAAGCGCAGAGCTGCCGTCTCTCGCAATCACGAGACTGGTGTGACTCGAGATATTATTTTTCTTGAAAATCGTTTATTTTTCAGCTTCAGTATTTTATGTATGCCTAAATCTTTTTTTGGAATAAGTTATCGTTCCAAATACCGGCGACGTGATTGACGCTAACGCATCTTATTTGCTTCTTTATAACATTTAAGTCTAAAAGGCGACGTCGCAAAAAAGATCGGAAGTGACGAGATAAGCATCCCCGTCGCGTTGCCATGCGCTTCCAGACTGCTCGGCGTCGGTTGTGCCGCGCAACTTGATGCCGACGACGCAAAGTACATAGAGATTAATTTATACAAACCGTACCTTTTATCTGCTTAGAATAGAAAGAAGATTATGATTTAAAACGAAAGATTTCTTCGGCACACTTAATAATTTATATCTGTTTTATGAATGTTTTTTGAACATAAAACGCGATTTCCGCCTGACCCGGGACATGGACCTGAGACCCCATGCACAGCTGTCATGGAACATAATGCCAACCCACGGAGGAACTCATTCTAACTTCAAAAGATAATCAAGAGCCACGTCACGCCACACCCTCGCCACTTATCTACAGTAGCTGCCTATTAATCACTAAACATTGATTATAAATTGCATTATACATTAAACTTATCATTTAAAATAATTTGAGCTTCTGAAAGGTTCTTTGAGTTGCTCTCAAACCCTTCAAAACACGATATATCGGACGCTATTGTAGCAAGTTTACAATATTTTATCAAGTTACTTGATTCGCTGTTATCGATTTCCTGCAGTAGACAGCATCTGATTTACCATGAAGATATTGTTCGTATCCGAGCTCGGGATATCATGTAGCTAAACAAGCAACATGCACAACTCAGAAACGTATTAAATTGTCTAGTTTTTCATAGTAACTAACATTTCTGAAAGGTTTGGAATTAACAACTGTAATTAAACTGTCTCTTACCACACCGTATACAGGCATGTAGCACCAATTACCGCACTGGCTTAAAAACATGAACATATACATAAATACTTTTTTTATTAAAGTTAGCTAGGAGTACCTCTAAAGAACAAAACAAAGTTTTATGAATAATAAAATTTATCTAGTATATCGAATGCCATTTAAAAACATTGTGACAAATAATTTCCAACATTAATTTCTGAAAGAGTTCTAAATTTGAAAATTAAATTCTTGTCTTTTTTTGTAAGGCATCGTCGGCAACGCCAAAAGGTGGGAAAAGCGAGACAAAGTTATACGATAACTTACAAAACTATTTAAAGGTAATTTGTGTGATTTTTAATAGAATGTATTATGTAAATATTATTTTTGCAGTCTTATTACAAGCATCGACACACATTTCGCCATTATCCAGGATTAATGTATGACGAAAATATGAAGTTACTTATTTATGAATACTGAAATTACGATTTCTTTAAAAAACATTTTCGAAAATCTGGAAAATAGTATTGGAGTTGAAAATGGGTCATCAACAATTTTAATTTACTACATCACGTTTTAGTTTCAGCATTGAAAACTATACCTTCACAATAATAATTGGACGTAGGTACTGATTAGGAAATCGATAATAATACATATATTTTAGAAATTACAGAGTTTCAAATTGGGAATCGGCAAATTGAAGCAATAGGAATGATTATCGGTCGCCAACGTTGTCTAGTTAGCAATTGACACAATTGATCGACACGAAATAAATAATCACGAAGCGAATTTATATTTCGGATTCTCTCTTCCTACTTTGTAACTAAAGCTATTAGATGGTAGGTATAGATCGTAATTTCAACCGCCGCTTATGCATTAAAGGGAAAAATATTCCTTAGAACAATAACACCAATCTAAATGTGTGTCAGTTAATAAAGGCATATTTTTAATTGGCTGTCCGAACTTATGGAACCTTATCATCGATATCGCGAATGACGTGAGAAAATCGTGATTTGGTTCAATCATGATACATACTTAGATATGTATTTGACTAATCGTTGTATTATCGTCATTCAATCACGGGTACCATGTAACTAAACCGTGACAAGTGCTCAGTTGACAGGCGAACTGTAGACGTCGTCGCTAAAACTAGCGGCGAAGTGCTAAGTTGTCACATTGCACAAGAAGGCGCCTGCACCGAGGTCACAGCTACTAAATGCACCGTTATACCTGAAATATCCTCACTATTATTCACAATATTGGTAGCTGACTACATCCAATGTACAGACGCCAGCACATCAGGCTACCCGAAACTGTAAAATTTTCCCATTCAACTTTGAACCATAATTCTTTAGCGATAAAGTTGACAATCTATTAGGGAAATTTGACAGATTGTAGAAGCCTGATGCGCTGGCGTCTGTACTAGACTTCGTTCTTTCTATAGGGAACTGATGCTTGACTATAATCAGGTTGAGCTATAAGTTTGATTCATTAGTATTCAGGCCATAATGATAAAGACCACCCAGTGTATCTGGCGTTTATCAATATAAAATTTCGAATATCATCGGACTTCAGTATCAAGTTTTTATAGCCTTACCTTCAATTAATCTAAAGTATACAAAATGTATACCTATGTGTGCCTCCTAAGTAACAGAGAAATAACACACACATTGATAACACTTTCATTTAAATCAATGCGGCTTATGAATATGATTCAAACGAGGTATGAAACGTGAGTTGTATTGGCCATTAATCAGGCTGAGTGGACTCGCGCCAACTACTCTCGTGGGTGCTAGGGGCAGTAGGGGTAACAATATTAATTCCTATAGAACATTATTTATCTGACTCATAAAGTGACAAATTCTCTGCTACGACAGCAGGGGCGACAAGCCCGAATACAATTAAACGTCAATAAGCCTTTACATACGTCCTTACTGAAACAAATATTTATGTTTGGGCAAATTCGACTCCTAGGAGCTTATAATATCCGATCTCTATTTTTGATTTAGAGAGGTGCACTATTAAAGTTAATACCTATCATAACAAGTGAAAGCCTATTTAAAGAAATTCTATGAATTTTATCCGCCGCAAATTGAAACGAATATGTAAATAGCGAACGGAGTTGATTTAATCAAACATTTAAAGACGGGAAAATACTTCTCGTTAAGAAAATGTTTGTAAACACTGAACACTTTACTGGCGTGAAGGAAAACAAGGAAATTAAGAGGTGGCTGCGACGTTGACGTTATTACGGGGTAAACGATGTTTGCAATAGATCGTTCTGAGTCACTGCCTCTGAACCGGCACCGGTACACGCTGCAACTGATTTCATGTGTTTCAAATCCAAACTAATGTATGTATAGCGAAAATATAATTTTGCCTGTTTATCTATTTAAATATTTATCTTTCTAATAAAATCAGCGAGGACGTATAATGTAGGATACTCCTTAATGAATTGCTGTCCCGTCTCTTAGGATGCTAACTGCTCTCATTTGTTGAAAAACTAAATCAATATATACGCGCTCGGACTGAAGTCAGTGCTTAGCACTTTGTGTTGCGCCATTGAAAATAGTCTAGTTGTTATAAATTATTGATAAGTATCCCAGACACATGCCAACATACATAGATAGACGATGGATTAAAACCGCAGCAGATAGTGGGACGGACGTCGGTCCCGTCTTCGTGGCAGTAGTTTCTTTAGCTCGCGTTCTATAAATACTATCTATTGCATAGTATTATGTTATGAATTACAACAGGCCGATGTATTCAAATTATACACTGGAAGAACACTCTATACTACTGAGCTACAGACAGTGCAATTTTTTTTGTAATTCCTGTTCTTTTACTGAATGAATTACTAGCACCTACCAGGGTTTTAGTTAAAATGTATTCTCCATTTCAAACGCTGAAGGATAATCTTTATTCTTGAAATTCGAAAATACACATACGAAGCCGCGCGCAAAATCCGGTAGAAGCATAAAATTGATATAAAAAATTGCAGAAGCCAATGCATTCGTTTAAAAAAAAGTCCCAAGTATTTTAATGACGGGACTATTTGGCTCGGAGTTTATTTGTAATTAATTGCTTCGAAATACTCATTGAGACGAAAAATAAAAGAAAGTTTTGTAGCTTGTTTGTTTTCTTCATGCATTGCCGAAATTAGCCATTTGAGTGCACCAACTAAACCTATAACAATTCTGAACTTTAGTCGGCTCCAAATTTAACGTTCGAGTTTCTCCGCTTTCCATAACTGTTGCGATCTTTTGTGGTTTTCGGACCACGCTGACTGATATTCATTCTACCTCTCGTATGAGCATTCAGCAGCAATGTAGCTTGAAGAATGACAATCACTTTAGTTATATTCCGTATAACAACATTTTCACACAGTTATTTATTTAGGCAACATTAACATATAAATTTTGGATGACGCTTCGTCGCCTTTCACAGCCTCGCCCGGCCTGCCATTGTGCTACGTGAAAACAGCTCGGCGTCATTATGGGCAACGTGGCAAACAATGATGTCCTGTTCCGAAAATCTGTTGTTAAGTATGTTTATGTACATGTACATTATTCTCTGGATGATTTTCACATTTGCCTATTATTTCCGTCTTTTAACGTTATCATATATTTACATAACTTAGTCCTCGTTCATAACTAACTTGTAGTTATCCTTGTAGCTCGTGGTTTCAATCTTTCTTTCGTTCAGCCTTTCAGACGCTTCGTTATAGTATAGAAGCTGAAATATCGTACTCAGCATCTACATCAAAGTTTGTACAAAAGTTACTTCATATCTCTTCTGCCGCGGTAGGTCTCCGTCTCCTCTCCTAGTGTTGTTTTTTAAAAGGTGGACCTGACTTCTTTCATATTTAGGCAACAATGATAAAAAAACTGAACTGGTCCAGGTTTTGTTTTTTCTTTATATCTTTCAAAGCAGTCAATCTTTAGCAATCAATCTTGTCCAATGTATAAGAAGCACATAAAATAAAATTTAAAATCTGAAACCTACTGGCTATTGGTCTATGGTTTGAAGCTAAACACTTTTCGCTTACTAACGATTCTACCCACGGTGGGTGTACTATGCATGGCATTTAGCGCTTTGCTATCGACAAGCCAATCACGATTCCTCGTACCGAAAAGTTGACCGGCGCCATCATACTCAACCCACCCCAATATTTTTACCTTGAATGCATAAAGTGCATAAAGAACTTTGCTCAGTCTATTGTCATCGCTCATACTGCATCGGCCTTGAGAAGCACTTAGTTATCAGCACGGAGGGAATATAATATGTAAGTGGAATAAATGACGGTAGAGGGTTCAGTACGGCGCGCCTTACGAGTGGGAATTTCCTATCATTAGCGGGACTGCGACGTGCCACTGCCGCTTAGACGAGGGGTAAATGGATCGGATCCTGAATGCCATTCCGAGCTGTCAACATATGAACACGTTCATCAGTCATATTGAGTAAAATATTGGTATCTGAATTCTATCAGCCTCTCAGTCAATGCCGGTTCCATTTCCAAACTGCACTAGTATCGAGGAGCCTTAACAAGTAAGTGTACCAAACATGTAAGCGAATGTCTCCGGGTGATCCCCCGAACGGCAGCGACGGCACGTCTAGCAAAGCGTGATCGCAAAGCCCTTGCCACTTCCCGCACCGAATTCGGCAGTAAGAACATATATGCTGAATTCCGAATCGCTTCTGACACCCTTGACCATCAAAATGAACCTTTATTACTATATGAGTATTATTCGACATTTTCGTAAAGTCAATAATCCTGAAAATATTTTTTAGACCGAAATAAAGAACTGTTTTGCATTGTAAATAAAAAGAAATAGAAAAGCCTTCTTTTTAAAAAAAGTGTATGAACTTATATAGGTCGATAATAAGCTGAACTTATTTGACGGCAAGACCTGCATGGTTAGCCTCGATATCGTGTAAATTAAATATCGCCGGATCTTCAGCTCGGCTAAATGAAAAATTCGTTCCGTGCTTCCTTTATATTTGTTTTCTAGATTGAATAAAATATTCTAAATTTCACCACTTTCAACGTACACTTCAGTTGTAGCATTGATTGGACTCGCCGCTTTCTCGCGGGATGGCTAAAAACTCGCGCCTGAATCATGTCGGTTCGGATGGCACACGCACACAGACATACCCTCGCCTGTGTGCAGTCCAGAGTATGCAGAGTACAGGGGGTGGACGGGGGTGAGGCGGGGACGAGGCGGGGGCCCTTGGGGGTGTGCTTATTATTCCTGAGGTACCTCCACGCGACACAAAATGACATCGCTTGTTCAGCATACCATTTTATGCAAAAAGTTACCAAATGTGGACAGAAGATTAAAATTAGGTATGTGACATCGATATGAATATAAAACACGAATTTTAGCTATCAAACCTCATGAAACACACATTTGATATTTGTATGTGTATTGCCTAAGGCATAAACAAGTTAAAGACACTGCAAGTGTATTTGTTATTATGAAGTCATGGTTTCAGCAAAACTAAGATATTCCTAGAATTACGGATTAGCTTAGGTATATCTTTAAATCTATCCCCCTATGTGCATATATTAAGTACACGAGCTGTCTGTAAAGCCTGTTCAAACAGAGGTTCAGGAGTATTGCTGAGACAGTTACATGACAAGCATGATATGGTTTTAGGCGGTTTGCACTAAGCGCATACATGAAGGCCAATTAATTAATTAATTCAGGGAACATTTCATCAAACAGCGAAAACAGATGACATAAGCGATCAAGGCACAGTAATCTAGACGTGCGTGCCGATCTTCGTGGTAGTGCCTGGGGGTCTGCTGTCGGTGCCGAGTGTTCCTGCCAGCAACGGGTATGTGCAGCATCGATTACTGGTTCCCGGGACATCCTCACCCCCAAGGCTGCCTCACTACCCGCAATGTATGCGCATAATTCGTTTGTTGTGTAGCTAACGACATAGATTTCGTAGTAGCCCGCGGCGGTATCGACATTGTGACTTTTAAAACACTGGCAAAAGCCATTGAGTTGAATTATCATACAATTTACTGCAAGATTAATAAACACAGCTGATAAAATAAATTGTTATGTTGTACCATAAAGTATTGTATTTGTTTGCATTACTGGCCTGATGAGTTATGTTAAAATATTCTAAGCGAACCACGGTTTGTTCGCTGTGCCTACGTTTAGTGACGTATTAACTCACTATCGCCGTCATTCAGCAGGTTTTCTATTTTTAGCGCTAAATGTTGCTAGTGGTACTTTTGCTACGTAGATACACCGCGTCGCGTCGATTCTATGACACTAATGCACCAACAAGAATTACTCTTGAGTTAGACTCTGAATAGCCGAAGTGATACCACATGAAGACCAGCTAAATTTTGGAAAATGGGAAAATGCTACCTTTAGCTCTACATAATGTTCAAGGTCACTACTAAGCCTGCCTACCTGCTAAGGGTGATTACCTACATAGATTGCGTTCCAATCAACGCATTCTTATTGACTAAGTCAAAGAACAGATTAGTTCCTTATCGTATAACGATTTAATTAAAACGAAGTATACCTTAGTAAAAATACATTATTTATTGATTTTGTCGTTTGGCGAGCAAAATAATAAAAGCTAGCGCCTTGACGAATTATCTATTTTTATGTTACTAAAATTCCCATGTCTAAATAAGTAAGTAAATTCACATTTTAGGTTGCCGAGCCAAAATGTTAAACAGTTAATAAATATTCAACATTACTTGGAATAGTGGATTACAATTTTGGAGTCGTTAATTGAAGTATTATAATTTAGAAGTTGTCCACGAAGCATAACGTCCCTGTCAGTATAGTCACGCGGTCCGTAAAAAGTAAGACATGATAATATGATATTTCCTCTTACAGAGCTTTCAGAGAGCTAACACACCTACTTAACTTGAGCTGTGTTATGTGTTGGATTCACTTAATAATCGTTATACTAATCTGTACATGGAAAATTATTACCTAACTGAAGAATAAATCATACTTTATGCATACTTCCACATTACACTTTTCCAATTTAGCTCACCTTTGCACCTTATTTCTAAATCCAGTTAAGTGTTGTCCATTCAATTATTCGGTTAATAATAGCAGTCTGATATCTAACTTGCAAGGTAAAACCAAGGCTTCGTGGGTGAAGGCTATGTTTCACGCGCGCAAACACCAAATCTCTACTCAATAATCTGTTTTGGTGTATAGGTAATAATGGATCCAGACCGACTATTGGCCAAAACGGCTATATACATTTATTGCACACAGGTGCTCTATTCCCTTACTCTTGAGGTCCGATGGGACCGCAATCGGACACGACCGAAGAACAGGGGGGACTGATATTTACGTGCGTTCTGGGCTACTCTATGAAAGTTACAAAACCAATAAAGCTATTTCAGCTCGGGAATCTAAGTCAAGCCCACTTGCACTGTAGTTGCGCTTAGCAACCCAAAGACTATAGAGACAGTCTATACATACAATGTATAAATAAGTGAATTTAGTGAATAGTATATATGTAGAGTTGAGCGCTTGTCAGTTTATTTGAACGAGCTAATCTTTGGAATTTAATAGGTTAGAAGAAATCTCGCTATGAAGAGTCGAGATAAAGGAAATAATGAATAAGCAAGGTAGGTGGGAAGCCACGAATGGGGATGGAAACGGTCTGTTGGTATTTTTCGAGCTTCAAAGACCGTATGATTCTTTATCTCCCGAAAATTGCATTGAAAGATTGGTAGTTTAGTTTAACCGAAACTGAATAGCATCACGGCACCATTGTTAGTGCAGATATTAATAAAAAAATGGAATAATAATTTTAAATAAAGATTCATTTTTGTAGTCAATTAAATATGAACGCAGGCGACTAGTTATAGATAAGGAATTTCCTTAAAGTTTTTACATTAAAGACATAATAAGCCTGTAACTAAGCATTAGACTGCAGTATTTTATTACTAGCATACTAACACGATTTGTTACAACAATGTATACTGTCCATCACACTTTATTTACTTACCTGTCACTACGAACATCCACGTGTCTCACACATAACGAACTTCTGTTCAAACACTCCGTTATAAACAAACGAATACGTCACACAAATGTTAATCCCGTTCGACTAACATAATTAACAGTGTATAACGTAAATTTTGCGTAACCGCCCACGCCAGGCATCGCAAACGCAGCCCGAATGTTTACCGATTCAGATGCCGGGTGACGTCACAGTGGCGTACCAAAACATTCGTCTATTACTTTTTTACATTCTATAGCATCATAGTGAACCCCCATATAACATGAAACTAGCAAGAATACGTGAAATTATCGATGATTCACAGCAAAAAAGCTACACCTAATCAATGTGATTTACAATGTCCTATATGAAGGTTTATAAATGCCTTATTACAAGTTAGCCTTCTGCAACATTTTTATGTATTAGGGAGCATGCCGCACGCGCAACTACACCTGCTCGCAACGAACCTTGAACCTCGACCGGTGATTACTTTATTCAAATACGCATAAACACACTTGCCTGTTAGTACGTAGGTGCCTACAATTTAAACCATCAATGAAAACTAATATTCTTTCCTTAAATACGTGTATGTGTGTTTTAATTGAGCAAAGTGATCCTAAAAATGTTTTTAGTAAAATGAGAGTGTTTCAACCATCCCGTGCAGCGGTGACAGCAGTAAAGCAACATAACTATGCAGTGGTAAAGCAAAAGACTAAAACTTGCTACAGAACACTAATAATAATTAATTATTCCCGAAATATGTGAACACAAATGTATTGAATGAAGTCACCTGACAGTCAAAAACAATGGTATAGTTATTGTCGAAGCTCATAAATAAGATCGTATTAAACATTCAAGATTTCAGAGACGAACGACGAAAGTTTGCCTTGATTTAATAAAAATACAAACAACGTTAAAATATTCTGTTATTCCGGCGCGAAGCCGTGCCAACTCTATAACAAACACCTACTCCAAGATATTTGTTTAGAGATATCATTCAAGCAACGAAGTGCAGACCCTGAACGAACCGAGTGGGAGTCTGGCATCATGTAAACTTGCATCCTCTTAGGAAGAACTTCTTCTTGTTATCGAGTGAGCTGCTGGTTTCTTTACCTAACAAGCCCTAGCGTCAGAGTTTATTTTTAGGCATTGCTGTTATGAACGTTAATACTATACTTACCAATAAATTTTAATGTGTGGATGGAATCAGATTCCTTCCAACTAAATCTAAATTCGAATTCCTGCGTCAAAGCAAACTTTGACAGTTCTTTCAATCACGATAAATCACGCATTTTCTAGTGTCCGCTTTACACCCATATTACTTTTTTAAAGTAGTGGGAAAAGAATAAAGACAGCAAAAACAAATGCAATTTCTACCCATTTACTTACATAGGTTCTACATCAAGTATTTGCTGTAGTTCGAAAATGTTCAGTTTTGTGAAAAATAAACGATAACATTACGTGTATTTATAACAGCTTTGAGAGTTTATTTTAGAATCCCGACTTGTGGAAAAAGTTCATCATTCAATTTAAATAAAGCTAGTAACTTTTATTGTTGGTTATATTAATATTAGTTTTGGAGCCCAGAGTGGTACGAATAAGACTACAAAAAGCCGACCTTCGTCTTGACTGCGGCCTTCATAAATTGACCTTGCCTCAACAGTGGTAGGCTTACCGAGTGCGGGACGGAGCTGTACTAACTTTTTATTGACGGTTTCGGTTGGAAATCTTCTATTGCAAGCTGGCGAAAGCATAATTATAAGTAGGAATAGTTTGTACATCAATTCCATTCTAAGTCCGAGCCCATTTTTATGTGTTATTAACAATTGCTTCCAAAAACGCGGAGGTAAATTTCGAATGGCTATAAAAGAATATTAGAAATTCTTTTAATGTTTGAAAGCTTTCAAAATAATCTTAATATCATCAGATGAAGGATTTGATGAAGGAAGCTCTGAAAAATGTAACTAATCAAAATTTTAAGATACGCATCGGTTAAAAATTTGCCACTCAAGTGTATGTCTGATAACACTACGGAACAATGAAAGTTTAGAGCTGACCCAATAATACAGACAGGAGGGTGTCGAAGGAACTCCTCAACGGAATGTACCAACTACTTCTTGTTTGAGCGTATACTATTCGTATTGATCAGAACTTTACACTGAGATTGGTTTGACTGCTACTAAGTTTGGAAGAGTGTTTTTTTTAGCAGAGCTGACACTTAGAATATTTTCCAGTCGGGACAAAACTATTAAAGACTAGACAAGAAAGAAATTTATGTGACACAATGGAATTGAAAACATCTTTGTAAGAATTCAGTGTCTGACTAGAAACAAAGTGCAGGAGTAGGAAGGATAATTGCATATCTTCTATCTCTCGCCTTAGTAGTATCCTTTACTGTTTTCTTGATCAGTAGTTTCCTTAGCATAAGAATTTTGGTACTCAAAATAGTATTCATCTTTATTTAGCCTTGTCAGGATATATACTTATATCTTACTGGTTATGGGATTGATTGAATTCTGAGTGCTTTAAAGCTTTAGAAACAAACAACAATTCGACCGAAGGTGTGTAATGGGACCAGTTCGGTGACGCAGCCGACCACGTGACTCCGTGCCGGAATATTTCTAAACAAAAAATCTAATCGATGAACGACTACTTCGACTAAACGTTTTTACAACCATTCTTCGCTGACGGCACTGTAGAACTTAGTAACTTAGTAGCTCAGAATTCGTTAAAAACCTTTTAACCGATTGCCAGGAAGGGTTATCTCATAAAGTGGTACCTAATTTTATATTCATGAAAACAATTCCATGCGATTAGATACCAATAAACCCGTAATTCGTTTAATATAGAAAATTACGCCATTCACATAAAAACCTATTTCAGTCATCATGATTTGTTATTTGATATTTTAATAGAAGTTAATACTGTCAAGTCATCGCATCGTTCAAATTACATGTTAGGACCATAATATTTCTTATATCTCCATGGTACTTTAAATTAGGATTTATGCATCACCTTATGTTGCAATTTAAGAGTAGTTCGTTCTTTTAGAGCAATCTGCAAAATTGGAGGGCTTGCGGGATTGTTCGCAAGAGAGGAGAAAGAACAAATAAGTTATAGTCAGTAAAAATCTAGCTCTCCCTTCAGCTGCACTCGCAGCGTTTAATGATTTTTCATACATTCAAAAGATGTTAGATTTTTCCACAATACGTTTGCGCTAATCATGATACGGACAGTAAACAAATTAATGCTATACATTAGTCCTAAAAAGTATTTTATCCTGAATAGTAGAAACAACGCAAACATAATAATATAGGACTTAGTCTCCGTGACAATGACTTAACTTATTCCTAAATAAAGGTCTTAGGTAGATTCAAAAACCTGAGAACACTACACTATCATCGATTAGACAGTCACAGAATCACCACCGAACCTAGCACTAAAGCTTCGAGACATATGAATAAACATGTATTGTAACTTACTTATGATAAGTACACCATGGCGTGATCATTCGCAAAAAAGGGTCCGAGAATATTGTCGGAGACCTAAACTTTTTGCTGTAGGTCACCTACCGCCCCTGCCCCCTGCCTCACACCTATTAGGGTAAAAACATGTAATGCGAATGTCGCATGTAGGTACGGCTCGCGACAAACCAGTTGTATTATCAGCAGAATGGTTGCCGCTTGCACTTCATATTAATGTTAATCGCTTCGATACAGTTCAAATGTGTGCCAACTGCACACCAGCGGTGCCGCCGGCCGTAGTATGGGCAACATATACAATCTGTACATGTTTACGGCCGCACCTATCTAACAAACATCAACACTTAGATCATAAAAATATTCAGGTATAAAAATACAAGAAAATTCATTGCAATTCGTGTACAACATGACAACGTCATAATGAGAAATCGTTCTCGAACAAACAGCTCCACACATATGCAAATCCGACATAGAACAAAATGACAAACGCAACACACTATCTATGTAAATGACCGTGCCGAACACAAAGCGGTCAACGTTAGTTAGAGGCAGTAACTCGGCGATTCAGTCAGAAGCCGGAGCCGCAGCGTGCTCTCGCGCTGCCGGCCGCTCTTCACTTACCACTCCTAATAAACGCTACAAATATGTCTCTCATTATTGCGTCGCGCGACGTTTTTCTAACAATTATATTACTATTCGGCATTGAAGTCAAATCTCATCTCAATTTGTTATCCGTTGTCGCAGTGCCTACACTTATCATATCTGCGCCAAGTATACAAGGAAATAACGCGTGTATAAATAAGCCTTAGATTTTTACACCTCCCCGGTTTTTTCTTTTCCTGTATACGTACTACTCTTTCCCTCTATCAAAAATCTCTCCCTACTGTGAATAATCTATCTATATTTTTTAGATATTTATGAGACCTGAAAGAAACAAAATATAGTGTTTTCAGGACAAGGCCTCGACATCGTAATAACTCGATTTTCACAAATAGTAAAAAAAATCCAGCGTCCATTCGGCTGATCCCGGCTTTTATCCGTTTAGAGCTGGAGGCTAATCTAGTAATGAAAACCGCGCTGCCGGCAAGCCCCGGGGCGACGCTTGGCGGCCGGCTGCCGCAGTAGCCGCGTCCTACACTATTTATAAGAATTTCGCCATACAACCAACAATCCAACACCCCTGCTTCCCCGACAAAAATGCTTGCTCAAAATTTCTATTTTTTTTTTTCAAAAAATATTTAATCTTTCTCATACACAAACATAGCTGTGACTCTAATGTTTTCATAGTGGTTGACGAGTGTTCGGTTAATCTAATCTAATCTAAATAGGTAACAAAATCTTCCAGCGACATCCGAGATTGATCGAAGAATATATGGAAGAGCAGAGCATGCCATGCTTTCTAAGTTTGTTCCTACATACTTAATATGATGCAGTGCGGGAACAATGTTAATACAGCCCGAGCGAGATGCTACGAAGAAACAAGTAATACTCACAAGTTTGCAAGAAAGCGCAGCGCGTAATGCAACAACACAATTCAGTTTTACGTTGATGTTGTTACGTGTCAGTTTTGTATTAAATTGTGATCGCGTCTCGAGCAGCTCTCAAGTTTCTTAACGGACTTCTTATAATTAGTATAATGGTAATGTTATAAGAAGATCAGTTGCGCCTGGCGTCATGCAATTCGACTCCTATCACATACCCTTTGCCTCTCTTGTATTTATTGTTGCTACGAGGTTATTATATTAACAACTCCAACTGCTTAAGAAATACCGAGGTGCGTAGGTACCTAGTTTTTGCGTTGTATGACGTTATCTGTGTTTGTGATCACATCAGAAGTGTCGTAGTGGCGCATCGCACGGTTATCAGTAAGGCGTAGTGATAAGCGCCATAATTACTGCGCACGCACCGGGACGGGCCGGCCACATGGTCATGCCGCATGCTAAATCTTCTCTTTCGACTTATCATTTTACATATTACCCTTATAACATTTATTCTCCTTATAATCCTTTCCAATGACAAAATTAACTAAGTTCAAGTTTTCTCGGTTCACTACAGAACGTATAGGAGGTGTAGTATTATAGATTTGAGTTTTATAGATTGAATAGTTCCTTCAGAATTTGAGTGGAACTAAAAACAGCTACATTACATTTAAAACATTTAATACATGAAAAACATCTCCGCAGTGCTATGCAATGAAACTATTATTTATCAATTGAGTGATTCATTTACGAATAGTGTACAGTCGGTGCCGTATGATCGAGTGTTTAACATGATATCGTCAGTTGTTGCGACGCAAACTTCTCTGTTCGGAGCCTCGGCTGCACATGTCAACTGGCGCCGCCGTCATTGCGATATTACAGGCGAGTTCGCATCAGGTGCTCATCTATTGAGTAATAAGTGATGTTGACCTCTTAGTTTATCAATCGGTGATTATCGCCACAAGTGTTGTTCGACGGACATAAATGTTTTCAAATATTTGTTAATAAATCCAGAAATTGTACAATCTTCTCCTCATATATAATCATAATGTATATCGGTCAAGGTCAGCGTTCGACGCTCGCCCTCGCACCGCGCACGCAGCGCTATTCATATCGCGAGCCTTAGGCTTTCCACACATCGGCTACAGGCGACTAGATGTTCCAACAACTCCGACTGTCGAGCGGACGCATGCGCTACACCTGCACTAGTGCACTGCCATGCTGTCCGCGCTGCACCGCGCATCAGCCGGGGAGATGCAGAGCAATCATCTTCCCTACTCATGTCATACAATATATATTGATCTACCACATTATTAACCAATTATTTTATCGGAAATACCAGTTTTATAAATACCTCTTGCCATTGTTTTCGTCAAATTCAATTTCATATGTCATCATAATATACGTCTACAAAAAATAATATTTGAAGCTATAAATGAACTTGTGATTCCGAAACCGGCCGTTGTGACTGGGTTCTGCTGTCAAACACCTGCCTCGCTGATTATAGTAGACACTCGTCTACACTAGATAAAATAGGCAATCCATACAGGAAAATATTTTTGGTAGGTAGGTAACTTTGCAACTACGCATAGTTCAGACAAACGATGTCATTGTCCTTAAACATAACACAAAGAGTTCCCAATACCTATCCTAGTAATAATAAAATCCACAATACTTATCCCCACTTCGTAAAAGTTTCTTAACCTGAACTAGAGATTTTCTGTTTTTAAATGGATACACCGAATGTGTTATTCTGTTTGATTCGTGTACAATAAATCAGCTGAGACCTAATTGTTTCGTTGCAATATATTTTACTCAATGCCGCATACCGTACAAAAGCTTTTTCTCTCATGTATCATTCGGCGACACGTTCAAGTAATAATGCGGAAGTGTCGCAGTGTACTCCTCGGGTTATCTCGCGACACCACCCTTCCGAACTGTTCGGCTTTCAGACCTAAGGTCACTGGGTATCGATCCGCGCCAGCTGGAGACCGCTCCGCAACTTGCGGCTTTCTCTCCACAACCCTCCAGCACATGAACACACAGGACGCAACCCCATTCAAACCCCGAGCTTCCCTCCAGCCGAACCTAAGACATCAAAACGCTTCCGTTTTGATCGGTCGGCGATGCGTAGCTACCGCAAGCTATAGGTAAGTTTACGCTTTTCGGGAAGGGGCCACAGGGGCGCGGGTCGATCGAACGGCGGAAGCTTCAATGCGGCAAAGCTTATCGTGTGCGGAGATCCGCAGGCCGAGCAGCGGGCACGGCGAGCGGACCGCACTGACCCAGTGCCCCGGAGCACGAGCACGCGGCGCGACCAGCCCGTCCGCGCCGCACGAGCGCGTGATGCGCGCCCAGCGCCAGTTGCACTGCGGTCGCTCTCGCACCCTCTCTTCTGCCAGTACCAATACTCTATTGAGGAAGCACTCACCGTTTCCGTTTATAAGGGGGTAGTCGTCGTCGTGCCGGCCGATGTAAGTCTTCAGCGGGGTGTCCGTGAGGGAAGGCGACGATCTATCCCTGTCGCTCATAATAGTCACTTATAACACCGGTTTCAGTACAACAACACTGGACGGGGAGACCGGCCCCGCACGCTCGTCTCCAGTCACGACCGACCTCCGGCCCGCGGCTCGCGCGGCGAATAAATAATCGAGTACTGGCAGCGGCAGCTCGCTATCCGCCGAGCTCGCGCTTCCCTTCGCGTAATCAATTGCCCGCGGCGTCGCCTGCCGCGCCAGCGCCATCTGCTGGCCGCCTTTTCTGCACTCAATCGCTAACAGATGTCGCTTCATCATGAATACATCAAATATAAGTTATTTTAGAACTTCAGTGTACCTACATAAAAGACACACTTATGAAAAAACGGTCTAAAATAGCTTATACGCAGGTATAAGATATAGGCCTTTATACAAATACAACAAATAGTGCTACCTATAATTTAGCACATTCAGCCAATCACGTGATTTCAAGAACTGCCTAACAGGAGATTTTAGTAAGGGTTTTTACAAAAGTTTCAATGGAGACAGCTAAACTTGTGCCTATATTTTTCAGGGCCTACTTATTGAACAATACTAAAATTCCTCTTTTCTAAAACTGAGTAGACAATCTACAGCAATGGGTGCAGAAATTTGAGTTGAATCTTTCAGGCTTTATTTCGTTTCAGTAGGTAATCTTCTTAGTAATCAAGAGTATTTGTAACACAGGACCTTCAGTAACTATTTCCATCGTCATGTTGTCATCATTTGCGAAACAACTGAGTACCCTATTTTTCCGTAGAGTTAATTCTGATGTCTTATTTTTCTAATATTATTGTTCTATTAAGTTTGTGAGGATTTATGAATTGATATAGGGATGATGATTACTTTCATAACTGCTGAAAGGATTAAGATGAAATCCGAGAACATGACAAAAAATAATATAGGCTTTTTCCGAATCACAAAAGAGTTTTCTTAGGGCGCGGTTTACCTTTAGTTTCTTATGACACGGCCGGCGACATCTGGCGGAATGTAGACAAACTCGGTATTGTGAAACAACTTTGTAGTTTACTGAAATAGCTGTTTACAGTGCCGCCCGGAAGAAATGTTAACAGTGTTTCTTCAGTAAGTTATTGTTATACAGTTAAAATCTGAGAGGTGCATGTTGACTGAAAAATCTAGACCCAGAACGTAACTTTACACGATTTGAACGAACCATCAAGTGTTTAAGGACTTAGAATTGATGATATAAAGCAAATATAATAATAATTTAAACTATGGCGTGATAATATATTTTGTGAATACTATTTACTTTATTTTTAAAGAGTCTATTCGTGATTCGACTAGACGGTAAATGCTTTAGATGAGTATAGGTTCGAAGGTTAAAAGTACGGGAGCCATGTTGATACTATAGCATACAAAATGTACACGAATACGATAAGGGAGAGTCTAGGCTAGGAAGATCAAGGGTGCTTATTTTCATAACATCGTCGAAGCCTAGGGCTGCAGTCAAATTCAATCGCAGCCATATGTATCTCTATCAATTGAATGGGTTTCTTCACTAATTCTCAACTATTGGTAAAAACCGCACGAATACGTTTATAACGTAAAGATAGATTAAATGATAGACAGATGTGGTGGAAGACTTTTCTTTATAATGTTCATTGAGATTGTGTGAAGGTGATTGATAATCACCCCATCATACCTGCAGTAAACGACGCACGGCTCTATGTCGTTATAGGTTGGTCACTGAAATATTGCTATACTCGTATGTCTGCAAACAGTTTATTAAAGCTAAAAAAGTAATACAATAATATATAGAAATTTGCAACCGCTGGGAGTTATTGGCGGCTATAAAATCGTTCCACTGCTTGTTCGTGCCGGGTGGGACGGCGGAGGGGGCGAAGGTAGGCGGGGGTTTACTGGTGGAGGATGCGGGGTTTGGAAGGGGCATGGGCTCCGCATCACCAGCTTCCTTGCGCGTACGGCGCGCGCCCAACGCGCCCAGTGCCGCCTTCAGCTCGCGCTCGGCTACGCTGGGGCCCGTCGTGCGCGTCACGCCCTCTGCACACAATAACCTCTGGTCAGCTCCACTCATCACATGCCTAGGAACTGGATGGAGCTTTTCCATGAATGTCCGTTCGCAAATCTAACCAAGCTATCTTCTGGCGAGTTACATTGAAAGCGGCTAAGGATATCTTTTATTTCGACCAAAACCAATGTAATAAAAGGGCAGTCCAGTAAAATATAAAATGAAAAGTGATTGTAACAATATATGTGTCTTATATGTATTTTATGCTATAAATTTCAATGCAGATTTTATTAATAATTAAATTTAATATTACCTTCTCTCACTATATCGACCTAAAAAGAAGCTTAAAACATTTTTCCTCTAGTAGTTTTATATCAGTAACAATTAGAACTGTATTGCTTACTGACCAATTTATTTTTTCTACGTTCTCCCGATTACCCAAATAACTAGTTTGGGGCTTCTGGTATATCGTACCGTTGAGGGTTCAGTTTGGCGTGTTAAAGCATAAACTCAGTTACAATAATTTATATTATATTTTCTTTCTTTATGCTGAAATACTAAACGATAACATCACAGGTATACAATAAATAACAACACTTTAAATAAGTAACGTGATACTGCAGGCAACAGCAACCAGAGTGCAGATGTGTGCAGTGCGAGGAAGGTGCAGCACGCAGACGGCGCTGTCCAGGAGCGCCACATCAATATAGTCGCACACCATATCGTCCCAATGATCGGTGAGGTCGTGGATGCTCTTGGCGTCGGCCACCAGTTTGTGCCGCATCAGTCTTTTAACCTTAGCGAGTCGCTCGGGCGTGTCTTCCGAGATCTCTCGAGCGCGCATCCACGGCACCTCGCTGGAAGGTGGCTCCACCATCACAACAGTGGGGAGATGCTTCGTCACCTGAAGTAGCACTGGTGGCTTTTTTGAGGGCGGCTCAATATGCTGGCCTTCTTTTCGTTGATCTTTCTTCATGATAGAAAGTCTGGATTTCTCAGCAAGTGAGAGTGCCGTGGCGTTGACTGTTGTAGTGGACATGGTAGTGGTGCTTGGTGTCGTGGCGGTGGTGGAGGTGGTGGTGGGAGTGGGAGTGGGAGTAACGACACGCGTGGTGGTAGGTGTAGTCGTGGTGAAGGGACTGGTAGGAGAGCGAGGTCTGCTCGGATGAGGGGTGGCCCTGCTCACAGCAGGAATGGACTCGTCGTCGGAGATGAGTTCGGGCGCCATCATTCGCCGGTTGGTCCACAGCATGTCCAGGTAACTCGTAGGAGTCGGCGGGTGAACCCTCTCTAAGCACACACAACGAGTGTTTCGTTAGCTATGCTCATCTCTGATCCAAAACACTTAATGAGCACGTCAAGTCTATCATTATTCACTAAAATCCTCAAGCTATCTAGACTGAGATCAATATTATCAACGATAAATAAGATCGTACTACAGGCCATAGCAAAAGAAAGCGCGGAACCTTGTCCCTGAAATATTTCTGATAATAATTAAGTGCATAAATATCCGAAAGGTAAGATTGAAATTATAAGCATTGTTATACTAAACACAAAAGAGCTACAGACTCAGAATTCAGGACGTGTACTGAATTCCTAATTATTGTAGTTTTAGGCTTTTTAACGCAAATGCAATTGCATTTTAAGCCCATGGTGTAATACACGGTTTTAATAAATGATCTGATCAAAATGTCATGGATTTTGACCATAATGGATACACAATACAGTTCAGGGTACTCTTTAAGGGTTTATGACCACCAAAGACTTTCCCACAAAAGGTAAGAAGGGATAAGTATAAGGGTACGTGTAGCTAGGACAAACGGTTGACGAAACACTAGTTTGGACCTTGACACTAAAGCAAATAAAATTTAGTCTAGTCGGTGAAATACATATAATATAAACACAGTTACCATTACAGACTACCATTTAGAAGTATTTTATAATTTCGATTTTTTTCGAGACGCTTTATAATTCTGATTCACGGGTATTTTCGTAACGTTGTGTATATTTTAGTATTTAAATTTATTTCTTCCGTTTGTAAAAACCCTTACCTTGGATTCAATTAATAATTATCCGATCAATATCTTTTTAATTATATTATTACTTTATTCTTATTATATTTTTACTTGAGAGGTTTCATTTAAGCTTACCTAACGGTGTTCCAAAATATAACAAAATATAACATATAAAAATGATGAGACTAATTTATAACCTAGAAACACTAACTCGTTAAATGGGACTATGATTTTTTTGTGAAAATACCTGTGGTTCTGCGGAGCAGCGAAGGCAGTTTGCTTTTGATGTTGTAGACCCTCTTCATGTCGTAGTAGTCGTCATAGTCTTCGTACGATTTCGGCTTGGACTTGCTGAGGGGTTGCACTTTTGTGAGGTCGTCTTCCTCTTCGTCGAGATGCTGTCGGAACCGGTCGTGCATGCGCATATCGCCCGGCCGCTCGCCTAGCCGCTCGCCCAGCCGCTCGCCCAGCCGCTCGCCTGACCCGATGTCGGGCGGTCGTGTGCGCCGCGGAGCCTCCTTGTCACTGTCGCCCTTCAACCGTCTGTCCAGATCCAACTCATCCTCATACGAGATATCAAGGTCGCTACTCTTCCTTTTGATATGCCTGTCTCTTGGCTTCCTCCGATTCCCTCGCCTAGTGGTTGCCTCGTTTGCAAATTTACCTTCTTCGTCAAATTCTTTACTCTTATCATCTGGAAAGTCATCTTTATCTACATGGAAATAGTCTTTTCTATCTATATCACTAACATCGTCTTTTCTATCGCGACTATATTTGACAGGACGTCTGGGAGACTCGTCGTCTCTGGGCGGGAGATCATTTTTGAGCCGCGACCGATGCTTCGGGAAGCGGTGGCTCATTCGAAACTTAGGAGAGTCCTCTTCGTCTCTATCGAACTTATTCGCAACGTCCGCACCAGCGCTGTCAGTGGGTCTCACCAGTCCTCTTTGTTTTCGTCCTGGTTTTCGCCACACTTCTGAGTCGTCAGAATCCTTCGCAGGTTTTTCAGTTTTAACTGTAAATGAAACAAGAGTTGGAATTTATAACTAGCCTACTTATTATGTATTTTGGTAGATAAACTGTGACAGGTTTCATGTTTCACATATGAATACTACAATACTTAAGGGCTAAGCCAGATACTATATAGCCAGACTTTCGATACAGTTGCATGAAGGCAAGCAGATAAATTGTAACGATGCTAAAGGATGTCTTACTGCGTGGTTCCTCCTCGTACTTGTAGTCTGGAGAGGCGGGTGCGTCGGGCGAGTGTCCGCGGTAGTCGTCGGAGGGTTGCACGCCAGGGTCGCGCGGTGCTTCGTAATCGCTGCCGCTGCCGTACGCCGGCATCTTAACGCCCGAGTAGTCCACGTAGCGCGCCGCCGACGCAGCCGCCGCGCATGTCAGCGCCAGCAGCAGCGCGCGAGCCATCTCCCTCTCGCCACCCGCCAACCACTTACTTCTCACACTATATTGATGCCTTGGCACTGTGACTCTCTTTTGCGCACCTAAATTGCGGCATATTTTTCAAATGTAACTATAAATTTGACATTGAAGGATTAACGTGTGTTTCTGTTTATTGACATTGGTAAGCTACTAAATTTCAAACCGGCCTGTATTTAGTGCTTAAAATGGAGAATAAAATATTACAGATATATTTTACCCATGCTTAAGATAAGAAAAATATAGTCAAATTGTAGTAGGTAACTGTTTCCTAAATGCATCTGTAATCTTTAAGTTATGAATCAATTCAGTCGTAAAACACGGGCCACATATAAAGGTTTACTTGACATGTGTTTATGACGTCACTATATTTCAATCTGATTGTTACCGTCTAAATTATTACAATGAAAATTTTTTGTTAAAATAAAAAAACAACAATAATGTAATTCCATCCTTTCTTCCATAACTACGATGAAGTAACAAGTGAAACACATCTACTGACGCTATGAGTGGGACTAAAGACAAGGCACCAGAGCCGGATTGTGAGTGTTTCGCGGAGTCTCGCACCAGAAAGAGCTGCCCTTCACCGCGCAACGTGACGCACCCCCTGGTACTCGCCGCCACTTTCTTTCTGCCGTATGAACCCCTCGAGTTCGTGTCTCTTACACCCGCCATTGTTCTTTTGCAGCGCTACTATGAATTCACCCAGGAAGAGATGAAAGCGCTGGAGGAATGCGATAGGGAGAGCTTCTTCCAGCGCTGCGTGCCGTTCAGTGCCATCTTGGCTACTATTACCTACGCCGCCATAAAGAACGGTAAGGCCCTTTGTAAGATTTTTGGAAAATCAGTAGGGACGCCACGAAAATTTTCATAGAAGTAAGAGTTATAATATGATAATTTGTTACCAATTGAGAAAATAAATTTTGGTGGTCGTTCCTTCCGATGACTTCTTACTTCTATGAATGTTTTCAGAAATGCTGCGTACGAATCCACACTTCGGTGTCGCACCTAAAGTAATATCCGCTGTAGTCGCGGGCTACGTGCTGGGACGAGTGTCCTACCTGAACAATTGCGACCAGAAGCTGCGCGCGCTACCCGCCAACAGCCACCTGGGCAACATCATGCGGAAATACTACGCCGACAACATCGCGTACAACAACCCTAAGCCCAAGGACCCAACAAAATGATTGTTCTTTTGTGCGGTCAGCCTTACATCATAAACTTAACTCTTACCATCAACAGTAAGATACCGGCCTCCGTAAGCAAGTTGTATGCACAGTTTGTCTGTTATAGCATGTGAATGTTATTCTGTTTAAAGAGTTTTGAGGTTTTACAACAAAGTCAAGTAAAACACAGCGCACAGTGCTGCTCTTAGGTTTATGGTTATAATTACTGGATCCTCCTTTATATGGATGTTTAACTTATCATGTATTTGTGAACATTCCAAAAACTTCATACAACTGGGTACTTCAATGCAAGTTGTGTCTCTCTTTTCGACGACGAGTTATTATTTTATATAAAACTTGTAAGTAATTTGTAAGAGAAACATAGCATTTCGAAGTTCCTTGACAAACAATCCTCGACGGAATGGACTCGTTACGTCTGGTGTCTATTTGTATCTCTGTCACTCGAAGATGGTAACAGTTTTCACTTTCAGTATCCAAAATGAATTGAAACAATGAAAACTCTTATAAAAACTTCAACAGTTACCAGTTGTCTTGTAACAATAAATTAGGTAAAGCTTTAAAGGAAGGTATTCAAAAAAAATTATGATGCTATCAGCCCAGCTAGGAATGTTAATAATACACTATGATAGTAATTTGCCACAAATGTTCTTAAATATAGTAATATTTTAAAGGGTAGGTGTGCTACCGCTAAATATTGGAAAACATTCCCACAACCTAGGTACCTACCTACTATGTATCATGACCTCACTGTAGTAGATAGTACTCTGTGGTTAACTTATTAAATGTTTTGTTAACTAAGTAATTGAGATATTTATTAAATTTATACAGGTACGTTATAAACAGATTTTTTTAAAATTTAGAGTATAATAAAAATAAATAGCGACTTACCTTTACTTCTTTGTCATTATTAATAATGAACAAGTTACGAATTAGTTTCTGAGCCAATATGAGCAATTTAATATTTCCTTTTTCTAATATTAGTGTCAAAAACTGTCTATTATATACCCACATAGCCAAACACACATGTGCGTGTGATCCACAGATTTTATAATACTCTCGGTGTGAACGGAAGGTCCCTAATGGAAATCTCAAAATAAAAATCGTAGTACATAATTAGTAGCAGACTTAAAATCAGTTGTAGAAAGAATTTGGGAGTTTGTAAACAAATATATGAAAAACTACAACCACAGCTCACAGGCAATCAACATTGTAAATATTTTTACTGAATAACAGATCACAAAGCATAAAAAGTAAAAAAAAATGGTGCAAAACGACTAAACTGTTGTCCCTCAATCCTCATGAGATAAATAAATATTTTAGGAAATTTTCCACAAAAAGTTTCAGTAAGAGTCAGAAAGAGTCAGAGTAAAAAAAAAATGAATAAAAATATCGCCTTAATATAAAGCTTTCCGTCATCAGATCCTTGGTCGTCACAGCCTATCAGTTTATTTCGACCTAAAAGCTCTTTAAAACCGTCAATGTGGTTGTAAGGTTCCGTAGGTATTCGGGTAAAACGAGACCTAATATTAATGCTTATTCAATCGTGACTTACTGCCCGTCGGGTCGGTCAATCTTTCCGTCTATCGACTATCCGTCCCACCACCCGTCTGTCTGTATAGGCCCTATCACATGAACCATGTTAACCAGAAAGTTAAAATTATGATGTAGGTATTGCTACATCATAATTTCATGCTATTGCTATTGCTGCTTGCTATTTCAACAAGTACCTATTGAAACTAAAATATACAATAGATAAAGAAAAGAGGTCCCATGCAACAAACATGGTTCTTTTGCAAAATTCAAGTTGGGAGACAACGGTGTGGAACCTTTCGTGCGCAAATCCGACTCTCATCTAGCCGTTTTTTTACTACCTACCATTTTTTTGCTCAATAGGCCGTTTGAATTACTGAATTAGACGAGTAATATTTGACTTATAACATCTTGTTTCGTGCTCTCACGAGAAATGAACAAGGATCTTGGATTACTTAGTCACATTAACATTTTTAAAATTTGAATTCACGTTTGAAAATTGCTAAAAGTTTCAAAATAATTTGATGATCTTCATAAGGTTTTAAACCGTTTTTATTTTTTAAGTCAGTTTTGATGACGAATGTACCTATCCACAATATATCTGGACTTGAGCAAGACCTGTTTAACTTTGGATGTGGATTGATTCTAATTAATAATACTAATAACTAAACGTTTCATGTTTGTCACTGTAACGATTTTTTTAAGTAACAACCCTAAAATTAAGAAAAAAGCGATAGAATGTAACTGTCATAGTATGTCATCAAAATTTTTGAATCAGGCTTAACCTCTAAACAGTTTAAATTGAACCCAGTTTCATAATGCACATTTTAAGTTATTTTAATTATACAAGTAATAGTTAATCGATTACTTATTTTTCTTAAATCTTTTGATGTATTAATATTTTATCGGCAACATTGTGAACCCGTTGTCAAAAATAGATACGTCAAAAGCATAAAAATAGATGTCAGATGGCAAGTCATGTCACACGACCGTAAGAATTCAAGTAATGGTTTAGCGCATTGAATTTAAGAGTTCAAAAGATTTTTTGACTAATGCCATTTGTTTGCTGAGAGTATGACAGACCCTACTTCATATGGGTATCGGGAGAGCGCGACGCAGCTGCCACAGGC
Organism: Heliothis peltigera; assembly: GCA_958496145.1. NCBI lineage: Eukaryota > Metazoa > Arthropoda > Insecta > Lepidoptera > Noctuidae > Heliothis > Heliothis peltigera. The sequence continues at coordinate 9,675,800 of OY292321.1, read as the reverse complement.
AGAGCCGCAGACACCGGGTGTGCTCCCGGTAAGGTTATTTACTTATGAGATGATGTTGCCAATCCCGTGCTGTGCGTAACCATCGGCTTATCGGTTCAGTCGGAGTACAAGTTCGCTCCAGATGAGCTGCGCGTGCTGGGCGAGTGCAACCGAGAGAGCTTCTTCCAGCGGTCCTTGCCGCTCGGCACCACGCTAGGCCTTGGCGCCTATTTCGCTATTCAAAAAGGTCGGTACCTGCCTACTAGCCACTGGACGTTTCCACACTTAGCATTTGACTGTGCTTCACAGAAACTAATGAGAGTATAGACAAAAGGAACAGAATTAAATTTTGTGATTTGTCAAAAATTTTTCTTCTCTCTAAAATAAATCCTAAACTTAGGACTAAAGTTATGTTTATGTTGGAGTGGTATTTATGTCCTGTCACAGAAATCTTGTTCAGCAGCTTTGTTTTACAACTCCAGTTTGGTTACTGTGGGTACCATTGTTACAGAGGTTTCATGTTCAAAAAATGTTATGTAAGCATTAGATAAATAAAATAACTCCATCAATTTTATAGGAAAAAACATAATTTCATTTGGTGATAAGGTCTTTGGTACCAGCAATGCGCGTCACAGATTAAAAAAAAATTTTTACTTAAATTGATCTAAGAACTAAGTGGTGAAACACTGTGAAAATTTGAAAGTGGAAAAGTATGAAGGTTATTGAAAAAATATTTAAATATTTATTACATTAACATACCTGGCATAACATATTTGGAGTAAAGGGGTAGTAAGTATTCATTGTGACAATACAATTTTTGTCTTGTTTTACTATCAATTTCTCACAGATTGTGTTTATTTACCTCAGTTCTATTAAAAAACAGTTATTTGATAAACTTTGCTGGACAGAGAGATCCTGGAGATGATTAAGAGCAATTGCGGAACAAGGTTCCCCTAGGCTGTGGGTGAAATAGAAAAAACTACCCCTTGCTGGAGGCCTTAAATTCTAGGCATTCACAGGGAATATGTCCGGATAAGCAGTAAACAGTCTCTCTAAGCGGAACTGCAAGACGCCATTAAAAAAAAAAGAAAAAACTGCTGAAGAACTATATATCCAAAATAACAAATAGGCTTTTACCTCAGTTTTTGATTGTTTCCATTTTAATAAATAAAATGGACTGTTGCTGCTGAATGACATCTATTTGACTGCATTCAGGAGCAAAAAAACAGAAATAGTCAAAGTTTTTATATATAGTTTGTACCTTCTTTTTGTTTGTTTTCAAATGCATATTGTTGAAGTACCTGCTTGTTATGTCAGTATAACTCAATTATTACTTTGATTGAATATTTAAATAGGCGACATTTCTGGAATCACACCAGGTTTAATATAGTTATTTTATAATAAAATTCATTCGATATTTAGCAATAACTTAATTCTTAATTAACATTTATTATGAAACTGGATGTATGTATATGATTATTAACTGTTTCAATTAGAAAGAAAAGCATGGTTTCAATCGGATTTGCCCTTTTTTCACAGTTGGCTTGGCGGATTGTAATGGTTTTTAGAAAGCTTTATTTCAAAGGTTCCATATATGTACATAATATATAATTATGTTAAAAATAAAACCAGCAGTTTTTAATAATACTAATTTCAATAACAATATGTATAGTAGTATAAGTTGTGAATGTCCACAGGTCACTTAAAACCAAACCCACGTTTCGGGGCATTCCCCAAAGTGACACTAGCTGTGATGGTGGGCTACTTCATCGGTAAGCTGTCGTATCAGCAAGCATGCGCGGAGAAACTGATGGCGTTACCCGGCAGCTACATCGGACAGCTGTTACGGGAGCGAAGGGATGGAAAGGTTGGAGGAGGAGGGTAAGTAGTATTGCTGATCAGTTTTCACTAATGTTTAGAATAATTGGCCCACCCAGGAAGGCCTTTCGATGTTACTACTAATTAGGGCGTAAAATGCGACTCGAATACCACTGCAGCTGTCAGTCACAACCTGAAATTATATAGATCAGAAACTCCTAGGGCGAGGTGATTTGCCTAAGGATTCTACTGAATGTAGGTAGTTTGAATTCTTCTGAGCTTTGGTGGAGTCTGGGCTTAGTGATTCAGTTTTCTTAACCTTATGTGAATAATTTCAGAAGGGGTGCTATGGTTTCCAAGCCGGGATCTACGATGTTGGGCGCTAATCCAAGCGACATCTATTCGGACGCTGGTCCGGGCAGCTCGCTTGACCTTGACACCGACCGCCCGCTATTCAACGACGATTCATACCGTCCAGGACAGCCAAGTAATTGATAATATAGTACCCAGAGATCTTAGATTATAATAGAGTTTTCATAGTTTGAAGCTCAAACTGACTTTTCAATTTAAAAATGCCAAAATAAGTTGATATTCTTATTCTTCTCTTACCATGTATACAAAATAGCTAATATTGATGTATTTCATTGCAATGAATAATTATGAAATGTGTTGATATTTGCAGCACCATTACCATCCCCGGATATGGCACCCAGAAGTCCTAGTCCAACCCTTACGTACGAGGAGCTGCGCCGTAAAAATAGGGAAGATTATAAAGGCACCAAACAGGACCCGTACAGGTAATGCGTCGAAGTGGATTTAAATTCACTTGTTTATATATTATCATAAACTGTGTTCTGTGTTGTATGTACTGAACGCCCTCCTTGCTACGCGTTATTTTAATTTTTACTACAATTGACGGCTGAACATTTTTGTAAAGCGCCCATTTGTTAATCATTATTTGGTACACGATAGTTTTAAGCAGTTATTCTGCATGCAGGTAATTTTTGGCGGAGTAACTACTTGCTTGTGTGGGAACACGAAGCAGTATGTAGTGACACAGAGAATGCATGCGCTGCGCTAATACAATGTAAAGTGTCTGTTTTTTTTTTTGTTTTACTGTACTTGCAGATTTGCTTAATACATTTAGTAGATACAAATTAATGAGAGAGGCATTGCTTGCACCTTATACCATTTAAGGGATTATTTGCAAATTCAACGTCTTTGAAATGTGCTCTCACTTTGTGAGTCAAATGTCAATAGAAATATCATTTTAAGTACAACTAGGAAATCTTGTATTTCCCTGTAAGGATAAATAATCATATAAGCTCAATCCCTTGGTCAAATGGTAAAAGGCACATGCGACCCACGTCACACTGTATTGTTCTCGCCAAACTTAATAGAGGCTTCCGATCGCATATACCTCAGGAACCCTTCCCATACATCCGCCACCTGCCACGCATAAATGGTTTCTGCACAGCGTCTCCCTTGAGTCGTTCCGACCCGCCATTAAGTTTGGCCTGTACTAACCCACGACCATTTAGTTATCTTTCTTATGTTCAAATCTGTTAGCAGTGTTTATTGTTAGCTCGCTGTGATTTACTAAATACTCTTGATTCCTGTATCTGTTGTTGTTTTAACTATTCGCTTCGTTCACAAAAATCTAAAATATTATAACAATTTTAATTTTCTTTCACTCTTGTCTCGCTCGGGGACCATAGCCGATGATGATTTTTTTATAACGACACTGAATATTATTAAAATATCCACATCGCTGTCTTGTGGATTGTGTTCAAAAGGCTGGGTAGGGTATTGCTTGGAACAGTAGATTTTTGTGAATCTGGCAGCAAAATCATATTGTGAAAATTATTTCTTAAGTATAAACATTTACATATATAAATAAAATAATGTTTGTGTTTTCTAGTATAAAATAAACATTTCGCTTTAGCTGTAAATGCTTGCAAGCGAGGGCGCGAAGCGAGGAGTAGTGACGAGTTGTAACGCTTGTTTTAGGACTGAGCTGGGTCCCCCGCCGCCCGTACAGCGCATGCGCCCGTCGGAACCTACGTCCGTGCCTTCAGCCGCACCTACCAACAAGTACGGTGACGTCATGGAATAAAGCCGAGTCGTACGTCGTAGTCCTGTCTTCGCGTAGTCCACCCATACGTTTCATAAGTACATCGTGATAATGCGCGCTTAGTAACAAAGCCTTGTCAAGGTTGGTACTCTTGGTACCGTCGTAGAGTAATTAAACATATAGGCTGAAATATATAGGCCAGTAGTACGCATATGTCAGAAAAACTTACCTCACCGTTATTTGTATGAAACTGTTTTGAAAATGAAAAATATAGATGAATTTTTATAAGATGGTTTTATTTTGAAACTGATATGATTAGACCACAATTGTTTTTGTTTGATACCTGCGTTTGCATCAGCTATATAAGTTTTCACACCATGTTTTGTCACCTTCGGTTCGTGGCACTCGAAACTCATTTATTCAAACTTAGCTGTAAAACAGCACTTTTTGAACGTCAAAAATTACAAAAGACAGCCCCCAAAACGCCCACCCTTCACAAGTGGTGAACACTTCCTATGTGTTTTTGCTGGCAAGAAGTGGCGCAACCAACTCCCCAGCAAAGATGATGGATGAGATGACTATGTTATGCTGGGATTGCCGAACCTTGTTCTTAATTAACTGATTACCTTGGCTGTCATTGGATAGATATGGTAGAAATAAAACGCACAGCACATTATGAATGAAACAATATTTCCAAATAGTTTATTTTAATAATATTTTAATAAACTGAACGTAAGTTAATAACAATACAACATGACTAATATTAATATGGTTCATTGCATTAGAGTGCTCTAAAAACGAAATATTACTATAAAGAAAACAGGCTCTAACATACTATACTGATACCACTATCGATGTACATGTACTAAAAAATTATGTCAGTGGATACCACTAATATGTAGTGCATAACAACATAACATCTGAAAATCGTGGCCGGTACCTATCTATTTATTAGATCAATTTAAATCTCGATATTCTGTAAATCTGTTGTACTTTGAAATACACCAGCCAAAATCTTATAAAAAGAACATAATATTGCAACTAATTTATCTTATTTTTGGTGACATTTTAATCACCAATACCAAAAAAAAAAACGATAACAATAAAGTACACGGGCCACGCTCATGACTAATGACCGATGTAATTCTAGCGTGTTTACGTTAACACTATAATATGTACATTTGTTTAGAAACACATACAAAAATCTATATCTTATTATACTTTATAATAAACGGCAAGTTCCCGAGTGACGGATTTATTTGCCCACGATACATTGCCCAGCACGATCTGCTTGAGACTGCCGTCAACATATCAATGATATTTTAATACCTAAGCATCGTTAAGGCGAGATTCCACCGGTGTGCGGCACTCTGACGCACTCATCTTTCGCTTTAACAAAGATAAACAAAATCGGTGCGTACATTTTTAAAATGTCCGCCAAATAGCAACCTCACTTTGATGCGTACTCATCATGTTCGTAACAATTTTTGTGAAATCTTGCCGTTAGGAAGACATTTCTCGAAATCTGACCCCATTTTGGAAAATCGGGGTGGGTAAATTCGACTGAACCAGTTTGATAAATGCTCTTTGCATATCAACATTACATATATCTGGACTGAAAGAATTTTCAAAACTCTAACTAGAACAATTTTTGGGGAATAAGCCATACTTCACTATACCGTTGGTTTATTTACAAATCTGAAGTTCCCTACTGCAGAAAAATCTAACAATTTGCGTGGCCTTCTCCCTAGCTTTTTCAAGACAGTATCGACACACACTTTGAAGTTCCTTAATATTGAAAATATAAACAAAAATGAAGCGAATGTATCTTTAAAAATTAAACAAGTTAAATAAGAATGATAGACGGTGTTAATGACGAGAAGCGTATATGTTTACAGTACTGGGGCCGACTCACACGATCGCTCCTGTACTTGGTACAAAAGCCCTAAGCGGCCCCCAGATCTGCAAAATCATATATTACAAGTTCTCAGTCACAAGCGATATGACATTCAGGGCAGTTGACGAAACTTTTTTTAAGTTTTCCTTTAAACTTGACCTAATATGTATATTTCCTTAGGTACTATATACTATGTTGAATAAGAGCATTATAATAACATAATGACTGAATTCAAAGTTCTTTTAGTCTATCTTCCATTTGAAGAATACACGAGAAACCTTTAGTTTTCTTTTTAAAATCTCGATTTCAAAGAGTGAAATTAAGGAACAAAAATTACAATATTTTGTAGGTACCTGATCAAGGTGTAAAGTCCTCTTCGATCGTACTTTGGTACATGTTTGGTACAATTTTACTAACTGGGTGAGTATCAAATACCTATATGTTTAACTTGTATTATTATGAGTAGACGCAGTTTATGAAGAATGGTCGCATTTTAGTCCCTGTTCAAAAATTATTTTCACCTTAAATTTAATGATGAAATCGGCTTGCTTTCACCTACCTACCAATAGTAGCAGATGAGAAAACATGACACAGGTTTTCTCATCACCATTTTTAAACGCGTTAAGGCGCATATTAGAACTTCTCAAACATATGTTACTATGATCGTGAGTTATTGTCGTCTAAGGTAATGGCCAGGGCAGGCCAGAGAAGTTGACCGGGCCTCCAAGGCCTGCATCTGCTTCTAACAGGCTCATGATGACTGCCATGGCGGCTTCGCCATTGCCGTCCAGACCGAGTGGGGGCAGGGGCGGCGAGGCGGGCGGTGGCGTGCCGGGGGGGAGCGCGGCGCTGGCGGGTGGCGGCGAGCCCTCGGCCGCGGCGCTCAGTGGCACGTTGTTGCGCACCTGGCTGTACCCCGACATGTCCACGCCCAATATGTTGTCCACGAGCGACGCCTGCTCGTATACCACGTTTGCTTTTAGTGGCCACTGTGTGACGGGCACATGAATTGTGTTCTATATTTACATTTATAGATGGTATTTTCCCAGACTCGTTACAGTGTTTTGCAATTATGAGTCGGTATAAAAGTAATCAGTGTTCAAGATATAAATATTCCCTCACATAAAGCGTAGGATATATCAAAGGTGGACCAATCAATCAAGAAGACTGATATCAATGATGACCTCAGAGGTCACCGACACCAATCAACAAACTCATTATATCAGCTTATTGTCCACTGCTGAACGCAGGCCTCCCCCAATGAGCGTCAACCATCACGGTCTTGACAAAAAGACACCATATATATTTCAAATGTCTAAAATTGCTAAACTCTAGAAAAACATTGCATACGTTTTGGTTGAAGACTGCATCCTGCAGTAGATCTGCTGGCAGTTCCGGCGAGAACTCTGACGAGGATCGCCGCAGTGCTTCTTCGGCGATGGCGCTGCCGATCTTGTGGGACTCTACTTGAGACTCGATGAGGCGCTGCATCTCCACGTCGGCTTCTGAAATCGCATTAGCTACAGGTCGGTCCACCGCCTCGCCTGCCGAAACACACGCGAGTTATACGCACGGTACGCGCACAACGTGTGTTGCTTAACTTACATTGAATATAGTGTTAGGTATAATTATTGAGTTACGATTACCCCTCGCATAATTGTATTTAACATTTGGTTTCCCCAGACCGTGTTTGTTTGTATGCTTGAACGCGCTAATCTCTGACTATTGGAACGATTTGAAAAATACTCCAGACTTAGTGGGCCACTTATCGAGAAAGGCAACCTTTTATCCGGATACGCGCAGTAGTTCCCGTGGGACACGCGTGAAAACCTTGTCGGAATCTAATAAATGTTTTGTACTACTGTCGTTTGTATGAAGGGTCTTTCCGATCTTCTCTTGTTACAACAAATTATTTTAAACGTGTTTTGACATACAATAATTATCCTTATATTAAAATCGGCAGACAGTACTCACTCTGCTTGAACATGTCATATGAGGCATGTGCGGCATCAGCGAGCGCGGCCGCGTGCGACTCCGACACAATGGTGTTGTTCGCAACCAGGCACTCTACGTCCTTCGTCCACGGGTTCCTAGACGCCACACAATAACATTCTGATAGAACTTCGATTTACCTCACTCATATACAAATATCAGGTGTCCCTCTGATGAGAGGCCAAATTATACCAATAAAGAAAAAAAAACATGTCACTGAATAAGGCGATGAAAGCTATTTTTTTGTGAAAAATTATTCTTTAACATCTGTCATATTTTTAAAGATTTCCATTTCAAATAAAAAATCTATATTCTTCCAGTACTGGGATAGCTTGACCTCCCATTTGGTAACATTAGGTTACAGTTGAATTTTGGAACACCCTGCATATGGCTCACGGGTACTAACACCGGTAGACCACTGACAATCTGATCTCCACATTGTAAAGAGATCCTTAAAATAACTGTAGAAAATAGATTCATAGGTGTATCATCGCCATTTGTAACACCTATAAATAACTTGTGGAAAGCAAATATAGGATATAAATATGAACTGTTTGTCGCTAGCTATCGGTGGTCCATTTACAAGACGCCTCTGACGTCGACCCCGTAACACAAACACCTGCTTCACATTTATCAACACAAATGTATAGGCTTGTTGTATCGAAATTGTTACCTTAGTTCTTTTACCAGTATCGATGCAGTTGATTCAACCCGCACCGGTCGCTACCAGCCGAGCGGGAATTAACTCAATTTTGATAAATGACTGAAAGGAATTTGTCTGAAAACCTTGGCAATTTAAGTATGTTGTCAGATGTCATGCCAAGTCTTTGTTTAAAACTCAAGCACATTCGAGTTCTAAGCATCGAATTGTTGACATAAGACAGATTTTTTCTAAAATGATCATAGAAGATTACCAAAAGATATTTTGAACTGGCAGATACCTAAAAAACATACCATCGCTAGAGGCTGTCGTGAACGATGAAAACACATTATACCAAAGCTAATTTATAAAATTCACTAGCTGCGCTGCCTCCTCAATTTCCAGCCGCGCGCAGCTTGCGACCAACTGCATCGCATTGCTGGTACTTTTCTCTCATGAATGTAGAAACATCTTGAACAGCGCCTGCTTATTATAACACAAGGAAATATCGCTTCTTAACGCAGATATGACCGGTACATAACAATGCATTGAAACCATACTAACTTGAAGGGCTTGAAGTGCGTCTGTAGGCGTGCGAGGCTGCCGTCTTTTTTGCGGAAGGAGTAGGGGGGCGTGTGAAGTGGGTCGCGACGCAAGAGTGCGGTCTTGTGTGTGCGCGCGACCGCACCGAGCTCCGGCCCGCTTACGTACTCGTACAAACTAGTGCCGAGAAGTTCTTGTGGCAGGAACCCCAGGGCCAGTGTCACCCTGAAATTATAACCAAGGCATATGTATTTTCGTGGTCTAACTGGTGATACTCACTGCATAATATTGAGTTAATAGTTCCGTGCGGGGGTTTGTAATACTATCGTTTTTTTTTAATGTTTGCAGCAGTAACATTACATGACATTGTGCTTATATTTGGTTTTATTGTGTTTAAAAGCGAATTATTTCCATATTTTTTTGTCAAGATTCATTTTATCTAGATCAAAGAGTAAAGAGAAAACACGTTTTCCACCCCATCTCGGATACAACAACATTGACACTACGGTACAGATCAGATGTTACCAACCTTTGGTCAACAAACAAGAATTTGCCGTCAGGCGCATGTCGCGACACATACTGCAGTTGACGCGTGGGCGCTACAGAACAGGCGAAGGCGGGTGCGGGCACCAGGTCGGGGAGTGCGCGCCCCACCGCGACTAAGCACGACATACTGCATTGTTCACCATCGTCGGCAACCTCTGATGTGCCACCGGCGCCGTCGGACATCTCCGCTGGCGCCCACGATTTTAGGTACCCTGTGGTTTTCAATGTTACATTCCTTTAGTAAGTTTGGGAACGTTATGAAGTGAGTGACTTTGGGGTGTCTGAAAATATTGGTTCAGACGATGTGATGATGTGTGTGATTGCTTCATAACGTTGTGGTTTTGTTTTAGCAAATAAAGGTGTACTGTCTGTCTCTTTTCTTCTTGCCTTTTAAAACGGAAGGATAAAACATAACGTGCCGATACTACAATATTTATTGAAGTAAAAGTAGCAGCGCATACAATGAATTAGCAAATACTTGGCTACGTTTCCATTAGTTCATTCTCTTAGTCGAAAAATTATATCCACCAGCTTTTGTCTGCATCCAGATTACTAGTCGTCTACAGCCGCCTTCAATCAAACAGACTTCCAATTTTCGTATTTATGATATTAAGCGCCAGTTTCACAGGTTGCTGATAAGTTCCAGATAGTTTATCTGGCAGATAATGTCATACAAATGCTGTTCCATTTTTTAATTTATCTGGTAGATAGGGGCTCCGTAATCTGTGAAACTGGCCCTAAGTAAGTAAGGTTAATATATTGTCAGCGACTTACCAGTGCACTGCACGACGCAGTACTTCTTCTCGTTGGACTTCTTACGGAGTTTAGCGATTGGTTCAGCCTCCTCCTTGATGGGTACGGGCTCCGGCGCGGGCGTCTCTGCCGTGACTCTACATTTGATACGGCAGAAGAACGAGCGCCGAGCTCCCGGGCACAGCCGCGACGCGCCGGCTTGGACGTCAGCTTTCACCGGCAACATGGCTGCACAACCATAATCTCCATTTTTATAATGATGGCATCCAGGCCGATTGTCGGGTACGCCAGCCGTTCTCTTTTATGGAGATCAGCCAGCTGAACAGGACATATTATAGTGCACAAGCATTCGTGCATATACAGGTGCATTCTCTGTTCCCTCACTCTCATAGTCTGATGGGACGGTAAAGACACGACCGGAGAGAGATCAGGCGCAGGACCGACATTTACGTGCCCTCCGATGCACGGGTTAAGCAATCACCAACTTCCAGACTCCAGGCTGTTTCATGAAAGTTTCTCAAAACCCACAAAGCGATTTTGGCCCGACCCGGGAATCGAACCCGAGACCCCGTGCACAGCAGTCGCGGCTCGTGACTACTAGACCAACGAGGCAGTTTATAATAATACTTATATAATATGTAGTATTCAATTTCAACAATACATTTCTAAATTAAATGTATATGTATATCCATTCATTTGTTCATCAATTATTGACTCACAAAACCGGACAAGTGTTTTAAACAAACGCCGTCTTACTATATTCCCAATAATATAACATTAACAGTATGAATAGCAAGTATCTACTTAAAGTGACTCACTCTCATAGCCAAGTTCACAGTTGAGCTGTAAATACTTTATATACACAACAAATAACTTGTGATTTGATTCTGTTTATTCCACCACCTGGCAGAACAACACCTTACGAGTTGGCATAATACACATTCTAGTTTCAAATGTGGTACTACACCCCGTGTCGTCAGACTCGACGAATACTTGAAAAATTAGGCAATAACAACTTTCACTGATCTAAGTACACATAATATTCATCACATACTCTTGGCATCGATGAGTCTCTCGCGCGGGCTGAGGTCGGACGACGAGAGCTGTTCCTTGACCTTGGCAACGTCCTTGGGATGCAAGATGTCAAACAGGCTTTGGCCAAGCAACTCTGTCTGTGGACAATATTACACCTGTGTTTTTACATGTAAGTTGCAAACGCTATTTGGAAAATATCACCATAACACGATTTAGGAATTGTATACATAGTGATACGATAGCATTTGCATGGTAATAAATCGTTTTATTTGTAAAGAGAAGAACATTCTGCAGTCTCGTAAAGAAAAAAATAGTAATCGAGAAAGCATTTAATGAGCAGTAAAATTTTGTTTAAAAAGTATTCCAAAAACCGACGAACATATGTAAATAATAATGTTCCATTCACTTCAATACACATCACTATAAATAAAGCGCGGCGCGCCGGTGACACAGTGCAACCGGCAGCATAGCAGTCGATAGATAGGAAAAACAATTTATGATGATCGCTTGACGTCACTCGCCGAGATAATGTAGACGCGCAGCAAACGCGTGATCACATGCATCGCATGAGGAAACATACAGGGTACATAGAGCGAAGCATTATAGTAGAATTCAAAATGTACATCAACACAGTGTAGCCGACGTCACAAAAACGATAGGATAGGTCAGACATTAAATTGAAAAATCTTATATAAAAGAGAAACAGATCAACTAAGCTAAAACATCCAAATACGTAAATATCGAACACAGATAAATGCGCATGCAGCACGCAGAGCGAATATAAAAATTGCCGCAGGGGTACTGACCTGATCATAGTGGAGCATCTGCTTGACGGAGGCGGACACATAGAGAAGGCGGCCGCGATCGCACCCCACCACGAGAAGGAACGAATCATGTGCCGCGTGTAGGATCAGCTGATTGAGTTCGCGTTCTGAGAGGAACGAAGGTCGAGGCCGCGCCGTCAGCGGGCACGCTGACAGTGCGCCGCGCACCGATCGCAGGTGCTGCACTGCCATACGTAGCACCGTCAGCTTATCCAACTTCCTCGCCATTGCGCCGCACATAGGGATCATCGCGCTCAACTCCGAGATGTAAGTGTTCATCTTGTCACGTCGCCGCTTCTCGATCTCGCTGTGGTTCTGTCTGTAAAATTGTTAACGAAAATTAGTTACCAAAAACCTGAATAGCTAAATTAAATATTTTATATCTACACTTAATTTTTAATGCCGATATGACCAGCACCAGGTAATATGTGGCCATTGTTAAATTTGAGTGCAATGTAAGTTTAGGCCATTCAGGGGTATTGGTAGCAAGTGATGGATAGGAGAAGTCTTACTTCTTGTCAGGCAGGGTGCGGGTGGAGCGTGCGTCATCTCCACCGTCGTCATCGTACGCGCTGCCCGTGCCACTGCAATAAGAAAAATCATCTTAAATGTCAGTCTTAGTATGATTGAAATCAGTTGAAATCGGATAAAAATGTTGACTCTGTCAATATAGTTTTGAAGCAACGGCATTGCACAGATAGATATTAAACTATAAGTAAAACTTCGTCATTACTTCAGTCATAGTCAAACCTGTGGATTGAAAACAAAAAGATAGAACTACTACTAACGAAAATCGCAGGGAACAAGCACATATGTACCTATTGTAGTAGTACTTTTCGAAGACATGAGGTAATAAAGAATTTTTAATAAATAAAAAGAGGTAATTATTAAATTGCCAATAACAAAATGTCAAATAACAATCACCACAGAACCAGTATTGGCGAAAATCGTTTTCTGAATCGTGCAACTAATTTTGAATTAACCTTGCTCAAAATATATGTACACTTCTTCAATTACTATAGTCTAACATTAATTTTTCAATTAATAGTGAATTCCAATTTTGAAATTTAATAATATTACTTGTTGACTGCAACAAAATAGTAACTTTATGAACGTCGTGTGCGTGTGTTTACGTTTGCGCTAATGGACATCCATACTCGTATTCTGTACTTACTATGCAGCGCTTTTTTATACTGGGCTAATGCATTGCGTACTGCAAGCGTAGGTAAATTTGTGCTGTCAGTGCCCGTACCGGAAAATTGCGTTTATCAGAGCTTTGTCCGACGTCAAAGACTATAATCGCAAATTTAATTGAACACACGCATATACTGCAGGAAAGCGCAGCAGCCCCCAATGTGAATAAATTGATTGAAAGCTCCACACTATAGTACACGTCACCTCGCATTAATTTAGTTAAGCGTCAGAGACGCTAGGGATTTTAATCTAACCGTGCTGCGGTTTTTTTTTCTGGAACTGCTAATGCTATGAACTAATAATTAAGATAACTTGTGATTTCCAAAACATTGCATGTTTTGTGCAACATAAAAGTACACCCTGGCATGCATCGAAATTATATGTCATGTAAGTAGAACTGGAACAAATTAGAATATTGGTTGTTCTCACTCGATAAGAACATAAGTTTATATAACTATAGACGTATGCTACACGTGTCCAAAATCTTAAGACAGTTGAACTAAATTTGTCGGGTCCCTTGGGATTCCTAGTTTGATTACACCATAATTAGAAATGTAACGAAAATCTAGGTGACCACTCGACCGAAGAATTACTTTTGCACAATTTTGATGATTCCTACTTCGGCAATTGAACAGTTCTTCCTGTATAATATCCAAGAAAACCCATCTTAAGAGAATGATAAAATCAAATATCAATCATATAATTAAAATTTTGTAAAATTGCCGTCAGCAAATCTAGGTTTTTTGATGTACCCAGAAAGTAATCATCACTCGCTGTTACGGGCTGTTAGTCTCCCAATGAATTGTGGTGTCTTGTCTGTGTATCTGACTGTTGGTACCATAATGTACAAGTGCCAATTCGTAAAATGGAAGTTACATCAATATTCACCCATAAGTTTTAAAGTACCCTTCACTTGCGGTACTTACACCTTCTGAGAAGAGCGAAGCCACATAACGAGTGGGTCTCCCGTCACCCGTTTGGTCTCAGGTGGTTTTTTGGCTCGTCTGGCTCTGTCGCCAAGCAACGGCGGTGACGCGACCCGCGAGCTCGCCTCGACGGCTAATTGGTCGCATTGTCGACAAACTCAAAGGGTATAAGTTTGTTGAATTTGTATGGGCTCGCTTGCAGTCATGTAAATTAACGTATAAAGTTATAAGGTCGGGACGTATTTCTGAAGGGTGGTTATTTCACATAAAAATGAAAATATTAAAAAATGTTTAGTACGCAAACGGACATTATGAGAGATAGATCATTTCAAATTGTTATGTGTCTGAGCTTAAGAAATTGTCATCTACTAAATGATGGCTGTAGTTATTTTACAAGCACAAAAAATTGTTATGTAAGGTTTTCAATTTTTCACTTAGTTACTCTTCACTTGTATTTTATCGAAAATGACCTTAAAAGGGCGTAATTGAGCTTACAAAATACCTCAATACAATATAATATCAATTATCAATCTTAGAACTTGCTTTCCCTGGGATTGAAAACTTATTTGGATTGCATGCATTTTGCTGAACCACCGGTCCAAGGTCGATGCAACCACATTTTTTTCAGCCAGTTTGAGATAAAAGTTTTAGCACGACCTTTTCATACATAAATCACAAAATCATTAACACATCATCAAAAGGAATCAAATAAGTGGCTGCTTTCTTGAACCTTGGAAAAACTATAAGGGAAATAATTCAAAGTTTATTTGTAGATTTTGCAAAATAGAGCACTTCGGCGGGAGAGTAGTTTACAAGTTCATTTGGTACAAGTTACTCCTTTAAATAAACCTCGTCTAGAAAAACTGAGTGAGGTAAAATTCTCCACGACTTTTTGTCACCTAAGTAGGTACTTCCCTTTTTATGTCTTCCGCGACAAAGGAGTCGGTATTTATTTGTTTAAAGTTCATCGTCCAAACGCAAGTACTTATGTATCTTTTATAAACTTGGCCAGTGACGAATTCAAAAGACAGCTAATGACCCAAAAGGGGCAGTCCTACACTCTTATGAATTTACTTATAGATTTCGAAACGCTAATCGCTTTTCCATAAAGAATAGCGGCGTGAATGAACATACATATATCTACAATAAAAGAGGATCTATGGATGTCAGTCATCAAAGAACTCCATTATCTATGTTAACATATCAGGTAAATAGAAAGCATTGAAAGCAATACTCAAAATATACCTAAGTATATATGTTATAAGATGGAGTTCTACTGTAAAAAATCTAATCTAAAACAATACCAGCTCAAACTTTAAGTTAGTACGACCTATAAAATTTTAGGATCACCTTCAATTTCCTTAAATTCATGATTTCGATTCATATTATTCCATTTTGAGCAATAGCTTTGGACCACATCCTTATCCAAATAAAAAATAAATCACTTCATATTCAAGGTTGTTTCAGTACATGTTACTTACTTTTCGTAGCCTTTGAATCAGATATCTATCAAGAGATCATGACGACAATGGATGACCAAGCGTTTTAATGGAATTATAAAAACGATTTGTTATGCTCAAAACTCGAAAAATGCGAACAAACGATTGAGGGCCCGACTCGGACGGTTCTCATAGCAACCGCGGAGTAGGCAGACTGTTTTAATAATTATTGTCAAGAATCACCTATGAGATTAAGGGATTAGGTCTAGCCTAGCCCCAAAGTAAGCTTTTGATTAGCTTGTTTTATGGACACAACAGGTAAATTACATAATATAATAATTTAGTAGATTCTACATGAACTCTTTGGATATCCAAAGGTGTGGGTACTCTACTGTTAAAATATGTCACCCCTCTGTTACAAGTAATGTCCTAACTCCTTTTCACTGTAAATTTTCTGGGGTTGGCGATGTTGTAAGCTTTGATATTTTATTGTATTTTAAAAACTTATTTTGCAAGTCGGTTTATGTATTATGTTTGTAACTTTTTTTAAGTAAACAAAACGATGTTATAGTGATAGCATATATATAAATCAATGTTTTGAGTTATGACATTTGTACAATAGGTATTTTAGGGAAGGTTCATATCTGACGTAAAATACGCCAAGCGTATCATCAGTCGCACTAACGTATCATCGGTTGAGTGTGAACGGTCAATTGTTTTTCTATACATTTGTCTGTTCTGGCGTTACGCGACCGATAATACGCAACGCATGTTCCGTCAGATATGAACCTTCCCTTAGTGTTCGACGTTCAAACATGCACCATTTTTACATATTCATGCCTAAAGTCTATGGTTGACCTCGGTTTCTCTGGGATCCCAAGAACAGGTCCCATCTTAAGGTAACCTAAGGTCCTGCCCAGAAGGGGCGATTCCGCCGCGATTTTAAACGCGGTTTACTATTCACAGCCGCATTTGTCACGCTTAATAAAACTACGACGCACCTTGAAGAAGCAATGTACTCCAATAAGCGGTCAATTCGCGTCGGCTTCTGAACAAGACCTAACCTGTAAATCGGTCCAGGCGTCTTCAAGTAACCCGCAAACAAGCATGAAACCCTGAGCAATCGTGGGCAACTTAACATTAGATAAAAGATAAAAAGTCATTTATTCAAAATAGGCTGAAAATCAGCGCATTTTGAAGGTCAATTTTACAAAAGACAGCCCCCAAAACGCCCGCCCTTCACCACTTCCTATGTGTTATCGCTGGGAAGAAGAAATGGTGGAACAAACTCCCCAGCAATTAGGTATATGTCTAATGTCTATACAAAATGGTAAAGTCAGTATTTAGAGCTGACCTGATGATGGAGATAACAGATGATCGAGGTACTCCTCAACGGTATGAACTAACCAGATCGTTTTGGGCTTATTTTACTCGTATTGATGAAAATATTTACGACGAGATGAGTTTTGATGGCTATTGCGATTGCGATGATAGAGACGAAGTACAGTTCAGGTAACTCTTTAATTGATTATGGCAGCTACCATGACTTTTTAGCTTATTTTATTGTGAGATGCGAATTTGGACAACACGATTTTGGATTTTGGCAATTCAAAATAAAAACATATTTTTACAAAAATAATGACTTTTAGATTCACTGAAAAGCAGAATTGGAAACAGGTGACGACATCAATTCGGTTATGATTTTTTTGTAAATGTTTTTTTATAACTCCTATTGATTTTTAGGCAAACAAGTATTTTATTCTGATTAAGGTGGGCAAAGATAAAGAGCGGTATTGTACTTTATGAAAAATCTTAATAAGATCTTACGTAAAAATCGCTAAATATATAGATAATAGAAAAAAAATGCCTCGGTGTTGGCATTTTACATAGCTAAAGTTGATAATAAAATATTGCAACCTTTCTTATCAAGGAACATCTTTCCCTGTCGAGGCTGTTGGCAGGTCGAGGCAGCTGATAATAGATAACAGTATAATTATAAGAAGGATCACACGGGTGCATGTCTGAGTTACCTACCGGGGAGGATAATCCGAGGCTGTCAATCAACAAAGTTGGCATCTAAATCAAGAAGCTCTACTTGGACAACATTCAATATGAAAATGATACAAATAGGTAGACATGGTCGTGAAAGCAAGCCGTAATAACAATTATACATTCGGAATCACCCTTATCTCACTTACTGAAACAAAATTTAGCTTGCTAAGAATCATCATTAGTCTCGCTTTTATCGCGGTATTTACTCTAAATCACTTCGTACCTCCTTGTAGACATCGTCAATAAACGAAATGAGTCTTCCTATCGGACTAGTAGTTTCTAAGTGCTTTCAACCTAGCGAACAAAATTACAGCTTTTTTAATAAGGTACATATATAGAATGTACTCCCCTCTGTTTTTTGTCTCCGGGACATTAAAATTTGCTTGCCATAGAAATGCCAGGGTTTGTACGTATCATATTTGGTAGCAAGTAAGAATTTTGCAATTAGACTTAAGGAAATACTACTCACTAGGAGGACGGTTTCCTCTTGCGGGTGGCGCTTGCAGGCGTGTGCAGTGGAGTGGGCGCGTGCAGCGAGGACGCCGAGCCCAATGGCGCCTCGCACCCCGACATCTCGTAGCTCTCTGAACTGCTGTGAAAGAAAAACACGGGTCATTAAGCACTACTTGTACACTATACATACCAACATCTGCAGTCGCTGACGGATACTTACCTGCTCGTTCCCGGCGCGGTTAGGTAACTACGACCTCTTTTAGGAGAATGCCCAAATCCTATCAAACTCTCTATATCATCTAAATTGAGAAGGAGTTCAGGATCACTTTCGATTTTAATATTTGCTGGATTCTTCTGCATAATATTATCAACCAACCCTGTTGGTTTTTCATATGTGTCTAATAACATGAAGAAATGTTCATCGTCCCACACAAAATCATCCATGTTTCAAGAGTCAGGATGGACAAAAATCACAAGTGTCTAAAGAAAGGGTTGGCGACAGAGTGCGGCTCGTTCCCGACGAGATCAACAAGTTGCGATCTACTGCTGCCAGTTGCGGCACGGGGGAAGCTCGTTAGGTGCGCGTCGCCGCACGCCCACCGCTCCGCTTTCTTACAAACTTTTGACGGTTACAACATGCAAAGTAGCTGGTACTCGGGAGATTTCTTTATCAGTACCAATTCTATTTCTATTTAACAATTGCACAAAAACAGGTAAAATATCCGAGTCCTAGCACAAGAACTGAGAGTGTGAGACATTCACATACTCGTATGCATAATTCAAGACATCACACATCAGACGATGTCGAATGACTATTATCTTGAACGTCGCTTTAAAAGTAAAATAAATGTAATTAAACAAAATTAAACTAATGGGTTTTGTCTATATTATAACGTTTTTTTTTACTCTCGATGATCCTCTGAATAATTAAAGATACATAAAAGCGCAGTTCTTTATGAAGACTCAAAGTTCTAGGACATGTTTTTCTTTTAAATTATTGTCAAATTAATATTGCTACTTCTGACCGAATTCACATTGCAAAGCAAGTAGAGGAATAATGGGGCAGCTGACACCGCCTGTCTGTATACTTATCGAAAGATTTGTGGTTCAAGTTACGTACTAGTGTGAAGATTTCCTCTTGCGGGGGTCATGGTGGTGCTGGTGTGGCGACTGCTGCATGGGCGGCTGGTGCGGCGTGTGAGCGATTGAGCTGGCGGAATCTGGGCAGGCGCCGCCTCCGCCGCCACCGCCGCCCGCTGTCAGCTCATACGCCGGCGCCGCGCTCGCGCTCGCCCTGTGCCAATGAAATAAAATTGATCATTTTCATAAATTCAAGAGCGAAAAAGGACACTTTTATCTTATTGTTGAATTACGTTACAGATCTATAAAACTGGCTGAAGTACCTAGTTGATTTACAGAGATAGACGAATACAAGCAAAGGTGACAGTTTAAACAACTGCAGACAGTCCATAAAACTTAAGTAAGCCGCCTTGCGTCTTCTAAAGTTTTACTGTGATCATGTTTTTCAACAGTATTGCAGGAAATGCTTTAGTGTGAACAACTGCACTCGGCAGTTGGCGCAAATTTTAGATGTGATATTTTTATAAATCTTGAATATGATTATTTTAACACAATAAACCTATTATACTCGTACATACAATGAAGCTTTCAAACCCGTTTGCGAACTGCGAATGACGCTTAAATTGCTTCTAATTCTCAGTCAAATGAATGTAAATGATTATAATTATTAATGAAATAATTTTAATACAGTCATCTCATTCGACGAATGCCGGCTTACACATTATTGTCTAATGGTTCCGCATAGTTGCAGCATACTATTTGTAAAGTGTTATGTACTGCGAGAGCGTCGGCGTCGCGAATACGCCGACTAACCTTGACATTGCGTAGCTAAAGCGCAGCGGCCGCTCACGCTTGCTCGCACTCTCTCACTCTTGCTCACACGCTTGCACACTACCAGCTCAGATAAATAATAAAATAACGCATTTGCGTGTCAGTCCTTTATAATAAATATATAGCATATATTATGATTTACGGTTCTTAATGCAGACAAACAATTGGGCATGAATAGAACTCATGCGACGAGCTTGTTATGCAAGGTATGCTCAACAGCATTACAGTAGATCTGAGTAGATCCTAAAGATATAAAAAGAAGTAAATATAAGTACACCTATCGGTACTAATTTGAACGTACCAAAAAAGAAAGCGTTTATGAAAATGCAGTGGACCAGATTTTTTTAGTCCAATATCCTTACTGAAAACAAGTTTAAGAATTTTAATTAAAGGTGAAGAGACGCTACAAGACAAATGGTTGGATTTTCCTGGTTCATATTTTGGTGTTTGTTGGATAGATGAGACTCATCAGACTATATCTAGAGGCTGTATCATCAGAAGAAGACTGTTAGACTTTTTCTGACTAAAGGCTGTCAATATTGCTGCAGCCTTTTTAATGAAGCCTTTTGTCACAATAACTCGTTCGAAGAACCAAGCAGGCAGTTACTACTTACAAAAATAGTGCGCTAAATTAAAATGTTTTTTTACATAACATTTTGGATGCCATACTAGTGCGGACTAGAACTTTTTCCAACGAAATTTTGAGGAAAACTTTATTACAATACGCTGTTTTACGAAGTTTGGCACGTGCCCCTCTAAAAAAAAGGTTTTTTAAATGTACAAGTATGGTACAAGTATAAGCCAAAAGGTCTTAAGGCGTACAATCTACGAAGTACCTATTTAGGTTCTTACTTTCAAATGATCCAAAGACTGGTTTTTATTAAGGGCGCGTGTTCGAAAAGCTGGCAATGTCGCAAATAGCTGTCAAATATTTATATGTTTTAATTAATTTCTCAATTTTATTTAATGAAAACATAAAATAATACTCTGTAGTGCACTAAGAAAGTTAATAGAGAATGCAATTATTAATATCGTAACACCGAGTATATAGTTTTATATGCAAAAAACGTATTTGGAAACTTTCCAAGTGCCTTTTTTACACCTTAAACGTTTAAAACATCAAATTTAGTGTTTTAATTGCAGTTCCTATTCAATGTTTTAGTTCACTACAGAGCCATATATCTTACCTTCATATAGTAAATTGGCCAAATTAATTAAAACGTGTAAATATTTGACAGCTATTTGCGACGTTGCCAACTTTCGGTATACGCACTCTTAAGGTCAAAAGTTAAGCATTAACATCCAACGTCTAACCGTCTAAGTACCAAAACTACAGGAACAGTTATTTGGTATCGTTGCCTGCTTTGAACTATAAATCGATAAATCTTTGCCATATTATCGCTGACTCACAAATACTTAGGTAGGTTACAAGTCATCGACTGCTACACAATAGCCAATGTTTTGGAATAGTACATGTTCAACTATCAAACATAAAGCCGTATCTAGGTCGGTGCTAATAGCCTTAGGCCTAATTTGCGGCTTGGTTGTACCCACCCGTTTACTTATTACTGGCTTTAATACAGCAAACTACTTGTGATCTTAGGAATGTATGCGCATCGGATAAAACTTTCCTTTGACCTTACCCAGATTCTAATCTAACTTAATATCTATTTTAATTAATATTTAAGATTCTAAGTTATATTTAAGACTTGTTTGTTTTGTGTGTTTTTACTTATCCTGTGAAGAATTTTGAATAAAAATGTTATTATTACACTGGACTATAGAGTCCTGGACTTTTGGAAGGCGAACGTGGGGCCGAAGACAACACGCTGAAGCCCTTTTGAGACAACTTTAATACAAATAACCGACGATTATCCCTGAATACAGTACAGAAATGTACCCAAGGACAATCCCCGGTTATGTGCTAAACTATTGCTAACTATGGAAGAAAATCTACTTGGGCTATTATGATGGGATGATAGTGGACTAGGGAAGAGAAAACTATGGGGACTATGGCCCCTGCCGATGACAATGTAATAAATACATGTAAAAATGGCAGGAGGAGTATCGCCAGCTCAGTTACTAGGCTAATTAGGGTTATTAACCCTGCTCTAGCTACTCCACTATGGACGGCCAATGAAGGCAGGCCAGAGGCGGGAGACCTGTCCCCCGTTAGGGTTCACTCCAGCCGGCCGGAGGTTAGGGACACTATCCTCTCCCTGGCGCTCTGGAGCTACTCGGTACCCGCGGGATCAATACTCCCCGAAATCCGCCTGAGATGCCCTGCGGGCTTATTATTATTAATTAATACAAATCGGTTCTGAAAAGCTTACATCAATTTATTGCATTATAACATTACATATGACCCAAAACATAGGATTTGATAATTGAGATACCTTATATGGGACGAACATTAGAATATCGGATGACTGACAAAACAATAGAATAGACGCACGGTCTATCTATAATGACTCATAGACAAAGGACAACACGGCCTTAGATCTGCTGCATCGTTTGCGCCAGAAACGCATGACATTCATCGGCCACTACGTTATCCATTCATTTACTACTTGCCCATACACAATAAATGTGGTTTCCCACGGTTTTTACCCATGTCTGAAGGAAGTAGGTTGTACAGACAGATATCAAAATTATCCTAGTACAAGTTCTTCCCTACTTTTCCTGCTTTAATCCTTCTTTTAATTACAACCCGCAATTACTACAGAAGACAATTGATTTTTTGGTTTTCTCGTCAAAAATAAACATTACTTGCAATAAAATTAACGTCAAAACTGTGGCCAAAAATGGCGACCCCATCATAAATAGTGACCCCGAGCACAAATGCCAAAATTATTATTCAGCCGCAGCGCATTATTCTTTGATACTGGTTTTATCTTTGCTATAAAGTAAAGAGGTTCATATTATTGCTGCATACATTTTCATTTTTTTCTTTCTGAGATTTTAAACCAAACAATGTTTATTTTTAAAGTGACAGAATGAAGAGTATGGTGATACAAATTGACAAATCTTTTGTTACGTAACTTTTTTTCAGTGGAAAATTATCAAATGAATCCTCCCACTGTGGGCGCAGCAAGGGCGCAGCAGTAGGGACAGTCAGAATTTTACTGAATAAAACCTACTTTTGTTCCTTCTAGAGATCTGTGTGCCAGGGCCGCAGTAACAAGTTATTTTCGCATTTATAAAATAAGGTTAGGTTACTTTTTGTTGTAGTTATTAGTTTTGTGAAGAAGTAGAGATGAAGATTAGAATCCGGTTAGTTCTCTTACTAATCAATGTTTAACAAAAACTCCATTCGTACTCATATTTTTAAACAAAACAAAGCTTTATAATGCTCTATGAGTAGTTTGCACTGGTACTACCAATCACTGCATGCTTAGCTGGTAAAATGGAGCAATTGCTGTCGATGACAGCGTCCAAACGACCACAGATGACACACTATTACATATAATCATCGGCTATCCTAGTGTAGTTATTGTAATCGTCACGTAAAATAAGTGATACCTAAGTAGATTTCTCTTGTCTGATATCCATTGTCGGTAATTTTTATTAGTAAGAATAAAATATAGTAGTAAGAATCGGGAGGCTTTTACAAAAATAAACATTATTTCTTACTATAGGGGTATCATTGGTTGACAATCGTAAACGCTAGTAGAAACAAAAAAAAAAGAATGAAACTGACATTTCTAATATATAAATCACGTGGTCATAACGTGATTGAAGTGTCATTTCAATACATGTTTGTCGTTTCTGCTAGTTTACGGTTGTAGAAAGACATGTTGGCTAACCCCACAGGTCATATAAAAGAAATTCAAGGCCAACAGTTCTTCAGAAATAAAACCGGCATTTTTTGTGGTTACGAACCAATAGTTTAGGTTGAAGAATATAACGAGACATCCTATGAGGACTCCTCGAATGATTGACGCATTTTCTGCTCAACTGCCTGTATTTTCTTAAGTTTTTATTTAGTTCTTGAAATATTCGATCTCCATTTATTTTTCAAGTAGTCTATAGTATAAAGGTTTGTAAGTATTTGCTAAGCTGATAAAAGTTTCATTTGAAACGTTGTAACTGCCCAAGTAATATGCAGAATTGCAGATTGACGAATGCAATGTTAGCATTTGATCAAAAATTCACATTCTTACAAACACGAAGTTCTAGCATGGTCGTCTATCTCTACAATATACACAGTTCGTAAATGCACGGTAAACAAAAGTTTATGTATGTAGGTACGTTGCTTCCTACTTTACATGGTCTTCGATGACTGCCATTATGTAATAATGCTCTTTAATTGTCTCCCATCAGTTGCAGTGGGCTAAGTTTTTTGATTAACTGATATTTGCCAAACACTTTTAAATACTAAAATGTAACAAGTAGTAGCTACTCAGAAAGAAAATATGACACTGAACCAAAAAAAAAAACAAGCAACTCAACGAAGTGAATTCAGAGGAGAAAGAAACGTCTCCTGGCTCTTATAGGGCAGTAAATATTTCATGGTAATTGCATTTAGACATAAGTAAGGCCCTTCCACAATGGTGTTTTACGAGCGTAGACGTTTACGCACCTCCAACGTTGTGCAGTCGCGGTGTTAACGTCGCGAGTACCAGTGACAAAGAGCCAAATTGTTTTTGGCAACAGGTCCATGTGCGAGACGTTAACGGTGCGTTTGCGAACGCTGGAGGAGCGTCAACACTCAAAATGCCGGCGACATAGGGGCAACATAGGACAGACGCGAATTGCGTGGGAGTGTACCTAACCACGAACATAACGATTAATTATGAAACGAGGCCTAAATGCGAATTACGCGTTGCACTCGTTTTCTCGTATTATCTACCGTAGAACTTTTTATTCCAATCTATAGGTAATCAGTTGCGTATTTGCTATATGTTGGCTTGTCATCCTATTCTCTTCTTAACATGGCACACAATATTTTTCAAAAATATCTTTCGGCGTAAAATTAAAAAGCAAAATCGGTCATTTAAAAAAAATACCAAATGAACGAATGTATCACATTCATGATGCTGATGGCAAAAAACAGAAAAAGGAAACATTACCTCGGCCTGAAGGTTTCACAGAACTTTGATGATGCTCGCTAGTACTAGATTATACTAGAAGAATTTTATTCAATTAAAAGCATTTTGGATTTTATTTATGCTACATTAACATAATATCAATTAAGTATTTTACTTAAATTAGTACGAGTTTAACTTTAAGAGCTACGTTAGGTGTTGTGATGAATACTTTAAAACTTGAAAGCACTTAATCGTTACAAACATGAGTGTAAAAACGAGCAGTGCGCAGAATTAATGTATACCTTTTAAACACTTGAAATAGCTAGCTAATCTGAAAAGTTTTCTTAGTCGGCGACTACAAAACTATCCGAACACAAATTGATAATAATTATTGATCGCATGAATTGTCATCAATTACCGAATAACAGTGGGTCACGTTATGACGTCAGAGATTTAATGAGAACAACAACATTGCGTTATTCAATGCAACAGGAAAGATGTAAGTTAGTAATATTTACAAACATTAAATTAACAAAGGTAAAACAGTTTAAGGGCCAGTTTCACAGGTTGCTGATAAGTTCCAGATAGTTTATACAAATAATTTCATATATTCACAGATAATTTCATACAAATTCTGTTCCATTTTTGAATTTATCTAGTAGATAGTGGCTATCCGTAAGCTGTGAAACTGGGCCTACAGTTCCTACAAGCGTGCATGAATTTCTAAAATGCTAAATTTATTGAATTAAATACTACTAAATATATTATTTTATTTAAAAACGTAAATAACTACTGTTACACGAGTAATATCGTCATTTCAGGGTTCCGTAACTAATGGGTAAAATGATGAAATCTACTGAAAACTAGAATAAATAAATATTTCAAGAGGCTCAACAACAACATCTCTCAGCTTAATTCCTCGTTTTCATTCATTCGATATTGATAGAGGAAACTGGCAGATGCTTGATATTTTCCGAGAGCATTGAGGATTTAATACTAAATTAAAATGGAGGTATACATATTGGAAGTGCGCACATAAACTGTAATTTATTTTTTAATAACCTCTGTCAAATGGCAAGGAACCATAGCGCGCGAGGCCGCCTTGCACTTGTCCAATTTTTATACAAAAACACCTATAGTGATTTAAATGTATTCTTGTAATTTATTGTCACTATCATTTGCTCTCCATCACTGCCCCTACACTTCATACAATGATTTTATGTTAAAAGATTTTAGTTTCTATATCGATGACTAGTTTCCATACTTAGATGGCTGTCCAACTCCGAAATAATTTATAAAATGGGACTAATAAATCACTACGAAACGGTCGTCTGTTACGGTCTGGCAAGCGGAGACGCAGAGTGAAGCATTAAGAATGATTTCCTATAGGCTCTTTGCTCTTACTTAGAACCTAGCCCGCTTTCTTTGAACGAAGTGTGAAAGGGGCGGGGCGGCCGGTGGGCGGCTAAACACGCCCACTAACCCCTCTCCGTTAGCTTCAGAGTTCCGAAATTTATGTTTTAGAGTTACGCAGAGAAAATATAAAATCTTATCACCCGTCGTTCCGTAAGAACGTCTACATTTCGGTGTAGACGACACGATCGACACGGGGGTTTTATTTTATGTTCTCTTTTACATTTATAATTCCGTTTTTTTTATAACATTTGACGAACGTGACGTGTGATGAACATTATAATATGACGTTATAATATAATTATAGACAGAAAAGTCAAAAACTAAAACCAGAAAAATATTCACGAGTATAATTTTATAATTTAATCTCCTTGTCTAATTACAAAATATTTTTCTGATTATTTTTAAAACTAAAAGATTTGATTGTTTTTCATCCTGGGTTTAATTTTAAACCTTTTTAAAGTCTGAAAATCTCACATGGATAATCATTTTAGTAAATGTACCAACCCACGTAAACGGTTTTTACCAAACTCTTAAACCTACTTTGTTCAACTAAATGAAACTTTCTGCAACAAAAAAGAATTTGTTACACACGGCTACACATCAAGCTATACAAAACTAGTATAAGCTGACCGTTCAATTAGTAGAAAGACCATATAAAGCGAGTCCAAGACAAACTGGTTTTGTATTGCTTGATGAGTACCTAGCCGTGTGTACAACATAACTTGCGAGACAAACAAAATGCAATTGCTTTTCAATATCCTAGTCTACGTTCATAAAATAAAATTATAGGTGCAAAATATATCCACCAGCATTTACATTTGTTATCGTTAAAAAAAAGGAATATTAAGTACGGAACCCTGTACCTCTATATTCCCACAGTGCTTGGCCGGTTTTGATCGGGGAAACGTAACCAAACTTTGCAGGGAGTTATTTTTGTGGATAACCAGGAGATCATGTGACCGTAATGATCGTGATGACCTTTAAGTATCGAAAACTTATTACTTTACTAAATTTCTAGATATTGTCTTAAGGCTAACTAATGCATACAAATACACGGGCACTTGGGCACTTGACTTTTTTTTTTTTTTACATTAATAATTTGTAATCTTGTTCTACCTAAGAACATTTGAACACAAGTTACCTACATCATGTTTTTGACTGCTTATAGAATAAAAATCCACAGCGGGAGGGGTCGTTTGATGACTACCCATTTAAAAAAGGGTAATCGATGTTTAACTTTTTTTGAATAGTTTCCTTCATAATTCCAGAACTGTTTGGTGTAGTTTGGTCCTCTGCATGATACCAGGTTAAGGTAATTTAAGAATTTTGGGACGTCTTGAAAATTTACTCAAACTATGTTTCTAAGTCACGATGCATGTTTAATGTGGAAAAATTGTCATTCGATTTCGTAAATAACCGAACACAAAATGTTCAAGAATTAAACTATATTTTCCATTAACGCTTCTTTTATTTTAACTTTCCCGCGAAATACGCCAACGGCACAGTAAAGTACTTACACTAAGAAGGTTGTCGCGCACCGTTGCGGCTTCTGCGACGCCGATCGATGCGTGATGCCAGCTAACAAAATAACACTAATTAATTTAACTATAACAATCACCAGCCGACCTTGGAACTATAGTACAATTAATATTCGAAGCTCTACTACTTCTTAAACCTGAAAACGGAGCACTAATTGTACATGAAACATTTCAAAGTCCCTTTTAAACACTTTGACCGCTGCAATCATAATAAATAGTAATTATAGTATTCGCCGAAGTTTGCGAAATTCTTTAAAAAATCAACATTGAATTCATACAACAGTGAAACTAAGTGAAAGAAAAGGTTATAAAAGTAAAGGTCCTGGAAAATCTCCATTTAGCCGCCGCACGCTTGCAGAAAAAAAACCTTCTTATATAAATAACAAACTTCCAGTCCATTACGTAAGAATACGTAAAATAACATAACAGAGTGTAATAAAATGGTGGAGCCGGTATCGTGTAGTACGGCATTGTTGGCGAGCGAGTAATAAACAATCACGGTGCACACACCTGGTCATGTTTGCACACCGCTGCCGATTGCAGCGTCTTATCAGCATATGCACTAAAAGCTGTCTAAAAATCTGGACCCATAAACTAGCCTCTGCCTCGCCCTGGCTTCATACGTGATACAGATTTGCTATCGACGTATTTGCCTATAAAAGTTTCTATGTAGAATACAGATTTATCTCTATTTATGGCGCAATCCTCAATTCTGGGATTAATGATTGCAGAATGCCATATATCCGTTTCAAGCATAAAAAATATTTCATCTCTGAGTAACATGTAAGAAGATACAAAATATTTAACTCGACGAGATTTTATTTCATCGGTGGTTTATTGATACGATGTAACCTTTTGCGAAAACCCTTTACAGAAAAACTCTGCAGGGAGTCTTTAATGCAAGAGGTATAAAGTTATTACATTTGGCCTGCGTGCATTATCCTACATTGAGAAAGGTTCCTGAAAAAAACACTCTGACTACGACTGACCATTTAAACAGTGAAAATATTATTGAAATACCCTTGCCCTTCAGTATACAACAAAGGTGACTAGCTTAATGCATTTTACAATGTACATACTTGAAGGACGGACGCAGACGGCAAGGTGCAATTTGTTCTCGAATGTGAGTCAGAGCTGAATGATGTGCAGTATTAGATACATCGTGCTCGCTTGTGATCTACTGTCGACGACCTAAGCCGATTGGCAGCTGGCATGCCCTAGATTTAAATCAATTTGATCGTTGCAACGTCACTTACCTTATAAGAGCTGTGATAATAGCTCTAGGGATGCAATAGTTACATATTTTTCCAAATAACAATTTGGTTTTTCGTTTTTTGGTTTTATTTTTGGGCTACAATATATTTTGATTCACAACCTAAGTTATTAAACAAACATCCACAATGCGGGTTTCTCACTACTTATTTTCAAAACCAACCATTAACTCAATCGCTTCTAAGAATATATCAATTATTACGTAGATTTGTGTTTTACTGCACCTATACACTAAACCATAATATATGCCGTTCAAATCAGGAGTGTTAAAATTGATTGCGTGGACGCGTTACATATTGATATCAGGACCCATAATTCTACAAATAGGTACTGAAAAAGCGAATAAAGACAACTCGAGTTTCAGTGCCTTTCAGTGCCTTTCAGGGCCATTAAGAAGTCTCGAATGTAATTAATTTTATACCTACAAAATAAATATTACAACCGGATTGTAATGTAAAATATCAAAACATATACCCTTCCAGTTTCCTAGAAACTGGTGTGAGGTTAATATATAATATATTGGAAAGTATAGTAAGGGTCACGGTGGCTGTGACACAGTTACGTTTTCATTTTCAACACTTTAACAGGTTTCCTTGGAAAGGCCTGATGTGTTTCAGATTGCAGTGGCGAACTTGTAGTGTATGTATTTATTGGTACGTGGTTGTTAAGTGTTTACTCTATTCTTTTGTTTACGAAGACCGTGTATCTAAAATCTAATATGACTTTTAAGAAAAAAGCTGCTTGTTTAATTTATTTACCCTCGAATCCACCTCTATATATCTTATAAGGTGCGAAGAGCAGAAGTCCCACCTCTCCGAATCAACTGACAAAAGAAGTGGGCGTTCAATCAATGCTTCCATTTTAGTTCTAGAATAAAATATCAAGCCTATTATTGTGCAGTTGGCGACTGCGCTACATGCAGGTCGCAGGAAGTATGCCCGCTCTGCTAAAGTGTTTTTATGTAGTACCTGAGTGCCTGTTACGTAGTTACACACAAAGTGTGAACGTAAATGTGGGGCCTGCCGAGTGTATCCAGCATAATCTGCATCAACTAAAATCTAATGACAACAAACAAGTACCTAAGCAAGTTAGAACATTGAAAAAATATTTCCCGGCAGACCTGATCAATGTCCTGTGTCGGTTAAATAATGACAAACAGGTGCTTATAACATGTTTCAAAGCTAAATCTAACTCCCGGCTGAGTGAAAGAAAAACTGCGAATCTGAAGCATAGCCTAGCCTATGTAATACGCAATCTTGACAAATTAAATTATGACTAAAATAAGGACCATATTAGTTTTTGGAGGCAAGTGAAATCAATATTTAGGTTAAGTTTAGGATCAAGAAATATATTCGTTTACCATAATACAGTAAACTGTTTAACCGTTAATGTGGTATTTCGACCATTTGTAAAAAGATTCCTTATCCTTCAATAAGAGCGCTTTCACACTAGTGGATTCTACGCTCGGTTTTTGAGACGGCGACGTGTTATTTTTTTGATCAATAAAGCACCACTTAAACTAAACTAATACATAAATATTTCTGTTATATAAATATTATTAAAATATCTAAGGTTCCATCGTTTTGTCATTATCTCTTTTAAACCAGAAACAATGATGAATTCGTAATAATTACAATATAAAAAAATATAATTAGTTGGTATAATTAAATAGTTTGGGAGTCTACCATTGTTAGGTATTTGCTTGTACGAAAATTTTCCGAGCACCTAATTTTAATAACCGACTTTTTATTATCTAAAGCAGGAGTTTTGAATTCGTTCGTGCAAATCTCCGGCATTTACCAACAAATTTGAAAAGATATATCTATTTTTACAAGCTTTCATTTATTTCAATAATATAAATACAGTAGTCCGAATGATCCCTTGTTAGCAGGTCTTCGATCTTATGATGGAGATGAGAAATCGAGGGCAATTTTTGGAAACTAAACTAAAACTAAACTAAGACTGTACGAGCATATTAATTTAATGTTGACACTAAGATGTAGGTACATATGTCTGACTTGCTATGGAGGGGAAGTATCAAGGAACTCCAAGGAAATTCTTTTTAAAATCAATTGCTCTGCAAAAATTTTGCGATTGATATAGATTTGGAGAAAATGATGCAGTAGATGGAGACGTCTAAGACCGGAATGGTTTGCGCTCATTACGGGAGAACTACGTTTAGCAATGGACGACTATAGGCTCATATGAGGATGATGGCTTTGTTATGGAGATCGTGTACGTCAATCGAGAGGGAAAAACCAGGGCGAACCTGAGAAGATAGTAAAACCTGAATTTAGTGGTATAGCCACTAGATTATGAAAAGTTTTATTTTTACACCACTCTTTTTCACTTTGATGATATAGTAGTATCTACCGGCTATCGTGTTAGATTTATATCTATAAGGGTTGTCCTCTCGTTTATAACGAGTTGTACTAACACTTACTCGTACTCTATGTATTATACGGTTAATAAACAAATAGCTAGTGAGTGACGCACGCGGAAATATATATTACGTAAGGTCGCATTTACCGTCTGCCTACAATGTTATACAATGTGGATACGTGACGCTGTTCCATAGAACATTAGTGACTCGACCATGGTAACATTATAACATAAGCCCGTAACTGAAAAAAAAAAACTGTGGAAATATCGAAATATTGTATTACATTTACGTTACGCCTGCCTTCCCAAACATAGTAACACAGTGACAAAAGAGTAACGCGTAATTGGACATTATTTATTAAAAGGTCCAATTAAAACTTTTAATTCTTTCTTGATTAACGGTGTAGGATTTCGTAGATTAATTACTGGTTCGGAGTTTCTTGTATTGAACTGATATAACGAAGGGGAAAGGTGACTGGGGCGAAGGTGAACTATTAGAAAATATTAATTAGTCTCGCCTGCTGAACACTCGATTTCACCGAGAAACAGTTTGCCATCCCCACAGCAAGTCCAGCGGTCTTACCAGATAGATATGCTTCGCCATTTATTTTTCAAAATATTTTTCTCTAAACATATCATTAATCAAAAGATATATACCTAAGAATAAGACGCCACTATAATATATACTTAGATAATTACGAGTGCTTGGCGAAGTATTGGGCCTCCAAAAAGTTTATTTACCGTAAATGCTTCTTTTTTATTTTATTTATGAAATATTAAGTGTACACATACATTTTTAAAACATTTACCCACAAAACCAGTTTTGTGGTTTGACTGTGGGAAACTGTTGCTTCACTTCGTATCTTAGATATCTACCCGCTATATAAACTAAACTTGAACTATGTATGTCCAATAATACCCAAGAGGCAGTGAGTATATAATAACTAAATTTTATCAAGTTTTAGTTTGTAAGATTTTATAAAGCTAAACATTTTGTTTACGCCGCATTGAATACTATGAAAAATAATCCGTATGTTATGCACAATTATCAATTCCTCAAATTCATTGTCGTTGCCTTTAGATCTAATTTTTATATTATTCCACTGAAATAGAGAATAGTTTTCCTGTAGGTTTTTCCGATATTTATTTGTCCTATTGGATCAACAAGTCATTCCGATTTTATTTTTTATTGGTGCATAGAGCCTAGTATTCTTTTGTGGTCAACTAAGTATGTAGTATTCTAAATTGACTAAAACAATAAGTTAATGATACCTAAACGAGAGATTTCGCCTTTAGTACTGGAGAATTTTATGATTGGTTCAGTCTTTATTAGAAGATAAAATTTATGATTATGACATTTTTACTGCAACTAGGTACTTGTACTTTCTTCTGATTATACGGACTTATATCTGTATTAGGTATTCTAAGTGAAAGGTTTCGAACATTGGCAAGCAGGTTATGCGTATCTCAATTGTAGTGGCCTATGACGTGGGGGTGCCGGTAATTCTACTCATAGAACTTACATACTTACCTAGGTAGCCTACTTCTACCTAGGCAGGAGGTACCTTGGAAAGGCCATGCGTCATAGCGCCATACGCCACAACTCTAATTATGAATCCACAAATGATGACCTAATTTATTTATAGGTATGTTTTATTTTAAATTCTTGTAAATTTTTAGATCGGGTGAAAAAAATTCAAATATAAGTATACTAGCTTCCGCCAGCGGTTTCACCCGCTTTCTGAGGGAAGTACTTTCCATACCCGGATAAAAAGTAGCCTATGTGTTATTCTGATGTATAAGCTATATTGTGGTAAAGTTTCATTCAAATCCATTCAGTAGTTTTTACGTGAAAGAGTAACAAACATCCATACATCCATACATCCATACATCCATACTTACAAACTTTCGCCTTTATAATAGTAGTAAGATTCGTAGCCTTAAAATCAGTGGTCAAATTAATAGTAACAATATGCTGAGTATTGCTGAGGCACTTAATTATTTCTAAACTGTAAATTTATTTTATGTATACCTACTCTGTGCTATAATGCATGCCATCATATTGTGTGCAAGTTGATGACGATCGATTAAGTGTGACGCTGAGTATGAAGTAGGTATTAGGTACCTACAGTACGTAGATACGGTACGGACATACTTTGCACAACTAATCTAATTCTGCATTATTATCATATACAGTATAACGTATATAGCCTGGTCTTGTACTTGCGCAGGTAAAAGAAAAACATTACACGGGAATTATTGTTAAAATACAAGCAAGTATGGTTTGTCAGCTAACGAAACAATTAACTAATCGCCACCTAACTGTTCCATTCATACTTTTGATTGTTTGCACTCGTGTCGCATTTAAGATAGACTCTCCGTTTTTGGCGGCATATCCGTATATTGCCGCATACAATTTGAAGTTTTTCGAATAAAAGCTTTCAATCAAGCAAAGGTAATTCGTAATGAAGTGAATGGCGATCAAAATGATCGGCTGCCTCTAATTGTAATTCGGGAGGTGGTATAACCACTGATAACCACGTAAACCCATGACTATTGTCGAGAAAAACTACAATAAGTTATTAAAAAAGGTTTAACACTAGATTAAATAGTTTCAGTGGGTTATATAGGATTTTTTTTAAATAAAATAAAAATGTGCCAGATTTTTTGAGTAATTTATCATTTACGACGCGCGATAATTATGTTTTCAGTTGGTTCCGGTGTTTCAACCCGACCAATCCTAGTGCGTAAGACTAATAAACAAGCATAGAACGTAGGATGTTTAAAAAAAAACGGCCAAGTGCGAGTCGAACCGCGCTCAGCGTTTCGTGAAATCTCTTAATCTTGTTTTTGGAAAATTATGATTACTATTCTATATACTCTTGCACTTAAAAAGCCCTGTCTCACAAATTAAAAAAAAAAAATATTCTATGGTGCAGCATCTTCTGCTTTGTGCTATTTACTGTTTATCACTGTTTATTCAATAACACTGAGAAAAATCTTGTTGGAATAATGTTGGAATTTAATAGTTGGCCTCCAGGTGCATCATGCTTAAGGACCTACATTGTCGATGTTACATTAAACAAAGGAGAAAGAGGCCAAGAAGAAATACAATTGTTACCTAATTCTTTGGCTCTAAATATTATTTTCGCTCGTGTTTCTGTCTACAAAAGAATGCAAAGAAAGCAGTACGATTTTTCCCTTATGAGCCATTCGTAGCAAAACCAAAAGAGGATCCGATTGCGGAAAAATAAAATTCAATAATTTGTAATATTAGATTCTATTGTGGTTGCAAACCTATACATTTACTACCTGACGTCGGTATGTCATTTTTATCTTTAACTTAAGAGAAAATGTTCACGCACGATGGTCGTTTATTCTTCATTTTAGATAATTGCCACTAAGTTAATATATATTACATCTTTTAAAAATATTTATTAGGTACTCGTTAATCGAAAACAAACGAGTAGATTTACTAAGAGCCACTGCGTTAAAGTTTCATTCTGAGATATCCCAAACACCTTCGCATTAAGCTTTAAATAAACTGCACTGAGAATCACTCACTTTGAATAAACTGTAGAGTAAGACCTAAGTTCACAATAAATTTTATCGAATTCACAAACTAGATCATCATCAATTTATTGTCAAAACTTTAACCGACTCCGATGAAGTTGATAATTATTCTGACCAAGTAACAAATCCTCAGTCCCGTTTCATTAGGCGTTAATAAAAATTTCGTTGCAGATATCAGAAATAATAATGATACAATATTTGAATAATTCAATGGCTTTCCACTTCATCGCTCTTACTTTTGAAAACTAATGGTACACATTATATTCATGCCGTGATGTAACATCAATTAAAATATTAAGCATAGGCGCCCCTTTAATGTTTTCTTTGAATTGTCACACGAAAACAAACATCAAAAAACTTTTGTTCTGAAACAAGTAACTGCAAACTTTTGGGGGTTTTGAGATGAAGAATTGACTATTATGTATTGTTTGACTTTTTTACTTTAACTGAGGGGGAATTTCAAGAGTAGAAAATCCAAGAGTCGTCGCCGATGTACTCACTGTAGCAGCTCATAGTGGTAATGTTGCGCGGGCGGCTGCAGCTCATGCAGCGGCAGGTAAAACTCGTGCACTCGCGCGTACTCGCGCGCCATGCCGCGGCCCGCGTGACGCGCGACTCACGCGACCGCACCGCGCGACGTTGTCACCCGACTGGCGACACTAACACGGCACTACACGACGCGCACCGGCCACGGCACGCATCTATCCACAACACCCTCGACACAGCCGGTATGCTCCGCGCCGCTCACCAACCCTTACTACTCACATATTAAGGCCCACTCACAACAATCCCTATACAAACTATACATGAAAACTGCCAATTAGAAAACAAAAAAAATGTGTACTTTTAAGAATTTTAAAGAATTTTTAGCATTTTATAGTTTAACTGTACAAATAAAAAATAGATAATTAGCGCGTTAAAGACCCATTTTTTAGAATCACTAAACCACCCACTGAATTATCGGAGCTATCATATAGTTAGCGAAAACTTCAGCGAGCAACCCGCTCCGAAAACTATATGAGTAAGCTAATTTGATGTCGTGTTCAATTCAGGCTCATATGATTGGTGTAGGTAAGCTATCGGGCGCATCAGACTCGGGGCGTGCTACCATTTTGAAAAAATAGCCCACGGCGCGCATTAGGTTGAGGATGTGTGGGGCCGCGGCTGCCCTTCAGTTGCAAGGTTGCACTAATTTAATTATATTTCAATGTTTCCTACATAACATGCATCGTTCTCCACTACTCCTTTATCATTTTATTCCACTTTTGGTCACAAAAGAACTGATATGCCTCATAGGCATTACTAAACCTGAACTATATCGAAATCTCTCTATAGCACTAGATCACTTCGGGCACAAAACACGCTTTTTTTTAGTTTTTCACATGATTTGCAACTGACTCCTCAATAGAAAAAGAGAGACGCGCGCGATTTCACTTCCTGCAAACTGCTAGGCAATATGTTGTATTCTAGCGCAATCATGAACGGCTAAAAGTGCATCGCGATGACGGAGCATGGCCCTGAACCTGCCCTTCACCAATGGCAGCGGCGCATACAAACCTATGCCGATAGATTTCAAGTGGAGCTAATCCAGTGCGCGCCTACAATTCTAATGTACTCAATAGTGTAAGATCGAACAAGTAATGTATAGGCAATTCAGAGACGTTGCAATCTCGAGACGTGTAATAGCTTGCTTACACGTGCCACAGCTACAGCTAGTAAACATATCGTAATATTATGCAACTGAACAAAATGCACTTAGTATTGTATGTAGCGCATATACAGAGGAGTTACTCACATCGCGTGATGACATTACGAACTACGGATGTCATTGAGTGGGTCAGCCTGACTCTGTTGCATGCAAACATTTAATAATAATAATTAAATAAAAATTGAATGCATAATTTTTATGAAAATATAGGGTAATATTTCCGGTATTGACGTCACACACAATGTAAAGACGGCGTGATAACTAGAATTGCAGTGCTGAATTAGGGATTGCCAGTAAATTTATATTTAAATTATCATCAGATAAGTGCCCCACTAGGTTTTCATAATCCCATCTCAATTCTGTAAACTCATGCTCTTATCACGTATCGGAATGGTGCAGAGGCACCTATGTGGAAAGTCTTTTTTTAAGAAAATATTTCCGAGGTGGTCCCACTGCCACCAACTCAAGATCAAGCCCAGAAAAATCGAGAACAACTTTTCAAAATTATAGAGCACACATGAGGTAAAAAATGATATTCATTGTTTGTCAGAATCGACGAAACTGCTCATACGTGTATTGAGGAGAAATGCCACACCGAGACAGATATAGATTGCTATTGCATTTAAAATGATTACGAAGTAAAGTTTTGTGAACTGCGTAACGACTTATGCCAGTTACCTTATATTTTGGCCTAGTTATTCGCCTTGAAAAGAAGTTTGAACTTTTTACGGAAAAGAAAACATAAGCGAACAAGCCAGTGGCAAAATAAAAACAAGATAAATAACGACATCTAGAGTGAAGCAAAGGTGTGTTTTCATTATTTTGATTTTCTGTTTTTTGGAAGTCCGTTTATATTTATTTGGTTTAAATTTTTCAAATAGTAAATTACTCCAACCATAAACCAAAATAATATTTTATTAAAGAATCACAAATAGAAAAATCTTGAATTGAATGTCCATCCCATTTGTGCATGCAGTAGAGGTGTGATTGCAATACGCGCCTGACTGCCGATCAATAGATGATTTAAACAGGTTTCTTATCAGCATGCGTAAGTGGTAATTAATCAACTTTAATCGAAACTACGTCAACTGATACCGAACTTTTTCACTCAACTTACCACCTATTCATCTGGTAGCCTTTCTATAAATTTTGGTTTTGGAACGAATACTAAAAAAGAGTAAAGTTTGTGCGGAAGTAGATGAGAATCTCTGAATCACCGTCACAGTACCGATTTCGATCATTTTTCTGAAGTAAGATAGCCACAGATTTTTGTATAGGGAGAACGAAAGTGTAACTACTTTTAGGACATTTTAAAAGACTGGCTAAGTTAACTCTAGAATAAGTTAATTAAATACCTTTCAAAACATCGGAATGCGAAACATATTAGGGCCCACTAGGTCGACACTATCTTAAGGGAAATGAAAGAAACTTTCTGAAATACCAACCTGGCATTACTTTGTCATTACCAAAAATATTTGTTACTACATCAGTATAACACCGCTTCAAATTGTTTCCCTAAAGAAGAGTTTGCTGCATAAAACGAACGTAAACATTAAGGGAAGAGTCAGAAACACAAATAGAAAAACCGAACAAGACTTTATGAATAGTTCAACAATCGAATATATTATGATATTTTTTCATCATAAAAAACGAATAATGCGTCGACAGATAAATAAAACATACTTTTGTAATGTGCACATCAAACCCGTTCTACTCCCCATTTGGACTAACAGCTTCTGTTGTTTTTTCAAATTTAGTTATAAATAGATACTCTAGACATTTTTTTCTTGTTTTTGTAATCTACAACGATGCTACTTTCCAAATTTCATAGCGCTAGGTCAACGGAAAATCCCTGTGAGTTTTCATTCCGTCGAAATATGCGTTTTTATAAATAGAATGAATGCATAGCCGTATCATTCTGTTACGTAAACCAAGAAGTTAGATTTTTTCACAACTTCATGGAACTGGAGACCGGAATATAAAGTATGACTTTAGCTCAAGTGGAGTCATACCCCAGGAGAAAGAAGAGTATTGCCCAGCAATGTGGCGCCATGAGCTTTACCTCCAACACTGAAAGGGAGCCAAATATATAATAATTCTTGGATGTTTACAGTTGTTTTATTTGTTTTGTTCAACATCCGTAGAACAACAGCTGCTTGGTCATCGTCGTCAGACCATCACGTTTCTGTTTAAGCTACCCACGTGGCGCAAGACGCTGTCGAAATAATATCCTCATATCACTGCATGAATAAAACGGTTTCCGTCACATTTAGCCCACTAAACTGAATTGATTACTTTTAGTTATGCAGCAAATAAGCTGATGTATGTATGTTCGTGTGTACAGACTGCTCGAGAGAGTACAAAGACACGTTACTGACAGCATGTTCCTACACTGCGTGGTACACTTATTATTCACAGCGCTCAGCAACAACTGCCCCATGTTAGTTTTGGCTAAGCAAGTAAACTAAACTCTTTGTAGTACGCAGAAGTATATTCATTACATTATACGAGTATTGTTCTACGTAATAGATCATGTTAATATGGTAGTCCACGCATAAGATACTCGTATTTCGGCTGAAAATGTTATGTTATGTGCATAATAGCCCAAATAATTTAATGAATGTATTACAAAAACAACGGTAAAATATATAAAATGTAAAGTCATATGCTAAACCATAGATTCTTTTTAAACTACGTGGTACTGTCGTCGACCTCCAAATTAATTCTTATACCTACAACGCACACAATTTCTATCTAGAAACTTCCTACCCATGAATTGGTTTTGAATTTACCTAGATACAACTGAATTTCATAATTAAGTATACACGGAGCAACTGCTATTTGACCTCCGTAATTTCCGCAAACGTTCGGAGAAACATTGCTGTATTTTGAATTGGATCCGTCATTCATTAATGTTCAGGCTTTTTGAATTTTGCGTCGTCGCCGGACCCGACAGTAGTTAATAGTTTTATAACAAATCTTCATCGATTTACAATTTACAGGCATTGAGCTAATTGCAATAAGAAATCTTAAGAATACGACCGCAATTAATACACTCTTTGAATATGTCAGTTCATCAAAGTTCATAAAACTGAATTTGTGAAAAACTGGTTTGCCGTATTATTATAATTTTCAACTACATATATGACAACAATGTCACGCGTATCGGCATGTAGCCGCCGCATGCGATCATTGCGATCGTCTCGTCACTGCTGACATATTATGCATGCGACACTACATTTTACTTTCAATATTTTTTGCACAAACAGTCCGTTTATAGAACAATTGTATCTAGTACAATCGTAATAACAGTTATCTTAGGAATTGTCATAAATTCAAGTAATCATATGCTAGGCCTCGGCTAAGCGCTACGGGATTGTTCGCAAGAGCTACCGTGGTCCTGGCACACAAAAGGACTCCAGAAGAAGCAATAGTGGGAGTAAGTCGGTAAAAGTGTGACGCTCCCTCTAGTTGCAAACATAACGGGAGGGGTTATTTGATCGCGGGTTTGAGGGCGGTGAGTGTGGGTAGCTCACCGTCCGTACTTCTAGGGACAACAGGCCCGTGTCGGTGGCGCGTTCTGTTCCACGCGCTCCTCGAAGAGATGTCAGCAACACAGGAGGGGCCCCTTCAGGGCCAAGGTCTGCTTGGGGTGCGGGTTGTTCGTAAGAGATACCGTGGCCCTGGCACACAGGGACGTCCAGAAGGAACATAGTGGGTTTTAGTCAGTAAGAGTCTGACACTCCCTCCAGCTGCAACCTCAGCGGGAGGGGTCATTTGATGATTTCCCAGGAAAAAAAAGAAACGGGTTATTTGATGGTTTTCCACAAGAAAAAGGCCCGACTAATCAAAATATAAGGACTTATCAATAAATAATACCAAAGAGGATAATGAATAGGTTAGCCAGCGAAATAGCGAAAAATATCAGTTTACTCGTGCGCCCGGTCAGTGTTACCGGACACTCGTACTAATCACCCAGAGGG
The DNA here is from genome assembly GCA_958496145.1 of Heliothis peltigera. Lineage (NCBI taxonomy): Eukaryota > Metazoa > Arthropoda > Insecta > Lepidoptera > Noctuidae > Heliothis > Heliothis peltigera. The sequence continues at coordinate 9,634,822 of OY292321.1, read as the reverse complement.
GTTAGTATTCCGAAGAAATCTTCCGAAGCAGGTTCTTAACACCGACATCTGACACTTCAAGACTATTGCGTCACCGGTGCTCGTGACAGCTGGTATCTGTAGTGATATTATAAAGAAGTACATAATATTGGTAGTTGTACAGATACTTTGACATGTCTTTTTATTAGACAATTTTAATAATTTTATTCTACAGAATTACCAATTAATTAATCTCGCAGTTCAGCCTAGAGAGGATCATCACTGCTTAACCGGACCCGTGTGGACGTCTAGAATTAAAGCCCTTTAGCCATAGGAAAAAATGCTTATAAACTAAGCCATCTCCTGTGGGGTACGAACCTCGGCTTAGGGCGTCGCTGACTACAGCAAGGGTCAGGCTGGATCATAATTTTAGATGATACTGGTTCTGGCGTTAAAGATTATTTCCTGTTTACTTTATTAGGTTATCCTTATGCATAAATTATTTTTCTATTAGGTCCTTTGTCAAAAATGGGTCATCGAAAGCACCACTAAACCTACAAAATAACAAGGACTATGACGTTCTATTATCATACTATCACGCATTGAACCAATGTTATACCAACCCTAGCCTGTAACTTTGATAAAATCTGTAAATTTGTTCCAAAATTTGAACCAACTTGGTAGGGAGAAAACCGCAGCACGAAGCAATCCTAGTTCAACATCCGGTTTGTACAACATTTAGTCTCGAGGCAACTATCTTAATAGACAGCAATTAAGTCAATATTTACATATCAGATGAAGTAGGTATCACATTTTTGAACTCTCTTGATTTATGATGAATTACTCATTGAACATTTAAGAACTTCTTGCATGTTTTGTACTAACTTTTCCGAAACCAATAAAAAAAGCTATTAAAGATAATTGTGAGTATTTTATTTATTTGTAAATCAGTTGTCTGCTAAGATAGATTCCAAAACTACATTATAACAGTGGAAATCCTAGTAGTAGAGATCATACTAAGGTTTTATTTACCACAAGTCTTAAAGTCAAAGTCAGAGGATTTATTTGCACATGAATACAGTAGATAAGTAAACATTTAATAGCTAATCGATGATCATGTCGTCACACTAGCTGTTATTTTTAAGTGAACAGTGCTACAGACGTTTTGCGTACAATTGCGCCCTTTCAGCTCACCAACGAAAACAAAATACCTGTTGCATCTGTCGGTGACACCACCCCTCCCGCCACCCCGGCCTGCCGTCTCACTGGCAGCCAAGTCGCTAACTATATCTACGCAGGTACAAATACAAAACCTAGCATCGATTGGTAGTTTCCCAAATTGTTACCACGGGTTTTCGAAAATACATTCAGAGATTTTTTGTTTTTCTTTCGTTTAGAGTGAACAACGTGGAAAATAAGAGTCAGCATATAAAATCAGGGACTCTATGATAGAAAACACTGAAATTAACTTCTGTTTGTTTGAGACATAACTAAAAGTAACTATGTCACGAATTCAACGATTTCAGATTTTTTGATTAAACTGAAAAGAACATGTCAATTACAAAGTAACCAAATTCGACATACACTAATTATGTAAAGCTTGTTTTGTAACAACAATCCATATTACAGCCCCAATCTCAAGCTTATCGAGTTGAACTGATAGTAGGGCCACTAAACAAAATGCGTACGCACTTGACACGGCTACTGGATGCTGAATACGGATTACAGATATTATCGTACTGTCGCACGCACGGCGCCCCCCGCGTGGCTGTGTCATCCAGTGCCTTCATTGTGTCCCATGACAGGATGGACCGAATCGCTACTAAATAGTAGGTAAACATAAATGGTAGCTGGTTAAAGCTCTTTATTTGGGAGTGCTTTTTAGACATGTGTCCATCAAGATCAACGCAGGCGTTTTAAAATAATTAGCTATCAAAGAGCCTCGAGTATGTTAATTGTGAACGCACGCAACAATTTCTGTTTGAATAAGATGTACCTTGATTTTACATAAAAAGCCGTTCAGACTCGCCTTCTACTCTAGTGCTTGTCGCATTTGCGAAACAGAATAACTTTGCAAGTTAGAATAACTGAAAGCAAATTTTATCAGGTAAACAAGGTTAGTTGACTTGGCCATTTTCCTGATAATGCACATTACACCAAAATGTTACCATCATGGCGAATTTACAAGTAATGTAGACTTCCAATGGCCAAAGGAGCCTTCTAGGTATAAAAATACGGAACCCAAATTAAAACATGTCTGGAGCATTGCGCTGTACATTATAAACTATAGTATTCTGGATATGGATGAATGTTTCGATTGTTACTCTTCCACGCCGAACTACTGCACGGAATTTGATGATATTTTTCAATGACGTAGCTTATACAGCTTCATAAGTGGAGGCGAGAAGAAGTATCCTCTACAGAACAGCTTATTTAGAATAATAACGGCAGTGCAGTGTACCTGATGTGTCGATAGCGCGTCATGAGCACGTGCCTCGTCCGCGGCTGTTGGGGGCGCCGCTGTTACCTGCAACATACAGGAACCTCAACTTGGCTAACCACATTGGCACCCTGCCTCTTAAGCCATACACTGGCGCGTCATAACTCGCATTTTCTGTTTCACCGATCTTGACGTGCTGACGTGACGACTTGATGAAAAAATTGCAAGGATTGCCGTACAAACTATCCGAGCCAGGCGAGCAGGTGGACAGAATAGGGACTAATATTTTTCCAGCCTATTAGTTAATTCTACCAGATTTGGAAAACTATCAGATCTGTGGGTGGACCATTAACATCAACAGCTAAATCAAACGCTATTGTTTGAACAGCTTTTTATACTCATCTAGATTCATGGGAATGATTATTATGTGAACAAAGCTAAGTAGCTTTTTTTATAAATAACGACTTGTGAACAGGTAAGATGTAAATAATGGAGAAGAGATGGCAGCCAAGGTTAATGTTATGGTGGTAAATTTGGTGATAAGCAATATGATATTATTAATTAATATCTGAAGTGCTATTCATATTACGCTATTCGACTTCGCGCGTTATTAGCGATATTCGACTCAATGATTGCTTGAAGCGATAAAAAAAAATATTTAAAATATTATTTTTCGATGTTTATGGGACATATCTGTAAAAGTTTTGTTACTCCTGAATATAATCTTATCCACTGTGAAATAAAGTTTGCCACGACTTCAAGAAAAAAAAAATTTGGATGAAATGATGAAAGTTGAGAATGAAGTTACATAATTCCTTTTTATCCGCATAGAAACTCCATCAAGACAGAAAACGACTATTACTATAACCTAACTAAAGATTTTTTTATCGTCACGCGGATAAGTATGTCTCAGGTGTCCATAGTGCGCAAGATCTTGTTCACAATAACATACATTATACTTATTCATTCGTATACAAATCTTTTTTGAATGCTTGATGGTAAACAGGTACGTTCCAGAATGTCCATAATTTGTTACATTTCAATATGTTACAATTTATGTTTGCAAATAAGAACTGTGTATGAGTCACAATGTTTCTGGATGAGATAATCTGCATTATTGAATCTTTTATTATGAAAATAAACTGCCTATCGGTATACATATTTAAGAGTCACCTTCCAGGTCGAGTATATTAAACATAACATATTCACCACCAAAAAAATTATCACTTAAGTGCATGTCACGACGGAGCTTTATAAAATGAAAAGTTTAGTTTGTGGTATTTCGTCTAGATTGCATATTTAAGTTTTTTTGTCTATAAAAATCCCTCTGTCGCTTCTAATGTGTATGTGTAGTCTACGATATGGAAGATCAAACCAAAAACTCGTTTTCTATAAATTCATAATTGACGAAGGAAGATTGAGGTTAAAAATACAACGCCAATTTAAGTTGGATCTTAAATTGGCGTTGTATTTTTACCAACCCTTGAAGAGAAAATGCAAATTGGCGCATATAGCCGAGAACGGTAATGATAGGACCCACACGAGGTGACACGAGTATCGAACGACACATCGAAAAAAGTAATTAATACATTCGTTATAATTTCGCACTTGTCAACAATAATGATATTGTGAAACTATTATATGCATTTACTTTTATTTTACCTGCGCTTGCAAGTTTTTTTACGTTTTTCAACAAGTTTACTACACAGCCTTATTATTAGAATGGTAAATTGATATATATGTTTAAACAAAATATTCAAGTTTCATGTTATTATTAAAGTATTTTAATGACATTACGAATAAAGTGTTGACGTTTGGAATAATGTTGAGAAAAAAGCAAAATAATATTTTAGTTGTGTATAGTAACTTGCGTTAGATTTTTTATTTTCTTATACTACATTTTTTCTGCGTGTAGGCGGTCTGGCTTAGGCATTACTACAAGTGAATAAAAACGTTCATTTCAAATAATTTATTTTAAAATCAGGAAGAAAATTAAAAATGAAAATATAATATTACTTTTATTGTATTCATAAAACAACTTTAGTGTTCATAAAAAGCGTAGTTGTAATCAAAGAAAACTCCTCACTGAAATTAAATAATATACACTTTACTTTCAAACTAAGTTGCTTTCAAAAGTGAATATGTATCATTTCAACTGGCCGTTAGGCAAATATTGTCACGAAACAGTAAAAAAGGCTTATGGTCCATGTCCCTCGTTAACAGGCGATTAAGTTCGTTAGCTTGCCGTGGCAAGTTAAACTAGGCCGCTGAAAACAGATTAGTAGGAACAACAGCTCTGTACTGATCTGACCGTAGCATAAACTAACAAAACAATGAAAACAATAATCACTTTCAGCTAACCGTTAGTGTGTCTAACTACCTACTACTCTCTTCGTAAATGTAATCTAAAATTATGAATGTAGAAAACATGCCAATTATGCTTAAAGTGGAGTGTTTGAATGTATTATCCAATTACAACCAATCGTTTTGAATGCTAGTAGATTAAGCAACGCTTTTCGCGATTAGGCCTTGGATATTATTCATATATATCTACATCATTAAAAAAGTTCAAGTGGTAAGGTGCGTTCCTCGAACATAAGCAACATCGAAGGTCCCCCTTAGGGTCAAGGTCCGTCTGGGCTCCAGAAGGAACTTAGTGGGTTTTAGTCAGTAAGGGTCTGACTCTCCCTCCACCTGCACCCTCAGCGTTAGGGGTCATTTAATGGTTTCCCACGAAAAATAAAAAAAGGACTCAGCATTGACTTGACTGCGCATAGATATGAGTCATCATCAAAAGCTAAGAACCTCTCGGACAAAGCGCCCAAGTGAGGGGCGCTTTGTGCTTTGTCTGAATCTACGCACACCACGGTGCCAGGAATCTTTGCTAGTGGGTGAACGGAATGGAAGTTTCAGGACTGTTGGTACTACATGATTACTTCATACTCACCATGGTTTAGGTACTTGAATTACACAATTTACATGAAAACGTCAACATCGACGCAGATACGTACGTGTAGGTAATATAATCCTTCTAGATTCATGAGACATGTTTAGTCATCGGTCAGATTATTTTATTTTTACATAGCGAAAAGCGTAAAACGTTTTAATAAGAAAATGTCAACCTATTTCGATCGATTTTGAATAATTTTCCGATATTGTGTTGTGAAAAGTCCTTGAACGGTTGATAAATTCATACTGTCTTGTTTACATTATATATTTTGACGTTCCATAATCAACAAAAAGTCGATACTTAGAAAAAAACTTACAGGATATCGACGTCAGTGGCTTAAAAAGTACGTTTTAGAAGCGAAATGATTTTACGGGGAAATTGTTGTACATAATCTCATGGTTTCAACTTAGCAAATTGTGAGATGCGTGTGTTATAGAGGAGCTAGTAGCCTCCCACTGTGTAAACAGCCTGAAAGTGGTACTTGTACTTCCTACAGTAAATATAAAACCGTTCAAGTGCTACTCGGACTCGCGCACAAAGGGTTCCGTATCATATAAATCACGCCTATTACATAGGTGCCCCCTTAAATATATATTTTTAATATAATTACTCATTTTGAAAGTAAATCAATAATATACCTACTCAATATTGTAGGAATGTGTCAAGCCACTACTCGTTGCCATTATAAACATCAAGCAATAACAAGCGAAAAAACAAGTTTTTGGGTATAATAGACTAGACCCTTATCAATTTTGTAAAATAATGCACTAAGTATATACTTTGTAAACATTTCAAGCATCTTCCTTTAACCGTTATTAAAATCGGTTTTATTATAGTTTTTAGCGGCAACATACACGACAACATCGAAGGGATTAAAAAGTTATAAGATTCCGACATACTCGTAAGTTTGCCAATATTCTATTCGGCAGGCCGGTCAAGTGGTCCACAATACGCAGACGGAAAATAAAATACTGCTCCAACAAAGTGTTCTACTGGAAAATAATGTCAATAAAGGGCACAGTACACAGTTCACGGGTAACGCAAAATGGGGAACAGTTTACGTGAACGTTTTATTTAAGTAAATATCGAAAATCGATGCGAAAAATAGTTGTCAACAAATACCTAGTAGGCAAATAGTCATCGTACAACAAACAAAATCGTAGTGCTTTAATTATTCCCTAGTTTTCTATGAACCAGGGTTTGAGTTTTTATTTACTATTGAATATCTCTATGGGTAGTAAAACAATAATATATGTATTTTTTTTTGTATATTGATATGAATAATCCGTTCTACGATGAAGGTACCTAACTACTTCCAGTAAACTCGCACTGCGGCTGCTTATTTATTATTTATCGTACAACAAACTAGGAACAGTTTCGGTAGCACTTCTTAGGGCCTAGTGTCTATATTAAAAATAATACAAGAAACATCTCACGATTTGAATATTTCTTATTTTACCGGAATATTACGTTGATTTATCTCGTGAGCGACAGGGTATATAATACGAACAAAATCTAATGATAGCTGGAATTAAATAAACATTTATAAAAGGAATTTACGTATCGACGTTTAATTTGAAACGTCGTACTAGGCCCACTGTTGTATTACGACTAGGTAGTGACGCCATAAATAAGCTTATAAGGCTATGCAAGATAACAGGAGACTCGACAGATAGCTACGAGCTAACATCATAATGCAAATAGCAACATCCAAAACATTTGGTAGTCAAAATCCTTGAGTCTAATCAATGACGTTGACATTGGAAAACAGTAAATGACGACATTTAAACAAGTACTAACTGGACACGCTTGTAAGTTCTATTTCATCATCATCGTGATGTAAAATGTTCATGAAAAATTGTTGATGATGATGATGAACAATTTTTGTTCTTACTTAGAGCTCTTGCGATACTTTCTGTATATTTTTTGTATAATGCCTATTCGCATTTAGTACCTAGTGAATTAAATTAATTTTAAATTATAAGTAGACACACTTTAATACAAGGTGCCTGTTTTTGTATTTATGGTGGGTATGTAGAACCTGTTTCACAACTTTTGAACATAATCTAGCTACTTACTGAATAAAATTAAAATTCTTAAATGAGATACTTTTTTTAGTACAACCTTCTAAATAATTTTTCGAAACAATATTCTAACTTTATAATGTGTAAGGTAGGGAGTCGTATAATGATTCCCTTATATTGCAGGCTTCACATCATAGGAGCGTAAACACTAAACCTCTACTTTTCAGTTGACACAAGATACTAAAAGTAGTACTTAATCTTTTATTTGTTACCCAGCTTATTTTGCTTTAGCATGTTATTCAAAGTACGGGTTCTATGGAACTTTTGAATTTAAATATTTCTTCCTTTTTATTTGTTTTTGGTTGTTGGGCATGACTTACCTATATGGCGAAATGCATAGAATAATATGCCAATATTTATTATTACCTAATTGGTGACTTAAAATATTAATGCAAGAGTGAGAACACATCAAAACTAAACTTTTCATATTAGCATTATGTGCCTTATGGTTTGAATGCTGCAATTTAATATGAGATGAGAAGTTATAGAAAGGAGAATGTTAAGAAATATGTGGAGGGTGACAATAATGAATGGCGAGGAACAAATACATATGTTAGAGGAAGACAAGAATAGAAAAAAATTAAATGTGTTGGCTATAAAATTGCAAATTGGTCTCGTAGTTCCTGAGATTAGCATGTTTATGCATAAAACAAACAAACTTCAACTTTATAATATTATTTTATATAGTTGGTATTTTATAGTTTTAGAGTAGTTAAGCGCTTTTACATATGTGTAACAGGAATATAGTAACAAACTATGATCCTTATTTGAAGTTTACTTATTTTATTTGTGCTGATTTGATCATTTTTTGCTGCATACTTGTACTTGCATCCATATGTTGGTAATTTGCCAGTGCATATAAACCCGTGACTAGTTATTGCTAACACCTAACCTGCCAGACAATTCATAAATTTTCTTATAATAATAACAGCTTCTGGAGATACCGACAGGAAAAACAGGAAATGATGTATACCTATACAGGTGCAGTCTGAGCTTTCATTTAAGTATATTAAACTTATCCGCTGAAATTACTGCAATATATGAATTACAATATTTTTCTGGTGCCTGGGTAAATACAATGTACCTTACCTACAAAAAGGTTACAGACAAGGTATGTTGAATAGTTATAATCAGTGTTCAATGGGAGTGTGATAAAAAAACACTACTGGCCAACAAAATTCATACCTACTGTTTTGATTAAAGTATGTATCTTGTATGTATGTATGTATGTCAAATAGTTGTCAATTACCATAAAGTTTTCCAAAACTTACTTTAACTATTGCAGTAATATACTAATACTTTTTGTTTGTATTTATAAGCTCTATTTTGTTATGAACTGTCTACGAGAATCAGTAAACATTAATATTTCATTACAGAAATAAACACTTTCGGAAAAAGTTTCTTTATCAGAATACCCACTGTTTGATCATTACGTTAAAATGATGCACGCGGCCCAATTAGCATATTAAACGTTGAAACTAAATAAAAGTACTCACTGGTCACACTGTGAAGTTTTAGACTCGTTGGGAAAATCTGCCATTCCTTATTATAAAGCATGGAAACTTCAAGAACTTGTTAGTTCGTCGGATTGTTATCACTGAACTGGCTAAAACTTTGTCAAAGTAGTATCAATAGCACCAGAAAAGTTTCAAACTCAGTATGTAAACTGTGAACTATAAACTACTAATACAAAAGACAGTAATTAGACTTTTTATATAATTATAAAACTGACACACGACTGATAGCAAAAACACCTTGGCTGTCGTACGCAGTGCACACACACAAGGATACAAGTTTACAAACGTCAAAAGGAGCGCGTTTCATAATAACTTATTTTACTACAGTAGACAACGTGAGCATAAAGTTGATAATGTTCCTCAATAATGTTTCTCTCCTTGTTTGTATTACATCAATTAAAGTTCCATACTTCGTATCTTCGTATATCGGTTTCGGTTGTCTAGATACGTCAAAAACTTTATTACCCGCCGTATTCGTACTCGGAAATAAATGACTAATATTTTGTCATACCGATTCACTTCTGTATAAATTAACTGTCTGGATTTGTATAATTAAACATAAATTTTCACGACATAGTCGTGTTTTTCAAATTAACTAGCTACCCATTATCTAAGATCTTATTACAATGAATTGTAGCCATGAACTTCACTGAATTAATCACGTAGTTAATACGTCATAAGACGATAGATTAGGCACTTACCTATATTTTGTCGCACAGGTGGGTCATAGCCATTAGAGTACAACCCAAGTCAATTAACTGGTAGGTATTTTTAGAACCACTTTTCTTCTCATTACTTGTGAGCTGCAAGTTTAATCCCAAGCCGTAGGTAATGGACAACGATGAATTGTACGAACTGCTGCTAGCGCAGGTACTCGTGCCGCAAATCAGTGCAAGTTAAACTCCGGTCGTGTCACATGGACTGAATAAAAGTTTTAGCCGAGTGTTTTGTGTAAATGTTTAGATTACACCGTACTGTACACAAGGAAAATAGGGTTCCTCTGGGCACCATCCGTTATTAGCTCTGGCGGTTTGCTATAATAATTTGAGGGTACCTACTGAACAAATGAAACGAATTTGTCAGTTCAATGTGCAATTTGGCATTTATTGGCCTTCAATAACAATCACTTATACATTATTTTAGAATAGAATTATTTACAATGAACATAAATGATTAAAATAATTTTCCAAACTGTTCATTGTTAAAAAAATTAAAACTCTTATTTAAGTGCGCTTCACCAAAGAAGTCCTGCAGAATAGATGGACTGTATAATTGTAAAATTTACATACATACACAATGCGATGATTTTACGAGGATACTATCATCGTATAGGGACTTCGAGAGTGGCGTGGACTCCAGTTTAAATTCATCGACAAAATGGTGTCAGATTTGGTAATAAATTTCATAACCACAGTCAGTGTGGTTCTTGCCAGTCAGTGTAATATAAGTTGTTCCAAAACCGTGTTCGAAATAGTTGTGATGTTATTTCATACATGACACATGAACTTGTTTTATTCACATAGAATGACAAAGAAGTACAACGATTTGGTTATTGAATCACAGTGGCATTGGGGAAACAACATTCAGATTTAAAACACAGAGCATGAAACATGAACTTAGTGTCCGTTATTTAATTCCAAGTAAATTGACGAGTGCTTGTGGCAAACTTTAAAATTATGTTGCAAAATTTTGTAAACCGTGTTGAACCAGAGCCAACTTAATTATATCGTTATTTCAAAAAAAAAACAATAGCTTTTAATTAAAATAATCAAAAACTTGACAAGAAAAAAAATAATAGTTCTACATAATTATGATAATATGCATGGCAATTATGAAATTTAAATTGCAAAACATTAAGATTTGGAAGCTAAAATATAAAAATCGTTACAAAAATAGAATAACGACAAGTTATGAAATATTTTTCGGCTTTTCATTCGACGTCGGTGGGCATCATTTTCAGTAAAATTAATAAAATGCAATTACCTGGCAACACTCGAATATTTATAAACTCGAATTAAAAAACGGACATTATGTGTTGAAGAGGCGGATGTCGATGAACTGTTACAATTTTATAGTAAGTCAGTAGATAGAACAGACATTCTCAATTGATCCTTTGAAAACATAAAATAAGAACATGTAAAACAAAATACATAGTAAATGCATTTGGAATGAATTTAGAATAAAATATTATAATAAACTTATATTTTTGGTTCCTCACATTGATTAAAATGGAATAATAAATATTCAGTACAGTCAATTCATTTTGTTTTAAGGATTGTCCAACATGAATTTCGAAATAATGATGACATCCATCAAATTGATCGAAGATAGTTGGGAATGTTGACATAGGAGGCGGAGGCAGACTAGCACGATACGATGCGGAGTGATTCGTTACTGACAACATACATAAATCAATATAACTGAAAATTCACTAATAATTATTGATATTGGTCACCTAAAGCTAAAACTTAGAACTAAAGTTTGTGTAAATTGATAAATAACATTATTGCCAAAGGTAGAGCGACATAATTTCATCTTAACTAACATTCGAAATTGGAAAAAAATATCTTTAAAACGAATATGAAATCTCTTGCCAAAAGACTACATGTAAATAAGTAAAAAATAATTAACCGAATAAAATCTTTAATATAAATATCGTCTATGAGATACAATTCATAATGATGATTAATTTATCAACACTAAGTCACTTACAGCGTAAAATATTGATGTAATTAGAAATAGTGAGTACACACAACAAAAGTGTTAGAAAGCTTAACGAATAGGCACCTATAAATAACAAAATGACATAGACGTCAGGCACTTACGTAGCAAAGTAAATTATTTAGCAACGGACGAATATCAAATCATTGTTACGATGTACCTATAATTTAGCCTCACATAGTGCACCACTTCAATTCGGCTTACAAGTTTATAGAAAGTAGCAGCATATTATGAGTATAATTAATAAAATTATTCTAAAATTGAAATGAATTAGTAAAATATAATAATCGTTTTAATTTATTTATTGGCCGGATTGTGGTTTGCATTCATTATTCGAGTGTTAGACCGTTATGTTACTTAAATGTAGTTTTCTTTATAAAACTTAACTATGAAGTGTTGATATGCACTATCAGTGTGGTCCTCGAGCGACTAGGTTGTTGCCGTTCGCCGGGAGGAACCTACGATACTGTACTTGGGGTTCATCTGGCGTTAGGCCGCAAACGCAACATACATGCAAAGTAAACGACTAATATATATTATGTACAATGTGCGATAACTTAATGAAGAGTAATTAACATCGTATCGTTGCTGTTGACAAAAGGCGCGCAGGACACAACACAGAACTACGGCCCGATGCGGGTGTGACACATTACTTCTTCGCGGCGGGATCGTTCTTGATTGACCGATTTTCCTTCACTGGAATCTAGGAGGTTTAAATCAGATATTATTATATGAAATACTGGATAAAGTATTCTAAAAAGTTGAAGAAAATTTATTTACCGATGCCCGTTGATCTTCCATACGGCCGCCTTGAGCCTTCATGAGGAATAGGAAGAAGTCGTCATCCGGGACAGTTCCCTTGGGGCGCTGCTGCTGTTGTTGAGGTTGTTCGGGACGGGGGCGCGGCTTCGCTTGCTCGGTGCGCTGACGCGGTAGTTCAGTGCGCTGATCCTCCAGACGGGACCCCTATAAATTGTAAAATAAACATAAGTACATTAATTCAATCAAGTAATGCAAAACTTGGTCTAAATTCCTGGGTCGGGTAAAAAAGGTCTAATGGGTTTTCAGAATCTTTCACAAAGCAGAAGATGTCTGGACGTCTGTGGTACACTCTCGTGCCTAGGAAGGACTTAAAGCCGGTGTCCACAACGTTTTCCGAGAAGCAAATATTTTTATAATAAATTGTACTTGGAGGCCGGCACGCGGATTTCAGAAAGCTTGTTAGGTGATTACGCTGGTTGCTGATTCGAGAAGATGAATAATGGGATTCTGTGTAGGTACCTGCACGCGAGCAATCATTTCCAGGAAGTCGTCTTCGGGCTTGGTGCGGGTGGTATGCTGGGGGCGAAGGCCTGGCAGCGAGGTGCCCGGTGCTGGCTCCTTGTTCGGCTTCTTCTGCGCGGGACGCAACTCCGCGCGTTGAGAGTCCATTCTCTCAGATTGTAGATTGTTTATCATATCGAGCATAGCATCGCTAGACCTGCCAACATTGTTTCATCGAATTGAAAAATCGCTCTTTATGCCCTTTTTACCATTCATTTATTTTATTTAATTTGGCAGCAAAAACGTACTACACTGACAGCTAAAACATTCTTGAACATGGTATTTTTATTTGATGAATAATGAAATATAGTCATTTAAAGGCTAGAGTAAAATAATCGGGTTTCTCTGGCGTCTCATTATTAAGAAAAAAATCACAAAGTCTCTTAAATTTGGCAGTGGATAAACAAGAAAAACTTTAACGACACATGCAATTTGATATTTAACTCGCGTTTTCTTCTTAAGTGGCAACATCAAGTGAAAGCTAGCAGTGATCAGAGCTGTGGATCGATTGAAGTGTATCTTTTGGATCAAGTGTTATTTTTTGCGTTCTAATTTGAGTACGAAAAGGTTCTTCTTAATCCAAGCGCTAGGAAAATGTATAAGCAAATCATTTAATTAAGAATTATTACACAAGCAGCACAGACAAAGAAATTACCTTAAAAGTTACGAATTAAAAAAAAAACTTCAATCATTGTTCTTACAAACTGTACTCCAGATAGAATAGGTTTTATTTTAATTTTGAGTCGCAAGTTAACTGTACGAAACAGTCCCTTGCAATAGATAAAAACTGTCAAACTTTACCTGCTAAGATACGTGTGAGATCAATTAGCGTCGCCTTTAATACCAATCTTCGTCACGAGTGCTAACACATCATGACATGAGTCGCAAATATGCTAAATATGTAATTATATTTAACTTTCCACAGAACGAACCAACAAATAACCTTTATTTCACCTGGCCACTACACTGACAGCAGTTACCTATGGTATTATCTTATATCTCTTAAACCGAAAACTGCGGGAACCTTGTAAGTAAGTGACGTCAAATATTGTGGAACATTGACAATAAATAGGTACTGACCCTGAATCTCCGCCATGCTCTGTCATCACTAGCCAACCTAGCAAATACACTGATTTAAAAGATATGAACTGTAAAGTAAGACGAAACAAAGAGTGTAAAGGTAGGCTCTTCGATTTAAGATTATGTGACTAAATGATTGGCACGAAATAAACACTGCATCGTCACTTGTAGAGTCGGCAGCGAGAGGCACGCGCAGTTGGAGAGATAAGTTTCGTGTAGATACCAATCATTGAGATACCTAGAGATAAGAGACGAGTGTCCATTCACATTACGTAGATAATAAAAATAATATTGCAGGCTGCTTGGAAAATAAAAAAGTATGCAGTGTAAGTTTGGAAAACAGCTAGCTATATTGTTTTACCAATGTAGTACCTACATGGCAAATACGTGTAATTAAAACAAGAACGCTATTCGGTATTATTATCCACGAACAATTTCAGACGACTTTTTCATTATGTTTGTAACTATCAGGACTAGATTTGTATGACAGAAATTATGTTTGAAAAAATAAACAGAAAAAATAAATTACCCCATGCGCATTGCGCAGTTCCGTATTTTTATTTTTTGGAATTTTGACGTCGGGATTGAAAGTTAATGGAAAATTTTCTTGATCAATTTAGAACATAAATACATTTTATTATCATAATATAGTAGTTGTAGTGTAGTAGATCTATTAAAAAATCGAAAACTAGGGCGTCTTATATCAAGATTATAATATTAAAAACTAAACACCAGAATAAATGCGGCCGCCTGCGGCTCGAATGGCTTCCTACATATAACATTTTGTTCTCCATGCTACGTCACGTACACCTACGTCACCAAGGAGCGTGCAGTTCATAACTATTTCGAACAATCTCGAAGCCTCCGTCGAATATTGTATTATTGTTCTCTAAAATGGTGAAACTGGCGTTGCCCGTTTATATTTCGGGCGATGTATCTTGGGTGCATCGATAGCAGGAATGGCTACGCAGTAGATATTATGTTCTAGGCATCAGAAATGCCGAAATACCTACTTCATAAAAATCTCGGAACTTAAATTATTTGTTATATTTTCACTACAAGTAGTAGATATAGATTTCCAAAATTTCTACATACTTTCTAAGTTTGTCTTGGACACCAATGACTGATTAAAGGTGAAGGAAAATATCTCGAGGAAAATAAAATCCTGGACTATAAAGTCTGAAATCTCCAACCCGCATTGAGCAAGCGTGGTGATTAAAGCTCAATCTTTCCCGTGGGAGAGGAGGCCGGTTCCCAGCAGTGGGACGATAAAAAGGCTGTGATGATGATGATGATGAATGGTTGTTGTAGGCACTCAAAACAGACTGATATAAATCCATATTTGTTTTAGAATTCACGAACAGGCTTGAACCCGCGTACATTTACTCATAAAGTTCGTGCAGTGTTCATATATATAAATTCTGATGACTGACTGACTGATAAAAAAAAGACAAATAAAAAGTTGGGATGTCCCCATTTTTGCATAACGAATAGAATCTGTTTTGTCGAATGAAGGTGCTGATACTGTTTCGGGACTCCTATAAATGCTTCTTCCGCCTTAAAGCAAACTATCGTCATCGTCACATTAAAAAAAAAACAAGAAAATCATGCCCCGAAATCTTGCTATATAAAATGTTACCAAGTTATGAAATTGTGTAAAAGTACTTTTGTACATAAATTTTTCAGGAATCGGTGCTTTAGACATACACAGCTTACAGCAACAAAAACTTAACTCGCGTAAGCAGAAGTACTCCAATGAGGTCGCTAGACTTTATTTGAACCTTATTCTAAGTGCATCAACGCTTTTATTAGTAGCATGTTTTACAAAAGGCGAGGCCTACACGCGCTTAAAAAAATGAAGCTCGTTACGTGCATATAATATGCTGGTTAGAAGTAGCTCCAAGTTCCTGACAAAGATGAAGAATGCAAAAAAATGAGTTTTCATCGTAATGTAATGAGGAAGTATTACGTTGTCACCATGGATTTATTTACGGGGGAATGTCGATCTAATTGTATATAAATGCCAGTGAAAAGACTAAGATTACTTACCCAATAGTTTTGCCAGGGGCGGTGATGGCAGGCCACGGCACTTTGTTAGCGGCCGGTTTTGGCTTTGGTCGGTTCTCCTTATTGCTGTTCAGCGTGGCACGTTGCTCGTCCATCCGTCCAGACTGGCATCTCAGCACGAGATCGAAGAACGATTCAGGGTTGTCTTCGGACTCGGTGCGCGCGATTTCAGTCTTAGATTCTGCCTCGGCGTCTTCTTCGCGTTTCTTCGCATCCGGAGTTATCTGCAGGAGGTTCGCTGTATTAGAACATGTCACAGCACATAAAATGATAGCGTAGGCAGATTAACACTTGTGTCACCTCCGAGCAGGTGCACCCCATGTTCGACAAGTAGTATGCTAGATTTTTTATGATAGCTCGCTTGACACGACTGATTCGGCAGGCGTCCCAATAAGGAATACGGGACCGCTGGGGATTTTTGTGATTTTATCCCCACTAACACTGACCTAGATCAGGTGTGTGTTAGGCAACATAAGGACTGTAGCTCTTATGGCTTTGACACAAGGTTTACATATATATTTTTTTCAGAATTTATAGAAATGAGTTTACAGATTTCGGGGAAGGCTTAATTGAACACCGATACGAGCAGTACATCATAAAAGTGACATAGGCTTTCAATTTATTATAGTTTTATTAAGTAAAGCGACAAAAGCAGGATTATAGATTCGATTTAAAATAATAAGTATTACGCGCTTTTCATATCACGAATTCAAATTAAATTTGATATTATGCTTTACTTTTTTGAGGTCGGTATTTATAATCGAAATAAAAATGATACTGACAACGTTACCTCAATATTCGGATCGGTCTGTAAGTAAACATTTTATTGCATGTACTTAAAAGATTTGTATCTAAACTTTGTGGTATTAATATTCAACACGTTATGAACGGAGGATTTATTTTATTATACTGAAGTAGTGTGCATTTGGCAAGAAATTATTTACCTGTATGAGAGACAACTGCTCCATGCTCTGGCGCCTTACTCGAAGCGCATTGAATGGTGTACGCGGTGCACTGTCGTCGTCGGAGGGCGGGGCAGGAGGCGACTCTGTCTCCACCGGCATCCCGAGCACCTTGCGGAGATCGCTGATATTCATTTGAGCCGTCGCCATTCCGAGGACGTCTCCAAGCTGTAGACAAAAACCATATACGTTATATTAAAATGTAGCATGTAGAAATAAATTTAATTTCAGGTGTAAGGATTCCAAATCTGGAGAGTACGGATTTGAGATAAATGTAAAGGTCGTAGTCATTTTCATGAATGTTCGCGTTTCTCACTCACTCTCTTGTTTGTTGGCCAGATCAATAATGATAAATAGTTGTCGACGATTTCATGAAGAGGGAATTTTTAAAAGATAGCCTTTAAGATGAGATTCAATCTAAGATTCTTTTTACCCCCGGCAAACTTAAAGTGGGGTCTATTATGAGGTTAAGCAAAGCCAGGCGCTTTGGGTTCCTGGATGGGTTACCATCTTGTCATCACGAGGTCCTCGGTGAAGACACGTTAAATTTATGGTCCCTGGTGTTCTAAAGACCTGACCAGTCTTTCTAAAACTAACCGGGTTGAGAAGGCTAGATAAGCAGTCGCTCCATGTAACACATTGCTACATTCAGTTACATTAGAAGTCAGCCATAACACAGCTGGGAAAAAAGATAGTCGGCCGTTTCGAATAATTTCGAGTAATAAAGAATATTACATCCATACTTTTCTTCACATAAACATCCAAGAAACGCGCGAAAAGCAACCCTGTTTAATGCAAAGAAAAAAACACTAACTTTACGTTAACAAAACACTCAGAACAATCGTAGACACTTAATTTGTTTACAGAAGAACTTTACTTAAATTTTACCTTTAGCGGTCAAGCTGATTCACTGTAAAAGCGTATGAACAATCTCACATTATCATTTTATAATATTAGTAACTGACCGGTTGTTTTTTGAATCAAATAGGTCAATAGGTTTTCAGAATCATCTTAATTAATTAATATCATATCGATCCAGTGCTCTAGCTCCCGTCATCCATTTCACCCAATTCGAAATTCACTGAATGCATACGCTTATTTTATTAATAAAACTCAATGTGTGTACGTAATGTACATTTAAAAAAAGAAAGCTTTATATTAAAATTATAAAAAAAATATATAAATGCACTCGTAGAACCGACAAATCGTTTAAAAGGTTCTAAGAGTGATCTTTTACATTGTATTTGAACTTACTAGTTCTCCCGACACTGACCTACCTCAAATACACTTAGATCACTTTAATTAAGAGCCCGCGGTCGGTAGTACTCGTAATCTTAGATGCTCTTAACTAGTACATGCATTGGCTACAGTTTAGGTGCACCAATCGCAGCGCTCGACCCCAAACAGGACCGGCGGGCACCACTTCACTTCATAAAATTTACCTATCGTTTACTTATGACTGTTTAGTATAATTAGTTTAACAAAATATAATAGATTTCTTTTTTATCTTTAGGTGAACAAAGATTATATGAAAAAAATATTGGATAACAATCTTCAAATATTAATTTTATACTCACGTTTTGTATGAGCGGGATTTCGGAAACAACTTGAACTAGTTATCAGTGTGATTACTATTTGTAATTGGCGCATGCGCTAAGTCGTCGAAATGACCAATCAAAACGTTTTGAATTTAGGCGCGAAGGCTTCGTGCGAGGTCGGACAGAGTCGGCTGTAGCCGCGGACACCTAGACGGCCTGACGTTGGCCAGGGGAGCTATGTACACACAGACGATGCACATTGGATCGAGTCCGTAGAGCGGACACGGGATTTTAATAATATAGACGAAGATCCCAGGGCGGTCAAAGATCCCTTATTTTTTAACTACCTTACGATAAAGTAAGTTTTTTGACTACTAAAACCCATTCCTTACGGTAATCTAAGTTTATACGTTGGCTGTTTGCTTACTCGCATGAAGCTGAAAAAAATATGAATATGTCGTCAACGTATCCCAAGCTCATTATGGCGAATAACTTATAAGTTACTTCTTCAAATTAATTAATAGAGCATACTAGGTACAGTTTTAGGACTGATAATATACTACTACTTGTTTTTTTTTTTAATTCGCAGAAAATTTTCATTATGTCCGCACGTTTCTATGACTCAGTCCAATGCGACGTAATAATGCCCGATGTTCGGTTCATTGTACCACGTGAGAATTGACAGTTTCACAGGGGTTGCTTGCCGGCAACTATTTTAAGGCTTTCGGTAGGTCGATTCCTAAGCGTTGCTTTGTGAGCACAAGTTATTTAATATGAAAATGATTCGCCGGTAAAATTATACCAAGTTGATATAAGTGATCTATAGGAAGTCGCCTCGGTAATTTATATTCTAAAAAAGGAACAATGCTAGTGCTTATAATGTGTAGCGATTTGTAGATATGTTTAGATGAGATTAACTGTTTATGTGTTCTACAGATATGTATTTCTTCCTTATTTGTTTAATTAATGTTTAAAGGGTTTTCAATAAGAACATGAAACTTTTAGAATAACTTTAAGGTGATGAAATTAATTAATTACTTACTAATACTGAATACAGATTCATAAAGAGAATTAACGAGATTGTATGGGTATGTATATGGTTTCATTCCTGGATAATTAATTTCAAAATGATGATGTTTATTGATTTCAATACCAAGGATCAATACGGCGGTTATTTATTTTCGGCAGCTGTTGGGTTAAAAAAAAGTAACATAAGCAATTAAAACGGAAAAATTATCCTACACGCTGTTAATGCCTTTTCCTCTTCAAAATCACTGTAATAAGCGTTCAATCATAAAATAATCATAAAGTTACATTGGTACATCCTAGATTTCAAGCTGCACTCTCGTACTTGAGATACATTGACTTACCAATACTTTGGGCGACATGACGGTATAGATAGATGGAAGTAATGAATTTGGTTTTTGTAATCACCCTGTACAGGATTATTGCAACAATACAATCGAATCAGAAAACTGAATTCGAAATTCGTCAATACAAATCAATTAAAACCAGTCACAAAATAACTAGCACATACCTTTGAAGAGCTTTCTCGACTCCATCATTAGGTCAACTCTAAAAGTCATTTTTTTTGTAGTGTCGTCAAACACGTGAGTATCATTTTACCTAATGCGTGCCTATAATAGTCAAGAAGTCGACCTCAATTTATCAGGTTTTCCATCATCAGATCCTGGACTTGATGATATGGGACCTTTTCAGAAGAATACACTTATAAATAAAAGTATAACTGTCCAATACAACGACGGTTATATGCGAAATCAAACAATATCCTCCATTTTAGGAATTATTTAAAAAGCTTCTTTGTTATCCATTCCGTTTTTTCATCTAGGAAATATGTGAATCACAATGTTTATACTTATATAGGGTCTAACAATACTAGTGCACCATAGTTTTACAGATCATCCAGTACATGATCATGTTTACCACAAAAAAATTTGAATGACCTAGGGGTCAACGATGGCGTTATGCGTTCAATTTGGCGACTGTGATGATAAATTTAATAAAATATGTTGTTTTTATGACGTTTTTGTGGTAATAGCCTGTTCTAGGTCACCTTTAAAAATATAGTGCACTAGTATTGTTAGACCTTATAAACAGATGCTTACGAAATAAATAAGAGTTTCTTTACTTTTCTTGTTAAATTTTGTTGACAATGACGAAACAGTGTTTAACTAAATCACTGTCTAAACGTTTTGTATTGTACAGACGCCAGCGGATCAAGCTACTAAAATCTGTCAAGTTTCCTTAATAAATTTTCAACTTTATTGCTGAAGAAAATTTGTCAGTTTCAGTAGCTTGATGTGCTGGCGATATCATGAGATTCTGGCTACCGAGATAAGCTATAAAAAATAGCAGTAGGTAATTATGTATACCATACCAAAAGGCATTTCGATGTAGACTGTCATGCCTGAAATGAATACAGATAATATGTATTATTCATGTAAGGATATTAAAAATATTTTTGAAAATACTGTGATGCAGAAAATAAGATTGATTAATTAGACAATGAGTAATTTATAAGCAATATACTGTAGACTACTACATAATGAAGTAGTTTTTGGTGCTGTGTGAAAAGCGTGTAAAACTGCTGTGCTATTAAACTACAATTTCATAGCTTAATGCTAAAAACTTTTGGTTACCAGATCTATAATCAGTTGTTATGTCCAGAAATCATGTGTTACATATTGTTTTGTGAACAACTGAACTGCACTCACCTAAATTATTTTGTTACACGTGTCAATGACAATATTTTTTAAATGTACGGTAATACATTCAATAGTATTCAAAATTCCAGAATATTGTATCACTAATATTTTTGAAGAAGACAACTTAAAAAAAATTAAAGGTTTAAAGTAATAATTGTAGTTTTTGACATTTGTATGAACATAAAACTGGTTACATCTTTTGACTGTGCTGTTCTAACTTGTGAAATGTATATAATCGAAGACAGAGAGATTCGGACCACCGTAGGCGTGGGTCTGTGGGTGGTGAGATTTGTTTGGCTCACCATCCGTACGTCTAAGGACGATAGCCCGTGTCAGGATAACAAAAGCGAACATTTTGAAACTGTTAAAGATTTTTGCTTAAAGTACTGTCTGATGTCCTACTATGCAGTTTGTAAAGGTACTACAGTAACAAGTGAGCTTGTGGTACGACAAAACGTAATGAATTTATGTTTTTATGCAGCCGCTTTGAGACACTTGGCAACGCCTTGCAACACTTTAATGAATTCCATGCAAGAGGTACAGATGTGGGAATGATTAACTTGATACAAGTTGTTTATCAGCATGCAGAAGCTGAAAATTATTTTTCTGATCAATTATTTTATGATGTTATAACTTTGCTCCAATATCCATAGGAGATATTTGACAATTTAAGATTGTCTCGGTCTTAATTTTGATAGATTATGAGAGTTTCACTGCCGTATACGTCTTGACGTGTATCTTACAAGTCAAAACGTATACGGCAATAGACATCCAAAAATGACGCTCCCACTCATAAAAGGCCATAAAGAGTGCAAATGTGAAACTATCCTAGATTTTGCGACTAACACTATTCAACGCACACTAAACACCAATACTGCATGAATAGCGTTACCTTGTACAAAACTCACTTCTTTGGATATGTTGTAGTGTTCGTTGGCGAAGTAGAGGGCCTTTTCGTGGTTGCCGAGTGCGGCGTGGGCATTACCCAGCGACCAGCAAGCGCGGCCTTCGCCCACTCGGTCCTGAAGTCGGCGGGCGGCGGCCAAGTGACGTGCATGGTATTCTTCGGCTACACGGTACTCGCGCAGTAGTGTGTAAGTGTTGCCCAGTGAGTAGCAAGCCTGGGCCTCCACTGCCGCGTCACCTAGTTCCTCCGCCAAGGATAGCGTGCGTCTGCAAGAGATACCACAAAATTCATTGCTAATTGCTAATAATCGTATGAAAGTACACATACTAAGCTAAGTTTGTAGATAAATATTTTCTGGTCTGACATTAAATATCGCAAGACTATGCTTATAAAACATGTTTGTTGCGTTTGCCAAGAGATTGACTGGTTATTCAGAATTGGACATTACTGTGAAGTGATGCTTTTGACCTCATGCTTCCTAACCAGGCTTGTTTAAATTGATAAAAAAATAAACACAGAAAGCATTTTTTATCACAAGGATAGCTATTTATTTTGCAAAAATAAGCACATTGCATGTGACTAAATTTTCGCAATCTTTATCTTACTATAAAATGTTACAAGATGCTGAAGCAGTGTATTTATAAAAACTGATTTAAAAATACCATGCCTAAAAATAGATTCATTGTATCAATTAGTACCTACCCTTTTAATATCTTGGATTTATGCTTTTATTTCTGCAGAAAAGTAAATAAAAGATATTAAAGACGAAAATCCAACATCAAAACTGCGCATGAGCATTATTTGTGCAGAATTAAATTATTATAGCATATATCAACCACAAGATCCATGAATCAAATGGATCAACATTTGGTTCTATTTTATTGTTCTTATTGCCAATCCATTTCCCTTACTATTTAAATTCTAAGAATTTGAAGATATTACTAGTATGTATTTATCTAATGTTTTTTTGTAGATTGGTTACTTTAAATGTGGTATAACCGAAAAAGGAAATATAAAATTTTAAAAAAGTCAATGAATCTGTACTAATGTTACAAAGCTGAAGGGTTTATTTGTTTGTATTAGCTTAAGTCAGAAACTACTGGTTCGTTTTGAAAAAGTCGTTGTTAGCCCAATTGATCGAGGAATGCTATAGAGGCTACTTTTCCCGCACTAAAGGTTACTTTTTTGAAGCATATCCCTTGGGAAGCAGGTTAAACCGCTGGCAGCAGCTATGATTTAATTTGTGAAGATGGATCAATGCCAATAATAAAAACAGAATGAACAAATGAGAATTATTCCCACAAATACTTTGAATGATCCTCTAATACTTTATTGAAAGCTTCATTGATCAGATTCAAATAAGTTTTATTGCAAGGTATACATTCTAGCCAGCAATTTAAGTTACTTTTAGCTTTTTTAATGATCCCCGAAGCATTGTGACACAATAATATCGCCAAGGTATAGATTCTAGCCAGCACTTTAAGTTACTTTTCCTCGACTCTGTCATTTTTAGTGATCCCCGCATTCTAACACAATAATATCGAACACAGCTCAGCAACCGGTTTATTTGTCACATGATATACAATTCGCTTTATAAAAACATATATATTACCATATGCAATGCAAATGTTGTTATGGTCATATCCATTGTATTAGAATTACGATTATTATACTAAAAACTGGTAAGTTTCCTCAAATAAAGAATGCACTTATAGTTGTTAACAAGCATTTGAAATTCAAATCGCAATGCATAACAACACAGGATTTTACTGTATACTTGCTATTTTATGAATTCAGTTCGATTGTCCAAGAGCGACAGTCGGCACGATCGACCTCGACGAACAACATTCTTATGCATAATAACCAACTATGTAACTTAGTAACCCATTACGGTAAAATATTTACGTGTTCCTATTTAAACTATTGTTGCGCAGAGCCGTCTTAGGTACAAGAAATAGAACAAAATTTTCATTAAAAAAGCAATTATGAAATACAATTTGTCTGCTCTATGGTAAGTGTGAATCAACATGCAAAGTACATTCCAAGCATGCTTCAAACTCTCTAATGGTACTCGCATGATCATATTTCGTAAAATACTAAATATTCATGCAGTATGCATAACTAGTAGGAATTCTATTTGTGTTACACTGAAAAACATCATATATTCGCTATTTTGGGCTGCATGCACTTGGAATCTAAAACTACTATAACAATTCTTGTTTGGTGGTGGTACGTACTTATAATGTTCAGCGGCATTTTCGAACTGTCCGAGGAATATGTGGGAGTTGCCGAGGTTGCTGTTAGCGCGCCTTTCTGCTGCTTTGTCACCGAATTCTCGGGCAATTTGTAATCGCTCCGTGTGGTAGCGGATGGCGCGAGCGAAGTCACCCAGAAGGTAGCACGTGTTTCCAAGGTTGCCGCACGCGCGCCCCATAGCCTGCCGGTCTCCGAGGCTACGCATCAGCTCGAGATTCTCTCTGAGGAGTAATATAAACAACAATTGAATATTACATAGTATGAGTTATTTACCCTTGTTTTACCTATGCCTCCAAGGGGTAGAGTTAAGTAAAATGCGTTAGAGATTGTATTGTAGAGTTATTCTTCTATACATATGTCTATAGATTAGATACAATGGAGACTCTGGAACCTTAGAGCTAAAGGATTCAAAAAATAAAGGTCTCAATGGCAGCAGTACTTACTCATAATATGATACTGCTTGCACCAGACACTCGCGTACTTCCTGAGGGAAGTGGCCAGGGTCATTCTGCCCCACTCGACCCAGTTGCTTGCCTTGCGCGTGGTACACGTTGCCCAGGTTGTAGAGCGCGCGCCCCTCGCTCAGCTTATCGCCAAGTGCTCGCGATATCTCCAGGTGGCGCTTGCAGCATTGTATAGCCTCTGCAAACTTGCCCATCACTTTCAATGTATTCCCTAAATTTCCTGAAGCTTTTGCTTCTCCTAATTTGTCATTCATTGTCCTGTAAATGACATGGAAACAAGACATAAGAGTACTTCTTACAAAGTGCAACAGTTTTATTTTTATATTTTGGAGTATATTATCAATAGTGTATTTTTGTATGTAGACATCACTTAATTCTTACCTAGCTAAAGTTAAGTCATGTTTATGATACTGCATAGCCATAATGTAGTCTCCAAGATAGAAGTATGCATTGCCAAGTTGACTATATATGGCACTCAGGGTCCTCAGATCATCAGTGCCCGCCTGAATAGCGGCTTGGAAGAATGCAACTCCAGCTCGGCAGTCACCAGCCTTACACAGTCGTTCTCCCTCCAGCGCCAGCTCCAGACACATAGAGCCTCCATCGCAGCTCTGCAAGCCAGGTCACAAAAAGTTAAATTCAGTTTGATATATTCCAATTATGTAGTGAGTTATGGTTGATTAACCTTATTAGTAACCATTATTGATGCATATACTGTGGTATGTTGCAAGCTTATTTGTTATTCATCATGTTTATCTGGATAACAATGCTTACACTTAGAGAATGATTTTCACATAATTGTGAGTGAATGAATTCATGAAACTAAACAAAAGATGTAAACAACAACTTAATGCCTGACTCATTAAATATTATGATTAATATTCTATTTGATGTGTAAATAAACCACAGAGTGGTGTGTCACGTTCAGTTTAGTGAATAATATGTAAATTTATGGTAGAGTCCAATGGTTATTGTATGGATGATAAAATGTAAAATTTTATATTAAGATCATATTGAAATCAAGTTCACAAGTCAAAAGAATCATGAAATACATTTAGCATAGAAATCTTATAGTTTCGCCAGCAGTAGATAGTAACGTTTAAATGATTAGTGGCAGAAGAAAAAAACCAATTGACTTAATTTACATAAGCAAATATTAATTTGACAGTGTTTAGACTTTTGACAAGTTAGGTAAAACAAGAAAACGGTAGGTATGTTGTAATTACGGAAGTTTCAAAAAGTTTTGACAAAGTTTTCTTTGTGTCAAACATATGCTAACGATGCCTCATAATTAATTCGATGTTCGTATCAGATACGTAATAATAAATGACGCTGTGCATCACTTGTATAGTGAAGCGCGCATAATCAATCGGGCTCAGGGCGGGAATCGGTACTACGTCGCATGCGGATGTCCACACTTATAGGTCACAGTTTCCGTATTAGGTTCCCCTTCGCAATGACTCACTATTACATTTTAATAACGGGAAAACAATCTTCTATTCAGTATTCAATCACAAGGTAATACAGTTAATGTACATAATTAAACATGCTATAGAATGTAAAAAATATTAAAGTAGTTTAAGTAACACAATACGCCTAACATACCTGTGCATCAGTTGATAGATTCTCGGCGCTAGCACTCACAGACATCCTCAGGTTAATATAATAACGAAAAGATAAAACTAAATAAAAATATCTATACACTATCAGAATTTTCTCATAGTTGTTGTGTTTTATTTACTTTGATAGTTAACTTCGCTGGGCGTGAACAGTCGTTGCAAAAGTAAATCGGCATGGATTGGATCATTTACTTAGAAACTGATCTATGGCTAGAATGAGTGAGCTTTGTTATTTGAATGAATGAATTGAACATATCGAACGAAAAGAATGAGTTTGTAGAACGAACCAGATAACCATAAACACTAACATAATATTTTGAGGACTGTAACAAATTCTATAGATCCTAATTTATAACTTTAATAATTTAATAAGAATACATAATTATTAGAATACAATCATTGGTATTTGATTGTATTTCTTGCAATTTAAATTTTCTTGCTGGCAATCACAGAGGGTGGCAACTAAAAAAAATTGTGAGATAATGTTGCCATTGTGAGGTTGAAATTACCAAATAGTAGAAATAGAATTTAATAAAGAAAATATTGTAATGTAGCGATTAAAGTAACATTTTTTTACTTACATTCCATCTGATAATTCCATGTATCTCACCAGGATATAACTACGACTTCGTTTAGTTTAGCGTTCTATTCCACGCACTCCTCGAAGAGTAGTCAAGCATCATTTGCGAAGCCCCGTAAGGCCGAGGCCTGCCGGGGTTCGCTAGATTTTTCGCAAGAGTTAAAGGAATCCTGTCGCAAATGGGCTGCAGAAGGAACCAAAGTGGGATTAATAATTAAGTGATACGATTAAGTAGGTAAGCTACTACAGGGAATTGCAGCCTGCAGGCTCCTGTAAACTACTTTTTTTGTCACTCTCATTTTTGATTATAGTGATCAGAATGTACTGTCTTTTTTTAAGAATTGCGTCATTCAAAAAGCTTATTACAATTAAAGCAGGTGTTACTCCCACGCCGCCGTCCCGATGAAAATTGTTCGCGCACTTAGAAACGTAGCCTATCGCTTACTTCAAAATCCTAAATGCGAATACCAGACCAGTTTCTATGATTAGCATGTTTTGAAATTTAGCAAATGATTAGCATGCAAATCAAACAAAGTCTTAAACAAAAACTTCTGCTTATGTTGATACAGATAGATGTTGACTATGAGGGTAACTTTGTTTTGGTTTACAACGATATAAATATTCCACATTACAACTCCTAGGAACAGATAGTTACAGGTAAATGCCTCTTAAGATATTTTACAGTTTTTCTTGAAATCTGTTTCATGAATGACCCACATTCATATTTATGTAGGTAGTGGATAGTCAAAAGACCCTTATATTACCTATGTCTATTAATTATAATAGTTAGTTCTTGAGGTTAGTGCTTCAGAATTATAACTATTATTGGTGTGTAGATTTAATAGATTTGAATAAATAATCTTTGTCTACGTAAATTTTATATGGACGCTTATTCAGCACAAACGCATACATAAATTTAGCCTTTAACATCCTTAAAAACCACATAAGTAAGGTAATATCACAAAATTAATTTGAATAACGAAATCTTAAAAAAAACAACAGAGGGGGACTGTCACTGTAAATTTAAACCACTAGTTCAAATGGGGTATCATTATGAAAGGGTTTGATCTGCACATTACAGTTTATTTAAATATTTTTTCTCATTTATAGTAAAAAATGTAGCCTTTATACATATAGCTACGTAGTTACGAAACACACGGTGGGCCAGTCCGTTAAACAGCAGATGTCAGGTTTTCAATTAATGAATGTTATGATTTAAATCCACCTCTGTCATATTAGACTTTTAGAAAGTTTTAATATTATACCCTATGGCGGTAGATACCTTGGTCTGTGCCCAGAGCACCCAAGGCTAGTAGCTCACGGGATGGCGAGGGGTTTCGAGGGGGGTACTCGTTAACTATGCAAATAAGAGGCGCGAGCGCGTGGGGGAGAGGGGTGCGGGCTAGATGCTTACAATCTGATCGGCGAACACGCCCCCAGCCAATGACTACCGTTAAACATTATGAAACTGGAGCTGCGGACAGCTGAAGCCGCACTGAGGCTCGATCTTTCTTGTATAGGGCTCGATAGATGATTTCCAGGTAAAGGACTCAACGTTTTCAACATCTATTTGCTATGGTTTTATAACTTTCATAAAAAAATATATTTACCAAAGTGATTTAACATTACAAATATATAACCAAAAGACATAGTTAAAATAACGTAACTGGATGGACTCAAAATTAATTCATAGGAAAGGTATCGTGTCATATCATTGCCTTTCTGAATCATTATCACTTTTTCATAGTCTTTGAGTAATCCTCACAAAGCTGAAGGGGGTGGGCCTGGAGGGGTATTAAATGCAAATATGTAGGTATCTATAGGTAGATAGACATAAATTATTTGCTACCAAAACTGGTCTTTAAAATTAGAACAATACGAGTTCTATTTTCTACTCGATGAAGATGTATTCGTAGTTGCTATGATCTATAAGCTCCGCGGTGTCTTCACTCTTTTATCAAATACCCTTTTTGTTAAACAAGGAAAAAATCGCACTTAAATTGAGAGACCATACACAAATATTATTAATTATACAATATTAAACACGTAAATAATAATTCATCGGTATCATGGTGGGCGAGTACATAAAAACAATAGGTGTAACGCGCTAGGATAGATTCTGATCTACATCTGAGCAAAGTTAGATAACTATAACAGGTCAAAGATTCAAAAGTTATATCATATGTAATGTAAGTGAGAGACAGGCACCCACATAATATGTATTATTTTTGGCTATTCAGGTTGTGATGTAGGTGTACATTCATAATAAACTAAATTATCATTAGTTAATGTAGGTACTTGCTTACCTATACTCGTAAATAAAATTATAATTATCAATGTCTCTCTAATACGTACAGAGAATTACTTGTTATCTCCTAACATTTCTATGTATGCCTGACTAAATAATAGGTATCTAATATTAGAATTTGGTCTTTAGCGACATTTAAATTGTTTAATCAAAATGACGTAAATTCATTCTTTGCTGTTATGTTTCCTTATTGTGTGTGTACAAAGATTCGTAAATAAAAAAAATTATAATATGTTTAATGTCAGAAATTGTTTCTGCATTCACTAACGTTAAGGTTTATTAAGCCAAGGCAGATAACTAAGGCCGGGTCTGCGGGTTGTTCGCAAGAGTTCCAGCGGCCCTGGCATTCAACGACCTCCAGAAGAAATATATGTAGTGGGTTTTAGTTAGTAACAGTCTCACTCTCCCTCAAGGTGCATCCCACAGCGGCAAAAAGGCAGATTATAACTTTATTGGTTTTTGTTTACGTAATGATGCTGCAATGATTACCTGTCAATATGTATTTCTATCAATAATTTTCACGAATCGACATCGTAGAACCGTATTATAACATGTATAAGTCGACACAATACGGGTCTAAGAGCGAGGCATGCTTACGTTGCTCACCTCCGTGCTGCTCGATTACCGAAATCAAAATCGACAGATATCGATACTGACTTGTTGTTTTGTTGAAATCTACGCTGTACACAATCATGTTGCATAACCAATGCAATCTAGTCTTTAATGCACGAGTAGTAAGCTTGTGATTAGCGTGAGTTCCGCCGTACGAGGCAGAGTGACTTGCAGAGGCGCGGTGGTCCTCATAACAATCGGCGACCACTAGCTTCGATCAAATGTGTAGATTAATGATTGATTTAGAGACAGCAACACACGTTACTTTTTACAAATATGACCAACAGAAGATACTTGAAAAAATCGCTGTAGCATGAAAATTGTTTTTGACTTGTAAATATGTAATTGCCGTGTAATAGGAGATACTTTTTTTCTTTAGTTCAATTTAAGAGTTTACCTTGAACTTCCACGGCAGTTAGCTTCAAAAAGCTATCTTATTTTGCCATTAAAAGAGTTTTAATGTATTAATAATAATTTTAATCAATTCTAGGTTCTTGTACAATTTGGAATTTTTCATGGTCTGTGTTTATAATCTGCCAAAAATAATTTTCTACCAGTTTATCTCTCCTGGACAATAGGCAGATACTCGTATAAATAGGCTTAACTTTATAATCCTTTTTCCTAATGACATATATGATATGAGTTGACATTTGAAAATATAGGAAAACGCGTTACCTCTGTCGCAGACTAACCTGTGGCCGTATCGTTGTGCCTGGCGACATGAAAAGGCTGGTATCGCCGCAACTGAGAATGATATATGGAGAGGCTGTGACGCGCTGCTTTGATGCCCGTCAATGTCTGTTAGTGGGTCGAGTGGACACCGGCACAGTACCTCTCGCCGCCCGCCACGAAACTAGCTCGCTGTTTGGATGAGGTAAACTTTCTAGAGGCTGAAAAGTTGATGTAAAAATCAGGTACTTACCGCTAATAAACACATTAAATTATTATTAGGAACGGCAGGTCCTGATACTTAAAACTTCATTTATTTTTAAAAGAAATGTGTAAATCAAAAATTTACTTCTGCTTTATTGTATGATACTTTTATACCGTCTACAAGTAAGCATGCGTTATACCGTATCCAAAATTTGCTAAGTCATTAGTCTTAGCTGGTGGGCGATGGTCGCCGAGCACCGCTGTTTGGGCCAGAGGTCGGCATTCCTCCACTGGGAGGTTTAACCTCTGGAAACCTGCCTCTTCACCAATTATAGACGGTAAGGATACAACACCATCATTGTCACTTGAGTCATAAGTTCAAACTTTTACATTTTCGTTTGATAGGAATCGTAGCTAAAAATCTTTAATGATGCAGTGCGACTGCACAATACTGAAATGAGAATAAAAAAATAATTTGATTTAGAGGGAATATTCTACCTACTAATCTTTGAGTATTGACGGGATACAATTTGTCTGCTTTGATATCATATAGCGGTCACAAAGAGTATTAAGCTGATTAGTAAACAATAAGGGCACGACGCGCGTGCAGCGTGCGATTAGCGTTCGTCGACGCGGCGTCGTCGAGCGGCTTTACAATGGGCGGCACGCGCCGAGCGTCGATCGCTTCCTTCCTCAACATACGCCTACCATTTTAACACAATTATTGCTACGCCCAACCGTACTTTGAAGATCAATGTTGTGACAATCATCCGAACTATAGTCAAAGGGAGGCTACAATTGTGCAGTGTGAACAACTTCATTAGGCACTCATAATAAATGCGCATATATGACTTACGTCACTGGGGAACTTTTTAGAAGTGTATCCTTTTGTATGTAGAATATTTTAATTGTCTCTGTAAAAATATGATTTAAAGCGAGCTCCTCAAAAATATTAAGAATTAACTTATAACTTTTATGGAACACATGTTTCTAAAAGGGTCAAGTTCCGGCGTAAGCTTAATTTCTCCAATCAAGTAATTTATGTAAAACAATTTTTAATAGGGTATTTGACTATTTTTTTTTTAATTATTCATATCAAAAGTAACATTTTACAAAACCAAAAACAGAAATAATTTTTGGAATCCGTTGAGAAATAAGTAATTTATAAACCTTTCAAAAGTCAAACAGTTAAATACCAGAAAAAGGATGCACATACAGACTTGTGACGTCAACGCTATTTGATCACGCATGTGCAAAAGAGATAGCAAGATGTCCCCACTATGATCCCACTCTTCATCATACGAATATAAAAAATGTTGATTGCTGCTCCATTTATCAACCAATTTTGACTCTGTTTTCAGAAAAATGTTCCTTGTGCGTGTGTTTATTCGTTTTGTTAAAAATTTTGTACAAAATCAAACAAAGTCAAATACCCTATTGTTGTTTTGTCTTCAATTTTCGTCTACGGTATCAATCGTGCTTGGACAAAAGGTAACTAATTACATGGTAACACGTAACTAGTTACCTATATGCTACTTAATCCGACTTTCGAGGAGGAGGAATATTGCTTAACTCGCATTGGTACCTAATATAGGTGTAACAAATGCAAGGAAATATATATATATACTTAATATACACAACACAACAGCGTTAAATATGGATGAAATATTTTCTTCAAATCCCACCTTTAGCGGACTACTAAATACGAGATTTACATAAAACATGCAGTGTAAGTGGGAAGCGTTGAATCAAAGGGCCCTGGCGGGATTATTAAATGTTTTTATTCGCGTCAGCCAGCCCGCATGTCAATGTTTGCAGTTACAAACGTTGTCAAGCTACGGAGCTCCCTCTGCGCCGCGAATTATCCGCCTATTGTGCCTCACTCTCGGAAACAGACATCAAAAGACATCTATTTGTTCCATAAAACATTAACATTTCCTTGTCTAAAAAGGTATGTTTACCTGTTCTCAGTCCAAGAATACAAATTTGAAGTTTCATAATGTTTTATTTTTTGTTTTATAGTAGTTTTTGTAACAATCAATATGTTAATCAGAGTTTTATAGGTTTTTATGATGTCGGGCCCTTGGATGAGTGTTGATTGACCTGTAACCAAGTTTTATCGTGAGGTTGTATTTTATTGGTAAAGTGGACGTAACCGAATAATGTAGAAACTTAAGATGGACTTCGATTACTTCACTACAAAAGTATCATTAGATTTACATAGTAATAATGTGGCTTTAAGACTAAATTACATAGAGCTATCCTATTGTTAAGACTTTTAACACATGTAGATTGTAGGTACATCGTCATTTGACCATGAGTGTGTGGCCCAACGTGGCACCGGTCTGCGGGGGATCATTACCGAATGATTCAGGGCTGCCGCTCTTCCTGTCTCCGTTCACTTGTTATTACATGTAGCACGCGTCACTTCACTCTATTATGTTCACCCCTTGTGATTTAACTTGCGGGGGAGACAGTCTTGATAGTTTATATAAAATTGTTAACATCAAAGCATTTTACTTTTAATGATGAGACTATGGAATATTGAAGCTCATTGAAATACTCTGGAGTTAACACGATGCCAATAAGTTTTTTTTTACTCTCCAATGTAGTAAATAAGATCTCTCCAACGAAGTTGTATTGGTCGGTGGGCTTTTATGCGGTCCTTGCCTCTTAAAATGCAGGTTGAATCCAGCTAACACCTGCCCGTGTTATTTTTTTAAATGTATATAATATGTATTTTCATAGAGAAGCTTAGAAGGTTTAAGAAACCCGGGCTGAGATTTTGAAATCACGAACCTGCCTTCAGCCTCGTGCATACCTTCTCTTTACGAGAAGAGGCCTGTGCTCTGCACTAGGACAGTAAAATGTTGCATACTGGAAACGTTTAGCTGTATTATGTATGGTAATGCGCATATTACAGCGATCAGGTTTCAGCCGACTAAAAATTTTGATAGATTTTCCAATTATTTACTTACCTAAATAATAACAAATCAGCCGATAGCTTAAAAAGACTGGTGATACGCCCATTTTAATTTTGTTTCAGATGAGAAATATCTTCAAGTATCAAGTAGAGTCCGCGTAGTCTCTCACAATTGCTGCGTAGGTACTATGAGCGGTGATTACACAGTCATAATTCGATAAATAGGCTTCCTTGGTCCCCTCGGTTTTCGGCCTCGTCTGTCAGCTCGACCCCGCGCTCGGCCGGTAACTACTAACGCAATTTATTACTTGATTGCGACGTTTGTTTTCAAATACACCTTGTTATGTGCGAACTTCAAAATTTGAGGATAGCCGTATGACTGTTATTTTCAGGCAATTATATGTTTCCGTATTGTCTGCTAATGCTACAAGAAATGGGTTCTAAGTTTCTCATTGAATGTGATTAGAATCCAAAAATCAAGCACCTTCTTTAGTTATGATTTCTGGACTGTATGTATGTTTCTAAGAGTTTAATTTACATTAATATTTTAAAGCTTAGTTATAACTAGCATTATAGCAACTGCAAAATTTCGGCGTTTAAGTGCTAAGGAAATACTTACTAAGTTGGCAACTATTCGCAAAGGCGAAACTCTGCCAAGTAAAAGTTATTCTTTATTTTTCTTATGAATATAAAATGAGGAGCAAATAAAAAGGTCTGAGGAAAAGACAGAAGACGCAGTCTCATGTCTCTAAAGTTCACCCGGAAGAGCATTCAAAGTTATCAAACGTTTTTACAATAACAGACACAATTCAAACTTATTGAATGTCCTAATATATAAAAACACAGTAGCTATACACAGAACGGTGATCTGAACTCATGGTGCTGAAAATTTATTGATATGGCCGCATTGCTAGCAGTATTAGGTAAGTACCTACCGGGAGTTTTAGCGGAATGTTGCCGTAGTGACTGGATGGCTCATTGTCGGAGCTGGTAAGTATTATGCCAACATCACTACTTCATGCCGATTGCCGCTGAGAATCTGTAGGATAATGACAATCCGACAACTGTTAGCAGCTATATTGCTTCCAGGCGAATTATTTAGAATTCTTGAGCTTTAAGCCCGTGGTAAGGAATGGATAGATCTAAAGATTAGTCATGCATGAGGAATGCCTCTTTAAAATAGTTTGTTAATGCATTGCATACGGTGTGAAGATGTAGCGCATTTACATATGCTATGTAGCGTTGCGGTCGTTTATGGCTGACACGTGATAATATAGTGTGTGCGGGATGGTGCCGGTGTGACCGCGCGACTCGCGCACGCGCCCGCTACGCTTCGTTACCAATAAGCATGATTTAGCTGATCGCGATCTGACACGCTGCGCCCGCCCGCGCCGCCCGCGCCCTTGCCACCGCCGCACACGATTTACAACCGCATACCGATTTTAGGACCGTAAGCCCACCTTGATTTACATCTGCGATAGCGCTGCGTATCCCGGACTGTTTTTCAATTACGTTACATTGTGACACCACATATAGAGCTCCGAATGCCGAATCCGTCGCCAGCCCGACCCCAGGCAGAACTAAAAGGATTTTAATAACTCAGGCAGCCGTAAATCAAAATTTGATTATGTGAATATTGCAAAAAAGCGTGGTGAACTGCGCTCTGTTTCGCGGCCGTAACTCAGCTGGCCGGCCGTTGATAACAGCTTAAAATGTTGTTGATTGTTGGTGAAAAAACTGGGTTTTATTATGAGGGTAATTTATACGCTGTACAACTACTAAATATCTAAGTATTACAATGAAGTGGTTTAATGCGGCCGGACGGAGCTGCCGCGCGAAAAAACCTTCTCATTCAGAAACGATGTGTGTAGGCTGCGCGGTGCGGTACTGAAAGCAGAAATGTTTTATTAACAATAAATATTTCGGTTAAGATACATGATGGTGGCCTACCTTTCTAAGTTATTAGTAGTATGAATTCAGAACCTAATCAGACAAGGAAATTCACCAGTAGAATGTTGTACAGAAAAATAAAACATTTTCGTATAGACCACTGAGCTGAACAGTGTTCAGATCAGCGCTGCTAGCTTTTATTCGACGATAAAATTAGGTGAACTTGATTTTAAAATTATTTTTAACTTATAAGTAAAACACATGCCGACCCCAATATAGTTGGGAAAAAGGCTCGGGCGATGATGAAGTAAAACACATTATTCGGATTCGGACAGATATTGAAAAGTCTGTGAAACTTTGATTCCGATTTAGACCAACTCGGCAACAACAGCTAGCTCGGTGGGTTTATACTTTTAAATGGCTCTACGGCATAATGCTGGTAAAAAAGGACACATAGTAATCAGAAAAATTTAACCTTCTTTCTCTTTTTCCTAACCGTTCCTTGACTGCTAAGGATCGTGATTAAAAAAAAACAACTGTTCCATGCATATAAATATAAGAACTTACGTCGAATGATCATTGCCATTAAGTTCAGAGAATTCGAATGTGTAAGAAGATACTTAAAAGTATTTTGTTCTTACCACTGCGGATCGCAGACCAAAATCATTGAAGGTTTTTTTCAGGCTAGTATGCTGACCGTACCAGCGAACAAATAGCAATAAATACGAGGCTCCATATATCTGTCGGCGCTGGGCCACATTATTTACGACGCCGGCCGAATAAATCGCGCCGTGTGTAAACACCAACGTCTCCCGCACTCCCCCCGTCCGGTGATCTCTCGCCCAATAGCTGGACGCCTCACCTTCAGAAAATACAATCAATATTGTGACGTCTTAGAATATTTTGGAATAATGATGCTAGGTATTAGCACAGGAGTGGGTTTTTTAGCTTCCCCTGATAAATTTACCATGGGTAAATATTAAGACAAGACTGACCACCAAAGATATGATAGAAGCTTCTGATTAATAGTGTTCAGCGAAATATAGCCTATAATATCTATGTCTGCGTTCTACAGAAGCGAGTACAAGTTGCAATCAGTGAAAAATAATGATCCGCCTAATGAGACCTAAAGGATTTATGTAAATGTTGAGCAGCTAGTGGCTACTGGTGCGCACCGCGGCGAGCTCGCGGCTGCCCGGGATTGGCGCGCCCGGAATACCAACACGAATTATTATTCAAAAGGATTACAGAATTGGCTGTCGGCTGAATGAATGACAATTGTTTAGTTAGGTACGGGGTTCGATTCCCGCTCATCAGTGCTCCGGTGGCGCGGTGGCGCCTCATTACGTACAGTGTTATTCAAATTTATTCAGTTTAGCCGCAGCCGGGGGAGCCGCGCCGTTACAATATATTTATTGGTACTCTCATAGGCGTACATACTACTGTACCTTCTGGCGACGTCCGTTTATTTGTCATCGTTACAGCGTGTAGCTCAGCGCTTTATTGAATATCGCAGTACTAAATTAATGGGCTGCAATCAAGGATCTATCTAATGAATTAGAACTTGAGTCTATGAGTAGGTACCCAATAGTAGATATTTGTCTCAATTATTGTAATTTTGCTTTTATTATTATTGGTACGGTTTAATCAACCTCCTCTGACTAAATGCAGACATTATAATGGTCAATTTATAATTGACAACATATTGTACTTATTACTTTATAGCCGAAATATACTAAATATCTAAGGAACAATTCTCACATTTTCCGTAATAAGCTTTCGTCGTAATAAGCAATTCTTCAGAAATGCGGACATTAAGAAGCGAACACACCAAGTTGCTGCCACACGAATCTCACTCATGTTACTGAGTCATGATAGCATTCCTTGAGTTACAGGCAATTACTAATATTTTTTAGTTGACATAGAAAAGCCAAACTACTAACTTTAAAATATTCACATCAAATATATATATTTTTTCATTGCATGAGCTGAGTGACGATATAACATAGAAATAACAGAAAGCGGGCTGATATTCATAGCAATTAAAGGAATTTAGTAGAGCGGCCCTGTACGTAAGAGACAAACTGGGTTACTCGCTTATCTTGACAGACAGAGGCCTGATGCACAACAGTTCCCGACGTGGCCGCAGACTTCTAGCAGTGGACAGTCGCCAGCCGCCAGCCTACCAAACCAGAATCAAAACTAGTCTATAATAAATTCCGGGCGGGTGTGCAAGTTGCTTCGTGGCGAGTTCGTTACGCCGCGCCGGTAACGAACTGTTTGCAGCCCACGGGGGCAGGTAATCTAATCTCGAACCTTCCACGACCCCCTCCAACACCTCCCCACTCCCCTCTACATCCCCCTGACGCTGAAACTGTAGCGTTTTCCCAATGTTTATGCCCGTATCACAGACGGCGAAGACGTGACCAGAATAAGTTGGGATGATCGATACACGAGATAGAATTACGTGGAACACTGCTTTGGACATTGGAAATTCACTTGGATGTTTTATGAGATTGATGTTTTACAAACAGTTTACTAAAATAAGAATTTTATGTTTTTACTTTAACATTTATTGTTTAATAGAGTGTTAACAAGTTTATCTACATTTTAAAGAAGTCATAAATCGATTTTTGTTGAAGTATGTCTGTTAAACATATTAAACTTATCTCTTATCTATTCCTCCTATGGCCTTGCGCCATAAATAATGTGATCTTCAGCGAGCCCATTGTAAGTAAGCGATCATGAAATTATAGAGAAGTATTCTACGAGTCAATGAGCCTCAATGTCATGTAATGCGGTCATGATTTCGTCGCATTCAGTATCATAAGTGTAGTGTGCGTTCTCACGCGAGCCAGCGGCGCGGGCGTAGCCGCTGGGCGCAACTTTGTGACGTAATGCGCAAATTACGAGGCGTGTGCCGCTAATTTGTGTGTGACGGTTTGCTGGCTCGGAAAGATAACTATTTCGTCACTCTTTGATGACTTACAATGGGGAGAGAACATTGATTTGCTATTGCCTCTTGTTGCTCTAATAGGGTGTGATTTACAAAGGTAGTTAAAGGCAACCAAAACAATTTTGATTAAATCAATTTAGTATGAATCAACGGTTTCCCACGTAGGATCCTTCTTGTCCATACTCTCAAAACTCACTTTCTCAAGCAAATAGTACCATACCTGATAATTCTATAACATAAAACTGCAAATGACTGATCGTGAACTATGTAGAATAGTTCTAAACAAATACTCCTGTTTGTTTTTGTTCACCTTACGTTTTCGTGGAAGCTATAGAGCGATTGATTGATCTCCCTAGAGGTGTGGTGTACTCCTGTGGGATATCTTATTAGAAACAATAACACGTGCGATTGTTGCAAACTGCTGTTTGTAACACACTAACAAGTCCTGTGGGACTATCACGTTCACACCCCATGCTTGTCCCCCTCGCACGCGAAAACAGACTCTGCTGTCGGGCAAATAAGAATTTAGCTACATTTTAAGAACCATAACTTGCGAGCCAGCTGGGTCACTAAAATGGCGCGGTTTATAGCGGTTCATTTTTAAGTATTCTTTTAAAAAAAAAACACTCGCCTCCGTCCTTTTTATGTTTACACAAAAAGTAAACACAGCAGTTAATTCGCAAACATGTGCATTTTAGTATTCTTTCAGGTCACACATTCAATGTCAAAACTGTTTTTATTACAATCTATGATATAATCTTTCGGTCATGATTCAGTCTGTAGACTTTGAATTACGGGAGTCTAAATGTACCTAATTAAGTTGACTGATGATTTAAAATGTATTTTTTGAGACATCGTGATCAGTAAACATTTAGATGTTTAATTTTCCTGTAGACTCAAATATTTTAGCGCCCCTCAATCATTGCCTGGACGAAATCCAGTTACAGATAAAAAATAGGGGTTGCCGTGTCGATGTCGACGCGGGCTGAGAGGGCGGTGGGGCGAGGGGAGTCCGGATTGTAATCGCATTGCTTCGGTCGGGTGCGCGCGCGCCTCCCGTGTAATCTCGTTGTCGTAATAGTCTTAAGGCGCACAAAGGGCTGATCAAACGGAGCAATTTGATGCGCCAAATGTCGCCGCCACGGGAAAACCGATGCACTGTCAGACCGCGGACCGCGTCTTATTTTTTATAGATTTGATAGGTATCTACTCAGTAGAGGCATCGTCCAAGAACTATGGTCAGATTAAGAAAAGCAAGCACATTAACCTTCAAACATACTTCCCACTTGTGGTTTATGGAAGGCTCCATATACATATGATATCTAAGAAGTAAATATATATGTACTATGTTTAATTTTTTCAATGTTTTTGAGATCTTTATAAGACAGGAAAAGTAGATGTACAAATAGAGGTATAAAAATATTTTGTTCTACAAATGTACATCGTCAGTAAAATCTTTTCGGAAACAGTAATAAGAGAAACACCGAAAAGTGTAATAAAATAAAATGGGGCGATGTGCAGCTGACCCCCGCTGAGCTGCTAAACGTCGTTAATGAGGGCGCTGCTACTCGGCGCCCGCTCTTGTCTCGCAAGTGTAGCGATTAGTAGCAATCAATTCTGTGTTCGACTGC
The DNA here is from genome assembly GCA_958496145.1 of Heliothis peltigera. Taxonomy (NCBI): domain Eukaryota; kingdom Metazoa; phylum Arthropoda; class Insecta; order Lepidoptera; family Noctuidae; genus Heliothis; species Heliothis peltigera. The sequence continues at coordinate 9,594,437 of OY292321.1, read as the reverse complement.
TCGGACTTTATCTTTATTGGATGTTTCTATATTTTAAACTTTTACCACTTTGAAATATGCAGCAACAGATGCAGACGTCATCACAAAAAAAGAAAATTACATGAGACATTCTCACACTATGCAATCGAAAAATCCAGCATCGGGAAGTCGTAGGACATTCGGCAAAGCTCAAATAATGATGGTTCACGATTATAATTGAATTCATATTTGTTTTATGTTCACGTCACAAAAAGTGTTCGGCGCAGGGGAATAATCTCGGACGCAAACGGTGGGTGTTTACATCACCGATGCTGGCAACACTTGTTGTTAAACATTGCCACCCTTACTTTTCAATTACACATCGAATTATAAAGCAAAGGATTTGTTTATTTGTATTGTTGGACGAATATTCCTTTTGCGCTAGGGTAAAATTCCTATTTTGTATTGCTTTTGTCAATATGGGTAGCTTGGTTTGAAATAAACTTTTTTGGTCTACAAAACGTCATAAGGCAGTGGTTCGACTGTCAGCGAAAGCTACAAAATATCGGCAATTGTCTAAAGAAAAGCACAATACATATAAACTCTTTGTCAATGGAAGAGATACATATCCGAGTATAAATAGTTACTCTCTGACTGTTCGGCAACGATTTCCTTTACTAGGTTTGTCACTAGCTAAAACAGTTTTCAAAGATAAACCCACTCAGTCATGTTCAGTCTATTGCAAAACTGAGCGATTGCTTGTCTCATTAACATGATCTGCTTTTAAACCAATTAATAACTACCTCTAGAGTTCCATATTATTATATGTCTAAGTTGAGTAGAATAGTTATCGAGTATTGCACTTAACAACACTATCTCAGTAATCGCGCGCACACTTACCGTACCCAAATCAATATTAACTTGACTATCTTAGAAACAACACTACAGTATCGAGATTCATATCAACATATTTCCATACACCTGCGGGTTCAGTGACAACATTAAAAGTAATTGGCGTAGATATCATTGTGTGGTGGACGCAAGGGTGATGGCAGATTAGCATCTCGTGGAGCTGCGCAGGTGGCGCGCAGTGTACCGGAGATCATGGATCGTGACGTCATAACAATGCTGGTTATTGCATCTAACTATTGCTACTATTCAAGGAGATATTTTTGCATTGTATTGTTGTTTCGGTGGTGACTGTTGTATTGTGATACTGTAGATTGGTGAAGAATTAACAAAAAAAAAAACATAAATCACATAAATAAGTAACTGGCTTAGATGTTGAGGTAAACAATTGGTCTTAATAATAATAACGATAACAATTGGAAAAACTGAATTAATCTAGGCTATTACATACAGACAAAATGTGATAACTAATCATAATTTTAAGGGCCAAGCATCTTGTTATTAATTTCGTGTAAATTATTATGAAAAATACGACTGAAAGGAAAACCTGGTCACCGTAGGGATTTTGTTGTTTTTTTGCAATGTAATTTTTGAAATATAAAATTCTGATATAAAAAGTGTAAAAACAAACTAATCAAAAAAGGTTTTATACAATAAATAAATCAAAAAAGTTTGCAACAGATATAAACCCCCTTCTGATTAAATTATTAAATAACTAAGCGAGAGTATAATAAAAGAACAATTATATAATAACTTGATATAAATTGAATACGCAAAACACAATCTTATTTGCCGTCCGCCGCTTTGCGATGGATAAACATAAAATGCGTTTAATTAAACACCTCTGAGCATTTAACCACGCATCTATCTCATCTCTAAATCTGAAGTTATTTCACTATTCTTGTTCTAGTTAAATTACTTCACATTTTATTGGAAAAGTTAAAAATACGTTTGCCGTTCGAATTTGAATAAAAATATTTTAAAGATTTTTTTTTTTTCAACTTTGAAACATAGTATTGGAAAATATAAATATAATAGGGCTATATTTACAAACTTAATAAAACTATATACAAAGAAAATAAAAAAGAGACAAAGAGACATAATTTTAAAGATGTGTCAAACGTCATCTGTTTACCTCGTTTTTAGTACCTAATAGAAAATCATCAAAAATCAAGAAAATCGCAGAGGGTGCCTGCCTAAAACCCACTATGTTCCTTCTGGAGGTCCCCAAGCGCCAGGGCCACGGTACCAACAACCCTTGTAGTAAGGCCTTAGGTTTCCGATAAACAGTTCTGATTAGATTAAACGTCTTTCAAGTCTATTTTGCATTGTCAGGAATATATTTGTATCTACAAAGGTTTATAAGGTAAAAATCTCCCTTTCTAATCAAATAGATTGAGGTAACTTCGTTTTATTGCCTGCAATCATGTTTACATTCAATAACTCTCATTCAAAACGGAACAGATCCTTCCGTTGGTGCGGAAAAAATGCAAGTGTCAAATTAAAAGTGCGCCGGTTGCCGGATGCGGCCCCCGGATATCGGGCTGAAAGCCAGATAATTACCGGCCAGGCCCCGGCCGGAATACGGAATGTTACAAGTTTCTAGAATATTTTATTGGGATAATGTCTGCTTAGAATTCAGAGCGCTTCTGGGCGTTTTGCGCTGAACATTGAAACGTACCTTCGAGGAGTCGACGCGACAAATTTTACTGTAACGTCTATGTTTATATTTACGAATATATTTACATGGAATAATAATATTTCAGTAAAAGTGAAACTGAAAATTTTAAAAATCTTTACTTCAAACCAAAGAGTTTAGTAAAGTTTGCCTCTGACATTTATAAATTATAAGGAAATGTGAATTACTAATTACGCCAACCAAAGACAAGAGACAGTTAACTAATCTGATCATTTATTCATTGAAAACAATATTTCAAACCTGAACTTATAAAAAAGTCCATAGGTAACACAATTTTAATAATATTGTCACACAAGGTCAGGCGTACTACGTTGTAGCGTAGTAGTTACGTAGTAGTGTAGCGCGTAGTGAAGAGTGCGTAGCGCGTAGCACGCGATTTTACTACAAAATCATCTTTTTGCGCTACTCTCACTCTTGGTCGAGAGGAGCTCTTTCGATATTTCAGTTATCTAGACCTATGTGACGCGTAAGTATTGGAACTGTGTTACCCGCAAATATTGTGTAATCAGATTAATCCAGTCTAATCAGATACTGGCCAGTAGAAATCGTTCGATAAGTAGAGTGGTATTTTTACACGAGGATTTTTCAAATTCCAATTCACACTGTTCCAACAGATTTTTTGTGTGATGTTCAAACATAATTACAACGCAAGTGCGTGGTACAAAGAATGAAGCAATTTTCGTATTAAAGCTGTCGCTGGGGCACATCGCTCGTGTCCGGAGGACACTCACCGACTCGATAATCGCTTAATGACTGACTCTGAGCGACGCGTGATGTACTTCGCCGAGATATCTTCAGAAGGTCTGTTTGCAATAGAAAATGGAGTAGAAGTTTGTGAGCAACCAAGAGAGGCCAAATATATTTAATATTCCAAAGAAACATATCTTTTTCACAATAATTTGAAAGATTCTCAGTTGTATACTCTCACTTGTTTTTCGGCATTACATCACATTAGATATACCTATTGTTTGTAATAATGTCACGTTATACTCGTATACATATATTATATTATATCACATTATATGTAAAAACTATGAGGCTCTCTGTTTTCCTTTATTATTCGCGTTAAACTTAGAAACTGTTTCACTTATGGACGGAGTAATTTATTAGTAAGTTTCGGTTAGCAGCAACTGTCTTCATAATAATTTCCGGTGTCTACCATATTAAACTTTTGTAAGTAATTAAAAAAATATAAGATAACTAGAAAATATATATAAAAATATATACAAGGTCCACTGACATGGAAAGAAGTACCTACATGTAACGTAATGTATGGTTTTTCTGCAGTAATTGTCACCACGTCACCCTGTCGCCGGGTGACAAGAGCGCTGATTGCCGCGACTGCGCGACAAGCACTAATCCCTTACATTTTGTACTTAGCACACACTCGACAGGCCTCACTATTCGACTTTGAATTTAGAACATTCATTATATCATTATGATCTTAGCTTGTTTACAAATATGGCGGAGTTGCGCTCTTGTTCCTATACATTCTAATCACTATGTAAATTATGTATTTTACACATTTTTGTAGACTTTGTACATTGTTGGTAAGTGTGCGTACATTTTCATAAACGAAAGAATTCACTCAGAGAATTAATGTTAGTTTTAACTTGTATTCAATATCATTCATGATTATGGGAGGAAAGGGTAAAAGTTAAAGGAGTTATTTACTACCAAATAATGTCCTAATGAGAGAAATTTCTAATATCCAAAACTGTATCTGCCCCGCCTGCCCAAAACTGTATTACTAGTCGTACAGGCTGGGTATGCTCACTGTTTTTTCCGCATAAATTGCAATATTACCCGTTAAGTTTGATTTCCTTTTATTTAACTGAAGCAACAATTTCTTATATAAACAGACGGTTTTTGTTGTTTTTCATTGTCTTGAGTATGGTACGCTCCAGGCTCGGGGGCTGCTTACCAACGGGCCTACATTTTTGTGATTAAGTTCAGTTTTCAATGTACCCACGTAGTTCACTTATCATGTAATAAAAATCGGATAAGTGATGGTCGCAGTCTTTAATCAGGAACTCATAATTGAAATCCGATACATCACGCAAAAGCCGGTTCGCGATATTTTACAGAGTGTACGTAGTACACGTACGCTATTGAGGCGTGGGGAGAATATTTCGCTGGGCCCGTGGAACTATGGAACACCTCAGCATAGTGGAGCTGGGGACAGCTGGGGGGAGGGGGCTCGGTGTGAGGGGCGTGGGTGGTGGGTGCGGTCTCATGACTCCTGGCCAATAAGCGTGCGGTACCGCCTCCTGCGCGTGGCACGCCGCCGGCCGCGGTTAGTCTCGCGGTGTCCGAGCGCGCGCGCACCCGCCTGTCGTGCGGCTCAGCGCGGTCGCATGTACTGACAGTTCAATGACGGTGTGCACATGCTCATGTTTTGTTTTGTGAACTGCACCAGATAGTAACGATCAAAGTGTTGGCTGTCAAGCTGGAGATGAAGGTAAGTCACCCATCACACCATTGTCGCATGTACCCATGTTCTTATTCGATCTACACTAATATACCTATGTAGAGGTATATATCTACATTGATTGAAGTGCGCCCAACAGTTGATAAATACCTGTTTGAAACTATCATCAATTTCATATCTTTATATCCATCGCGAAAACATCGTTTGCACAATGTGCATATCTTACCTTTCAGAGTTAAGTTGGTTAACTCAATATAGACACACTATAGTCGCATCTACTTTACTAAATATTAATGTTATCAATTTTCATAGCTTTATTATTATTTTTAAATTTGACTTGCCGAAAACCTCGGTTACATGCAGTTTTATTTTATTATATGTATGTAATTTCACCTATTCTTATTATAAAACAAAACGATATTCTTTGTTTCTTTACATATTACAATTATATACAAAGTTACACATAGGGTCATAAAAATTTCAATAAAAAAACTAAACTAAATCTAATTAGGTATTATTACTAAACTTAATTAGTTTTCCAATGAGAATGAAATTAGGAAACCTTAACATAAACAGTAATTAAAACAAGCAAACAGTGCCAAATTAAGTAGATATAAAACCAGTCGCAGATTACACTTAACTACACTGTTTTTAAATGCACAAAAAATAAAATATATAGGTTATATATATAGATATAAATATATATAGGTTTACCAGTCTGTTGAAAATTATTTTCTTTATAAAAAAGCTCAGGTATTCTCTTAACTAATAAAAACTATATTTTTAATCTAATCCAACTTACATTTAGTTACTATTATTTAATTTATTTTGGCGGCTTATCATTCAGTAACGAGCACTGTGCAGTACGCAGCCGTAGGCCCAAACTCCGTACCTGATCGGCGCTCAGCCGCCGTCGAAACACTTCTTTATAAAACCAACATTACAATATAATCCTAGTCAATATTATTGCCCTAACACAAGTACTTAGGTAATTAACTGGGTCTGATTCAATTTTATGTTATGAAAGCAATGTCTGAGATAAAATAGAAAAAAAATATATTTTTTAATTTTCATTTTAAATATTAAGTACAAAATATACCTAATATTTTGTATAAATATAAAAATACTGCTGACTTCGAAAATATATTTGAACGCTATGTCGGTTATTTTTGTTATGTATACACTCTACTTTATGCAGAATAAGTTCTTAAAGAGTTATAAGCCTCACTGCTAAATATAAGACTTTCTCAATTCTCATACAATACAAGTTATAATATTTTTTGATGAGCTTCATCCTTATTTGTTGACAAAAATAAGTATAAAATACCCACTGTAGAGTGTATTATCAACAAAGTAAGTACTAAGCTATCCCAGTTTTTGAAGCCGATATTCTAATCAAGTTAATTAATTTAAGTATACTTGAATTGCAGATTACCACAAATCAGGTACAAAACTGGCTCAAATTAACAAAGGCTCCTAAAACTCTATTTTTATCTTCAAAAACTTTTATTATTTAATCTTGAGTCACTAAATCTGTAAAAATATTAATAACTAAAGTAAATTTACATTTAAAAATAAACGCCTTAAATATACAAACTAAAACTTAAACTATTTTTTTTTTAATTTAAGAAAAACATTAAAATTTAAGAAAACATGAAAGATAAAAACGAGAAGTGAATGTAATATTAATTAAAATAAATGTATATTATCAAGCGTCGGACGGAAAAACTCTAGTTTAGTAATTCAAATAAATAGTACTATATCTCCTTAAGCACCTATTACCTACTAGGTTGGATACCGACAAATAATTTAGATAAAAACTTTAATAACACAGGCCTGCAGTGGTTATTTATACCCTCTGAAATCTGAATATTGCTGATAAAATAAATGATGATAATGCGACTACGAATATAAAGAGTTAGTTTCTTTTGAACGCTCTGTTCTCAGGAACTTCTGGTCCAAATTTGAAACATTATTCATTGTTAGATAGTCCATTTATCGAGAAAGGCTATGACAAATGTTTTGTTCGGGTGCGCAAAATAGTTCCTACGGAACGCGGGTGAAACCGAAATACTAGAACCGAAACAAACTAAAACAAGTATAACCGAGAGAATATTAGAGTAGATTACTATAGTAATATTTTTAAAGAAGCAAAAGTCTAAAATATTAGTTGCGTAGTGCAAGTTTAATTTGAGTTATCAATATAAATAATACCAATAAAAGACCTCCAATACTGTCCATTAACTTTAGAAATGTTCATACATTGGTCTTGTATAACCACTAATTTTCAGCCTGTTTATTAACTCTTAGATTTAAAAGAAACCACATTATATTTTTTTAATTGTTTTTGTAATTGCGACATGCTATGTATCATATCATTTTGTGCACCTTTTAATAATAGAATTGTTTATTTACACGAAAACATTATTCATTCTTGAGAAATATCCGTGCACAATGCACTTCCACGCAAGGTTTACGAAGCCACGAAACACCAGTCGTTTGGATTCCCTTGAATCTTACAAACGTTTTAATTGCAACAATGCTCTTGTACTTAGCTATAGATACATATATTTTAGGTCATGGTTACAACAAATGTAAGTATTATTTATAACAATATTATAATAACCAAATTAAATGTAAAAAAGAAAATTATAAATAATAAAATAAAATTATAATGTCGTAGCTCCTACAAAAGACATCAACGAGCAACTTATTTTTAACTCCACATCTGCTTGGTGCACCTCTAATTACATTTAATAAATAACCTCATAGAGGTGTCCCATGTTACTTTACTGCCAGCCCAGACTCTTCATCATACTTCCACATTATCGTAACGCGCTAAAACGGGCATCTTTTTCATTTCGAGACATTATTGTATTTGCATAATATATGGAATAAATGAATTGGTTTATCAATTTTATGAGCTGCACGCTAATTATTATGTTGCTTGTGTTTTTATACAATTATTATTATACCTACTTTAGCTTTGATGTAAACATTAATATAGGAAATAATAAAAAAATAATAATTTGGTGGAGATATTTTAATTAAAACACCTATTTGTGATCATACAGCAAGTCGTATCATGGGTTTAAGTGGTCGCTTTGCTGCATTTTTACAACCTTCACTCCATTTTAAATTTATTTTTTGATGATTTTTAATATTGCATATCCCGTATTGATCAGTTCTTTGTGCAGGCCTAATTCTAGAATAGAGAATTGGCCCTCGACGACCGTATCGTCGATTAACTAATTAAGTACGAAGTTAATCTCATTGAATCCAAATGATATAAAGATGAACATATTATCATAAGCATAAGTATTTATTCGGGTTGAACGTGAAGTTGTGAGCGTGCTTCGTAACTCCGCAGCGAGTCTATTTCATTCGAATCGAACGTTGATTGATATCGTACAATCGTTGATCCCATAAGTACACGACTTACTGATGTAAACGAGTGCCAAGAAAAGGTTAAAAGCCATTAAAATAAAATGAAAGTCGTTATAAATATGTTGGTCGGTGCGCGTACAGTTGCTTAAAGCCGTGCGTTAGGTGTCGCGGGGCTGGGAGCCATGCATCACGCAGAGACAAGGGCCGGTAATCCCGCCGCGACCATCAAATCCGATTACTGTAGAATCGGGTGCACGCGATAAATCGTCGCGGCCTCCACTGTCGTCGGCGATTCGTTACGATCCGATTTACCGAAAACCTTATACGTTGTATAGAGAAATATGGCGGCGGCCGCTTTGGAGACTAATATGTTATTTAAGGCGGGCGCGGAGCCCCGCAGCGCTGCCACCGGCTCAATGCGGATATTAATGATCCGAATGTATCAGCGCCTCAACACAGCGCAATGTCTTGTTCGCGAGCTGCCCGCGCTCTGCCGGCGCCCGCGCGCCCTGCCGCCATGCCCGCACGACCGGCGCGGCGCGTGGGACACCGATACCTACTGACGAAGTTCTAGCAACAAAAACTAAATCATACGAATCCATAAATAAAATCATTGAATATTAAAACAATCACGAGTTTTCATCAGTACAAATTAGTTCGAGCTGCAACTCACGCCAATTACTGAGAAGAAGGTGACATCAAATTGGTGTAAATAAAAGCAGATGAGCAGATCGTTCGTGATACAGACAATGCGGAGCGCGGCGGGCGCTGATGGTATCGCGGGGAGGTGCTACCGTGAAGCGCATTATGTGTGAAGATGCTAGACATAAGTGACAGGCGAGGCGCGAGGCGCAAGGCAACGCGAGGCGAGGCTGTTTGTTCAACAAACAAGGCTTCGGATGCAAGGGGCCGCAGCGCTTTGTGTCGCCATGACATGAAGGATTCTTGTTCTACTGACACATGGGGTCCGTGGATGTAATGACAAACCCACAAAGTCTGAAGATTATCTAAAGGATTATCCGGTTTAAAAATCCGATACGGATCATAACATTCAGAAATCTTAGCAGAAGACCTGAAAAGTATTTTATGTCAAAATGCGAACTCAGTACCAACCAGCAAGAAGTCCACTGAGTTCGTAGACCGTTGTATTCTAAACTAGCAGTTCCCTGCGCCTTGACCTACGTCAAAAGAGAATTACCTCCTTGTATCATCAGCTATCTGCCGTTGAACGTCCCTTCAAACCACTCCAACCTTTTCTGAGACTTCCCGGCTCAAACCAACAGACATGCAAAAATGTCAGTAAAAATTGTTTTGGTATATTAACCGCGTATTCGATATATCAGTGCATTAATATGCACTAAAGTGGTTTTTTAAATATAACAAACAGACGCTCCGATTTTACTTATTTTTATAGATGGTATAAATGTTAAACTTGAACAATCGCATAATTCATTGGCAGTGAGAAATACAGCGCGTTGGGAGCGTTACTTCAGTCTAGAGCAACTCCTGCGCAAATAAACGACATATTTTATGCGCCGCCGCACTGGCCATTAACCAGAAATCGCGTAGCTTGTAGAACTTAGAGTTATACATATAGCCTGAAGTTTCTCTTTTAGTACAAATGTAAGTACCTACATGTACAGCATCCGGGGCGGGTTGTTACGCATCCCGCTTGTACCATATAACCACAAAAATGTAAGATTTTATCGTTAACAAAATGTAGATTCTTTAGAAAAAAAAACAAAACACGGATGATTAAACAAGACACTAGACTAAACTTTAAAACAATCAGCGCGCATTTAAAAAATGGCTTCCAAATTGTACTGATACGGAACCCTCGTGAACTGGAGCGCATATCTCAAAGCGAGCGTATGTTTTAATAAGGAGTCTCTCGACGCGTTGATACGAGGGGCACGTCAGACCTCACTAATCAATTGTCCTCTCAGAGGTCACAAACACCTCCATGTAAAAAATATAACAGCTACAAAGAAAAGCAAAAACTCCACACTCGATTCGTGAATTAATAATATTATTTTTTATCGGCCATCGTTTATAGAATGGGTAGAACTGAAACGTTTGTGTTGTCATCAGCCGGTTGGACGCTGTGTCATTGGATCATTTTATAAGAATTAGGTACTGTTAATATTGTCGTCCGCTGCCACCTGCCGTGTGGTTGGTATTCGATTTAGACATAATTATAGATATTTCTAGAAAATTTTGCATCTAAATTTGAATACAACCCGAGGTATTAAAGGTAGAACAAAAGTCAAAGCTTGTACCTATACCCAGGTATATACCTAAACAGTATTTTGTGATTCAGGCCGGAGATGACTCTTGAAGCTGACTGGTTTGAGGTCAAATTGCACAATAACCTAGTGTTAGAGTTAAGTGTGGTCGCTATAATTAAACCAATTTGGTTATCTGCTCATCGGCGCAGTGTGGGTCGCCGCCACGCCCCCCGTGCGCAGGCGCGCGTCGTCCATTTCAAAACGTACAAAAGCTTTTCGTCTATCAAAATGACTAATCGTTTATCTGCAATAGATAGCGGTTACGTAATTGTTTTCACGTGAATGATGTTTGCAGATATTGAGATAACATTCGGGTTATTGTTACAACGTCGCTGGATATTGAATGACTGGTTTGTGTGCGGACACCGAGGTTCGTATCGCTTTATAAGCCTTTAGAATAATAAAATGTGTTGTGTGACCAGACGATGTGATGAGCGGACCTATAGTATTGAAAACGTTGGATTTTTTTATTTATTACTTTGTAAAGATTTAATATTTTTCTATCAATTATTATTTTTCTTTATTTCTACATTTAATTTTAAAAGTTTCCGTTCACGTTTAAGATTGAGTAGGTGTAAACACAATTTTTCTTGTCATTCAGTGTTGTCAAAATAGCCAACAAGCAATTCCTTACTGACTTATTATTGTCGACAGTTACGTTTTTAAAATTAATTGCCCCAATTAAAATCTTAACAGAACAAAGCATGTTTGAGTACGCTCGCGTCCTTCGCCCGTGCCCGGCCGCGCAACCCATTCTTTTGAATTATAATTATTTGTGAGCAGAAAAAAGGTCTTTGGTTACACCCAAGAAACACAACAGGCCAATCATTATTAAAAAAGCTTTAGCTACTGTTTGTATAATGTCCGGGAATACATTTTTGTTGGAAAAATAACTGTTAAAATAAAATAACTATCAAGGCTTTACTTTTAACCTTAAAATAACTTTTCTCAAAAGTTTAATAGCTTCAAATTCTATGTTCCTAAAGAGGCGAAGCAGAATCCTTAGGTCCCTTCTAGCAGTTATGATTTTGATTTGTTTCCTATTAGACTTTATCGTTTGTTCTGATAACTAAGGATCTAGTGAGGGTATTCGTGCGCACAAACAAGAGAGTGGAGAGTCTTTATTGTTTGTCCGCGAAGTGGTCTGTTTGGACAGTGACAGATGGCGGCACCTCTCACCTTGTAAACATTTAACACCTCTGGCGAGGCGCGGGCGCATTAGTTAGCGCGCTGCACGTGGCTGATCTATCAATACAACAATATGGGCTGCGATGATTAATATCGGCGGCTCGGTGCGGTATGGCGCGGCTGCGAGGAATTCAACCCTATTAATATATCTTCAAAAAGCGAGATGATGTCTCTTGTTGTATTAATAGTTGAACTGTATTCGAGCCGCAACGATTTCGATACAAGAAATGTTTTGATTGTCCGTGCCATACAGTGGGATCATCAAATATTTCACCTGCGCACTCGTCTCTTGTGACGGACCGACTCATCGAGATGTTAAGATTAAAAAAACAATTCTAAAAAGATCTAACGTGGTTTGTGTAGTATTAATAGCTGCTTACTTTTATGAATACATAATATAAAATAATTTATTATTATATATACCCATCTTAAAGACGCATCTGCATCTTTTGATTTACAGAACTTAATAAAAGTTCGATTTATTAACTGGTTATCTAAATAGTGTTGTTAAGGAAAGATGTTTAAATATTAGGCACATCGTTGAGTTGCACAATAGGGTTACATGCGTGGCAATAATCGGATGGTAATCGTTAGTAGTGGCAATAAAAGTGCGGTCACGGGTCCGGCGTTGTTCTCGGTATTTAGGCAACAATAACGCCAGGCTTTTTGTTCACGTGGCGAAGCGCCGGCCGGTGGAATCGCAGCCGGCCTGGACACGCGCTCCTCAATCCATCGCCATTCATATCATATTTTTTCCTTAACATTTTTAAAGACAGGCAATTTACCATCCAGTTGGCAATATACATAGTTGATTCATTCTTCCTTGTTTTTAATTCTTAACAAAGACTTCTTTGCTAATCTGTCCTTTTTATAAGAGCACAAATTAAAAGCGTTTTTTTAATTTTAATGTTCATATAAAGATTAAGTTATTTTTAACCGACTTCTTTTGTATAAATTATCAGCGAAATATGTTATATTTTAACAGTATAGGGGTCGTATTTATCGCAATAGCTGGCCATAAGCGTTTTAATAGGACGATGCGATCACGCCATCATGCAATGTGGTCACCAAGACATTAACTACTACAATAATGTGTTCAATGCTTAAGATAATGTAATGACTACAATGGCAATCTCGACACGCGATAACCATAAACCGTTTGCGTCACATTGGAACTTAGAGTAGGAATACCTAGTCATGGAAATTGTTAAAGTAAAATGAATAAATTTCACAAAATATATAGACACTTGATAAACCGCACATAACACAGCAATTAAAGAGAAAAGTGTTGTTTGTATATGCTGGTGCAATAAACAATGCAACCAACTTTTACTTTAAATAATAAAGAAATGCTATTTATTTTATTTTGTTATGTAGTAATATTTAAAAATGAAAATCATCTATATAAATGACTAAGAAACGCTATCGGTCATACTTCGTCACTGAAAACTGAAACCACTACCTGCGGCAAAATTAAATTGAAAATCACGAAATAATCCTTTTTTGGAGTATATATTATAGCTCGTGCAAAAATATTAAACAATAAATAATCAATACCACAAAGGTACGAATGAAGCATTTAAGCAGATGTAGGTACCTATAATAACATTTAATAATAATACCCGCGTCACCTTCTTATAAAGTAAAGGAGTTTTAATTAAGTTATGACATCAACCTTTGACGAATACATATTTTATTGCAGAAAAACAAAGGTAAGAAGTGACAACTCTGCGCGGTTTACTCATTAATCTGAGATTTGCACACAAAATCATCGAGCGACTAGTCTTCGAGCGATAGTGTTCAATGTGTCATCATGGTGGACTAAACTAAACGGCATAAAAAATTGGTTTTGAATTATACCACATAATAAAAATATATAATTCCTAGAAATCAAAATATGAATTTCCTTAGAGCGGGATGCTTAGCCGCTCGGCACAGATCAAAAGCTGAAACTTTATCATTAACAAAAGAAACATATTTTATTAAAGTGTAATGAATCTTAAAAAGATTAGTCGTACAAGGAAAATGAAAAGGACACGTTACTTTATCAAGAGCATTACCAATAGAGGAGTTATAACGGCGGCATTAACAGTTACAGAATAACATTTTTCATTATAAACTTATTATGGGAGTTACATAAAGGCGTTGTATATCACTGCGGTGGATACAAATGCGTTCGGCGCGGCGCACAATACGCGCCATGCATCACGCGCGCCTGCGCTCGCTGCGCCTCGCCTCGCCTCGCCCTGGCCCGCTAATGTCATCGCCGGGGTGCTCCGAGGTGTAATCCCGCCGTAAGTGCTCATTTCGTTGGGATTAACCATGTTCAACTTAGTGTAATTTATCAATTTGTGTCCGTCCGGAGCCGGCTCGCGCTCCTTATGTTAACGTCCACATGTATTTATATTGCTTCTTACTCTTATATTTGCCCTTTTAGATATTATTATAATTTCAAATAAAAGTCTATGAAAATGATGATACTGAGTGAACGTGAATCATCATGATTTCAGCCATTGATATCCAAAATGACTAGCTGGCAGTGGCCTGCGCCCAGCGCCTTTTAGCAACCTTTTTCATATCGTCTATGACGTAAGTGGCTTTCCTACACTCCACTTGCAAGTGCGTGGTCTGTACAATTTATTTATTTTTGTACTTGAGCATCTTTGGCCCTTTGTTGTTATTGGTATAGCCGTTCCATAAGACATTGACATTTCCATAAGCATAGCTGTTAGGCTATTTTAGTGACTAGTTCTTCTACGGATCTCTTCATTCATGATTCGATCTCGATTTATTTTAGGAATTAATAACTGAAACAAAAAACTGTACAAGATGATTATAACTATTTCGGATGATTTGTTTGCATCTTTTAAGCTTTGCAATGATTAACATAATTATGTCGAGTAACATTCCCTATCTTCAGATTTTGGCACAACATACAATTTTCATACTTATTTGGTAAACTAATGTCTTGTAACTTATATCGGTTTATTGTAAACACAATTTATTAGAATAGCGAACATTTAATAATAAAAATGCTATATTTATTGCCTAACGAGTTTAGATTAGTTTTTCAAATGAGTTTCAAGTCGGACGTCTCTATTCCAGTTTGGGAGCCATTTTTTCTCTATTAAACAAATTGAGGTCATTAACATTAAAAGACTCCGATGACATCTGTAACCACGATGTGTCACATTTATTTTGTTTTTCTTCTTGAATATTTGTTATGTTGAGATATTTTGTTATCTTTACAAAGTAAAAACGTTTAAATCAACACTTCAACTGAATACACTAAAAAAATAGGTGTTTTGTGCAAAAGTTCCTTGGTGACGTGGTTGTCATGCACTACGAAGGTTTTCCGAGAAACAACTTGTTTACAATCCAAAAATGAGCTTCTCAAGATTATTTATGATTTACTGACTTCGGTTTGGATGGAGATGTAATGCCATTGTTCTTCTGTAACTCATAGGTGAGGGAATTTAGGTCGGTATTGTCATAGAACACGTGTGAAATGCAAACTTACGTCTGAACGTCCCCCTTGACATCTATATTACGAGTCGACGTCATACCGCCGTCAATCAACTGCCGACTCTAAGTATTCATAGATAAGATTTAATTTAGAAACACGGGTGTGTATTCATATGTGCTAGTGCGTCTGTTTGTACTACGCCACAGTCACTTGTGTAAATTACTTTCAGCGTTGTTAGGCACATAATGGCGGCTCTCAAACAGCGCTGCGCAAACATGCCACCAACTTGGTGTTAATTCGCGATTACGGCGATGGTGTAATTGTTATTGTGTTATATCGACAAGACTCGGAATCAGAGTCGATGACATTTCTTCACCTTTGAAGAACAGCCACCATACCACTTAATTCGCAACAACTACGGTGCTATTTAATTCAATAAAAAATATAAATCCTTCTTTATGGATGAAACTAGACAGCACAATTTGAAAATATCGTCGTTTACACCACCACATTCTGTTGGTGCTTTGTTCTTTAGACAGCATCATGGTTTTAAGATTTCATCCTACTTTCTAGGAAGTGCAAAGGACGTAGTAAGTATCCCTACACAGCTCCGTTGGTACTTACAATAGCTGCATTGTATGGCGCGTCTGAGACCTCAGTCGATAAACACACGTTCAGCTACAATAAACACTGGGTTTTATTGTACACACACTAAATAAAAGCCAGTATGAGCAATTAAAAAAGGAATACCCTCACCAATTTATTCGATTCGAATTTGTAGAGAACGGGAGAATTTATAAAGTTGATTATAAAGAAAAAAGTCCGAAGTTCAGTCCCGATGATGACTTAATTATGGGAACTAACACAATTAATAAGTTACGCGGCAGTGTCGTCAGCGACGCTGTGCCCGCTTGCGCTCGCGCTCCGATACCATCGCTATAACGTGGGCCTCTTCACGCTTTGTAATAATTATGTTAATCTTTACAATAACAACACTTTTAGGGAAGCCTTTATATGATTTTTAAGGAGTTCCTTAATTTAATGCAGTTAATTTGACATTGAGCGTTCGAGATATGAGAAATTCATTGTTGCTTGAATTACCGTTTTAGGGATATTTTAAAATACGTCTAGCGCGGCACAACTTTATTGTTGAAGCTGTTGTTTGACTCGTATAGGTTTTCAGTGATGATTGTCACTATAGTAATTGAATAAATGGCAATTGCAGTTGCATTCAATAATACGTTAGCTAAAAATAGCCAAAAAGAGATCTTATCTCTCAAGCTGCTGTTTATTATGATAATACCTAGAATATTCAACAAAACTTCTTGCATAAAATGGCTCCCACCATCAAATATCGTTCAATTCAATATTCAGATTGACCTTGCGTGTCGAACATACATTAGGCTAATATTCAAAAGGTACAATTACTTTGCTGGTTGAGTATAACCCCAAATGCGTCTTTGAGTTTACAATTTTGTTACCGCATTAAGTTGTGTGGTGCCGATATACCTATTAGTTGTTATTAAATGATGTCGATTTAATTTTGTGGGTCATAGCCTCGTGGTTGGAAGGACACGTAGAGCCGGCATCCCAGAATATTATTTAGTAGCAGTCGTAACAGTTCCACGGCAGAGGCCGTCGGGCGGATTAAAGGAAACTCTGATACTAGGGCTTTTTAGGTGATTAAACCTGCACCTCACTCCATAAGAAGAAGTCTGCTAAAATTATAAAATTTTGACGTGCATTTAGATATATTTTTTGAATGAATGAAATAAATATAAATTTATATTTTTTGAATACATAGATGGATTTCCACATATCTTTTTTGAGGAAAATCTTTTGAACATTTAACCTTCAGAACGATTTTCGTGAGTATTTGTAGGTAATCTTAGTGTTTTTTTTTATGAAGTTTACTTTGTTCATAATTTTGGAGACTACGACTTGTTTGTTTTAAATATTTGCATAATCGTTCCCACCAGGCTACCTATGTTTTTAAAAAATCGATAAGGTACATTACGAATACTTGTCACACTCGTGCTCAACAGATACCCGATCAGATTCCACAAGGCCCATCAAGGTAATTTTCGCATTAAAGCGGATTTTTCGTACTAAAACTGCATATTCATTAAGATAGCGAGCGCTGCCACTTTATAGTATCATAAGAGTTCGGCGCCGCGGTATGATAAAAGAAATGTGTTTCACGGGTATCATATTTTTGTAAAACAAACAGCATCAGGGAAGCGCAAATTAGCGGCGACAATTAACATAACTGTTGCGGTGTCTCGGGGTTATTGGGTGCTGTGTTTCTCACACATTTGAATATCAGTAGGTATTGCCGGACGTTGTAGGATGTCATCAGGACTTAAGCCCGAACTCCACCAAAGGGGCGACGAGTAAAGCGAAGAAAATACGTTTTAAAAATCAATAGAATCATCAATAGAGTTTCGTTCTTCACATGTCCCTTCTCCGCTCAGCTTTGGTAGACCATGAGCGGAGTTTTGTCATACTTGTAAATGGCGAGAAACAAATGACGACGCGGAGCAGCGGGGCAGTGCGGAGTTGAGCTAGGCCTACAAGATGCATGAAGTACGATCTCCGATCTACATGCCGTTTACGTATCACGGTCGGATCACGGAATTATTTGATGAGAGTCCAATGAAAATGTGAAGTTCATTGGCCTGGCACTAAGCCTGAACAACTAAAAACATCAAAACGAGTAATTTAGTGTAGCGGCGGTGCTCACTCGCAGCCGCTGTATCACGTAAGCAATTTCCTGTCGCGCACCAGAATGCAAACAAATGGAACCCATCGCCTCGAGCCTTCTTATTCATAACCACGAAATTATTAAAACAACTTTTAATTAGTTTAAAATTTTGTTTGATAACGCTATGAATATTAAAAGGGGCTCGCCGACCGTTTAATTTACTACTTTCCACCCATTCGAGCCGGCGTCGAATCGCCGGCTATCACCGGCCTGGACGTAATTAAACCCGAAAAACAGAACTAGCATTAATATCGAGAAACAACTGGCGCCTTTGGTCGTTTCGAGTAGAAAAAAAACTTGGAATTTATACGTCAATAGAAGTTTGTTGGGCATTATCGTAAAATGTGAATAGTATTTAATAGTTAGCACAAGGCTCGCCGCTCCTATTACCTTGTGAGTTATATGACAGTTATAATGTGCCGGCACGGAGCGGGCCGCGCTGCGCGATGCGTTGCGCACCCAGCCGGCCACGAGCTGCTGACCGAGAAGAAGAGACAACTTCTGTAGCAGCAGGAATAGGTATCAATGTGCCCAAAAATTGCACACCGCTTAAGTACTTGTGCTTATAAGTGACTTAGATCGGCCGCATTTAGAACCATGCTTCGGCAATCGCTTAACACCCGTGTAGTACCGGTTACGACACGGGTGTTAATGTATAGCTCTACGATTGATACGCCGAAAACATTGCGGCGTCTATTTCCAAACATTTTTAATGATTGGTAACCATGTTACAGTAATCATAATCGAGTGATTCTTTTAAAAGTAAATGATAATCATACGACGAGGAAAACTTGACGAGTCTAAGTAAATGGTTGTGCCAAATTATATCAATAATGAACTGTTTAAACGGTTTTGTACTGAAGTTGGGTACCTAGCTTGCTTAGTTATGGGAAGATGTCGGTTAGTTTAGTTCAAGGTAATGTGAGAGGAGCTCTCTTGAGGCAATGTGCAACCTAATGCGTGAATGGTTTGCATCCGCAGCTGAGCATGAACAATGTTATTTTAGGCAATTATTCGTTATGTCTGTCTTTATACGATAATAATTTCAACAAGTGGACAACAACAAAATCTTTGACTAAAGTGCCATTTTCGAGCAAGTGAGAGAGAGAGAGAGGGGAATCTTTCGCTTTTACCTATATGATGTGGGAAATACAAACGTTTGCATAATTTAGCTAGGCTCTTGCCAGAGATGGTGGTTAGGTATGTTATAAAAATAAAGGTCGTTTTGATATCGGTGGATAATTAAAAAAAAGTTACGACCGATCCGCGGACCGTAAGGACATAAAACTAGCCGTGTGCTATTCGACTAGTCTAAGCGGGGCAGATGGACGTTTTCATAATAACACAAAACTAATTAATACACGGCTGAGAGAAAACACGAATTGATTCGATCACTTCGGGTATCGGCGCATAAATAAAATTTGATGAGATCATAACTGAGTGGAACGTTTGACGTGAAGCTCACAGCAAACGAAGGCAAGGGAATAGTTTGACTAGTGCGCCGCACAAACGAGCCTCGGGAATTAACTCGAACATCCAAAAACTATGATAGTCGTTTGAGAGATCTGTTTTTTGTTTCCAATATGCAATAAATAGAATAATAACGAGGTGCGCGCGCGCCGGCCCTGCGGGGCGCAAGCGGGGTGGCGGCCGAAGCGCGGGGCGCGGCGGGGCGGCATCATGGCGTCTAATTGTTTGTAATTAGCGCCGTACGCGGTGCGCCCGCGCCGCTGTGCCGTGTGCGCTCAGCTTTATGGACTGTTTATTACTTAATATGTTGTGATAGGCCGCCATTGGCGAGGCTCGTGGCCGCGACGTTTCGTAACACTGATTGAGGTGTGTGGGAACGTTCATCGTTGTAATAGATATGTCGCTGGTGGCGGCTGGCGGGCTGGTTGGCGCCTGTTGATTTTATACGCCTTCCACGAGTCATTAACGTGTTATGACGTCACCGCAACAATTGTCGGCACTACACATAGGAACATCGCGCCAGCACTGGGCTCACGAACACAACTGCTATAAACTGATGTTCAAATACGATAGGCAGGTAGTAACATGTAAATGTAACCATAGTTTGCTTTTGATGAAAATAAAAGTTAAGTCTTCATAATTGGGATGAACTGGTTTTTTTTTTCAAAAAAATTTACGTTTCTATTTCAAAAACATGTCGAAAGATTTCAGTTACTTAAAACTGCCATGAAAGCAAATTGTAGTGAAGTTAAAAATAAGCAGTAACATGTCTGCAGTAAGGTACGTGTTGTTTGGGAATTGGATCCATGGAACTGAAATAGAGATCCAAATCTCTTCAGCAGTATCTAAGATTAACCAAAGTCCATCTGTCTTAGTCCATCACATGAACACCCATAGTCTCACTAAAAAATATTACTACTACAGACTATTTGATTGAATTTACCTAATCTACAGCACATTTTATGTATAGTATCAAAGAATAGATAATGATGACTGAAACAGATTTAACATCAGTTTATTTTCCTTCTTGCAAATTCCTGTTAATGTGAAATTGTGAACCTGTGAACTACTTAATCGCTTATTTAGATATGGAGTGTGGTAATCTTTCTCATTGTCCGTTACCTTATAAATATAGCGCTAGACTTTCCTCTTGGCATTCGCACGGCGTTGGTGACGTCATTGATAGCGCAAACATTGCAGGCGCACACTAGAGCGGTCGTTCGATAGCGCGTCGTAGTGTCTATGACGTCAGTCGGCGTGTAACGGCGCGCCGCGAGTCGCCACGCCCAGCCCCGCCCCGCTGTCGGCGCCGTACACATGATGCACGGACCGACTACGGGCCTTATAGTAATGTACTACGGTTTATAATGTCTCAGCAACACTTTGCCAGAGAGCAAACACTCACCCCGATCATGTTCCACTTCGTCTATCTTTAACAAACTACCAAGTTGCTTGCAAAACAGATATTATATTAGTGTGTGTATGTAGGGCCTATAGGTGGACGTCTTCACTTCGCGGAATACGCGCTATCGTTAAGATAGTCGCACAGTTAACGATGCGTTTACATTTGCATACCTATATTCTTAGTGGCTGTCTCAGAAGACGGATGGTCCATGTGACCCCCGTCACAGTGAAAAAACTCGAGGGCGATACGTGAATGGTGTGAAACTCTCTCCATTATGGTCGGGGGAGCCCCGCTGCGCCATTCTTGTCGCCGCTTTGTGCGCCCACCAGATATCTCGGAGATACCTCTTGCATCGCTGACGTGCACACATAATTTATTTACAATGATTTTTTGTAAGCCAGTTGGTTTTTGAACACACTTTTGAGCTTTGACTCTCGATGATCGATGAAAAAAGTTTAGTAAATTGTAATCCCTGTTCATCGATCGGTTCGTGAACCGAAAACAAATATCAAAAGTATCGCCCAAAGTCCTCGAATATTCTTATTCAAACTTCAAACAGTTGTTGGTACAAATATTTTGAATAAATCGCCTTCAATTTCCGCGTGATTTGTTCCGCGCGGGGAAATGGTTTCCTCTTTGAATATGAAACGAGCTATCGAAAGAATTTCAATGTTGCAAGCGTCGGGATTGAGCACTGTTATGTAAAATATTACGACGGGTTTGTATCTCGTTTGTCGCTTATTGTGAAGGGATTTGCAAATACAATTTCAACATTCTCTCCATTTCGTTTGTGCTTTATTTTATTTCATTATGTTATGCTAGAAGTCTGTGCTTTATGTAAACTAAAGCGACATTCATTGATTAATTCGGAAGTTATCACAAGCTTAGCCTTAGACGGTTTGGAGTCGGATCATATACTTCCCAATGCAGCAAGGCATGCATCTTACAAAATGTTTGAATAGTTGAGCGCGCCCATGCTGCGGCGAGCGCACCCACCCACAACACTTAATCTCCCAAATACATTTATCATGTTCAGCTGATAAAAATGCCATTGAGATCAGCCGAACACAATAAGATACACGCTCTTGGTACCTGATACGAGGCCGAAAGTCAATTATATTCAAATATAAATCGGATTTGCAAACGTAAGCCTGTAACAATGGCGTAGGCAGGCGCCGTGATGCCACCTTTAGGCCTCTCATTCCTGGATAATAGTCGGAAGCGGGACAATGCAGGACAGTTTGGGCAGCAGCCGGGGGTCCGCGTCGCGCCCGTCACGCCCGACACGCCCGACAACCGCAACTGCATTGTGCTTTATTTGTACATTATAGAGTCACTTTTGTGCTCAACTATATTATATTCGCACACCTCATACGTTTGGGATTATTGTTGTAGTTGGATGAACTCGAATAATCACAGATGATCGTCTCATGGTGTTGTCAGTTATTTGTAAGCGATACTTGAACTAATCCGATTTACTTTATTTTATATGTTTGTGCTTAAACTTTTTAAACATTAAGTATGTGCAATTACAGTACTGTTTACCTAGTTTTGTTATTAGCTCCGGATTAGTAAAAGCTAAAACATTAAACTTCTCTGCTCATTAAAACTTCTTCTTCTTCTAATTTAAGATATGCTGTATAGGTATATAATTAATATAGGTAACACGCTGTATGTTATATGAGTGGTTCACGTTCAGCACCTAGCTAGTACGAACGTAGTGCGGTTGTGCAGTGGGGTCACGCCCGCCAAATCACCGCACAATGCGTGTTTGGGACGCTCCTCATGCTGTCAAACGCTATTCAATTTATGAAGTTCGTATAAGTCCGCTTTGTTTGCCAGCCACAACCGTTGTTGACCCTTTGTCAACCTTTGTCGAGTATCAATGACGGTTATGTCTATGTGCGCCGTTTAATACCATCAAAAATATTTATTCGTCCAGCAAATCTTTCTCCATGCCTTGTCAGAATCTCAAACCCAGGTGACGACGGAACCTCTCATTTACATAATTTGAAGCAAAAGGCAGAACAAACAAACCCTCGTAAATGACGCGTTAAATGCAATCAAACAACGTCATTATACACGAGTAGCTCGCTCGCTTTGGGTCCCTTACAAAAACTGTCATAAAAAGTGGATATCAGTCAGCTGAAGTCAGCCCGGTGACAATGCGGCCACACCGGGGATCTATTATACGCCGGGCGTCAATGGGACCCTTAAGAAATTTGTTACGAACACTTTGATAGGTGGCAGGCTATTGTTGGTCGACGGGAACCGCGGCGGCCCGGGGGAGTCCGGGGCGCGGTACATATGTGCGCTGTCGCGATACTGCGCCTGCCGTGGGGTGGCGGAGCGAGGCTAAACGCCGATGTAGTTGCGCATTGTCTGTTGCTGCGGCCGCCGGGAGCCGGGTGCAGTCAGCCGCACTCTATAGCCGACACTTTCATGTCTATCATAACCGCAGGGGTGTCAATATATGACACCGTTGTAAAGTCGAGTGCCATTAACGTGGGGACAGATTTATGTTACAAATTTTAATGGGCTGTTTATTTTGATATGAAAGTTATTGCGTGGTTGTTTGCTTTCGGATTTTATAAATTTTATTTGAGATGAGCGGTTGTTATCCGTTATAAGGGTGTGCAAACATGAACTTGGACACGTATTACTGCTTACGGAATGAAACCAAGGACATCTAAGAATAAGAATTGAAATTACAGTACAAAGATGCACAGCACAGGCGTGATTCCTTTCTGCCAAGACATCAGAAGGCAAACACAGGTGAGCACCCCACTACCCCAGTGACGAATTTATGACTATGTTACTTCATAGGTAACTAATTATAAAAAAGACAACTATGAAATAGTAAAAATTATACGGACTTGGTAAATCTCGTTCAACTAAGTGTACTTTTCTTAAAAATATGTTTGCATACCTACTGGCAGCTGACCCTAACATAGGCTTAACTAGTACTCACAATAATAATTAATCATGAACGTAGCAGACAGTACGGAGAAGTGTACAAAAGCTTTTGACAGACAGAGAGTTTGGGGTATTTTCGACAATCACCTTTCCGTGTCTGCACGCACGTAATTTTATTTAACTACGCACCATATCTTTTTGGGTTTCCTGTAGCTATTTAGTTAGGTACAGTTTTTAACTAAACTAGTCTGAATACATTTTCGCAACCAGCGCAAAAATTAAAAAAAAAACATAGAGTAGTATTTGAGTATGTGTAAAATTTCGTACCTGAATTCTACAAAAGCAATGTTCGTAGCCGCCACCGACTACGGCTACGAAAATTTAACATAGTTATATTGTATTAACCCTTGTTACGAGGGTCAAATGCTCATTTCCTCTTAATGAACTCACAGAGTCAGTATTTTTAATACACACACTCCGTCTTAACATACACTGTAGTCACTCAACAGGCGAGCCAAATCTACCCCTTAGTGTTTTCCTCGCTATAGCTGTTCCCGACACCAAACGAAGTTGTCGTTTGATTAGAGCACGTCGAACTTGTACGACGCTCGCGTATTGAACGACATTACATTACGCGCCGCCACGCCCTCGCCGGCACATGTCGCGACGTAACTCGATTTTAAACTATGCAATTAGTTTGCGGCATTGCGGGGTAGCGATAGTAATGCATTATTATTATTGTCACGACTATTGTGCACTTGTTAGGGCCGCGGAGGGAGGTTTAACGATATTAAGTAATATAGTTACAATCATTTTGTTTTGTTGTTTAAACGAGAAATATGAATAAGTGACGCGGCGGGCTGTCACAACAGTATAATCACAACTGTTTAGTATTCATATTCATACCATTTGTATGTTTTTTGTCCCTTATCTAGTTTTTCGTAAATTTTCCTGAGATGCACGAAGATAACTTTGATCTTAGATAAACATACGGCTGTTTGATAAACACAGATTTTGCATACAACTTCAGATCATTCGTAGATACTTAAAAAACTGTATTATTTTATGCAGTCATAGCAAGACATAGAGTTACGATAATTAAGTAAGAATAACATGATAAAAAAAAACAGAGAAAAGCTTAATGTTTAATTATGAAGATAAATTGAAAAACATATTTTCTTGTATGTACATATTTTTGGTCTTTCCAGCAGATCATTGAAGAGAAATGTACAATTAATATAACGCATGTACATATGTTGCAGACGGAGCACCGCACTTGCTGCGCGTGCGGCGAGGCCATCGCAGACCGCTTCCTACTGGAGGTGGGCGGCGGCGCGTGGCACACGGGCTGTCTGCGCTGCTGCGTATGCGCAGTGCAGCTCGACCGCCACCCCTCCTGCTTTCTGCGCGACCGGCAGGTCTACTGCAAGCAAGACTATGCCAAGTGAGTATCTTCAAGAAATGTTTCAGCAGGGCGCTGCCAGCTTACCAGGGCACTGCTTTGGACAATAAACGTTGCTCCAACGATTTCATGTTATCGTACTGAAACTTTAAACCAAGAAATGTGTATTGAATGCCAGTGCATTGGCGCTCCAAAATTAATGCTTAGCGAAAATGTCTAAACAATTTTTCTTGTATTCGTTGTTTTTTTTTTTATATAGGTAGATATTTTTCAAGTCCATTAGCCTGAATTAATGAATTTTTTTGTTTGTCATGAAAGTTACTGGGTAGGAAAAATAAAAATCCTGTCACTTCACCAGATAACGTCTAGGTACTTGATTATTGTTCAGTTGTAGTGGTCTCTCAGGCGCGCTAAAACCTTTCCTATTAATCGTTTTGTAATTAAAACTTAATACAATACATTATACGTTAGTGTCGTTTCCGAGATAAACGCATTAAATATGTATATGCATGAGAATAGCTCATTTACAGTTAATATATACCTGCTTAATATAAATTGAAAACGAATGATTTATTCAATCATTTAAAAAATCAATGGATATAAATATGTATTCTGTCAGTTCAATGAAATCTTTATCAAGAGACGGAACTATAAATCAACGTTTTTATGGTCTGTCAATAAGCTTATACATAAAAATATTAATAAATATAAAGATAACGATTTTCTGTGAAAACAAATAGGCAGTATATTTTGATGTCATCGTTATGGCGCCGCGCGCGCCGCTCCTCGCCGCACCCTTTTGTTTCTAGAAAGGTTATAAGAACAGTTAAAAAGAAAATTATAAGTTTATGTTGACAAGCCCTATAACAAAATGCGTGATTCAGATATTTCCTTCCAACTTTATTGCATATCGATATTCTACAGAATACGAATAAATCTCGGTGACGTAAAAAAAACTGAAATGCTGAAAGTTAGACAGCTTCTTATATAAACCAATTAAGAATATGTTACCTGGCTACATCAGCTAAATCCTAGTAGGAATTAAATATTTCAGATCTTTTACCTGAGTAGTTATGTCTAGAAGCCAGGAAACCCCGCGAATGTTAAATAGTACGACACTAGACACAGCAGGGGTTGTTCCACCATAATGAAGACCATATCGCTTAGTGTGTGGTCTAGGGACATGTGTTCTCGTCTCCTAATTTCAATAAAGGTCCCAAGTTTGGTGCCGGCGACGTTTATAGTGCCGCCGGCTGGCCTACATGTTAATGATATTGGTTTTAATTAACCTGTTTGCTGCTTTTTATACAAATTCATTTGGTTTAAATTAAAGCGAGTATAAAGCTGTCTCTGTTAATGTATGTGAAGTGAAACTGGCTACATGGGGCTTGCATACTTAGTCACTGGCATAGCGTGGGTGAAAATTGTGTAGAGATTCCTGTAATATCAGAAAATGAATGCTGTTAGATAATACAAAAAAAAATCTGTGACATAAAATGAGTACACCAGTTTAAAAGGACATACTGCAATATCAGCATAATGTTTGTATATCGGCAACCTTTCTTATGATTTGAATTCCGCACAGAACATAAAAATTGCATCTTCTTGTGATTAGCGGTATTAGACGCGGTCCTTAGTTCTGATGTCTAGACGAATGCCGACCAATTTTCGCTCATCACTGATCAGAGTCAACGGCGCGGCCAGTCTCTTATGTTATAATTGAGCCATTACACATTTTTTGCGTCTTTCAGTGCAGAATTGATTTCGCCAATGGAAGAAAATTTAAAAATTATTTCCGCAAATTGTTTTTGAAAGAGAGGGAAAAAACACGAGCCTACATACATACACAAGGATCGTTTAACTGAGCCGCGAGGTAATTCTTTTACAATACACTGCCTACGTCCAATTAACCTTAGAAATATACGTAGTCATCATTATCCGAGTCATTCGTGAAGAGTATAATGCGGCCGAGTGCGATGGTGTTGGGCATCAGGCCGTGTCGCTGCTGCGGCGCGGAGTCCCGCACCGGCCGGGTTGCGCTCGGTATGCATGAAGGAATGCGCGCAGGGTAGGCGGTCTGGTGTGCAGGCGACCTGTGACCTGCCCGCTGTGTGCGGCGCGGGCGCACGATGACGCACCACCACGCATGCGCCCTCTCGCCGACATCATCAACCACATACACGGACTATCGACACATGAAATCAATACCTTGGTCATTTATTTGTAATTTGAATAGTTCGCAGAAACACGAAAACAAAAGTAGACGTAATAGTATAACATTTACAGTGTTTTTCCAAAAAAATATGTATATCTGCTTGAATGTGTAACGTAGCTAAAAAAGCTTTTAAAAAAATGTTTAAAACAGTGTTTATCTTTTCCTACTACAACTTTTAATATCACGTATAACTATAATAACGCTAAATTTCAATTTGAATGAATGCTTTTAATTTTCCGTGTAATATACATACGTATGTATATACGGATTACAATTTCTATACCTACCTTGTTTAAAATATACGAATAGACAAATGAAAGTATTTTTATTGACTCCTTGGCGTTGCTTTTTTGTACAATAGGTACTCTTTATGTTGCCGTTAAATTTATTAATAAGAGAAATAAAAAAGTAATAAACATTTGCACTGAAAACGCAAAAATTAAGCATCACTAATCATCAGTTGTTTACCATTATTCAGAGGAGACAGTGGCATCAGACATTTCAAGAATGTGTCTGTCACAGAATTTACAGACAATAGATCATGTAATATACTCATAACGTAGAAATCGAAAGGGTAACAGGTGCGTGAGAACCTATTCTTACAAGTCAAAATAGAAAAAAGAGGCCAAAGTCCCTATGAGAGGTTTTATTGAAAATCCGTCGGACGAGTGTGGAACAACAAAGCAGCCACGGGGAATGTTGCCAGCGATGAAAAAATACAGCGAGCGGGTCGTGACTTGCAACACTGTGGTTTTCATTTGTCATTTATTTTGATTGTGATAACTGGGTGCGACGTGGAACCATATATTTTAATCGAGATGGCCTCAGCTGGTGACGTGCTCGCGGCGGTACTGCGTTTGTTGTCAACTGTCTCATCATGCCCAACGGTGGGGGTGGTCTTCTTCTATTCTACCAAGTTAGTCTTCAATATCGAATTGAGACATCCTCTGTAGGAATATTTTGGTAGAGCTCTCTTTTCCTTCAAAGTAAGTCATTTCCTAAAAGGTTCTTAAGTTGGTTTTTAATTTTCTTAAATTTCCTTGAAATCAAAAATACAAAGAGGTATTCCTTCAAAAAGAAATGGATAATTTCCCAAACCATCAGAACAGAAAAATGATATTTTATTGATAGAAAACTACATTATTTGTTGCCACGCTAAGCAGGTCTACATTACTAGACTGACTTTATGAGACTTGGCGTGACTAGTTAAACGTGTGGGCAGCATTTTAGAAATTGCGAAAAGATTCCGAGGGATCGACCGTTAAAAACTTGTAAATTGTATCGCGGCGGTCTCGCTACCACTGATAACGTCAGCGCCATCTAGTATGTGAGCGCGCACATAGCCTTTTAGCTTATACGTAGCGCTGTACCCTGCCAATGCCCACTGGTACCTTATCACTTCAATGTTCTAGAGTTCAATGAATATCCTACTATTAAGATTTTAAATAAATAAAAATGGGGATTGCAAAAACTTAGGAGTTATTAGTCTATAGCCAATAAGTATAACAAAGTTACATTATTGTGTGCCATTCGATGAAATTCACTGAACGTTAACAAATACAACCTTTCTGTTAACACTAAACAGAACTACAACTACCAGATTTTCGGGTAGCCTTGGATATTTGGCCGTATGACTTCTCAAGCACTACTCATAATATGTCGCCTGACTGATCTAGGGATCAATTCATCCCTGTTGTTGTATAACTGTCATGTCAACTCAACAAAGATATCCTCGAGGTCTCGTTTTATTGGCTTAGGAATTTTCTTTCCTTTAAAAAATAGGTTTTTTAGTTACAGGCCAATTAAAAAAAATGTATAGATACGAAATTAGCCTAGTGTTTTAGTATCTCCTGTATGCCTTTGCGCTGGAGAGCGCTTACATCGCCTTGACATTAGGAACTGAGCAGAGATACGGCGTCTCAATGATGTTGAGTAATAATCAGCTCTGCGTACATGTATGATTGGGTTCTTTGTAAATATGATTGATAGGTATCTGCATGCCAAACCAGGCCGATACGAAGTAATAACTTGTTCTAAATAAACGTGCCAATATTTACCTTGTAAAGCCAAGATATTGTATTGTGCAAACGATTATTTGTTGAGATAATTTTTGAGAATCCTGACCTAAATATCTATTTATTTTTGTAAGTAACCAACAAAACCAATATTGCAAAAGCTTTCGATAACTTAGGGGCGCATGTTCGAAAATCTGTAGATGGACAAACAAACATTTGATAAGCTTGAATGTTAAGATTAGGCACACAGTGCCAACATGAGGTATTTTATATGTGTAGCCTACGGGATGATTTGACATAATGCGGCTTAACGCCACGTTCTGAACTAAACTATCAAAAATGTGTTTATATGATGTTTATATTATCCTTAGTGACATTGTCATAAAATTTTCTTAAGGCCAATACTAACAGTTATTCCTGTAATAACAATAATATATAGATCGAATAACCAATTTCAGTTTCCCATTAGCCCGCAGCTGGCGAATAATGTTGCCAGAGTAAAAAAGACGATACATTCGGGTGCTCGTTAAAATGTGAGTCGTGTCACAGTTTAAATAATATTTGTGTGTTGTGGCGCGCATAACGAGCGGTGTTGCCAACGTAAATCTGCGATCGCCGCCGGCAAATGCGGTGATTGCTTTCCTTGATGTATCATCTGTTTATTGTTTATTTAGCGCGTCTTTTTGTCTGGTAGCGGTAGCGGCGCTTGAGCATGTCACGCGGATGCGCTCACGAGGCCTTATCTCGTCACAGGCTTAGTTCACAAGAGGATACTTCATGTTTTTGTTTCATAAGTTGATGTATTGCAGTTATTAAATACATAGCAGTAACATTTTTGGATGTTATTCCTGTGGACTTTGAAAAAAAAATAGATTTTAACGACATCAATTGGAAAACCTATTTTAAGAATTTTTATTTAAGAAAAGGTAGTTTAAGTACCAAACATTGATGCTATCGGCGGCAACTGATAAATGTGACGATTATATTGGGCACATAATGATCTCAATTTCATATCCGCGAGTCACATATCAGCGCGGGCGCACGCGATGTCCCGCCCACGCCTCGCCCGCCGCAAATGCGCGCGCCGTGTCTTATGTAAATGCACCATGTCCACTCTTGGCTTTAATTAATCTCTAGCCGCATAAATAAGCCCTGCCTTAGATCGATCCATAGTGTATAAACAATGGTTACTCAATTCGGGATGTCGTTATCATAATTCGAATATAACGATAGTCGAGTTTCGCTCGTAAACTTTGATTGCTGGTTGATTGATTTTTATTTTCTTTTTGCTTGAATAAATTTAACATTTTAGGAGTCAGACCCACGTCATCTTAGGACCCGCGTCCTACTTGATGTATAAAATACTCGCACAACACGAACGACACATCCGCTATCCGTCTTTATTTATGTTTTACCTACAAACGTTTCATCATCCACGAGTACTCTGGTAAAATATGCATGTTTAAAGAAACAAAAAGACGAAATACTTTGTACACAGTAAGTTCTGTGGCACTTGCTATTGCACCCAGATCGCGATGTACTGGAGACTAGGTACCTACCCAGCGGCATGCAGCAGCAGCCGTCCGCCCATGCTAATGTGCACACACCTTAACATCGCATCGGTGGTTACTTCTGTTGTTTGTAGATTTACAATTATTATTATTCTCTCCTACTTGTTTCCTATTTACATAGAATTAACGACCGCCAATAAAGTTCTTGAATTCAAAACCAACTAAGTTCATTGAAAACATTTTTAGGCAAGCTTATTCTCGTCGTAGAGCCATACAAATAATAATAAAAATAAATATAATAGATTTGCCTTCATAGATCATGTATGTGATCACAGAAAAAAATATGTGTCATTATAATATCTTATAAAAGCAAAGTAATTAAAAATGTTATAGTAACAAATCAGTCGTCGATATTCATAAAGGTTATATTATTAGTGGCGCATTGTATCAGCTGCGCGGCCATCGGTCAGCATGTCGCCCGCGGCGGCTAACAGTGACTCCAAATTGTTAAAACAAACTGAGGAATAACGCTGCGATATATCTCGCATGGTGTTGTATCTAAAACAAATAAGTTAAATCATGTGTTGAACGCAAGGAGGTGGACAGAGGAGAATGCAAGCTTGAATGGATATTAAATGTGAGGGTGGCAGGGGAGAGGCGCGGCGCGGAAAGCAATCAACGAGCGACGATTTATGAGCGAGCCGCGGGCTAACCGCTCTGCGCCCGCGCACTACACGCACCCGATTTTGTCAAACGCCCTCGGGACACTCGGATTTGGTCATCCGTTTAATAAACAGAAATACCGAACGGTTTACACTGTAAATCAGATAGCGGCGTAAGGTTAGACCCCCCGAACCACATGAATAGGGAACGCGCTTATCAGCCCCGGGTACGCGACATCTTCATTATCGCCGAGTGTTAAAACTTGTTAATCTGTCACTTAGTTAATTATTATGCGAGGGCCGCAGTTAATTGATTCAGCCGACGACAAAATGTTAATAAGCGGTGATAGCGGTGGTGAAACGGTGCTTCTGTCCAGAGACGCTACGTTTTGAAATGCAAATCGTGCTTTTGGAATATTGGTGTGGATAGCGCCGATAAGAGACGGGACTGACTGAATTAATATACGTGTAACACGCGATTTTGCACTTTGTGTACAGCTGTGCTATCGATAGCATGCGTGCGCCCGTGTGCGTACTGTTGTCGTCACGCCGCGCCACGCTGTGTGCGTGCATCCTTTAATGCAACTAATATATTTTTATATGCTAATGGAGTTTATTTTATCCCTCTTCGGTGATAACTTAATAGTACGGCTGCGAAGTGGGCAATTCAAGACTAGTTAATCTGATTGCTCACCTGTAAATGTCCATTATAAAGTAATTAGATAAATATAAAACTTGGGAGTTTTATTGCCTCCCCATGCGATTCCCGTAGATTCATAGTTAAGTGGTTTTGTGAAATATTTTTAATTTAGTATTTTTATCATGCAGAAGGCAGAAAACTAAGGTGGCCTACTATGCTTAATTAAACAAACAAATAAATATTTTTAGTCTGAAGAAGTCCAAATGCATTTAAATTGTTTTTACAACGAACACACGCAGAGACAACATTACCTATGTTGGTTTAAAGTACTCATCAATACAATAACCTAAAAACGAGGTAGCTCATATCAACTATTAAGGAGTTACTACCTTAACGTTAAGGAATTACCTACAACGACAGGCATAGTCTACAGACATACACACAAGTTTCAACTCTTTGCCTGTCTGCAATTTTCTAGACGTGCCTTCGATTCTTCAGGGTTTCCGTCGCCAGTGCAGATGATAATGGCCTGTTACACTGAAACTTTTCACATGAATAAAAAATATCCAAATCGGTCCCAGGGTCTTCTAGATATCGTGGAACAAACACAATAGAAACGTACACCCGAATGCGTACCCCGGTCGGGGGTACGCAGTCGGTTGAAAAAAAATGCACGTATAATCATGCAAACAAAGTTTGATATGAAATAAAGTGGCTTTAATACTTTTTTGCTAAATGACAGCTTCATTACCACATTAGGAGAAATTAATTCGCGAAGAGACGTCGGTCGGGAGCCTCGGCCGGGAGCCGCCTTGCACCGAATGTAAAAAAAAAAGACAGGACTGTTTTAATGTTCGCGTTAAGTGATATGATAGCGTGTTAATGGTGTGTTTCATGCGTTTATTTAATTAATTAAATATGAAAGGCTCGCGAATCGTAATGAGGGTCGGAGCCGGCCGGAGCTTTGACGTTCGTCAGCCTCCCAAAAGAATTAGATTCCCCAGTCAACATCCAAACCATTTGATTTCATGAAGGTTTTTATCAAGTTGTGTTTGAAAGACTAGTAAATTTCCACTAAAGTTCCTTTAGTTTACTCTTTGAGTACTTTTTTTAGAAAAAAAAATATGCCATGTCTCTGTTTATTGCGGCCGGGACGCATAGGATGATTTTTAAGTTCAAGTTGGAGCAGCCGTTGTTCCATTAATAAACTTCATTAGATTTTGATTGTCATGCTAAAACTGTTAATAATAAAAATGCATTTATATGAAATTGATTATAAAAGTTCATTTGAAAGTAAAGCAAGGTGGTACGCAGCTTGCGATGTGCTTCCCACCCACCGCAATGACGGTGTTTTAATTCCAGTCTGCTCGTAAAGCATAGTAACGAGATTACTACAGAAACAATTACTGCAGAACAGACTATTAATGACCCATAAACCTTATTGGATATAAATAAGAACTCAGTTTAACCTCACAGTTGTGCTACGAGCATATTCTGCTCACAGGACTCGTAACGAGAGTTAGCAAGCGCTTGTGGAATTCTAAATAATCTGCATGCATATGCTTTTTCTTACTTGATGGTAAGTGGGTATGAATGTTCCCTGTACCCCTACTATCCAAACGAGGAACCTATATTTTCAATACGGTGGTTGACAGCTAACCAAATTCAATAGTACTTTTATTGAACTGTTAAAAACGACGACCTATGTGTATGAAGCTGTATATATTATTTGCGTATTCTGTGTCAGGTCGACACAACATGTAGTTCGCTTCATGTCGTTCATCTTCTTCATGTCGTCTTTCAGGCACTCAATCCATCTCTTCTTTGGTTTATATCTGCCTCTTCATCCAAAACAATAACTGTAAGTGAAGTTATTTCCAGATGCTTCTCCAAATGAATTTAATAAAGAATTTTAGTTTTGACCTGATCATCTGCCTAATAAGAAGAGCCTGCGTGTACAGTACTCTTCTAATAACCTAGCTCCCCTGAAGTCGGCCATTTGAAACCCTGCTCCTGTGCATCAGTATTTTGTTTGTACATTTGGACTATCGTGAAGTCACTAGTTGCCATTTTCGGAACGGCATCACTACCTGAAGAGACACGCAGACTCTGTAGCGCTGAGCGACAAAATCACAATTACTGCTGGCGAATACTTTTTAAATTGTAATTGGAATGTGCCTTGCGAAACTACAATAATAGCTTGATATATCAATGACACAGCCAAGGTCCGCTATCGTGAGCCGATTGGATTGATATCACAATACACCGTTTAGAAACATTTTATATGCATGAGCTGCAATTAAAAACCTTTTGCAGGTTATAATCGACGTTTTTTAGAATCAACACCATCGTTTGATGAAGTTGGCAAAAAACAAAACACGACCCATACCTGTCGTACGGCACGCTCTGCTACACTGACACAAACCATTCAGTGGAAAGTTTTCTATCTCCGACGATTTAACACACATTTGTTTTTTTTTGTACTTATTAGAAACTTTCAGATATTTTACAATTCTGTCCATTTAAAATCAACAAAGCTATATCGTAAACAATATATTTCTTCTTCCTCCACACTTTTAATTGCCGAGTTTAATTAAAATTCCCCATCTTTTAAAGGTCACTAAAATATTTAAGCAATTATTGTTGTGCTCTTTTTCAATGCATAATAATTAGAGTTATTTCCAATAACAATATTCTTCGGGCTGATAACCATAAATTATTCTCCTTTGATCGAGTGTTGTTTTGTTCTGTGTCCACTATCCACTAGTCCGTAGTCCTGTTATGAATGCTTTATTTTATACATATTAAGAAATATTCTATCGTCAATAACATAATGCGAATCCTGTCCACTTTCGGTGTCATTCTCTTACATGTACGGGTCGAGTTGGCCAGCGATCTTCGTTTGACTGCCAGCGTGACGTGTGTGTTTGCGCAGGAGTTTCGGCGCCAAGTGCTCCAAGTGCTGCCGCGGCATCTCGTCCTCCGACTGGGTGCGGAAGGCGCGGGAGCAGGTCTACCACCTGGCCTGCTTCGCGTGCGACGCCTGCGGCCGCCAGCTCTCCACCGGTGAACAGTTTGCCTTACACGAAGACAGGGTGCTCTGCAAGCCACATTATCTTGAAACGCTTGATGGAGGATCCATTTCATCAGATGGTGAGTGGTCTCAATTAATCTATTCAGTTAGTCTTGATTTTTCGATTATTAATAAAAATACATAATCTCATAACAAAGACAACACATTATTAAATTCAAATTTTATAATGTCCGTTGACAGCCTAAAGATAATAATAAAACTACAGTCATAGATAATGTTGAACCAAATTTGCAAAAACGATGTAAACCACAGACGGGTGCGACTCAGAAGGTTACCACAAGAGCAAGGCGAAGCGCGTCCGCACCACATTCACGGAGGAGCAGCTGCAGGTGCTGCAGGCCAACTTCCAGCTGGACTCGAACCCGGATGGCCAAGATCTGGAGCGGATCGCGCAGGTCACCGGCCTCAGTAAGCGGGTCACGCAGGTGTGGTTCCAGAACAGCCGCGCACGACAAAAGAAACACCAGCATACTGGGAAGGGCAAGCAGGGACAATGTTAGTATACCCAGTACAAGGTTGTATGATGGGAAGTACGTGCCTCATTGATAAGAAATGCCTAAATATGTACTGTTTTAATTTAACTCTTTCTTAACTGGCATATGACCAGATTCCGAGGCTTGATAAGATGCACATATTTTCTATGGCTATA
The DNA here is from genome assembly GCA_958496145.1 of Heliothis peltigera. Lineage (NCBI taxonomy): Eukaryota > Metazoa > Arthropoda > Insecta > Lepidoptera > Noctuidae > Heliothis > Heliothis peltigera. The sequence continues at coordinate 9,558,368 of OY292321.1, read as the reverse complement.
CAAAATTAGCATGCAGCTTACACAAGTGCAGTTTTGGCGAATGTGTTTATTAATATTTGTATCGCTTGCCTAGCGATTTTGTGCCTCGCGAATGGTTTCGTCTATGTAATCGTTTCATGTGTTTACGTGTTTGATGTGTTACGCAGTGGTGTCCCGAGACGCGGACCCGGCGGGGTTTGGCCGCCCCATCAACCTGCACCTCACCTACTCCTTCCAGAACAAGCCACCTTTCGTTCCGATAGGTAAGACGACTAAAATATTACTTGTGTTACATCACAGGGTAATAAACAAGAAACAAAAACAAACAACAAATAAACAATTTACTGATGCTTGTTTGACATCTAAAATTTTGACAAAATTTAAAATACACAATGTATTTTATGATTTTAATAAATATATTTAAGTTGATAAACTTAAATAATTTAGTGAAGAATCTTAAACATTAATTCTATAGTTTTATACGATTACGAGTTATGAATTATTAAATGATTAAGGATTTTTCTGTACATAAATATTTAATAACGAATAAAACAATTATCATACTTGTAAAGTTTATTGTTAAATGAGTTTTATGGGATGATGATAATGCTTATAACTATATGCTGTCCAAACTAATCATCGTTGTTAGCTACAGACAGAAACGATAATGATGTAATGCTGTTTGCAGATGGAACGTCTTTCACGGATTCCTCAATGGATGAGCTGTCAGAGGACTCATCGATCCACTGCATGCAGAGTGAAGTGTGAGCATGCGAGAAACTTGGATCCTCCGCATAACAGCGGCGCCGCGCTATGTTTCTGCATAATATATTCGCCATATCTTACAACTTCGTACCTACAAATATTTAATACTGCTGGTTTTTGCCACGTATAATACAAGTATTTTATGTAGGTACGTAATTTGGTATGTTTGCCATATATGTACTTACTTCTTTTTAGGACTGGTGTTAAAGACAGTTGTAGCAAGTTACTTTGGATCATCCTTATATACTAATGTTAATATATCAGAAGTTACTGAAACTAACATTAAAATGTTAAATATTAATGTAGTTACCTATAATTCGAGACTTGCTATTCCCGGGTACGAATCTTAAGTAATATGTGACACATTTGAAATAATAGAATCAATTCAAACAAGTCAAATTGTGACTAATTTTGAAACTAATGTAAAACTATAAGTTTCCACTCATTTAATATGTATTGTACATAGTTATATTTATTTATTTATTTGTTTCTAGTTACTGTGATACATTCTCGACCGGAAAAAATCCGTTTATTTAAAATTAAAGTCACTTTTAAATAACAATTAAATTTTAACTTTCATCTTATGTAATGTAATAGGTACTTTCATGCATCTTAGATACATACATTAAAGTAGTTAAGTGCCAAATTATAATTATACGAGGAGCCTAGGTAGTCCAAAATAAAGCAATATAACTTGAGAGAGTGTAAACAGCTTCGTGTTCTTGTAGGTATATTTATTAATTACATAATCTCGATAGTTTAATTCCAATCTAAGTGATTAGTATTTCGTATCCTAAATGTAACAGAAAATCCACTGTCACGCAGCTGCTATGTAGTGTCTCGGGTGCTTACGGAAAGCTGTTTATCGGCTGGTTTAAATCCGATTCCTAATGTCGCATTCATCCACGGGACATGCAAACACAAGCAACAATATATTTACCCACCCAAGCACTTGTACGCTTTCAAGCTCGTAGTGGGCTCCTACAGTGATACGCACATAAATAGTGATTATATCAACCCAATGTCGAACAACTTCAAATCTTGCTAATACTACCTATAAACGCGAAAGTTTGTGAGGATGTATGGTTTTTACTCTTTCACGCAAGAAATACTAAATAGATTCAAAATAATATTTGACAGTAATACCTAATCATATATCAGAATATTGTATCCACTACTTTTTATCCATTTGCGTGAATTAGCAAGCTAGTAATAAATAATCATGGTGTTTTCTCGCAGACTAAAATTAAGTCGTAGGTACCTTTAAAAATCATAATCATAATTTATTTCTATATGTTATGTAAAAAGTAGATGAGTAAGGTATTCCAGCAATTCTAGTTCTTGTCGTCTGTCAATTACCTACATTGCTACTATAAAGCGTCTACTGAGAATACAATTAGATGTTGTTGGGTATTGTAAATATGAAACATGTGCTTAAATATTTTGTAAATAAAGCGTAAAATCATGGGAGGCTGTGACCCACCACAACAGTGGTCGGGAACGCATCGGCTGTCCTATAAAGGGGTGATAGACTTACGAACTAAAAGTACGTAGTTTGTAAGTTCATATACTTATTGGGCTCTACATTAGTTAAGTTCAGAATGTTTAGTTATGCCTGTGTTATATAGTAATAACATCACGTCATATAATCACTTGCTCTACGATTTTAAAGAACTGCCTACTCGTATGTAGGATGCCGTAGCCACGATTAACTTTGTCCAGACTTAAGTATGTTAACTTACCTGCTCGTCTATCATCCCTTTTGTGTTTTCACGCAGCATAAGATAAATTAATTTATGACGGTAGATGTTAAGTGACATGTAGTGCGCCATCTTGTCATTTTATTGTAATTAATTAGTTGCTAAAAGTACTAGGTACTTAAGTTTATTCTGTCTGTACAAATTTTTAAATATATTATGTTGGTTATTTATTGTTTTATTTCCTTAAGTATTGCGATCGACAACTTCTAGCTGCCGTTAAAAACCTACAATAATATGAATTTATGTATACTTCAACAGTCAATCACAACTTTTATAGAGATATAAAGTCAATACGATTCAAATTAAAGGTTTTAGGGTTTATAAGTACAAGAGCCGTTAATTAACAGACTATTATTATTTATTTTATTTCATTAAACTAACTTATAACAAACTTATAGTATTTACAATACATAATATGTTTAATTGCATTTAGTATCTTATAATATTCATGCAAACCTTACAATAGTACACTTCTAATTAATTCATTTAACTAATACGAGTATTATAGTAGTATATTCGCATTTATCATCAGGATATTTTAAAGCAATAAGAGTATACATTTTTTTTAATTTCTATGAGTATAACTATAAGTACTAACTATGCTTAAAATCATTCAGTTGATAGTAAGAATTGAAAAAAAAATGACTGTCGACTATAATTTTTCATTATGAATAAATACAATCATTTGAACCTATGTGAGTGTTGGTCCAGCCAAACCACTGTACATTGAAATCTAGAACAATCTTAAAAGCCGTCCTTAAAACGACTAAACTTTTAGAAGTATCACTTAATCCTGCAAGTTCAAGGAACTTGTAATAACAGTCCTGAAAATGAAAATCCTGGAGTTATCTAAACATACATAATAATTATTAACTGCACTGTCTGGGTGTCCGTATTAGTAGTTCTTCTCTATACCTGAAGCCTCGACCACGTCTATAACTTCTCCATGGCGTTGAGTAGCAGGTTCATCTCTTGGTGCACCTCACGCAAGAGGTCCCTCATCTGGCGCGAAGAGTCAAGGATGTCCACGCTCTGTGTGTAAGGATTGTACCTGACGCCGAAGTCACGGGGAATCTTTTGTGCGAATTTACTGTAAAGAAAGTAAGTAAAGAGGTAAGTTGATGGAAAAGTTATAAGCCAAGTATTCGAATAAAGCTGTTTTACTGAGTTTCTATCGCATGAAAACTGAGAGAGTGTTGTTATTTTTACTCCCTGTTTGGTAGACTACGGTAGGTAGTGGTTTAGTAAGAGAACTATAAGACCAAGATCAGCTTTCTTAAATTCTGGTCTTTCCTTCACTGGCCAATTTTATGTACCTATGTTTAACTTAATTTACCCACTAAATCTCCGAAACCTAGTCAAAGAGTATCCAAACAAATAATTTAGATTTTACTAATTAATACGAAATTCAATTATAAAAATACTTATGATGGCGGTCAAAACTCACATCATCCTCTCTTTAGCATCTTCAAAACTGTTGGCTACGAAGTAGACGGGCTGGTACTCCGTGATGGGGTACTTTGTGTCGCCGGTGGTGTCAGGGTCGAACTCCCTCAACTCTGGTTGATCCGACAGGCAGTACTGTAGCTCCCCGAAGGACGACAGCAGGCCAGCACCAAACGCCTTCAGCTTGCCTTCTTGTCGGCACAGACCGAACTCTACGGTAAACCAGAAGCACTGGAACGAAAAAGCGAATCATATAAATACTGATGATTAAATAAATATCAATACATCTTATATGCATAAAACATTAAAAACACGCAATTTTATAGATACTCACGGTCGCAAGTTTCTCAATGTAATCATCAGGCGCACCGAGGGAGGCGAGTCCGATTTCTTGTGAGAATTGAGCAAAGGCGGGATCAGCAAACAGAGGTGCGTGGCCGAGCAGTTCGTGACACACGTCCGGCTCCGGCGTGTACAGAGGCCGTGAGTGGTGTCTGATATACTGAGTGCTGTGGAATACGCGGAACGCGAGCCCGGCGAGGAAGTCGCGGGAGGATAGCAGACCCGCCACCGGCCGCAGGGTGAAACCTGTGCAGTCTGGAATCAAAGAGCAAGGTTGATCAATCTATGTTCCTATAATAGACCTAAAAATGAATTGTATGAGTTTAATATTTTCTTTGGCTACCGAGTTTTCGTAATAAAGCATAAGCTCACCTTTAAGGAAGTTAGATACGTCCTCTAATTGTGGAATGTTATCTTCCCTGTAGCCACAATTTTCAATGAGCAGGGGGAACACGTGGTTGTGTTCCTTGCAAGCGTGTGTTGGGTATAGTTCTGTGAGTTTCCTAAATACCGCTCCCCATGTGGCAATCTCCTCCTTGGTATAGTCAACATGTGGCAGCGGCTGGCCGTACTTGTAGTTGTATGCAATATCGGCGAAGTACTTGCGGCGAGCGCGGTACTCCGGGTCCGTGAAACCAGGGTGGTCGGAGTCTAGTTCAGCGCCATAAGATAAGATTTGGTTCGCAAATCTATCCAAATCACGGATACGACGCGGGAACCACGGCACCGCATCTAAAGGCAAAATGTTATTGATTAGTATTTCAGTGCTACGAGATTATTTACAATTATTGAATGGTTCAGACCCCTGTGCATTTACATTTTATTGCTATTTAGTGTGCTAGCAATGCCCGTAAACATGAACAATTTTCAACAACTTACATCTGTTATCCTTATAATTCCTGGAGATGATATTTAAGTAGCCAACGTTATTCTTGAGTTCATCGAGGGCCGCTCCGAAGTCGCCAGCACCGTGCTCACACTCCACCATGAACTCATAACCCGGTCTTCTAGCAGAGGAACGGGACTCAATGTGCATAAGGTTGACTCCGTGCGAAGAGAACACGCTAAGAAACTTAGCGAGGGCGCCAGCTTCATCGGGTGTCGCCGGAGAGAACAGAAGCCATGTAGACTTGCTGGAGTCGCGACCCTCACGGATGTAGTTGCCACCCTCCATCAGTTTCGGCTGAAAAAAATATTATTCAATATTGTACAATGCATGTTAAAATGAAAACTAACGCATTTTATTTCAACATCCTCGTGTTTGAAACAGAACCCAGATGACTAGATAAGTATCAAGAGCCAAACAATTTCATCATTGTATCAATTAAATGCGTAATAAATTATCGGGAGGCAAACACTAGCATTTGAAGTGAAACTATTGTATCACTAGCGTCATAGGTCCCTACAGTTTGATAAGCGAGGGCGGCGCACTAAATAGGCCACATCCAGGTTGCACGAAGAATTATCGCGATAACCCCGGGGTGGCCACAGCGCTTGTCGGTCCACGCTCATCACATCCTACTCTCACCACATCTCACAGATAACCTTTATTCTACGTAGATGAAGGCAACACCGGATGCATGTGATGCAGTGTGTGCGCCCCAATATTATCGATAATCCAGCTTAAGATAAACGCATGTACGTGCATGATGCAGTATACGAGCACTACCAGAAGTAAATATTGTGACATCAATAGTCAATGGCAATAGTTCAGAACAACCTTCCGTTTTGAACTAGACTTTTATAATGTCCATTCATTATTCGAGAAATTGTTTTCAATATTGTTTAAACGGGCACATGCTATATTTTATAGGGCTCATTTTAATTATTCAATTGTTATTAAAATAACAAACGACGCCATAAAACGTTAAATGAAAACTAGATTGTCATTGTTTTAATTATAATTTAATTGCGAATATTAAATAAATGTCTTATCTTGTTTTTTTACTATTGACATTGGTTTTATAATTGTTGAGATAACCCGGCGATGAATAAGTGACTTATGATGATAGTGTTTTACCCAAATGAAGAAAATATATAAACGTATTGCGATATAAGTTCATTCTGCAACGGAAATTCTTATGTAATCATAAATCATAAAATCAATAATAATACCTCGGTATATCACAGATCACTGTATTTATTTTGAAAACATTGATTTCAAGATTGCTAATATTTTAGCTTCGGACGTATTTGACAGAATAAGAGCGAGAGAAGAGCATGGCATGTAATGCGGAGAAATGAAGATCATGTTGTGAGGAAGGTCTTGAACATGAATGTGGATGGACATAGAGGAAGGGGACGACCAAAGAAACGATGGATAGATTGCGTAAAAGTTGATATGGCTAGAAAGAATGTAACTTGTGAGATGACGGCAGATAGAAGAGTGTGGAAGACAAAAACATGCTGCGCCGACCCCAAATAAAACTTGGGATAAGGGCAGGAGGATGATGAAAAGCGAGAGAAGAGAGAACTCTAGATGTAACAGTCTACACCATATGAGAATTGAGAATTCCTAGATAAGAAAGTTATATCAGAATGAGGAGTTGCATAGGATATGATGAAATTGCTTGCAGTTAGGGCGTCACTTAAGCCTTTTAAAGATAATTAAGAATTTACCTGATTATTACATTTAGAATTTAAAGTCTGTTATGTTCTCTGAATTATTTATTATAGGTATCAGAAAAACATGCAAAAAAACATTTTGTTTACACTTAATGCTCGTGTCTGACCCGCAGTTAGCCGATCTTTCATAAAATTGATTTGTAATTGGTTTCTTGATAAAAGAATATTGGTATCTGGTAATATTTGGGGATGCCTTTGCACGAATATAAATAAAACGCACGCAGTGCAATGCAAGCAGTTGAATTAGTTTAACTGTACTGTATCTAAAAAAGGAAATAAGTTCTATTATATTTAAGGCGACATTTATCGAGGACGGCTATTAGTCTCCTTTGTACATATATCATGGGTTAATGGGTTAAATTTCTGACTCACATTTGAGTTTGTACTTGGATGGATATATAGGAAGAGAACGACCAAAAAAACAATGGAAATGTGTTTAAATTGAGATTGACGGCAGATAGAAGAGTGTGGAAGAAGAAGACATGGGATTCTGACCCAAAATTAAATTAGTATAATGGCTAATGATAAGCTTAACTTGGCAATATTTATTTACACAGGCTTTATAAGCTCTTTGCAAGCTCAGAAACTACTTAAGGGTGTGAAACCCCAAAAGAGTACTCGTACATACATTTTGTATTAATAGCGAGTATTACATGCATGACATGTCGTGCACAGGTCAATACAACTTTCATCTTGTTTATGATAAAAACAGACAGATCAATAACAAAATATTGTTTACACGAGTTGCTAACGTCAACACTCCGAACACGTATCGAGCTATCTCTGCAGATCTTGCTCTAGTTAAAAACAAAAATATTATTGACTGTTTTCCGGTAAGTCGATATCATTACTGCAATTAGTATTACATAACTTAAATTCTAAGGGCCAGTTATCGTTATCGAATAAATTCAAAAATGGAACAAAATTCGTATGAAATTATCTACCAAATAAAGTAACTGGAACTTATTCGCACGTAATGAAACAGGCCCTAAGTATCGTGCAGTTAAGTAAATGTGCTATTTGAAGGATTACTTAATTGATATGAATTTAACTTGGGTAATTGTTAGCCTGCATTAAATAATGATCTTGTGGCCAAGCTGCTTCAAATTGACTTTAACCGGTTGAATGTTGGAACGTGATTAAGAACTTGCCTTGGCATGATTAGGTCAGTTCAAATTAACAAGTTATGTTAACAGTAACTGAGGTACTATGGATTGGTGAAAGCTAAAGAGTTACTGATCTAGTACTGTTTATACCTCAGTATGCGAATAAAAGAATTGGAGTTGTGTGAGGCCTCGTAACGCATTTGTTATTTGCATCAGCTATGAAAGTAAGATTGGCGCTCTTCTTGACTTTCCAGTTCTTTTTATAAAGACTACTACAACAAGGCTTACTATTGGCTGTAAAGTAATATAAATGTGCAATGTCTAATCCTAATCAAACCTAACATAATAAATATCTCCTCTATTACTAGGAGTCCCTGCGACTCCACCCACCGCCTGAGGAAAATACTTCGCGCACCCGGAAAAAAAGTAGCGTTTTTCAGGCTAGATTACGTATCTACCAAAATTTTAAATCGGTTCAGTAGATTTAGTGACGGACAGAGTTACTTTCGCATGTCTAATCTTAGTGAGGATTATAAATTACAATCCCTGTTTTTAAATTAAAATAAACATTATTATAAAGGTACTTTTTTGTTAAGATAAATTTATCAAAAGATCGCGTATTCGGGACTCACGGCTGTCCTAAATCATTGTTTACCGGACAATAATAAACATAAATATTTCGCTGATGCAAAACTTCTACGTCTTTATCAGTTGGTTGCCTACAACACAATGTTTATAAACTATAAAACATCGATTTCAATTAGTAACAATTTAATTTCGCAAGCTTACAAACTAAATGGTTAAATCTATATAATTCTTTTTTCGACTATTTTAAACGAATTATCGCACCTTTTGTGTTACTTATTTCGTATATAAGTTTACTATAAGTTTCCAATACGATGCTAACTAACCTTGTCAGGGGGTGATGTGGAGAGCTTCGCCTCCTCATTGTTGGATCGTATGCCCATCATCTTGATTCGACTCGTGCGACACTAGAGGTAACGCTAACGCTGGCAGTGTAAACAAACGCGAGCGGCCCGCGCCCAGCTTTTATGAGGCGCGTGTGACGTCACGACGCACGCCACCGGCTGAGCGTGCAATGGATGTGGTATTTTAATGACGACTAATTAATTAATGTCTACATTAATAATAGTTGCAATAATAATCTGATGTTGACCACGAGTAACATAAATGCAAGGGACATAGACATACAAAAGCCCCTCCAGTAACTAATAAAACTTTTCTAATTTATATGAACTTTCTAACTCTATCTTGGACACTACAGACTGCGTAAAGGTGAAAAAAAAAACAGCTTCAGACTTCATAGACTGAAATCGACAATCGTCTTTTAGCAAGTGTGTTGATTAAACGCTAATGCTTTGCATGAAAAGAGGCGTGTAACCTGTAGTGGCACACTAAAATTACCCTTGACGATAAAAGCATTTTTTCAATATTATTACTCAATATCTTCGTTTCCTGAAAAATGCTGAAAAAAGAAAAGTAAATCGTGCGGGCTTTTGTATGATTATAGTGGTGGGGTAAAACAAAAAAGTTTTGCTTGCACTACAATTAAAATGTGAATGAAATGTCTCATTAAAATGACCTGTCTGTAGTACAGACAAAACTTTGAGTTTTTTTGAGTTTTGACCCCTTCATAGATAGTTACAGGGTTTATTGTTAAGGCCTAGGATTTTACCTAGTTTATTTATCGTAAGGTTTTTTTTTAAATTTAAATGTTTTAAAGATTTTGTGATTGCTTAAATAAATTTCTTATCAACTCGAAACTCTAACAGAGCACAGTTCACTTCCTACCTCAATGTCAGATGAAAAGATCGTCTATGCAATACAGCCGCGTTATTGCGTTTGGGACTTTTTATTTTGTACAACTTTTAAAATTGTATTATTTAACACACGAAGGTCGACCTTGACTCATAGAAGCATACGACGCTATTGATCGCTTTATTATTTATTGGAATAAGTACTCGGTTACGTTAAAGTCAAATATGTTGTTTTGTCGGTAATTTATGTTATGCCGTTGAACCAGTTATGCGTGCAAAAACATTAATTTATGTCGTTCCATGAAAACATGCGACAAGAATAACTTTAATAAGAAACCTTACTATAGGGAGGTTTTAAAGTATTCTTTCTTACAAACTTGGTATAGTTTGATAGAGGAAATACTCAAAATTGAGACCTTTCTAGGAATTCTCCAAACGAGTTGAAGAAACGATGAAAGTTGTAAGATGGGTTTACCCAATGTCTCCAATTCTAAAGTATTAGAGTGTATTGTATACAGTTCATTGATAGAGTGCAGTGTTATCGAAATTATTTGCGCTCTTCTAGAGGTCAGAGGTGGACGCTCTAGATAACATATCTCCTGAAATATCTATTAAAAATACTTATGTATGTTTAATAAATATTGTATTGAATTTTTTTTATTTGACTGATAAATGTATCAAATTTTACTAGAAGAATCTGTATATACTGATTATGGGTCAACAATAATTAATTATGTATACAGTCAAATGTGATTCGTACTGCATTAAGCGTTCAGAACAATACCATCGAGTGCATTAAGATCGAGGTAAATACCTTTATTTTTATTATATTTGTACTTTATATTCTAGCGTATGTATGCAATTAGTCTCGCAGGTAATTGCAATCACCATAAATCGAATAATAATTTTAATGGAATATCAATTTTATAGGTATCTCAATCTAAATTGATCAACATCGTACTACATACTAATATTAAAAATGTGATCGTTTGTGTGAGTAGACTTTTTGCGGGTAAATGGTTCCCTGGGAACAGGTATTATTATATGATTGTATGAATACTAACAAAAAGAGTTTATTTAAATCGGTTACGTTTTGTTTCTAACGTAATAAACATTCGTAAGATAACAAATTCGCATAATTTTACCCTGTCGAGGAAAGCAATAGGTAAAGTAAAAGGCAACTTACTTATTATAAATCATAATTTAATTGTTATACACAGCTCTTCTGTGTCAGTAACCAGCTGAATGAAGTCGGATAATAATATACAATAACCTCACCTTCTTAATACTAGCGCGCACCTTCTCGACCCACCACCTGAGCAACCAGCGCACCGGTTAGATCGACATTAAATAAATTCATTTCAATGAACGAGTTATATACAAAGGCCGCTGTTTTTTCGCGCCTAAGAGGCATGCAGAATATTGCAGCAGGAACGGCAGTGCGTTTCCGTTTCCGCAAGGTTGCACAAATACAACGGCATTGTTAACCGAATAAAACAAAGTACCTACGCTTCTTATGACCATATAAGTGACTGCGGTATGTATGGTGCTTAATAAAGTTTTTGATTACACAACTTGGTACCTAGATAGTGTATGTAAAAACCACACAAAGTAAAGACGTTTTGTTGAAATGTAGACAGAGTTTAGTTTCCGATCACTCCATGACACTATGGTTAAATTGACACAATGATTGACATTAATTATAGAGTCACAATGACAATTTATTATACGGAATATTTACTAACAATTTCGAAGATTTAGAATCAATTGAAGCGAAACACAATCAATTGAAACCCAACCATGGTGCAACTAAAGCAAGTGTCCATACGGCTCAAATCAATCAAGAACATTCAGAAGATAACCAAGACTATGAAAATGGTGTCAGCCAGCAAGTAATTATATCAACTTGTTTATTCCTGAGAAAAATTAATTTATTATAATTTTATAATCTTTGAAACTTTGCTCCATGGTATAGGTACATTCAACATAACTTATATTTGTACTTAAAAACGTAGGTTTACAAAAGCAGAGCGTGATCTGCAAGCAGCGCGACCATTCGGTTACGCTCCGCGGAAATTCTATGAAATGTCCCAGCTGGTGCTGGGGAAGGTGGATGTTAAACCTGGGGAGGAGAAGAAGAAGAAAAAAGAAGAACCTCCACCTCCCATTGAACAGAAGGCAGTCGATAAGGAGAAAGAGAAAAAAATGAAAAGGATTTATATTGCAATGACTTCGGACAGAGGTATGTTCTGGTCTTGAAAGAACCGGCATTGACTCTCTTATGTGCCTAGCATTTGGCTTCATCTGGCTTCCAGTGTAACCAAATGTAGCTAAATACCAGTATATTTGAATTGCAGTAACTGCCTATCTGACATCCTAAGCCCAGTAACATGAATCCACGATCGATCCATTTCTGAAACCCAGATCCACGGACTTACCACGCCAAGCGTTGATTGACCTTATGACCGATCGGCCCGTGCAGCAAGCCAAGGAGAATGTTATAATAAATCTTGCATTAGGATCATCAAAAAGTAAATAACCGCCTAAACTTTAAGATGAGGAAATTAAAAGAGTCATTCCAAGTAGCAAGGTAAATAGGCCTTCATTACGGCCTCTTCTCTCAGGCAGACCCTCAAAATTCGTGATGACTTCGGTGTAACTAAGTGTTTTTCTAAATGCTAGTTTCGCTAACGGATTAAAATTGCTTAAGTTACTTCTTATAACTGCGACTTTTATAAAATCATCTGCATGCAAAAGTAAATCCTGTTCTAGAAATATTTTGAAGGCTCTTAGGCCCGATACAATGTTATTATTTTTTTCAAACTTATAAAGAACCGGCAAAGATGCTACCGTACTGACCTAGATACGTCACAGTAAAAAGTCGGTCAAGAATGTTAATTAAGATAACTTTATTTTAATTATAGATTCATAATTATTTTTTATTTTTGTTTTTACTCATTTGTTTTGCTGCATGCCGCAATTACGTAGATTTGTAAAATAATCGAAAATTTAGGAATTTCAGAGGTGCATCGCATACAGGCAAATTGATAACGCACGCTAGTATTTACTGGATTCTTCCAGATTTTTTATTGGCAAGATTTATACAACGCAATTTCCTTATAAATATTAATACCGCCTAAATTGAAATAGATCATAAAAAACAAGTTGAGTGATAAGACGGACGCGAGGCAAGCAGCGTGCGACGGCGACGTAGCTGCTCGCAGATACGCACAGTTTAGCGCTAGAGGGGTTATCAGGATCACAGCGCATCGACCGACGGCCATAGCCGAATACTTTGACGACATTATTTGCGTACTTATTCCGAAGCCTAAATTTCGATGATGCCAATTCATTGAGGTGAATTACACATGAAAAAGTAAATATTTGAGCTCTTCTTAGTAAGTAGTTAGTATCTCTGCACTAGAAGATAATTGCTCAATACTTCTTGTTGATGAGGTAGATTCTTAAAAACTAGGTGATTTATTAGATGATGGGGTGATACATAAAACATTAGCAACCTAATAATGGAGTTAAGATTTGCTACTATGTTAAATTATAACATTTATAGTAAAACAACTGTGCTGTAAAATCACTATCGTCTCAATGTGATCGCACCATCAGCACTAGGCCACCCCGCGGCCGCAACCATTTACCAAGGATTCTGCATCGTGTCCGAAAAATCAGCATAATAATATATTAATTACCTATTTTTTACATTAGGTATATTACTCTGATGAATGTGGTACGTTCATTAACTTAGATTTTAAAATAATCAAAGCATTCTTTTGGTTTTTTTTTGCAGTTTAATGCTATGAAGTTAGTTATATACCTACAAGACACAAGGCCAGCTCAATTCTTGTTATTATTTATTTCGTACTAGGAATGGCTACCACGATAATAGGCCGGAAGTCAGAGCGTGTTTAAATAGTAGGTACTCATTACTGGAGTGGTTTAGCTCAGAGGTCTGTTGCAATAAAGTTCAGGTTTTCGTCAGGAGTCTGGCGTTGCGTCATACGAGGCGCTGATACTTTGCTAAGTTTAAAGCAATTGGATGAAAATAAAGAAAATGAACCTTAAAGTATAATGCCTGAACAGGCTTCGGGATAATTTCCTTAGTCCCATCCTATTCCTCCATATTAAAAAAAATAAACATCACACAAATCAACGAGCGCCAAACCTACGCAACACTGGTGCCACCTGCCGCCACGTCTAGAAAACGTTAGTTCAAACCAATTCAATGGCCGGCCGGCATCGATAATCCGCGCGCGTGGTAAATTAACAAAAACACAGTGAAAACCGACTGTTTGTGATGTAGTGTGGTGTTCCCCTGCTTCCCAGCGTCCAGTAAGTACCCAATGCCAATCATTTTATCTCCTGGCCTGTTTTTAGTTAGGCAGCTTAAGAGACGCGTCCCCCGCGGGGCGTGAAACTCAATCATATTTGTGGTCCATTTCGAGCGCGAATACCTGTAGATTACAGTTTATTCGATTAAACTCAGGTTCAATTTCAATCGAAAACTCTGAGATTTACTAGATTTTTACATTTTAAAACTATTATCCGACAAAACATTGTTAGTCATACTTGACGTACAACTTATGCGGATTCAGAGGTCATCTACATTTAGTCGGGTTATATCACAATACTTTACGTAGGTACACATATTATTTTACGTAGTTTATTGTAATCTTATTATCTATCAATCCTTTCACCGTACATAATCTTAAATCATTTTTTCATACATAAGTATTTCACCTAAACGTAGTGATTTACACCTAATACAATCTCAACTTAGGTTACTATTTTATACGTTATATCTCGATACCTACACACGTAAATAACTAAAACAAAATGGAGGAGGGTAAACTAAAACTTCTTCAATCTCAACGCGAATATGTCTATCGTGATATTCAAATCCTTTATGACTTGTCAATACAAATGTTACAGGATCATTCAAAGGTGGCGTCGTTCCAGGCGCGATATTCACGCATACATTCAATTCGCGAAGAATACGTTACGTTGTGTAATAAAATCCAAGCATTGGAGCTAGCTATTAAACCTGATGCTCAAGTGAGCCAGAAGTCTTTGAGTTCTTTTGATGATTTATATTATGCTGTTATTAGCGCCGCGACTAACTTATCATGCACCGAGAAGAGCGGCAACGTCGACGGGACGTTGCAGGCGTCGTCGTCGGCGCTCCCTGCGCGGGCGGGGACTTCCGACGGGGATCGTAACGTGCGGCTACCTAAACTTGAGTTACCCAAATTCGACAGTAAAATTGAAAACTGGCAATCGTTTTACGACATTTATAAATCTATAATTCATGATAATAAGTCAATTTCGGATATAGAAAAATTTCACTATTTAGCAACTTGTTTACAAGGGCCCGCTTTGTCTATTGTCAAAGGGATTCCTATGACCGCCGATAATTACGAAGTAGTTTTTAATAGTTTAATTGAGCGTTATCAAAATAAGCGTCTCATAGCATTATCTTATTTGGATAAATTTTTAAACCAGCCTGTTTTAAAGTCGGGTAACTTTCAAGAGTTACAAACATTAACAAACACTGTATATGAATCTTATCATGCGCTCCAGTCACTCAATATTAAAAACTTAGGTGATTTCATTTTATTTTATTTAACATCGCGTGCGTTGGATCCGGACACCCGCATTCGTTTCGATACTCAAGTAAACATTTCACATATGCCTACTGTACGAGCAAAGCCGTACATTATAGTAGTATTAGTTTTATGCTGACATCGACGCGCAGCGAAATACATAAAAACGTGTAATACAGTAGTCGAGTAGTAGTTGCATTTCGTTGGTTCTATTGGGCATTTTATTTCCGGCCCTTTTTCGCCGCGGGTCGATCATTTTTATCATTATTAATTGTGTAATTTGAGTGTAAGTGAACAGACAATATAAGACTTTATCATTTCTATCAGTTTATCATTTCTAAATGTACCTTACCCGTACATTTTTGGTCCTTCGATCGTAAAGGACACCTCGCGAGTGGGCATTACAGTTGTAGCATTCAAAGACTGTAAAGTGTTTCATGACTGAGGTGTTGTGGACTAGCAGTGAAGGTGTTTGTACTGCAGTACAGAGGAGCAGCAATCAGCGGGGATCAACAACAATCCTCATTTGGTGAGCAACACGGCTCCCACTTGGACAATCAAGTAAGATCGTTCCACTTATTATTTTATCAATTCTATCATGTCGTCAATGGAAGACCTACTCGCCCTCCAACAGCAACTACTCAATCAGATAGAGCAAAGTTACACTAACTTCAAGAAAGATGGCTCCGATCGCAAAAACGTGGACTATATCCGCAGAAGGTTGGAAACTTTGGATGCATGCTGGAAAGAGTATGAATCAAATCATGTCAAATTGTGCAACATTGAATATGCAAAATCGCATAGTTATTTCACTTCTAAGCAGTTCGAATGTGCCAAAGAGAGATATGAGAACATTAGAGCTTTCATTCAAAATTATAAGCCTACAGATGAGAGACCATCAACTCCGCTTCTAAAGCCTGCTACTCCGTTGGCCGGCTCAAGCGCTGTACAACAGCCTACAGGTCAACTATCAAGATCTCAGGGATCAAATAGCAAGACGGATGAGATGATGAGAAAACAAATAAGCAACTTTAAGGCCTTTGAACATACAGTATCAAGTATCAACCTGGAATCAGTAGAGGAAAAATGGGAATTTGATCATTTATTAAGCACGATAAGAGCTCGCTGGTCGAAGATTGACACACAACATTGGGAGTTAGACAGTGAACTGGGAGACCGTAATCAAGAATATCATTCCATGTATCTCAAATATGAACGTGCATACAACGACGCTATCAAGGCTATCAATAAGAAGATGTGGTCTATTTCACACCGGGAGCATACTACGCCGAAAATAGACATACCTACTTTCAGCGGTAGCTATCATCAATGGACATCCTTTAAGGACCTCTTCACAGAATCAATTCATAGCAACCCGTCTTTATCTGGAGCACAGAAGATGCAGTTCCTAAAGTCAAAAGTAAAAGGCGAAGCAGAACGATTAATGCAGCATCTTCCTATTAGTTCCGATAATTACATTATTAGCTGGAATATTTTGAGCAATCGCTATGATAACAAGCGTATGATATTCACATCTCATATTAACATTTTATTGAATCTACCAGTTTCTCAACAAGCATCAATCAATCATATCAAGCGTATTCATGACACGGCACTTGAAACTATGAATGCCATACAGAACCTTGGAGTAGACGTGAAATCGTGGGATCCGTTGATCGTGCACATTTTGGGTCAGAAGTTGGACTCAGATACATTTAGTGAGTACAACGCAGCAATTAAACAACCCCGAGAACTTCCCGAGTTGAATGAATTTCTAGCGTTTTTAGAGGGGAAGTTCACAAGCATGGAAGCAAGCAGAAGAAAACAAGAAGATAGGAGAGATCAGAAGCAATTTTCTCCAAATAACAATTATAAATACTTATACGATCATAAAGGTAAAGCATGTTTATCAAAAAAGCGTTGCGTCGAATGCAATGAATTTCACAACACATTATTGCATGAATCATATTCTAATGAATTATCAAAACAAGGTGGTAATCCAATGCCTTCGACATCCGCCCAAAAAAGCAACGTGATTTCTAACCAAGAACGTGTTGCTAACAAAGGCAATACGCACGTGACACAGCAAAGCATGATGCAAGAAACCTTGCTTTCTACTGCATTACTGAAAGTTCAGAAAGCTGACGGCACATTTCTAATCATGAGAGCTCTTATTGACCAGGGCTCACAAATGTCTCTCATCACCGAAAACGGTGCCCAACAATTAGGATTACCGCGTTACAGGTGTGACGGCGTAATCACGGGTATTGGACAAACAGAAAATAATTGCAAAGGCATGGTCAGCGTAAACTGCATGTCAAGAATCAATCAGTACCATTTCAACATCGATGTTTACATCATGAAAAATCTTACGAAGTATTTACCATCATATTCATTTCCTAAATTAGAATGCCCTTTCCTGGAGAATATAGAATTAGCAGATCCTGAGTACAATATCAGTCGTCCCGTTGATATGTTACTGGGCGCGGACGTTTATTCCAATATTCTTTTAACAGGAATGTGCAGACTAAGCGAATCACTTCCAATAGTACAAGAAACTCGTCTTGGCTGGATATTATGCGGAAGTCTAAAAACAAACTTTGTCTGCAACGTCGTACAGGTTGACTTAGACAGATTTCAGCAATTTTGGGAAATAGAAGAGGTCACAGAACAGAAATCATTATCATCAGAAGAACAAGAGTGTATGCAATACTACAAAGCAACAACAAAGCGTTTGAGCGACGGAAGATATGAAGTAAGACTTCCACTTAAACCGCACTTTGAAGAAAATTTGGGACAGTCTAAAAACAAGGCTATCGCGCAATTCATTAACTTGGAAAAGAAATTACACAAAAATAATTCTATTTTTAACGCATATAAATCATTCATTACGGAATACTTAGAGTTAGGTCACATGAAACCTTCAACTTGCAATCAGACACCGGAATGTTTCCTACCGCACCATTGCGTTATGCGCGACGATAGTTCTACTACAGCATTACGAGTTGTTTACAATGCGTCGGCAAAAACATCATCGAATAAAAGTTTAAATGACTTTATGTACACGGGGCCAAATTTACAGCAAGACCTTCAGTCTCTTATCATTAAATGGAGACAATATCAGTACGCCTTTACGGCGGATATAGAGAAGATGTTTAGGCAGATTTGGGTACATTCTGATGACCAAGCGTTACAAAAAATCATATGGCGAGATAACCCGTCTCAAAAACTCCAAGAATATCAATTAACAACCGTAACATACGGCACGAAGGCAGCGCCCTTTCTTGCTATGATGACATTGAGGCAGCTAGCGGCAGATGAACGGGATAAATTTCCAGAAGCAGCCAAGGTCATCGAAGAATCGTTCTACATGGATGACCTGGTCCATGGCGCCAGCTCGTTATCAACCGCACAAAGGTTGCAACAAGACTTAATCGATCTACTGAAGCTAGGAGGCTTTAACTTAAGAAAATGGGCGTCTAATGATAGCCGTCTATTACAATCGCGAGATTCAGACTACCATGATCAAGAAAGCAAGAGCTTTCAACAAACAGAGTCAACAAAAACCTTAGGTCTTCGCTGGAACCCGAAACACGATAACTTTACATTTATATCGAAAATTGAATCATCAAACACCAACATCACTAAAAGGAAGATATTATCAGATATGTCAAAAATATTCGATCCATTAGGATGGATTGTTCCTGTGACAACAAAAATGAAGATTTTATTCCAAGAAGTGTGGTTAACTAATTTTGACTGGGATGAGCAAGTTTCAGAGAAATTGAGCAAAGAATGGATCAAAATCAAAGAAGAGTTGGAAACTATCAATCAATTTAAAATACCAAGGTGGTATGGTACAGTAACAGCATGTGGCGTCGAGTTACACGGCTTTTGTGACGCTTCAACAAAAGCATACGCATGCGTAATTTATTGCAGGCTGAAATATAACAAACAGTCTATTATATTAGTGGCGGCTAAATCAAAATTAGTGCCTTTGAAAAAGCATATATCTCTCCCACGATTAGAGTTATGTGGAGCACTATTACTCGCCAAACTTATGGCCAAGGTCAAAAAATGCTTGGAAGGGCAAGAACTTCACGTGTTCGGCTGGAGTGATTCCACTGCAGTGTTAGGATGGCTTCAGGGAAATCCAAGTCGTTGGAAAACGTTCGTATCAAATAGAACAACACAGATAACTGATATCATTCCACCACAATCTTGGCGATATGTAAAATCAAGCGAAAATCCTGCTGACTGCGGAAGCAGAGGGCTTACAGCATCTCAATTACAAGATTATCATATGTGGTGGCAAGGACCTACATGGCTAAAATCATTTGAAGAGAACATTGAAAATCAAGCAATCTATAAAACAGAAGAAGAAGTAAAGGAGAAAAAAGAAGTTAATGTTGCTACGAAGCAGGAACCAAGCATTATTACAAGTCTGTTGAATAATCATAATTCTATTAGCAAGATCTTTCGAATTTTAGCATTAGTGATGAAGTTCACTACCTATAAAAGAAAAGCAAAACAGCATTATTTATCATTATCAGACATCAGCAAAGCAAAAAATAATATTATCAAACATGTACAACAAGAGGAGTTTGCCAGAGAAATCAATGATCTGAAGCAAGAAGGCAAATTAAGTTCAAAAAGCAAATTGTTAAAACTAAATCCTTACCTGGATGAGAACGACATTCTCAGGGTAGGAGGGAGACTAAAAAAGGCACATATCAGCCAAGAGATGCAGCATCCCGTTATTTTGCCGCACAGTGGACGTTTCACAGAACTAATTATACAAGATGCGCATCTAACCATGTTACACGCCGGTTCTCGGCTGACATTGAGCTTCATTAGACAGAAGTACTGGATTCTGGGCGGGAACGTTGTTACTAAAAGGTTGCTACGTCGTTGTGTAACCTGTAAGAAACAAAATCCAGACTGCCAGCAGCAAATCATGGGGCACTTGCCGGAGGCCCGATGTAATCCATCTCGTCCATTTACGCATACAGGCGTAGATTTCACCGGTCACATCTATGTCAAAGCAAGTAAAGGAAGAGGTATAAAAAGCACAAAAGGTTATGTAGCCGTTTTCGTGTGTATGGTCACGAAAGCTGTACATTTGGAACTAGTTTGTGATTTAAGCACATCATCATTTATTGCAGCATTGAGAAGAATGGCGGCTCGTAGAGGAACGCCGACTCACATGTACAGCGATAACGGTCGTAACTTTGTAGGTGCCAACAAGGTAATAAATCAAGAATATCAATCATTAATCAATATCATGGAACACAAGGAAATAAAAGCTGAATTGTTGGATATGGAGATCGAGTGGAGTTTTAATGCGCCATCATGGCCTTCCGCAGGAGGTTTATGGGAAGCAGCTGTCCGAAGTTTTAAATATCATTTTAAGAGGGTGATTGGAGATCAGATTCTTACATATGAAGAATTATACACGGTGTTAACGCAAATAGAAGCGTGTCTTAATACGAGACCATTGTGTCCTATATCAGAAGATCCTGACGACGTGGATTTTTTAACACCTGCACATTTCTTAACAGGCGGATCAAAGGTTACTCTGAATGAAACCGAGACAGATTTAAGAACTCGGTGGCAGTTAACACAGAAAATCGTACAAGACCTCTGGAAGAGATGGCGAAACGAGTACTTAGTGCAGTTAACAGAAAGAAGCAAATGGAGACAAGCTAGACGAAATCTCCAAGAAAATGATATTGTCATGATCCATGACGACAATCTCCCACCGGGGAAATGGTTAATGGGAAGAGTCATTGATCTACATCCCGGTTCTGACGGTCATGTTCGCGTGGTTACAGTCAAAACCAAGAACGGAACATTGAAGCGTCCCGTCACAAAATTATCATTACTTCCAATCAACAATGAATCACCGCAAATCAATCCAAAACATACTGCGGACTCGGAAAATTCTACCACTAATCCACGAACAATGAAAACAAATACACGTTTCAACATAGCGTCGGTATTTGCTGCAATTATGTTATTTTTCAGTATCATTACAACTTCTCAATGTGCACTGAACGTCACAAAGTTTAGAGATAATCAACATATTTACTTTGACAAGCTATCAAACATGCAAATCATCAGAGACGAATGGAAATTAATCATATACTACGACTTAGATCCCTATTGGGAAGGTATTACCACTCTTAATAAAAGTATACAATCACTGGAACAATCATGCAAACCGATAAGAAACCAAACAAACTGTGACCTAATAATATTACAATTACGTCACGGGTACCATGAACTTGAATATAATAATCATAATTTACTCGGTCAGCATTTTAACAATCAAGCGAACAGGTGGAGGCGCGGCCTTATCGACGGTGTCGGTTACATAGCAAACGGCTTGTTCGGAGTATTAGACGCTCGATTCGCGGAACAATACGCAAGGGATATCACTCTTCTACGTAATAATCAAAAGCATATCGTCTCATTTTGGCAAAATCAAACATCCGTCATAGAAGCGGAATTTAGTCTTCTAAAGAGGACAGAAACTACTATGCATAAACAACATAAAATTATACATCAGCAGTTTTCCAAGATCGAAAATGCTGTAGAAACCTTGAAGACTGAAACGCAAAATATTTTAAGAGCAACTGAAGTGTCTATGGGTGCTGTAGTTGCGAACAATTTATTACGTCATTTGAAAGATTTACAAAATGCCTTAGTAGACACAATGACAGACATTTATCATGGCCGATTTAATCCACATTTAATAACAGCTGAGCAATTGCAGGATCAGCTTAGCACTATAGCGAGTCATTTGTCGAATGACGTCATCTTACCTATAGACAACATATATACCGGCCTAGCACAACTTTTTAAACTTCTACAAGTGAAAGCAAGAATGTTAAAAAATTACGCAATCTTTGAAGTTCAAATACCTTTAATAAGCAGGGATTCTTACGAAATATTCAAGCTCATACCCATTCCTGCGGAGAGATCCAACAACACTATGATGTCAGTAAAACCCATTTCAGACATCATAGCGGTGAACTTAAAGAAAGACGCTTACATCATTCTCACAGAAACTATGTTAGATTCGTGTCTTCTTACAAATGTACACCTGTGTTCTATACATTCTCCTGTCTACAAACTGAGCAAAGACAAAGACTTCTGTCAATCAAAGACCTCAGTGTTGTGTGAAGTCCGCATCGATCCCTGCAAAAATCTGTGGGTAGAAAGCAATACAATCAATAATTATATTTATTTTTGCTGCGGAAAATGTAAACTACGAACAGTATGTGGAAACCAAGTAAACGCACATCAATTGACGCACTCCGGACTTATTACGGTAGACTTTGGCTGCATAATCAAATCTGATAATTTTGAGGTGATTGCACATCAACAAAGAACAAGCGATGTGAGCATCAGCGCAAAAGTATTTTCACCAGTCATTGCATCCATAAACCACGTTATAAATGTAACTATTCCTCAAGATGTATTAAACGAATCAAGCAAGGAAAGCGATCAGGAGCTGGAAAGTATTCAGGATAGAATCAAAACAATGAAAGAAAATGGAGTGATCGAAGAAAGCATGTCATACCATGACATTCATCATTACACTGTGATCTACGGTGTGATCATTGTGGTAGCAGCAGGTCTCGGAGTGTACGCGACAAGGCGCGCTCGTTGCGCCCGCGCCCCCGCGCCGGCGGCGCCTGCGCCGGTCGGCGCAACCAGCAGCAATGTGCCAGCCTCGCAGCATGTTGCGAGTGTTGGTGATAGTGTAGTGTATCAGTGTGTTAGTGAAAGGGCGAAGGTGGCGAGTGCGCGAGTGTTAGATAAAGCCACCTCCCCTGTTTTAGGTTCCTATACGAGCATTTCTAATCTATAAACAAAGTGTGTGTGTGTGTCTAGATCTGTGCATAGAGACATTAGCAATTAGGTTATCACTTTATCAATCATGTTTGCTCTACGTTGTATGTTTGCCTTCCTCTTCCTAGGGGAGCATGTACGAGCAAAGCCGTACATTATAGTAGTATTAGTTTTATGCTGACATCGACGCGCAGCGAAATACATAAAAACGTGTAATACAGTAGTCGAGTAGTAGTTGCATTTCGTTGGTTCTATTGGGCATTTTATTTCCGGCCCTTTTTCGCCGCGGGTCGATCATTTTTATCATTATTAATTGTGTAATTTGAGTGTAAGTGAACAGACAATATAAGACTTTATCATTTCTATCAGTTTATCATTTCTAAATGTACCTTACCCGTACACCTACCTTTTGTGAATTGTTAACGTTTCTTAAAGATTATGTTAAAATCTTGGAAAATAATCAACTATCTTCTAAATCTAATAATAATAATTCAAACGTCTCTCGTAACTTTGAGAGTAAGAAATCTTCGCCCGCCACGAGTAGGCAAAATAGCAGCGGATCAAAACGGTCATCTTATCTCGCTAAATCTAACTCATTTGTTAATGTGACTTGTTCACATTGCAATAATAATGCGCATTCGATTTATCAGTGCCCTATCTTTCAATCATTAGATTCTCGTGCTAGACTCGCGTCAGTAAAAAGTAAACACAATATGTGTACAAATTGTTTACGTACTAATCACGTCATAGAAAAATGCTTATCAAAAATGACTTGTACGGTGTGTGGTTTACGTCATCATACCCTATTGCATACAGACCCAGCGCCATCCACCAGCCCCGGCGCATCTACTGGAGCGAACGTGACAGCTCATTCTCGCGCTGAAGTACCTAACTGTGACATGGTCCTACTAGGAACATGTCAAGTGCGCGCGTTCAATACCGCCGCCGGCACTTACTGTACCGTGCGGGCACTCGTAGACAGTGGGGCGCAGGATTGTTTTATCACCTCCGCGTGCGCAAAAACACTTGGGTTAACACTCCGCCGGTGTAATCTTAGCTTAACCGGACTAGGACAAAACATAGTAACACATATAAAGGGGATGACGGAATGCACTATACGACCTGTACATGGTGACGCTCCCAACTTTAATATCAAGCCAATCGTATTAGATAACATCACTGCTCTAATACCTAGCGTTAAAGTACCATCGGTCGTTCGAGAACGCTGCAACCATCTTGTGCTTGCTGATCGCGACTTCGATGTTCCCGCCAAAATCGATTTGTTAATAGGGGCGGAGCTATTTCATGAAATCTATGACGGTCAACGTATCAATCTAGGGTCCGGTTTACCTACCGCCTTACATAGCGTTTTCGGGTGGATTCTAACCGGGGCAGTCAATTCTAATTCTGTACCTTTAAACTCAGCGTGTTCTTTAGTGGCTACCACATTTAAATTAGAAGAACAAATACAAAAATTTTGGGAAGTGGAAGAACCACCGCGCGCTTTTATCACCGTACCCGAAAATGACACCTGCGAAAGTATGTACACAGACTTAACCTATCGTGAACCTAACGGCCGATACGTCGTACCTATCCTCTTAAAGGAAGGCGATTGTTCATTAGGTGAATCTTATAACAGCACTTTGTCGCGTTTCACTAATCTTGAAAAGAAACTTAATCGTCAGACTGAACTTAAATCCGATTATGTTAATTTTATGCGCGAGTACGAGAATCTAAATCACATGTATCCCGCACCTAACCCCGCGGTACCTACTCTTAATCGTTATCTTATCCCTCACAGTTGTGTCGTTCGTCCTGAGAGCACGACCACTAAATTAAGAGTTGTATTCGATGCCAGTTCTAAAACGACCAACGGTCTATCTTTAAACGACATTGTTCACACTGGCCCTAAGCTTCAAGTAGACATTGTAGACATCATAACTGGCTTCAGATTACACACAGTAGTGGTAACTTGTGACATCTCAAAAATGTATAGAGGAATCTTGATAAGACCGGAGGATCGGCATTTACAACACATATTATGGCGAGAATCTCCTAGTGATCCAGTAGCAGAGTATGAACTCGCGACTGTCACATACGGAGTTAGTAGTTCACCTTATCTGGCCATCCGTACTCTCCACCAATTAGCTGTCGATCACGGCGCCGCGTATCCTCTCGCAGCTGAAGCTCTTCTCCGTGAGACGTATGTCGATGACGTAACCACTGGTGCGCCCTCTGTACCTGAAGCCATAAAACTAAAAGATCAACTTATCAGTCTACTAGCTTGTGCTCAACTTGAGCTCCGAAAATGGAGCAGCAATTCACAATCTTTTCTTAAAACTTTGCCGGAAGATCATTGTCAAAAACCTAAACCTTTCTCTGATGAAAGTGATAAATCAACCTTAAAAATCTTAGGAGTCCAATATGACCCTGTGACTGACAACTTCTGTTACTCACACTCCCCTATCGAGGACGGTGAATGTACCAAGCGTTCAATCCTATCCAGCATCGCGCGTATATTCGACCCTCTAGGGTGGCTTACACCTTGTATCCTAAAAGCCAAATTGCTCCTTCAAGATTTGTGGCGTCTTAATCTTTCATGGGACGAACCTGTACCCAGAGACATAGCTACAGAATGGCAAACTTTTATATCTGATCTTCATAATCTTAATCTGATACAAATTCCTCGTAGAATTATACCTTCTGAATCTAAATCATTTCAACTCATCGGCTTTTGTGATGGATCTACAAAAGCATATGGCTGTTGCGTTTATCTTCGTGTCCTTACTTCTCACGACACTCAAATTCATCTTTTAATTGCTAAGTCCAAGGTAGCACCTCTAAAAGTGTTGACAGTCAATCGTTTAGAGTTGTGCAGTGCTGTCTTACTCTTCAAAGTAGTAAATCGCATTCACTCCTTGCTTAGTTCAAAAATTATCTTAGATAAAACAATCTTATTCACAGACAGCTCGACTGTATTGTCATGGTTGAATACAGAGCCCCACAAACTTAAGACCTTTGTTGCCCACAGAGTGGTCCTTATCAACGACAGTCCTGTGCCAACTGAGTGGCGACATGTGTCCACCCATGACAACCCAGCCGACATCTGTAGTCGTGGCTTATCTTGCTTATCTTTATCCTCATCTCAACTTTGGTGGTCTGGTCCTCAGTGGTTGTACAACGAACCCTTCAATTGGCCTGTATCAGCAGTTGAAGTGTCCGATAACATGTCAGAGCTCAAGCCCTCATCACGCGCTTGTAACACTGGTGTGACACGCGACGTTGATTTGCTTGATACCATCATGGAACGCCACTCCTCTCTTTCCCGAGTGGAAAGAGTGGTAGCTTGGATTTACCGTTTCATTCATAATGCGAAAGCCAAACGTTCTGACCGTACATCTTTATCGTACCTCACAGCCACTGAACTAGCTCAATCCTTGGATCATCTAACAAAACATGTTCAACATAAAAGCTTTAACGACACCATATCTTCAATTGAATCTAACAGCCCTTTACCAAAACATTTATCTAAACTTTCTCCTTTTCTTGATTCCCGCGGTATCTTGCGAGTGGGGGGACGACTTAAGCTCGCAATGTTACCTTGTCGCGTCAAACATCCTTATCTCTTACCTAAAAGTTCCCGACTGAGTATTCTTCTTATTGACCACTATCATACAACTTACCTTCATTGTGGGCCTCGCCTACTCCAATCTTTAATCATGCGTCGATTTTGGATACTCGGCGTTAGAAATCTTATCAGATCGCGTTTATCTAAATGCGTGATTTGTTTTAAAATTAAACCTATTCCACTACAACCTTTGCAAGGTGATCTTCCACCTTCTCGAATACAATCGGGTCATTGTTTTCAAACAATCGGCATCGACTTCGGAGGCCCTTTCATGATAAAAGAAAGTCGACGTCGTAACGCTAAAACCTACAAAGCTTACCTGTGCCTCATAGTCTGCCACGCTACCAAAGCCGTTCATCTCGAGCTAGTAACTGAACTCACATCTGAAGCATTCATAGCGGCGTTAGATCGTTTCGTATCACGAAGAGGACTTTGCAGCTCTATAGTCACAGATGGTGGTACTAACTTCGTGGGTGCCAGTCGTTATTTATCAGAAGTTAGCGAAATGCTAAACCGCGATAGCGATAGCATTTCCAATCAACTCGCTTCTCGAGGAATTTCGTGGAAATTCAATCCTCCTTCCGGCCCTCACTTCGGAGGCATATTCGAGAGCGGTATAAAATCTACAAAATACCATCTCAAACGCATAATCGGATCTCAATTTCTTACCTTTGAAGAATTTTATACCATCTTAACGAAAATAGAAGCCATGTTAAACTCTAGACCCTTAGTGGAACTATCTTCTGATCCCGACGAGGTTGACGCTCTTACGGCTGGTCATTTCCTCATCGGCCGACCTTTAGTATCGCTGCCTGAGCCGGTATATACCGAAAACCAAACCTTACGCACTCGTTGGCAGCTATTACAGCGCCTATCTCAAAGCTTTTGGCGCACTTGGCAGAGGGACTACTTGCATACCTTACAACAACGAATGAAATGGTTTAAACACGGCAACCATCAGCCTAAATTGAATGATCTTGTAACCATTTACGAACCCAACTTACCAGCTAACGAATGGAGGTTGGGTCGTGTTATACAGCTCCACCCGGGTAAAGATGACATTACTCGTGTGGTAACAGTCAAAACGTCAAAGGGCTTACTTAGAAGACCTGCTGTTAAAATTTGTCCTCTTCCAATAGAAAACACCAATTAGTTATCTAAACACAACATACACTTATCTTAAAATATATATCTTATAATTATCTACCTATTATCTTATATCTTAACATTATTATATGTATATTTACCAATTTTAACTTAAACTTGTGATGACATTATGAATCTGCATAGGCTGTTATTTCGAAATCTTAAACTATCTTAGATCTTTAGAAAGCTATCTTATCTCATGAAATCCCTGGGTGATTTCAAGTGGGGGGATATGAACAGGCTTCGGGATAATTTCCTTAGTCCCATCCTATTCCTCCATATTAAAAAAAATAAACATCACACAAATCAACGAGCGCCAAACCTACGCAACACTGGTGCCACCTGCCGCCACGTCTAGAAAACGTTAGTTCAAACCAATTCAATGGCCGGCCGGCATCGATAATCCGCGCGCGTGGTAAATTAACAAAAACACAGTGAAAACCGACTGTTTGTGATGTAGTGTGGTGTTCCCCTGCTTCCCAGCGTCCAGTAAGTACCCAATGCCAATCATTTTATCTCCTGGCCTGTTTTTAGTTAGGCAGCTTAAGAGACGCGTCCCCCGCGGGGCGTGAAACTCAATCAATGCCTAATATTTTATTAAATGTCAGCTTATTCCGCGATTGAGCCGATTTTTATGAAATATATCTAAGAATCACCGATGTGAACCCAGCTTTCTTCTCAATTGAGACCCACGGACAGACAGGCAGATAGCGCTCAAACTTATAAAATCCCTCCTTTCGTGTCGGGACTTGAAAACGTAAGCTTCTAACTAACGTATTGACATTGTGTGAACTGCTTATGGATGCAATTCTTTATCTATATGACTAGTTTGATCATGTCTTAATTAAACACGTTTTATCATTGTAAAGCCAATCGCACCCCACGTGCCCCGGCTATGTGAACTGGTATCATCTAGTCTTTAATGATGTCTCTTTTGTAGCGTCATGATAGAAAGGCAGATCAATCAACCTTAGCCCTACATGCCGATAGAATTTATTATTGTTGTTATCCATATTCTACAGACTCGAGCATCTGTCAAATTTCCTTAATAGATTTTAAACTTTATCGCCGAAGCTTATGATTTAAAGTTGAATGGGAAAATTTTACCGTTTCGGGTAGCTTGGTGTGCTGGCGTCTGTACCTAGAGATCATTGCAGATCTTATTAAACAAAACAAAAAACCCATTGGAAAGGGAGAGAATACAGCAGAATAAATATAGAATTATTCGAAAAATAATATACAGATCTGCTGTCGAGAATTAGAGGGAGGGGCGAGCAAAGGGTAAGAAAATGGCTAAAACTCTATGGCGAGAAAAAAAATTCTCACGCTTTTACAAGTCTTACGTCAATGTTTGTAAATTGTAATTAAAATTGAAGTGACTCATATTATAAAGCAGATGTTTTAGTTCAAGAATTTGTTTGCTTGGTTTCAATTCAACCAAACAAACATACACTCTAACAATCATAAGAGCAATTGATCCTGTTCGAAAATTCTTCCAATATTCGCATTGAGGATTTGAAGGAAACCGGAATTTTACAGTAGTATGTATTTACTGAGAGTCTATTGCTTTTTTTTAAACATGATTTGACGGAATTGATTCAAAACCTGACACTTCGCAGTATCGTGACTGCAACATGAACGCTTAGAACAGTAATATTTTAATAATATTTTTGTGAAAACTTTTTCGTGGAAAACAAAAGGGCGTTTATCACAATACAGGGGAATGACTGAGCGGAACAGTAGTTTATCTTTGGCTTCTGAGAATGATAGTAAATGCACTACATGCACGTGCAGTTGAACGCGCTGCGCTGCACGGCACTCAATCAGGCGCGTGATGCATATTGCAACTAATCATACATCTCACGTTTAAAGTACAAACTATGGCACAAACTGTAGGTAGTTCTTTTGAGTGACAAAAGCGATTTCAAAAAATCTTCATTGGTTGAAAGTTCACCTTCGTCTTTAGACTAATAATTTCACCTGGAAATATAATAATGTTTTCTTAATTGGGTTAAAGGCATTTTCTCCGTAGGCAGTTTCCATATTATCGTATTTTGATAGAAATTAATAGCCCATTGACTTATAATAGAATGTCAGTGTCAATATTTCACGACATGATCAAAATAGCCTTGTCCATTTCAGGAAGTAATTGAAATATTCACGCATTTAACTCGGTGTATCAACATACTATTTTTCATCATTGGTCTGACCAAGGCTCATCATGACGTGACATAGAGTGAGCTATTTCGTGAACCCCAGCCATTTCACGAACACTATAATTTCGAAGACCTGTAAGTTGTACGTTTCAGGTCTATGCGGCGGTGTGCACAGCGGCGTGGCTCGCCGCATCAAGCGCGATTTCACAGACCGCACGGCAGATGGCGCTAATCACAAACTGGTGTGTGTTGGGGATAAAGCTCGCCTAATATTGCGCCGCATCTACGCTCCTCATATGCTTCTTAACATCAAAGATGTGTGTATAAACCCTTCGTTTTTTATAAAATTTATATAAAAACAATAAATATAAAAGCTCACTGACCCGAGCAGCGCCACCTTCTGGCTACTACTGGGTTCAAGTGCTTAGACAGCCATTAGCTATTTAAGGCCAGTTTCACAGGTTACGGACTATCTACCAGATAAATTCAAAAATGGAACAGCAACCTGTGAAACTGGCCCTTAAAATTAAATTATTTATGAGTTGAAGAAAAGTTCGCCTGCTAATGTTTACTAAGTCCTTTTCCTGAGTATGTTGTTGTCGCTTCCAGTCTCATCTGATGCAACTGACTCCAACGTCTTACATGGAGCGATTGCTCACCTGACCTTGAAATTTTCAACAAGCACCTTTTTAACTTTATGATCGATCCACCAAAGTTTTCCAGCAGTCATTATCTCCGACAGTCAAAACTTCAAGTGACTTTATTACTATCTAAATGCTAGGAAAATTACAACCTCCTGCCTAATTCAGAAAATAGAACTGTTATTGCCATTTATGACAGGCTTATAGAATCATATTGTTAAAGGTGACGCAAAGGAAAGGTACACTATTAAAGTCATGAGTGAAATCGAGCTAAGATGTGTTCGATAATACTGCTTAATATATTAAGTGATTTTCAGGAAATTATGTCATAATATTTCAGGTAGGCAGGTTGGCGCCTGGTTTTGCGGACGCGTCGCTCCTGGCCGCTGTGATCACGGAGGCAGGGTACAATTACGACATAGGCGAGATATACTACAACAAGTACTTCTCGCCTGTCAAATATGAACTCAGCGTTATACCCGTCTTCACTAAGGCTGGCATTGAGGTAAGGGTTTTTTTATCCTCAGGTGTGTGTGCCCAAGTGCGAGTCAGGTGCGCAGGAGTGTTCGATTTTTCACGACATCATGGCGCATGAGGCACGGATGACAATTAAAAGGCAATAAAGACATGTACTATACGATAGGCTACGGGCGCCACGCGGGCGTCCCTGGCCTGTGTACGCAAAAAATAGCCTTACATAAAACATATAGCAGCACAGCACAATGGCGGTCTATGTGGTATAATACATAAGCCATAGTATCTAAGGAAGTCATGAATGCAGCTAAAATTCCTGTTACTATAATCATGTTTCCCTGTTGAATGTCTGTAAATACAAGTTATGTTTTATAATTGCTACATAAACTAATAATCATGACAACCTGACATTTCGACTTTTGTAAATTGGTTATCGTCATCGTCGTTTTCCTTAGAACGCGCCAAATATGACGGCTTTCGATGATGTCGACGACGATGCTCTAGAGTGCTACGCTGAGTGGACCTTAGCAGCGCTCCTGTATTACGCACTGAAGGAAGGCGCGGCCTCCGAGCAGTCCGCACGAATGGCAGCTATGGACAATGCCACGAAAAACGCTGCCGAAATGATCAAGAAGCTCACCCTACTGTTTAACAGGACTCGGCAAGCCGTGATTACTAGAGAGCTCATTGAAATCATATCGGGAGCCTCGGCACTTAAGTAAATTGTTTATAAGTATGTTATTTGTCTTAATATTATTTTATTTAATGCTATTGTTATATATGTAGTACAGCTTATGCGTTATTATAATGTTATATGTATTTAAAGGCATTTTATTTGCTATTCCTGTCAACATTTTTCAAATTTGTGTTTAAAATTGACATACAAGAAAATACATACTCGTTGACGTACGTATACCTAACCTAACGTTACATAACAATATAATCATAAATAGGAAAGCTTTGTTAGATATATGGAGTTTGATGCACATACAGACATACAGACATAAATCGGCAAAAAATAGAAAACAGGCAATAAAAAGTAAAAATTTAATTATCACAAATATTACAAATCAACTTCACCTTCATGCGCATCACACATATTACATAGCTTAGAGAGCTTCAACAGTATTTTCACATCATTAAATAATAATCACAGATGCAGTAAACAGTTATTGGATACTTCGAGTCAAGCGAGTCCGAGACAATGCATTGGTCATGTTATCTTACGTATTGAGTAGCGGATTGGATGTGGAGAATGTTCTTATGGGTTTGGAAAGCGAGAGAACACAACAACAGTATAAATACGGTCCTATAGCTAAGTCACTCAGTGCTCCTCCAGGTACTTGTCGTAGGCGACCTGGTCCATCAGTTGCTTCAGTTCCTCGGGGCGCGTGAGCTTCACACGGAATAGCCAGCCCTCGGAGTAACACGACTTGTTGATCAGCGCTGGCTTTGATTCCACTTCTGTGTTCTTTTCTGTCACCTGAAACGTGTTATAGAGAATTTTGTGATATTTTGCGACAAGAATTAAGGCAAATGTTTCTAGTAATAAATAAAAGATTTTTAGGATTTATTCCTCCAGCTGTCAGAAAATATGTCTCCATTATTAAAGTCCTTAAAAATCCTTAATCTTTTGCTGGCCTGTCTAATGCTATATGCTTTAGAAAACTTGCAGTTCATTATTAAATATTTAAGATTTTTCTTATGGTTTCTCATGGTATGTTACTCACGGTAAAAATGGCAAAGATACCTATTCCTTTTTCCAATGTGCCACATGACTATCGTTATGACGACAGCTTACCTCTAGGTGTATAGGCACGGGCTGATAATGATAAGCGGTGAGCACCCTATATAAAATCGTGTGAAAACTACTTACCGTGCCTGAAACAGGACTGTACACTTCACTAGCCGCCTTGACGCTCTCCAGAGCCCCACACTCGTCTCCAGCGGCGATGTCTTTGCCTACATCAGGTAACTGCACGTAAACCACCTCACCCAATGCATCCTGAAAAAAACAAATATAAGTGTTTATTTTTCCACAATTCATATTATAGAGTTTATATAAGTTTACATATGTAATGGTCTATATGTAGCTTCTTAACCTTAAATTAAAATATGAACTAAATCGTTTCTGAGGTACGCGAAATATATAAAGGTCCCTTGGTCAACAAATGCCCAGTTTCCATATTACGATAGCAGCCTTGTTATTCCGAAAGTATTATCAGAAATCGATAACTAAAACAACTTCGAAATGGACAGATTCTTAATAATAAAACTTAATAGGTTCACCAGTGACCCAACAATTAAGTTAAAGTTTAAGATAACTGTTAATTAGGTAGGTACCTACACTGAACGCGTGTGACAACTGAGCAGTCAATGTACCGCGAATATTGCGCGGCGCTCTTATACTGACCTCTAGTACACAGATATAACCGGTGTGGAGTGGTACATAGCGACGGAAATCTATTCAAATAATTATTGACTAACTGTTACTAACAAACGGAGCTTAGGGTCGAGGCAAAAGGGCAGACTCATCTGATCTAACAAATCTACATACGTCACTGGAAACGACCTACGAACGGCTAACTGATAACATCTGGAAATTCTAGTAGCCCCATCCGTGACACGTCACTGATGTATGGGAAAAAAACTTTTGTTTTAACAGTTTAGTGGGCAACCCTACGTTATACTATCTTTTGTTTAGTAATTAGCCGCTCATAAAAAAATAACCAGACAACCGTAGCTTATTCTAGACGTAAACATAATAGAAGGCATCCAAGATACGACGCTGAGCTTTTAGAAGCCTTAGTTTTGGAAATGGAAAATTATAATACCATTAAGTATCATTGTGAAAGACGTGTAAACAATAATATTAGCCGTGCTTACCTGAGCATAGTTAGAGATGCCAACTGTCCCAATGTTGTCGCTCACCGACACCCACTCGTGTTTCTTTGTATAAAATCGTGCTGCAAAACAAAACATTCCCATGAATATCTTTGTGTCACCATAACTCTACTAAAATTAGTTCATATCCATTTTTAAGACGTAAAAATTTCATAAATAAGATAGAGTTTTCTAAATCTTCCTATACATACGTACATCTATCATTATCAACGCAAAGCTACAACCGGTGGCAGAAAAAAACAAGGTATGAATTCGCCAGAGCGCTCGAGCATTTAATGTCTAATTTTATAAGTATTCATAATATTGTCACTGCTTAGCCATTGGGTGTAATAAACGTAAATGTATCCACACTGCATTAGAAAACCTTAGGACATTTTTTTAATTCATGCTTTATTTAAAGTCTTGCATCAAATTCTGCTTACTACATCTGAAACAGTGTTAGCAGGGCTCTATTCAGTAATAGTTTCGCAACGTGCCACTGTAATTATAAGAGACAGAATAGGGTGACATAGTGCCAAGGCGACTGTTGCGTAATCTTCTTGACCACGACTGATAACAGATACGAGTGTTATGCTTATTAACTATTTATTGGAACTTTTTGAATGTGCGGCTAGTATCTAATTGAGGTCGAACTCTTAGATCCCTCAGATATTAAATTCATTGTTATCTCTAATGTACCTTAGCTCATTTGGATTGTCTACTTAAGATACATACCTTTCAGAAAACCCATTTATAGATAATTGTCAAGCCTTTGACTCAAATAGCCCCAAATGAAGTCAATATCATTAAGGAATATGTTAAACAATTGGTCACTATTCGTCAATTATCACCCAAACTATTTCAATTTTGTAAACAAAGGGAAGTCATCAGGGGTTTACAAAAATGTAGATAAGAATGGTTTATTAACAAAGTAAGCAGCTCAGCGAGTTATATTCGTGTATGGTTGTTTCGGGATATTTCTTTCTTTGCAGTGTATGCCGTTAAGAAGCAAGGTGTCATGAGTTTGGGGAGTTACCTTTATTTTCTGTGCTATAGAGTGCTCGGCCGCAGCATCGCCTAACCAGCCGTGACGATACACGGAACACGTTGCACACAACCATTATTTTACTAATTCCTGAAATAAAAAAATAATAATCAGCACTTAAAAAATAGATTAGTAGTCTAAGTACCTAAAGAAGATAAAAATACCTTATTACCTCTAAAACCTAAACTATTAATTTAATAATAACTTGAAATTCGCTTACTTGTTATGAAAAATAACACATTACCAAAAATATTATTTAGAAAATAGAATTAGTAAGGATAGGCTCTTTTTGCATAAATATAAGAATTAAAGAAAATAAATAATATCGGCCTTTAATTTTTTTGTTATCAAGTAGAATTGATAGATTTCCAATAAGTATTATTTTATTCAGCTTACCTAAAACGGCGACGGGTGACGTACGCACAGGACGGCGTTTCACACAGAAGTGAGGGGCGACGCACGCGCATCTCTCCAGTATTATCATCTTCACCGTACAATAGATATAGAAGGGCCGAAGGTTCACTAATGTAATGGAA
The DNA here is from genome assembly GCA_958496145.1 of Heliothis peltigera. Classification (NCBI taxonomy): domain Eukaryota; kingdom Metazoa; phylum Arthropoda; class Insecta; order Lepidoptera; family Noctuidae; genus Heliothis; species Heliothis peltigera. The sequence continues at coordinate 9,522,583 of OY292321.1, read as the reverse complement.
CAACATATGATTGGCTTTTGTTATACATTTAAGTCAATGTTCTCGATTGAATTGTTCCCGCTTACGGGAGATAATACTGTCTGAGTATTTGTGTGTCTGTCTTTGGTAACGTAGCTCTTTAATGGATGAACCAATATGGATGCGGTTTATTTAGATGTAAGCTGGTATAAAATGATCTAAATAGTCGTTTTGCAGTTACAGTTGTTTTTTCAACAACGCCCGGTACCCCGAACGCCTTGCTATCTACAATCTACATGCTGCATCCATTTCACGACTAAGAATCTCACACATTAAGATTTCTACTTATGTGACTTCATGTTGTATCAGTAAATCAAGTTACCCCTAACAGTGAATCGTTATCATCTTCAGTAATAGCGAAATATACACATTATTTCGATCATTTGAGGACATAGACATCTATATATTTTTTGAAATATTTATTTGTATTTTTTTTATGTAAAATTAGTCCAATATCTTGTTGTTGCATAAGACATACACATCTCGGTGGCGAGTGACACAGATGTCTTTGACAATGTGTTGTCCACGGCAGATAGCTTATCAATATGACGACACCTCGCTGGGGGTCGCGTGTATGACTCTGTTTGTACGATATCAAATAGTAGTTAGGTATACAGGCAATTAATTAGAGGTTGGCTTCTTTGACCAAGTCTCTTATTCTAGCTGTTTCCTGCGGTTTTGGCCGTCTCCCTAGCAAACTATTCCGCAAAACTACCCGCACACACATCTGTCTATAGCCTTCCTTAATAAATGAGCTCAATTGGACCTGGACAATATTTATAAAATAATTATATAATTAACACTGCGAATATTGTTGTTTCTTAAATACCATTAACTAGTCTCCGAGACCGTGTTCAGCCAAACAAAAACATTCTCGAGCGTCATCCAGGTTCATATTACTATGTGTTTATATTTACTTCTTCATATATTTCGTTTTAAGTTAGTAGTTGAATTTTTACTTATGTAGAATTGTGTATATTAATTTATTGAAAATGAAAATTAAAGCAGGTTGGTATTGTTAGGATATAATTGAAAGCGATCTTCACTTGGGAATCAATCACATCTCGACTGTTAATAAACAACACAAAAAAATCCCATAACATAATTAATTGCATTAATAATACTTTTCAATGTAACCCACGTAATAATTCCTTCAGACGTCATGGAAGTTCGTATTATTCGACATGCTGAAAACAAATCATTAATTTACTTCAAAATAATGCGTAATACCAACTGAATGGTTGTACGTAAACAATTGCGTGTTACAGTTAACAAATAAACTGAGATAACAACCTGATATAGAATCTACCGCTCTAACTAACCACGGCTCCATGACGGAAAAATAAAACAACACGTTAAACTTAACTTAAACCGTTTATTTGAACTTTAATGATTGCGTAATAAAGCGAAAAAAAACTCGTAGTTATAATTTACACGTGAAAATGTTACGCCTGTTTTATGTAACATAACAAGACATGATACAGCATGATTGTAATATGACATTTCAGTCTGCTCCCCAGCTAGTGGTGCGCAGTGTTATAATAAATGCGTATCGGTACGAATACGGGCTCACAATACGCACATTATCCACCTTATTTTAAAAGTCTTAAAAAGTACCAGTTTGCTACGTTAAAATCTCCTTGAGGAAAAGTTTAGCACTAAACCCGGTATTCTTAAAAGCACGTTTTATGATAAGATGGTATGTGTTTCGATGAAATTGTGGAACATTTGCGTATCAGAACATTTTATTAGTGTAATCAAGTACAATACAAAATATAATCTTATCATAATCTTAAGTTATTATTATTTATGTGTACCTTTGTTGTTTCAAATAAAAATATTTAGTACATTATCTAGTATGCAGGCTTATGTTAGAATTGTAACAAAAATATCAATATTGGTAGACTTACTAACTGCCTATGTAAAATTTACTTAAAGTCGTATATCTATATTAGAAGCTCACTTCAACTTCTGATTTTTATGGCCTATATATGGGAACCTGTAGTTGAATCTATTTTCTGGTGTAACGATCCCTGTAATCAGAAAGCTGTCCCCTAAACTGATATAAAAATATGATTAAACGTTACTTACAGTCTATTTACTATTTTCGGGGAATGAATTACTTTATGTATTAAATATTTGCATCTAATGACCAAAAACAAAACAGTTGCTAATCTGACTGAAATAGTTAAGTATTTTTGACGTAGAAGTAACGTTGTTGTATCTCGTAATAATGTATCTATAGTATATAAAGGCCTATAGATGTGGTGTAAGTAGATGCTGTGTAGTATCACAGGTAGCAGGGCACGGCCATCGAAGTGCTGAAGATGGCGCTGACGGCGCTAATGGTGGCGGCGATGCAGCCAACCACACCCAGCGCGATCACCTCGTAGCACACCATTTTCATCCAGTTGGGCACCTCACTGACAAAAACAAGATTTATTACTTTTTTATTATGTGCACTTGCTATATAATCTACAATGTTAGCAAGTATTATATATTGTTCTATTCTTTTCGTTCTTAACAGATGATGAAGAGCCAACTGTCTATCCCTTAAGATTTTTTGCTTTCAGAGATGCGTGGCCGCGTGGGCTAAAAAACAATACTAATCCTTTCACTACACTTTAGGACTGATATCTATCTATACATACATACATATAATTAATAATATTTATGTGAGAAGCGTAATATAAAGATCAGTATTCTGAAAGCGTGCACCACACATTCTGACTTCTGTATAATTTATAAATTAAAAAATAACTTGTATAATTACATACTGAGAACTAAACAGTATCGTTTCACTCAGAATTTTAATGAATGTATTTCTTATCGTTATTATCAACGACTTAGTTAATAACGCAAATATGTCTTAACGACATTATTAACGGTGAACTCAGATATATACCATTCATTTTAGGCACTTTAAACCAAGATTTGCTGTATTATCCCTGGTTAGCTGAATACTGTATACCTTTATTACGACGTAGTTATAGAGTAATAAAAATCAAATCAATTGTTAAAAAAAAAGTTTTTTCAAAAGCTGTTTTTTTGCATATATAGGTAATAGTCATTGAAACTAAAAATCAGTTCTTCAGGAGTGTTCATTAAATATTTATACTTCTGACAACCTATAACAGTGAATACAAATCTGAGATACATCTTAACTAAAGTCCCTAAATAACGAACGATGAGCTGTTCCATTGCGATTTAAGCACATCAAATACCTACGATTTAAAGTGATCGCTACATCGATCAATTTGTAATTTTCTAAACCTACTTAGACAACATGACCTTTATTCAAAAATTTAATACGAAACTGTAGAAAACTTACACAGGTGTTTGTCCTTCAGCCACAGGCTGGTTGACGAGTTTCAAGTAGCAGACGGAAGGCAGGATGTAGGTGAGCAGCGCGATGGTCGTGGCTCCGATAAGCGCCAAGATTGTGTAAAATCGAGGAATGCTCTCGCCGATAAACAGGATTCCCAGCATTATGGATACGCGGACGGCCATACGCCAGCCAGTAGAATCTGCAAATTGAGAAATAATAATGTTAGGAAACTTGTCATGTCTTATGATTAAGAACAAATCAAGTTAACGGTTTATTCCAACAATAATAATATGCACTTTATTATTCTAATAGTAAATGATAATTAACAGAGATTGCAGTTCTTCAACCACAGATAAATTCCAGTGTTTACAAATCTCTTTACAAAACGCCACTGTCCCAATCACGCCTATGTAGTTACAAAGTTCAAAACTTACCTCTAGGAACACTGTAGAGCTCTTCAACCTCCTGGCAGACGGGGTTGATGATGATGACGAAGGCGGACAGCAGATGCACGGCCATCAGGATATTAGCGGCCAGTGTAAGGGGAGTGGCGGCCAGGGATAGCGCCACGTTGGGCAGCACGCGCTCTCCGTATACCGCGTAACCCGCGATAGCCACCAGCAGGTATAAGATCAGGACAGCTGTGGCAACATCGAAGAAACGATCACGTTAGTTGCTTTGCTTGATAGTAGTAAAGTGAGCTTTTGAAAAATAAACATTGATTTACATCCTGGCACTGAATAACAATGGTAATCAAAAAAGCTACTATGTCATACTGTGTTGAATAGGGCAACCAAACCAAAAAGTTCAAGTTGCTAAAAACGGCACTAGCTGATCTCATTAGCATCATAACAGCTAGTTGACAGACTTACTTTCCAACGTTTTTAAAATCTCTAAACATGGAATAATTATAAAAACAGAGAGGTTATAAAACATACCAAAAAATCCGTATTGCAAGCTCTTTCCAAACTTGGTCTTGTCGGCCATGTCATTTTGTATGGTCGGAAATGTGGAGGCCCCTCCGAAGGCGAACATCATGGTACCAGTCGCGAGGAAGAAGTCCATGAACCCGTGGATGCCGTACCGATACGTGAATGGTGAGACTTCGTTCATCATCTGGATGAAGTACAGGATGCAAGCGACGAGTGAGGATCCGAATGCAAGGATGCCCATCAGACTAAAAAGTTGTTTCTTTGTTAGAATATTGCAAGATATAAAATAAAGATGTAAAGTAAGTTATAAAATATATAAATACTCAAATGTACCGAAACATAATATGATAGAAGCTGACTGAAATCTACATAAATTGATTTGCATAAATATCTCTAATTCTATACTTTAGTCAATTAGTATATTCTTAAATTGCTTTTTGATCAAGATAAGATTTATACTTCTGCCATTTAGGTTCCTTTAATAGTAATGTATCTATTATATGTATAACGTAACTATTAACTACGTAAGTCAAATAACGTTTAGAACTTACTGGAAATCTTTGGGTGTGCCGAAGAACAAGAGCGGTGTCATGGCGCCCACAACGATGAGGTACCAGGTACAGATGGTGAGCGCAGGTACGAGGGACAGGAGCACTGCCTCGATGATCTGCGCAGCCAGTAGCAGATACACCACCGACGCGCCGAAGAGAGTCACAATCATCGCCATTGATACCACCACACTGATGATGGAAAGTATGAAACAGGTTTAGAGGATGAACTTTGAAAATAACCTATAAAAGTTGATGTTTAAAATATTAAAAAAAAAACAGCATTGTATATGAAAAGAACTTTAAAGCTAAGAGGTAAGTGTTATACAAAAAATTAAAATATAAAAATAAGTTATTGTACGGAGGACTATGACCCTCTGCAATAAGAAAAAAAAAATGGTGACGAGGTTATACGCCAATTACTAGAAACTTATCGTAAAATGAAGTCTATCTATCTGAGCCTTCGCGAAAACTCAGACTAGGTGAGCTTCCGCAAATAAATAGAGCGGTTCAAGCGAAGCCTGCGTGGGTGCAGGTCGCCAATTTTCAATATATAATGTAAGGAATATCACATCAAGAATATGATATACCTATTACTTAATATGTATTTCCAAATTATTGATATCGGTCTCGAGTTTCAGAGTAATGCGACTCAGATCGCAAGCAACTTGCACAATTGAAACGAGATTTCATAGTGGAAACGACAGATAGTGTAGCTTAGAAAATTAAAGTTTTTCTTCGCATTAACTCAGATAAAAAGTACCGAGAATATTTCCGTTACCTCCATGCCTTGCCAAGGGATTGGTCTACGATAATAGCGTATGGGTTTCTCTTGCGGGTCCTCATCTCTGGGTCCCTTGCCTCCAGGATGGACCAGCAGTCACCCAGCCGCTTTCCGCTGAACGCCGCCACCAGGCATATTAGCACCAACAATGGCACGCCAAACCAGCCTGTAAGAAATATTTTATTTAAAAATTTTAGAGGCGACTAATATTTCGTTACAAAAAAGATATGAATCTTTTAGATCGCCTCAGCTCTGATCTATGATAACATTATGCGTGGCATTCGCAATGTGTCGCCAAATGAAACAAACTTTATACAAAAAAATAATAATAACCAACTTCAAAAAACATTGAAAAGCAAAAAAAAATTTGAAATACAGTGCTCACAAAGTCAGTTAAAATCAACTAAAGTTTGAAATACTGAGTCTTATAAATACACTTAAAAGCACTTAAGAGCTAAAAATTATGAAAAGTTTTATTTCACTTTTTGTAGCATTCAATATGCATTTAAAACAATATTGACCTAGGTACAAAAATAGTACAGGTATATTTTATTATAGCTCAAAAGCAAATAGTATAACATAAAAAGCAAAATATCTAATTATTATAGCAGCGTGCTGTCTCAGACGATACATTGGATACGTTGAATGGTAAAATATACAAAAAAACGTGAAACCGGTTTAATAATTGGGCTATTTTATCACCGGCTAGTGGGCTAGTGTGGGCTGTAGCGACCACGAGGTGAAGGCCTGTACATACCGGCTTCACGACGTGTTGACAACTTGAAACACAATATCACAAAACTAGAAGGCTATTTGCTTCACCGAATTATAGTGACTTGATACTTTAGTTCTACATAGTTCACTGGATTTCTCCAACTAATGATTATATATTGGTACACGTTGACGCTGTGTAAAGCAGAATTGAGCAGCACAATGCATTTCATTATACTTTCAATATTCCAAATCCCGCCCCTATTTTGCAACCCAATGAAACTTAATATATGTATGTAGTAAAATAGTAGGTACCTATACACTTAAATCGGATAGTGTAATTAGATGTGACAAAGACACGTGATTTCATAGGATAATTCTGTAGAGCGTTCTCCTTGTACACGGCTATTTTTAAGGCATAACCACCTGCGCATATTTATCTAATGATGACAATCTATTCAGATTTTTATCTCAACATAATATATGTTGCTTATTTTTTCAATTTTAATAACATAGCAAAAACTTATTATGACTTGTTTGGTGCATATGAAATGAGACATATTATATTAAATCAGGAGGATATTTATATCGGTGCAACCTTGACCTGTTCACTTATCATTTATTTTGATGATCTTTACATTTGCATTGATATAATAAATGCACTCATAAAATATTGTTTTTTAATGTTATATGGCTCAAATATTTTAAATGTAGACACGTACTTAAATACAAGGTAACTAAGTTCATTGCTAGTAATATTTTTTTATATAAAAAGTCTAATCGCACTTTTTGTTGTATCCGCACAACTGAAACATGTTCTATCGAAGTTTGGTTATGCTCTTACTCGGGTATTTCGTTTAAGCTAAACTCGAGGAAATAGCGTAATAGTTATACAGCAGCTAATTTGAAGGCAACCTCCACAGTACCATTGTGCGTGGTGATTTTTATCTATTTAAGATCGCTGTCAATAAATACAAGATAATTTATTAGGTTGCGGAAAGAAAGTTATTCCCTCGGGAAAACGTTTGACAAATCTAGTTTCTCAATAAAACGATTGTTACTTTACAAGCATAAAGTTCTAGTGATAATATCCAATAGATTTTTACAGAACAGTAGTTTATAAAATTGTAGATGGAAGTTATGTCAAACCACTATTTTATTCTGGTTTTCATTATTGAATGGAAAATTAAACCAAGTTACGAAACTCGATCTCGCACCATAAACGTGTTTCGTTAGTTTTGATATCGTATAAATATATTAACTGCCTTGTGTTTGAGAGTTCGCCTCCCAAACGTCGCGTTCTAATGTAAAGTTTTAACTTGATGGAATGCGAGGTGACTAGAGGCACGATGATGTACTAGATGCAACAATATTTATCTGTATATTATCAAACCATCATCATATGTAGGATGCTCTCTGCTGATAATGTACCTTTACTAGGTAAAACCTTTCGTAATCCCTTGTAAAATGTTAATGTTCGCGGAAGCATTTCCACCACCACATAGGTACCTCTGGATCTACCCTGAGTTTTACATAGTCCAGCTAATTATCTCTTTTTCTTCCCTTGCTAATTATCTACATATATCTGATGACAATATTATTATCTGTAGTTAGTTACTCGATTTCATTAAGCAAACCATGCACGTGTTTAATAGGGAATTCAACGTCACGAGAATGTGCTAGAGACTACTGCGGCCACAGATTTTTTTTAAATTATTCCAATTTTCAATTGTTTTTTTATTGTAGTAATATTTTTGTAGTTTAACATGTGTGTAATTCTTTCGGGTTTTACGCTTAAAAGTAAAAAGGTAGATGACTATTTTCAAATTCATGGCAACGTTTCGAAGATGAAGTAGGTATGTCGTTTTGGGATTGGGCCATTTACATAATGTTATGTGTTTTTATAAAGCTGTGCCTATAATTAACATAATTTTGTAGAAACATCACGCTAGAATGGCGTTATATTGAACAAAACTATTTTTTTATATATTTTTATTCGCTTCGCATTAGAACGCATTTTTGTAAATGCTTACTCTTATTAGGTAGGTACTTAGGTATATAAAATATTTTTTTAGAAAGGAAGAAGGAAGTTATTTGTTTAGAATTAAAACCGAACTAATTCCACTGTGCAAAGGTAGAATAAAAATATCTTTAGACATATTTTTTATAAATTTTAACAAGCTTGCGCTAAGCAAAGTGAGAAACACATCAAAAGTTTTCAAATAGCCTTCGTAAGGTTACTAGAATCTGAGAGCACGGCAGTGCCCCAGCCAAGTCTTCACAATATAAATGTTATGGAGCAAGTATACATATTCGTGGGGAACATATGAAAAGGTTACTCAATCAGTTTTGGGGATTGAACGCTAGCAATCGTTAAGCGCTTAGCATAACATTCGGCACTTACCAGTCTTTACAAGCGCTCGTGGTAGCGCCAGAACTCCGCTGCCAGCCATCTCCCCAGCAATTAAGATGGCCGTCTGCTGCGTTGTAAGGCCTCGTCCTTCTTCATCACCTTCGCCCTGATACATATTATCGTTGTTAGGGCCAAGAATAATATATTATAACATGAAATATTACATTTTGGTGTAGTACTTTTTTACCTAGGTGATATTCATAGTCTACTCATTTACTTATAATGCAAGTATTTGTAGGTACTAAATACATTATATTACTAAAAATAAATGTCTCGTTTTATTTGGAGTGGAAACGAAATCATATCCTGTTGGACAATAACTAGAACGACTAGCCTTTGTTGGCGTAATTTCATCTATCATCATCATATTATTAGATCAACAGAAGTGTGTAGCCGGACCACGAGGCCGTATTTTAAAATTTTATCGTAAGAACACAAGATTTCTTTTTTACCGCGTAGATAACTAACAGACAGAACAACCAGTCTTTATGCTAAAAAAACAAGAACTCAATATTGCGCAATACTTAACTACTTATGTTACATTAATGATTTTTAAATGATGGTTGGTAAGACAAGCATTTTTACGTATCAAAGACATTATAAATAGATTTTTTATATAGCGATGTTTTCGCCGTGAGAATGCCGCATTATCATAACGGTTGTTGCCTTGTTGATGCCGATGAAGACCGGTCACCAATTGGAATATGAGAACGTCCAAAAGATTAGCTTGAGCAATAAGGCAAGTTTAATATTATCCAATATCAGATCATCATTATCTATAATATACGTGTGTTCTCATCCTTGGGGCTTGAATGTCAATGTCACAAACTGAAACTCGATTCTTATATCTATTCATGCGACTAATTTTAGGTTTTTATAGGTCAGATTATTACATCCTTATTGCTTACAATACAATAAGTTTGGTGAGCTAATTCTTATCCATTTGATTAAGATAAACAATCATGATATGTCTTTTTTATTATTTTAGAACCAAATTAAAAAATCAAATCAATATAAATACAAAAATAACAATAACTTAACACAAAACATTATTTCAGTGTTAGTTTATTTGTTAAGTTTAATTTGTGTGAAAAATCGTATTTAAGTTAAACGCCTACCTACTCAAATGTAGTATAGTTTATCTGATTAACATTTTTCCAAACAACTCTTGGGGACATTGCGCAATCAAATGACTCAGGTACATTCTAAGATGTCGTAAAAGTTGGAACGTCAGTGGGTTCATCACCTACCTGTACAGAACGAACACGATTTAGATAATAGAACCGCATAACCCGAGAATTTTGTTTGGTACATTCTGTCTTATATTCAACATCAAGAATAAGTTTAGACTTAAAAGACTTTTTACGGTCTAGGAAGATCTGAATGTAGTAGCTCTTTGAATAGGCCCAAGCGATTCGTTTTTTTTTATACGATATGATATGTCTCTACAATAAACTAGCACGCGGCTGGTAGTCACACTCACTGTTTACTAGACAAAAAGTATATAGACTTAAGATAGTGGATTTAATCTTAGTTCCAGCACCAGTTTTAACTGTCTGAGTGTGTATTTGGGAAAAGGTATCAACCTAATTTTAAATGACATATATACGAATGTTAAGTTAAAGAAAAAAATCCTTTAAACCAGATCACTTAATAAACCACTTCACAAAATAGATAACTTAAAACCAGTTAAGAAGTCGTTATCATATAAAACATGTGTGACATAAAAAAGGTTACCACGCTATTGAGTCTCTGCTGCTGCCCCTTTAACCAGAACCATCGCAATTGATACAAGCATGGCCTTAATATAACATAAATGTGAGTTAGGCTTACCTTCTTGCCCACCAACGGAGTGGTCTCGGTAACATTTTCTGAGCTAATGCTCGCCTTCCCCCTCGGCTCCAATACTTTTTTCGACATTTCCTAAAACAAAATTATAATAATATAAAAGCACTGCGTCAACCAGAGCTCCTCCTACACGAGCTAATGCTCTATCGGGTATCGTGAACCGGTTACACCAAGCTAGTGCTGGAGGATACCACAACTTTGGGTTCAATAGTGTGTAAGGGTCGATTAGTTCAATTAGGCGCCGGTCAATATTTCCGGCGCGTCAATGGGCTGCTTGTGAGTTGTGTGCTTGTACGGCTTCTACTCACTGCGTGTGCCAGCTCTCGCACGACCAGCCAACGCGACGATATCCACTCAACTGTTCCACCCGTGGTCCCAACTGTTGCTAACGAATAACTAGTCAGGTAACTTTGAATATTTCTCTATCGAGTGAGCTCTAAATGTGAGCTCTATTATTTTTATATTAAAGGTCATTATGCACGTAGATTTCTTGTGGTGAGGCTAGTTCCTGTACATTGATTTAAGGTGATTATGTTAGTATAATTTGTTGATGCCCGAGTGTTGGAATCGTGGAATCCAATTAGGCATTGCTCAATTACTTAAATAGGTACCTACTATAATGTTATCAGAATTAATTAAGTATCTACATATGTACTTAGAGACTTTCACCAATTCTCGAAAATCATAATTCACCTGATTAATACATGCACAGACCGGATCAAATTAAAAGGGGGTGAATCTGACCTGTGATCCTACCTAATTTTAAAGCCCATAGGTCTTACATAGCAAAGTCTCCTAAACTTCATTTTGATGCAATTATTGGTATGGAGATATATTGAAACCAACCATTGGGCATTTCAAATACAGACTTGAAAACTAAAGTCAGCATGTTTGTTATGCTTTCACGTTAACGGTTGATCTGATTAGATGACTTTTGGTATAGAGTTTAGAGTTTTAGAGTTTGTTAGAGGTAAGTAGTACTCTGAAAAATGTTTTAGACTTATTAGCGCGGTATGAGAAGTAGTTTTTCCAAGATGTAGATGAAGCCTTGTTTTAGGTAGGTGCTTGAAATATTCCCAGAAATTGGGCATATCTATATTATAAACTTTAAATGTCATCAGCCTTTTTATCATCCCACTATTGAGCATATGCCTCCTCTCACACAGACAAGGATTGAGCGTTAATCACTACGTTTACTCAATGTGGGTTGGTGATTTCAGACTTTATAGTCCAGGTTTCCTCGAAATGTTTTCCTTCGCCTTTAATCAGTCATTGGTGTCCAAGATAAACTTAGAAAGTACATATAACTTACATTGCTACTTGCCTGACCTAGAATCGAACCCGCGCCCTCATACTCGAAATGCTGACGCGTTAACCACCAGGGCACCACGACTTCCTTTAAACTTTAAATATAAAGAGTTAAAATTAATTAAATTAATATTCACGGGGAGCAACTATACTGCCTGGTCTGCGGGTTGTTCCCAAGAATTACCGTGGCCCTGGCACACAGGGACCTCCAGAAGGACCATAGTGGGTTTTAGTCAGTAAAAGTCTAACACTCTCTCCAGCTGCACCTTCAGCGGGAGTCATTTAATGATTACCCACGAAAAAAGGGGTAGCAACTACAACAGACATGTTTCATCAAACTTAATGTCAGGGAACCCTTCGTGCGCAAGTCCTACCTACTACTAGTCGCACTTGGTTTTTACTTAATTTTAATTATCCACACACATAAATAAACAAAGTATTACGTAAAATACGAAATATATAAGAAAACATAGTTTTATTTCAATATAAATTAGGGTAAACTCGTATACATATATCACTCGTGTTATTGTGCGATGACAACTGGTAGCTCCTAGCTCTTTTTAGAAGGCAAAACACTTAATATTATTTGAGAGTTTTTTTGAAGAGTTATCAGAATTTTTCAGTATTGAAAAATCAGTTGTCAAATGCATTGAGATTACCCTTTACCGCACCCTTTTTTATAAGACAACTTATAGCTTATTTTCCTCGATTAAACATTAATGTTTTTGGCGTTTTGAGTAAAAAACATGTCACCGAATAGCCAAGGTTAAAGAGGCTTTTATTTAATTTATGACAACTAAAATATTATTATTTAAAACTCTAATGAAAATGAACAATGTACTTTTATATTTAAATAAAAATGATTCATTCTTATACCAATAATCGACAGGTTATAAATTGATTTGTGTAAAGTATATGTAGTTTATCAGTTTTGTTGGCTCCCATAACATAAGCTAATCAATAGCTTACCATGGGACTAACCGACCGTGTGTGTAAAAGGTGTCCCGATATTATACTAACTGGGTGTAAGGGACAGCCCACTGCAATCTGATGGGGTAAGTTCAGTATACCATCCTAAGAAGACTGGTTCATGAAATTATTTCAGGAACGTTATGGAAATCGAATAAAACTGATTTGTTTTAAAACCTGACAAATATGTAACAGCTGGTTTCACGCCTTTATCGTTACGTTGTTACGACTTCAAATTCCATAGCTGGTTTTTTTATTTTTGCATTATTATAAAAATGTAGTTCTGCGTAAAAAGAATTGAAAGAAAGAAAAAATACAGAATAATCGTTAAATAAAATGAAAATCCTAAGAAATTTCCGGTGAAATTTGTATGATTCAAAATAAGGACCTCAATGCACCCTATCAGTCTGCGAAGGGCTGTCCCTTACAACCAATATACTATTATATATCTTCTACTCGGCTCTCTTTAACTGGCGTAGCAGAGTTTGTTTTCGTATGAAATATGACGAAGCAGTAACCCGGTCCACGAGGCATAGAAATTATTAGGGCCAGTTTCACGCCTACTATTTATTAGTTAAATTCAAAAATGGAACAGAATTTGTATGAAATTATCTGCCAGATAAACTATCTGGAACTTATCAGCAACCTGTGAAACTTTTTTTTGTAAAAAACTTAATGTCGTGTCCTATTCCGCGTATTGCCGACTATGAACATAATTTAGAGTGTTCATAAATTGTACCCAACTGAATTTTTTGTTATGCTATAATAGGTAATTCTTTATATAATTTAATTCATGACTGATTCTCTCGATATGATAATTTTAAATAAACAAAATGATAGTGGTATAACCACTAACACACTTTTTAGTCGGCACAAATAGACACTAATCATACATTTACTAGTACCTAAGTATACATCTACTAGTTTCATCTCTTCGCTCTTTTTTATTAGTACTTTGCGATATCCAATTGTAATATATTTAATTCCCTTTTCTTATCCAAATGTACCTACTGTTATTTCTAAATGGCGCCCTATGTCTTCTTCCACACACGTCAACTGATCGGTAACTTTTACTAAGTCCATTCATCGTTTCCCTGGTGGCCATTTTCCTCTGTATACATCCACATTCATGCTCAGAACTCAACTCACAACATAATTTTCATTACATGCCCATCGCAGCAGCTTCTTCCATTATTCGAATACAAATCCATGGTTATAAAATAATATTTTCTACCATAAAACAGAATAAAATCTACCATGACATGATTCCTCATTTTGTCTGTGGTATTGCGCGAATGAATAGCGACTTGACTTGCCAATATTAAAAAATAAATGTCAATTTTAATTTGCTTTACTTGCGTTATGCATGCATGATTGGGAAAAGATTTTTTTATTATCAGATGTGATTACTGTTTTCAACAATTGCTGTAGTTTGGTAATATAATAAAGGCGACTTATTTTGGTGATAACAGCAGATACAGTTGGTGTTTTTCAATCAAGCAACGTAACGACAATATTTAGATTTATTGCGGCTCAAAGGTAATTTTGACTCTAATTTTCCGTTGTATCTGATTTGTGCTTGTTATATTTTGTATTTAGCGAGGTAATAAATAGGTATGTGTATGGCCCGCTGTCTTAAGCGATCCTGCCGAAACATCACGATTTATTGAATACTTTGCATGTTGTGTCATCAACTGTGTTACTCATTGTTTAGCTGATCAGTTCCTGATTGATATCGATTTGTTTAAATTCATTAGTGAGGTTGTAGCCAATAAATATTGTGATCTTTTTATCTATAAGACAGGCCCCTTATGTTTTTACAATGATAATTTATAAGTGAATTTACACATGGTAAGAGCAAGCTTTGCATCATAAAGCACAGCTAAAAATAACTTATTTCTAGTGCATCTTAGAACCTGCTATCAGCCATAAAATTCCTGATAGTCAATAACATATCTACAGCTGTGATGGATCTTCAGCTGTCCAATGTTTGTCGGGTCATGGTACCTAACTCTAAAAATTTAACAACAACTAGGGATGGTAGAATAGCACATTTATTATGAGGATAGATCCCAGTATAAGGAAGGGTACCATGCACAGTTGTGTTAAACCTACTAATATAACAATTGCATAGTACTATGACAGATATATCCTGTTTACAATTCAATCCAATTAGCTTCACATTTCTGAAGTTACCCGTTTCACTCCTTGCTTGTTTGTTCATATAGATCTTGAGGAGAAGCTTTGCTTGTCCCAAGGTGAGTACAAGACTTTACAATAGTAGAAAAAATTATCTACAAAATACTAGGTACTACATTATGAGTATTCAATTGTCTCATTTCTGAAATGCCAAGTTGGTGCAAACAGTAAGCAGGATGTATATCTGTCAGTGCATAATGTGATTGATTATTATATTAGTAGGTTGAAGTCTTTGTTTAGTTTTCATCACATAATGCACTTAACCAATAGAATTCTCAATATTTGTGCAATTTCATAACTAGTGTTGTTCTACTGAATAAACAGATCCCATTCATTAAACTTCTAAACAAATATTGTTGCATTAATACTTAAGAAAATAGTAATAAACAATCATAATTTTTTTATTTATTGTTTTATTGATTTTAAATAAAATTATTGATTATATTGATTCATTGAATGGCCATTCTTAATTAAATGAGTAACTGACCATATCTGCTATGTTTTTTAGTATATTGATGTGCATTGTTGTCAGTTTCATTGGACAAACAAACAAACTATGACTTGTGCATACAGTCACTTTGTGGCATAGCTGCTGTATGCATCCTTATCAGTATTGTGAACTATGAAGTTATGTTTGTGTGTATGGTTGCTTCAAATTTATCTAACTAGCTTCCACCATATCATAACTAGAACATATATGTATGTAATATATTTCATGCATGTATATTGATGGAGCTCAGCGTTACCGTTTGCTAAGCAATTGTTAAATGTTTCATATCAATGTATCATTGCACTTGGAATGCCTCATGAACATTGGTGTCCACACACACATTTGCAATGTTTATCTGTGTTCTATTTAAGAGTTATTATTTCACATGCATTTATTTGTTCACTGTGCTTGATTTGGACTTTCTACATTTAAGTTTTTAACATTGTTTTGAAAAGTCATGTTTTAAATATTTCTATATTAGCCAATCCTAATTGGATTTTTTTTTTCTGTTCAATAATATAGGTATTTTTTGTTAGCATTCTAAGTATTAAACATTTTATGGTTTTCCTTGACATAAAATTTGGTTTTTCCTACATTAATGTTTAGAAGTTGCATTATAAATAATAAAGAAATTGTGCTATTGCTTGCTCTTGCGATTGTAAATAATTTTCGATGCATTGCATTTATCTTTTAAACAAAAGTTTTTAGTATTCTCTATATCATGAATCATATTTATTCATTGAACCTTATCACCAAACTAGTGTGAATATAAAAGATACAACATAGAAGTGTTTTGTTTTAGGAATAACGCGAGAAGATGATTGATTCAACATAGAAGAACTTGAAGGTAATATTCAACTTATGTAGTTTTTGTTAAAGCATTCTAAATACTTATTTAAATTAAATCTGGAAATAATATAAACAAAGAGTTAATAATGAAGTCCTAGAAACATAACTTTAATATCTTTAAATAATTACTATTTAAAAAAAATGAAATTTAAACATATTTTTGATAGTTTCATATTGGCATACTAATTGTTTACAGATTCCAGTAGTACAAAAACGTGAAAATGATGACATCAGAGGAATCGGACTCCTTAAGCACTGTTCCTTCAGAAGGGCATCCAGAGGACGTATCAGGTGTGTATTATTATATAAAATATACACTTAATCGTGTATAAATTCATACTAATTAATTGTTCAGGAATAACTTCTTGTGTGATACTCTCAAATCACACGACAAATTGATAGCATAAATATAGTTTCTAACATATTTTTTGGGGTTTACACAACAATAATTCTTAATGTACAGTTGTTGTTATTCTCAAATATATAAAATAAAGTAATATATCATGTTATCTGAATCTTGAATATAGGTAAAAACAACCTAGAATCAAGCCAGTGTCAAATTGTATTGTAGTATAATAGTAATTTCATTATTGTAATTGGAGCTTCATCAAATTGTTGACTTGTGGGAAGGAAAATATCCTATCCTCAAAAATAATATTACTACGGTCTATGGCACCAGCACTTCAGTCGATAAAGAAGTTAATATTTATATGTTTTTTTAAATCTTATCATGTGTTACAGCACTACACTACACTTCACTCTTCAGTAGGTTCATTATAAAACTAATGATAAATGAGTAATCAGCCCAGACTTTGCAGAGATGTTTGGAGTTTTTTCGTTTTATATTCTCAGGAACTACTGGTTCTATTAGAAAAAAAGCAATATCAGAGGGTGCCTCCCGATACAAAAATTAATTATATACAAATAATGTCACTAACTTATTTAGCAAGGCCATTCATATCTTTTACACACAAAACTAATATTACATCTTAACAGCTTCAGGCACAGAAGATGCGCCTTCATCGATGGTATCCAGCGAGGCCGAGTCAGAAGGCAGTGTATTGTCGGAAGCGCGGCACGAAGGCGATGCGAATCCCTTTACAAGCGATCCCATCACCGAGATGACAAGCTCACATACTGAAAAACCGATGCCGCCCGTTAGTGATTGGAGGAATGTTGGCGCCAACGTTGGTGTCACTCCATTCGTACCCAAAGGTTGCTCAGAATTTTGTCGTATTTATAACAAACCGTTACATTAATAAGATAAAGGGTATAGATAGCTAATGCTAAAAAGAAGCTCGTAGCTAGGTAACAGCCGCACGGGTCATCTACAAAAAGGTTAAGCAACGCTTGGAGCGGTCGGTCCATGGATATGTGACCATCTTGTCAGGACAAGCACCTCCGTGTTTCGGAAGGCTGTTTAAATGAGTAGGTCCTAATTGCCATTTATACATGGCAGCTGTATGTGTAGTCAGAAGCTAGAACATCTGACATATGCTTAACTAAATACGTATAATATATTCTACAATCCGGGGTGATCTTGACACCTATGTCCATTTACCTTTTCAAATGATATGGAAATACATTGGTTTATTAAATTGTCATACAGGATCGATGCTGCCATGGGGTGGACACAAAGGCCCTGTGCCACCAGCAGACTCGGACCTGCGTCCGGGCGAATTTGTTATGAGACTGCTATTTACTGAATTCACCGTGCAAGCTGAAAGGAAAATGGAGGCTGTTATGGCTGAACCACTTGTATGTATTATTTTATAGAGATAATAAGCTTTTTTTACACATTCTTTTATTTGGGTCTTAACTATAATTGAAGTCTTTGTTATGATCTTCAGGAAAAGCCACTGGCTAAAACTTTGCAACGGGGTGAGGACCCCCAACTAGACCAAATCTTGCAGGCGTTTGGTACAGTCGCAGAACATTGTCTGCCTTCCTTACTGCGAGCGCTATTCGGCTGGCTGGAAAGACAAATGGCAGACTCACCACAGCTTAGTGAACAAGCTAAGAAACCACACCAAGATCTCAGAAATAAAAGGTGAGGGAAACAATTATTTGAACTCTATTTTAATGGGAGCTATATTGCTTTTGTTACATCTAACCAAGCATTATCTTTCTGGCGTGTTGATATGGATACATTATAATAATAAATTAATAAGAATTTTTCAAATACGTGTTCCATATCCATGTTACTATTTTCTTTTTTTGCTGCAACATGTTGCTGACGTTAACATTCTTTAAAAAGTATCAAGTTTAAGTTGTAATATAAGTGTGTAATACACCCGCCACTTTAAGCATCTATGGATTATATCTAAGTGTTATTTGTCTCTCTCCAGTATAATCTACATAGTGTCGGGCAGTGGCGCCGGCACTGAGACCGTAGAGCGTAGCTGCGAGGAGTTGCAAGCGGAGAGACGGGACCTTGCAGTGGAGTTCCTATTCTGTCTCGCTCTAATAGAAGTACTGAAGCAACTACCTTTTCACCCGGGCCACGAGGACCTTGTACAGTACATAGAGAACGTGGCGTTTAAACGATTCAACTATAAGGAAGGGTAAATAAAATTTCAGTAAATTATATGAAATAATGTATTATGCTCTTCTTACACTCGATTTTGGCCCTAACACCTAACCCTAACTTGGTACATAGACACGCATCACTGATACTTTGTATTGTATCACAATAATCACAAAGAGAACAAACTTGTATGGTATCGAATATTTTGCGTAGCCTTGTGCAATAGAGTATGAACCTAATAAGACTTAGTATAATTTAATTTATGGTGTTACGTTCTGAAATTATTCTCGCTAATATTAACTAACAATGATTTGATGTACGTTCAGGTTGCAATCAAATCCGAACGCCGCCAACGTCCACTTGATAGCGGATCTGTACGCTGAAGTTGTGGCCGTACTCGCACAGTCCCGGTTCGCTTCAGTCAGGAAGCGCTTTACTGCCGAACTGAAGGTTAAATATTTTGTTTATTAATTCATCAATTTTCCCCTATGAAGTCATCTATTTGATGCTTTGCGCATGCGCGTACTTAAAATGAGCTATGTTATTGAACGAGGAATGTAAACAATTAATTAATATTTTTAATGGAAAGGAATTTATAACGTTAAGTTTTAATTTATTCGTAGGAACTGAAAAGCCGTGAGCCATCACCCCACACGACGCAAAGTATCATCTCGCTGCTGATGGGCATGAAATTCTTCCGCGTCAAGATGGTGCCTATAGAGGAGTTCGAAGCCTCGTTTCAGTTCCTTCAGGAGTGTGCGCAGTATTTTCTAGAAGTCAAAGATAAAGACATCCGACATGCTCTGGCTGGCCTCTTCGTTGAAATTCTCGTGCCGGTTGCAGCGGTAAGTTCTTGTTGCCCTATTTTATTGCCGTAGTTTTGCAAAATAAATTTACACAAACGGCTTTATTTGTTGTTGTTTCTTTAGACGGTCAAGAACGAAGTGAATGTTCCCTGCCTGAAAAATTTCGTTGAGATGTTGTACAGCCACACTTTGGACGCCAGCACCAAATCCAAGCATCGGTTGGCGTTGTTCCCGCTGGTCACCTGTCTCCTGTGCGTTTCACAAAAAGCGTTCTTCTTGGCTAACTGGCATTGCTTCTTAGCCATGTGTCTATCACACCTCAAGAACAGGGACCCCAAAATGTGTCGGGTAGCATTAGGTAAGAGTTACCTTATACCTATATACCTATTCACAGATATTCCTTAAATTGTATGAGCTGTTAAATGTATTATGGATTTGTTGTTGACAGAATCTTTATATCGGCTGTTATGGGTCTACATGATTAGAATCAAATGTGAAAGTAATTCCGCGACTCAATCCCGCCTGCAAAGCATCGTCAATTCACTGTTCCCTAAAGGTTCTAAGGGAGTGGTGCCCCGCGACATGCCACTGAACATTTTCGTCAAAATTATTCAGTTTATCGCACAAGAACGGCTCGACTTTGCAATGCGGGAAATAGTTTTTGACCTCCTCATGGTAGGAAGGCCGATCAAGATTATTCTGACTCCTGAAAGGATGTCCATTGGTCTCCGAGCTTTTCTAGTTGTGGCAGATAGCTTACAGCAGAAAGAAGGAGAGCCGCCCATGCCGCGGACGTCCGGAACTCTTCCCTCAGGGAATACCCTCCGAGTAAAGAAGACGTTCCTAAATAAAATGTTGACGGACGAGACCGCGCGGTCTATTGGCATGAGTCCGTACTTCCCATACGTGAGGCGGGTGTTGGTCGAGATCCTAAGGGCTCTGGACGCACACTACGGTCGCCCATTGATGCTGACCAACACGCAGAATGTGACGAAGGAACAGGAGATCAACACAGGGGAAAGGAAGCCAAGAATAGATCTGTTTAGGACTTGTGTTGCTGCCATACCAAGGTAAAATTTATCGTTCTATTGAACGCAGTTTAAACGTAATCTAAACAGGGTTTCATTTCATTCATAAATCTTACTTTATTGATTTCGTAATTTTAGACTGATCCCTGAGGGCATGAGCTCCAGTGAGTTGGTGGACCTCTTGAGTCGGCTCACGGTGCACATGGATGAAGAGTTAAGAGGCCTCTCCTTCCAAAGTCTTCAGACTCTCATTGTGGACTTCCCCGAGTGGCGGCAAGACGTCCTCGCCGGGTTCACACAGTTCCTAGCCAAAGAAGTTCAGGTAATGCGTCACGTAACAGCCACTAAATCAGTGCTTCACTAGATTCATATAACAATAACCAAGGGTTCATTTTAAGCTTTATTCCGTTCACCTTTCACTGTTATGAATTGTCTTTAGTCACCTACCTGATTAATTGATTCGATTCACCCGGTAAACAAGTCACACTGCTGACCAGATAATTTTTATGTAGACCATTTTGATCCGCTTAATATCAAGTGCTATTTCAAACTTACTCCGATTTAGGTGGTAAGGGGAAGTATTTTGAAGAATATATTTTAAAAGCATGGAATAACCATGGAATAAACCCTCATTATACGTTTCCCAGGACACGTCACCGCAACTTGTGGAAAACGGCCTCCGGATGCTTTTACAGCTGCTAACAAGTTGGAAGAACGGCGAGCCTACAGTTACCAGTGTTCCTACAAAACAAGAGCCGTTGGCTTCAGTGATACGCGGGGCCGAAGCCCTGGGTCTTGTAATGTTGTGTCAGTGCAAGGCGTACCCGCGGCGACTGGCCGTTCATGTGCTAAGGTAAATATAATTTGTAACAAAAAAGTACAATAAATCATGAGTGCACCTATACCATTTTAAGAAGTATCACTTTTGTATAATTCCAAATTGCGTTTACAAATTACCTCGACCAATATCTTGCTCAGCGTGGATGACCGCCTTTAAGTCTCGGCCATAGACATCGTAATAGTTTTCTAATTGCATAATATGTTGTCAGGGAGGCTAAATACCTACTAGAGAAATTACAATTGACTCGCGATGAGCCTGCGCTGATTGACGCGGCGGATGCTCACACGGCATACTTTGCCGAGAAATGCTTGCCGTTGTTGCCGCCGGCAGAAAAGGGAGCCATTTTCACGGCAGGACAGATCGACCTCGTGTGGCTCGCTGAGAGAAGCCATGCTGTTTGGACTGCAGGTACATACATCAGCTCTTCTAATGCTTAAGTTCGGATGAACTTTAGTTAATACAAAATTATTTGATACAGCTTGATATATGTACATTCAGAAATATTTTGTTTGTAAAGGTATTCAACATGACGAAACCTCGAGTAAGAACAGCTGGAGCGGCAGCGCTTCAAACGGCGCCGATCCTTGGGAGGTAATTAAATAAGCGAAGCGTTGGCCATCTCAAATATAATTAGACACTAAAACTCATTCGCATGTTAATTGTTAAACACTATTCTATTTTAGGTGGTATTATTCGGTTTGTTGGAGAGGAGTAGGGTGCCCGCCCGGTGCCCTTCCACTATCCTGCAAGCATGGCCTATACTGCACGCCAGAATACATGCCCTATTCACTATCATCGAACCAGCGTGAGTGTATCATTTTATTATTGAATACAATCTAAACCTACTGGACTATCCTTAGGTACCCACATTACCATTATGTGCATTATTCAATGTATCATTTCAGACCCGTGAATGACAACCGAGCCTCACTGCTATCACGTGGGCCGGCCTTGCCTAGGAAACCCGAGAAAGAACGAGACGGTTACATGCAAGTCAGTGACAGTTTTATAATTCTTTACTGTTGTTGATTGCTCGTAAGTTATTTCTATATTCGTATTATTCTTGTCTAGGTATGGAAGTATTACATGACAATGGCCTATCTAGTAGTACCGGCTGTACCCAGCCCGGTCATCCGCTGCGCGAGTCCAGACCTCAGTCTAAGGTACGTATCCCAGATACGTTACTATAGGAGACTCACAGTTTTCTTACGTATGTGCCGAGAACACTTCTACCTAAGTTTATGGCCCATAATGTTTTTTTAATGTGTCTTAAAAATGTCCTTCATCATTGTCGCTTTACGTAGTACCAACACATATATTGACCTATATCTCGTAATTTCACTTGTTTAAAATCCTGAGTAATCTCAATCTCACTAGTTCATTTTGATTTTGTAAGTCATGTGGTTGATTTTAACTTTTCTCTAAGAGATTACTGCATAGTACTACGAACATATATGTAGTATATCAAACGTCTACGGCATTGATGAAAACACAATTTTGGACATTTGACTTAAGAGATTGGTCTTTCTGGGACATATTCGTAGGTCAGTGATTCTCGGTACGTTTTGAGATTGTTGTCATACAGAAACAAAGTCTTGTTATTATTGATTAGCAAAATGGCTTGATATGTTGAAATTTGTTTTGAAAAATATATATTTTGATTGGCATTAAAATCTATATAATTAATTATGTACTGTACGGTAATTTATATGTGCAAATCTAGATTTTATTGTCTAAATTTTATAAAATATATTGGTATTTTTGTAGCTGGCATCGCCGATGTGTGATTCGATAGAAATCAACTAATTTGATATAGTAGCATCTTATCGTAGTTCCAGTATGACTTGTTTGTATAATAAGAGAAAATGTAATCGTAGCGATTGTATTAAAAATGCGTTTCCAAATGAATGCATGAACGTAAAACATATTTTTGACATAAATTGCTCGACTGGAAATAACCATAAAAAGATTTTTATCATACAAAGTAAGTTTGTCCTGCTATTGGTCGGCGATGCCAGCCAATTTACATGAAGATAATTAGTTATGCCGCGGGAATGTTGAACGTGTTCCATTCATTTGCGTGTTCGACGCTCCGTTGGATAGAAGCTTTATTTGGCAAACAAGTTTTTCCGCATGCGACAACAACCAAACATAACACCTACTATATTAACGTACAGATTGGCACAACTTAGAATCAATCGTGCACGATAATTTATTTCCTGTCTGTTCAAAAAATAAGGTTAAAAAAATATTTGTCAATAATTTATATTTCGTCCCCGATACGTAGTCCCCAGACAAAAACACAGACACATGTGCCAGTGTATTTTTTTCGATCCTTATAATCTCCTCAATCATCTTAGAAAAAGTAGACTGGGACAGACAAATCTGCTGAATACAGTGAATGTGGTGGTGATATTAGGTTATCCTAAAGCTTACGATGGCTCGCCACCCTAAGTTACAATGAACACTAATTATGGGTTAACCTTGAGAAATAACGCAGGCATAATGTCCAAAATTCGATGCCATTCAAATAGGTTTCGACAAATAACACTTATTTTTGTGTTTTGATAGTGGCACCAAATTGCATGTTGTTGAATGTCAAAACCACTATATACTATATAACTACAAAAACGAAAATGCATGAAAGTGTCGTGCTCCAATAAAAAAATATTGAAGGGTGCTTGCACACGTAGCAAATAAGAAACGTCAAACTTGAAATACAAAATTATCATGATCATTAGGTACCCACATTACCTATTACCTATGTGCACTCTTTTCCCTTGCTACCACGAAATTATTCCACTTTATAGATATATTTAAACTAATTTGAAAAACGCATTTTATTTAATTATTTTATAGTGTTTAACAAGTTTGCCTGGTTACAGAATAAATAAATTGAAATAAATAAATATTTTAGTAAATCCGTTGATCAAAGTATAATTGTCCCTACACTGTATGTAGTCTTGACCATTAAACTAAATCAATCCAAACATGTACTTGTACACGTGCTAAACTTATTTATTGTAGTTAGTTAATGGAAGGGAAGTGGGGTAGAGGAATGCAGAGGACCGGGTATGCGGGTGAGCGCGTAAGCTTTATATCCACAAAGCCGTCTATCCCTTGCACCACTAGGCCAGGGAACTATCGGCGTGTGTCTGTCCAGTAGCACTGAGGCGGAGGGGTGGGTCGGCCTGGCCGCGCTGAGCTCGTCCAGCGAGAGCCTCAACGCGCCCGGCGGCTTCTTCACGCTGCCCTTGAGCTATGCGCGCGCGCACAGACAACACAAACGAACGAGGTGGCCATTGACGCTCGCTATGTGCACGTCGCATTCGATTTTGATCATTACTCTGTTGTGTCGGTTCCATCTCTTTTTTTTTCATTGTATATCTTTCCATGCTGGGGCCGATTACTCTCCTCAGACATAGAGCAACGCATTTACCCTTCAATCTACTTAACGGCTAAGGCAGGCCTAGAAGAAAAAACACAATAATTTCATTTCCAATATTTGAGGTGGAACCAACACAAACCTTTTGCTCATGGTGGGTAATTCAATGCAGTGGCCTTTTCGGGTGTGTACCATAATACAAAGGTCACTGTAATCTCATCCCTCATCAATCACGCCTAGGTCAAAGCACAGCTAGCGCATTCCATAAGATGTTGACCCTCTACGCCGTCGAGTGGGACGGTGGGAATCACCGGGAGTTGTGTTTGTACCGGTCAATCGGTGGTCACGTGCCTCGATGTACACTTCACACAAGTCACGACCATACATGCGTATATAACATGTAGTGTACTGTTTTATGTTTGTAATTGACAACATGTGCATACAGTCATAATGGATGAATATTATTAGTTTAGTTTAGTTGCTCATGAAGGACTGCTTGTGAAAGCATAAATTAAAATGTTATATTAATATAACGCTTAGATTGTTTATCGATCCCTACAACATACATACTTAAAAGTCACTTCTAAGTTTACATATATAATATAACAATAGTTACGCATAGCTTGTCCGAAAAATTTATGGATTGATGGCGCATGTTACTCTTATTCATTCATAGAATCGTTGATGGCGGACTTGTACAAAAGTACCCGTATTTCCAATTTGATTCTAGAGCAGCGGCTGGAAATAATTCCCATTTAATGGGAATGGGTTTGCGTTGAACTACTATTTGCGTAACACTGTAGACACACTTGCTCGATTAAAGTTATTCCCTAGTTGCTCCTTCAGCGAGGCTACATATGCTGGTGGAAGTAATCTTCAGTGAGCTAGATCCACGTAGATTACTTTATTTTATCTGAATATATACTTTAATTTTCTGCCCCAACAGTGCGCTCTTCCTATCGGCGTGTCCGGAGACACTGTGGGGGTAATATTATTTAGGTCAAATGTTACATGTCCTGTCGTTTTTTCTCCTGATTACTGCTATACACAGCGCCGTGTGACGATAGACTTATTTGTGATAAACCAAAACTCAAACTTGCCTTGTTGCCGAATGCTACAAAATACATTTGTACAAACATTTTGCCATCCAAGATCTGGCAGAAGACTACACAAAACTTGACATCACAAATATTCTACAGTTACACGTGGTCCTTAACAGATGTCCGTCAAATATTATACTAGTACTGTAAGTGGTCACAAGCGTGGTTACAAGCGACGATAGTCGAGTTGTAATTTTGTGCCATCAGCATGAGTAGCCATACAAATATATTCCAAAAACTTGTAAAGCCCTCGCTATTCCTTAAATCAAGATAATAACTAAAGAGTTTAGTGTAGGTACATCAATTCGCTATAAGAGTAAATCAAGCAGTTGATAGCATCGATAGATTTTTGACAGTAATGACTAGTAAAAACATTTCGTGTAATAAATCCAGCAGCATCAAAAATGTGTGCACTTAAAAAAATCTGTCATCGGGTAAAATTAACTATTTCATATATATCATTGTGTTGTAACTTTGTTTTGTAATGCGTGCTTTACCGTTTAGATTCATTCAGCCTCTGAAGTTTGACTTCTTTTTAACTACATATATTGAGCATACTCAATTTTATCGTAATGGGTTATTTGAATACAAAAAATAACTACTATAAAGGTTTCATAGTAACAATACGTAGTGTTTGATCAAAAATTAAAAAAAAACTACGAAGCATTTAAAAATGGTGATATAATATTTTTCAAACGTCTTGTCTAGTTTTGAATGCTTCTAACAATTTAATTTTTACGAGATTTAATACATGCATTTATATCCTTATAAAAAAAAATATATTCATACTCAATTGAAAGTCGAATATAGCAAGTCGGCGTTCTATAAGATTAAATAGTAGAAAACTTAGAGGCTGTTATTGGCGCGGTAGGCAGCATTTACATGCAAATTTCACGGAGGGCGCGAGCTCGTTCCCATTAACATCTTCGTTCTTTCGTCAATATGATGTACAATGACGCGTGTTTCATTTGTTGGCTTTGTTGGTGACGTTCATACTGTTTTATGTTCTTAATGCTTATATTGTTGACCCAATATAATTTTATATCTGCTTTTACTAGTTTTAGACGTAGTTAGATAAGCTTTTAAGTATCGTTGTAAATTTTATGTTTTGCTATTATATTTAAAGTTGTATACAGTTATTATAAATGCTATATTCCTTACTATACAGCAATAAGTAAAACTTTTAAATCAACTCAATTCTAAATCCTGACTATTCTACTACTCAGTATGGAAATATACCCTTTTGTTTTTTACATTTTATTTTTATGAAGGCCGATATGTAAACGTTTTCTTCGTTGATGATAAGTTAGTGGTATGCGTAGCTCGTCCCCCGATTCGCTGAGCGAGCGCAGTGGCGGCGAGGCACGAGGCGTGCAGGCGTCGCCGGGATCCCTGCACAAGCTAGCAGTGCCGCTCGCACGCTGTGAAGTACCTGAAGTCCGGGACGCCGCTGTTGCTGCCTGCGGGAACATCAACCCCGACGCACTAAAGTAACATTACACTCATTACACTATATTGTTAATGTAAAATCGACTATATAAACTCTTTACCACTGTAATGAGATCCTTCCCAAGCAAAAATATTACTGTACTGTGATATGCAATATGACATAAGTCGTTGTGGTAAATCAGTTTTATTGTTCGACTATACATTAGCAAAATATCGAAAAAAGCATTTAATTGCCTTAGTTACCGTGTAACTATTATCCCTTCATCGTACGTTAATAATGTTGAGCCTTCTCTGCACAACTATCTCTTATTTTCTAACTTACGTGCTCACCTATATATTTTTGTGTAGGGATTTGATGGAAGAATTGCTCCCTCTGCTGCGCGAGGCTGTGGATCGCAAACAAGAGAACATGCGACGACGTCGACGGCGGGACGCGCTGCGATTGCACCTCAATAAGATGTTATTACTTATCGCTCAGAAGAAAACTTTCGCTAACAGGTAACCTTTTTTGATCCTAGTGCCACCAATGTTTGCTATGTAGAAAGTCTAAAATCTAATCATTATTCATGTTGAATATACAGTGCGTTCGCGTTAGAGGGAGGCAGTTTACACCCCACCCTCACGGAGTACCTCGATGGAGTGCGGCAGTGCCTCGAAGTGGAAGCGGAGAAGGACGCGCCCGCCGCCCGAGAGCAACGCATTACCTTCGCCGACTTTACCACAGAGCTCATCAAGAGCTTCCCCTGTAAGTACATACATAATTCAAGATATTCACTTAGTACTAAAAATATCTTTAAATTAAGTAGGTATGTAATAGCAGCAACAAACACGTGACTTTGAGATCAACTTTTCAAAATGACGTACCTTATTGGGCCAGACAAATAAAGTTAAAATACATTATCTATCTACATAATTAGCCCGCCTGAAACATTTACATTTTGTGACATCCCTTGATTTTCATACAGTGGAGATGTACGGGTCGCTGATGAAGAAGGAGCTTCTTCGGAGCCTGTTCTCATTGTTTTCGGGCTGGTGCGGACCTCTGGCCAGGCACCTCGGTACACTCGTGCCTCAGTCGGCTCAGCATGAGAATGATGAACGCCTCAACCTGTCCGCTCTAAGAGTAAGTGTCGCCTATATAATTTACTTTGGATCAGTAATTTTTTGTTAGTCCTAAAGTAAGCTTATTTATTTATAAGGAAGACTAACAGCCAGAACAATGGGAAAAAAATTACATTATTTAAAGATTAGACTTATTGTTTAGACTATTGCGGTCGGACGACACAATGTTCGTACTAGTGCGGTAGAGTAGACTGATCATATCACCATATATATATAATATTATAAGCGTTTTGTATAAATAATCTGTTAGCTAGTGACATATATTGAAAAAAATATATTGTCTGTAGGCAATGAGCGCGTTAGTTTGCTGTGGCCCGTGCTTCGCCCCCTCGGCACTGGCAGAAGACGGCTCGCTCTACCCGTGGCTAAGTGAGATGCTATCCTCCACCCACGATAAGGTATGTATATTAGTATCTTCTTCGTTTTCATAAAGTTTGAGCAAAAATACACCTAATTATTCAGGAATTACACGTTTCAGATTTCCAAACATGTGTCTAGCGTTGGCAATAAGTGATATAAAAAAATCCTTTTCATATATATATTTATTTTTGCTGTCCACAACCTGACCTTCCATCTTTTTGCCAGATATACGAGTTGGCACGAGAGACGATAGTGCTGCTCCTAGACTGCAACCCCGACATTGGGCCACTTTTGGACTGGACCGTTGACAAATGCTTCACGGGGACGGCCCGTGTAGCTGACGGGTGTTTTATGGCCCTCGCTACGATATTCAGCGCTCGGTAAGTCTTCACTGTACTGTACCTTGCTTAATCTACAATCAAAGCTATAACCGAAAAAAAAAATCACCGAGCAATAATTATTACATTGGAGAGAATACAAACAGGTAAGGTTAGTTTAGTTTTGGCTACTAAGGTCTCGTGTGAAAGAGGCGATCAGGCCAAAAATGACGGCTGTTGTGAAACTATTTCTTTATCTATCTTAGAAATTAAATGATTTGGAATCATGCTCGTCTTTTTGTGTAGGGGACACTTCCAGCGCATGTTGATAATGAAAACCGTAGAATAGGCGTAATTTCTGTATATTAAAAACTAGCTTCTGCCCGCGACTTCGTACGCGGATCCAGTCGCTTATGCCAGCGACTACAGGGCCGTCAAAATCGAAGATTTGAAACGTCTGATATCGAATTCTATGAGTCCGGGGACGGGAAAACAACAGGATGCGCGAGACGATTTCTTTTTCTAATTCCTCAAATTGAACATTTTGTTAACGTCAATCCCAATAGTTAACAGTGTAGCTGGGCGCTTGGAATACCATAACAGTTGTTCCAGATCTTCAATTTTATACGTCTCTTCCACTTTCTAACTGCTTTTGAATATTTCGTTATGTGCTTATTCTGAACAGCCTCATTGATGTAGTAGTCGCAAGGCGCGACTGCTGTGCGCGGGGTTTCAATTTTTATAGGTCAACAGCGAGTGCTTATCAGGCTGAACAACTTTTGCTAAGACGCCATTTCTATATGTGTTATGGTGTAGCTGGGCTCTAGGAGGTCCAAAACAGCTGTTCCAGTTCTTCAAATTTTATCTCGCAAAAGAAAATGCTCATCACGTGGAACAGTTTTTGCTATGGCAGCATTTCTCTATCTCTTATAGTTAAGCTGGTCTGTTACTGTTTTGCATCAGGTGTTCAAGTTTCCAAGATAATTTATAGCCTATATGTTGCCCCGACCTAACACCTATACAACAAAAAAAGAATCATTCAAATCTGTCCAGTGGTTCCGAAGATTAGCGCGTACAAACAAACAGACATACAGACAAACAGACATAAATTTTTTTTCGGATTCGTGTTCTATTGCTTTTTCTAAACCCCCCTCAGTTATTATTTTTGTCAATATATTATTTGTACAGACACGGATGTTTTACTGTTTTATTATATGTATAGATGATTTAAGGCATTTGTGATTTTTTTTTTATTTCACGTATTACATATTCCAGAAAGGACATTCTATATAACACTGACACTGAAGTTTTGTTAGTAAGTTGATTGTACGAATCTTTTGATATTTTTACGTACTACGTGGCAATTTACGCCATCTGTTGGATTTGGATAAAAACCGTTCTTCCTGAGCGTTAGGAAAGCTGCAGTAAAACATTACAAACTAAGCGAACTTTTGTGAAATATAGATGGCGTCCGCGTCTGGGCCGTTCCATCGTACGTCCAGTTAGGAGTTTATTTTCTCAAATAACAGATGGAGTTCGCAGGCCTGAGCGGGAGCGTTTCTTGTGCTACCCTTACCATTGGAGTAATATTCACTGTATTCACATAGAAAAGACACGACGTGGGTGCAGCTCATTTCAACCGAGTGTCGGTTGTGTGTGTGGGCATTTTCTTCATAAAACCATGCAAAACGCGATTGATAGATTAGCCACGCAAATATGACTTTAAGTAATCTGATAAAATACTAAGAGGTTGCTAGAGATGTCAGATTAGATTTGTTCACTTTCTCTAATACACACACTCTCTCTTCGTTACTCTTAACAAAATCTCAAAAATAACTACAAAAGTCGGCTTAAACATTTAATAAGAATACCTCCTATAAGAACCATTTAGTATGAAAAGAATAATCAAGAAATATGTTTTGAAAAAGTCACTGCACAATACAGTAAAATCTACGGTATAGTTACTATCCAGTACGTTATTGTAACAGTTCGTTTCATTTCTAACACAGCTCGATGAAATGGAAGGAGCAAAAAATATACCAGATTTCCGACTAGGGTCCATCAAATAAAATCCGTGAGAGATTGAAGATTTTTTTTAGTTTTTTATTGTTCAGTACATAACATTCAGCACCGATGGGTTTCTCCTATATGAAATTTGTATTCATGTATGGCAAAAAAATTGTTTTCAGTTACATATTACCTGAGTAGATTGATTGGAAGTCGTAGACAAGATAGAACCAATAAAAAAGATTTTGTTTGTAGTCATATAGGATGTTATAATGTTTTTCACTAGCAAATCTTCTTTCTTCCTGTTTTATATAAAAAGATATTAGAAAAATTCGAGAACTGGCTGAAGTGAAGCTTTAAACGATAGGAGGCGTTACGAAGTTTGTGAATTATGTCAAACTATCTTAAGTAACTAAATTAAGTAAGTTTATCGGGTCAGATAGTAATAAATTAAAAGATCATCCATGTAAAGGAAATAAAATGAACATTATTAAGGAACACTTAAAACTACTGATATGAGTTTTTATGAACATAGACGAGCCTCGAATCGCACTTCCCTACCAGTAAAATAAATGCGGTTTGACTACTAACCCCTCGATCGAAAGTACACAATTCGAGCGGTTCAATTCGGCCGCTTTGTAAATTTGATGCCTGCAGCATAACCCCCGGAGCTGAATAAAATTGGTCTACTCGATATACATATCGAACTCAAATTAATATATGTTTTTCTGTGGTTTAAATAAATTTATTCACAGTCTTGATTATCTGCTGAATGTGTGGAATTTAAAAATACAAATATCCAAATTGAGAATTTTAGTTTAAAGTATTTTATAAGTTTGTATATATTTATGTTAATATTGTATGTACATATTAAGATTTAAAACTCTTAAAATCTATATGCACATCCCAATCATAATAAAAATACTTTCAATTGAGAATATCATGATTTCTGAAAAGCAAGTTAAAGAGTGTCAAAGTAGAGTCAATGCTTCAGTGCGGCCTCGAATCCCCCCCCCACCCCTCTCTTCCTACACTCCAGAATTGGATCTTGTGGCATATTATTTGTGCCTGTCAAAAAATCATCTGATGTATATGCTATCCAACACCGTGATAGTGTGCATTTGAAACATTTACACCTGGAATGCTAATCCTAATGTTATTTGATTTTCTAATTCGTTTTGATATTCCATCAGGGAGTATCCGTGCGACCACTACACGGCCATCATAAACGTGACACTAATGTGCACTGGGTGTCCGCGCGCGCCTGTGCACGAGAGCGCATTACAACTCCTGCAACTGCTGGACAAGCGATTCTTTGGCACCGTGGGGCCGCTGCCCTCTGACGACGACGCTGGTGAGTGCATACCCCCACTAAACAATCATTAGGCTCCTCTGCGCTGTGAATAATCCAACATGAGAGCTTCAAAGAGTTGACGAGTTCGACACTACAATATTTTTAAACGAAACGATCTAAAATAAAGAGTTCCAGCTGTCCCAAACTTTTATGTATATTCATCTCTATATTAACATTAAGCTTTCATGAACTCAAACAACAAAAATCGAACAATACGTCAAATTAAGTAGTAGAAAGTTTTTCGAATCGGAATTCCTGATCATTACTGATTGTACAACCAACACTTAAACGACGAATTCTCGCAGATTCCAGTAACAGCACAAAGCAGGTAGGTGATAAGAACTAAAAAAGATTGTGTTGATTAGGGTTTCAATTAGATTGTTTTTAAACTCTAGCGGAGTCGGCTGTAATATTCAAGGCAAGTACCAAAGTTATTATATTAAGACGAGGAATTGTCAGCGAACTAACCCTGGTAATGAAATTGCAGTTAAATGAGATTTCTTTTTCAGGTATTGGTTAGTATCATTTTATCTTAAAAGGTGTTCCTATTTAGATTTAGAAAAGCTTCCGATTTAGACCCGACTGGAATATTTCATTTTTATGTGAAAATTATCATTATTTTGTCACTTCCCCTGCCTATAAACCGGTTGTTCGGAAGATATTCGGAAGAAAAATAGTGTACACTATAATATTACTTCAACTTGCCATTCTAAAATGATGTCCTCTCCTTTGTGACTGACACATACATCTATCCATGGCGTGATAAAGTTTAATATTTGGTATACCTAGCAAATGTGTTATTAATTTTTGTCTGTGGATAAAATCAACATCCATCACGAATCTTAAAATAAATTGATGTCACTTCTAAGACGTATTTTATTAAGAAGTTTTGTTTTTTTATCCCAGTTTCTGTTCAGTTTATTGTGCTTATATATTTTTTTCACTGCACGACACAGGCCTCTTGTAAGACAGCAATGAAAGAGCGACGTTAATAAAAATAAAGCGGACTTAAATCCAGGTGCCTTAGAGATGTTCTTTTGCTAAGATATATGTACATATGGAGAAGGAACTAGTATAGGAACTGTTAAATACCTTGGTTCCCGTCACACGATATGTAAGGAATTCTGTGGCAACATGAATAACTCTTAAGGCCCTTCTCAATGCATACGACCACGGCGCGGTTGCCGTTTGAAGTCGTGATGTATGAGCTACATTGAGAGCTTTCATAGCACGGCGACGGTAGGATCGCCGTGTGACGATCGTGCTAGGAAACCCGGTTTCGACGCGTCGACCGTCTTTGCAGTAATGTATTGACTTCTATAGACGCTTGAACATGGACACGGTCGAAAGACGGCCCGGCGACACAGATTACTTAGTTACTACGTAACAGAGAAATCCCTCCCTACAAAAAGTTCATTCCTATACTCACATATGAGCACCTACAATATCTGGAAAGTGACAGCTGAGTTTAATAAAATGGTTGATAAAATTGTTATCATGCGCTCGAAGATCTGTATACATTGTGTAAAAATTACCTTTTTTTCTTTCGCATTTCATTATACGGTTAGTTCCAGTATATTCTCTCACGTCTCAATCGACGTAATCGACGGTGATTATTATAGACATGGGCTAGACTATAAAGTAATAAAAATACTGATGATTATCAAAATTCTCTTCATGAAGTCCTCGAAAGCTGAAATTTGATGTGTAAGCCAATTATCATCAGGCCTTTTATCGTTCCACTGCTGACAACCTCACATTATTCGCACCAAAAAAATCAGCCCAAGAAGAGATTTTTGGTCGAATGGCAATATTTCGGACACCCACTGCCTAAAATATCATTTCTTCTTCTTCTATATATATAGCAGGTTAAACGTAATTGATATTGCCGCTCAGTTCATAACGCAAAAGCATCATTAAAAATAGTTTACTTTCCTCTTTATGTGCGCCAGTGTATTTAAAATAAAATCCATAACAATTTGATCTATAGCGCAACACTTCAAATCGTGGTAGCCTTGCCGGACTGAACGAAATTAATTGAAAATACCTGCAGGGTATGTGTTTTTATATTTTTTCTTTATTGAAATTGGAGTTCTCACAAACCGCTAGTTTGCAAATAGTATCTGTTTTTGTTTACTTTCATTTTGTGAACCAATATTGACTTTTGCGTAACGCAAACCGTATGTAATCCATATGATGCGCGTATGCAACATCCACCAAAACCAAAAGGAATCAATTTCGCTCTCGCGTGCGTATCTGTGTTGCGCGAACGTACACATTTAATTAGTTTTTCAGCCTCGATTTAAAGAGTTTTAACGTGGCTTACAACCAACTTGTAACGCCCTTACAACTCCTATGCTCACTGGAAAAATATTGTCGCCGACAGTGATTGAGGCTCCGTGCAGGATACGCGCCGGTGACGGAATTGTCTAGTGGGAGCAGTGGTAGTCGATTTCATGGTATTATACGGTGTAGTGGGCACAAACCTTTATTTGTTACATTGAAAGATTGAATTCTACTTCTTTCTACTCCATAACTTATAGGGAAGAAATATAATTAATCACTTCCCAAGGCGTGAGAAAGTTAAGGTTTAGAAGGTTTTAAGGATGGATACTTAATGGGTAATAAGAAGAACACACTTTTCGTAATCTGCTTTATTACACAACATCTAGAAACATTTATTAATAGAATTGACAGTAATGATAAAATATGTAAACCTCACAACGATTTTCCCTATGAGATATTGTTCAACAGATGGATGTTTTACATTTTTTCCTTGCAACTGGATAATCAATCCCAATGGATTACTAACATTATGACAAAGATGAGTCAAAAATATGTTGTTATATTGGTATATACGAGTTCTTAGTTTGTGCAAGAGACGGAACAACTACATAAACGGATATTTACGTTTATTGTTGTATGCTAAACTGTCATAGTTACAATTAGACACTACACTACTAAGAAATAATATACATACGTGCCTACACTTTTCCCAACTATTTTGGGATCGGCTTCTTGTCTTAATTCACTAAGTAATAATAATAATATTCTTATGACATAAAAACTATTCGTCGTAAGACAAAAGTATTTGAATGAGATCGTCGTATCTAGTTACGATTAAACAGTGATTAGTTGGGACCTCTGCCCACGGTTGAGCCATTAAGGTATGAAAGAGAAAAATGCCGAAAAGTATTTTGCATACCTGTCATGTCCAAGCAAATGCCTCAAAATCATTGAGATTTGAGTGGAAACACACAGAACTGCGCTTAACTGTCTAAACTAAGTCTCAACCTTTCTGAATGTGTCTGGTGTCTGTTCTCGGAGCGTGAGTGATCCAATTTGGCGTACGGTGTCACAATAATACGTACTACTAATGCCCGGTTTCTATAAATATAAAAACATTAGTTTGCTTGCGGACGGTAATTCGCAAATCGAATATCTTGTTTTACAGGAACAGGGATTTAAACAATTGCATGTGCAACTCTAATTGTTACTCGTACTTTACGGAATAACAGTAACTGATACACAGTTAGGTCGATTCCTTATTTTTGTAAATTTCATTTAATATCAAAATAGTTCAGTAGATTTGACTAAATAATCTCTATCTACTTTTAGTAGAATAACTGTAATACAGGCAAATACGTCCATAATAAATTCTTTAACATTAATTGTCCTAAATTTATATTATCAAGAATATTTTCGTTTCAAGATATATGTATAGAGTATTTGATTATAACATATCTGATAAAAAGTAAAGCTTGAAATTGACACCTGTAATACTCCCACAATAAGCAGATACTGCTTACTCACGTATCAAAAATATCTCTCTTTCGGGCTACGTATCCCACATGCTAAAGTAAGCTTTCCCGATCGTTCAGCTCCACTTTGCTCTACCCACGATACCTATCGCTTTCCGACACCTGGCACTACGTCATGTCCACTGTGTGTTTACTACTACAGCCCTCCATCTCGTTTTGTATAGATGATATAAAAATGTTCAGTACAAGTGTTACACAAATACCCTTGACGCGGAAAGGGGGCAAAATAGCCCCTTATAAAGAGTTTAAGAAAATATCACTGACTATGCCTTACAAAAAAAAACTTAATTTTGTGATGCGTAAACTTATTTTAAAAAATGCATTTAAGCGACTCAGATTAATTGTACATACATTTGTACCTATAATCAGCGAGAAATTCAAAGCAACAAAATATACAAAATTTCATGTTGCATTCAATTTGGAAAATAATAAAATACCATTCGTGCCATTGCAACATTAGACACATTGTTAAAAAAACATCTTTTAAAATTTTAATTTTGGCTAGGTCAGTACCGAAACATGATGACCCGGATATTAAAATTGCCTTAACCTTCTTGAATGAAACACATATACACATAGTTACCACGTTAAAAATAAATTATGCTAACTCCTGTTTACGTAAATTAGGTCGACAATATTTTGCCTTTCAAAATTTATTGTAATTTTTTAACACAATTTATTTTTTGAGTAACATTTAGCTATCGAAAGCTAATGTTAAGTATCTGCCAGTAATACGGCCAATTAAATGTTAAGTCAAGCAATAACAATTCCGATTTCTTATTGTGAGTATTTATTAGGGAGAAAACTATTTCTCAGAGTTTCCCTAAAATAGCTTAATAATATTTTAAATCTAATTTAAACCCAGCAGGCCGCGATTCTTTCAGCTTCTGAATTATTTTACCAGGAACTGCTGGTCCGATTTCTAAATTTATTTCAGTGATACGCTTAGATAGCCTAGTTAGTACCTTGAGAAAATTCATAATTTTTTTCATAGTTGCTAGGATTATAATGTTTTAATTTATTGTATGTATTCCACTCTTACTTACCTTGCTAGTAGAAACTACATTTTTAATTTAGAAAACCATACAGCGTAATTTAACAAGTGCCTACATTAACTGTTACAAGTATGAAAGAAACCATTATTGTCTAAGACTAGTCACATCGTTTTCTCATGATTTAAATTCTGAAAGATTTCCTGTAATATTTTTATGAACAATTTTACATTGTTGATTTTAGCGTTGTACATAATTATTCGTACTTTATGAAAGCTCCGTAGACTCGGGTCTTTATTTAGGTACTCCCCATTTTCCGCCTAAGCCGCCCCAGGCATGTAAACGAATGCAGCTCTGTCTATGAATAATTTGTCTTTCGGATCTTTTGTTTCAATATTGTGTCAATATCGGAGAGAGGGAATGGGTTAAATCAGTAACTTTTTTATTTTTCAACTTGTAATTGGTAAACTACTTAATTCATTATTATAAACCTGCTTCTTTTAAGATGTACCTACCTATAATCAAACAAATTGTTTATAGGTCGCGACTAAGTATACCAATGTTTTATGAAATCCAATTTTTTGAGATATATAAACTTTAAAGATTCGATTAGAATGTCCGAGTTTCGAGGAAAATCATGAAAATAGATGAGGCACTTGGCAAACAAAAACAAAATCGATTATAATACGAGTACACACGCTGTCTAAAAATTATATTAGCTAGGTCACTTAAGTTTGATAGCCCATTTATCGAGAAAAGCCATTAGCTACTTTTACCCGTGTTTACGAAGTAGTTTTACACGGGACGCGAGCTCAGACGCCGATAGCTTGTGATCATGAAATGACTACCTAAAAACACTTGGGTAATCAACACGAATCCAACGATATCCAGATTGTCAAAATCTGATGGGTTGATTCGAAAGTATACACTCAAACTTACCTTATTACAAAATACTCGCAAAAAATCTAACCCTTCTTGGCAGTCGGGTAAAAATTGGACTCATAAAACACTGTTATTAAATTTGCATAGCTTTGCGTATATTTAAAAGGGATCTGTGTTTATGTAACATACGTACTTGATGACATAATGTCACTAATTTGTATTCCTAAATTACTTTCCCCCATGAAGGTACTTCATTTATCTAATCACAACCCTGCTGAGCGCAAAAGATCCGGATTCCATTATCCATGTCTAAATTCTAAGATCCGGGACCTAAGAATAAATCTAAACTGGGTCACGGTAGTGTAAATATTCGATATTTTATTATTTTATATATTGATAGATAGGCAAAACCGCGCGGTTCGCCCGGTCAAATGTATTTAGTAATTATTATAAATTATTAATAATTATATTTATCTATGCAGAGCTGATTTAAAGATAAGGCGGAATAGTAAACAACGTAGCAACCCCAACCGGCCGAGGCATTTCGCGTTCCCAAAAAAAAGGACTAGAAGGAAACACGAAACAGAACAAAGAAAAGGACGACAAGTTTAAAATTTTACGATCAAATTTTCTTCAAAATGATCTATCTACATAGGATCAGTTACGGAATGGTGTTCCGTATCCGATACTCGACCAGTTTCAGTTTTTTTTTTGTTTTGGAACATACCATCTTATGCGATTTCGAAATATGCAAAAAGTGGACATGTATGTAGTACTCTCCTCGTTACAGCGAGTGAATGAAAACGCTCGAATAGTAAAAACTTCTCTTACGCGTGGATAGTTTTTCTTGATAGAAGTTTGTCTTGTATAACTATGTTACTTGTCAAATTTCATAGTTTCTCTACAATTTTTTATTCCCTTGGGGGAGTCGAATAACGCTTTCCGAAACAAAGGGCGGTAACTGACTGATTTACCGCAAAAAATGCATATGTTTGCATCACAAATGTAAAATTGAATTTGCCTAGGTAAACTAGACAAAGAATAATTATTATACTTCTTAAACTATTACCCAACAAGAAATTAATAATGAAAAGTAAAAATTCACGGGTATTTTTGTAACACCTGTATAATCCCTAGAAATATATTTACACGATGACAAATATGTACCTTAATGATGTGTACCTACTTCTACAGTAATTTGTAGCAACATCTTATAACATGAGTATAATTAATAATATTGTTTTAAAGTCAGAGAAAATCTATATCTTTTCTTAATTCATTTGACATATCTGAGGGCACGGGAGTGCCCCAGCCAAGTCTCAATAAACATTTAGACAATTTGTTTAAACATGCATACAGTATAAATAAACGACGGTATTTAAAAAATCCACCGATACACACCTCACCTTGGTTAGGTCTCGGTTGGACATCTCAGAAATGTAAGAAATAGACGAGAATACCTAATAAATAAATTATCAGAATCAGCAGCAGGCAGATTTTGATGCCGCCAAAACTACTGATACTAATTAACTCGATCCGTTTTCCATGCTCAATAACTTTTTAATAATTTAACCATTCAAATCCCCGGTGCTTTCGGACCTTTTATTACGCGGTACCATGAATCTCTTAAAGGGAAACAGCACGAACGGTATTTTCCTAGGTTCGTCCTGTGTTTCTTGGCTTGGTACCTCAGGAACAGAAGCGGTCCTGGTCTCGCGAAGTTCACGCATCTCGATCTCCTCGGGGGGTTGAGAATGTGCCCGTTGCATGCGGCTGTTGTCGAAGGTCCAGCGTTCGATAAACGGCTTGGAACGATGTCGACGCCCGTCACTGGCCATTTCAATGCTTTCACCGATTGCAGAAGATGCCTCCGTGGTACTTACGTAAGATGCTGACAACAATGAAAAAGATAATATTTAGGGTAACTGTAACGACTAACAATTTCTTTCGTTTTTTTCTTACATTTGTGATATGCAAAGAAAACTATGACGTCATAGAGTGCTTGCTGTTCTTAAGCGCAAAAAAATATATTTTTACAAGCTCTTTTACATCTAGTTATTTAGAGTGACATGCAGTTTTAAAACATATACAAAGCTTGTTAGACAATTAGTAAACTTGTAAACAGCATAGACTACATCACTAGATACACAAACAAAAATTGAACGAAATAAATCTACAAATCAACATCTAATGATCTAGCCGTGACACAAGAAAGACCTACATACATATGTCACGCTCGGGCACATGCCTTAAAAAAGGAATTAAACTAGATTTGCCTCTTTCATCATCATCGTTCTTTAAGGCGAACGTCCGACCTGCTAAACATGGGCCTCTCTCATTGATTTTTAAAAGGATATAATAAAGTGTATACAGGTTCTGCATATACAGTTGATCTTTTTATATTTTTATTTCGCTTTGGCGTCCATAGAAACTAAGCATCATTATCTATATGGATAGGACAATTGCTCGGTATGAGATAAATTTGGCTCGCACAGAAATAAAATGAAGTATGAAATTTAACTTTTTAAAACATAAATACATATAATTTTGGCGTAGCCAAGGAAAACGTTTAAGAATAACATTCCTAATTCCGTGTAAAATTATTTAAATACCATTTTTTTCAAACCTTTATTTTATAAAAGATGTACCCTGAAGTATGAATAACGTCAAATATGGGCATGGACACTTGCTGGGCCAGTCGCTAATTTGCAAGCACGGGGGCAAAGGGGTTATTACGGGCGAGAGGTTAAACACGGGTTCAACTTCACCAACCCACTCACTACTGATCAGAAGATAGTAACCTACCGAACAGACGAGTTAAGCAGAAGCGTCACTAAATTGAAGAAGGCTCAGCAACACCCAAAACACATTGTTGAACTGGAGGCGCAAGGATCTGTATTCTCTCTGCGTGTAGTGTGTGTACCTAGCCCATAAGCTGCACGTCTGAAAATACTGGTAGTAGACTATAGTAAAAAAAACATCATTTCCATATTGGGTAAGTCTTACACTACGATTACTTAGTAGCATAAGGAAAAAAGTCAATATAAAAAATCGTGTATCTAATTTAGTTACATATTAATATGTTAAAACATTTATTATATTTTTCGTAAGTATTTATGAACATTTTGAGAAATAATTTAGGTAAACGTTTCTACGAAGTAAGTGTTCTTATGAAGTTTTACCCAGTTCAATACGAGTGAAGCATTTTTGAAGTAGTCTTGTTACATTCAGACATTATAAATCTTCTCATAGGTACATTCTTACTTACTGTTTTTATATGTTATATTTTCTTCATAACTAATTGTTATTTGAAAGAAATTTCATAAAAACAGAATAAAATTTTAAAAATATTGTTATCGCCCAATGGTTTGTTTTAAACTTCGTTACAAATCACGTACCTAAAACGCCCGCATAATACTTAAAAATCAATGTCTGTAAAATTCATGATTTTACTTTTGTGTTCAAAATATTTTAAGTCCAGAAATATACTCAGCTAACTTCTATCTCTAAGCTCCCTCTTATACGTGTTACTAACAAAGGTTGTACTAAAATTATTAATAAATAGTCATAAACCGACCCATGCGAAGCCGGAACGAGTGGGTGTCTGGTCTAAATAAAATAAAACCATTTTTAATTTCATTGCCTGAAATCACTCAGGAATTCACGCCAATGGTAGGAGCAAAAAAAACATAATAACATGCACATTAGCGTACTACAAATATCGTTCCACCCCTTGACGATCTCCCGCACTCGCAAACATAAACACAATAAACGGAACTAGTCAAAGCGCAATATCGTGCCAGTTAATGAAAAGTAGCAGCGAACCGATGACTACTAACGGCTTAGCTTTAACATCGACACACAGCGATAGCCCCCTGGCACAGGAACTGAATTTGTAAATACCTGCGTACGCGGTGTAGCTATAACGCCGGCGGCCAGTTGCTGGTTGGACGTTGCAAACAACTCCACCTTTGTAAATTCATATGACATGTGAGGTGACAATTTAATTAACTCTCATTGTGACTGAATCACTTAATTTTAACACGAATTTATGTGAGCGACACTTACAATTTAAACAATGTAATAAATGAAGCCTCAAGCCAATCTATTTCTTATGCTAGTCAGTAGGCTTAATTAAAATTGATAAAATTTAAAAACAGATGAATCAGAATTTTTAACAAAATCTCTGTGAAAATTAACTCTGAATTCGTGTTTATCAACTTAGCATAACAATGAATAACAACGTGCTATAATATTTTTTTCAATTGCTTTGTGCAAAAAGATGCGGTGCAATAAACTAATACTTCACTAACATATACATATATTTCAATTGATGATTATCACAGCCATAAAACATGAACTTTATTCCTACGAATTGGTTGGAGTCCGACATATCGCCTCGTATACATAGTCGGGCACCAGGAAGCTTTTGTACCAATTCGCCCCCTATCGTTTCCTCTCGCAACAATTTAAAGCCAATGTAATCACATACTGCAAAACCGTCCCAACTTCGACTAGTATTCCATCTATTATCTTATATAAACCGTATCATTTTTCATTAAATTCATTGCTTTTCTTAACTCATTCACGCATTTTTTTTAAATAAACCGTAAAATACTGGTTGATTGTGGAGCACATCGTTTCACTCACTTTCATTTTCTTTCATTAACCCTTACTTTTATTTTCACGTCAATCGAAAAGATCGTATCTATGCTATCCCTTAACACACTTGTATCTAGTTATATCGATCATCATTATTACCCCTCCAGATCGGCTATAAAAATTAGCTATTGAATCAACAACCGGTAACAGTAAATACTTCATTAAACCCGCGGATAATATATTAATACAAGGTCGGCACGAGGGTAAATCAGTTTCTTCAAAATTTTAATTTTGAATAAACTTTTAGTCTAACCTTTCAAATTCTAGCCATTTACTCCTTTGACGGATACATTAAGTCTTAAAAACCACGATTTCTATAAGTGCCCTTTTCTGTCAAGGTTGATGTAGATAAAGAAAGATTTGAAGAGTTGTGTAACCTTGTATACATTGAAGTAGTGAATCATGTTTCAAGTCTGGTAAACATTAAGAAATACTCACTTGTGACACTGCTAGCTCTACCAGTGTTACGACAGGTCAGGTTCAGGTCATCACATCTACGAACCCGGTTCCGCAGCCACGGGATAGACTGGCACAGCTCCCGGCGAAAGTTTTGACCGGATAGACAGTACAGCAAGAAGTTAATACCAAAGTTGGTATTAAAAAACATCAAAGCCAACTGCTGCAGCGCTGCCCATCTACCGCTGTATTCGCCAGCACTCTACAATAATACAACTTTTGGTTAAAAGAAGACAGAATATGCAAACGCAAATGTAACGCAAGAGTATGGGAAAATCAACTCCATTTGAACATGGTGACCGTTTCCAATCTTTTTTTCTATCCATCATGACCTGAACGAAAGTAAAAATCGAACGCTTTAACAGCAGGC
Organism: Heliothis peltigera; assembly: GCA_958496145.1. Classification (NCBI taxonomy): domain Eukaryota; kingdom Metazoa; phylum Arthropoda; class Insecta; order Lepidoptera; family Noctuidae; genus Heliothis; species Heliothis peltigera. Next base: position 9,478,707 of record OY292321.1, on the reverse strand, counting down.
AATCCTAACTATTAAATACTTTTTAAAGGACTTCCATAAGTAAACAACGTTTTATGTTCAGCTGTGTGCTGTATTCACACATACGTTAAAATTTTCTTCTTTTTGTGGACCGATTTTACAAATTGTCCTTGTAGTATAAAACTTATAGTTCTGAACATGTCCCGTTTAAATTCTATTTTCCACTACCATTCACCAAATTATCATCATCTTACTTGCTCTAACGATGATATGTTGTAAAGTATATCGTAAAGATCTGATCTGCACAGAATTCCGGGAAAATCAAGACGACGCTCAAGCAAAGTATGTATGTACATATGTATATTGGAAAATTGTTCTATACTTGTGGTCCTCTGGATTGGGTTAGGTTATAATATTTTGATGCTAGGAACCCCGAGAAAACGCGGAAAGAAATTCCAACACATAAAGGACACAAAAAATATCAGCCGTTTACTCGCGATTCTATAACCAGTTCTTCTGGAAGCTCATTTATACACACAGTGATGGTTACGTAATTCAAGAAACCCTCTTGATTGATTGAATACATGTACTAATTCGAAAATAATTGTTATTAGATCAAGGCAGCCGTACATAGCCTTCCTGATAGCTATGTACGGCATGGATATTGGATGAATCCCATGAAATAAACTTTCTATAGCAAATGCGAACACTTAACTGAACAACAGACATAACAAACAAATAAAAATCTAAAATCAACATCGTACCGCCTTAGAAAAAAGAAAGTTAAAGTTTGACACGAAGGAACAACTTAAAGGATATTTTTTTTTTTTTTTCGTTTTTAGGATATATTTTCCTAGTTTCGCCCACGTAACATGGCGTAGGGCTTGTTATTATTTCTAAGTTTCTAAATGTTTGCTTTCCTTTTGTGTTTGAAGGGTTTTTAAATGCTTAATGTTTTTATGTTAAAACTAGCTTCCGCCAGCGGTTTCACCCGCTTTCTGAGGGAAGTACTTTCCATACCCGGATAATAAGTAGCCTATATGTTATTCTGATGTATAAGCTATATTGTGTAAAGTTTCATTCAAATCCATTCAGTAGTTTTTACGTGAAAGAGTAACAAACATCCATACATCCATACATACAAACTTTCGCCTTTATAATAGTAGTAGGATGTGAAAAACAAATGTAATTTTGACTCCCGTTATGAGCTAGTTAATAATTTTGCTACTACTAGACAAATATATCATATCTATGGTAGTACATAAAAATTTTAATCGATGGTAAGTAAGAGGAGGTACCTAATGAAATTCCTTCTCGTATTAGTTGATGGAACGACGCAGAGCCCCGACTTCATTTTATCCGGGTACGGAAGAAGTTCTTCCGGGAAGCGGGTGAATCCGCAAACAGCTAGTTAAACATTTTGCAAAGTACCTAGCTCACTTCCAAGGCACTCATCTCGTGAACCGATACTCGGTACAGAGGCAATCTTGATACCTTTTCAACTTACAGATTATAATAGTAATGATGAACTGTGTGTGTAGGCTTCACGTCTGGTTCCCAATATTGACTAATTAATTATTTTTTAAGTTGACCCAATTTCTTTTATTCAGTTCTATAGTTTAGATCGATAAAGTTTAATACCCATCTGCTAATAATAAACTTAGCTTATTGGGGAAGACATATACCTGCGGTCATACGATTTCTATATTCTCTCAATAGAGATATGCCTAAACGAAAACCAAGCAAGAAAATAATTTGACTAAATTATTGGGCTATAGTGCCAACAACGTCCGTACCCGGAGTCGAACCCGAAACTGGCTGTCCAACACCATTGGTGGTGACCATTACGCCAACGAGTTCGTTGGACAGCTGTAGGTATTTTATTATATTTATTTTATTTATGTATATATTTATTACATAAATGAATAATATGTATAAGTAATAGCTGCGCATTTTATTTTCAATCGACTGGCATCAGGTGAAATTCCCGTCGGAAACAATCTGTGTTATTTTGTACGGGTCTATTGAAGCGTAGGCTTAAGCGGTATTGGCGGCACAATGTATGATCGGATCGTCAAAGAGCTTGCTGCAGGCACACAAGCCGACCGTGACTGTAACAACAACATGAAACCGCAAAAATCAACAATTGAACAGTTTTGTTTGCGCACTGTCTGTGATGTTGGTGTCCGGTGTAATGTTCATTATTACGACTTTTATATTTTACATCTACTGACAAATTCTCGTTGAAATGCTAAGAGTAAAACTTTTATGCAACAAATAAACGAATATATGTACGTTTAAAACCCGAGCTTACACGCATACGTATTACAGCTAAGAAGCTACACACATATCACCCCAAATTTCAATTAATTATTGATTAATCGAATTCATCGAAAACGAATGTAAAGACGCCTGCACATAAAGCTACCCGAAACTGTCAAATTCCCAATCAACTTTGAACTATAGTGTGCTTCAAATTTTCAAATTTGATTTCAAATTGTAACTGATGTGCCGTACTTTTGTGTCTGTACTTTTCTTTATGCGCGATCAAAAATATACAAGTGACCAATTATTTTGGCATTTTCTTTACCTAACTATCTAGGTATATACTAAAAATAGCTCAATACATTAAGTATGATATTGTTTTCAGTTTCTTATAAATCACTCCAAGCTATGAAAAATGATACTTAATATACGATAATATGGTTCGATTATAACCTCAAAATGTTGTATTTTTTAATAAATCTATTGTGCAGCTAGTCCGCTATAAAAATAAGGTATCGTAGGAGTTTACTAATGATCGAGAATACAATACTTATTTTTTCGACGCTCTTGGCTCTAGGGCAACAATGTATGGGCGCAGAGCAATGTCCTTTGTCAAATGAGCTATTCTCAGTAGGAATAATTTATCAAGTGTTTATTTTTCGTACCTGCGTTATTTGAAAATGAACATTTGTCATTAGTACCTAATTACAAACCTTGGTATAAACCTTAACTATCCATGAAAAGTCCTTATAACGTCCTAGGATAAATCAAGTAGAGGATAGTGGAAGAGAGCCTATTTCAATTTCAATAGCATGTTTGCGTCTTGATCTCAAAACCTCCTTCCAGAAATGCTGACTCTAACAGGTGGTTGCGGCAACATTCCAAAACCTAATGTAAAGACACGGGGTTAGGTTTTCTGGATCCCAATTAAGTCTGTTTTTATTTGATCATAATTAGATCAAATCTGCTTGAAGGTTGTATTCAGTGCCTTTATTTATAACTTCGCTGATCTAGGGTGATTTATAATTAGAGCATAATCTCCAAAAGGCTTATAGTCAAGGCGATTTTGAACGTTTATTTTTTGTAAAATAATTCATTAGAGTATAATCCTATTAGTAAAAATAAATAAGTATACCCTTAATAAATTTAGGGCCAGTTTCACTGGTTGCTGATAAGTTCCAGAAGGTTTATCTGGCCGATAACTTCATACAAATTCTGTTCCATTTTTTAATTTATCTGGTAGATAGTGGCTATCCGTAACCTGTGCAAGTGGCCCTTATAATTACAAATCATTAGAACTGTCTAGTCGTATTAAGATGTTGGTCCTTATATGATATGAAAATACTATTTGCTGCTTACTCTTTAAAGGACATTGCGCGGCCACAAAGGTATACTATTCTTAAAGACAGAGATCCGGACATGTGAAAAATTAAGTGAGTGCAACCAGCATCAATGTACTTATGTGTACCAACAGCAAAGTGGAGTTTACCCCTACTATACAGTTTATCTTTCGGTCGAAAATTATTTTGTTTGTGTTTGATGGCACCCTAAGTGGCCACGGCCACAGTGCGCGAATCCGTTTTGCATAAAACCATTTGTATTTAGTCGTCTTTATTTCTGTCGCTGTGAACCTTTTCACGAAAGCAGATCACGCATTTTGCGTTCTCGAGTTGTACATAATCGGTAATATGGTGACTATTACGCGTAGTGTCTTAACCAAAAGCTGCATCTCTACAAACTTCCGTTGTTGCAGGACCTGAAGCCCCAGAATGCTAGGATTCATTAACCAATCAATTTTAAAAAATTGCCATGTTTTTTTCAGACACGGAATTCAATTATTTCCAAAAAGTTTGTTTTATTTTGTTGGATTACAATTTTGATTCGAATATTAAACAGAATAACGTTTTTGTAAAACTTACTAATGAGATTCACAGTCGCAAAGCCCGCTGCAGCACGCTAAGCCTCGACAAGTCTTAGAGATCACGCTAAGATCACTATTATCTCCTAGATTATCGCGCAAAGCAATCGCCTTTGCTCAATGAACAACATCAGTTATCGCATCAAATTTAGGTTTTACAATACCAATTATATTTACAGTTACGGTGAATATAAATGCGCAGCGTCAAACAACTAGGTAGGTACAGAGTGCAAAAATAATTGAATCAGTAATAAAGTTACGATTTTGTACAGGCTCTTGATATTCAGCCCAACATAATTCAATAGAACCTTATCCTTAAAATCTTAATCTGATGACCGCCACGTCAAAAAAAGAAAGACGTGCCATCAGCGCCAAGCAAAGAATTCATACAAATACCTACAATATACTCGAAGTAATGAGTTCGGAATTATATCTATTGAAACTGACTATTAATAAATTTTAAACTTTAAAAGTTTGTCATGTAGTCGTGACCGTGGCGTGCTAGGCACTATTGTGCTTGTAGGGTTAGTTATAAAGTATTGTCAACAAAATTTTCATACTTTTTCTATTTAGAATAACGAACAGTAGTCGTTTCCTTGAGAATCGAAGAACACTACAATCTTTAAATTTAACTGCCAATAAACTTACCATATCATAAGCGTAAGCAAGAAGTCGCATGGTGTAGGCTGGAAGGTTAAGCACCACGAAGACCGTTGATACAATGAGCAGCATACGCGTGACGCGGTGTTGTGAGCGAAGCGGCGGCAGCGCGCGCGCTGTATTTGGCCAGCCTGAACTGCCACTCTCTGCCGGGCACGCCGCCTGCTCCGCCTGTAGTGCTCGTCTCTCGCATTCTAGGCGGTATACGCCAACAGTGATCCAGGCGTTTAGGAATACGATGATCCCCAGCGGGAACGAGAAAGATACCAATGTATCCGCAAGATTGAACCGGGCTGCGTGCTCCATGTAATTCAAGTCAATGTTGCAGTCGTTGATAGACGAAGATGCCAGTTGGATTAATGGCAAATTAACTAGTATTGATGAAAATACTAGTAATCCAATAATGAATCGTGCTCTGGCTACTGTACACATGCTGTTCCGTCGCAACGGGTATAACACCGCTACGAATCTTTCAATGGTGAAAGCCACTACTAGCCAGGCGCTCAAGCAACAAGATGTGTAGCTGCCGTAAACTATGATCTGGCAAAATCCTTTTCGATGAAAAAAGTCTGTTATTCCCATTGCCAAAAGCCACGGTGGTAACAGATTCAGTAGGAAAAGTGTATCTGAAACAGCTAATACAGACAGATACACGCTGGTGGACTGTAATCGTAACTTGGTAGCATAAAAAACATAGATAGAGATGATGTTGCCGATGCTTCCCAGTAAAACAAGCAGAGGTGTATAATACGTGGTTAAGGACGTTGCCATTAATTCCACGACCACATCAAACGCGTTATTTTGGATGGCATTGGCCGGCGCAGTTGAGTTTAGGGAAGCCATAGCGCACATGAAGACGTGTGCTGAAGGCGAAAGATCCGCGGAGACTGACGGGACGCGGGACCCGCGTCCCGCGCCGTCTTTACAGGCCCCTCAGCATTAGAACATGCCCTGCGCACTTTTCACACGGTCCCACTCCTGCATGAGTGCATCGTGGTACTCCGGCTTGCGAACCTCCCACTGGCTCCGCCTCTAGCCGCCCAACTTTCATGTCCCACCCACCGTGCTCAACAAGTAAAGCCGACAATGTCCAAGCCACACATTTTTTTAAAGATCTATATCATAAAAATTAAAGGATATTTTTTATAGTTGATTTTCAACAAACAGTTCCTCTTCAATGGTTGTGCAGCAAATTGTAGGTCCAAATGTCTCATTTTCAGGTCTGTCCATAAATCCCTATAGAAGAGCGACAGAAAAAAAGTTACTAAGATAAGGTTCTCTAGGGATTTTTTTCGAAAATGGAATGCTTGTGCATTGGACGTCATGACCTTACAATGATAATTACGTATAGGTACGTAGATTTATATGAACCTCCCGGTACTGCTGATATCCTCACAATTCGATAGAATCAACAAATGCACCCCCAACCGTCGACCTACTCCGACGTTACAATGTTTATTATTTTAATGATTAAGTAATGTAATTATTCTTTTTGTATTCATATCATTTTTTTGCTTTCTATTGATTGTACACAATTTGGTGTTTAGCGATGCACATACTGCAAGGGGTGATAGCTGGGATCAATATCTACCAACACATATTTCATCAGATTCCTTCAGATGGCTATAAAAAAATCCTTTTCTAGTATTTTATACATAATGATTCGTGAATGTTTGCAAGAAATAATACTTTTTGTTTAAGTATTCGCAGAAAAAATATCTTGTTCGTTAACTTTAACATGCAGTGATAAAAATAAACTACGTGGCAGTTTCGTATAACGAACATAAAAAAAAGTTAATATAACATTGAATTCTTCTAATGTGAAAAGAACCCAAAGTATATTGATTAATTATCTATCTAAATAAAAGCTAAAACCTTACTTACTCATGATGTTTTTTATAGTTATATTTAAAAAAAATCGGTAAAAATTAAATACCTTTAACATAAGATAAATAGAGAACCCCTAGACACAGATGAACATTGCTTTAGCGGACTTTAGTGAACCGTGAAAAAAAGTATGCCCAGGGAGGGAAACCTATTCGACTTAAAAGAAAAAAGTAGGGAGTGAGCGATGCGCTTTGGCACAGATATTGATGCGATTCATCGGGAAGTACCTAAAAAAATTTATTCGCTCTCCTAAATATGGAAAAACTCTTTATGATATAGACTGTTATCCTTCCTCAGAACTCCTCTCTCCTCTCCTCGAACTCCAACCGCGCGAAACGTAGCCTAGCCGTTGATCGGCTGACTCAAGCGCCTGTCAACTACACATCTACGACCTATATAATATTGTAAATTATTCTAATGTTATTTTTTCTTTCTTGGGTCAGGTTCAGATAAAGGTCGAGGCACATTAGATGCGTTGTTGTGCACTACGTATTGCCGGTCACAGCTGTATCTGTCGCGTCAGCTGTCGCAGCTCCATCCAGAACTCACCATGCCCATGTTCTCAGGTAAGTCACTATTTATAATGCTGAACATATAGTTAAGAAATGAAGTTCACAAGCTGCCTAAAAGTAAATATTGGTTTAAAGTAAATCATTATAATGAATTATCAAAACCTGTAATAGGGTATTTGACTCTTTTTTTTTTAATTAATCATATCAAAAGTAACATTTTACAAAACCAAAAACAGAAATAATTTTTGGTATCCGTTGAGAAATAAGTAATTTATAAACCTTTCAAAAGTCAAACAGTTAGATAACAGAAAAAAGATGCACATACAAGCTTGTGACGTCACCGCTATTTGATCACGCATGAGCAAAAGAGATAGCAAGATGTCCCCACTATGATCCCACTCTTCATCATACGTAAAAAAAAATGTTGATTGCTGCTCCATTTATCAACCAATTTTGACGCTGTTTTCAGAAAAATGTTCCTTGTGCGTGTGTTTATTTGTTTTGTTAAGAATTTTGAACAAAATCAAACACTTTCAAATACCCTATTCCTTGCATATTGTTACTAGAAATAAGTTTTTGACCTCTGAAAAGAAGGAGGTTCTCAATTCGTCGTTAATACTAGCAGTTTTTTTAGGGATCCGTACCCAAATAGTAAAACTTGACCCTATTATTAACTATTATTACTTCTGTCTGTCACCAGGCTAGATCTCATGAACTATAGATAAAAAGCCGTCAATTTGACAAATATTGAAAAGATAATAAAATTTTAGGGGTTCTCTTATAACATTTTTGATCGATAGGAATCCCCTAAAAGATTTATTATAATTTCAGTGTATGTTATGAAAAGAAGTTAGAAAATTTCTAACTGTTAAGGTTCGTGGGATATATCCTGGCGATCGACGGACGGACAGACAGACGGAGAAGTCTTAGTAATGGGGCCCCGTTGTACCTGGGTACGAAAGTCAAAAAAATCAAGTAGAAATCCAACTCTTATGCACGTGATAAACAAAACAATTAGGTACCATATAGGTACCACAATAGGTACCAAGTATTCCTCTCAATTTATTGAACGATTGAAGACTAGAAACGGATGTAACTTATTTAACCCTTGTGCTCGACCAGGGGCCTTCTAACTCAATGTAACAAAAAAATTGCAATGACAGAAAATTAGTTCTAAGTAATTCCAGTAGATTTTAAGGAACGTTATTATGCTATGAACCTATATTTTTCAAAGAATTTTATTGATTGGAATGGTAGCAGGGTCCATCGAAATATGCATGTTGAGCTGCCTATGCCAGGGACATGGTTATTTGCTGACACATTAAATTTGTTGTGCAATACCTATTACAAATTGTGTCACCCCTTTTGTTATTAAAAGATACTATACACTACCGTGTACAGGTGCTCCATATTGATCTCCTCTACAGGATAATGATTGAACGAATGGCTTAAAAGGGTTTTGTTTGGTACAACAGCCAAAATAAAAACAAGACAAAAGAAGGGTATGATTCATAAACAGTACGATGCAAATTTCGCATATTGTACTGCACACTAAGTAAGTGTTGGCCGTGCACCAAGGTCTTGATCGTTTAACTTGTCAAGACAAATAGTTAAACAGACCAATTGCTAAGATTACAATGTCCGCCGCACGAGTGATCGCGATTCAACGATATGATTGCACCGAGTTGATAACACCAATCTACACCACGCTGTCGCATGATGGACGTTTTTTCAAGAGAGGAAAATTTGAATGTTTGAATTCAATAAGCTCCGATACTACTTGAGCGATTTGAAAAATAATTTCACTATTGGAAAGCTACGGGATGACTTCATCCCCGGAATTCAAAAAGCCGATCTAGTTCAAGTCGGACTCGTCTCTACCCAAAAGATGAACTGTACATGCTGAAGAACAAAATTAACATAGCAGCCAGCTGACTGCTCTCCCCGCACGTAAATGTAGGTCGCGCTTATTTTACCAATTGCAAAAAAAAACCATTAAAAAAGTACGTTAAATCACCGAGTGCTCAGCGTTGCAATAACCAAATTCCGATGTAAATACATAAGTTATAACTTGCTTCCCTTGAAGGTGTGTGGAATAGAAATGGTCATGTACTCGTATTTAGATAACGTCACTGATTAATATACTACACGCGCCTATATAGTTTTAAAAAAAATGCCTACATCTAACAAATAAAGAGAAAATAGTTGTCTCTCTGTTGAAAGGTACCTAAATATTTGCAAAAGCTCCACGTTGTAAAAATTGGTCCGTTCCCGCAAAAACAACAAAATCATTTCCATTACTGTTAAAGTACTGTAAAAATTTTAGATATTCAGCTTTCAGTAATGAGCGACTCGACGACGATAACAACTATTTTAGGTTTCAATATTTTTTATTTTTCCAAGAACTGTTATCAAAAAATAAGATGCTCATTTGTGAACGTTAATAAGTAACTCCCCCGTTATACCGTTTGAAGGTCAAAAATATTGATTTCTTTCGCCCCGATATTAGTTTAGTTTCATAATTGTAGTGTTAGTAGGAGAGGTAATTATACTAAATCGGTAGAATTTCGAGCTAGTCAGAGACCTGTTGGATTTTGCAGATTAGTTAATAAAGAGAATAGAATGCAAAACATTTTCCCCCCACCAGCAGCGCTGGGGGAAAGCGTCCTCAGAATTTCATACTTTTTAAAAGGAATAGATGTGATACTGACATGGAATATAATCTGCCGATATAGTGGTGGTGGTGTTAAATAGTGCACCAACAATCCGGTAGAGCTTCCGCCAAATTATATTCGTAGGATGATGACATTTTAATATATGTATGTGTATTCTTTTTACGTATTATCACGTTATTATAAATAATTAAAAAATCGATTCGAATTGATTCCCCAAGACGTTTCAATTCCATAGTCGAGAAACTACAAAAAAAAACCTAACACTTTTCAGCCTATTAGGCAGTTACAGACATATTAAATCAGATAGTCAGTAATAATACAGTCGTTATAAAATATATCCAAATTAAATAAAATAAGATATATAGTAACCAACAAGAGCTGTCTTAGTTACAGCAATCACGGTATCGTTTTGGGAATGAATCTGCTTTATGCTGCTAGCATTGCAAGCAGAAGTTTTTCCGTGAAAACGCAGTCCGGCAAGATTGTTTTACTCGTCTGAGCTTTACCGAGCATCGGTACAGCTGCGGGCTTGCATATTGGGTATCCTATAAAACGCGCGCCTGATGTTTGTTTGTTTTCTTTTTAATTTTTGTTCGACTTTCATATATCGGACATCATATTGGTATCCACAGGAGGCAAAAAAATACTCCGATGACGTTTTAATTTACATTCGGCAAGGAAAACTTGATCAGTTTTGTCATGTTGATTGTAATCTTTATTGCATTGATGTAGTAAATACAGGTGTTATATAAAGGTAGGTACAGCACAGCAAACAGCCCTTTTGAAAATACAACAATTAAGGCCTATTCAGGCATAGGCAGATGCAGACAAAGTTAATTAAGACCTACTAAAGATAATATCATAATATTGACCAACTTTGAGTCGCAATCGAGCACGCATGATTTTAGTGTCCTTTGGCATTCTGTGTTTATCATGTTGAATGGCTGAAGATTTATTGTCCGATTTGTTTGTTTTTATGTATTTGATCTGAACCTACAAAAATTGATTGTATCATTTTGGAATATGCTATGCCCAAACTTATTACGAAATAAAACTCGATAGGTGGAACAGTATTCGTAAAACTGCACCTAGCAACAATAAATAATTAATATTTAGGAAGCCAAGCGGTTGCCATATGTGATATTAACGTTTGTGCAGAGATAACAGCAAGGTTCCAGACGGCTCGCACGGAAGTCCGCCAACTCCTGTTACAATACCTACTGCCGTGGCTCGTCAATATCGAACTTGTAGACCCCAACGTACCACCGGCGAACCCGCTCTCCTATATACAGGTAACACAAAAAAGGTTCAGTTCAGTCTTTCGTTGAAATCGTCAAAATTTGGGTGCAAACAGATACCTTTAATGTAGTTATTATTCACAGTACTACGCGGCAGAAGCGGGCCGTAGCGGCCGTCGGGAGGGGTTGGGTTCCGCTGAAGCTACAGAGATGGTGCTCAACAATCTCTTCTATATCACTGCCAAGGTAAAGCTAATTACAAGTACCTTTAAACAACCGATTTCTCAGTAGAGAATCTATAACCCAATAACAAGGACTAGGAATGTATTGAATTAATTAATCTGATGCCCCTATACAAATATCTAAGTAAAACAAAATGAGCAAGCAGGGCAAGAATGTACTTTAATGTATAGCATCGTATGAATACCAACAGTGACTTGTTATATAGATGTAGGGTTAGAAGCGCAAGGTCGGTGCGATTTAGAGCAAAGGGGTGTAATATGCCTCAAGATTGAGGCGGGCACGCCTATGTTTGCGCCATCGCTCACCATGGAGGGCGCGACCTTCGCGCCGCCCATGGAGAATAAAATGACGAGCGGAGATGCCACAACGTAAAATCTCCTGAAGAAATAAATACGCCTAAATGCGGGTTTGCGGGGGACTAATAACGGGCGATGGCTACGCCTACTTTAGAACCCACCCAATTTTGTAAATCCACCCTAGTGTCGAACTTTACTTTGCTTTTACTTTTTACTACATTACTTGCACCGAAAGAAAAAATCTTATGAAATAACTTTTATATATTGTATTATAACTTTTGAAGAAGAGTGGATATCCACAGCCAATAAAAATAATACGTTCACCCTTCTACGATATACCTATTTTGTTTAAATATTAGGTTCACCTCATCCAGACAGATCATTCATATTGAAAAGAACCTTAGTTCATGTATGTATAATGTACCAATCTTTCCTATTAAATAATTTAAACTTGCACACAAAGCTAACCAAGCAATTTAATCCAACATTGGTCGCAATAATATAAATTGACCAAATAATAGTATCATATCAGGATGAATATAAAAAAATCAGCTATTCGACGAGAAATGACTACGATGAGAGCAATGAAAATTAAAAAAGAAGCATATAATGTGACTTATAAATTAACAAGAGATCAGAACGAGATGTCAGCTCTCCTAAAACTAAGTTTTTGGCCATGCCCACTTAAACGTGTATGACTTGTTTGATAGAGCCTGGTTGCCTTGTGGCATCTCCGCTCGTAATTTTGTTCTCCATGGCGCCGCCGGCCTACGCACACCACGCGTGTAACAAACAGGGCCTATCCAAACACATTACCTACACACTTCCGACACACCACAACTACGGCCAAAACACCGAAACCAACTCATACACGGTCACATTATAAGTGACAGCTATGTACTAAGTGCATTACTCTTTAAAGAAGTATAGGAAAGTTACGTTGTTAATCATTTATATAAAATCATAGTGATTGTATTAGAAACGAAGTTTTATGAAGTAAGAGTTTGTCCGTATTTAGGTTTTACTGTTATTTTATTTAAGAATAGCTATTCATTAATTTTACATATTGTTTGTACAGTTTTCTGACAAACATCCCAAAGAGATCGAAGAGCTGTGGTCGACGCTGTGCGCCTGCTGGCCCAACAACCTCAAGGTCATCATTCGCTACCTCATCATCGTGTCTGGAATGGCGCCCAACGAGCTCTTGCCCTATGTGAGTAGCAATGGCAATCCATTATCAATGTCATGTCATACTTAATTATAACGTAATTTTTATGTCTGTTTCTGTGTTAATTACTTTAATTGGTAATGCTGCGTTTTAATTAAATATAAATTTATAAAAAATAATTGATATTCCAGATTATATATTTTCAAAAACTTTACCGTAAATGTCTTTTGGATCCCTCAACAAAGCCAAAGGGTGACTTTTAACATGGCATATCAAAGCTTACAAAAATAATCCCTCTGATACTCCTACGTATTCGGCGCAACAGATCTCGCCTCGCATCTCATCCCTTTGTAGAGAAATTCCACTTCGTATTCACGCGTACCTTCGATTCCCCGGCGACAGACGGATGATTTTCACAGCCACGTATTGAAATGGAAGCTTAAGTCAAATCAATACTGTCGCGGGTCTCACATTAACAATAACGACACCAATTAAATACGATCATGTGACATTATAAACATCAGATTTTTTGTAACTCAGAAAATAAGTACTCTATAGAAACATAATTTTCTAAAGTAGTAGGGTTGTGTTCAAAAGATTTTTTTAATTTCATCTACCGTTGCAATTTTAAAGCTAAAATAACAGTACTGGTCAAATTGTTTGCACTTTTTTTAAATATAAACTTGAATCAAGATGTTGCTCGAGGTCAACAACAAATCAATTAACAGCGTTTGGTCTGAAGAAAAATATTTTCCATATTCCAGTGATGATGAATTGAAAGACATTTCATTCTGATGCAAAAGCTTCTACTATAACAGTTGTTATTAGCATCCATCGATATAATGGCATATTCCAGATTTACTTCATAAACGTGATGCCGATTCCATAAACGTGGTGACCAATTTCAGTTTCAACAATGTATTTTTCCTAAAAATTTTCAACGATTTCACAATGAATGTACGTCGCCAACACAATCACTTACTGAATTTGTTATAGCAGCTTAAAGGTGACGATTCAAGATTCAACCTCGTGTTACTGTTCACTTAAGTTATTGCTATCGAATTGCATTGTTGTAGAAAGCTTATTTTTTAGTAATTATTAGAAAAAACAAATATGTACATACGTGATAATTATCTAATATTTATCGCAGGGAGTAAGGACTACAAAGGTGTAGGCTAAGGGTTTAAGTATTTACTAGTGTTTCATATAAAAACTTGATTTTTCGCTTTCGCCTTATATGCCGATAGAGCATAATAATGAATTATGAATTACTTTTTTCAACAATATTAGTTTAGTAGTCCTGCATATAAGTCAAAATATTAGGTACATCGACAATATTGTTGATTTGAGTGTCGTAGGATAGTCCCGAAGATGTAAAGACTTAGCCAAGTTAATTTATATGCTTGCATATATACACATGTTAAAAGGATAAAAACCTTATAATAAGTGTTATACTCGATATTGCATAAATCCCCCTAAAAGAGATTTCACAGAGATGGTATCATCAGTTACGCCGATTCATGGGCATAGTACGGGAAGTTGATAGAACTACAACAATGCCCTACTCGACGGATACCAACCGCCATCAAAAGACGTTAAATGCCATGGACATTGATATAACAACGTTATTTATAATCAAAGTAAGACTTGTAAAATTGTGTTCATGAATGCCCAAGGCGAAACGCGTGGTGCTGTACTTGGCACGCTCACGTCCAGAGAGGCTTCTCGACGAGATGATGACAGAACTTCAGACGGTGGAAACTCTGAACTGCCTCATCGAGCGCACAGAGACGCCGCCTTTCTATCGGCTGACGTCCATGAGGAAGGCTACTTCGGGCCACAGCGATGGGCCCTGCACTGGCTCGCAGGTAATAAATTAAACTAATTTGTCCGATTTCTTATTTAGAGTGTTTACTTCACAGACATATTGTTATTCAATTCCCTGTTAGTCTAGATATTCACAATGTGTTAAGAGTATACGTGGGTGAGCCTTTTTCTTAGAAACTTTCACATCTAATTTTTTTTTTACCAACCGATAAGGTACTTAAGAAAAAAAACAGATTCTGTAGAAAGAAATAGGCGGTGTCCAAATCTAACTATAGGTTTTACGTAATAGGTGAGCAGTTCAATGTTCAGTTATTGGTCACTTTTTATATGCCGTAAGAGTATTTTTTGTTCGAATATTCATTTTAATTATTACCTTACCAATCAGGACGCTACGGGTAGAACTGGGGAGTTGGCACCCGTCGAAAAAGGCACTATTCACACGAAGAGGCATAGCGGTGAAGACCCTGCCAAAGCCAGGTATGTGATTAAAATTGTAAACATTATATTTGTATTTTTACACAATTTTCTTCACTCGGTTTGATTTCGACGGTCGGCAGAACACATTGGTAAGCTGTGTTTTGTGCATTGGCAATGCTCAATTTATACTGAAATTCTGTCTTGCAATATCTTGCACATCTATCATGTAAAATGGCTTTCACTTAAATGACGTTGGATTTACTTTTATACACATTTATGATGCAGCGATGAATACGAATTCTATTCATCGATCCTAGGCTCTGAAACTCGTACGAACTGCACGTACGAGACATAAGTGCGTTATGTAACGAATCAATTAACTGCAATACCAACTACTATTATTAACACCATTGGGTATGACATGCGCTTAAAGGATCAGTCAACCAGGGACGTAAAAAAGAGAGGTCAGAAATCCTTCCTTTTCTATGGGGTATGTGTAGAGCGTTACTCTCCTAACCATTAAAATAAAATAAAAAATATGGCACGCTCTCAAACAATGTATAATTTTAACTTCTAAACATATAGCTACGGAATCCTTTGTGCGCGAGTCCGAGTCGCACTTGGCCGGTTTTCTATTACCTCATATCTTCCAAACTCAATACTGCCTAATGGTTTACAAAAATCAAGGTACCTAACGTTAGATTTGTCTCGGTATCCTAAGAGATCTTACATTTTTTAAAGAAAAGAAAATGAGTTGAAAATTTTCTATGTCATTCTACAATAATATACCAGTACTTTCATACAAATTCAATTCATTCAAATATAATATATCATCTACGGCACAGTACGAATGGCACCGGTACACCAGACATCCTATTGGCGTCCTAACCATTCCATACACGCCGTAAATCACGGGCACTTATACCTACTTCAGAACAATGAAAAGAGTTGGATTGTTTACACATGGCGTGATTGCTTTAGGTATAAGTGATAACGGGGACGGTGCTACATCACACTGACTCGCCCTCCGCGGTAAGTGATTAGTCCCTCGGCCTTGTTGTATGTACATTGTACCCACTTATTTTTATGTGTCCACACACACGTGTTTGCGCCGCGGTCCCTTCTGGTCTTACCAGACACAGATATGTACCGTGTTGCAAGGGTTACAAATACTATTGAATACTTTATTAAAAATTTAAGTATTTTCACAAACATGCCTTATTTGCCTGTGTTTTCAATAGCAACAACTAAATATTGATCTGAGCAGATGTTTACGTAGGTGTTTGAATGATTTTCTACCGAACATATTTTTTTGATACTTAAACATCGCCGTACATAACAAACAAATAAAACAATCTATGGCGTTTTACAGTCACCTTGTTGATTTTATTTCAAAGTCAATTATTTAAGAACACTACCCAAGTGTGTTATCAGAAAATCCCATGCTTCTCCGATTGACTTAATCCAAATTATAGTATGAAAAACAGAACCCTTCAAATATAGTGCGAAGGATGTTTGACAAGTCCAGGCTATTGTTATATGTCTGTTGAAAATTTAGCCATAAAATTCAAGTTCTTTGCATTATAGCACACTCTGAGTACACCTATAAAAAAAACACAGTTGCTTACTTGGTTTTCCTCGAATGCCCGTCCACATAGACAATAGGGTATAACCAACATCATTAACAATGCGGTGTTTATTTATATTGTTGAAATTTTACACGCATGACTATGAATGTAAAGGAGATAAATTGAGTAACTGGATTATTGGGTCAAGCAAAGCAATTGGCGGCGTATTGTCAGCCGCTGCTGCACTGCGGACTCCCACGCACTTTGATGAATATAGTTTGTTACGCCAGTAATCCCTGATTTAGTCAGTTCGTGATGCAAATTTGCATATGCATGACACCCAAAATGCACTGGATGTATAAAATTCAGCAAACTCCACTGGACAATGTAATCAAGAGCTCATGTGTCACGTAGCCATGTAGCTATTATAAGCCAGGTGCAGTTAGCTATGATACATACATAAAAAACGTTACTCCTTTAAAATGCAAGAATTTGGTGGTTTCTTTTTCAACTGACTTGGAGGAGTTTCTCTACAAAGAGGCCAGATCGATTTGGAAAATTATTATAATATTATCATGCTTCAGAACATATAATCATCTCAATAGACATAGATATTACGTTTAATAAAGCTTCGACTTCGCACCGATGCCTACCTACAACCCTTATGCTCTCACAAGGCAAACGTTCGTTCGTTCAGTGCGTCATTAATCTGGGATATGATTTTGGACAAATGTTAGTAAAACAATGATATTATCTACTATATATGACTGCGCCAATTAGTACGATAATTTAAAAAAAATACAGATATTATTTATATTCAATATTAAAACACTAATTTCTTTCGCAAAACGATCGAAAGCGGCTGCTATGAAATCTGACTTTTACACACATCACTAAATTCAATTACTCGACATGTGTAAGCCTACTCATCCTATCTATACCTGCTCATAATAATTATAGTACTCAAACTTGGCTTTGTCCTTGTCTCAAAAGTCCAAGTAAAAATTTTGTCAACTCAGCATAGATAGAGCGCACGCAGCCCAAAGAAGATACAACTAACGGTGACGGATCTCAATAGCATGCCCATCTCTAGTAAACAAATCAACAGATAGATAGGTTATTGAAAACCGAACTCTGTATATGACCGAATATATAACACTGTCATATACGTACATACTTCATAAAACCGCGCTTAATAAATCAGTGTGGGTGGATCACTTGGTTAGTTAGACAAAGGTGAGCATCACACAGTCTCCCCGAAATTACATAGGAAAACGACCTATAAACCGACGAAGGGACTCTGGCAAGAAAATCCAGAAAGGAACTTGTCGCGGTAGTCAATTCACTGACGATAAATGAAAGTGACGGCAGATCAAAAGTATAACAAGTTACTTAAAACTGATATAGATGTCAATTACTTTTAATAACGTTTTTTGTTTTCTGTTAAACTCAATGTTTGCATCAGTTATTATTCCGAAAATAAAGACTGACATAAGAGCAAATTTTTGAAAAACTGATTTTGGTGAAATTTCTAAGAAATAAATGAAGAGTTTAGAATTAAGAATTAATCCCTTGATAAAAATAAACCCTAATTAAGTTAGTTAAGAAAAGCTTTCTCATCAACAATATATATTTTGATTTCCAGCTAATTTAGCGCTGTGCTCCGTTAACTAATTGTAGCGCTTTTAAATGATGAATAAATGTTAATAAATTGAAAAAAGAATGCAATTGACTTGCTATAAATTAAATCTGCTTTAGCTTACCTCACAACTGACCGTTATGCGCTTGATAGGGTCCAGATTTACTTCGTTCGTAAAACACTTCACTTTGAAATAATTGAAAAAACCACTATAACCCGCTAATTATATTCTGTGTGGTTAAAAATATGTTTGCGCCCGACACGTAGCAACAGTGCATGCAAGCCGTGACGTCACGGCGCAGCTTCCCTGAGCACTGAGGCCCGGTATACTACATCGAAAGTGGTGCGTGTCAATGAACTTTGCACATGCTGAAACAGACCTCCCTAAAACTCTGAAACTGTGGAGTTCTATGTAGAATTAAATTTGATATTTTTATTTAGATTAATCAGACATATGACACCTATACGATAGGTAGGAGGAACCTATACGATTTTCTCGTTTCATATAAATCAACAAAAACATACGAAAGAAGTCGACACAATAGCCACGAGATCTATTGTATATTACAAAATACGACTATATTATTTTTTCTGTGTGCCATTTTTTGTTTTGTTTCCTCATACGTAGAGTGGGTGAGCTAAGAGCCTTTTGCCACCCCCGTTTAAGTAACAGTTATAATATTATATGTACCAACATCTGGAGATCGCGCTTTTTAGTAGTGACCAGCTCATTTATGGTGGTAGAAATTCTCAGACGGGAAATATTGTTACAATCAGATAAACCAAAACTCTCATGTAAAACGTCTTGCACGACATAACGGTTGGCATAGTCAAAAGTTCTCATATAAAACGAAGCTACTCATACGCCCTTACTTCTTTTACTTGATAGCCAAAATTCGTAGCTTCGATATAAACTACTTAATAATTTTGATACTTTTATAATTGCTGTGTAGGTTGGGTTAAAAATATGTTAATCCCTGAGAAGATTATAATATTTTCTCTAAAGATATTTTTATAAATATTTTAATTTTCTATAAATTTATTTTATTTTATGAAAGCCCTTAAAATAATAATTTCATGTTAGAGCAAGGTTTGTGTACTAAATTATAGTGATAATTTATCATTTATTTTGTTTGACATTAACAATGAACATGAGCGACAGAATGCTTGCCACGCACCCATCATATACGTACGTATTACGGATTAGTGCGCCCACTGAACGGTTAAAAAGAGTTACATTGATTAGTTATTAATTGCCCCGTTGTTTGAAATATCTTTATATTTGTGGCAGGTTTTCGTTTATGTTTTTCGTGTGAGTGTTTTTTAAGATTATATTCCTTTGGTCTCAGCGGTGCCAAAGCGCCTGAAACTCCGGGCGCCCGGGCTCAAGACAAACGTTCATCTGCCCCGCCGTGTTCTACTCCACCGGCCGATGAGGAACCACCTCCACCCTCAGACGGAGACGCCACTCCGGTGAGTGTTACAGAGTTAGAAGAAGATTCAATTTAAAGTACCCTTTCTATTTCTGTACCACATATTACTAGATTAGAGGAGGGGTGTATCAAATCAATCAATGCTATCATATATTCAGATAATAATGTGTTGGCGCTGGATTGTAGACGGGTATGTGCCCGGAAACGGGGCTGGTGCCTGCAGCGGGCAGCGCGCCGGCCACGCCAAACGACGCGCGCATGGACGTGCCTCAACCGCGCCCGCTGCCCATGCCCGAGTACGGCGGCTTCTTCGCGCTGCTCACAGAGTACTTGCCGGACACCAGCCAACCTATCTCGGGCTTCCATCGGTATGACTATATTCTAAGAAGCCTTTCTTAACGGTGTATTGAAATCAAACGAACAAATGTTCATTCTATCCTCACCTAATCGAATTATTTGAATGTAAACGGTCGCGAGAGAGCATTATTTTTATGTATTTCTCACTACGATTTCAAAGATTCTATAGAGGCACCGGAACATGCAAACAATTGCTTAGATCCCGCTAAGCGCTAAACGTTTTACAGCAGTTATTCTATTCGATTATTCTAGTTATAATTTTAAGGTTCATCTTTCGATCTACACGCTGAAGTACAGTTTTCATTTACACTAAAAGATCAATAATGCTCATGTTTTAGATCTAGTTATTTGTTCGTTTGGTCTCCAAGCGCCCCTCAGTTTTCTGGATGTGTAACCGTATATGTTGTGTGGTCAGATGCAATGTCGCTGTGATGTTGCTGTGTGACGTGGTACTGGACGGTGTTGAGCTGGACTGGTCTATCCACGTGCCGCTCATGCTACACATCGTGTTCCTCGGAATGGACCACACTAGGTAAAAGTGTTACAACAAGAGTTTTAGAGTTGTGTATGGCATCCCGCAGGTCAACGTGGGAGGGAGTCGGCTGGTTACTTGGTCTATTGCTAAATTTATCTTTGATGCCTATTAAAATATCTAGTTAAGCAAATATTTTGCATTACTGGAGATTTTCCTTTGCCTTTCGTCTTACCGACAAAAACTTATCGATATTGTTAAATTAATATTCGAGAAGTGCAACATTTATCAAACTAATTTAAGTTAATGATTTTCCAACTTATTATTTACCAATACCACGTATCTATCCAATGCATTATGATTAAATCAATTTTAAAGGTTAATAAAGATTCTGTTTGTTTGAATAAATTTGCGTGACTTATAAATCTTGTACACATATGGGTTGAGTTCACATTGAAAAATCAACAACCATTCTTGGTCTTAAAACTATTATGTTATGCTTATGATCTAGGTGGATAGTTCACCAGCATTGCCGGCAGCTACTGCTGAATCTTCTAGTAGCGGTAGCAGCGCACCACGATCACCTCACAGTAGCGCGGGTGTTGCTTGCGAGTCGCTCGCATCAACTCGGCCTGGGAGTGCCACCGCCCACGCTGCCGCTTGTACCACACAACTTCACTGGTACTTATACTTTTTTCTGATATCTTTAATAATATTCAAGCAAAAATTTTGTGGCCCGATGTGATATTAGCTGGTCGCTCGCGACTTCGTCCGTTTACATTTCTGGTTGGAATGCCGCATTAACAGGGATTTCATCTTACCCTAGATATTTTGATGATAAAAATAGTGCAATATTTTTACATCTGTGGAAAATTTCAAGTTTAGTCAAGTAACAATGATATAAGATACGTGCTGTGCAATGATGAAAGAGTGACGTTAACAAGTTCATTGATTGAATTTAATTTTAATAATTCCTGTTGTACTTCAACCTGTGTCTTTGGTATTCTATAGAAATGCCAACACCTCTTGTGTACTCGCTTAACGTACCAAGCTAATTATTCGCCAATTATTCTGTGGTCATCTCTAACCACATAAGTGATTTATCTACAGAGCCAGATGCAGCTTTCGACAGTTACCCGCAATGTGCCCACTCACCGCGATCTCATGCACGTTCCTTGAGCTCGGACCCTCAAGTGACCCCCGAAGGTATTTTATTTAGTTAAGGCATATTTCTTTAAGAGTTTAAGCCTGTGCCCAGCAGTGGAACACTGATCATTTAAGGCAAAGAAACAGCAAAGGTGAAACATAACTGCTACATTTTTATAGGTGAATGTGACAACTACCCGTCGCTCCCGGTGATAGTGACAGGCGAGGCGGACGCAGAACCGCCGCCACAAGAAGCGGCCGCCGAACCTGAATCCACCGAGCTGCCGGTAGCTGACGTTATCAAGTCACTCGTGCACTTCCTCGCCAACAGGCCCTTACTAATGCCACTGTGGCAATACGAAGATATCACTGCTAAAGGTACGCTTTAGAGTTAGGATGTAATTTTCTTTTTGAGACATTTTATCCTATCTGTAGCAGCCTGTGGCATGGGGCCTGTATACAGAACGATCTTTCGCCATCGATTTGCCATTCCACGCACGAAACACTTGGCCGATTACAACTTGGCCGATTACAACTATGAATAGATGAAATGCATCTTTTACGAATTGTACAAAAAGCGATTCGTCAGATCGTACTGGCCTATAAACGTGGCCTTTTACAATTACCTGTGTGATAAATTATTTATCAAACTGAAGAGTCGAGTGTGACCGCAGTGTGGACGCTGCGGAGCTGCCAGCAGATGGCGACGTTGTTGAGGCACGTGTTGCGCGTATTCCGCGAGTCTCTGCCGCACGCGCTCATCTCCGAGCGCTGGGCTCAGACGGCGCTACAGCTGGGTCTCTCGTGTCCTTCGCGCCATTACGCCGGCAGGTCACTGCAGGTAACTGTCACTTGTATATAATTTCATATTTTTTATATTAGTTATTTTACCGTACTTTTTATGTTGAGGACAGTTTTCAACAAAAAGCTTCTTAATTTAATTAACATTTAAGTTTTGGATTTCATTAGCAATGCATAATAAGCCTTCAAGTCATTAATTGCTGTTAATTCCATCCTATCAACTCACACAATGAAATGCTGCATAATGCAAATAACCAAAATTTTACGATATTCTGAACTTATCGTCTGTTTAAAGTCCTTAAATACATATATTTTTGGTATTGCAGGTGTTTCGCTTCATAGGCGTGGCCATGACAGGTCGAATGGTGTCTGACATCTTGTCCCGCCTGGTCGAGACGGTGGCCGAACAGGGCGAAGATATGCAAGGCTATGTCACAGAGTTGCTCCTCACGCTAGAAGCCGCTGTAGACTCTCTCGAGTCCAACTTCAGGCCCTTGGACTATATGAGGGACATTTTCAAGTCCACACCCAATCTTAATAATAAAGATGGTGGTCAACCAACGAATGGAAATCCCTATACTGCAGGTAAGTCTAGGTTAAACACGTAGCTGTATTTTTTATCTTATACATCTCAAAGAAAAGACATCCTAGAATAACATACGCCATCGGGATTCTAGATATTCTTAATATTCTATGATATTATATATTTTAAGTAATATCAAGTGATTCTGGTGAGAAGAACTAAAACCATGAAACTTTAGTGGGTAGTATTATGAAAAATATAGGCAGTCATAGTTTTCAATCAGACATCATCGTGTATAGTGGTGATACACTATACATATTGCCTGAGAAGCTTTCACTTGAAATATTCTACCACATGTGTGCAGGCAAACGATCTCCGGGAGTGTGCGTGGGCTGTGTAACGAACCACACGCGGAGCACGAGTTACTCCGTGTCGTACTGCTTGCGCAAGAACAACGCCCCGCCGCCCAACACCGATAAACAGCAACACGGTAAATATTACATCATTCTTGTATTGCAATTTTCTATGCAGATCAAATAATATTCAAAAGAAATGTTTTATCCAATTATTCATTCCTTCATCCAATTAGTCATTAAAATTGTTTGATTTATGAAGCATCAATTAAAAAGAGAGAGCTCATGGCGTTATAGCTCTATTGAACGCACCTACGCAACCTGATAGCGATGACGTCACAATCCTCGTGTTCGTAACGATCCTTATTTGTTTTTTGACAAATTCAATTCTTTCTGCTTTGGTCTTGTATAACTTACTGAAATTTATGTTTATGGTTATTATTTCTACTTCTACCTCAGTTGAACGTGCTCGTCCGTGCAGCGAAGCGGCAAAGGGCGTTTGTTCAAACCTGTGCCGGTCGCGGTCAGCGCAATCTCTCAAGTTGCTTGGCGATAGCGCTACACAGGTACTTATCATTTCAACCTCATATTTCCAGTTTAGGTTTTAGAGTGATTGATACATAAACTAACCCCTCGCCCCCTCCCCTAGTGCTGACACGAAAATTAAACGTCAATTGTTTATAAAATTACTGTGATTTTGGAACCAACCAACTTATTTGTTATTTCCCAAAGTTAAAGTTCCGTCATTCACATACTGATTTTATTTCATCGCTAGTTCATTAGGTTCATTACTTTTGTGTCAATTACCCTCTTCAATATATCCTAATTTTGACAAGTATAAGAATGATTGTGTACCTAATTTAAACTTTAATTGCTGATTATAACATATATGTGTTAATGAAATAACTAACGTTAATCTAATATTGTTTTGTGCAAGCTCCCCGGTGCGTTGTTGCAGGACGATAAGCTTACGATCCTAGCTACGCTGTTTTGGGTTGGCGCGTCGCTTTTAGAATCTGACTACGAACACGAGTTCCTATTGGGAGTGCGGTTGTTGGCGCGAGTCATGTCTCGACTGCCGCTCGACCGGCCCGACGCAAGGGAACGACTCGACCGCACGCAAGCGCATACCTCGCCCTCTCTACATGCGTTGCTGCTGAAGGTGATACCTACTCATATAATATATCGTAACCATATTTATTTCCATTGAAGACAAATCCATTTGAGATAGGGCTTTTATAATATACTCTAGTGCTGACTCTGGTAGTACTTTTTTCTAATTGCTCAAATATAAGATATTTGATTGAATACGTTAAGAAATTCATATCTGTAATTGTGTGCCGTTGGGGCTAAAATATTGGTTTTAGAGCACGTCCATAGGTCATTATCATTAAAAATATTTAAATGTTATTTTTTTCTAAAACTCTCCCAAAACAGGCTAACAACCTGTGCCTGCCTAACCTTATGGATTGTTCGGCCTACGAGACGTCTTTGCATTCTGTTATATTTATTTTATCATGACAAGCTTACAAATCATATGTTTTAATGATCTTAATAATAAATAAATTGCAAAGTTTATCCTTCCAAATTGCTAACACAAATTTATCGATATCCCTCTAGGGTTGCACACACCCCAACACTTACGAGCCGGTGGTCGGAGTGTTAGTAGATATGATACCTCTACTGGAGTTACCCGTTATCGACCCGACGCAGTCACTAGCATTTCCCATGACTGTGGTAGCGTTACTGCCATACATGTTACTGCACTATGAAGATGCCAACGAACTGTGCGTACGCGCAGCTTGCCATATCGCTCAGGTAAACAAAACTTTATAATGTTCACAAGCTCAATCTTTTATAGGTATGATGCGTATTTCGATTTCGTAACACTTATTTTCTTCGCCATACAAAAGGTTAATTCCCACTGATTTACCATAGAGAAACACGATACTATCAATCGATAATTTGCCGAAAATGAGTGCCGGAATCTTTCATCAATAAGCTGGATATTTTAAATATCCATAAATAGATTGACAAATTACAGCACAGTTCATTATATCGACCAAAACTTGTCCGTATATATTTACTGGTCAAGTAACTCGTATCATTTCTGGAGCTGTAGTGGTGTAGCGGTGAGATATGCATGTACGTTATATAATTTACCAAAACACCTGTACCTAATAACCGTGTCTCTGCAAATAAAGATTCTTATTCTTATTATTTGTTAGATTTAGGTTATTTGCTAAATTTACATAGTTCGATATCTTCAGTCCCTCTTACCGTGACATTATAACTCGATTTATACAATCAGTTCACAGCAGAGAAGAGCAAGAAGTTAGAGAATCTTGGTACGGTGATGACACTGTACTCACGGCGTACGTTCAGCAAGGAGAGCTTCCAATGGACAAAGTGTGTGGTCAAGTACCTATGGGATACCTACTCGCACCTCTCGCAGCAGATGTTGGCGTTCCTCGTCGAGGTCTTAGAGAAGGTATGATTAACTTGTTGAACATCACAGCAAAAAAAGAAACACGTGCCCTCAGCGCTAACCTAATAATTCATCTTTTAAATAAATACCTACAATACAGTAGTGAGTTCGAAAATATATCGATTTAAAGTGACTACTAATTTTAAACTTTTAAAGTCTGTCATATTGTCGTGACCGTGGCGTGCTGGGCACTTTTAGTCTTGTCATTTACACGTGACTGTGGCGGTCAAAAGGTTTATATACTTCAAACTGTGTTTTTGGTAACCTTTAGTATGTAACTCGTTCTCTTGGGACGCAGGGAACAACTAGTTTAACGTGACAAGAATGAGGAGGTATTTGTAGTTTGTTCAAATATTTAATTGAAATAAATGTTTTCGTTTATCAGGGATCAGCAAACTTGCAGTTACCAGTGCTATCTATCCTGCATTGCATGCTTTACTACGTGGATCTGAATGCACCCGCCGCGCAACCCGTCAACGCTGACCTGCTGCGAGCAGTCGCCAAGTTTATTGACGTCACGGTATGTACCTATCACACATTCGCTCCGAGACAAGAATATAGTAAAGCGATAGCAGTGCGCTCCGAAGTGAAAATCGGTACAGGAAATGTTCTCATGGTGATAATATGTTGGCTTTAAAGTTCATACAGGGCTTTGTAGGATACAATTCACGAGAGGTCAAACGCAAACCCCACATATTCGTCAATTGATTAATTTGAGCAAATGACCAGCGTGCTAAAACTGCGCCATTTTTTATGTTTGTTTACAGAAAAAGGTATGACTTCTATCTATCCCAAATTTCATTTTTTATAAAAGTATAAGCAAAGGCACATTTTATACTTGTATACCTTGAAATATATCTTAACATTTGTGTTTTTATGTTTTATAAATAAAAATAAACATGAGCATATACTGTATAATTGCAAGTATTGTCATTCGAAGAATTTCGGTAAACAACGTTTAGTTATTTTTATTTTTCTAATTTTCTTCAAATTTACAAAATGTAATTGTGCCCTTTTCAATTATGGGTTACGTATTGATGATACCGAGAGATTTTTTTTATTAATAAATATAAAACAGGTCGCTACATAGAGAAATGGAAAATTTAATAACTCTGTAGTGCACTGACTGAAACCGTTTCATCGGAATTTGCTATCAATACAGAGCGTAGTAATTGGAATATTGGAATTCGTGGAAACCCTCTAGACTTGAGCCGCTACTGCAAACATGAAATCGAAATATACTCAATATTGGTAACATATGGATGAGCGAACATGTTGATTGTGTTTTATTTTATCAGCAAAATCCAGTTAACATACTAGTATATAGTGCTATTACGAAAAATATTTAAACACTGTGTGAACGTATGCTTATTTAAACAGTGTTTTTCAATTAAACAGTGTTTTTTACAAATTACCTATTACAAAAAACTAAATATTTGACTGTAATATCCACTATATATATTTAATAGTTAGAAGTATTAAGTACTTTAAATTCATTCCAAAACTCTTGCTTGGCGTCCGCTTATGACGTCACTTCTAGTAGTTCTTAAGTCTTCATTGTTCAATTTATGTTTTCCACAGGTCCAAGACAGTAATAACTATAAAGAGGCTATGAAGATCCTGAAACTGGTGGTAACCCGATGCTCAACCCTAGTGGTGCCTCCCTACTGGGATAACCACGCGTCCTCGATCCTCGATACGGAGTTACATGGCAAAAAGGTTTGTGTACAATGGCAAATAGTCACATATTATAAATCTGTGTAACTACATTTTTTTAGTCCAAAATTTTTGAAGACTGACAGAAAACTTTCTTTCTTCACAGGAACTGCCGGGGCGTACAATGGATTTCACCTTTGACCTTTCACAAACGCCTGTTATTGGTCGGAAGTACCTTCCTAAAGCCGGCAGCCAGCCCGCTACGGGGCCCAGCTCCCTGTCAAACGCATCGAGCGCCACCCCCGACAAGGGTGAGTTGAAAGAGTACCCCCAGTAGAAAGAGAGAGAGGGCATCCTATTCCTCACGTTGTGTCCTTAGCGGTTGAAGCGAATGGTATGGGTAAGGTGGTAAGTGACCTCGCGTGGCTCCCAACTCATACCTAATTGATCCTGCAAGAGCGCAGGTGCAAAGGACTATGCGGTAGAGCTCCGCGGGTTGAGGGGAGAACTGCAGTGGTGCGGGGTAGCTCAGGGACCGTTCGGGGGTTGTGGGACGCAAGGGGAGGAAAATGCACCAAAGCTTCCAAGGCTGTGACGCAATAATAATTCCTGCGACGTAGTTACTTTATTGCGTGATACAAAACGTAAAGTAATCTGCCATGTTACATGAACACTGATTGGAGGATTGATGTCACATCTCTGTCAGCCTATGTAAACAAAGCCTATGCCTATGTTTCAAAGACTTTCTACACTGCTATCTGATATATGAAAAAAAACTGTAGTAATTCATTGTGTTGTGTAGAAACCATTTGAAAAGAATCAAAAAATCGCGTTGAAACACCAATCTTCTCTTGCGTTAGAGATAATTTATTTTTAAATATGTTTTTCAGAAAATAGTAACATGATAAATGTCGTGTATGTCGTGTTTACCTAAAATTATTAAAAAAGTGACGTCATAAGCAAAAACCATGACACAGACAAGGGTTTGGAATGAATTTGTTGTAAATATTTTCCTGAAAGCTATATATTCGTTCCTAACAGGCTCGTTGACATCCCAATCGGGTTCCGCGTCGACAGTGGTGGGCCCTGAGATCGGCGGCGGCAATAATACGACGCAGCCTCAGAGTGCTACCTCGCCGCGCCGCTCGCTCTCTTTGTCACCCGCTGATGCACTGGCCTCAGGTTGGAAAAGACCTTGGATGTCACAGGTACACTTTATTTTTTTCTGAGTATTCTTCAAATATTTTGATAGCACTATAAGCCGAAGAGGTAAAACAATCAAAGGTACGGCTAGGGCTTGCGTATTATGAATTTCACCAGGCTTTTATATTTATAATAATTGAATAATACTATTTACGTAAAAAGTCGTGGTGGCCTAGTGGTTAAAGCACCAGCCTTTCGAGTATGAGGGTGCGGGTTCGATTCCAGGTCAGGCAAGTACCAATGTAACTTTTCTAAGTTATACGTACTTTCTACGTTTATCTTGGACACCAATGACTGATTAAAGGTGAAGGAAAACATCTCGAGGAAACCTGGACTATAAAGTCTGAAATCACCAACCCGCATTGAGCAAGCGTGGTGATTAACGCTCAATCCTTCTCCGTTGGAGAGGAGGCCTGTGCCCAGCAGTGGGACGATAAAAAGGCTGTGATGATGATGATGATTTACGTAAGCGTCGTAAGAGATTTGTTTGTATATACGGCAGTGGTGTTAATAATGCCAAAATTACATTCACACATACAAAAACGACCACCATTTTTAAATATGTATTTCAAGAAAAACCTGTTATGATTTTAGAGTCGTGTCCGGGAGTGCCTGGTGAATCTGCTAACGACATGCGGCCAACGCGTTGGTCTACCTAAGAGCCCGTCCGTAAGTAAACTAGACTATATTGTGCACTACATAAGGTTCACGTTAGAATGTCTCATGTAAATGCGTGTAAACCGAATAATGGTGAACACAAAATAATTTTCTCGTGAACTATCGATGAAATTTCCAAAAATGTATTATTATTTAAGTACTTATACACAGTACACACATATTCAGCATTGATCTCTTCCAAAGATTAAATCGTCAGTTGGCGAGAAAATAAATTCTATAAACGACATTTTTAATATACGTGACTGTACAAACGTATATTATGTATAAAAACATACAAAATTAGTATTGGTGGTGGACGGCAAAACACCCGAACTGCTGACCCTCGCCGTCACTAATTGGCTGACCATTTACTTCTAAATTTTCAAATGAATTGAAGGCGTCTTTTGCAGCGGGTGCAAGCCGGCCTGACATAGGTACCTACCGAGATAGCCGGCGGTGGCTGCATGTAGCAAACACAACTAATAAATATATTTCTATCCATCGCTGCGTTTAGGACGATTTAATTACCACTTTATGTTCTAAGGTAACTCGCATACATGTATATTATGTCGCAACGCTTCCACTGCACGCTACAGGTGCTCGAGTTCAGTCGACTAGCCCTAGCCGAAGACCGGCCCAGGCGCATAGCGATTGACGCGCCACACGACCTACGCTTTGCTTGTGATCACAGCGTGACGTGCTCATGTCTAACGTCCATGCTCGTTTGCTAAATTCTCACTGATGCTTATCCTCCCACATGGACATATACATTTAGTATCCTAAACTATTGAAGATATTTATATTATAAACTTAATACATTTGGCAGGATAAGGCATTGTATAGGAATCGCATTATTATTGTTAAGCACATTTTATGCAGATAACTTCAATGATTTGGACTGTACATATTATATTGTGTGATCACCATCAATACTATATTTCAGCAAATAACTAAACACGGCATACGTAATAGATATATGTAGTTTTGTATAACAGTCCGTTGCACAAGAAATTTATCTTAAAATAAATTATATCTGTTACTAAAGATAAATTTCTTGAATTTTATTAAAATAATTATTATAAGAGGCACTATAAGCACTGTTGACGTAACACATAAGTCTGGAGGACTTCTCTTGATTGTCAAAGTTCATTGAATTAGAGGTGCAAAACATTAGTGGTGTGAAAAAATACTACCATACTCGATTTTGAACAGTTTTTTTTTTTAAATAATAAATTTATTTTATTTACCAAAAGTTATACATAGATACACGAAAGTAAACTCTACACAACTGTGGAACTTAACTCTAGAGTAGGTACATAAACCTGTATTATAGGACCTGTGTTATAAACATTAGAATTGTTTTTTTTTCACGCCAGTTATATTTATCACTCGAGTAATTCATTATTGTTGAATAGTAGTTTTTAAATACTACGAAGAATAGATATTGTATCATATATGCTCTATCATTAAACAGATAGTTTAGCAGTATCCAAGCCAAATACTATGTATAAGCTCCAAAGTTGATCCAAGTAGTAAGAGTGTATGGATGTGTGTATGTAACTGTTTCACGTAATAACTCTTGAATGGATGTTGATGTTTGGCAGTAGTAAAGCTTATATATCAGAATAACATATGTGTTAATAATTGTTGGTGTAAGGCAACTTGTTCGAAGACATGATGCTAAAGATGAATCTTAGTATCGGTCCTGTCGACGGATGTGCCACTTCCTAAACCGCTTGTGCGAGTACCTAACCTACACACCAAGTAAAACATGATAAAATCTTTACTTAAATACGCAATCATTGCAGGTGATATTCAGCCAAAGTTCTGAGTTGCTGGAGCGCGAGTCCTCTATGGCGTCCTCTCTGGAGGAGGTTTCGGGCACTCCTGGTAACGAGCCTTCTGGTGGAGCACCTCCCACTGATCACTTCGGAGTGTTCAAGGACTTCGATTTCTTGGAGTACGAGAGTGAAAGTATCGAGGTAAGATACAACTTCAAATTCATCTTAAATAATCCAGTATCTTTGTTTGAATATTTACGAGCTCGTATTACTTTTTCAGGGTGAAAGTTCAGACAACTTTAACTGGGGTGTTCGCCGACGCCTGCCGAGCGAGGAACGCGACGACATCGCTGGCATCGAACGCAGCCCACCGCCGCAGATGGCGCGTGTGCCCGACACGCACCCCGCCGGCAAACCGGTTAGAATAACACATACCGACCTCAATATCGTACTTTATTAACACATCATAAGAAATCTTGAACTTTATAATAATTATAGATGTGTTGATTTTTACTCTTTCTCTAAGTATAAGAGTATGTAAGTGGCACGAGTATGCGATAAATTCTTTTTAGGTGATGGCAAACAGTCTCCAAGAAAATGACAAATGCATCATTGAAATCACATAGATTAGACTATATTCGCTAACCGTGTGTACAGAAATAAATTGAAATATCAGATTCAGGTCATACAAGGGAAGTAGGACGGGCTGGTAAGGTCAATGCCGATTGCGCTAGCTATGTATGTCAAGGATCATCAATAAGTGCCGTTCCAGGAGCCAGCCTGTGAACCAGTGACCTATATTCTAAGGTCTCTGAAAGGTGTGTGTATGACGCGGTAGTCGTGTTTATACGAGCAATATACTTAAGTATTGTCAATCACACAGGCATATACCATTGACGGCCAATTTGTGGGTCTGACATTCGCAAGTCATATGCAAGAACTTTTAACACAGATTACTCTTAACATTATTTCCCTGGTGTAAAATTTATATTGATTCATGAGTTAGTACAGAAAACAAGTGTACCTCTTACATCATCGTTTCTGTATGCTTCGTTATTAGAATGCTCATGAGGATTCATCGGATGAAGAAGGAGGTTGGGATGACGGCGCGAGCGGGTCGCGGGGCGAAGGGGACGCGGGAGCTACGCACGAGATGGTCCTGCGCCCGCGCACGCATTCCTTCTCCAGC
Organism: Heliothis peltigera; assembly: GCA_958496145.1. NCBI lineage: Eukaryota > Metazoa > Arthropoda > Insecta > Lepidoptera > Noctuidae > Heliothis > Heliothis peltigera. Next base: position 9,446,377 of record OY292321.1, on the reverse strand, counting down.
GCCTCTAGTGGGGAGCCTGATGGTAACTCAATTTTATTGATTGGCTATTGCTATTTTCATAATTTGTGTATAGATGACTTTTTTGTTAATATTCTCAATAATATAGACGATGACCACAAACCTAACTACAATTATTTAAGTTGAACCTAATTTTAAACGACAGCAGATTATTGGTTGGGAGAAAATATTGGTTTTCTAATTCGCCACTGTCCTGATTTTTTGACAAAGTATTGGTTTATTAATGAATGATGCTCAGGCGACCGCGGTGACGTGACACCAGTGCCGGGTGTCACGCCGGTTCTGCGAGATGCGTGGCGTGCGTCAGTGACGGCACTGCTGCGGCACGCCGCACTCATGCCGCCGCTAGCACTTGTGCACAGACTGCACACCGTATTGAAGGTACGTTTTCCGCTGTCAAATCCAAACTTGACACTCCATAACTCTTTCTCTTTATGTCGTCGATTAAAAATAGATCATATAATCAAAGTCGATACAAACAGTATTTGTTTTATTTCAACATTTTGGACAGAAGCAAAGCTCTTTCCAAGATGATAGAACTTAATTTATATTTATTTTATAAAACAAAAAAGAATTTTGGCATTATATCAATTAGTAAACAATCAGATTAGCCCGCACATACTTTCCGATTTCTACTACCGAAAATACACGATAAGCCAGGCCAGGTCGGTTTGTATCTTACTTTACAGTTCGATTGCTAAGATTTGTCACTCAGCTAAACCAAAAGGTCCGTTGAACTATGTAGAGTATGTTTTGATGACTATAGGAAGTGACATGTAAGACTGTGTCGCTGTGTTGCTCTGGCGCGGCGGCGGGCGCGGGTGCACTGGCTGGCGAGCTGAGCGGCGTGTTGGAACGCGCGGGCGAGGAGCCGCCGCTGCTGTGGGCTGGCCCCGCCGCCGCCGACTGCGCGCGAGTCCGCGACGCCGTGCGCTTCGCCGCGCTCGAAATGCACGAACACCTCGACACGTACTTCGACCGCCGCGAGCATGCCCTCGAGGTAACTACAAAAGCCACCCACTTTCTACCAACCTTTTAAATAACCTCCTTAAAGTGTGAAGTGATTTTATTACAAAGACAATTAAACATTTTTTTCAAATCAGATCACTATTTTTTAAGATTAGCGCGTCCAAGCAAACGATTATACACACACATCAGCTTTTTAATATATTTATAATTACATCAACCTCGAGAAATTCATAATTTGCAACGTCATCTTCGTTTATCGTCAAATTAAGTAAACTCCTCCAACAGGTATTAGAGCTGTCTAGAGGTGCAAGCGATGAACTGGCGCGGTCCTTATATCGACTTATCTTCCAACTGCTCCTGCTGTTGGAGACCAACAACAAAATGATAGTGGCTGTGTACACTGCCGCCTTAGAAAACAAGGTAAGCAGGATTTTCGGCATCATTACATGTCATTACACACATTTACATTTTTGTCATAAAAATGAGTCTGTGTGTGACTATGAGGCTTAATGTAACGTTGCAGGGCGTGGAGATGAGCGGCGCCGTGTGTGCGGTGCGCAACCAGCTGGCGGCGAGCGCGGCCGAGGCGTGGGCAGAACTGTCGCCCGCGCCGCACGACGACGCGAGGCTGCTGCAGCTCATACAGCGACAGAAGTCAGTTTCTTATGAATGATGACACACACATTCCGTTTGTCACATAAATTACACATTTTTCAGAAATATGGGCGTTCTATTTATCAGCTCAGTTAAAACTAAATTTATATATCATATTTACTAGTAGGCATACTGTGCCGCATGCGTGCAAACTCAATAAGGCGATACACACACACAATAACATCTGTGAATTACTTCTTTTCTTCTAACAAACTATTGGTTCGGGCAGATGGGGCGCAGCGCTGGCGTTGGTACGCGAGCGTAACGCTGAACGTATCCTGGAAAGAGGTGAACTACCAGAAGATGACGTCACCACGCTGTTGCATATATACTGCAAGGGACTTGCTCAGGCACAACCAGGTAATAGGACAATGTATAAAATATTATTTTTCAAATAAAATAATAAAATATTTAAGAAGCTGGCCAAGGAGTATTTCCTATTAAACAATCTGCCCCATTTCAATGCTTATACTTATTTCCATGTTCACAGACATGGTGGCGATCACGCGACCGGTTCATGAACTGTCGCAGAACCTGTCATTTATGATGGAGAGCCTATACAAGGTGTCAGTGGCCTTGCAGCGTCAGGAGTATGGCTGAGGCGACTTCGCCCTCCGCGTCGCCGCCGACACCCCGCTCACTAACCCGCACCTACTCAACTACTTTCTAGTAATTAATATTCTTTCAACTAAACTAAATAACCATTTGTGTTCTGCACTTGTGTTACCAATACATTAACGTTAGATGCCAATTGTTACAATGCATCGTATTATAGATAGAATCGATGCTTCTTTAACTATGTAAAATCATGGTGGCCTACAGTAAAACGCTTAAACTTTACTCATTCACCACAGTATTTGTAAATTTCTGAACAAACTATAGGTTACTGTAAGGGGCAACAAAAAATATGCGAAACGAATTTAGGGGATAGCTTTCACTGTCTGATGTAATTAAGACGATACTCTAAACGATATATCATAATGAACGATGTACTCAGTAGCGTGTTAGATAGTTAACGAATTTAAGCATTTAGATATAGTAAGGCCAAGCCCACTCTATGTCAGAACTCAGATCAAGTTGTTCCCAGGACTGTATGAGCTTATTGTATCGCGTATATTTTGCTATTTAGTCTGTATTTACGAATAGTTTCCCATATCACATTGAATAATAATTAACAATTTGTCAATTTGCGGCGGCGAAGCGTATTAAATAAAATCACACTAATTATTAATGAAAATCGATATATAATATACTAATAAATTAAAGTACTAAGTTTTCAATATAACTGATCTCAGGTAGTGTATAATAAAATATGTGCTTTAGGAAAAAATAGGACGATGGCCGGTCTGGCGAGTGGGCGCCCGTCGCACCATGAACCAAATATTTGAATGTAAATGTTGAGTGCACTCGGGTTGTCGCCTCCCGTTGTCTCGCAACGCGACGCCTCACGCTTATTACCACCACACTATTTAATGTTACTTCTATGCTGTTTATCACTTTTCCATATTATTTCTACGCTGTTTTCTTTCTTTTTCTAATTCTTTCTTTAACCTTTCATTGTGAAATGTTTACTTTTTATAATAATGTGGATAACATACTTATTTATTATTTTGTATTATTTTAATGGCAATGGATTTTGTTTATGTTAGATTTGAGAGCTAAAAGGACTGCATTATAATTATATAAATTTATGGAATTATTAAAATATATTATATATTTATATGAATTTTTAACCAAATTATAATCACAATATAAAGTAACGACAGTCCAATATGTGTATCTAACATAAACAGGGTCTGTATAAAAATAATTGTAATGATTATGTACTAATTTGTAACCAATTGTAAAATGTATTTAAATGAAATAAATAAAAACAAATTCACTACATATTTTATTTTGTCTTTTTTGGGATGCTTCATACTATTTACTGCAGAACTTGAATAGATAGGTTTTGTTAACATTTGGTACAAAGATACATTTCGAAAAAGAACTCATACCTGTAGTTCCTTCGGGACGCGGATGATACCACGGATAAAAACTAGTACTAAATATGAGATGTAATAAGAAATGGCCGAACCCGAAGCGAAATTGAGAGATGTTTTACAGCTAGTTTGCTGGGTTACCTTGGGAACTACTTACTGAATCGATTTCAAAAAATTAGTGTTAGGCCATTTATCAAGGTAAGCTACATTTAATTGGGGGGCGCGGGTGTTCTGCTGATGCAAGCTAGTTGTTTACATACTTGACCTGTGTAATAAAACAAAACAATAAATAGAAATTGCAGAAAACAATATGAAACTTTATTTGTGATCTATTTACAATTCGTGCTACAATCAATACTTAAAAATTTCTTGCGACTTCAGTTAATGTAATATTATATCTAACGTCGTTTTGATGAACAGAATTTGATACAAATAGTGATAGATGAAGTTGAAAGTCAGACGTTAAATAATAAAATACGGGTTTAAACAATATTCTATTTAATATTAAACATTTAGAAAATACCATCTGAGCATGGTATAGATAAAAGTATGGTATAATAGTATCGATGGCATGTGTTAGATCACATCTTAAAATCTCACATTAGTAAAATCTATCAGCCGGTTCCGACAAAATATATTATTAACATATTTTGTAAAAGAAATTTTCTATCCGCACAATCTTACAAGTGTTGTTTCACGTCTTATAGTTACATAGTATAAAATGTAACCAATAGTCGGATGTTACAACGCAACCGTTTATAATTAAACATCTCACATACTAATGCAGGAGGCCTTTAAAATTTTGGCTATAATTGACGTACCTACAAATGGCTCTTGTGATTTCAACATGATAGCAGTCAACTGTGGGATACGTAATAATTGGTAAATCTATTATAAAAAGTAGCGCGCGCCAAATAGCGACTTGCACTCGAGTATAGTTATACAATATTCATTTAATACTTAGTCATTTATCATTTTAAATTCTCAGTCCTTTTATATAAAATACATATAAACAGTTCAATATTCAAACACTAGACTGCGAGACAGTTGTCAAGTGCTCATCGGCCACGACTCACTCAAATAATGCATTCCATGAATATTATACGCATATAATAATCACGCTTGTGTTTTTTATAATGTTAGTAGTTATTATAAGTTTTTGATAAATAAGTTCAGCTGCATCTTAGTTCGTACCCAAAGCACATCCCTGTATCAATGTCACACAAGGCAACACAAATCTGCGAGCCACGGCAATATTCGTTTTTAGGCCACGACGAAGATTCCAACCATTATTAATAAGAAAACAGGGACCTAGCCACAAAGGCAGACGTGCATACTCCTAATGGTTATCAATCAGCCAGGCAAAATTGTGATAAATATCACTATATAGTGATGTGCAATTGTGCATATCGAAAGGTAAGTTGATACAGGGACGGGTGCATTTAAGGCTGTTTTCATTAAATAAACAATTATGTAATAATATGTTAAGACATCATCATAATTTATTTATGTACATTATATACACAAATAGTAAACTATACAAATGGTGGTGTGTTCTGTTGTGGACAACTGGACAAGTGACGTCACTGACACCATCCAAACCATCTACTATCTCCGTCAAACATGCGAGCTTGTACAAAAAGTTTTACACCATAGTAAATAATAAATATCCAATTCTATAAATCTACTTAAAATGAGATATTTGCAAGATATTATACTTCATATGCGATACGTTATTTACATAAAAACTTGTATGTAACACCAGATTACGTGTAACAAAAGAAAATAAATTAATTTATAGTTTTGCAAATTCGTCACTGACACTCCCACAGTCTCATGGGGACGTTGGCTACGGGGGTGATTAGGTGTAACACATATGTGCGATACTGAGTCATCTGACAGGAGTTTCTGTCGTGGTTTACTCGACTTTAGATATAGTTTATTATTTATATGTTAACATTAACAATAAATTAGTACTACAATAAGAAAGTTTGCTAATGGGACAGGAAGAACGAATTAACCATTAGTTGTATTAAACATTTTTGCATAATCATTATTCCAGTACAGTATTATTGAGTCCAAGAAGGTGATTGTAAATATTTCTATGACCTATTTTATGAAATGTGATCGACGGCGAAAGTAAGACATCACTCACAATAGGAATCATTTATGTAGACAACAGGAAGGTAGGTTGTTGACGGTAACGCCCTACGGACCACGGGGTGTCAGTAACTAATTTGTCAAACTATAATAATTATAGTAAATCTAATCTCCTTTCATTATTCATACATTAAATAACTACAGCTTAATATATATAATCATCGATAATAATTATAAAAATATTAGGTATAAATTATGTTACACATAAATTGATTAATTAATCTGTGACATATTTTAATTGCACTTAAAATAAAATACTGAATGTCGTCAACTTTACCTGAGCTTCGTATATGATTTTTATACGTTGATACAGATATGACCTCAGATAAAGCTAATGACATGTTTGTATATTACAAAATAGTGATGTTCACTTTCATAATACTCCGTATAAAACATTGACAGTTTACATATTGTTTATGTACTTTAGTAGCGCAGAAATACAGTGACATTTAATATACATGATACTCAAAACCTTTAGCCGACTAGTCGCGGTATACTTTCCTCAAAACTACATAGTTACATCAAAATATACAAATGAGTTACCAGCGTGACAGCTACGTAAACTCGACATAGTACATGAATTTATACTACACACAAATTAATAAATCGATATTATATAAATGAAGCGACACGTTATGCTTTACTTCGAGATTAGTTATGCTATACACTAACTTCCTGTGGGAGTTACACCTAATTAAACTACGGCTACTGATCACACACAATAAATTCCATAAATTCCTATCGTTATTGCGCATTGCAGTATATAATGTAGGGCACATGAGTGCACATCGCAATATTTAATGTTTATGTTAATAACGTTACATAGTGTAGCATGACGTAGTCGCGTGTCCGGGTGTAGGCAGACGTGTGAGGCACAGCGCTGCGGCGGCGTGCCCGGCCTCAGTTGAACAGGACCGAGTTCGGGTCCTCGTTATCCATCTGCTTCACGTGACGCAGCACATCCTTCTTGGTGATCACTCCCAGGAGACGCCTGAAAATCATCGTATTTTGATTGAACTGCTCCAAACGCTTGTGGCTAAATAACCGCCAAAGCGACACTAGGCGTAGTCGGTCAGTGCATGGGTGACCATCTATGTCATAACAACTTCCTCCATGTTTCGGGAGGCACATCAAATTGTACTGGCTTTCATAGTATACATGAACATCTTTGACAATCGTTGCGGGTCCAGAAACCAGAAAGTCTTACAACCAATCTTAAAAAGGGGAGTCTGATTCTCTGGGTGACTGGGTTGAGGTCGGATAGGCAGTCTCTACTTGTAAAACACTGGTAGTCAATTACTGTTGTTGTTGGCTGAAAGCTAGGCAGATGATAATGTTTCAATATGATGTTAGACTTGAGTATATTTGTTATTCCTTACCCGTTATGCGTGACGAGCGTCTGCCTCAAGCCGAGCTTGCGGAACATGTCTACGACAGTCTCCATAGGCGTCTGGTCGGTCACAGTGATGGGCGCCATGTCGAGGATGCGGTTCAGCATGAGGCAGGGCGGAGGAGATATCGGCTGGTTTCCTCCCGCGAAGATCACCACCGTCTGACCGGTTATACCCTCCATAGTGCGCCGGGCGTTTGCTGCACAAAGATATGATTCTACGTCAAGCCGACGAAAGATTTTATCGAGGCAAAGATTAAGCTGTACTTGCCACCAATAGACCAGTTTTCATTCGATGTTGCCTTTTATAAAAGTTAACAATATAACCAACTTGAAAGTCAATTAACTATAATGTTCATTATTTTAGCCCCACCTCTTATTTAATAATTTAGCGTGTGTTCCGCTATTTAGCCCAGTTAGGCCTAGTACACAGGCCTCACTCGTAACATATATTTCAATATACTTAGTAAAATATATTAGAATCACAATATATCAAATTCTATCTTGGCAGAACTATATGCTGTATTTCGCTGCAGTTGGAACAAAAGGATACTAGAACCTAATCACAATGTGGCTAGGTTGACATGTCATGTCTGTAGCAGGACAAAGGTAACTCTATCAAACACTTAGCCACTACACTCTTAGCCTCGGCCAGCGTCCAATTTCCGGAGCTTGTAAATTCGATGATATACAGAAACAATAATTGTATCATACCGATAGCAAGATTGAGGTCCCTTCGCAGCACAAATCCGACCAGGTACTGTGACTCCTTGGACACGACAACGGGGTATCCATTATGTTCAGTCTCCTTGAGCAGCGTCTCCACGTCGTCTACAGTCATCGAGTCCTGGGTGATCACTGACAGCGTCTCGTTTCGTCTGGGACAACAGAATTTAACATTTACACCTCCTTGTATACCCCAGGCAAATCGGCCGATGATGATAATGATAGTAATCTTAAGGAATGAAAAATTCGCAAGCGATGCACATCTAAGTAACTAGTTAACTCATTGCAACTAGTACCTAGTAGTGTGAGTGCTACTGACAAGTACGACTACATTGGTTAAATTGGAAAATATTCTGTAAAACAAATGTATGTGTGAATAAATAAATAATATATGAAGAAATAATATATAATATGAAGAACTTAGCCGGATTTTACAACAGCATGCAAAGGCAAAAAAATACACTGCAGCGCAAAGTAATAAGTAATGCATATAAATTGTTTCACTATTTCAAAAATTATCGGCAATTGTAGTACACGCTTTTGCAAATTCTTGATAACACTATATTATAACACAGCTCGTAATTACTTATTTTTGAGAAATGAGAGTACCAAACTTCTCACTTTACATGTAATGTAACAGGCTCGCTTTAGCATTTATATTATAAGTTGCACCATAAAATTGACATATAAATAAATTAAATAGATCAAAAGTGTGCACAGCTGATTCAAGTGAGATCCAGTGCTGCCAGACATGCATGCTTACTCGCTTTAAAGCTAACTAAATATATTTTAGGATAAAAGGAATGTATAGCTTAATTAAATACTGTGGAAAGAAACTTCGCTGGGAATCGTTAGCTAGGGACAAGCATGTAATATCTAAACTCATCGCATGAAAATAAAAACATTTCGCTTTGCATGACTATAAAAAAACATTTCAACAATTGCTTCGGCCTATGCTCCTAAAACTAGCTTAGCAGCAATATGCAAGTTGGGCGCAAATGTGCATATAGAACCGCATTTTTTCTTCGCATGTAGTTGCTTACTATGCAACACTTCTAAAACATTGTAATATAAGTATCAAAAAACTAAATATCTACTAGCTGTTAACCCCGGTTTCACCAGCGTTCATTTATTTCGTGTACCCGGTCAAAACGCATTCTATAACCATTACTAGGTTAGCATTTATGAGTAAATTTAAATTCCATTTCAACGTGAAAGCGTAACGAATTAATTCAATGTCACACATAATATTACTTAAGATTATAGCGAGGGTTGGACGCAAAGCGCTGGCTTATGTTGCAGTACACATTCTATGACTGAGATGAGCATGATGACTATGAATGATGAACAAGTCTCATGAAATTAGTACTCACTTAGGTTGCATAACGTCAGCCGCTAGCGACGTGTGTTGGAACTCGTCCTTGCTGTCGAGGAAGGGGTATCCGTTAAGCGCGATGTGCGCGTCATATATGCCCTGCCGGCCGAGCGCGTCTCCCACCCACTTCGACGCCATGGCGGCCGCCATCAGTGGCACGATGTAGCGCACCCCGCCCGTCAACTCGAACATTATTACCACCAGCGACACTACATAAACAAAGACGAATTATTGAACTACACATTAATGATAATATGCCTAGCCTATTCCCAACATGTTGAGATTGGTTTGCAGTCTATCCGGAAGCAACTGCCTTCAACTCAGTTACCCAACTCAGCTATTTTGTCTGACTTTCAGGCTTCGCACTGCCTCTTAACTTATTTCCAAAGAAATGTTTACATTTCTAACATGCCCTATGTATTACTTTCAAAGAGTTTGACCACTTTAAAATTAACGCATGTGTGTTGGACTAATACGAAAGGCAGCACAATGTTTCCAAGTAGAAGATATGCAGGTTACAGCTCAAAATGTTGGTGTCAATATAGACTGTGAATTTTAAACCTTGTGTTTTATAAACTATACCTGTCATCCTGGTGACCCCGCCGAGTACTGCGGCCGCGCCCACCATCGCGTACAGTCCCGGCGTGATGCAGTCGTCGCCGGTCGAGCACTCGCCCGAGAACAGCCACACCTTCGGGTAGTTGTACGCGAGTTGCTCCACGCCTGCAGAATACACGTCACATCAAAACTATGTTACATACATATACAGGATTAGCTTTCAATCGAACACCCTGTTCAATTAGCTCAAAAATACTCTGCAATTGACAAAGCAATACAAACCAATGCCAACAATCCTTCCAGCGATAGCTCCAAGCGCTAGACTGGGTATGAAGAGTCCACATGGGACCTTGATGCCGAACGTGAATATCGTCATGACGAGCTTGAGAATCAACGCCAGCACTAGGAGCCATATGGCGCGGTACACGCCCGGCCCGGCCGCCGCCTTCTCTATCGCAGAGTTCACATCCGTGAAGTTGCGGTTGTAGTCACTGAGGAGATAAACACAATTGTTCACTTCGAATACAAAACATAACGGACTGAAGTAGTTGTCAACTTTATCGAAAGAACGAGATTGCATCATCGATGTAACATCAAGTGACTTAGTGATTTCAGCCTGTGTAACGCATGATTTTTACAAATTAATTTGAATACGTCACATAGGCCATCAAATCATGGATCAGCAATATATGTAGCAAGCCTACGCCTAGTTTCTAGGGGCGCCACGTAAAGCCGTTGACATTTTTGTTAAGAAAAAGTTTTCTTCTTTTTAGGACCGGATTGCTACATTCTGTACTCTTCCATTTGGCCATTAAAATGTCACTGCTTCAGACATATTATGAGTAGTTTGCATGAACACTTACCACAGAGGATCCGAGTTGGAGATGCCGCACTGGTTGAACAGCAAATATATGAGCTCGCTGGTGTTCATACGGGTGTAAGGGTTCGGGTAAGCGATGACAGCCGTCACCAACGTCACGACTAGGACCTCAGTCACAGGGTACTGACCGAGCTTTGAGAACTTTCGGTAGCGGCACCAGAATATGTTCGCCTTTATGAATATCGTCGCTATGCAACCCTGGTAACAAACGGATTCATTTCACTTTACCATTCATATCTGTTTTATTATTTTTAAGCTAGCCAGCCATCATTAAATACAAACATACAAGAAGAATTCAAAAAGTTCACTGTAACTCACCCCTATAATACCGAGGCCGACGAACGGTATCAGCTCGAAGAAGATCCAGGGCTTGTTGTACTCCACGAAGAACAGTACGGAGTGTTCGTTGCCGAACGGGTTGATTGACCGCAAGATGAACGCGGCTATCAGCGCGCAGAAGAATGAACGCCAAAGCGTCTTCAGTGGGAAGTAGTATGATACCTGGACAAACAATTATGTATGAAAATATTTTCATCTATTCTGATAAAATAATGTTTATAACTTCTATATTTGATTCGCGTCGTTACTAACAATTAGTCGTAACTGCTGCAAGGTGAGCTTAAGAAGCGTGAACTACTTGTTTTCCTTATTTAATTTTGTCGAGAACAAAAAATGAGGAAACCAATAAGTATTGCTTGAGTAATGGCTGGAAACAATTTAATTCAATATAGTTATGGTTTTATCTGTTAGACTATTCAAATGTGCTCGTATAACGGCAACACAGAACTTGCAACTTGTAATCATGAATTTATTCCAATTCTAAATTCATAAATTGTAGTACCTACCTCTTCTAAACTGAAAAGCACTCCACCGATGGGCGCCCCGAAAGCAACGGACACACCAGCGGCGGCGGCGGCCGATAAAATCTCACGTTTCTTCGCTTCGTTACGGCCGTACTTCGGGAACAGGTATGACAGAATATTCCCTAGGGAATCACAAATTCTGTATTGTATTTGACTATTACTTAAACGAATGAAGGAAACGTTTTATAGCCTGGAAAATGCGTATGGGCATTATTTCATATGGGCGTTCGTTACCGTCAATACCATAATGCCACACGACTGACTATCTTATTAAGTTCCGCCATCCCATATGAAAATGTGACACGCTAGCTACTTCACTGTTGCTCCCGGACCACGGGATCGTCATATTGGTATTTGCCAGGCTATAAAATATTGGCCAATGTACTTTTATTGCGAACTCACCAAGACAGCTGGCAATATGCACCATAGGTCCTTCCTTGCCGAGCGATAGACCGGAGGAGACTGACAGAATCAGGCCCACAACCTTGATGATAAGAGTCCACTTGCCAAGGTAGCCGCGGATGATGAAGCCGCTCAATATCGTCTTGATCTCCGGAATACCTGAGGGAGGCACACATTCCTTACGTATAGAACCAATCAATGTACTTGTTAAATGGAAAAATGATTTAAATGTCTCATACAAATTGTAACTGATCGTATCGTGTCATGATTACCTGATCCGCAGGCATAAGGCGCGAACATTCTCACAAGCGAGGCCGAGAGCGCAGCGAATATCAGAGCCCACACGATGTAGAACAGGTAGCTGATGATATAAGCGCCCGGTCCTTCCCGTTGTCCACCCAGCACTTGCGGCCAGGTCAGCCACTAGCAGATACAATTCACCATTAATGCCTTCCCTTAACTAACTAAGAATTGGAATTTAAATTTAATAAAAAAAGCAAAACTATACCTGTGAACAGTTCCCAGTGTCAAATGTTGTATCAGTATCGGACCAGCAGCACTGTTCTCTATTCAACCAGAATGCTTGCGGACATATGCCGAATTTAAGGTCAGTCATCCACGAGGCGCCGATGTCGATTACACCTGCGACTATACCCGTGCACACGCCGACTAACAGCACACACACCCATCCTGACCACGCGTCGTGAGCACCCTGCGTAAAAGTACAGGTCATAAAAATTTGTCATATACTTGTGATTAAAAGTATGTATGCAAATAGTATGGACTGGCCAAAATGATCCTAGCTGCCAGCTTTAGGGACATAAAAAAATCTTCATCATAATTAAAATTGTAGCATTTGTTGGAGAACACCAAAAGCCCAATTTAGAAGATGATTTCAGCACAACGAAGAAGCCTTTTAATATAATAGACAAGGCGATAAGCATGAAACTAATGTGAAAAATACTTTACCAACCTTTATAAGATCCCATATAGAGTCTTGTCTTTTCTTGACAATGTATCTATGCCGCATGCGGTCGCGGGCGATGTCACGTTGCCAGTCGATGGTGTGGAAGTCATCATATTGCCCGATACCAGGGATGTCATCGTCAGCTTTCAGAACAATGTTAAATATCAACACCAGTACACTCTACTATTGTATTAAGGGTCAAATGTTGCTTGTAACATCTTAAATTCATAGTTAAATTGTTGTAACAAAACAAAAGATTATCCATATTTGCACCTTTCATATTAATATTTATTTTAAACTGAGACAAATAGCTTTTGTGATCTTATCATCCAGTTGATTAAACAATGTGTCTTAAAAATGGTAGATAAAAACTCTTTGTATTTTCATTATCTCATTATATTTTTTTAATTAGATCATTAACTGTAAAGTTTCTTCAGGTCTTTTTCAAATATATGACTAATATAAGCTTGAACCACTTAGAATGGAGGTGGAAGATACTATCGCTGTAAGATACAGGTGTAGTGAACTGCACCCTAATACCATGCTTTACACATCCATTTCAATCACCCTTTTTCAGATTAAACTTTATTGACACCTCAATTACTGTATAGCTTACTGCCTTAACATTATGCCCAATAGTTTACGACGTGTCATTTCAAGCAAGGAAGAAGTTTAGAATTCATTCAGTTGTGTAAATATATGTTTCACTCACCTGACATTCCGGAAAATAACACTGCGTCCCCTGCAACAATATGCACCAATTTCAATAATTAACTCAACAATAATACATTGGAACCGATATTATACAGATAAATGCGTATACCTACCGCTATATAACTACAGTTAACACGGTCACTATACCTATTTACTCTTAATAAACGATCATTTTCAGATACCAAACACGAAAATATGATAGAAAACAATAAAACAATAATGCTACAATCAGGTGACGCAGACGCAGCCTGATGCGTCAAAATTAAACGTCAAATGAAATGTTGCCACTCTAATAATAGATAGAAATTACCAAAAATATTAATATTGGTTAGGTTAGTTTCAGAGTACTTGTTATATTTGTTTGCATTCAGTTACAAAATCCAGTTTGCATATATACTGGATGAATCTATTTACGCCTACCTGATGTTTTAGCTACACTTTAAATTGACAAGATTTATAACAGCTCTCGGTAGGTAAAGAATAGCAGGTACTTTCATCATTATTGACTCATACGAAATAGTTTGACCTTATTCGCTACAACTGCTAAAGCGGTACGATAACAAAATTCAGGAATTGTTATTTCTGTAACAGTAAGCTACTACACCACAAACTTTTTTTGCTGGTGGTAGAAAATACTTTCAAGAATAACACAACACAGCCTTGAGATGTTAATGAGACGGCTGATGACGACAGCACCAACGATCACGTGCCGACTAATAGGCTATTTCACCTGTTTATCTGTTGCGAAATGGAATTTAAGTGTAATATCCAAAACTTGATTTCGATATTTGAATAATTTTACATTTAAAATAATCTGTATAGTAAAGCATTTAATATGTAACAAAGTCGAAGAATAACAAATTATATTATAGAGAACCGGAACTTAAAATCTTAGATAAAATCTGTTATGAGATCTTGAAAACATATTATCAGTTATTTATATCGATTATACAAAGGTCATGGAAAACGCATAAAATTGAAAAAGATCTTTGTTAAATCGAACGAATTGATAATCCAAACAGGGGTACAGGCAGTTAGGTAGATTTTTATTTTTAAGGTTTCTAGAAGTAAATAATAATTGGCAGTGCGACGTGTAACTTTACTGCACAATATTTTATTAAAATACTTTAATAAAAATGACGTAACAATCTAAATCCATAAACAGAACAATATTTTTACCTACATGGTCAATGTTGACGAGGGGTTCGGTATCCTCTGGGGCCAAATCTATTGTCTCCATATCCTCGGAGATAGAACCACTGTTTGCATGCAGTTTTGGCACAGTACTGAACATTACTAACCCCTATCTAATCTAACCTACCGATAGCTATATGGAATAACATTCCGATAAACCTCTTATCGAATATTTTAGGCATTGTTTTAATGGGTTATTATACCGATCCGTCATTGTGCCAATTTGTCATCAAAAATATATTACAAATGATATTATACTTTTGAGATTTGATTGGTCACTGACATAAAATGTCTTAAAGATACCGCCAGCTCGGACATAATCGTTCTCGAAAATTCTACGTTATTTTACCATAATACCAAAAAAAATACCTAGACTGCTCAAGTTAAGTTCTTTTTTTTTAAACTCCTATGATGCAGTCAAACCTACGCTTTTACAAGATAGAGTTTAGTAAGTAATAAAGTAAAGTAAAATGCGAATATCAACCTTGATTTTCGAACACTTGTTTCTTATTTGCTATCACTGAGAAGTACAGAGAACAACCCTGTCTATGATCGAGTAGCGAAAGCAACTCATTGAGTATTTGAACTGCGACCTCAGATTACAAAACGACACTCGACAGTAAACGGCAGTTTACAGTCGCAAATAACTATTCCATCAAAAATAAATGAATTGAAAAAAAAAATAGAAAAAAAAATATAGAAAGGAAGAACAAATTCAATACAAAAAACATCTTGAATCTAATATTAGCCGACATTAGCATCAATAAAATTAAAGTGCTGTCAAGGAACACCCTCTGTTCGTTGGTACTCAAAATCAAACCAGACGACACAATATAGGCACGACGGCCAACTACTTGTCGACTGGGGATACATGCGCAATTGAAACTACTTCAACTACTGGGCAAATTTGTTAGCCTCATTAAAATTTCTTTAGATCCATTATACCAACTAAGAGGCATCGGAATCACGTCAATGCGAGTTCTTTCATTTACAGTTTCAACGTTATATCACTTATATCTCAAACAAAACAGTGTTGTCAGTCGCAGAATATTAATAAAATCAAGTGCTCCTCTGAATCGGAATGTATATACATAATCTAAACTGTCTCTTTGTATGTCACTTGCAGGGTACAGAGCTCCTGTTTAAAACGTACATAATCAATTGTAATATGAAATTGTGAGCGTTTCCGCGAAAACTTCGTTTAACTAATCAAACGTAAAAAGCCACAGGTATTCCACTATAGCAAATTTTATTCGATAAATGTAGGCATGAATTTAGCATTTTCATTTACATATATGTTATTCAGAAATAAATTTTGCATTTTAATTAATAAATACTGCACTCTGTTAACTTCATTGGTCAATTTTGCTTAATGTATTTCCATATCACTCTCTATCGAAATCGTTACCATGTACAACATACAGCTATAATAGCAGGTGTAACGCTTAAGATTGAGGATAAATTGAATTTGGTCGTAAATATTGCTATTTAGTTTATTTGGGCATCTTGACCTGATCCACATCAAAAGGTGGCATTAACTAAAGAATACAGAAATAAGACCTGTGTGCTCGAAGATTAGAGTATATAAGTTATTTAATTATGGTTGATGTATTTTATACGAGCCGATATGCTATGTACCACATGGGAGTAGCAATTACTCTTCTAACGGGAGGTTTTCAAATTCAGGAGGAGCTGCATTCTGTTTAATTTACCTCTTGAGCCTACCTCTGTGTAACAATTTGATAAGAGAAAAAAAAAAGTAAAACAAATAGCTACGCCCATGATGCACTCACTGACAAATGTACTTCTAATCTACATGAAAACATACAAGTAAAGACTATGCTAGGCTTACCCGCAGAAGAACTGAAGTATTGAGCGATGTAGGCTTGAAAACAGAAAATACATTTAAGTAACCAGTTAAGAATGTATACTCGAAAATAATACCTATTATTACTACAGTAGTAGCCTACCTATAAAATTAAAATTCATTACACTAAATTCCCTTGCTTGAACATAAACTTGACAAGCCACACTGTAAATAAAACGTATGTATTACTTTATTTTTTGAATTATGTGTAGGATACGATTATTACTAACTTTAAGTTTTGCTGAATGTACTTTCAAGATTATACGCAGTATTTTATCATTACAAATATAATATTTTCTTGATCAAAATTAAATATATTGACCATTGACCCGCGTAGGATTACGGTTGCTGATGAAGTCGAGAATTCTCAACATTTTTCATACTGTAAAAAAATAAACTAGTACTTACAGTTGGCGCTCGCGTTGGAGTTCCTGGTACTGTGCTCGTAGAGCTGGAAGGTACCGTGACTGGTGGGCGTGGTGACACTGCCGCCGGTGGCCTGGTGCAGTCCCGCCGTGATGTCTACCATGTCATCCTCGCTCGCCGAGTGCACGCCCCGCCCATTGCTGGCGTTTACACCCTAGACGAACAGTTTATTTCGTTTAAATAATAATAATTGAAAAGAGTAGTAGGACTTGTACCGTGGAAACTACCATCTGTGCCCATATAAAATAGCCTATATGTTGTGTAAGCTACATTATTTTAAATTACCACGAAAATTCGTCCATTAATTGCTCTTTATTTTACAAGAAAAATATTTGACGGATTTTGCAATTCCTAGGTACGTGTATTATAAGAGTGCTTGAATTGTCATTATTTTTATAAGGACATGGTTCCCGTAAGAACCGAATTGCATTTTAGCAAAAAGCAAATTAATAATTAATATTAATACGAAAGTGAGTTTCTTTACTTGTGACGCTCTCATTCGAAAACGGCTGAGCCAATTGATATGATATGAGCTTAAAATAGTCAAGCACGATGAATAGTATCCCGCTATATTGACATGGAAGCGCAATAAAAAAAACTGAATTAGCATTGATAATATCATAGCAAAAAAATATAGTCAGCTCCTATGGATATGTTTTGAAAATAATATCACGTGACAGCTGGTGGCAACACAGGTGTCTGCTATATAGTAGGATCTGAGACTTATTATCTGGCAATTGTTACCTAAATTGTTTAATGGCGAGATCGAGGCAGATAGTCAAACCAACCAGGATGTGAGCCTTACAATCCATTATCATTTTGTGCCCTCAACAAACGCCGTCCGAAGTAGGTACAGACCTAATGTTGTGACAGACGTTTCTTTAAGACAGTACTAGTATGGAAAATTCAACACTCAATAAAGGTATAATATATTTGAATCCTTTTTGTCTGGATTAGTGTCTTAAAATTGCAGTATCAAATTATATGAATCAAACGTTGGTTATGAATAGGTACAAATATTTTTAATCATCCAAATCATTTTTTTCCGACATGCTTACTGATTTTGAGCTACTTTAAACATTTACGCATGCATGTAATTAAAAAGATACGATATATTGAGAACCAAGTTATAGTCATTAGGTACTAACATGACCCGTCTCGCTTCCAGCCGCACGGAGCAGTCTGTATTTGTTTTTCCCACCCATTTTGACAAATGCAAGTCAAGGAGAAGTATACGACCCCTCTGTTCGAGGTAACCCGCATACTGCGCGATGCACGCGGTTATTGCAATGTTCGCAATTTGAGCTGATTGGAACATCTCTGGTCATTGTGTGACCACAATATGCCGCTGACACGCAAAGAGGCTAGCTTCCGCACCTATCCACGCAGGACATAAAAATGCGTTAAGGGAACCTTATCTAACTGGGCTAGGGTCTATTCTGATGAAGGCCTAATACTCGTAATAATAAATAAGGTCCTAGCACTTCAGACCGAATCGAGAGTTCAACATTTTCTCTTGTATATAAAAATGTTTAACATTGATTTTCCGGAAAATCAATAGAAGTTATGATGTCGAGAACCTGTCACTTACTATCCGGAAGCATTTCGCCTTAACGATATTAATTAATCATTACTTATTAAAAAAAAAACTTTACTTTCGTTTCTTATATCAAAAGTCCATGACGGATAACCAAGTCAAAAAAATAGACATCGACCATCGTATGAATTTCCAGAAAACTTGAGCACACATTTTAATGAGTACCTATGAAAAGTCCTCATAGCTCCGATGTGTGTAAAGTGAAGAATTTTATTTCTTTTGAATTTTCTCGAAAACTGTGAATAATCGTCACTAATCCCTGGATATGGCGAGATTCAAGACTCACAGTACTCGTAAACATTGCATCTTAAAAATTGCATTTTACAAGTTTTACACTTCGCTTTATTACAATTTAATAAATAATCAGACCAAAATTAGAAAAGTCATTTTAGAAATCAATTTTGATGGCAAAAATATTTTTAAAGATTAGAAATGCGTAGTATTACAAATTCACTATAATATAGAAGAATTTGGTAGAGCGTTAAGAACCACAGTGTAATAAGGTCATTTCTCAAGTTACCACTATCATAAATCTACAGATACGAAACTGATATTGTAATTCTTAAATGTATCTCTCCGTGACTAAGTTTCTACTGGCCAAGTATATTTTTGTAAAAATAAAAGCATATTTTCAGACAGTTTACGTTCTATCTGTTATTGAAAACAGTCTAAAATTTTAAACATTCTTAGTTCTCTCTATACTTACATAGGGCGTGTAGAAAACAATCCGACCAATGATTACACACTTGTTTCGCTATTTAACAAAAGAACTGAAATATATATTTTAACAATATTATTTCTGAGAATTCGCGACGGAGCGTTACCCGTAAGGTTCGCGATGTAGGAGGGTGACGAAATGCTACTGAAATAAGCGGGGGTGAAAATCAATAAAACGGCTAAGGGTGCCGCGACCACGACGAGCAACCATAGAGAACGCGGCGGATTCGAGTGCGCCGGCCACGCTTCGCGCACTTCCATACCTGCATACAAACGCACTTTGGGTGGGTTAAAGCTACCTACTGAGGAACTACATCTGTAGTGCACCTAACCGCACATATAATAGAGTACAAAACCTCACTCTTGGGCTTGACACACCTGCAGCGTGCGCATCCTGGCCCCCGGACCGTTTTCTAATCGGGTCGTTCGTATATCTATATTTATCAACCTTTTATTTAATATAATTGACATAACAAAGTGAATTATTATATGACTCTTATATAGAATTGAAACAATGAAGCCTTATGAAGTCAATTGTGACTGAAAGTTAGAAACGTCTTTAAGAGACTACCTTTGAGATACTAGATATGAAATTATAAGTTTCTTATGTCGGACTACGAGTATATTGAGCTGTAACGTTATTTTTCAATTTAACAATTAATTATTTCGAATATCACCACACTTGTGTTATAAACACGAAAGTTTGTATGAATATAAATTTATGTTTATTACTCTTTTACGCGAAATATTGTATAGGAATAGGTGGTGACTGGGGCCGGTTGAAGTCTAAAAAATAAAAAAATATACGTTACCAACTCGATCCGCTAATGACATTATCTTTCATTTATGACTTTAGAATTATGCGTTATCGCCGACAGGTCACTGACCCGTGCAATTTCATCAAGAAAGTTTAACATTTTAATTTTGACGTTATTCAACAGTCTATATTCGAATGCTTTTATATTCATAAAATCACTTACATTATTGTGTGTCGACAATTATAATTATAAAATAAAAATTATAGACGATCGTGTAAAACAGATAAAACACCTGCAGACCATTAATTATATTATTTCATTAGTAATTCTTTTAAAAACAAATTAAGTCCAAGGTTAGGATTAGTAAGTGTTTTATATAAATTATAGTTAAAGAAATAAATAAAAAGTATCTAAAAAATGACCAAGGCATATAGGCTATTTTTCTATGCTTAATTACCAAATCTGCTATAGTTTGTGTGAACGTAAAGGTGCAATTCAACCTACCCGAATCTGTAAAATTTTACCAATCGCATATTAACCACCCGGTATTGTGATAAGGTTGAAAATCTACTAAATAAATTTGACAGAGTTAGTTAGGTTGATATGCTGGCGTCTGTAAATCTGCAGTGCTTCTTTTTGTCCCGGGAAAGTATTTTACAAAGAAAACAGCACAGGTAATTACATTACCACGCCACGATACAGTTAATTTTGTTTATGTCGTACGTAATAACCAGAATAAAAATATGTATGAAATCTGACAGTGATATGAATATACCTGTGCAGCTAAAACATAAAACATTTTATTGTTGAAATGTTTTTAATTATAATAATTTATCGATACGAACTTGATCAGTTGAGTACGCATTACTACAAAATAACTATACATATAAAACTATTTTGAACATAAATACATTTTGTTATATTAAAGAAATTACTTACCTTTTTGTAAACCGACTGGTAAGTTGTACCCATTTTAGGGCCAGTAGACTTTAGAGGAAAACGTTCCATTACAGAATCTGCAAAGAAATATGTTTCATTATTGAATGTACAAAAATAACACTTCCTGACTGGATTATATTCTAGCTGCAAGAAGTATCTTATTCCGTTTTTGTCACAACCAGGCCAACAAGTTACCGGAGAAAACTTGTAGACGGTTCAATAGCCTAGCAGGAAATGAGAGACATTTATCAATTTACGCTATCACCCAGTGTACATTCGATTCTATTAATAGTTTCAAATAAATTTCAAAAAAATGCAAATTTTGTTTCAGCGCGGCCAAAGGCCTCTTAATTTATGGAGGGTCCCCTCCGAACACCATTTTCTAGACGCCCCCAGGTCACGCAATTTCAATGAAAATAGACTCCTGTTATGATGCTGGGCAGTCGGCAATGCATTTAAGGATTAGTCAATAAGCCTTGTCCTTAGGGCGGTCAATTTTAGAATACAGTCAATTGGTTCTAGAGAATAAAATTCGTTAACTAGATCAATGATTTTGAAAATATTCGCCTTGTCCGCTGGACTTTTTACTTTTTAGGTGCACAAATTAGAATTCGATATTTTGACACGTTTTTGAGTCTTTAAACTAACAAACATGCACTGGGTTTCCCTATCTTTCTTTAATACATACCTTGTTATTTACCCCTCTATGTACTTCTCACAATCATTCAATACTAAGAGGGTGCCAGGGTAATGACTGCACACGGGCGCTATATGAGTATGGTGCTTTGTCGTCCGGCCCACGGACGTTAACAAAACGAGTATGTTTTCATATAACGCGCGGACAAATTCAAACGAACCCTAAGTACCTACTTTGATTTTACCAGTTTAAAAGTCCAGTGATCCATCGCGGATTAAATTGGCACGATTGTGCGAAGCGGATGACTCGCCAATTCACGGCGCGCCGGGAGCAAATTACTTAGATATATAAATAAATTGTATGCACTTCATAGCATATTTAAAGAACCCACTAGGTGGAATGATCTCTGCTATAAAATGTGCCTTGTACATAAGGAAACGCAACCATATTCCGTATATTTGTGCTTTGTAGTTATACGAGTACTTCATAATTTATCTTATGAGCTGATCATAATTCTCTTCGGCTAGGTCCGTTCATCGTTACCTACTTGTATTAGAGCTCTTCCATATTCCGTCAATGCATAGGTATTCAATTCGCACATGCAATTGATGCCATATCCATCTTCAATTTGGGAACAGGGCAGCAAGAAGAAGAAGATTTGACGACACTTGACAGGCGGTCGCCAATATTAACAGCTGTGTAACTCCTGAAGACCTAACTTAACAGGAAGGTCTATATGCATATGTATACTAATATTATAAAGCTGAAGAGTTTGTTGAGAAGGACTTTGCCCCCCTTTTGACTTTGGAAAAGCACGACTTAGTGAGCAAAATTTGAGCCTCCCAGCCACTAGCCAGAAAGTAGAAGTAATTTCTGAGCTTTCATGATAATACGACATTATAATCATTGTTGCGTTTGAGATTGTGTACTACAATATGTTAGATAAGCTTCGAAATAATTATTTCTTTCTTACTTAATCTTCTACCACTTCTTGTGTGTGAAATGCAGCGAATATTTGATTATACTCACCTTTAACAGATAAGCATGTATATTGCCCAGCACCAAACGAAAGCGCATGCATGTTTATTTCATACCTGATGGCTAGCAAGGGCTTCTTCAGTTAGTTATCGATAGAAACAGGTGTTAGCAAGCATAGAGTTATATATAAAGCAACAGATTTTGATGCGGTATTTTAAATATATAGAGTGGATTTAAAAGAAATGTTTATTTGTCTGAACGTGCTGATTTTGATAAATAAAATCTTTCCAAATAGGTCCCTGTAGATTAGGAACTGGAGGACCTATTTGTAGCCCATCTATCGATGAAGGCATTTCTCTCACTCAACTTTATTTAAACACTGATATTATTTCTAATTGTGGCCCAGCACTTAACCCATACTAGGACAGTAGGTCTCACAACAGCTATGCACACTACAAATGAGAACTAAATATCCTTCTAACTAAAGTATACGTAATACTCATCGTAACAAGGTAAAGTGAACCTTGCTGGGGCTGCGGAATTGTTCGTAAGGGTTACCGCGGCCCTTGATCAGAAAAAGCCCATGAAATATAAAAGTGGGTTTTAGTGAGTAAATGTGACCATCGCCTCAAGCTGCATAAAAAGCGAGAGGGGTCAATTGACCTGTTCTGTAAAATCAAAGTCAGACGCTCATTCTGGCGTCCGTTCAGTCTATGATTACAATCACTTACAGCCTGAATGCTGAATAATAAAATGATTTTAGTGTTCCCAAAATCCGAATGAGTCCGAGACAATCTACTCATTTTCAGCCATTGGTTTATACTACGATCGCGTAGCATCCGCCTAAGCGTATACGCGCGACTTATCGCCGCGGTCCTATGCACGCGTCACCCGGTTTGACCCAAGACGCCTAAATACGTGAAGGTACGCGTGACAGATTATTCGCAACGCGAAATTTACCACGCTTTTAAAAAAGCCAGTGTGAAAGATCTCTCTAACTCTTTCTCCCCATGTTTGTACAATGCTTTAAAATTGCAAATAATAGTCGCTCTATAAATATGAATACTAATAATCATGGTTAACTTTGTGGATATTAATTTATTTTTTTATTTATTAAATTTTAATCCCTGTTTAAATAAAGAGTTAATAGCTAACACTTCACAATTGCTTTGTAAGTCAAGCCAATTTTAGACCTTAGGGATTGAGAATTAGATCACCAACAAACCATCTAAAGGTTATCGCCTCAAAGCATTTCCCATTTAAATTTAATTTAACACCCCTCCAGAGAACTCAGAAGTGAATCTGAATAACTATGCATATCCTGCTTGATCAGTTGAGTGAAGACATCTACATTCATATTGACAATAGTGGATTTAGTGGCATTCTCAGTCTAGTTTGCGGAGTAGTGTTAAGGATCTCTCAGGCTCCTTGAAATACTTACAGGGACAGTGGCTCATCCAAGATTTGTTCAGTTTAATATAAGTGCATTACAACAAGGAATGCAGACAAGTGCATTACACTAATAACCACATGAATGCAACCTGAGTGGTACCATTAGTACAGGATGCATTTTTAGAGAGCAACTAGCAGCAACAATCAGTATGACCTGACAATGCCTGATTTATAATTAAAAACAATTTGAATTTAATAAGGTAAATAGTGCATTTTTAATTATGTCTATATTTTTCTAGTGTGTTGCATTTACATTGAAATACTCAAACATAGCTTTAAGTCTTTAAAACTGTAAAAAAACTGTTTGTTTGGTTTAAAACTGTTTGTATTGCAGAAGCCAAAGAAATAATGACACCATCTCATTATGCTTTTGGGTTATCACCAGTGATTGGATGATCTGGTGCATTTTATAAATAGGTATTACTCATCTGTAACATGGTGGTATTTCTTTAAGAAAAGATGAGGATTACATAATTGTGGTATGTGTTATACAAATATATTAGCTTTAAGCTAGTAGTGCTAGAGAAATAGTAGGTATCAGGTGTCAAATAAAAAGTTCTACATTTTGTTTGATACAAATGTGTATTCCATATGGACAACAGCTACATCTTAGATAAATATGTATCTAATTTCCCAATAACTAGTTATGAAGATGTTATTTTTGTGACATTTGCTACTTTGTGCATATCAACAACTTATTTATGAACACCTGAAATTCTACAGCAGGTCTTAATATTTAATATACCGACTGACAAATGTTCAATAACAGTACAGTATTCATCCACATTTTATATGAAGTAGTGCCAATATAGTTACACATTCGAAAAAAAAACATATACAAACTCAACAATTTGGTTAAAAATAAATGCAAAACAAACAAAATGGATGATAGCAAGGTGAACAATACATATAGGAGCCACCAGTATTGTTATCTAGCACACTTTATGCAGTGTCCCTACCCTCTATCTAAAGCATAATAATAGACGTCAGTTAAGTGCATGTTGCATCATGCTAAATAGAAGTCGAAGCTAGAAAATGTTAGTGTCAGACGCCCCCTATTGCTATCATAACATACCAGTGACCATAACGTACTTATGGTAACGTACAATGTTAGGTGTACAACTCCCACGATATTCCACTTCATCCATAAGTTTACCAATAGCTCTATTTAAATCTTCAAATTAAACTTGCCAGCACCACCCAACGTATGTTAGTAATAGGCCAGTAAAAATGAAAGTGAATAAACTAACCTAAGAAAAAAACATTGTAAAATCCTCAGGATGCAAAGTTTTCTAACGATCTTTATCCATGCATAAGATGTATACCAAATAATATGAACACCAAATAAAAATCGAAATTATAAAGTTTTACTTTTAAAGAACAAAATGTTAATTATTATGACCAAGAAACGAACTATGACAAAACTATAAAACTTTTAACGACAAACTGACAAATATTATTTTGTGACAAGACAGTGACATATTACAGAAAATGACATAGAAGCTTAATTTTTTTTATATTTGCAAGTTGCCAGTGTGTAAAAATCGTGGAACGGCTGATTCAATCAGTGTAGTGGAAAGAGTGGAAAGCGTTCAGATGAAAAAGCGCGGGAAACGTTCAAACTTGCCAGGCGTGTCTTTTTTGGCTTTTTTTTAATATCTATTTTTAAGTATAATATAAGATCAGTAGCTTTAATATATTGTATATATTTAGTGTATTAGTGTAAATATAGTTTAGTTTTGTACATTTATTCATTTGGTAAGTCAACTTTAATTACTTTATAGAGAGTGGGATGAAAGACCTGCCTAATCCGGGGGACTTTGACCCTCCGACAGGAAATTTTGGTTGTGGCCCTATTCTAAAGGTCAAAAAAACAACAACACAAAAACGCAACTAGACATAATTTTTAAAATATGGGAATTAGTGTTTGAACTTCAATTTATTGCAAGGTTTTCAATTACAGTTCATTTGGATACCAGCTTACAATGGTATCCACGGTAATATTGTGGCAGATACCTTGGCACAGGATGCGGTTATAGTTTTCTATCTCTCGACATCCCTTTTCTTACTTCCATTACGTCCTTACTTCATACTAATAATATTAATGTTCATAAACATATAGCTACCTTCATCTCATGAAATAAAATAAAACTGTAAATATGCTTCCAATCCATTTCCCATCCTCTCATGCAATTTATTATGTAAATACCTTATTAAACTGATCCTATATCTTCCAAATTGTCCAAAATCTACGTTCCGTTTTACCTTTAACACAAAACGTGAAGTGCCAAAACAAGAAAAAAAAGACGCAGATGCAAAGCCACAAGCCAGCAGAAAGATTCAAAGATGTCAGTGTAGGGTAGATACGAACTTAAATACAGAAAATGACTACCAAGTGAGGGTAGTTCAGAAACCGTGCACGTCACGGAGACGCCGCTAGCTGACATCAGTCTACCCGCGACCGCGGTCGGTGTAACACAGCCGAAACGTCGGGAGAAATAGAGGTAGCGTACATGCCTTTATAATTTTTCATTGCGAGTAAACCCGTTTGATGTGTTTAATATGTGTACAAATCGCGAAAGTTTAAAAACATTAAAAATAAGATCTTAATCGTGACGCAATGATATCGGGATAATACTATTGACGCGATCTGACTATCGTACCCCAGAAAATAAAAGCAAAACAAATCGATCTCAAAAATTTTATTATCAGTAACATATTCCATTGCAGTTTCAAATCGTCCGTCGTGCATTCTTTTGGCCAATTTCACCAGTTGCTGATAAAGTGTCATTTAGTTATCTGGTGGATAGTGCTATCTACATGTGCGGCATATTTAATTCTAAATGTACATAAAGAAACGACAAGGTTTTGACTTTTGAACCGTTTTGGATGCTTTTTTGTTTGTTTCCAAATGCGGAAGTTTATTAATGTTTCATATTCATATTTTTCCCACCCCCACGCAATAATACTTTAAAATTGTTTTCGTCTTTATTTTTTTAACTCTATATAATGTTTTTTTTTAACGTGGTAAACCAATCAAATTAGCCTTCCCGCCCCGGATGAGACGAGCCGTGCTTGGTTCAATAAAAAGCTTTTTCCACTTGAAATGTTCTAAAATCTATTTGATGATAACTTCCTTATTTGAACTGCCACTTGATCCAGCTGATAAGTTAACACACACTTTATCTCCCAGATATCGCTATCCGACACCTGTGAAACCGTTTATCTGTCCGATAAGTTCCCGATAGGCTATCAGAGATTTTATCAGCAACCGGTGAAACTGGCCCTAAGAGAAGATCAAAATAGAAGCGACATGTGTAAGCTAACTGTAAATCATAGATAAATTCAGTGGTTTTTTGGGAGGTTGGTACACATAGTAATCGATAAACCGACTTTTACCGATTAATCCGGTTTATTCCCAACGCTAACCATATCCGATGATTTGTATAAAATGGCGTCAGCCGAGTTTTTAGAGCAAGCTTTGTCCACAAACGTTGATGAGAATGCCGTTAACGCGATTGTGGGCTCATTAGAAAATCAGTTAGTCACGCCCGTTCCATCGGCATCCTCTCACAGCAATTTCGTGAATGTTATACCGTCTCAAAATTGTAATATAACTTCAAACGCGGGCTCTATTATAAGTGGACAAAAATATATTACAGACCAAATTAATTCTGGTGGTATAGTGAACAGTATTCATTCTAATATTGTATCGAACTCGAGTGCATCGTTTAATAATGTGCAAGCTTCAACACAACCAACATTTACATCTCTTTCATTGAGTGGTGGTGCTCCTCTTTCCAATGAGACATTGAAGGTGATATACTCACAAGCACAACATCTGAGCAACCCTCACAGCAGCGTCACGTTACCAGTTCAATCTTTGGCAAGTGGTTGTGTGGCACAGCCATCGCAGAGCCAGATATTACACGCAGTGTCAACAGGCGGCGTGGTACCCCAGCAAGGCAACAAAACTGTCGCCATGCAGCCTCCTCTCGTGATTAAGCAGGGCACAAATACTGGCCAAGTGGGTATGCAGCCTGGAATGGTGACTGTCCCAATGACTGTGAACTCTAGCATGCCTGCTTCAATACCTAATGTGATGACACTGAACAAGCCTGGAGGGCAGAACGTTGTAGTGACCACACAGAATTTAGGCTCCGCACAGCCTACTATCATCCCCAATGTCCAAATATTAAACATGCGACCTGGAGCGCCCGCAGTGGCAGCTCAGAAGTCAGTAGCGACAGTATCACCCAGAGTGGTGATTGGTACGCCTCAAGTTGTTGGTACGAGAGCAACTGCTCCAGTAAGTTTCAGTCTGTCTAAGCTGTACAGACATTTTGCTCAGTATCTTCACATATTTAAATGTGTCTAAGCTCATTCAGTAACTCTTGTACAGACATTTTGAGGCTGACGGAACACACTTGTCAATGCGGGATGTGAATCTGACTTCACCTCCTATGATCCTCTCTATTCTGATTGTTGTGATGTTTGTGCCCTAGTTCACTGTAAGTACTACTTGATGTTTATTGTTCTGTAAATTGTGTCACAGAGTATAGACACGTCTGCTATACCAGGTTTGTTTATATGTCTGTTGCAATGTTCTGTCAGTCTCAACTTGCACTATTAACTGTCACTGTCCTGTACAAACACATGCTTTGAAAACGATATGCCTAAAAAGCAATTAAGTCACTCTGGGCTTGATGAATTTTGTATACTTCACTTTCAATTGACATCTATAAATTTCGAATGATCAGCAATCTAATCACTACTGTAACAGTGAACGCACATCTATCGGAGACGCACGCGGTGAAAATGCCGAATAAATCGAATTTGCATTGCACACTCATCTAATTTGAATGTGCTGAGGAAATAGTTTATATATTATATCCTTTACACCTGTCCTACAGAACTGCCAGTTGCATCTAAGCTGATGACACCATCCAAATTTGTCTGTCTTTTCTCTTATTCTTCCAGATTCCTTTGTTTTGACCGATTCTAAAATCCATTTTAGTCAGTGCGTTTACCATGTCTGATTCTGATAGGTATGCATTCACTATTAGCTTGTACAGCTCATCATCACTCATTGAAAAACACTTCACATGTTCAGGTAGTACACACAACAACATCATTGATTAATAATACATTTCTTCTCATGTTGCATGTATGGGCAGTCAATAAAGATGTTTGCAATAGTTGAGTCAATGAAGGTTAACGGTTCAAAACAATGCTCATTTGGATATTTTACACAATTAGCTCATCTTCATTATTAAATGGGACTTCCATATTTAATGAAAC
The DNA here is from genome assembly GCA_958496145.1 of Heliothis peltigera. Classification (NCBI taxonomy): domain Eukaryota; kingdom Metazoa; phylum Arthropoda; class Insecta; order Lepidoptera; family Noctuidae; genus Heliothis; species Heliothis peltigera. The sequence continues at coordinate 9,416,853 of OY292321.1, read as the reverse complement.
AGGATCAATAGTGATTACTAGACATATTTGAGTTATTGATAAATTAGAACACTACCTCATAACATAGACACTGTATTTTACCAGTAACTGTAGGGAAATAGTTAATAGCAATACCAATTTTTCATTACAATACACAATATTTTATCTAATCATAGATGGTTGAATTTCATCAAATTCATTTACTCAACTTGAAGTATTGATGTATCTCCTTATTTTCGTGCTCTGCAAATGTAAACTGAGTCAATATCTCTGCAACTGTGCTTAGTTGTTTTGCTATCTATAAAACTATCAAAGAATTAATGCATATTGATGTATTGATGTTAATTTAGCCGATATACAATTTTATTACATCTGTTTATAATTCTACAGACTAAGAGTTTGACAGGTATTGGAGGAGCAAAAAAGTTTTATAATTTTTGAAGGAGCATCACAACAGTCCTTTTTTTATAATTAATTTATTAATAACATTTTGTTTTGTAATTAAAAAAAAAGAAAATATTAGTAATATTCTGAAACAAGTGCATTTGCAGAGAGCAATTAAATGTTGTTGCAGAGTGAGCAAATATAACTCCTATGCTTGGGATTAATCAATTAATGTTTTCCAAATTATCAATGTATATATTCAAACATTGGCTCTAAAATCTCATCAGCTGGAGTACTTCCAGTTTACCTGTGTGAACTTGGCACCCAACTTTTGAAAAAATATTTTTTTTTGTCCATTCGAAAGCTTTCGGTACGTAGTGGTTAGTAGTGAAGCTAATTTCGTTAGTAGTAACGCCAAAAAAAAATGTCATCGAAAAAATTTCTACCCCGAATTTGAAAAAAAAAAATGCTTTTTCCGGGTCTTTCTTATAGGAAAACGTTTTTAGTAGATTGTAGTAATTTTTTTTCGTTTGTAGTAGAACAGAAAATTAGTGACAGTGAAAAATCGAGAAAAACTGGTTTTTGAGTCAATTTTGACGGTATAACTTTCGGTTTCTTAATTATTTGATTAAAATTTTAAAAGTTAAATTAGTTGTCAATGTCAACTACTTAGTCGTTATCTAACAAATACTTTGCCTGCCGTAAGGCGAAATGTATTGAGACAATATAAATTAACACATCACCATATCTGTAACATACATTTTCTGCAAATAAATTATTTCTATTTCTACAAATGCTGACATGTATGTATACATGATCGTAGAGGTTAGTAGTAGAAAAAAATCTCAACGAAATTAGCTTCACTACTAACCACTACGTACCGAAAGCTTTCGAATGGACAAAAAAAATAAGTCTGGTGCCAAGTTCACACTGGTTTCCAGTTTCTGTAAGTAATAAACTCAAGTGAGTATTTTTGATACTCATGGTAATATTTGTGGTAATATTACAGCAGTGATATGCAATTCTCAATTTTAGATTAGCTTCAAAAATTGTTCTATATATTTGATGAATGTGAACAATGGGATATTGAGTAGTAACGCTTGATTGTACAAAAAAGTCTTAATGTACCAAAAGTGTGCCATGTAATTTAACTGTGCTAAATGGGCTTTATCTTTAGTAATTACCATGGTATACATAAGCTTCCACCATGCTAACCCTATATATCCAGTGATTCCCGTGATCAACCTCGGTTACATACATTATTGTTACAAAATTTTGAATTGAAACCACAAAGTGTATTATTTTACATCTAACAAATGACCTGCTTTAGAATCATGTTCTCAGATTTTATTTATAGAAACGCAAAGCTAATATTTGTACTTAATCAAAGAAATATTTGAACTGGCTTGGATGAGTTCAATAAAATTGAAACTAGGCTATCATTTTTAGATAACGCTGCAAACTCTGCAGAGTCTTCAACCGGGGCAGCAGGGTCATTTGTTGTTAAAGACTGAGAATGGTCAATACCAGCTGCTGAGGGTGGGCCACGCGCCCGCGGCCAGCACTCTCACGGCGCAGCAGGCTCAGACCATCCGGCTGTCGACCGTGCCGGCAGTAAGTAGGCACAGCCACTCCGCTATTCACCCCGCGCTCTCATACTAATTGGACAATGGTTAGCACTCACTCTAGCGCCTCCTCAGACAGGAGATGTGTTTGCATTTTTGTCCAATTTCAGTCTCACTCATACGTAATAACATAAGGTGAAGGTGCATGCTCTAAGGTTTTTAACAAGGTAAGAATCTAATTGGTATTTCATGACTGTGTATAATCTAATACTAATTACCTAGAAACTGTTTAGTTCTAGTGTTAGGCGCAAACATGATACCGAGTGCGATTGAGTCGTGCTTTACTTTTCTCGCTTTCGTGTTTTGCTACTTTGATAAAAGCTTTTATTCCGAGTGATAATTTTGGCTATGTAATTTTATGTAGATTATTGTTGTTGATTTTAATTTAATAGCTATTTTGTAGTCTACGACGAAAAATCCGAATGTTTTGCGCCAAACATTAAAACATCCTTAACATATCCTTACCCTGCCACTGCTTGAGAATGAGCGCATTAGTGATCCTGCTTAGCATGCCTAGTGGAGTATCTCTGTGGTATAATAACCGTATGGCCTCTATTCACGCAGCACCCTGGTGTGGCGACAGTGTCCACAAGCGTGGCAGCACCAGGTCCCATACCGGGACAGATGCCCGCGCCACCAATTGCTGCACCTGTAGTTGCATCGGCGCCAAGTGTTACGGTTTCTACGGCTCCGCCGCAACAGCCCAGTACCACTACCCATATTGTAAGTATTTTACTGTAAATTATACTATCGCATCTAATCCTAGTTCTGTGAAAGTAATACATGATTCATGCACTCTGGCACAATACTTCGTCTAAAACCTAGGTTTGAATCACGGAACAGAGAATTAAAGTGGAAATGGCATAGAACAAAATTGGTACGGGAACCGGTGTCGCCAAACTCACACAAATAAACCGATAATCATATTATTCAATACACAACAAAAAGTCATTTGATTCGTCAGGCTAATTTTAGTCAACCGTACTGTAACCATAATGTAAACACCCGATATAAAACCAACCTTTACTCACCACCATCCAGAATTAAAATATTTAATATAGATGATCTAAATACCTGCAAAACGACGCCAAAGTGGTAATATTTATTGGAAGTAATATTTATTAGCTAGCAGTAGCTACATTATATAACAAAGAACACATAAAAATAAATAAACGTAGATAATAACAGCACTACTACCAACTATGCATCTTCTCTTAATAAGTCTAGATAAGCAAATGCAATTTATAAGTATTAAGATCTCAATTTTACAATGCCTGAAAAAGGCCATGGAATAAAGTGTAGTAATTACATTTAAAAAAAGTTATATATCGCTGCCTAATTGTTGTTTTGCTGTGTGTAATGTATAGTACCACCGCTAGAAAACCAGCTTTTAACAAAAATTACATCGGTTCATCCGTTTAAAAGCTACGGTGCTACAGTAGACACTCGTAGTGGCCAAACTTATAACACCCTACCTTTTGGCTCAGGGATTAATCATTGTAGACATTGCGCTGACAAAAATCGACCAGATAACTTAAAGTTATTACATGAATTTTCGATTAGTTCACAATACTTGTTTTTATTTCATAAAAATAACTCCTGAATAACAAAATAGAGAAATGTTATTAATTCTTAGTAATAACTGTATCGTTGTGCTATTCTTATTATAAGATTAAATCTTAAAATCGCAGTTGCAATTAGAGTAATAAATAAAACACGGAGGGTGATCTCGGCTGATCTGTAAGAGTGCCCCTATTTTTGAAAACTGGGTCAAGGTCCTTCGCGTCACGTGCTCGTTAATCGATAAACACCTGTTTTTTGTTTACTTTCCGCTTATTTTATTTTGTTTCAGTTCCTCAAGCATCCCCCTACTAAATTTTTAAATGGATTTATTGAAATGGGAGTCTTGAAGGTTGATGTTTTGTATTTAACCATTAATTACAGTTTTAAATATGTTATAACTTTATGACGAAATGCTGAGTCGCAGCCTCATTAAATTATATAGTAGGTATCTTGTTTATAGTGCTTGTAGAAATAAGATTGGTATTAAAGCATAATATCTTTAAACCCATGAATGCCATTATCATAATCAATTACTATGGACTATGGCTTATGCGGCGTTTTTCCCAGGTAAATAAGTTATGCAATAATTTGTAGAATTCCATAAGGTACCTATGTGTTGTAGTCATGCTAATTTAACGTAAACAAAATGACGATCCCTTGATTTCGTTGATGCCCATATGTTTCGGGGCGCATGCGTAACATGTATGGCGTCTGACAAAACAACGTTCCGAATTGCATTAGCCGCAGCTCTTGAATATCGAAAAAAATCATAATGGTCTCATTAATTTGCTTTCAACCGATTGCGATTTAAGAAGTTATGGTCTAAGTGTTTTCATACGGTACTGGGATATTTTAAGTAAGGTTTTGTGTATTAAGATATCGAGATAACATCAAGGTTAATAGAACGTCATCCATTGCATTTTGACATGCGTAAAATGAAACTACGCAATCGATAAGTTATTTTTTTGTAAATAAACATAAACTGAAATATCAGGTACCTACTTACATATATCTACAACGCAGGCGTCAAATAACTTGATCTATATCTATAAATATAATTATTGCTGAAATTATGGAATAGGTACTATCTTTAGGTTTCGCAAATTGAATAAAAACAGTATACTACGTGATTAAAAGATAAATAAGAGCTATTATAAATTTTAAACTGTTATTCAGAAATGCCGGTAATTATAATAAAAAATCCTGTTATGTGTGTACAATGTAAAGTTGTGTATTCCAAAGTGTTTTTGTGACAGTGAATGTTTGGTACACGCGGTAAACTATTGAATCTTACGTTTTTACCAAGATACATTTGCTGCAACTACCTGTATTCGTTTTGTTTGCATAAATACAAAATACCGTTCATCTTGATAATTTTCTTGATTTATATACTAGCGACCCGACCCGGTTTTATGCTCTAATGTTGAGGTACTACGTATCCACCTATTTATGAAAACGATATGAAAAATCTTTCAGCACCATAAGGTTACTGCGCAATTAGAAGGGGTGGATGGTGATTATCTAGCTTTTGTCCATGTAATCGCTGTATTGTACAACATTTATAGATGTTATCATATTTTTGTTAATTAGTTTATTAGTTATAAATATTTATCTATAGTAGTTTGTTATGAACTAGTATAGGAATAACCAAGTAACTTATTTCTTATTATTTTCATTTATTATATTCTGTGATCAAATAAAGCTTGCTAATATAATTATGTTTGTTTCTTGAATAGAAGCCGTCTGATAATACCAAAGAAAAATGTCGGAACTTCTTAGCGAATCTCCTGGACTTGTCGAGCAAGGAACCGCCGTCTGTGGAGATGAATGTGCGGAACCTGATCCAGGAGCTGATCGATGCCCAGGTTGAGCCTGAAGAGTTTTGTGATAGGCTTGAACGTCTTCTCAATGCTAGCCCACAACCATGCCTCATTGGATTTCTGAAAGTAAGTTATGATTTGACATATTCTGGCTATACATATATACAAAAACAGTTAAAGGACAGTAATTATAATGGCAGAAAGTATTTTTTAATTCTGAAAATAAGACAGCAGAGTAGGTTTTGCTGATTAATTTAAAAGATGATGTTTTAAATAGTTTTCACTGAATGATTTCATATTCATTCCAAAGTCATGGTGGCCTAGTGGTTAAAGTGCCAGCCTCTCAAGTATGAGGGCGTGGGTTCGATTCGTTTGGGATGGCACGTTACGCGATAGGTCCCGGCTGTCATTGAACATCCTTGGCAGTCGTTACGGGTAGTCAGAAGCCAGTAAGTCTGACGCCAGTCTAACCAACGGGTTGCCCGGGTTGAAGAACAGATAGGCAGTCGCTCCTTGCACTGGTACTCAGCTAAATCAAGTGAGACTGGAAGCCGACCCCAACATACTTGGGAAAAGGCTCGGGAGATGGTGTTTCAAATAGTTTTCACCGAATGGGTGATTTCATATTCATTCCATATTGTCTTGTATAAGTGGTACTCGTGATAGTTAAAAACACCATTACTTGAATGTACTTTAGCAAGATAATGATAAGAATATTTTGTTTTATTCATTTTATAGAAAAGTCTACCGCTGCTTCGTCAGTCCCTTGTGACAAAGGAGTTGGTGATCGAAGGCATCAACCCTCCAGCACCGCATGTAGCCTTCTCAACCATAGCGGCTCCAACTCAACCCGTCATCGCCACATCCAACATCCAGATGGTAAATTACAAACCATTCCTATAAGCAGACATTGGCAATTTGCTTGTCTAACATCATTGAGGGAGGCTAGAATAACTGCTATTATTTTAAAAGTAGTGTATTTTTGAAAAGAAGTTTTAAGGCTGGAGGTATTAAGTTAGTGATACATTCAACCTGCTTGGTTTGTTGAGTATAATCAGCTTCTGAAATAAAATGTAATGTAAATAGTCTTGCTTTCGGGTTTTAAGTGTGGTTTTATGTGAATTGTGTTGTGATAGCCGGTGGCGGAAAGATTTAAACGAATGTTGCTTCTAATTATAAAGTCCTCTTTTATTACCTCAATTATGACTAACATTTTGTTAACTTTATAAAACTAAAAACATAATTTCCTTCTACTTAGTGAATTCGACTAAAATTTTTTAATGTTAATACTTGTTCCCGGGAACACTCACCTAGATTTTCCTCTATTTTTTAATGTTAATCAACCTTACTATGCGAGAAGTGACAAATTGTTAAAAATTAACTTGTCATAGATTACTGAAGTGACCACCGTTTGTCTTAAAAATCACATCTGTATCTCATTCACTAAATAGAGCTAAGAGCACAGTAGTTTATATTATAAATTTTTTAATCTTGTGTTTTCCTTAATTGGCATCAAATGCGATGTTAAACTAACTTGGTTATTTATTTATGGTTTAGTTTAATATCTACTTGGTTATTTATTTATTTTCTATTTACTAATTTAATTTATTTTAAAATGAACTAGTCTTGACCGTAACTTGCTGCAACCGTATCTCATGCAAATATTAAAGATAGCGGGAACCGTACTAGTTGAAATTGGCATGAAACAGGATGACCTAAGCACGCATGTTGGAAGTATGTCGAGTGGGTCGCCCATATGAGCCCAGGTATGGGAGCTGCACAGATATCAAACTGTACTAGATCCATTAGACATAGAGCCGAAGTAATGGTGGTTAGTTGATGATGTATTGTCTTGTGTGAGTGTAACTAATAAGTTATTTGGGTGGTGTTGGGTCAGCCGCGCGACGAGGATAGCTCGAGCCCCACTCTGACGCCTCTCCTGCCGCCGGTGTTACCTCTAACACTGGCGAGCCCCCTCGTCACCTCCACAAAGTCGCTTAACGTTGTACCTGCGCCGTCTACCTCTACGTCTGCGCAGGTTTGTTTCTCATAACATAAGGGCTGCCATCTGCCACCGAATATAACATTCGGCTATTTTAATTAGCAATTTCTGTGTCCTCTACGGCACAAAATTATATTTCAGGTGTCGTTATGTAATCATCTACAGTGTCATTCACCAATGCAGTTTGTTTTACCAGCTTGCAAGTCTTTCCCCGTCATACAAGACGATAAGACGTTTTAATAAAGTAAAGCAAAGATGAATATAAAGATGGCAGCCCTCTGTAGTGTGTGCCCCATGCTTCGTGTCTTCGTACCGATAGTGCGCTAGATCCATTCAGTTTTATATCCGTTGATCCCAGCTTAAACCTTTGATGGAATATTTTTTCTATAATAATTATATATATATATGTGTATATTCTTTTAAAAAGTATATATATGTATAGTCACTTTCGACCATATTTCAAATAATGGTTAATCTCGATTTGAACTAGAAAAGTAAAGGCCTTAAAAATGGTGCCCGTGAAAGTGTTTATAGTAGAAATTGATTAAATATTAAAATATGAATGTTATCATCACAAGGGGTCATAAATATTAGTATTGCCTATAATCTATTTGGTTAGGCATTTATCTTAAGATTATAATCTTGTATGACTTGATTTAAAAACTCAGTTGTTAAATAAAATATTGCTAAAATGAATGTAAACACCATAACAGTTACTTTGGCAATTTAACTATTAGTTTATTCGTTAAACAACATTATAATATGATGTGTAACATCATAATATGATCCTGTTACACAATGTTATATAACGTTATATAACTGCTGTGTCGGAGCACCCTAATATGTATTTGTGAAGAGTCCCATCAAGCTTGTTTATATTATTTACTTAAATGCCTAACCAAATGGAGTATAGTATTATATATAGTTCTCAGTATTTTATTGCGATACAGCAACGAACGGCTGATTTTAAAGAAGGAAATCGAAGGACAATTATTGTTTTAAAAACTTTGTAATTAAAGAGTGTGACGCTTTATTAATTGATTTTCCAATCGTCACGGGTATTATAGTCGCCAATCTTTGAAGTTTAGGTCCTGGGATGTTTTGTACAATTTATAATATTTTAAAGGTCCTTGAGCACTCCTATTGCTTATTATATTTGTTAATTTGCGTTAAACCCTATCGGATTACGGAAGAAATTCTTCCAATGTATGTACTTCTTCGTATAAATTAATCATGCATGAATGTTGTATTTTTCTTTGCATGACAGTTTCGGTACCTCTAGCACGAACATTGCCAAATATGACTAGTTACCATTATACGGTTACCATCAAACAGTTGTTGGCAACGCAAACTTCATGCATTTGGAACTGAAAGTCTTCATTTTAAAACATGATTCACTATATGAGAAAATTATTATGTTTATCTTCATCCCTTAGATATGTCTTCAAGCTAGGGGTACTGGAAAGTATGACACGAGATAATTACATTATCGTGGGCTAGGAACGTCTGTCAATATTTTTATATTTAGGTATCCTCACCAAGTAATGAAACCCAATAGGCAATATGCATGATTTTTTTATGTCTCAAATCAATAATTTACATCTTTATAACATAGAAAAAAATATAAATAGGCTTGAAAATAGTCAAGTTATTTTATAAAGTGAAATTGAAAATACTGAATAAATTTGAGCCGTTCAAACGCCACCATTTTGCGCGTGCTCATTGGACATGGCCTGTTTGATGACTATACTAGCGTTAAGTTACTTTGTACTTATTTTCAGTTTTAATTACTAAACAAATTATGGAAGAAGTTAAAAACCTTCTTACAAATATTGTATGGTGCCGCAATGTAAAAACACCACCATTAGTACGCCAGATAAAGTGGTTTTTCGTATTCTGCGCGATGCAAAATTGACCACTCTCACCAAACGCTAAATTCAATGAGCTTTACGGGCGTGAGTAGTTGTGACGTAAATTTTACACTCGGACTTCTCTCTCTTATAAGCAGTTTTGAAGCTTTATAACTTTCTTGTCGATAAATATATTTTAAAAATTCTTTCATATTTATTTATTACAATACACTTTTAGTGTATTAATTTAAACACACCACAGTAGAGTGAGATCTGGTGCAGCCACCCTGCTAATACTGCGTTTTGTAAGAACGTTCTAGAATGAATTTTAGTGCTGGTCACGCCAAAGTGTGGAGTAGACTAACTAAAATGACTAGTAAGCTAATAATTTTTTTTAATTATTATCAGTGCAATAATAAAAAAAATGTCGCTGAGGCTGGATAGAAATGATGGTTGAGTATTCCATATATGTAGAATTACGATATTACTTTTTTACTACTTACTTTGACTACTTTTTGCCGCGAAAACCGACAAACACGCGGGCGGAGCCGCGGGCGACCCCTAATTTCGTATATAGTTTTGCTAGAAATAGAATAGAGTAGAGAAATAGAATAAAGCGTCATCTATTCTGATGTCATAAAACTGAAGAGTTTGTATTCGTGTTTAAACAATGAAGTTTGCTAATCTCGGGAACAACTGGTTTGATTTGAAAAAATCTGTGTTAGATTAGATAGCTAATGTACATATGTAATGTAACCGAGATACGGTACAATCTGTACCAGTTAAAGGGATGGCTGATGCAGATGGTTTCATCAAGGTAGAGAGAAAGAAGAAGAAGCCATCTAGCCGAAACCAATGCGGAACTGCATTGACCGGACCGAACATGCTGCTGCGCCCCGCAATTCCAACGACGCAGCTGTATGTGTTGCGCCTTCACCACTCCACGAAGGTCGAGAAGATCGTTGAGTATATACGCATCAAGACCAACTGGAAATTGAGGGTCGAGAAGTTGGAGCCGAGACACAACACGAATTTTAAATCGTTTGTGGTACGTGTGCCGACTCAACATCTCGACATGTTTCAAGAGCATTTCTGGCCGAAGGGTGTCGTTTTCCGTCGTTTCCGCGGGAGGCTACGCGACACCACGCAGTGCAACACGACACCGCCTACTCGTGTCAAATAGATTTTAGTTATGTATTAGTTTATAGATATTGTTCTGTTTTATTATTATTTATGTATCGTATTTTCTATGGGCCCTAGTTGCCTGAAATAAAGCAATAAATAAAAAATAAAATAATGTAATAGGGGAAGGCGAACTTCTCCCATGGAACGTCCGGTTGTGTAGATACTGACTAAATACTATTGCAGCTTCAATGGAAGTCAGAAATAAGAAACAGAATTTTTGGAATAATGTTTCTCACCTTACCCATTTTGCTAGGCTTTTTTTAAGTTATCTCACATTTCTCTATCAAAATTTGGTTTTGGGACATTTTCGTACCCCTACAACTAACCCCTAAAACTTTTTTTCATTTATTGCAAAGTTTTGTTAAATTTTTAGTTATTCTATTCGACACTAGGTGGATTTACAAAAGATTGGTGGGTTCCAAAGTAGGCGGAGTCATCGCCCGTTCCTCGTCCCCCGCACGCCCGCATTTAGGCGACGCTACTTTCTTAGGATATTTTACGTTGTGGCATCTCCGCTCGTTATTTGGTTCCTCATGAGAGAAACGCACTCGTTAGGCAACTGAAGACTGACAGCACCTCGATGTCCGCTTAGAGGTCTCGTAGATTAGCGTGTTTGTGTGTGTATGCCGTTTCGAGCATTATTAGACCGTTTCCTAACTGTTCTGAATATTTAAGCTGTGGCTCAGGTGTAATCCGAGCTTGTAATCACACACGTCTCCATCTCGTTTCACTTGAACATCAACAGCTGAATAGTCGTTCAAATCTGAAACAAAAAAAATGTTCACGTAAATCAGATTATATTATTAGGTACAGTCAGCACCAAAAGTCGATGAACAGAATCAACTTAACAAAACACCTGTTCACAATAAAATGCCATACGCTATAGTCGCAACTAGGAAAAAAAATAACCTGTACACCAGAAATTTACAAAAGTCTGTAAACACGACTATTTCAAAAGTATCTGTGCACTAGTATTCCTAAAGTCGCTGTACACTATCAATCCAAATGTCGCTGAACATCATTGTATCAACAGTCACTAAACAGCAGTAAAGACATACTTAGGTTAACAAAGTATATTTTTAATGCCGCTTATGTTGTTCTGCTGCTTTTGGGACTTTAATACCTACTTACAATTATTGTTAAACATTAATGCAATTATGATATATTATTATACGATTTATTACTTACCGAAACTCCTAATTCTGCAAAAAATTCTGATACATTGTATCCTTGTTCTATCAAGAAAACAATTCTGTGACGTTCATGCTCCGCAATATGCACATTATACGGCATTATTGTGCTGTTTATCGATCGATGTACCTATCTCAATAATATAAATAAATAATTATGCACAAACACCAATAAACCAATGTTAAACGATACCATACTTTTGGAATTCGCCTTTTACGTGAATACTAGCTGTTGCCCGCGACATTTTATTGTGAACAGGTGTTTTGTTAAGTTGATTCTGTTCATCGACTTTTGGTGCTGACTGTACCTATCTATCTAGTATTTACAAAAAGTGTGCCATTCAATAATAAATAATACTAAAATAGGTATAACAGTCGTTAAATTAGGAGTTTATTAATAATTTTAAAGACAATGGTTATGTTTTATTGTATTATGTATTTAAATATGAACAAAAATCTACATTGAACACACTGAAATACAGTTTTAAACAAATCTATGTTCTCTCACAAACACTACTAACACAGTATGAATAACGACGCCGATAAATGCAAGACATATCCATTGACGTCACACGACATTTCGTTTCAACCAATAGTGACTCGTTGTGTAAGTTTGAATTTACCTCCTTTATTTTTCACTTTTTATTTAATATTTTCTGGGCTTAAATAATAACTCAATAAAAAATACGTTTTAAGTATAATGTAAAGACTATAAAGAACCTAGAAAAATTATTTGAGACAAATTTAAATTCAATGCATATTCCCTATTAATCTAATTAGCTAAGGGAATAACTTTTCTTCTGATCTTTATACTGCAGCAGCTGTGTGCGTTTTGCAGCATGTGCATAGTGTACTCTAGTGGCTGCGTTTGATCTCTGCAACCTCGGTGAACTTGCATCTCTTTAACCCCGCCCCTCCCTCTCCCACTTAGGCACTGCATAGGAATTGCATCATTTCATAAAGACTGCCTACTTACTCTATGTTACAGTTGTCTCGTGTCGACTTGTTGTTTGATGTATGTAAATATATTTGTGTTAAATATTAATTCATCCCGAGCTCCTCAGTATTGTCCCAATTTTATAAATATCTCTCAGTTCGAGTTAGACCTCTTTGTGACTACCTGTTTGGTATGAGCACTCCAACTTATCGATTTTATTACATTTTATTAGCTGGTTCATATTGGGCAAACATTAGAAAATCGATGAGTGCTTTGGTGAATGTTACCAAACAGTTCGTTTAATAATAATTCCGTATGTCTAACTATACTCGTTTGCACCAGAAGCCGACCCAGAAGAGCGGCGGCTCTATAGCCGTGCTGCAGAACATTCCTCTCCATACCAAGATCAACGTGAACAAGGTGGGCAAGGCCATGACAGTGAACAGCAAAGCTAACTTCCCGCGCTCGTCTGTGCCCTCCGCCGCCCTCTCCACCGTCCTAACCCCCGGCAAGTCCTTGCTCAAAGACAAAGAGAAGAAGTCTTCGGGACAATTCTCGCAACCGTTTGTTGATGATAAGATGGCGGGTGATGATGATATCAACGATGTGGCTGCTATGGGTGGCGTCAATTTGGCAGAGGAATCTCAGAGGATCCTTGGTTCCACGGAAATGATCGGGACCCAGATCAGGTAAAATTATTCTATTAGAATTTTATGAGGATCATCTTTGCTGTTTCATATTGAGCGGAATAATATACGTACAATTTTACAGGTCATGTAAGGAGGAATACTTAGTACCGACAAGCTTGATGCAGGCCCGAATCAAGGCTATAACTTCTAAGCATAACATGGAGGAATCTCCACCAGAGGTAGCCAACCTGATAAGCCATGCAGTGCAAGAAAGGCTCAAGACCATTGTGGAGAAACTAGCGACGATTGCTCAACACAGAATTGATTTAATTATAAAGGTAAATTGTTAATCATATCTATAAAATAGCTGGCTATTCATTCAATATTTGTTAAAAACCAACACAGCACAGTAGTCAGTGACGAGTGCGGGTGAATAGTGGCGCGTAGGTTGGCGGTATATTTAAATTAGGAATGCAAGGAATAAGATGGGGTAAAGGAATAGGTTTAATGCTTATCCTATGGTACTTGGATACCTATCGGCTAATTGTTTAGTTAATAGAATTATGTCTTCATCTGTGTAGGCTTGCGGTATTCTTTGCTTGGCGACTGTATTATTATATTTTGAATTAAGAAACCTAACGTTTTTCGGTCTACCGTTTCGTTACTGCTTGCGTTGTCAATGCTCTGCAAACTTATATTATTTTCTATTGCGACCCCTTTGCTAAACAAAATAACGAATTCGTTCAATATGTCATGCTCTCTTTCCGAGATCTTACAAAGTGTGTTTTTGATTCGAGATTACTGCACAGATGATAGACCAGGCTAAAAGCATTTTTCTGTCCAAGGTTAAGCATTTAATTAGCGAAATAAATGTACTACTTACTTTTAATTTCTTTAATATATTTCGATATTTAACGCGTAATGGGAGGTCTGTGTCCAATAGCATCGATCGATATCGAATAGGCCGATGAAAATACCCTTCATGCTATTTTGCGATTGAATGACTTGAGCGCCTTACTTTGAAGCGATTGTATTATAATAATAATATGTATATTAAATTTGCCACATTTCGTTGTAGCATTCTGAGCATTTTTAACAGCACTATAAAATACGATTACTTATTCCACAGACTGACAACCGCTATGAAGTGACCCAAGATGTTAAAGGCCAGCTCAAATTCCTGGAAGAACTTGATCGTGTGGATAAGAAGAGGCGCGAGGATTCTGAAAGGGAAATGCTTTTACGTGCTGCAAAGTCAAGGTCCAAAAATGAGGACCCGGAGCAAGCCAAACTGAAGGCCAAAGCCAAAGAGATGCAGAGAGCTGAGTTGGAAGAGCTTAGACAGCGTGAAGCTAACCTGACAGCTCTACAGGCCATCGGACCGAGGAAGAAGGCGAGGCTAGACATGCCTGGAGGGTCGGGAGACTCTATTTCTAACGGCTCCGGACATAACAGTGGCTCAGGAGTTGTACGTATTTTATTACTTGACTAGCTGTTCCCCGCTGAATTACCCGCTTCCGAGGGTGAACTCATTCGCCAAAACTGAAATATTTATATGATAAAAGAGGCTATCACTAATTTCGATTTACTTAAAAATTATCTATTTCATGCAATTAGGTGATATATCTGTAATCAAAATTATAGTACATATCTGACTATCCTAACTCCTATCTGTATCATATTTGACTTAATTTTCAATAACGTCAGTAAATTGGAAGACTATAGAATAATTAGGGTTATTTTTTATTTGACGACCCCGATGGCGCAATGTTTACCACGCCGGACTGCCGTGCTAAGGGTCCCGGGTTCGATTCCCGGCACGGTCGACATTTATGTGATGAGCATGCTTGTTGGCTGTTGGCTGCATGTGTGTTGGCACCCATAACACGCTAATCAATAGCTTACCATGGGGCCAACAGACCGTGTGTGAAAAAAGTGACCCGGTATATTTATTATTATTTATTTATATGTTAATGTTTCTTTGTAACAGTCTGGGCGCAGTCAGATGGCACTTCGAACGAGGCTGAAGCGCATCAACCTTCGCGACATGATCTTCTTGATGGAACAAGAACGAGACACAAGTCGCTCACTGATGCTCTACAAGAGCTATCTAAAATAACGCCGCCGAGCTCCTAGCCGACTGCATCTAACAGCGCGATCGCGCATCACCCATTTGTAAATGTGCACATCATTCATTATGTATGACAACTATCAGTCTTACTGAACGCGTAGTGGTGCAATCACATCAACCTATCTTATTCGTGGTTTAACCATCTATACCATGATATTTACACGACTGGGATAGAGAGAATTGTTTCAGGTTTTTATATAAAACCTTGAATTTTATCTAAACCAGCTAATGTTTACACTGTCTCATTTTAAGGTAAGATAACATCGCATTCGCGTCGTGTTCTCATGCGAATATTGAGTATTATTTATAAGCTTTTTAAATAGTGTAAAGATTGGAGCAGATTTTCTTGTTATCAACTAAACGGGATTTGAGACGGCTGCGTCACCTTCTATTATTGAATATCTAGAAGAAGGTAAGACAGTCTAGGACAGTTTTTTAATTATGTTAGTTATTTTTAGCGTATTTATTATATTGTCGAATAATGTTATGTATTTTTAGTTAAACCTTTAGGATATTTTATTTCTCTGCTTTTGGATATTTCACGAATGGTAACCATAAGTTAGTTTAGTTGTGACAAGAAAATAAGCCACTATATTTGTATAAAATTATCATTATCTTGTTAATTAGTTAATATTTTCACCATACATACATTGTAACTAAGCTATTGGTTATCTAGTATGGTAGTTAAGATTAATCGTACTGTTATAAATTTACACAAGTAAGTTATACAAATATCCAAAAAGTTAAAGGCAATTTTGGTTTAGTCGCCAATAACGGCCCATATTATGCATGCTATTTGAATTGTGTACTGACTGTAACCAGCTGATGTTACGTACCTCTATCATGGTACTGCCCGTCTTTGATACTGCGTACGAAATGTTTTATTTTAGGTTGATTCAAACTTGATATCTTCATACAAGCTGCACGTTCATTATGACATAATAATATGTTGCCAGTCAGTTTATGAAAACTGAAATAAACCACCAAACACGATGTCAGATGATGGTATGTACTTAAACTAATTAACTTTTAAATAAAAAACCATCCTTTCATAGAATGATAAGAATGTTAATGGCAATGAATTACTTTTTAAGTAATAAATAATCAACTGTAAATCGGCAGACTTCGTGAGGGACCGAGTATTTAATAGCCTTGTCAAACTAATAGATCATGAACTTGACAAAAGCCAATGATTGAATGAAATACATATTGTGCTATAAATGTATTTTTTTAATCTTGCCGACCTGGGATAGCAAGGGCTATTTTTTTGAGTTGCCTTATGTTACAAATGTTGCTTGAAACTAAATTTTAATTTGACTATGAAGGAAGATAAATTTTAAACAACAATGAACAATCTAATACTAACATGCTAATAAACGTACATAGATTTAGTTCATAGCAAAATTTTATTTATTGATAGCAACGGACCAAGACTGAATGTATAATGTGATTATAGAATGAAAATCAATGAATAGTAAAGGTGATAAAGTGGTCTCTGCACTGCATTAAATTTATTTACATTGCATGTAACATTTACTGGACGCGTATACCTAGATGTAATTACCAACTATGATTTTATGAGTGTTTTCTTTTTAAATTATGTAATTTCTTAATAGCTGCTCGGCTTATTTCTTAGCCCTTAAGTTAACACATTCCCGTAGCTCAAAGTTTTTATACATTGTGGTGTCCGGATATATTATTATATTATAATATTTTATCTTATTTGTTTACTCAAACTTTTGATATAAAAATAAATATATGTATCTTATAGTTCTAGTGAAATCAGATGTAAAATATCCAATATCCACACTACAAGCTTGTATGACAAGCTTTTTTAATGCGAATTAATTACGGAACTGTTAATAAAATCGAAAAATTCGTGTTTTTATGATCTTATGTGTACATATAAATGTATGTGTTATATAAAGTAGAGCATGTTTGTCATAGTTAATAGATACAAAAACTTTTACTTGCAAACTACAAATAAAAGAATATTGCCTTTAACTTATGATGGATCCCTATTTAATGCAGGCTTTACAAAATTAGTCTAATTGATTACGCATTACTATAGGACTACATAAAGTTAACTTCTTATAATTGCCTTTCGAACTTGTAATATTGTATAATCATGTGAAGTTTGTGCAATAATAGGTTCATATATGTAGTAATTTATCTATAATAACATAAATATGTAAGGTGCTATAAAATTATCTGCCAAGGCTTTAATGGGAGGTAGTATTGTGTTTATAGATAACAATAGTGTAGAACTTTCGCACCCCAGAGCAGTTACATTGGCTCTACTCTGCATATGTGGTTCACAATTAATACTTACGATTTTTTGTATGAAATTAATATGATAAATATCTCTAATTTATCTTCACTATTGTTATCTATAAACACAATACTACCTCTCATTAAAGCCGTGGCAGATAATTTTCCAGCACCTTATGTATTTATCTATTCCGTGCATACTATAAATATTAAAATTGTTTTTTTTTGCATGGGCCATTTTGCGAATTTTACCTATAATTTTCTATGTATCATTTTCCCTACCCAGAGCTATGATTACAATTCGCACCATATTTTAAACCCTTAATTAAGTTATACAAAAATTAAAGCATGTTTAGTGAAATTGTAAATGATTTTTTGTCTGTGTCTGTTAGTTTTAAATGAAATACTGTTTTTACCATCCATAGGTAACGGACCCTTTCACTTCCTGATTTTAGGTTTTTTTTTGCATTTTACCAATAATCTATGAAATTTTTAATCCTAATAAATTTATATAATTCCTAAAATGATGAAATCAATAAAATTGAACATTTTATTAATCCAAGAGATCCACGAGTATATCAATATGGAAAAGATTTCGATTCTGGGCGGAACCGATCGGATAATCTTTGCCTCCTTAAGGCACGCACAGACGTGCTCCTCATCACTAGTACGGAAGCATGCCTGTATTGAGCACATAGCACACAGCGCGCTTTTAAGTGCTTATGGATTTCTGAATAAATTCATATCATACAACGCACATTTCCGATAACACATAATTAGCAATATTGAGTGAAATAGTAGTTGTAGCAAATTAGAGCAGGGAACCTTTTAGAAAAATGTAACATGTTTCTCAAAACCTGATTGTTGTGGTCTTGTACTTGAACTGACGAATCCTCCATGTTCCTGTTAAATATTTTTAACAGCAATTGTCAGTATTTTTCGAGACAAGAGCTTTGCATAATTATATGTAATGATTAGGTACTGATAACATCGAATTATAGACGATATCTCACGAATAGTTGTACATCATCATCATACATCAACAAACCATGTCTACAAAACATCCCTTGTCTCTGTTTACAGTTTGAATTACTTGTTTTAAATATAATAAACGTTGTAAATTTTAAAATTGTATTTTTTATTAACCCTGCTTGTGATCATCCCTGGCGCTGGTTGAAACTGGTAAATTAAGTGTGGCCTTTACTGTGTTGTGTTAAACAAGAATTTGCTAACACATTAATGACTTGGGGTCATGCATGCCGTTGTTAGCTATTGTTGGATCAGCAGTTGTCGTAGTAGACGCATGTTGAACAACTCAATGTATTGTTAGTAACTGATCAACAATCTTGACGGCATCCCACTAAATATATCATCATCAGCCCTTTATAATTTGCAATTACAAAAGCACAGGTAGAGTAGCAAGGCACACTTCACCCGAAATTCCGAGTCCAGGAATTTATCGATGAGAATTTAAATCTCCCGGCTTCTGGGAGGAAATTGAAGTGAACATTTTGTTACCGTATTTTCAAAACGTTTCACTTGTTTGGTGAATACCTTTATCAAATGCCCCTTATGGGAATGATTTTAATATAAGGACCAAAAAATCTAATCTCTAAATGAATAACTACGTCAAAGCGGAAAACCAAACATTGTGTATTTTTTTAGTAATTTTAAGATGGATTTTGATGTTTTTTTTTTATAAATGATACGATCATTTTTCTCTCCCTAATGTAGGAGATGGCAACACAGACCTCTTCTCATATATTTAATTTCTTTTACTAATATAAGAATTTGTGACTATGACTGACTAAGTAACATTCATTTTTATTCTAATTTTCATCGCCAAAAAAGTACAGCATCATCAAAGGATTCGAAGTTTATGGAGGGAACGATGACCGGTTGGTCCTGATCTTAAGTTATGAAAGGTAAAAAGAAACAACATCCATGTCGTAAAGGAAGAGTTGTTATTGGTATTATATATACAAGAGTAACACAAAAAAGACATTAAATACTTTATTGTCTAATAATACCTCTTAAGCTAAAAACCGGTAATTACCGACAATTTTTCTTCGACGCGTATCCAAAAGTGTGTTGGCATAAGAAAAAAAAATAGTGACACGTCCACCCACCCTGTCAAACTTCCACAGTTCCCCTGTTCCTGTATGATAATTTTTCATGTTTTAACTATTAAAAATGGTAAGAACTACTTTGATTTCACAATAATAAACGTAACGGAGTGTTTGAGCATATTTCTAAGAGCGGACAAAATTTCCGCCACGTAGTTATATATTTGTCGGCAGTGTGTCATCATTCGTATAATGTCGGCTTCTACTTGATGCAATTCGCGAGTAATAGGTGTTTGTTGTGCTTTGTACGGGATCTCTAACGTGTACCGTTGCTATGTTCCAAAAGCCGTTGCGCCTGGATATCAAGAGGAAGTTGACAGCGAGGTCGGACCGCGTCAAGTGCGTGGACCAGCACCCGTCGGAGCCATGGCTCCTGTGCTCCCTGTACAACGGTGACGTGAACATATGGAACTATGAGACCCACACGCAGATCAAACGATTCGAGGTAACCAACAGTTTCTGCTACAGAATGCTATCCCAATTTAGCTTCCCATATTCATCAACCAAAGCTTGTCTCCTAATCATTGACTCCTAATACGGCTTAAGTTTCAAACTATATTACTTTATAAGTAATGTGGATTACTAGTTATGTATGTCATCATCAATGTGATGGTTGTGTTCCAATAGGAATAAAATTTTAAAAATATTATGTTAGGTTGCTTTTAGATTTGCTTATTTCAGGAAAATATTTTATCAAAACATGCTTAGTTCCTTCTCCATTCAGAATTGTGCAAGACTTCAACTAATAGCTTTTACACATTCAATCACTATAGAGATGACTTATGGCTTCTATTTCTGTTAAAGTAAACATTGAGGTACCAATGTATATTTATGTTTTAGTGGATAGTGATTATAATAATAATAATCTTTTTTAATAAAATGGCTTTGCACTAGAAAGTTATCATGTAGTTTAGTAATCATATCATGTCATGTCAATTATACCATGGGACCTCATTTGAATGTAACTCTGTAATTTTAAATCTGAATCTAAAAATCTTTTAATTTATCTGCCTAATAATTTGTCATATTTCATATGCAATTTTATGTGTTATGATGCTTTATTATCTAATCAACTGACAATAATTTGTTATGAATCTAATTTTAAAAGCCAAGTTTTAATAAAATTTGCTTTAAGAAAAATAAAACCCTTTTGTTTAGGATTAAACTGATAAGAATATATTTCACCAATAGACAAATAAACGTCTTTGTAAACAAAATTAAATAAAAAGTTAAATCACCTCAAAAAAGGGTCTATGTTATGGTCCATATTGCATTAAATTTAATTGAGACCTTATTGAAATAGAATTCAGTAACCTACATATTTTCTTTTCATTAGAAGCTGTTTTATGGAGTTCACAGCTATGATATTAATAAATATAACATGCTTACATTCCATTATCACCATCTGTTAAAACAGAAGTCATTGATGTCGACACATAAACAAATTTCTACTGAAGCCTCACAACACGGGCAGGATATTTACGAAAATGTTGTCATTCTTCTCCTAATAGTAGCTTTGTCTTTGTGTGGCAATACTGGTTTTGTGTGGAATGTTACTACTACTTACGATTTTCTTTTTATTAGCAATCAGCATTGAGTATATAAAATCCATAATAGATATGAAAAATTTATTCTCCCATTTAATTTAACAATAAACAAACAGGAAAGACAGCAATAAAATATTCTGTCTGCTTTTTCTATATTTTAAGTACTACGCTTGCTCTCCTTCAACTTGTTCCTGGAAAAAAAGTAGCCATTGTTTTGCACCCAACAGAGTTACTAGAATTTTGCACTATAAAATGCATTACTATTTCTATTATGACATTAAGTAATTATTTAATGCCTATTTCCATACCATTACCAATTTAAGGACTTCATCATAACAGAATGTTTTTGTGTAGGTATGCGATCTGCCAGTGCGTGCAGCGAAGTTTGTTCCTCGCAAGAACTGGGTGATCACCGGTTCTGACGATATGCAGATCCGCGTCTTCAACTACAACACGTTGGAAAGAGTGCACGCCTTCGAGGCTCATTCCGACTATGTTAGGTGCATCGCGATTCATCCTACACAGCCATATATTCTCACAAGCAGTGGTAAGTATTGTCATAATTTTTGTGTGTTTTTGCAGGTATGCCTCAATGTAAACAGTTGCTAGTTTAGGCAGATGGTTACTATTTGGGAATGAGTAATTGGTCTATTAATGTATGTTCTTCTTCATCAAATAGCTTGGTAACAGCAGCTCTCTTGATATGAACATACCTCAATATAATATGTGAACCACTATCTATAGGTCAACCTAGGTCAATATGCTCACTTGTACCTATTTATTAATATAACATTTACATTCTCTATGTACCATGCATTCATACTCGTATTGTATAAGTACTATAAATCAATTTAGTAGAAATTCTTCTATCAAATCTATAAAAACAAGTTTGCAACACCCGAAATGAGTAGAACTTTTGAGCTGTATACAACTACATACCTGCAAGCAACTATGCTCTCGTAGAATGTTCCTTGATTGCAATTAAATGTTGTCAATATGTATAAATTTCGTCATGCAAGCATGCAATCATTAAAGTATAATTTTAAAGTACGGGAAACTAATTTGATCAATTAAATTGTACTGTTTGGTTATTTTACCTGCATAGAAGCAGCCTGTTTGAAAATCAATACAGAAAGTTATATGTTACGTCTGGTAGCCACGTATTTCAACCTAATCACCTTTTGCAGATGACTTGTTGATAAAGTTGTGGAATTGGGAACGCAACTGGGCGTGCCAGCAGGTGTTCGAGGGTCACACACATTACGTGATGCAGATCGTCATCAATCCTAAGGACAACAACACATTCGCGAGCGCTAGCCTCGATACCACTGTCAAAGTAAGTTTGCATGGGTGTGCTGTTTCCCACCATTATAGACAATTGATTTAGTTCGAATTTCAAGTCTTCGTTTTGTATTGTTGTTAAGTTTGACAGAGTATATATTAGTATAAACTATGCAATTTGACTGATAAGGAAATAACTAATTCAGTAAGCTTGGCTTGTACAGCTTATGCAAATTATTTAAGTTTCCTTGGTAAAGCACGTGGAGATCCACATGGAGATTAAGCAGATGAAATTTCTATAGTTCCTTTCTGACCTTTTGATGACAGGATTTGACTTGAAACTATGTATGTAAACAGGTATGGCAGCTTGGATCATCAATCTCTAACTTCACGTTAGAAGGCCACGAGAAAGGAGTGAACTGCGTCGACTACTACCACGGTGGAGACAAACCTTACCTCATAAGTGGTGCTGACGACCGCCTCGTCAAAATATGGGACTACCAAAACAAAACATGTGTTCAGACATTGGAAAGTAAGTTGAACTTTGTCATAATTAAACTATTGCTGGTTTTATCGATTACCACACAAGAATACTGAAACACAATCCTTAGCACATTTTCATTCATCCTACAATTTGCAGCTGTTATGCCAAGTTATTTCAAATGGTTGCAGTCAATTGAAGTACAAAGAAGCTCCTGCAATAATCTTGAATTGCATAAAAAATATATTTGCATTATTGTGCCAATCTTGGTACTAAGTCATTTATATTTGAATTATCTTATTATTCATATCACTCACATCCTTAACAATTTACCTGTTGCAAGCATAAATGACTTCAGTCTTAATATTACGTAGGTCACACACAGAACGTGTCAGCTGTATCATTTCACCCGGAGCTTCCAATACTTCTGACCGGATCAGAGGACGGCACCATCAGGATATGGCACGCCGGCACATACAGGCTAGAGTCTTCCCTAAACTACGGCTTCGAAAGAGTCTGGACTATATCTTCCATGCA
Organism: Heliothis peltigera; assembly: GCA_958496145.1. Taxonomy (NCBI): domain Eukaryota; kingdom Metazoa; phylum Arthropoda; class Insecta; order Lepidoptera; family Noctuidae; genus Heliothis; species Heliothis peltigera. The sequence continues at coordinate 9,393,315 of OY292321.1, read as the reverse complement.
TGGATCCAATAACGTGGCAATCGGGTAAGATCATCATCTATTGTATCATGTGCTATTTCTTGCGGTTTTAACCGCGTCCAGGAGAAACTTCTTATCCTATATTTTATTCAGCAGTAAGATCTGCTGATTTCCATCAAAATCCGTTCATCCTTAAGTTATTAGTGTGATAAGTCTTAACATAATTATTAATATTTCCTATGTTCACCAGTTACGACGAGGGCACGATTATGATCAAGGTGGGTCGTGAAGAGCCTGCCATTTCTATGGATGTCAATGGTGGCAAGATTATCTGGGCGAAGCATTCGGAGATGCAGCAAGTCAACTTGAAGGCACTGCCTGAAGGTGAGTGCTGTTATTTTCGTACGTCATAATGTGATGTCTTTATAACTAAAGACTCATACACATATCAGACTCGTAATCCTACTCATATTATTATGGAATCTACAAACGACCGTATTTTTTTCATTTCAGGCACTGAAATAAAAGATGGCGAACGCGTTCCAGTGATGGCAAAAGACATGGGTTCCTGCGAGATCTACCCTCAGACTATCGCACACAACCCCAACGGCCGTTTCGTTGTTGTCTGTGGTGATGGAGAATACATCATCTATACGGCTATGGCACTGAGGAACAAGGCATTTGGAACTGCGCAAGAGTTCGTATGGGCTTTCGACAGCTCGGAGTATGCGACCCTTGAAAATTCCAGTACCATAAAGGTGTTCAAAAACTTCAAAGAGAGAAAGAGCTTCAAGCCCGAGTTTGGTGCTGAAGGTGGGTTACTTAATCTGTTTATTATTGTTCTAACTATTAATGAAATTGCTTGTAGTATTTCTAACTTGAGTATGATATGTTATTGTGCATTATTGTCATTAAACACGTCTTTTGTCAAATGTTTTTTCATTAATGTTGATGATTTTTGTTCAGGTATATACGGAGGGTTCATGCTGGGTGTCAAGTCTATCAGCGGTGTGGCATTCTCATTCTACGACTGGGAGAACCTACAACTTATTAGACGGTAAGTTCACACTTGTTAATAAATCGGAGTATATTTCTAATTTTATTTGCACACTGTACAAGTAATAGAACAAAGCGATTGTTTTACTCATGTTTCGGCATCGTGAAGGGTGAGTAGTGACTCATCATGATGTCCAGAATTTGACTGTCAGCCAATTATTAAAATTATAATATCAGTTATAGCTTCCCAAGAACAAGCTATCTCTTTATAGCTATGCGACTGAGCATGATTACATAAGTGCTGTGCGCTAATGGCGAGGCTATGCACAATTATTAAGTTTTAATCTACATAATTAGTATCATTAAAAGATAGTTACATCATGTACTACGAGTGGAATACTGTTTTTGTTACTCTTTACAAAAATTCATCAAAGAGGTTAATAAGAAAATTATAATGTTTTGTGGCTGGCGAAAACATATGTATTTGTATATCGTAAGGTTGGTTTAAGTAAGAAAGTAGGCTTAAAAGTAATCCTGTGTAGAATTTCTACTACAGCGAGTGTTAGGAGCTAAGCGATTCCCTTTGCGACTTGGTTCACCGAAACAATCCTTTACACAATGCGAATGTTGTAATATTTATTGGAAAAATGGATTTAATCTCTTTTTCTGACGATATCGTTTTCCGCTTGGGGCCTTACTTTGAATTCACATTAATTTTTGAAGAAACATTTTCGATAGACCTTTTTGAATTGAGAAACAAACATTTTGAGTTCTCCAGGCTGAGCCTTCCGTACCGCTACCATGGTAAAGTGTGATAGCCATGCTTTATCTATATTATATTACTTTTATATAAAAAATACTTTAGCTAGTACATAATCTGTATAGGCATAAGCAATATATAACGGAATACATAATTGAAGCATTATTATAATTATCACGTTACTCGTATTCGTGGCATGAGGTAAAGTCGCTTGCGTTTTGTGTAATGCATAACTTTTAATATCCTTGGTCACTTCAGTGGAAGAGGGATTTTGCTTCGCGTATTTGACATATTTCTTATTATAATGATAGAGAAGCTGGTGGTTTATTGCGTATATATATACGTCTGAAAATATAAAGAAGTATTCGGAGTGTACGGTTCTGGATTGATTAAAATGAATCAAAATTCTAGAAGGCATCCTTCGTATTCGATCAATATTTGAACTAAATTATATCTCAATAATCATCTTCGGTGTCACACTGCGCACGCATATAGCTAATTTTGTCGCATTTGCTAATTTGCAAAGTTTTTGACTGTGTTCCTTCTGGAGGTCCCTGTCTGTCAGGGCCACGGTAACTTTGACTGTGTATCCTTACTTTCCACTACGTGCGTGTACCCTGAGTTTCTCTATAACACTGTCCGCACGTATGACCTCACAAGCGACTTCACAGCAGCGCATATTATTCTGAACATAATTGCTATTTACGCTGGGCGAAGGGTTTTTAAAAATCTTGAGCTTGCTACACACATTTAAACGTCTGAAGTGCTACCACAACCAGTAAGCGACCACTTGACTGACTAGCTTTCTTTAATAGGGTAGTAGACTCAATTTTTTTGTAGTCTAAATTACATTGTGACGTTATGCAAAACGAAAAATATTTTTTTTTCTGGATTTCATTGAGAAATAAGCTATATATAATTTGTTAAACTTCGTGTCATAATTTGTTTATGTCCAGTAGTATGGGAGATATTATAAGTACATATATCTGACTATATTTCTGATTAATATCAAGTAACACATTGCAGTTTTACAAACTACATTTTTACTCCTTCAAAGTTAGCAAGTCGACTTAATGGCCGCACTCCGACCCAAATGCCGTATACTTACCTTATGAATTAAAAACAGCATAATATTTTTGTATTCTCTTTGCTCGCGTGCAGTGGTCGCATAATGCTCTGCGCTTGTTGAACACTAGTTCATAGTTAACGTTTCTGCGCAGGATTGAGATCCAGCCGCGTCACGTTTACTGGTCGGAGAGCGGTAACTTGGTGTGCCTGGCCACGGACGACTCGTACTACGTGCTCAAGTACAACGCAGCCGTGGTGACGCGCGCTCGGGAGACGAACACCAACATCACTGAAGATGGTATCGAGGATGCTTTTGAGGTAACTATTTTTTGAAATAAATAAACGTAAGTATATAAACCAACCCGCATTGAGCAAGCGTGGTGATTAACGCTCAGTCCTTCTCTGCGTGAGAGGAGGCCTGTGCCCAGCAGTGGGACGATAAAAAGGCTGATGATGATTACGATGAACTATATATAAAAATAGCATTCGGATCGATTTTGGCCAAAAGCAGGCATTCTCAAAGAAGATCAGCCCAGGAGATACGTTATTGTGCACAGATGAACTTGCTCTTCCGTCACTCTCAAAGTCAGATGGTAATGCGAACCGCCTTGGGAGGTAACAGGCGCAATGCCGACGGCTTAGTGTACTCTCTGAAGCACAAAGGTGGGTAGGTATACCCACCTTTGTGCTTCAGAGAGTGATGAGTATGATGGTAATCAATGTTGAGAATCCGGGCTGATTTGTAAAAGTTTCTTAAAACCCACGCTATTTTGGCCCGACGCTACAAGCGAAACCCTACCGCGTGACCACAAAATCAATGGGCAGTTATTATTGCTACTAGTGCCGTAGGAACAACTCCACGTACCTCGATAAATGGGCTATCTAACACTGAAAGAATTTTTCTAATCGGACCCGTAGTTCCTTAGATTAGCGCGTCCAACCAAACAAAGTCTTCTGCTTTAAAATATTAATATGGATCATAGGCATTACAGGTATACTTTTTAAGCCAATATCTACGAATGTAGGTTAATTAATATTGCCGTTTGCATATTTAGTCATTCAAGACCAATATTGTTGAGGCCTGTTAAGACTATAAATTATTTTTTATTTACAGCAACGAATATGGAATAGTTTAATCAGTTAGTCGTGTGAAATAATTTAAAAGTTGTGTTCAATAATGTTACAGGCGCGATAAGGTCTCGCGCTCGTGATAAGCCTGCTAACCGTTACGACACTCTTTATCTACTCCCTGTAATGTTTCAAAATTAACTTATATTCTAAATTATCTGTAGGAATAGTTCTATGGATCGGAACTTCAATAGTAATAAAATGCTTACGACTAAATGGAAGTTTTACAGTGAAAAAGAACTTGATGACATTAATCAACTCGGGCCATATACCATTTAAAATAATTGACACGCGAACAGGTCATTAGCATCGCTGAACTATACTGATAATATTTTCAACAACGACATCAGATACGTATTCGTACAATAAGGATATTTCTATAGTAATGTAAATGAGAAACTAGATGATGATTGTGATTTAATGAGTTGTTAGGAAGTCTGACAACCAGTTTTACCAAGGGGTATCCCGGTCGTTTCATGTACACCTCTGGTACTACACCTCTGGTAGCTGCATCTGGTTAAGAAAATACTAGTGTAATAACCTATGCGTGGGTGCTTTTTTAATTCTGTTGAGGTGCAAACGCTATCAATATACTTTTTCAAAGCAATAAAACTAATTTGATTACTATATAAACGGGTTCTGCGAATGATGAGTGCGGTGTTCCTAGAAAGCTAGTTAAACCATTAGAAAATATCTACCACCAGTTCTTAATATAACTTGTTCTGATCTGATCACCAGGTTGTAGGCGGAGTGAACGAGATAGTGAAGACTGGGCTATGGGTGGGCGACTGCTTCATCTACACAAACTCAGTGAACAGAATAAATTACTACGTCGGCGGCGAGATCGTCACAATATCCCACCTGGACCACACCATGTATATCCTAGGATACGTAGCCAAGGAGAACAGGTAAACACTATGTTTCAACTAATATTCACAAGATAATATGGTGTACTACAGTGTGTTAATTTAGAATCTATTCCAAGTTTAAATTTGAGCAAGCATGTGGACCAAGCCTGTATACAAAATAGCTATCTATAAAATATAAACGCACATCTTATCCTGCTTCCAATATTCACCAAAGTAATTCTGGTTGATGTCTGGCGGTAATGCCTAGGTTTCCTTAATTTTGTATCTAATATGTTATTTATAGAACAGCACCTGGTTAAAATATAGTAAGAAATATCATACATATCGCATTATCCATGTCATTTTGTTTAATTTTTTTTACGAAGAAGTTCACGACATTAATTTGTAACATATTGTATTTCCCTATCCACAGACTGTATCTAAACGACAAGGAGTTGAATATAGTGTCGTATTCTCTTCTCCTGTCGGTACTTGAGTATCAAACGGCGGTGATGCGCGCAGACTTCGAGACAGCCGACCGCGTGTTGCCGACCATACCTCACGAGCACCGCACCAGGGTCGCCCACTTCCTAGAGAAACAAGTATGTTGCACTATGGTCAACGTTACCCCATGAAAGATCCATATAAAATATTTAGTAGTACCGCTTTATAGATTGCCACCAAACTTTGTAGGAACTATTTAGGGTGGATCTAGAGGTATATCGTTAACAGGAAAATAATTGGTATAGAAGAATTGTTTTGTGTCAGCAACTTAACAAGTGATAGCTTATAAGCAAATCGTGATACGCAATTGGGGCCTTTAAAAGTAATTCCCATATCTGAATGAAATAATTCTTGTGTTACGAAGACAGTCGCATCTCTAATACATTTATCCAATACTTAATAATCTCTCACCAGGGCTTCAAGCAGCAAGCTCTAGCAGTATCCACCGAGCCCGAACATCAGTTCGAACTTGCTCTCTCACTTGGCGAACTACGGAGGGCGAAGCAACTTGCAGAGGAAGCGGCCCTGGCCGAAGGAGCCCCGTCCAGATCGTCTTCGGCTCGATGGTCACGACTCGGGGCTGCGGCTGCCGCGGCTGCTGACACCGAACTTACCAAGGCTTGCTACCAGAGCGCTAAGGATTACAGTGCCTTGTTGCTGTTCGCGGCCAGTACCGGTGAGTGAACTTTCCCTATTTGTTGATTAAGCTGTTTTGCTAGACAGAATACTTACCAGACACAAGTCATTATTCCTCTTAACGTTCCGAAACAAAATTTTAAATTTTCTTGATCTACCTTTCCTTTTTTTTTCACAATTTGTTAGAAGAAACTTCTCAGTGTTTATTGGCATACATTCACATATTTGAACGGCCCTCCTAAATATTACAGAAGATACTATATAAAGAGTACTTTAGTGACCTCCATACTTTCCAAGATAGATTTTAATTTGTATACCTTATAATAATTATTTAAATCCAAATGATTATTTGGTCGCAGGTGACAAGTCGTTGCTAAAGAACGTAGCGCAGATGTCATCGGAGGAGGGAGCGGAGAACATCTCGTTTGTTGCCTACTTCATGCTCAATGATCTCGATGCCTGTCTGAACCTGCTTATACAGCGCAACAAGTTACCTGAAGCCGCCTTCTTTGCCAGGTATATAGGAATAAAATATCACCATTATTAGTATTCGTCATGGATATAGAATTTAAGGCACCTAACCTCTGCCAGCAATCTCTCGCTGTATGTCACTCACTCTAAAGAGCTAACATGATGATCCTTAATCTGAGTCATCATAAGCCAATATAAAATGGAAAACAGTAGTGTTAAACACCGGTGGTATACTCACCACGTATCTGTCGCCTGCCGCCTACACCCGACGGTTCGTGACTATGCATAGCCACAAGCGACAGACGCGAGGGTCGAAAAATAAATAAAAAACGGTACACGTAATATTATTTTAAAATATAGTGTATTCTTCCTGATACGTTTAGATCACTCTTTTGAGAAAGACACAGTTACATTAACACTATATGGAATATCTAACGTGATTTTTTTCTTATTGAAATGATTGTGATTTGTCCAGATCATACATTCCATCGAAGATGTCGGAGGTGGTGAAGCTATGGCGCGACTCTACGTCGGCAACAAACAAAAAGCTCGGACAATCGCTCGCCGACCCTGAGCAGTACGAGAACCTGTTCCCGGAGTACCTGGTAATATAACAATACAAATAAATTATAATACAGGAATGTATGAAAATGTATTATTGACCAAAACTGCCTCAAAACCACTTACTTGCCCATTCTCGTACCCTAATTAAAAATGTCTGAGAAATATAGGTACAAAATATACATTAATGATACAGTCATGTGGGATGGGATACGTAGATGAGATTAAAATCATAGAATTTTAAATAGTCATAAATGCACTTTATTTGTTTGTAGCCAAAGATAGCTTTTCACTATTACATATTTATTTCAGCAATCGTTAGACCTGGAAAGATTTCAGCGCGAATACGGGTACGAGCAGAGTTGTCTGCTGGCCAACTTGCCCGAGGACTCAAAGACGTGCAATATCGACCGCGACCTAGCTGCCGAAAAGGCTGAAGCAGAAAAGCACGGCTTCAAACTGCAGCCCATTGCGCCAGCTGCGCAAATAACCAATGCTGCTGTTCCAGAAGCTAGTTTACCCCCGTCAGATTGGTAATAATCCTGTGTAATATCGTTAAATACAAAGATCTGGTTGTTTGTTTGTATTAAATAGACTTTTAAACTACTGAACCGTTTTTAAAAATTCGTGCACTGTTAGGATGTTACGTATGTGGCATATATTTTTTATTTGTACTTTTTATAATCTAATTTTATTCTTAGTTCATATAGTAAGGTATTACGTAAGTAAACGGCATTCGCTCCGTGTAATAAAACACTGGTACTCAGCCGCAACTGGTTTGATTGGAGTTGGGAGAAGGCTAGATAAATTAATCCTGTTATGTCTGCACAGCCCTACAAGTGACGTCCCCAGCAGTAAAGCGTTGGAGCAATCGCCGCAAGACTCCTCCACACCCGTAAGCAAGAAGCGGAACGATTCGCTCGACATCATGGACGAGCTTGAGCGCGAGATAGACGACATTATCCTCGACAGTGCGGTCGACAGCGTGGTATGTTCTTGACACCGAAGTTGCTATATATATGTACATCTTGATATTCGATCTTAATAATATATTTTCTGAAACAATTTCATTGCGTTTGTGTGTAGCTAGATGGAGTGACTAGCTCTCTTGCAGCGTGCGCAGAAAGCATCATTCAAATTAGATGGCATTCCGTCATAATATTGATACTACCATAAAAATAAACAAAGTTTACAAAGGAAGAGTTAGACGCAATTTATGATTATAGGTAAACGTGAATGAACTAAAGTTAAGATGACTGAGAGGTCAGTCGTCCTTACATATTTATTAAATAAACGAGAGATTTCTGAGCCGAATAATTTGATGACCACATTTTATAGAAAAACGTGTGTCTTGCTGTCAATGTCACCTTTCAATGACAAAATATTGGCACTATTATTGTGATGCGCCCGCTTGTGACGAATTTAGATTTGCACGTAACAAACGCGTTCAAGTTTATTTGTCACACTTTTTGTGATATATATGATAATAAGTATGAAGAACTTATTTATTGTAATCTTAATTTTCTGATTCCCAGTTTTATGTAGTAAACAAAATACTTCGCTATGGATTAGTATAAGTATTGCCATGGAAAATATTTGTAGCTAGTTTCCGAATAGTTTTTAAACGTTTAACGATAGAGAAAAGTTCTAAGAAAATTTTAAGTTTCTAAATATGTGATAAAATATTGTTTTCATTGTTTCAGGATCTGTCGGATGATGCAGATTTCATGGACTAATTTTTAAGTGTATTATTATTATAATTGTTTATTTTATATAACAGTACAGATCATAAAACTATTGTACTTCATAAAGTGCTAATTCCTTATAAGATTAAAGTATTATACAGATTTGCTTTTTGATGTTTTTTTGTGTGAGTTACCTACCTTGACATTAGATGCTAAGATTGTTCGACAAGTATTGTGGTACATGCGGTGCTATTCTAAGGTCAAAACGCCGAGAGTGGCCATCAAGCGTCATAGGCCCAACAAGTCATTGATTTCGTAACTATTGGATTTATTATTCTGCCGATTATTTTCTACTTATAGTACTTTGTAGAGATAATATGTGTAGTGTTTACACACTGCCTACACTCGCGGCGATCTCGAGTCTAGTCTTAACATTTTGTATAGTAGCTATTATCTGTTACCAAAAAAATATATGAAGTCTAATTACCGCTGTTAGCAATGTAGGGGAAAGTTAGAAGTGATGTGCAGTTGTTTTTATCGAAATGTATTCTTATCAATTATAAAGCATACAATCCAAAGTCTCATCAATCAATAAATTTTAATCTCCAAACTGCATATCTAGTGAACCAGTAATATTTGTCTGGGTGTCGCATTGAGTTCATTCGTAGTTTCGCGAGACGAGATTACCTCACGCTGTCGTCTGTAATGCCGGGTTTCCTGTTTAGTCCACTGGCGTTAAATCAGTCAGACGTGCTTATTAGACAACTACGTCCAATCTAAATAAGAGGAACCTGGGTTCAACCTCTTATTAAGGAGCACTTGCCTCTGCAGAGTCGCGCGTTTGAGCTGGAATTCTGAATAAAGCGGCAGTTGCGCGGTGGTCTTGCATTTTGACATACCAGTTGATTAGTTAAATTCTTTGTCAATTTTTAGCTACGAGTATTAATAAGCTTTAAAATTGTTCCTAATTGGTTCCTGATCACTTTTATGTTTCGACCCCTATGATTTAACTTGGAAAATTGTACCACCGATTACCTAGTACCCAAGTACCGATGTATGAAACGCACTGCTGAAATAAATACGGCCTTATTAGTGCTTGGAAGTAGACCCAGGCTTTTAAAGCAAATCTTGTATTCACGGAAAGTGAAGTAGAAATAGGATCGAGTTCTACCCTTCTGGTCGGTGACCTAAAAAAAATAAAAAAAAACATGTGTTTAAAAAGGCATGTCTTATTAAAAATAACAAATAATGCAACAAATGCGAGGTGGGGAACTAGGAAAAATCTTAGTTTCCTTGTAAGGTTCCGTTAAGGAGGACACTCGTATCATATCAATCGCATAGCAAACTATTGCCAGTTTAGATTAGATTGGCAAAAGTTTGGTTGTAGATGTATGCATGTGCGGATTAGTAAAACTATCGCCTGTCGGATACATTGCTTTTACGAGTTTAAGATAGATTTGAAAGGCTTTTTTTCTGTCCTTTTATATTTCAGGTAAACATGAAAGTGTAGGTATGCAATATAGACTTTTTCTGGTTTACAATAACGTGAGTTCGTAAAACTGTATTTTCCGTTCTATATTGTCCGTATTCCATATTGACGTATCGAAAAATAATTAAGTTTGCCATGTTGCGAATTTGTGGTTAGTTTGGGGTTGTGTTTTTGCGGTTCAAAACACTGATTAGCTGCGACAGTGATACACTTTCTTTGCTATCCTGAAAATCCACGGTGAAGACTGCAGGGACAGTCATGAAAATAACTTACGCACTTACCCATAATTTACGTCATTGGTGTATTTGTCCCAGGTTCTTACCGCTTTTGATTGAATGAATTGATCGAAGACATGAAACTTGAACACTTAGATAAGTGGAAAACTTACTTTGGTGTTGCTTGCTTGCTAGCTTAAGTTACTCATGATGCTATGCAGGAACTAAGTTTACGTCTAGTATATATAATAATAAAAAAGTTTATTTATTCCTCCATACACTAATCGTAAAAGATACTTGACAGTACACAGTAAATTTGTGAGAGACTGGCACCTCAACTAATCCAAAGCCTGTGTTTTAGGATACCTTGGACTCCCTCTAAAGGAAAATATATTAAAAACCCTTGATCGTGATGAGCTCGACAATTATTCTATCCGATATTTATTTTGTAATATTTTTTTTACACTTTCCTGATCAGGTTAAATGAAGCGGTCGGCAACTTATATCGAAGAACTAAGAAGCTGTAGGTAAGTATAGGCACCGAAGTTTGGGGCTGAAACCTTACAATAGACGTTACTTCTTACTCTTTACCAAAGATTGAGATTATAATAGGTACTTTTATACTTGTCTAGTTAGCCTATCAATGTTTTTCGGACGACAGCTTTCATCGTGAGAGACATAGACTGATGTTAAGGGCTTAGCAAGCCCTGCCTCGGTTACTTCAAACCCGATTCATGACCTCTGACAAGTAAGTGTAACAAAGGCGGTCCATCGAAGAAAAAGTTACCCCCACGGCCTGCTAAGCACGAGGGCTTATTTAAAATAAGCAATAACACGAGTCGAACCTCGAAAATAAAGTAGTTAGGTATAAGACGTAAAGGAAACCTACTGGCCTACGCATCATTTTTATCCGATTCTTTTTTATGTTTGATCGCGGATATCTTCCTCGTTCCTTATCACTGCCTATCATATCAGTGAAAACTGTTGTTAATTTAACTTATTAATTAACTACATATTGTCTAATCGTAAAATCGTTCTATCACATTTATAAACCTATCAATGTTTGAGCAACCGTCACTATTTTGTAGTACCTATGATTTTCCTAACAGCGACAAATCAACTAGTGAAAAATGTTTGCCGTAGCCGGAAAACTGGTAACGAATAGGGCTGTTTTTATCTGAGAAGCTGCGTGCGCGCCGGCCTTTCGACTGCAGTCACCTGTGAACGCGCGCGCTCCTCGCTCCTCGCTCATGCGCTCTCCGTGACAACTCTACGTCGATATTTATTACCGGTAAGTTACGTTTACAAGGTTAACTTTATAACAAAACAAAATAATCGTATCTTTAAACATTTTTTCTGCTTTGCGACTTTTTAGTGTTATTTTATTATTAGGTTGTATCTATGTTGTCTTTAGGTTTTGTAAATAATTTTATGAGCGTTGAGCATATATTACGTATTTTTTATTTTTATATATATATTTATTTTTTATATCAATCGGATGTGCATAATATATAATCCGACAGATAATAACGCATTTAATTAAAATAAGTTACACATAGATAATATTGAAGTTATTCATTTGACAAAAGAAAAGTTAAAGTTAGAAGGCCAAAATGCCCCAGGTTAATTAAAAATTCCTACGTACGTTAAAGCACGCTGATTACCTTCAATATTAACGAGCACTTATTATGCACTATTAATTTAGTTTCATGATTAAGATTGATTAAGAACTCATTTTAATAAATGAATTACATACCTTAAAGTTTAATCAGAATTGTCTCAGTACAGTATAGTTAAAAGCTACAAAATTTTACCTACTTACCAGTTACCCGATCACGATCTCAAGAAGGCAGTTTATGTAGATATCAAAAGCAGTTTACCTTAAAGAAGGTAGGCACTACTTGAAACTTTTTTTGAAAAAGTTAGGTATGTACAGATTAATAATATTAATTTTATGTAGCTACGGTTAGGTCAGGATCTACACCACATATTTCAATAAATAAAACCTTTATAAGAAGGTATTATCATAATTAAAGGGTTTTGGTGCCCTTTTTGATCTTTTAGGCAACATGATGTTTTGATAACATGCTCCATTCTTAAAATTAAAAATACATCCTTTACATTTTGTGTGAGAATTGTTTCTTTTAATTTGAAATTGGAAGCATCACAAATAGCTGCTACCTCGTGTTTGGGCTTATTTTATATTCGTATGAATGATTTTTCAGTATGGGTATGAAGTAAGGTATATGACGTAAATTTTTATGATGATTTTGGACCTAAGCTCTGAAAAGTAAGCAATAAGAGGGTGTCACCAGACGTCGACTAAAATCCACTTTTGTTCTTCTTGCGAACAACCCGCAGCCACCTCCTCCCCCCCGGTTGTATTTCAGTCGTACGTAAGGCCTAGCTTTGGTTTAAAAGCCTTATAACAGAACACATCTTCTATATCTACCACTTAAATTTACCTAATCTGTATGTAAAAAGTGTGCTTTAGTTTAAGCATGCTTCCGTCCGCTAGCCTTGTTAGTTTTTCCTGTCAACATTCGAGACAGAGTAGGTAACTCAAATGATCGTGAAGATTAGTGACTCAATCCAAAACAATTGAATATATGTACCTCACGAGAAGCTTTGTGAAAAGTTTATATCAATATTAATGATTTTGGAAATGGGCTGCCAGTTAAAAATAAAATTTAATAAATATTAATTTAGAAACATAATAGTCCATGCTTATTAATAAATTTACAAAATGTTTTATTTATTAAAAGCATTTATTTATATCCCCTTAAGTATTTACTGAAAAATTGGTTTCTACCAAATCAAGAATTACTGCTAGGAATAAATAGGTAGGTACCTACGTGTTGTAGGTATACCTAATTGTAGTAGTTACTATGTTGTGTCATGCACTCTGGCCGTGAACTACGCGATAGCGCAATTTGTAATTGCCTGATTTCATGCCCGGTGATATTTCTCATAAAGATATGAAAACTAAAAAGTTACATTACATTTTTTATTAAGATTGATTAAAAATGAAAAAAATATGGTATTACAAATACAAAAAAAAAATGATTTGGAAGGAAGCGTCCCTATAAACCAAATTTAACGTAAGTTTCAACATTTAAGTTTTCATAGTTTCCTAAAGACAGGACCCCACCGCTACTGGCTCTAGAAAAAAGGAACAAATTACTTTCGATTATTCTTAAAATAACCGTAAAATTGCAACCTTTGTGGGCGAACAGCAAGTTATTGACTAGTGTACGCATTTTAGCGGAATCTCGCAACATTCTGTATAAACATGTCTAATATTCAAACCGAACTTATATTACTTATACTGTGCGCCTTCAGAAATTTGTATTGTATTTTTCCCATATTAGGTTGAACAGTTGGTATCGTGCAATCGAAAACGAGCCTAAAAAAACGAGTTTAAAATAAATATGAGCATGCTTGTACTTTAGGGATGAAAGTAAAGGGAGTTTGCAATAAAATTGTTCTTGGGATAAAGAGTTTCACATTTCAATATGAGGGTTCCAAAGTAGTTTAGGAGGCGAGATAAAACATGCGTAGGTAATATGTAGCGAGATACATTAATTAAATTCATTAAAAAGCCTCTCAGGTGCCCATTTAACCTTCTATACTACTTACTCGTAGTAAACTTCCTGATTATTTTTAAAAAATAATTAATGATCGTTGCAATTAAATTAAAATATGTACTATTCAGGTATGCAAACATCAATTGACAATCAGGTTAAAAGTTAAGCCTAAAAACCTTTATCTGTCTGTTTTAGGTATCTTTTATCCTCAATTCAAGTCCAACCATTTACGTATTTTTGAAAATGTCCTTTTTTTTGAGAATCTGAATGATGTAGGTATATGAAGGATCGTAACTGTCATATCTTTGCTTAGAAGGGTTGCAGTCCCGCAGTCCCTCGGAAAAAAATAAGACAGCCGAGGCTTTGTCCCGATTGCATGATTCAAAGTGGCATTTAGCTTTATTTTTTTCCTTACAAACTCCTTGAATTATTTGAATAGTCAGAACAGGCGCTAGGGACGAAGCAAGTTATATCGCACACCAAGGGCCTAGTGAAGTCTTTGTATCTATTCTAGAAATAGTATCAATTCCTATTATTATTTTACACGATTTCTACATAGATCTCATTAATGTTATTTACATTCTATTTATTTATGTTCATTAATGTTATTAGGTAGAGTATGCTGGAACTGTTTTTTAAAATGTTTACATCTTATTTATACTCATATTCATTGCTAATAAATACTTTCTTTCTTTATTAAAATTAACATTAAACCTTAAAACCGGCATAAAGCGTACAAAATTGAGATAAAGAAAGTTCAGGCTCCTTTTCGTGTAATATGTTACACGTGTTTCGTGAACACAGCCCATTTTTGATAAAAATTATACTATCATACATATATGCCTGTTTTCAATTCGCTACTTTTTCTAAAGACACCTGATTCAACAAAAACTTGATAATAAAGCCTTTTTGCACAAACACCTAATGATTTATGTTTTTTCAATACACTTTGTACTTGAAATATAATACTTGACTCTACTTTGCGTCTGCGGGCATGTCTAGTGTTATTTACTACACCAGTGTTTTTTCACTTTATATTTCACAATCTTAGTTCTGGTGAAATTCGTCGCTCCGTCGATGTTGACTATAATTTTGAAGAGAGTATCATAATTTATTATTTTATGAATACTAGACTATATTGTGATTTTATTGAAAAATCATTGCTAGTATCAAAAAACTGGGTAGCATTAATTTGTAATCTTAGTTTTAAATTTTTGCTATTGTCATTGTTAAAGGCTGTCTGGAGGATAACATGGTTCGGCACACGAAGGATATTAACCTGAGATATTAACATATTAACATTGACATTTGACAGTAATGGCAACCTTGCTACACTTGTATTGAATACTATTGAGAAAACGTTTTTGATGAAGATATCTGTATAGAAACAATCGATTCAAGTACTCAAAAAGTAAATTTGCAATATTAGTCCTCCGGCCACTTGCGTGCCAGCGAGTGTCGCAGCTGACACGAACAGTATTGAAGTGGGCAAAGCTAAATCAAACAAGGCTGCACTCGAGTGACGGGTCTTGCACTAGATTGTCAGCAACGTTGTTCAATAAATTGACATTGTTTAATCTCTCTAAGAATGTCCTGTTGAACATGTAAAATTACCTAAAAGGTAGAAAAAATATATCTACACATTCTTTGTCCTATGATATAGGTACATAGTATAAACTAAAATAATTTCAACTATTTGCCAACAAATGCACACACATACACAGCTAGGTACAGACGCCAGCACTTCAACCTCCCTAAATATGTCGAACTGCCTTAATAGATTTTCAACCTTATCACAATCGTTAATATTCGAGACAGATTAAGGTAGGTTTATCTGTCTGTCCCATTGCAATTAGATTGGGTTGTAATTCCAACACATATTTTTTTTATGATATTGATTTTGAAAAGTTCTTTAAATGTAATCTATAGTAGTATTAATAAGAGGAAAGACTTGATAATTCGGATTGAACAAGCTGCGAAACTACTTGAGTTTACTGATTTAAAAAATCTTCCACTCTTGGGAACCTTTTTTTTATTGGGGATAAATGGACTATCCTCCGCCTGGGAGAGGCGGAAGGGTGTGCCGGACTCTTACCAGCTAAAACCATCCCGGAGTCTCCTCGCACGCGCGCCCGGGGTCGCGGGAATCCAGATTCTTCTGTCCGGGCCTCGCTTCCTGCATGGGGTAGTGAGGTGTTAAACTACACCGTGCATCGCCTCAGAGGCGCCTCCGCCTCGGTTCTATCGAAAAGGGGGGCACTTCCCCAGGTCCCTCGCCCCTGGACCCGTACTCTTAGGGACCTTAGTTATCCCTGCTGAACATAGGCTATGTTTTATCCAGGTAC
Organism: Heliothis peltigera; assembly: GCA_958496145.1. Classification (NCBI taxonomy): domain Eukaryota; kingdom Metazoa; phylum Arthropoda; class Insecta; order Lepidoptera; family Noctuidae; genus Heliothis; species Heliothis peltigera. The sequence continues at coordinate 9,377,064 of OY292321.1, read as the reverse complement.
TGGTACAAGTTTTCCGGGGACGCGGCAGTAATCGCGAGATAGTGTTAGTATACTATACTTATAGGTAGATTTAGTAGGCCACACCAACAAATGACAGAGGTATATTTTTATCTTTGGTGCATTACGTTTAAAAATTTAAGGAAAATTTTTGTCGGTTGTTGCCTTGCCTTGGTGGGTTTTAATACCGGTTACGTCTTGTACCTGATAACATGATACCTACGTTACCCTTTTGCGATCTGCATATTGCATTTACATACCAACCTGCATTTTGTTATGCACTTCATATATTAGGGGTTACACAAAAAACATTATGAGTACCTAAGTAATATTTTTAACGAACTTCCCAGCAAAAGCATTTTAATGTAAAATGTTACCTTGGCGAGACCGTATTTCTCGTATTGTCAGAAAGTTACCTCATCGCATTTAAAGCTACTTTCCATCTCTACTTGCTTTAACTTCGCAAGCCTTACCCATAGCTTTGTCAAATCAGCCATTTTAAATCTGTTTACCAAGGTCCAAGAAATTTAAATACCGAACTAAATATAAAAAAAAAATTGACATCAATAAAATGACATCAAGAAGCCCTGGACAAGGCCTTCTTGTCCTCCAAATCAACAAATTTTACATTGTAGTGTGGTTCGTGCAGGTACTTGTCACATAAAGAGCAAGATACTTATCATTGAGATAATCTCAAGTGGCTATCATAAGACTACCAGCCAGCATTGGTTTTATAGAGATTGCCTACATTACTGACAAATTGATAGAAATAGTGTCTATCTATAATAGAGTGTCTTTAATTCAGTCGAGGAGATTTTGATAAAGTAGGTCGAACTTCCACACTACCTAGGTATTGTCATCTAAGTCAATATGTTTACAGTGGCAACACAACCAGCTTCGAAATTGGTGCTTAGTTGTACATGCATCTAAAAAATAATAAATTTGGCTTTAAGTTCTCTTAACTTTTTTTACATTCTTCAGTATTTATTCTATTCAATCATCAATTTATAAATCAAAATATTTATCATAGCTGTCAGCTGAACATCATTATTAAGGTTTCTCTCTCTGATACCCTAACCACCCGTAGCTTGGATCCTCTGCCTGATATCAGTGGTGACCGACCTTTTTTATATTTTTAAATGTATTTTAAATTTAAAAATAGTTATATTGTTTGTTTTATTCATCAGGCTAAGTAATAATAGTGCAATGTTGAACGCACGCCTCCTTGTCTGCCTGTACTCATTATACTGTACTCGTATAGTATAATCGGAACCTATCTTAACGAATTCCATCGTTTACTTTATAATTAACTAGCTGTTGCCCGCGACGTCGTCCGCGTGGGCATTAGGATTAAACATTCACCCCCCTTCCCCCCGTAGTGCTAGCGTGATATTATGTAGCCTATATGTTGACCCGACCTCTTAGTTATATTCATGGCGAATTTGAAGCAAATCCATGCAGTTCTTTTCGAGATTATCCCGGACATACATACAGACAAACAGACAAAAATTCTAAAAACTATATTTTTGGCTTCGATATCGATTTTAGATCACGCCCCAATTATTCTTTTAAAAAAATATTCAATGTTTTTGTTAAGTGTACCAGTTTATGTCAATGATACATGGGTGCGGAATGTACTCGGGACCCGTTTGCCTCGTCTTTTGCAGTTGTACAACGTCACGCATATTAACCTTGCTGCCGTGTATTTGTTTTATTAGGGAACAATCAAATGACGTTTCAGATTTTACGTAAATCTTAATATACATACGTATATAGGTATGATATTTATAGCATAAGGCTGTGTTTTGCCGTTAGGTATACATATATTAATTTGCCGAAACATTGACAATTGGTGCTAAAATGATACATCATCCATCCTCAGGTCTTACAATAGGCACTTATCGGTTCATAGCACCATCGTGATGCAAATGGCTAAGACGCTCAATTATATTGCAAGAAAATATGTACTCTCATTACGGCGAAAGACTAGAAGAAATTGTAACAGGTATATAATATTACACAATTTAAATTATGTTTTTTATATACCTTATTATATACCTTGTTAACTGTTAAAATTGAGAGATTATGGCGATCCAAATTGACAGTTATCTGGTCACGTAATAGCAGGAAAAAGCTTCGAAATAAAAACAAAAAAATATATATTTTGAATTTTTCTTTGATTGGATATACAATAGTAGGTAAGTAGACAGCTATACAACATGGTAATTACCAGACGGTGTCACGGAGAAACATTGCGAAAATGCAATGACAGTAAGAGCTTGTTTCTATGGGATCTACACACAAAGTATGTCGAGGTTATTCTGTGTAGTTGTAGTTACTTGCAGGCCCTTATAAATTATAAATTAACTACTTAAATCGCAAGGGAAACAAGGAGCCATCTCTTTTCGGCACCGTGTGAAATCGTTGCTAAAAACTTTTGTAAAACTCATTCACCCACTACTTTAAAGACTACCTATATTAAAGGCGACCTACTTTAAAGAATTAAAAATAAACAATGAATGGGAGTGCTTTATAACTGCTTAGATTAATAAACAGCAGGCACTGAAAAGCTCTAGTTTTTTAATGACCCAGAAATAAGAAAATCGGAAATTATTATAGACACTTAACCTAACTTATTGAGAATTAACACGAGCTTTACTGTATATAAGTTTAAGTATAGTTTGACCGGCTTTAATAGCATCGTTATAATAAGGTGCGTTAAATATTTTCATACTCCCATTATTTTGGCTATAGTCCCGAAAGTTAAAGTCTGAGGAAACAGTAGACTTTAGCCATCTTTGGAATGGATGCCAATCCGTCCGAGAGCTGGAGCTGCCTACAGTATGTCGGTTCCAACGGCTCTTATTTAACGGCTTATATCCAAAGGCGAATTAGATAATGCAATAAGTAACAATAAACGCGAATTCCGCATGTACGTGCTTCTGAAATGGAGGTACTACTGCCTAGCAACAAATATTGAGCTGACTCCAATCTTCTCTTGAGAAATAATATTTTTGCCTTTTACTTTTCCAAAGTCAGAGGCAGAATGCAGGATTGACGATTTGACACTTTAAGTCCAGGTTTATTCTTTAAACAAGATAGACTTAAAAAGTACATAGAATTTTGAACATGATCATTGAAAGTCAACATTAGGTACCTAAAAGACTGTTTTCCTTACAAAGAAAACATCCGAAATGATTACGCACCCGTGGTTTTCCGTACTCGTGCCTCTTAGTACGAGAAGAGGTTTTGGCGCCATTGTTTGTTGTTGTCGTTTAGACAGAAGATGCTCGTCGATCGCTATCACATGTATCAATCTAGTTACCTACATTCAATTCCTATCAGTTCCCGTAACTTGTACACAACTTGGCAGATCAATATCGCCAATCTGTCAATCATTAATTATCTCAATCTGAAAAAGATGTGAAATTTACTAGTTTTTATCTTTTCCACTGTTGTGACTCATGGAATTTTTATTCAAAGGCTAATCAAAACATTATACCTATACATACTTAATATTCAAGGTTTGATATCTCGTCCGTTGTAGAGGAAAGATGAAACTAGTTGAGATATCAGGATAATGGGTCCTACATCCTCTTCCTTGATTATAGCATTCATTCTTAAAAACAATTTCAAAATAGTTAAGTGATAAGTACTGAAATAAAACTTAAGATATCTAATAGTTTTTAACATTGTTTATTATAAAACCTTTGACAAAAATCCTACGAATAAGAAAGGGCACAAAAAATTGGTCTATTCGTTCCCACCCAAAAGGTTTCAAATTTAGTTAAAACTTTCAATATTTGGGTCACAAGAACTGTAAATAAGGTGTAACGGTATAACAGTATAATTCGATTCTGTTGTCTGTTCACATTGTTTTGGGAAATAATTAACTGGAACTCAAGAAGTAGGTACTCTAAGCAGATATATGATGCACAGTTGTCGACAACGTGTTACTGACCTCATTAGCGGAGAACCAGGAGAATACTTATACTTAGTTCAGATTTAACGATAGGTACTTGTTCAAAAAAACATCCATTCAACACATACGAGTAAAGATTAAACTTAATTTGTTATAAAACCTTTTTCCATATACACACATAGTACCTATATCTTCTTTTGTATGAGAAAGTAATCAGTATTGAAACAAGAAAAATGACATGTTTATTCTATTATGTCAAAAAGGAGGTATTCAATAATATAGGGAACCGTCCTTCAAACCTTCACACGATAGTTTTGATATTCTCATTCAGTCCATTGTTGCAGTCCCACACTGCACTGAAAGTCTTTCAGACAATACAATTTACGCTATGAAAATAAAATATCATTACTTTTTACTAGCGCAAGAAATACAGGACGAGCTCATGGCTCGCTAGCAGTCGCACTGGTCAATCGATCATAAGGTTAAGCAACTCTTCCTGTAGTCGGTCCGTGGATGAGTGTATGTCATAATGAGTTTATGTCTTGGAAGGCCTGTTAAACTGTTGCTCCCGATGGTCACTTGTAGGTACATCGTTGGCAGTCAACTGGGATTACTAAGGGGTATCGAGTTACCCGGGTCACTTGGATTAGACAGGAAGCCGACCCAACGTTGTTGGGAAAAGGCTTGGCCGATGATGATCAATAGCAACGTACTTTAGTAAATATTTAAGGCGTCTCCCGTATTCCCTTTTGTTGGGTAATATGTAGCATGTTTTCCTGTGTGGCCTTCGTAACAAAAATCTATATGTGCGGAAAAGTGTTGAATATTATACTTAAATGTAATGAAGATATCATTATATTCTCATTTGCATGTTTAGATAACTAAATTGTCCATTTCCTCTTGCCAAAATTATATGGTCACCAGCACCAGCCAGCATGCGTCGTTAGTTAAATAAACAATAACGCAAGTTCAAAAATATTGCGTATTGTGTAAAATAATTCGAACATCAAAACGAATATTGTAATAAAAAAACCCGCCAACGTGAACTTGAAAAATGTCAACTAACAATTTGACAAGAAACAAACGAATATATTTTTTTTTAATTTGTCTTATTAATTTTCTTGGTGATATATGTATTTAATGATTAATAAGGATTTGCGATTATATGTATACTCTAATTTAGGCATAAGTACCTTCATTTATCACTACTGAGTTAATAATCCTGCCTAGTCATCCGCCTAGCGTAAGGATATTCAGTTTTGATATTAAAGATTATATTTTATAAGGTATTTTATTTTTATAATATTGTGATGTACCATTTTGGAATCCTCATGATGAGTCATTTTAGATATATCCATATTGCAGAAACCACAAATTGCCGTAGTCTAAAGTATTGACAGACCGCACATGATCCAATGATGCCCACGTTTCGAACATACATATTCTTTATTACTACTTTCTATAATAAATGCACAAAAACAAAATATAAGCTCGAAAAACATAACCCTGCTTGGCAGTCGGGTAAAAATTAACGACATGATACTTTTTCTAAAGTGTGCCCATAAGACGCAATACATATCTATTTACTTTAAAATTATGACATCAGTTATGTTCACTTATGCTTAAATAAATAGGTAGGAAGGTAATTTTCCATGGAATCGTAGCCTGTCTATCTTTTTAGTTTTTAAATCAAGATAATCGAATGAGTTGAATTCATGTTTGCACACTATTGATGTAGCTACCTACGAGTGTGTCATATCTTCAAACCATCATGTTAATATCTTATATAGGATTTGATCTTCCAAATCTGAAGTTGATAGTGACTATTAAAACTATGTTAACAGCTGATATGTCACACGTATTATTCGGAATTAAAATACAAGAATAAAATGTACTTTGAAAACGGAACTTACATTTCTTCAACACTGATTAAGTAGCATTCGCAGGAATAACAGACAACTTGTTGTTTATTTGAGTTGCGAAGGGAAAAGTTTGTAAAACTTCCCGGTGTTAGGTTAAACGGAAAAGTTTACAAAATAATAGAAATTGAATAGGCAGGTACTCCGATTTGCGTCAGAGCACCTGAGAGATTACTCAGGCTGGCTTTATATTTTCCTCAGAATGCATAAAGTATAAACTGTAATAATTTCTCGGTTGCTCTTCTACTAACTAACTAGAAAGATACTTTGACTTCATTAGGCCACCATGGTTCAGCTAGTCTAGAATATTCTATTCCCAAAGCATCTCGCCAATCAGCGCACAAAGTGACCTTACTGTGATAATGACCCAATTATTTTATCATGGAACAGGCAACACTTGCAACAGTGCAATGACTCGCGACACTCAGAGCACAATGATCGTGAGACGATTGTTGAGAATAAAGATTGAATCAAGCACATAAATGCATGCATAATGCAAGTTCAGGAAATGTGTTACTATGTTCGACGCCGGTCGCTCACGCGCTGCTTGGTAAACGACATTCTTCCCATAAGTAACATAATAATCTTTAATATTTCTTCAAGATGAGGACTTCGTGGCTAAGCAACAGCTGCAAGGGTCGATCGATCATGAGGTTAAGCAACGCTTGGCGCCGTCGGTCCGTAGATGGGGGTGACCATCGTGTCAAGACGAGTTTCTCCGTGTTTCGGAAGGCACGCTAAATTGTTGGGTCCTGGCTGTCATTTGTGCATACTGTCAGTCGTTACGGTTAGTCAGAAGCCAGAAAGTCTGACAACCCAGTCTTACCAATGGGTCTCGGGTTGCCCAGGTAACGGGGTTGAGGAGGTCAGACAGGCAATCGCTCCACTTAAAACACGACCCCAATATACCTTGGGAAAGGACAGATGATGATGAGATGTATATTTCAGGATATAGTGACTATCAGTTATAGCGGGCATTGATACGGTTAACTTAATAAGTGCACTTGGTACGATGCACAGTTGTCATCAGCTGCGGACATCTGACCATGATAACAGAGTTGCGATTATCTCTAGTAAGTACAATACATAGGTAGATAAAGGAAAGGTTGTTGAGGTTGATATTGGGTGTAAGGTAGCTTCGTCTACGTCAGCTTACGGCTGTCACTTCAAACGAGAGTAAGACTTATCAGCTAGTGAGACTTTACCTTTCCTTGTAGTATGAAGTTGAACTGGCCACAGGGTAAGACATTTTCTATTAAATTATAATAATTGTAGTTATTAAATAACGCTTCCGTAACTTTAGTATATGAGATATGGGAATACATTTTAATTCAATACAAAAATATATTAAAGCCCTTTAAATATATTGTTAAATATATTCCATAATTGTTAAATACCAACATACGAGTATTAGTTAAATTGTTATCTTGGCATATGAAGTTAATTCCTTTTAGATTTAAAGATATTAAGTAACCAATTATTTCGTGATCTGAACATTTCAATAATTAATTTAATATATCCTTACTGGTTTTACAAATCGTGCCAATTTTGATAATATTCACATGTACATATGTTTTCTAAACCTACACTATTGAACTACTAACCCTTCTATTCGGTTAATTCCACCCATTAATAAAATTCAAATTCCGTTTACTCTTATGTATCTCAGCAGTGGTTTGTTACACACATTGGTTCGAGTTGTACTTAAACTTATGCAGACTGCCATCACAATGCTATTGCCTTGTTTATTCCCTTTTGTCTGTCCGTCCATCTTAGTGGTACTTCTACTTCATTATTTTTCCTGTAATTTTTCCATTATAATGTCACTTTAGACTTATTTCACCTTATTAAGAAATATATACCTTATTAACTACCTTATACTTTAATAATACCTTGATTAATGGCTAGTTGTAAACCATCATTTTGAAGAAAGTTAATGGTTCAATCACACATTGCATTAAGGCCAGTATTTTTTAAAACAACGTTTAATAAAAAGGTGGCATTCGATTGTCTTAACAATAAAATGCCGTCGGCCTTAAAATCGAGGCATAGAAATAGACGATTGTTACTGAAAATATTTACTTAAATAACTTTGATGTTAGGTTGTTATTTTACCAAAGGTTTTACTGGTAAATATTTGTTATAGTCGGTTTTCTGGTAGTTCACAGGTAAATGTTAATTATTTGTAGTGATGGCTCTATAAATAAACTGAAGCACAAAATGTGTCAACTTTAAAAACATTGCAAACGGAATAATATTTAGTAAGGAACCTATATCTGTTGCTGTAGAAGTCAGACAGTTGAAGCGATTCAATTATATTTTGTAGTCCATGTCTTAATTATGTGGTTAGGTCGTAAAAACTAAAACAAAAGCCTCAAAGCCTCTCAATTATTCAAGACGATTCCTCTACCCACAAGTACTTGAGTGTAGGTATAGACGCCAGCACATCAAGTAACTGTCAGAATCTAATAAAATCAATAATGTCAATAAATGTAAGCTACAATCTGTCAAATTTTAGAGCCGGGATTTTCCGCACAGGCCGTCGTAGATTCACCTCACCGGTCACCACGCGTAGATAATGAAAAATTGCCTACAATGTAATCACAAATGACGCAAAAAGTCTTCAATTACGTCACGGTTTATCAAGGAAAACAAACATCATATCTGCTTTCGTTTAGACTGGGAAGTGAAAAGAAATCTCACTATCACTTGAAGTATTATCAGTAAAGATACCTTTGTAGGTAGTCTCATTTCATGCTGCGGTGTTGCCCGTGAATATAAGTACCATCGCGTGATAAATTTTAGCATTCAGTAAGCAAATGTTCGGTATTGGGCTCTGACTGAACTGATCCTGTTTGAGGGTGGTGGAACTGTTTAGTCATTGACCATACTGTCGGTGTATGTCAGCCATTATTTTTCTTGTAGGATTACAGCACTGGTCGACCAGCTATACGTGGATATTCATAGATGCTACTTTGAATAACATACGAGTCGACGAAGTCGTGGGTTAAGCGCCATTAGGTACACGAATCATTTAAGGCGACTGTACTAAATTGGACGACACCTTCTTATATTTTGTTTATAACTATCAGGACAAGGTGCAACTATCAGCTGTGTATCATAGAAGTGTTATCAACAGATAAAATAACTTTGTAACGATGATCTAGGCAGTCGTCTGCTGTCAAATTCATTTCAAATCAATTTGATATCTTGAATTTGTAGGTCTCTTATCTTTGTTTTAAGAATTGGGTCATTGTATAAACATACTCAATGTATGTACTTCATTCAAAATATTGCATTTTGCTGGTAGTTTATATCCTACCTCTAACTTATTTTTAAGTTGAGAAATAATAATCATCTATGTTTCACTAATATGGCCTATAAAATGTTGACGATAATAATTAAAATATTATTTTTAATGAAACGCATTTTAGGAATGTTATCACTAATTCGTTTATTTCGTCAACCAGTAACCTCCACATTCTTGCAGACTGAAGCCAAAAAGAACGTGGTTGATGTACACGTGAACATGATTAAGCATAAAAGGCCTCCATCAGACATTGCAAACATTTAAATTAAAATAAAGGCATTTACAATGTCTCCTTATGTTAATATGTAAGTACAGTTGGCTTACGGTGTTTGTTTTCCTGATCTACTGTTTATGATTTGAAAACACGGTGTATTTTATGTTTTTGTTCTGAGAATATACCTAATACATACTTGGTGAGATAGCGTCCAAATATGTATTACTTCTATCTATTTAACTGAGGAGTTTCTCTTCTTCTTCTTCTTCTTCTTCAACCTTTAGTCACCCAATGCTGAGTGTAGGTCTCTTCCAAATCTTTCCACTTCTGGCGGTTTTGTGTTATGGCTATCCAGTGTCTTCCGGCCACTTTAACAACGTAGTAGGTATTGGAAAATTAAGGGAGCCCTAGGCATGATATGCGTCTACACCTTCGTGATCTTATTTCGTAAGCCGATGTTAGTTAATCAACTTGACACATGACTAAGTACTTATTTATAATGTGCAGGAAGCGAATTCGCAACATAATGCACAATGGCGATTTCTCGTCCGCTTTGCGAATTGTTTTATCAAAAATAACTTCATGAAATGAATAATATTTATGAAAATTGTAAGGCCAGCTAAGAAAGGAATGCTAGGCGTATGTTCAATGTGTAATTTTGATGATGATTATGTGAAAAATAATTTTGTTTGTTTCAGAAAAAATGGATAACAATAATATGCAGAATAAAGTTAACATAACTCACATAAGCGGCAGCGCCGTGTCCTACAGTCATGACAATAAGTAAGTAAGCAAATCCATTCTAATCTACTCTAATATTATGACGAAGAGATGCGCGGAGCAAACCCGCGTGGCGCGGGTGAAACCGTGAAGTTAATTTGTTTGTTTCTTTTTTTTCTTTCAACGGCTGAGCATTTACAAGTTGGGATCCTGGAGACGCTCATAGGTGTATGCTCTTATACACCTATGAGCGTCTCCAGCTACGTCTGCACCTATTAGCATCGTCAATGGTGCTAATAACATGTTTGAAAAAGTACTAAGAATTTTATCTGGACTATAAGTCTCAACGCAGCACTGAAATGCTGAATATGGTCAGCAATATACTTGTTTCTTAGTAAATTTATAATAATATGTATAAAGATAGCAATTGCCCTAAGTTTAACCTTAATGTTTTTAATCATTGCCGAAATATGTAAGGTTCTGATGAGGCTCTGCCTTATTATGATGAGAAAGTAGGAGAATAATATAACACAGGGAAGTTAACACGCCACGTCATAAATGCAGCACGTACAACATACAAGCAACATCTCTTATTAGATAAACGGCTCTCATTGTAGTTCTCGCAACATTGATCTTGATATTCTGCATTCAATGCTGGTCGCACGTGGCACCATCGCATGCCTACAGATGTTAGCATCTATATGTATAGATAGATAAGCATACAGCAACCATATACCAGCTCTTCATGGGAATATGAACTTTAGAACTTGTTGCAAATTCTAATGTCCCGCACAATTCCACAAGTCTAATCGTTCATATTGATGAACACCAGATAGAAGTCCATTGCGTAGTTTAAGAAGCGAGTTTTTTTAAAACTAATAATATATATTTTTTGTGGACATCTGGATACATAAATTAAAAAGACTTGGACATCATTAAACAAAAAGTCCTTACATGGGGGTGTTTTCCTGTAGTCATAGGCACGAAAAAATAAGGTTTTTTGCTTTGACCCATTATTTTTACATCCTAAAAGTTTGAAAGTCAAAGAAGTTAAATAACCTATGTTGGGTCTCTATGTATTTATTAATTTATCGGAAGCAATATTCACCTGGTTCGGTATTAGAAGGGTGACCAACACAAGTTCGGCCTCCAGCATTCTAGGTCATTGACCTCAGCTTGGGAACTAGCAAATCCTGTGATATCAGCCGTTTAATGAGGTTTTTTATCACAGTAACTTGATGGAAATGTTTATACATGGAGTAATTTTTAAGGTATTTACGAACGAGTTACGAAATAAAAACGGCTTGATGATTGCGTTTAGTTTTATGTTCACGAGGAACTTAATGATTTTCTTTGTAACTCGAAGTCAGGTAGTGTGACGCAGTTATACATTGTTGTATTCAAGGATCTTTAGGAGTATTGCACAGCTTTTTTGTATGTACTTATACATACATCATCTGTGTGTATTTTGTACATACGTTACACTAAGAACACTTGATTAAAGACGCAGCGATGAGTTCACAAAGATCCGCATGTCGAATACATTACAAGCCACCTTATTATAAAACGTCGTCTTAAAAAAGGACCAGATTTAGTGCTAAGTTTACATCATCTCGAACAAAGTTAATGGTCCAAACCTAGCCGGTAGTTTTTAAGACGTTAAGGCGCTTTTAAGACGTCTAATAATGAGGAAGTTTAGTACTAACATAATATCATAAAATTTGTTAATTTCGAATCTAAATTATTTCATAAGTTTTATCATTATATTAATTAATAAATTTTATAATAAGTTTTAAAACAAACCTTAATTTCCTTTTGCAATCAATATGTAAGATTACCGTTATAAAATAGTACCTACCGTTAATATTATTATAAAAGTATGATTGCCGTAAATAGCAAAAAATTGCCTTTATACAAATTCCCACGGCTATGCACCAACCTATTGAATTCTCTTTAATTATGATCATTGTGACTCACGACAGCAAAAATTGCATTTTTATTGCGATACCACAATATTCACATCATCAGCGAAAAGAACATTATTATAGTTGCGCTAGTGAACTGCAGCATGTCAATCATACCTTGCAGCATTTGTTCATGAAGGTATAACTCGTGTCCCGATAAGTAACGGCGACGTACGAAAGGATATCAGTTTTTCAGGCCCTAATGTTCTTTCTAACGGTACTCTAAAATAGTTATCTGCGTATTTATTTGTTAGCACAATAATCAGTGCTATCAATTGTGCTGTTGCGATGAAAAATCGTTTTTTATATGCTGCATACCAGCTGCTGTGTTGAGCTCAAGGTCGCCGCTCGTTACTACGGTCTGGTCACGCGCACGTGCGGTGCTGACCAGCGTACCGCGCGGTGGCGAAATATATTTGATCATTGGTTATACACGCAACAAGGGGTTTCCCAGAATATTGCATGTTGCTGAAAGTAATTTTGATTTGTAATTTTTAATTTACAAGTTAAAAGATTGATTTTGAGACTGTTACCTTATCACGATTGGGGATCGGAAAATGTTAAATTTAAATATTATTATTTAAATACAACTACTGCAGTACCTACTCCTAGAAAAAATATTTAAAAATGAAATTTTAAAATTTAGACTAATTTTTAAATTAATCATTATATTGGCGAATATATCCTATCAAATATATTTTTTTAATGATATTCAAATTACAAACAAAATTTTAGCATATACGAGTATAACATTAAATGGTGGATGTATACATTAAAGGGACTCCGTGCTCAAATAAATATGGTTTGTGCAACCAAACCGTGCTCCAGAACTTGGCAGAACTTTTGACAATACGCTCCCGCTTGTCTAGATAAGAATGTGTAAACGTTTTTGCACTGGAACGGTAAAATAGCACAATACGTGCCTTTAGGTAGACGATGCATGCAACAGTTTTAAGTGTATTGAACAAAATATATTATTAAAAACTACATGTATATTCAGGTATGCTAATCGAATGAGCTAGATCTTATTTTTACAATTGATGGAAGTGGTGTCTGCATCAATTAATCATGATTGTTGGTAAAATAATTATGTAACAGTTATTCATTAAAAATGTAGGTATTTATACTTACAAGGATTCCTTCCCTTTCCACGGCGAGATTTAGTAACTGGCCGAGCGCATGGGCACGCCCCGATCGTATCACAGTTGCAACACCCGCATCCTTAGTACCATAGAAATATGCATAGTACGTACACAAGATCGAACTCAAAGCTCCGTCGTTCCGGCTAGGCGAGGCGGTTGCACAAACCCTGCTCCACCAAATGGCTATACTTATTCGTCGTCGTTGCGATATTATTATATTGTTGCTCGTGGATCGGCAACATACTTTCACTTTCAACATCGGATTCCCCCAATTTGGACGGAGTTTGAAAACGGAGTCAGTTGTTACCAGACCACGAGCCCTGGCAGCCGGGTCTCAGTAAACAATAACAATTCAACAAAAATGGTAAGTTACTATTCTAATCCATAATTATGTGACCTAAACAGAGAGCCAAACATTTCTCCGTATTCAGAACTCTTTCTATTTCATAATTTGATGAATATTAATCGCTATTATTCCGGCTTCTAGAGGACGTCGGTCATCGTACTCCTGCTGTTCTGTGCCATAGTTGCCGTGGCCGCTGAGGAAGGTGAGACTAGGGACCTGCCAGATGACATAGAAGACAGCGAAGATCTAGAAAGGAAACACCGCAAGCGAAAGAAACATGGTCAGCAAGGAAATCCTTGCGGGGGTTATGGCTTTGGGAAATCCTTTGGCTCCCATGATTACACATATGTGTCTGCACCAGTCATGAACTATTTCTTCGGATGCGGGGCCCTGCCAGTCGTTCCTCAATACGCTCCGGTGCAACAAATCGCATACCCTGTGCAAGGGGGATACGGGCACGGTCACGGAGGTCACGGTGGTCACGGAGGTCACGGAGGTCATGGAGGCCATGGCGGGCACGGTGGTCACGGAGGCCACGGAGGCGGTGGCTATGGAGGATATGGCAATCCCGGAGGCTTCTATGGAGGTCAAGACTATTACCCTCAGCAAGGATTTCAACCCGGCTACCAGGCAGGGTACAATCAGGGGTTTCCTGGTCAGTACAACCGTCCCTTCCAGAACGTAGTATCTTCTGCAGCATCAGGACTAGGAACTGCGATCGCCAATTATATTTCAAGACCGAGAAAAGTTCAGAAGCAGATAAATCAATTGTTAAGACCTATTTACAAACTGTTTTGAGTTGTTTAAGTGTATGTTTATTTGATTGGACAGCAGTGTTAAATAGTGGGGTTTTATATTTTGGAGTTATTTTAAATTATAAAGTCATGAAAGTGGTAAACAACTAATGTTGGTTTCAAGCTACAGTTTCAGTGACTTGCTCAATTCGAGCTCACATTCCTGAGCGCTTTACAATTATTAAATCTACAAAAAGAATACATTAGGTACTTAAGTAACCAACAGGTTTATTACAAAACATTAAAAAAAAAACAATAATATAAGGCCTATGACACAAGCGACTGGTTATCGGGCCAAGGATGAAGCCCACGCTCACAAGCTTGTCAGACGTCATGCATGAGCCGAGACCCTTAAATGTAAATATAAAGTGAAATTTATTGGATTAAAACAACGGATGTGTGAAGGTGTGATAATCAGAATCAGCAAATACGATGAATAACGTAACGTTCCTTAACATTGTGGTAGGTACTGGACGTTGAACTTTGAGAAAATTTGTGTTATAAAGCTACGAATATAGGGAGAAATGCTTCCACTGTAAAGTACTAGAACTATGTCTTGTGTTCTGTCTAAATTATTGCAACGGTCATGAGTCCGGCGAGAGACTCCACTATTACGATTTTAAAGACCACCTTCTTAAAATTTATATTTCTCTTTGACAATTAAAAGGCGTAATAAATTAAGCTCTTTCTAATTCAATATTGTTGCCGTATATGTGCCGACTTTTATAATTCTTAAGGTGCTCGCATATCCCGGAGTTTGTTTATAGAAATGTTTGCAAACACAAATTTTTGATATCTACTTAAACTTTTTTATTGGAAAAACTTCAAATTCAGTTCTAAAAGTAGCAAAAAAATTGTGGAACATTGTTTTTTTTCCAAGTGTTTTAATGATAAGTTTATTATCATTGTCATTAAACATTCAATTTATAAAAGAAAACACATTTTTATGTAGTTGGTAGTTTTTAGTTTATTCGGGGTCGAGCGGACGGGCAGACGTATATGTAGATACGCATTGTGTTCCGATATGACCCTCATTTCCCAGTGAAAGATACATAACATCACTTTAATGTAAACAGTATTCTTAGTTATTTATAAAACACAATCAGTTAAGTTTGTAAATACACGGTTTGTGAATAAATGTTTTAATTACTTAACAATACTGTATGGTTTTAATGGATTATTTCCTTTTGAAAACTATTTCATATCTATTGAAATTCAATACCTACTTGGTTTAATATGATTACGTTTGCTAAGTAAATTAAAAATTTGCATTTTATTACAATTTTCCGTTTTAGTTAGCGGAGAAATATTGTTGCCGTGTCGTATTCAATGCTTTGTATTTAACAGAATAGGTTTTTCACTTTGTCTGCTTATCTATAATACTTATAGGTATTACCTAATTACGTTTTAACTTGTGCATTCGGATGTGCTTGGTTTCCTAGATTGCAGCTGATGCAATCTTCTGAGTCCAATTAAAACAGCCAATCAGCAGGCTAGCTAACTAGCTAAACAGCAATTGAATTTTGTGTGCTTTATAATTGATATAATCTGTATGCAACTCTTCAATAATCCTTCGAATCACTGTTGCATGAAACTTAAATGACATCACATTTCAATATTTGTTGTATAAGCTAATGATTGCACCTATTTTTTGCATGTAATAGTGAATGTTTACGTTGTTTTGCTAAGCGACTTGTTCTGATTGTATCTCGCGAAGCGAATTGTATAAATTAGTTTAGCAATATTACGATAGCGAGTGTTATGTAACTACGACTAAGAATTTAATTCCGTAGGTATTTAAACTGTTGGTAATTGAATTTGTTGTTATTTTATTTATAGCAGAGGTAAATATAAAACAGGTTCTATTTGCAATTTATCCCAGAACAACCACTTGTGTACCGCCCTGCATCGAAAGAGTATCTGGGCAAAGTTATAATTACGCCGCCGAAGATATTAAATTAGGTACTTGTACTTGCACTGAATGTAAACAAGTTTATATTTATGATAGGTATAGCCTTTGTTATTCAGGGACAATGTAGCATCCTGATTGTGAATGAATTTGATGATTTCGAAATCAGTACAGTTATTTGTGAGAGTTTTAGTTACATACATACATACAAATCTCTCCTCTATATATTAGTTTTGCATTTGAATTATCTTTTCAAGCATAAAAAGTAACCATTAATCAGGTACTTACCATGCTTTGTTGTCTACAAAAGATGGAAGTGTATGAATTTATTTTCAATAAATTAACGATTCTCGGAATTTACGTATTCAATTGACCATAAAATACAATTTTTATTTCATAATATCTCAAACATACAATAATGGATATGATTAGCAGACTGTGGATTTTTTTAATGCAGAGAGAGATAAAATGAACCTTAGCGCAAAGATTGTCATAGCAAAAACTCAAATTATGCAAAGATTTGTTTTGGTTTGTGCTTGTCACAGTTGACATTCTAGTCATCTATTTTGTTTAGATTTGCTTTTCCTGCGTGTCTATTTTTTTTTGTTTTTTGTTTCGAATCCCGAGGGACTAATTAACAGATTCGTTAATTGCCATAAAATTTTGAGCTTTCCCTGACTTTAACTACTTTAGTCTAGTGTATTTCATATGATTCAAAAGTTCAGCTCTCAAGTACTCACTTGTACGGACGAAGAAGAAAATTTCATTAATTCAGCTAATCTTTTTGCTAGCTGTGTCCAGGTAACAAACGGATTGTATATATTAGCTTCAAGCAAAGTTATGAATAGCGAGCGGAAGTAATAACCTTCGCCCTAATCAAGCTTCATCTTCGCAATTATGCTAAACAACCGCCATTACTGCATTGTTATACTCACCTGGTCCTGGATGTAGCAGGCGATGCATGCGAAGTTACTTCACTCATGATGAGCGTCATTTGTTACATGAGGATAGTGATACCTATTGAATAATCAATTTGAATCAGATATATGTTTGGAAAATGTGAAAATATAAATATGGGAAAATGTTTTTTTTTATTAATTTAAACGTTAATTTTATTATACGTTATAGTCAGAAGTCAGTATGTCTGACGCCAGTCTAACCAAGGGGTATTGGGTTGACCGGGTAATTGGGTTGAGGAGGTCAGATAGGCAGTCGCTCCTTGTAAAACACTGGTACTCAGCTAAATCCGGTTAGATTGGAAGCCGACCCCCACCATAGTTGGGAAAAGGCTCGGGATATGATTAAACGTTCATTTTAATATTAAGGCCCTTTTTGGCGCGCTTACTCTGTGATGGTAGATAATACGAGTTTGATGAAATGAAAATGAACGTAATGCTGTGGAAAATTATTTATTAATACATATTCTGTCGTTCCTACGTGTGATTAAATTTTATTTTAACTTATAATACTTATCTGCAACACAGATTACTAAACATTTACTATTTAAGAGAAATACTTCACTTGATAGATAATTTCCTATACCTTGTACATCCTATGTCATAATAGCGAACGGAATGATTAACACCGAACCACGCCGAGAGCTTCACTTGGGAAATCCGCACTGAATTTATCCGTGAACAGCCCTAGGCAGATAGCGTGCAATCGCATATAAGGATTTACCTCCTAAACGAAGGTGAAAAATGGGCTCTAGCTTTGAAGGACATTTTAACCGATTTTTCAATCTTAGAAGTCGTGTAGGTAACAATGACAAAACAATGACATTTAAGCATGTTTTTTTTTAATCTTTGTAAGGTGTATAATACTGTAATACATTATTTTGATCTAACTCGTGAGTGTTTGCAATGCCCATTTATTTTTTAATTAACATCTAAACTATCCTCTCGAAAAAATCTATCAATAAAAGGAACGCGCATAAAAATCCTTTGCACAGTTTTAAAGATATAATTAAATTGTGATAGACAGACGGCGACGGCGGGAAGCGACTAGGTACTTATGTTTTATTTAGTGGTGATAATTCTGTATCTAGTTATTTTGCAATTTCTACTATGAAGGCAACAGAAGATAGATAGGACAAACAAAACCCTTTTCACCCACTTTATTGTAAAATTCCAGGAATCATCCTGCGTCGTATAAATGACATACCCAATAAGATCAGCAGTTCAGTCTGTGCCTTAATTCTTCAAGATCAACGGCCGCCGTCAGTTATTGTTAGATATAGATTTATGATTATTATTTAAGACAGGTGTCTTTGCCCTCGTTCTATGGTTTCGCATAGAGTCCAAAGTCGTACAACGTCGTAATTAATTTGTAATGTTCTATTGTTCTTATAAGACTTATTTGCTAACGTTACATCATGATGAATCAACACCATTTTTGTCCCTGTAGCCTAAAACAGCCATACTCAAACTGCGGCCCGCTGAACCTTTGTAATTGGCCCACCTGGAATTAAATGTTTATTACTTTGCATTAAAAGCTTAAATATAAAAGAACCAGGTTACTTTCTTAAAAATTTGATTTCCATCCCATATGGCTTCATGATAAACTTATAATTATGAAGGTAAAAAAAACGATTAGTGTAACCACTTAAAAACTTTTCATAAACATAAGAGTTTAATGAACAAATGAATATAGTACGTAGTACGAGTAATACCCATATACAAGTATATTCTAATTAAGAACGAGCGGCAAGGTCTGGCAGATAAATTAATTTATGCAATAACTTGTGTACTTTCTAAGTTTATCTTGGACACCAATGACTGATTAAAGGTGAAGGAAAACATCTCGAGGAAACCTGGAATATAAAGTCTGAAATCACTAACCCGCATTGAGAAAGCGTGGTGATTAACGCTCAATCCTTCTCCGTGCGAGAAGAGGCCTGTGCCCAGCAGTGGGACGATAAAAAGGCTGATGAAGAATAACTTTAAATTACTGATTTCAAAATAACTTTTTAAGTTAATATTATCTCAATAAAATTATTGTCAAAATTGGATGGGATCCAATTGGGGCCTAGACATACGAGTCCCAAATCTAGTAAATCCGTCCATTAGGATAATTAAGTGTATTCTAATGACACGTGCTATTAATCGATACATTTGCGCACTTGATATGACGAAAAGGGTGCTAAGCACTTCACGATTCTCGCCACCTCGCCTCGCGAGCACCAGTGGCGGCCAGTGCAACGCCGGGCACTTGTTGCGATGCACGAACGACGTCGATCTTGTTTTTCCTTCAATATACCGGACCTAACTTTTAAAAAACTTTTTCATCTGTGATTTTTAATAGTTCAGAAAGTGACATTAATAAAAGAAGTAAATGATCGCCGTTTAATTTTCTCAAACCCGTTTCTTTAACTTGTTGTAGCAGTTTGTCAGGCGGCTACGGCATGTTCCAGTCCAGGGAACAGATTTTGTCAGACAGCAAAAATCAGCTGGAAGCTGAGAATGGGAAGGCGATGAACACACACGACCAAGGACATCATCATGTGACGCATCCAACATCGTGAGTGACCTTTTGTTGTTGCTACTGAATTCTTTCAATTGGCAGAACTTTTAGAAGTTTCGGTGTGCGTGTGATGTGTTTCCAAGAATTCAACAACATTCTTAAGAAAGTTAGGTGTTTTAATATGTAGTGAATTTAATTGTAGATGGTACATCTGGTACTGGGTCAGTAAATTCATTACATTTGTAGGTAGGGTAGTCGGGTAATAAATAATTGTAGCAATGTAGGTACGTAGGGTAGGTTACCTACACAAATAAATTACAAGTGTATGAATTAAGTCGGATATTTTCCTTTCTATTTTACATATTTACAAGGATTGTAAATTAGAGAAATGACCAGAAAATATAAAAAATCTGTGCCGGACGTATTCATAATTTGTTAATGCTATTTATTGTAACCGTGTACTAACTCAAACGTCCTTAATTGTAAATAACGAGTCATGAAATTGATTTTTTTTTATGTTAATAACGAAATGAAGAATAGAAAGCTTCTGTTTTTATTCCTGAGAAAATTCGCTTATCACTGAGAAAGATTGTGTTTCTTAAAACTTCTTGTATTTTGTACTTACTAGTAGGTTAAATTAACGAAATAATAGTCCTATTATCTCAAGGCGTTTCAGAAATCCATTTTAGTAGCTGACTGCGCGACGAGCGCTTCATTAATAACCCAATTAAAGCTCGGAACGCTCTAAATTAGAAATCAATTTGCATTCACATATGTAACCTTCAACGGTACTTGTACATACATATGTATATACATTTTCCCATAGGCATAACTGAAAGTATTCTAATCATCTATGTCAATCTTCAATTAACGTTCTGCCTTACCTGAAAACTTTTATTCTCTTCATGTCCTAGGTATGCAGACACAATGCTTCATCTCTTCCGAGGGAACATCGGCACGGGCCTGTTGGCTATGGGAGACGCCTTCAAGAATGGAGGCATCGTGTTCTCGCCCATCGTAACGGCCCTACTGGGAATCATTTGCGTTCATGCTCAGCATTTACTGGTCAGTTGTTTAGCCTCTTACTTAAAAAATGTAACGCTTTTTTAACAGACTTTCTTTATAGAGTCAAGCGGAGATACAGGCAGAAAAACTTATGTTACTAGGAATTCAAATTTGTCAACAGTAAAGTTGGTTTCTCGCTAGTGTCTATTTTTACCACAACAAAATACTATACTATACGACAAAACCCATTGCTATATTTTATACAAGAGTGGAGAAAACACATTTCAATCTGAAATTATTTGCAGCTAAACTGTTCAGAAGAGATGCATCGGCAAACAAAAGCCGACCGTGCTCCTGGGTTCGCAGAGACCGTGTACCTGGTGTTCGCTAACGGACCCGTCAGGTGCCGAAGTCTGGCCACTACCATGAAGTTTTTAGTCAATGGGTTCCTCTGCGTCACACAGTTAGGATTCTGCTGTGTTTACATTGTATTCATCGCGAATAATGTTAAAATGGTAAGTTCTTTTACTGGTTGCTCTTTCGCTGAAACGTTTCAACAAGTGTCACAAATTTACAAGTTTAAGTGAACAGGGTCTGTAATAGTTCTGTTTTCCATATCCCAGATTTGCGACCAGTACAACATTCACATAGACCTATCAATACACATGATTTTTGTGGTGATCCCAGTTCTGCTGGCCTGCATGGTCCGCAACCTCAAATATTTGACGCCGTTCTCCACCATAGCGAATATAATGATGGCTGCTGGAGTCGCCGTAGTGGTTTACGAAGCCACCCAGGACTTGCCAGCAGTGGAAACCAGGGTATACCTGGCGTCCTGGCAACAACTGCCTTTATACTTCGGAACTGCTATTTACGCTTTTGAAGGAATTGGATTGGTAAGCGTTCAGTATCTCCAAATTGTTTGTATAATATATACCATGAAATATCTTGGTTATGTCATCAAAAAAGTCACACTAAACTGTCTCTACACCTTTTTTATTTTCTATCAGGTACTTCCTCTGAAGAACGAGATGAGCAAACCGGAGACTTTCCAAAAACCCCTGGGTGTGTTGAATGTAGGCATGGTAGTGGTTGGTAGCATCTTTATCACCGTGGGTTTCTTGGGCTACCTCAAATGGGGAGATGATGTGCTTGGCAGTTTGACCCTCAATCTGCAGCCGGGAAAAGTGTAAGTCACTAACCCTGATTCATTATGCATCTCACTTATTACGATTCAAGTGTGCGAAGGAGCAAGGTTTAATTCAATACCGATGTGAAACTACCTGATCCTACCTGTATGAAAACAACATAAAGGGGTCGTCACAAAGTAACAATTTCCACATTTTTGTTATAGACTTAGTAACGTGGTCCAAGCTCTGATCGGGATGGCGATTTTATTCACATACCCACTCCAGTTCTACGTGCCCGTCGCTATCACCTGGCCAGCGATTCATAAGAAGTATGGTGCTACACACCCTGTGGCCAAAGAACTAGGCTACAGGGCTCTGCTTGTCCTACTCACTTGTAAGTAACATTTGGACTAGCTATTTTTGAGGAATACTTCAAGATGTTCAGAGTTTGATTGTTATTTTTTGATTACAGTTGTCTTGGCCGAATCTATACCCGAGCTAGGCCTATTCATATCTTTGGTGGGAGCGGTGAGCAGTACAGCCTTAGCCCTCATGTTCCCCCCTCTCATAGAGCTGGTGTACACGTCACAGAAGCCCGGAGGAATTCCAACACACATCCTTATCAAAGATTGCTGCATCATTATCTTAGGATTGTTCGTTTTCTCAACGGGAACGTACGAGAGTGTTGCATCCATTGTTAGAGCTTTTCAAATATAGGTACATTTTATTTAAGAAAACCGTATTATATAAGTATTAAATATTTTGTAAGCTGTTTTTGAGAGGTATTTCAATTTTAATAGACGTTAGATTTGAATGAACGTGTAGAATTACTGATGTATTTATAAATATTAAGTATACGGATAATTATTTATTTAATTTGTCGTAAGTTCATGTTTATACATAAAAATGCAGTTGACGAAAATATACCAAATACATGGAGACAAAATGATAATATATTAGCATTTAATTAATTTCTTAACAAAACGTTATCACAATATTGACCTGAGTATGTTTCTCGAGTTTTCTTTACTTTTCTTTTCAATTTAAGTTATTATTGTGTTGTTCTGTTTAACATAAGGTAATCTTTGGCTACTATCCTACTGAGTAGTTAGACTTGTGACCGATCAAAATACAGGTCTATATTAAAAGGAAGTAGATAATTTCTGTAGGTATCATAAAGTTACACAACTTTAAGAAGAAATGCGCATTTATCATAGACCACGAAAACTTGTTAGGATTTTGACCGTACACGTTTGCTTTCGTGTGATTAATAATTATTAATTTTATAATAAATATAAATAATTATTTTACTTCATTTCTACATTGTGCCATGAACTGGCAAATATGGTTTCAAAACTTGCAACCTCAACCTCGTATTAGGTACATAATACCTAAGATAGACACACTTTAGGAAATAAGTCTATGTACTTTATAGTTTAAGGCTGAGTATTCTTATTTTTTTTTTCATAAAAATGTTAATTCGAGATCCAAACTTGGGTATTTTTTAGAGTACAGGTTTAAGCCTTCGTGAATTAGGTAGGTATATGATGTTACTTTTTTTGTGATATAGAAGATCAGTTTTAATGTATGTCTTATTTCGTTAGTAAGATACCTTAGTTGCAGGAGGCATTAAGGTTTAAAACTAGGCTGCGCTGTAAGACGTTATTGATAGTTATCTTAAGAACATAATTTTAATATGCCATTTACATTTTACCCATTATTGGAAAAAATGTTTTTATATAAGTAAATGAAAAACTAAAAAATAATAAAACGGTCCCGTTGGTTTCACCAGTGTTCGACAATTTTGTCAGAATTATTGTCCAGATTTACAAATATTTGTTAATTTTCAACACTATCTGAAGTTTATTTCTTTATGAGTAAAATAATTCTCAATGCTGTCTATCAAACTGAATTGAAAAGTACTTAAACAACACAAAGAAACAAATGAGATAATGTGTAGTAGACATTCTTATATAGGTACCTAATATTAAATTCTTGATCTGTTGTCAGTATGAAATTAAGTCCCAACTAACTTTTGCTTTTAAGCTACAAGTACATATTTACAACATTCTCAAAACTTTGTTGAAAGGGCTCATTGTTATTTATTATTAAAGTAAATTGCAGTGTGGAAAACGAGCTGATATATCTAAGGCACATTTTCCCTATATTGAAATATGCATCACTTAGGAATCTCTCATTCTTCTCTTTCTTTTTTCTCTCGTTTTCGGAACCAATAGCGGAATATGAATTTGAGTGGCTGAGCTGTTCATAGTCTATAGAAATCCTTCTCTTTTTATCACCAAAAACCAGCGGGAAACTATAGCCTTTTAAATAGAATACCTGAAAAAAATTGTATGTGAAAAAAAAATGTTGCGGTACACGTATAATTATACCTTATTAGTCCTATTCCATTTAAGAAAATCGTTATCTGTCTACCATGGGCGATATCAGAATACCTCAGAAAGTTGTTCAATTTGTTAAGCACGAGGGACAAGTGGTAACCCATATTTAATAGCAAAATGTATGAGTAGATAGATATGTCTGTGCGAGTTTAAAACATTGTTGTCTAATGTGATATTGCATGTGATGTGATAACTTATTTAAGAAGGGACCTGTAAACAATAATTGTACTCCTGCTTACTAACACTTGGTAAAATAATCATTCGATGTCCGTAAATATCTAACAAATGACCGAGATAGAATCATGTCCGTTTTGCAGATTATTTTCAGGCTTTACAGTAGTTAGTGAGCAGAGGTGAAATAGCTATAAGTAGGATTGCTATTTTTTCCTTGTTTCAGTACACAGTAATTGAATATAATTAAATTCAGTATAGTATCGAATCAGCCACAATAAGCTGATTGTTTCAACAGCGTTAGCTGAATTATGCAAGTTTAAGATTACTATATTTATGAGTTATTTAATATAATTAATTTTTAAAAATCATGTGTGATTATGTGCAAATATAAATTTATTGTAATTATATTCTGTGATATAAGGTATGGGATTAAAAATCGTCTAAGCATTTTTATAGTTTTAATTTTGACTCATACCTAACCTTTGTGGAGAGGAGTGGAGAAAACATAATATAAACGTGGTCACTCTTGATCTTCGGTAGTCTTTGTTATGAGTTTGTCATACGCACAATAACCTTCATGGTGATCATCATCGCTACAGCTTGCCTTAAAATCGGAAGCGATTTTGTCTACTATGTGGCTCATAGCAGTCTGCAATAGAAAATCAAAGAAGAATCGGTTTTGCAGCTCTCTCTTTGTGAATTGTTAGAAGAATGTCCTGGCTAATTAGGTAACAGAAAGTAAGTCGATCTTTCATAAGGCAGCAGTCATATACCAGCACTTGAAGCAATCGTTGATCATCTTGTCATGGAGAGTTCCTTCGTTTATTGGAAAGCACGTTAAATTGAATGGTCCCAGCTGTCATTTGAACATCTTTGGTAGTCATTACTGGTAGACGGAAGACAGAAAGTCTGATAACCACTAACCAGTCTTTCCACAAGCGGTGTGTTTTCCGATGGGCAATCCGACCCAGGTTCCTGAGTTGAACTTCTGCTAGCATTATTTTTCATTTTCATATTATATTACAAAGGCAAGTGTCATCGTAGGAAGAAAGCTAATTTAATAGTAGCGTGAAGCGAATGTCGAAAATTCAGAATATTTTTTCTATCAAAAGTTAAAAGGTTAAGTTATGAGCAATGCGTGGATAGATGGCTATAGAGGTTAACCCCACATGAATAGAATAGCCATTTGCTGCGCTGAACCGTAATGAAGTTGAAATAAGGGTAGGAGGAGAATAAAATAAAAACTTTGCATTTTTTTCTCTATTATGGACTGATATTTTGAAAAATACATCACTAATAAATAACTACCGAAGCCACGTCTTATCGCATCTAACATATACATATTATAGGAAAAATAGCTCCCAAAGACATGAACTTGTATAAACCTCCAAGGATTTTTTTTGCACAGCCAATTACTTTTCGCATCTCTCTCTTTGTCTTTTGACAAATTTGTATCAAGTACTTTGAACTATCAGATTTGATCGAATGTTTCGTATTCACACAAGTTCACGTACTTATAAGAGCTTGACGCCACACATTTACAAATAATTCGCAGATACTTTACATACAAGTATACCACTCACGTACAAGTCTTAGATAATAACATTCTCTATTCAGTCCATATATCTATCTGCGAAACCATTGTAAACATGTGGACCTTACACTAAATGCTCGCCGCAAGATTTGCAACCAACGTAAGACAGTGGTTGTCATATGTTGGTTGACAAAAGCAGTGCGCCAGTCGGCAGACAACTTACTCACACACTTGTACGCAGCACGTACTGAGTAGAGAACAACACATGGAAACTTTAGATCTACATTCATAGTGCCAAAATTTTTATCGCTTTGTTAGTATGCTAGGAGTTATCATCAACATTCTTTTGAGTTATCGAAATAATTTTTATAAAATGCTTAGAATTTAAATCTCTGTTCTCAAACGAACTAATTTTGGGTTGAATGGACTTAAAAATTGAATATTTTTAAATTGTCGTTTTGTTTGCGAATTTAAATATTTTAACACTATTTATGTTACTAAATAAATAGCATCCTTAAAGTAGAAGTAAGGATGTGTAAATATAATAATTTATAAATACCTACATAAAAAAAATTGTAAAAGGAACTTAATTTTGCTGTCGTAATGTCTATTATTATGATAAGTTAGAATAAATTAAAAAGAAAATAAAATACATGTGTACGCATTTAAAGTCAAAACAGTAAATGATAGGAATTATCTGTAAAATTCTATGAGAATTTACTGTCAATTCTTTGTAGAATGCAATTGGGAGACAGGTTCGGGGAGATAGCTCACTGGGTAAAATGCACTGAATTCTGCTTTTATTAAGTCAGCAGTGCCCCCGACATGCATGCCATGTCTAAACATTAAGTCTACGAAATAAGTTAAACAGTTCACCGTAATACGTAAAAGCGTGTGTGAAAACGAATCATGCGTTGAAGATGCACGGTTGAAATTTGATTGACACAACGTTGAAGTTAGGAGAGGACCACAACAATGAATTAAGAGCATAGGTACGTTGTACTTTGTTACTCGATGAGTTATCTTAATAATATTTCACACAAGGTTTGAAACGGTGGGCATTTGGAGCACGACACAATATACCCAAGAAAAGTGCTTAATGGTCTCTTAATTTATTAGCGTATCTAAACTAGCTCTTTTCAATATTATTGGGCGCAATTAGTTTTATTGAACATACATAGCCACAATTTCAAAATGTTAGTTCCAGAATCAACTACTATTTTTTTAGGGTAATATGTAATGTGATATGACGTTTCACTTTTTTAATGGAATTGCAAATTAGTTATCAGTTCTAATTGTGCTAATTATTCATTATTTTTTGTTCGCTTGGCGCGAAGTTAATTTATATGATGTGTAATATTAGGAAGTGATCCAAAACAGTGTAGGTATGTGAATAATATGTCAGGGAACAGCTTAGCAAAGACCTTAGCGAGCCTTGATGTAAGACAATCTAGCAACATACCGCGCCGTAATAATACGAATTACAACACAGTGGGACAATAATTTGAGAACTAAGCTATTAATTATTCACTGACTGCACTGACGTGCAATCTTTAACGCATGCGCCGTGTTATACCTAAAGACTTATTTAACACTAGAACCTGCATCCGTAAATGTCGATTGACCATCACACGATTTTATTAGGTAATAAATACTAAAATATCATAAGTACACAGCATACAACACCAACTTACATACTAAGTATATAATACTGTTTAAGTTTATCAGAATAGAAACAATTTTTTCCCATGATTTCCAAAGCGTTTTTTAAAGTCCCGGGTTCCGAATGGCTCTTAGGTTTTACGAATTTTAATGTTACAGACTAACTCATATCACTGAACATATAACTTCAGTGAATATCAAAATGTATTCAAAATGTTTTCTGCAAAATAATTCATGTCTTAATTTTTAGTCTCTCAAAAGACATTTTTTTATTTAGTTTAGGTTTTGTGTGTGAAGTACTTTAAAGATGAATTTTAATCTGATTCAACACATCCGAACCCGAGGTCAATATATTGCTATCAATAAGTTTCTATTCTGCCGCTGAATTTCCACACATAATTTTCACGATCCACTCGAAAACCATTTGCGAAGACGACAAACTACACAATTTTCGCTAAGCGTAATTACTATTACAAACAAAATATTAATACAACCATAAAAAATATTTTCTTTCAGAAAAGTTATACTTTTCATTCGACATATCACGGAGAAATCGACATTCAATAAATTCATAATTTAGCTGAATCGATATGATTTTCGAGTCGATTATACTATACCCTTAAATTTTCACAGCTCTATTTTCTCACTACTTATTAGATAGCGAAAAATCGTGAAATTTCACACGTTTAGCATAGTTTACGATTACATACAATAGGAAACCCGAGTTCCTTGTATATCACACTACATTAATTTCTATGATCAATTAGCTCGATTACCTTAATATGCTAATGGACAAACGATCCGAAAACTCGTGCATCTTAATGTCACGTATGAAAATACATTTACTGCGTCTTAAATCTAGTGGTCGCAAGTGGTAATGCGTAGCTCGGGGTTCTGAGTTCGAACTGCAGACTACCCAGTTCGAGTTGTTCAGTAGCAGCTCGCAGGCTGTATCTATGCCTGGTTGATAATTGGCTCGACATCTCTTTCATGAGAACTTACCTAACTTAAGCTAACGACAAAATAAGGGTTGTGCTGAACACACCCTTGACTTTCTCACAAATATTGGTGTGATGTTGTGTTTTCTTAAACTACGTCAAAGATGAGTACGACTAAGGAGGAGACAGGGAGACATTTCAATGTTCCGTACAGACGATATTATGCTCGTTGCTTAAGTTTTAAATACTAATCTAGTAGTTTAACTGATGAAGAGAGAAATTTGACGCATTTACTTTTTTTATAAATGGTTGTTTGATGACGTGGCATTTTACTTGCATGGATGTCTTTCCGTAACTTTGTAATAAAGTAGGAGGATCGTGAACGCTCACAGATATGCCTTTTATGCTGTTTAATAATTCGGTCCAGGTTATGTGAATTTAAACACGTTACTAAATTTATAAAGAGGCGGACATTTCACATAACGTGTTAATTTAAATCGCTTAATATCTAGCATTTTAAGTTTTATTGACTCTTCTCAGTAGGGATTACATGTGGGACACGGTGTGTCCAAACGATCGCAATCCGCTTCTATGTTCACGCGCGAGGAACGGTGTCGCCAGCAGACGACGGGGTTTTATTTAGTTTCATACCGCATGTTCAGTGTCCTCCGACATGCAGTCAGAACTGATACAAGTATGTTAAAGGGGCGCCGCCAGCCATTCGCCAGTATCACACTATATATCGGAGTACACAAACATTATTACCATCATCCGACATTCCAATAAAACAATAAGCAAAGCCTTCCAAAAAGAAAGAATGTCACAAACTAAAATAACCTGTAAACAATACAACATGTCGAGATTTTTGCTCAAGAATCTAATATACAATGATTTGTAATACTAATTAATATAAGTAAACTAAAAGCTTTTTAAGTACATAATTATAATAATTAAAATATTATAATACCGGTAAATAAATAAAATATCCATGGTACATACAGCTTTAGATAAAATATGATGAACGATTATATCAACAAAAATAACAGGACGGATTTTTATCATGGTAGACTAAATAATTTAATATAAGCTACCAACTGAGAGGTGACCAGCTTTCTGAGATAAATTAACTACAAGAAGTACTCTGTTTTTCTGAATGGATTCAGTTCTT
This sequence comes from Heliothis peltigera, assembly GCA_958496145.1. NCBI lineage: Eukaryota > Metazoa > Arthropoda > Insecta > Lepidoptera > Noctuidae > Heliothis > Heliothis peltigera. Next base: position 9,347,352 of record OY292321.1, on the reverse strand, counting down.
TGTATTTTGTTTTCGCCAACAGGCGTAACAAGGTCTAATCTATATTCCTAAATCATACACTTCAAGCAGTGATCCGTTATGAATATGAAACATTTTTCATACAAAACTGATTCCTAAAACTGTATGTGCCACAGACTCAGTTATTTGGTACGATTGCGGCGGATATACTCTCATTTACTTATATCGAAACACTAATGCTATGCTAAACGACCCCGGGGTGAATGTACAAATTAGTCCCGGAGGTTCAAACCGATATGGCTGCACTTATATCTAATTCATAAGAAAGGATGCGCGCAATGAGAAATGTACAGATCGGCCGGCGCACATATGGCGAAGCAGAGCGCAGAGACAGCTTCGCTTCGCTATATCTGCGACAACGCATAAAGCCTAGTTATTAAAATATGCATTTTTTTATCACATTCAATTCCACATAAGAAATGTTTGTTTAAAAAAATGCTTACCAAATAACTAGACTTATTTATAAAATATATCTACAATATAATGATTATATATGATTTACTAAGCTTCTAATATTGGTGTTTGCTTTGTTTCGATTTTGTTTATGTGGTCGAAATGTGTGGCTGGAATATGGAGCAAGCGTACCTCGGGACGTCAATGTTTGGATGGTTTTCTGTTTTTCTTATTCATATTTTTGAATTTCTATTATATGATATGATACATGTCTTGAAATATGTTTGCCTGATAGGTGGCGATCGCTGCATGAAATATATAGATATTATGCTACAATAATATAAATAGTATAAAATACATATTGTATCCAAACTAATGCAGTTACTACTGGTTTTATCAGGATTGATTATTTTTATGTCGTCCAATGTGTGATTTCTTTGAATATGCATATTTTTATTATATTTCCTCCAGATTGAATAATTTTCGGCTCTCATGTAGTAATGTCATTAGTTTGAATTTCAACTAACGTCTATTTCTAATTATTTATGGGGTTATATACATAATAGAATAGCTGTGATAAACTCTTCTACTAGAAAATAAATAACACCTAAGTTGTAAACAACACAAATATACATACACTTTTTGTGTATTACAACAGTCATATCTAATTAATTCATATATAAATCTGTGATAAAACTAATATAATCTGCTAAAATCTAATAAATCTCTTTATGGGAGTGCAATCGATATAAGTACATAGGTGTATTTCCGCCACACCCTACTAGCTAGCCTAGCCTAACCTAGATATAATAAATATCTATTTTCTATAAGCAAAGGTTTGGAACGAAAGTCACATGGACATTAATATCCACGATCTACTGAAACGCAAGACTTATTGCCCTTGTAACTTTCAACATGTTTCGAAACAATTAAATGCCCGCAATGGCAGTGTAACTATTGCAGTCAGTCACATAACATATCAATATTTTGCGATGACGATATCTTAACATATGCATAATATTATTGTGTTAATTAACAATCTTGGGTGGTCAGCGAAGAGAATTGTGGCGACTGCCGACTTATATCGCGTTCTATCGACCTTAACACGGGTTGGACAGGAATGCCAGATGGGATCCGTATCTAGACAAGAATGGTGGTTAAAGGTTAAAAAAGAAGGAGTTGATTCAATTTTTGTGGCAACCTCTTTGGTGTTATGTGTTTAGTTGATTTTATAAAAACACGTTATTTTTAGTGATAGTATACCGATGGTCGATTGTTTTCACGCGTACGTCAACGGCCCCGTCCAGCCTGTCTGAAGAGCAGATAGTTTGCGGCTATAGTCGTCATATATTACAGAGATCAGTGGTCACATTTCAAATCACTGTGTAAAAGCACGTGAATGCCAGACATTCAAATGAACAAGTAGTGATATTATCATTACTGTACAACGTAATCTAATATAAACTAGGGGCAAACTGTTCAGCCTACCGTAATAACACATCATAAAATTCACGGAATAACTTCAAGCGTACTAAGACTATGGCTAATAACTAACACTAACATTAGCTATTTACAGGTTACATGAAGTTCGGTTGCAGCAGTCTTTGGTTGATATCTCGGTCATATTCCACTATGTTTCTCCAACACTTACGTTGATTATATATGGTACACTTTGTCTGCCAAAAGACAGTGGAATCTGGCAGTGATATCTCCCTGCTCACTGGGCGTTCGGTCGGATGATATGACGTAATAACTGACAACAGTTTTAGTCGCCCTGCGTTCAGGAATTGTAACAGTTTGGCGGTGGTAAACGATTTCTTAGAATGCGCGCAATATTTAGTATACTAGTTGAAATCGAAAATGAATTATTTTGACACCGAAAAGTTGTTTAATTATTTTAAAATGTTGTAGTAACGAACAGAGTTCGGAAGACATTGTACAAAATTGTACATTTCAGTAAAAAAGTTCGACAACCAGTCTTTATAAGGGGTAATGTGTTGCCTAGGAAACTGGCTGGAGAAGGTCAAACAGGTAGTCGCTCCATAAAATGGGGAAATAGCTAGGCAGATGATGAAATAACGAGCCGATTTATATGCCTGTATCTGGGGTGCAATATTTTTTATAATGCAGTTCTGCGCCATCGGGTGTATCGAAATGACGGAACTGAGTTGTTCCACGTCCACGTTTAGTGGTAGCTACCAGAGCTATGTTTTTAGAATTTAGAGAGGTATTAAGTTTGAGAAATATTATGGTTTAACTGGATACTAGATCAAAAGTTTCCGCTCAAGATTTAAAATATGTTAACAATCGAATAGTGCCCGCCAACCCATCAAACGAATTGCAACCAATACAACTTGTAACCAGCCTACACGGCTCTACCTCCATATGACGGCGACATTTGGGTCATCTTCAATGATCTGGTCGAGTGTGGGCAGGTCGATGCGCGCGATGCAACAGATCTCGTCTGCGCAATGGCGGCCCGTGAACAGTCTGCGGATACCGAGGATCGGATCCACGCGGGTGTTGAAACCGTTCGGACGAGGCGGGCTGCGTAGGAACACTGGGTACCTAAGGAATATGATTTCATATTGAATTTTAACTTAAGAAATAATTAGATAAAACAGTTCTTTAAGCTGTGTCTAGACTACTTTCAGGTACAAAATTTAAAAAAAGCAACATACATTTTTTTAAATACAGAGATTCAATAGCTTATAAAAAATGTTTACTTTTTCAGGCATTTGACGAGGCCATGCAACTGTGCGTATACGACCAGCCGTCGGACATCGAAGGGTGGCCCGGGCGCGGTGGCGAATCGCTCGCAGACTGTACGCAAAGTGGTTCCTTGCTGCAGCGCGCACAGAATCTCCAACACGTCCGAGATCGTCGGCTGTCGACATTAAGACAATAAGGTACCCCACTCAAACATTCTTCAAAGAACTTCAAAGAAGCCTATAATTTCCTTAACACTATACCTTATCCTTGGATTCGTTTCCTTTGCTAATAAACGTTAAGCAGGACTTCTGTAGCTCGGCGTCACTGAACAGGCGGCTAAGGTTGGGCGTGGCGCGGTACATATTGCTGAACTTTAGTACCGGGAGCAGCGTCACCTGGCAACACCAATATACTATTACTGACCACGAGTTTACTTTGAATAACATCTCATTTGTTTTAACTGTGCTTTTGAGGGAAAAACATCGGACATAAAATCTATTTTTTTCTCGATTAATCGACTTGATCAAAAACGAAAATAACGTAGGTTTTTAGTCTTATTTTAAATTTATTTTAAGATGTCTTATACTTTCTGGATCAGGAACATACCACGCCATAATACACGAGGTTTTGAATACAGGACTTGACGAGAGTTTTCTCCACGTTAGTGTCGGCGGCGATCTTGGACACGTGGTTGTACCCATCGATGTATGGAAGAAGCTGTAATAAGGGGTAAAGAAATGTAAAGTTATGTGTTTTTCGGGGTGCAGCCCCTATAAATATCGAATAGCAAAATTAACAATAACAGACGACAATTATTTACTCCAAAGTAAGTAAATAAATGTTCAATTAAATTCTAAAAAAATAACTACTAAATAGTAGCTTTCTGCAACTGTTTTATGGAGTACTCAATTTTGATAGTACCTATATTTTTTCATTGTGCTGCTTTTTCTGTAAGTCTAATTTATAATTGAACCTTAAAGCAAACCAGTGTTGTCGACCAGTGGCCAATCTAAGTAATCCCGTCCGACGCGCGCGCATGTTTTGACATCCTACAAACTCACGCGCACGAAAACTTATTAACGTGCCAGTTTAAAAAAGAAATTGTAATCATTTACATATATTTACTTAGTTACATAACGGGGTTATTAAACTATTGATTTTTTTGTAGTCGAATTATCATCCCAAAGATCTCGCGGGCGCGACCTACCTATATGATAATATGAAAACAACATTTATAAATATTACTATAAATACCGACCTGTCTAGTTGTTAAGTCCCAGTCTGCCTCCATATCGATCTCAAAGGGCTCCTCATCATCAATGTCGAGATGTTCCTGGCTCTGTATGGTCTCCGAGCCTTCAGGGGGTGCGGTACGCCTCGGACGGCCGGGTCGGGGTAGACCCACTGATGCAATCAGTACTGGAACGTGGTGATCGAAAACTGGCGGCGGGTCCTTGCGGACTTCCAGAACTTTCAAGTGCATCACCGTGTCGCCCTCTGGTGGGTAACGAAGGGTATATTTTAGAATTCCCAATGTATAGGAAAGCAAGTGGATGGGAAAGAATTTGATATTCATTTGGTGTCTTTTATGTTTAGATTAGGAACAAGTTGATAAATTGTGTAAGTATAGAAAGAAATTAAAAAAATAGTTTTATTCGATAAACACTTTTTCTCTTTTCTATAAATATTCTTTGTTGCACCAAAATAGGCATGTCGCTTGATACTGAACTACGGAACTATAGAGTACTTATTAAATACTCAATGAATATTAAATACGCATACATTAATTTGTAAAGTACCCCAAGAGAAGTCCACGACCTCAAGAATGTCATAACATATTTACAGTGATTATTCCATTTGCGTTCAATTTAAAGCGGTCGATGCCTCCATGTGATACTCAAATGAGTCAAAACAAGTATTGGACTTAAGAATGAATGAAGTAAACAAAAATATTTACTATGTGCGTAAGAACTATAGACGCATATTGACTAGTAAACTTCGCTTCGCTGTGGCTACACGTGTTGACTTCATGAATCTGCAATGCCAAATGGACAATTCGCACACAAGTGTCCCTATGTAGCCTACTTAGTATACAAATGATATTATTTGACGGCCCAGAAACTTTAAACTTTTGCAAAGTTATTACTTATTCGGCATTGTAAATCCTACACAAAGTGCTACAGCAAATCAGCGCACAGCTATCTTGCAGACGAAATCAAACATTGGAGTAATATAGGTACAAAAGAACTGCATACTGTCTGCACAAAAAATCAATAAATCCCGTCTGTCTAGCCGCCCACCGCCAAATATTAAATTCCCTACCCTCGCAATTCAAATACATGCATAGGTATCAATAAGCTGCAGACAGACCTGCCTACCCATCCCTCACCCCAAAATTATTACCTTCCCGTTTTATTTTGAAGAGCGCCAATTTGGTAGCCAGCAGATTCGGTTCCCCCTTTGTTGGGCTCTCGCTCGCACTTATTTAATCGATCTTTATGCAGTCCCCCTGTCTGTCTGGCTGGGGTAACTTTGAGGTACATCGATGCAAACATTTACAGATGTTTGTAGCAATCGCAAATGGCGGCTGAGAGAGCGCGTCCGGTCTATACCTGCATATGTAACAAGTACTCACCGACAAGCGTGGCTTTCCGATGCGTGTTTAGGTCATGGAGGAGATGCGCTAGTAGAGTCGGCAGCTTACTCGAGCCGCCCGAAACAAAACGCGTCTCCTCCTCCATAATTGTCTGTTAAAGTGGGGTTTTGCTGTACTAATAGTTTTCGTACAACAGTGGACAACAATAGCTGTACTAACGTATAAAAGTCCATCTGCCTTGTTTTCCTCTGAGCCTAAAATGGATATGACCAGAAACTGCCTAGCTAACTACCTAATGAGGGAGGTCGATGATTGAATTTCATTAGAATTTGAGTAATCTAGGCGAAATATGACCATGCCTATGTGCCACATGTGGGGACATTAAATGATAGGAGGAGGTGAATGTACTTACTAAAAAAAAATCTTTGGAGATTATTTACACACCTACACTACATGAAACTGAGTATTGAGTTTATTGTTTGAGTAATGGCTGCTATATTAATTTTGCATATCAGATCAGTCAAGCAATGATCCCTGTGTACATTTTTATCATACTCATAGTTTTTAATACAGAAGTATTTTATCATTAATTACTGTTCTAGATGTGCCAGGGAATTTGATATAAGGAATTTATTTTTGACTCATTTTCTATTAAGGTCATATGAAATATTAAAATTCATAAATAATTCAAGGGATAATCACATTTTTTTTCACAAATACCCACATTTTTTTATATGATATCTCTTATTTTCAAGCATTATCCTACTTTTTACATCTTATGTTTTATCCTATCCTATTTATTATTATATATAATTATATATATCCTATTTATATCCTGTTTATTATTTAACATTCAACAACATCCTACATTACCTTAAAAAACAAGCCAACATTAACTTGTGAACAGAACCCTTTTAATAAATTAAGGTTTAAAAGGGTTAGTTACATGAAAAATCGTATTTTTCTACTCAATCAAATGGACTAATTATTAACTGTTTATATTTTGTCTCTAATAATAGATAATATGAATTTATTATAATATTGACATTGACTTGAATTTTTTAATTTTTACTGTTTTAGGATGTGGTTGTCACCGAAGCAGCTTGCTCGCCAAAGTAGCTGTAAGGTAAAACTAATCAGTAACACTTACCAGATGTTCTCCGAGTTTCTTGACAACTGGTTCATACTGCACAGTCTTGGACCAGCTGTCACACACGAAGCACAGGTTGAACAAGTAGACATTCCTTTCATAACGGGGATTGTCAATCCGTATCGGGTAGCCCACGATCTTATGACCGAGGGCATTTCTGTATGGAAATAGAAATACCACTTTAGAATGGAAGTGTAGTAAGGAAAACTATGTATATTTCAGTTAACAATATTTCTTTTCTATATTCACAATATAATAATTATAACTTATTTTGGTAACTGTATCAGTAACGTTATAACGAAGTAAAAGTTTCCAAACAATATAAATGAAATAATATCTAAAACAAAGAGAATGTGTATGAAGGGTACTTACATAGTCATAGTACATTTTTGTATTTGTGGTTTTGGAATGATGTAAGCACTGATTGAATCAAACACCTCCTTTGATATGTAGTCTTCGGGAAACTATGAGCAAACCATATACAACACTTGAGCTGGACATGTTCACTGCTTTGTGGCTCACAGCAAAATGAGAACTTAAGGCAACCAATGTGCAAGCTTCACCCCAGCCACGCTCCAACTGCCCCGCGTCTAGACAGCGGGTCCGCCGCACATATACATTTGCGCTATAGCACTGTCTAGACGCACTACATAGGTACAGGTGCAGGTACCCCCCATTCCGATCAATATTCCACAGATCATCATATACTAGCTATACACATATGCACCAGAGATGCGCAGTCATCGTATACACCCTTTACAGTGAAAATGCACATTTTAGAGAAAAAATAATTTGACCTTAAATTACTAGTGAGTCATACCTGGCACGAAATCTTAGGGCCCGCCACGGGGTGGAACTCGCCCAGAAATATGCATCTGATAGGCCCTTCTCGTCCACAACCCTCGTAGTATCGCGTTTCCATCATTTTACTGGACATTAAGTTTATTTTGCCGTTTGTGCCGTCCTCATACTCAAGCTGGCTCAATACGTTCAGACGTCGTTCCACTTGCATTTGATAATACTTAAAGGTATATCATAATATGAAAAGAGGAATAAAAAAAAGAGCACAGAAAATAAGTGTTAAATAAACAAATCACACTTATTTAGAAACGTGAACGTGTGGACATTTTGACGTTTTGTTTTGTGTGATAGTTGAATGATTCATGAAAGAATGAAATGAAGGCTAAAATGAACGAAGGATTTCTTAGCCTAGCAAGTGCTACAGAGTATATAGAAACATAATTATGGATATGTAAAACCTCGTTTCTATCAAATTCTTTGTTTTAGTTTAATTTATTGTTGTAGGTTATAGCAATGGGTTATAGCCTCCTTGGTCTAGTAGTCGCAAGGCGTAACTGCTGTGCCCGGGGTTTAGGGTTCGGTTCCCAGGTCGGGCCGAAATCGCTTTGTGGGTTTTGAGAAACTTTCATAAAGCAGCCTGGAGTCTGGAAGTTGGCGATTGATTCACCCGTGCATCGGAGAGCACGTAAATGTAGGTCCTGCGCCTGATCTCTCTCCGGTCGTGTCGGATTGCCGTCCAATCGGACAATGAGAGTGAGGGAATAGAGAGTGCACCTGTATCTGCGGGAATGCTTGTGCACTTTAATATGTCTTGCGCAGCTGGCTGATCTCTATAAAGGAACGGCCGCCGTAGCCTGGATCCCATCATCAGGGTTATAGCCAGTTCGGAACCCAGGAATAATGCGTAACTAGTTATTTTTATTATACATTTCTGTGTTTTTAAATATTTAAGAAAGTATTTGCATGTACAAGAATGTGTTTTTATACTAGCTTCCATCAGAGGTTGCAGCCGCATCCCGTGGGAACTACTCCTAAAAAGGCTGATGATAAATAGGTCCTACTTAATACAACAAAGAGCGAAGATTTGATCGTTTGTTTGTTTGGATTGAGTAGGCTCCGAAACTACTTGACCGATTTGAAAAATACTTTCACTGTTGGGAAGCTACACTATCCAGGGAAGCCCAGTGAACATAGGCTATGTTTTATCCGGGTATGGAACGAAGTTCCCGCGGCAGAAACCAAGAGAATCTGCTAGTAGGCAGTACATTTTAACTGTATTTTTAATCAAATATTGTGTTAAAATGTCACGCATACCGTTTACGATCTAGAGACTTCGAAGCAAAAAGTAGTTCATAAGGTTTATCACTAACACAGTTTTATAAGGTCTACTACATCCATATGAATCATGCGAATTAAATAAATAAATGAAATGACCACGACCAACTTTCAAGAACAATTAAAACCTAATATAAATGAAGTAGATACATACCTATTTACTTTTACATCACTCTGGCTAGAAGTTATAGAAAGTAAAACAAACTCCGTACTAAATTTAAATCTCTCTTGAACAGACTTTATAGTGTTTTTAGGAAACGTAAATAAGAAAGAAAATAACAGGGGGATAAAAAAAAAAATAACTACTCGAAATAATATTATTTTTCTTGTTGAAAAACACGTGCTAGGGTATAGAAGGTGATGATCAAAATTAACTGAACACATACATCTAGATACTTGCATAACGTAACTAGTTTTCTACTTCTATTGTAAAAACTACATCTGTTGCTTTCCCTAAACATAGATTACAAGAACGTCGCGTTGAGTATCTATAAAAGGTGTTCTGCTCTATTCACGATTCAAACAGTTCGGAAGGGGGCCGGCAGATGGCGTTTTGCGTCTCAAATGCGAGCCTGAAAGTTGTAAATGTACTTAATTAGAGCTTTGATTAAGCTTTTTGAATGGAATCCCTGTAATCGATCGTTTCATTTGTACTGCTCAGGAAAATAGGTTGACCAGCAGTGGGCTATGAAGATCAACGTGAGCAAGAGGTATACCCACTGTTTGCATCTTAATTACCTACAACTGTCAGCAAGTAGATGACTGCTTGGATGCTTAAATAGAATATACAGGGTTACTGGGTAAGTCGACCTAGATCCGTTAAGGGCGTGCAGTACCCATCTTTTCTGACTGATTTCACTATGAAACACCCTACCCCAAACTTAACCGTTTTCGAAATAAACGAATGTTAATTTTTATTATAAAAAATGCCGATTTTTTACCATTAAATATGGTATTTCAAAATTAGTATGCTTAATTATTATTATTTTTTATTTTTTACATGCTGGTTAAGATGCTCCATGAACTTAGTAACCAAAATCCTACGTAAGTTAACTAAATACATTGTTCTGGACGATTGAAAGTTCAAAAAGTTATTTAAAAAAATTACAGTTTACATTTCTCTAAAGGATATTAAAAAAAAGTTGTATGGCAGACGTTCGGCAGACATGCCTAAAAACATCTACGTTTCATCAGCTATCCAACAAGGTATAACAATCTAGGGTCTTATTTAAACTCGTAAAAAAAATCTTAATTTCATAGGCGATAGTGGACGTAAACTAATTACGCGAATTGATTATTCTTTGGCTGGCCCTAGAAACTAAAACAAAACAGCAGGTCAGTTTGTACAAAATAACATTCATTAACGTCCTAGATTAAAGTTCGTGTTCAACATGTCCGCCTCTGTTTTGTACACATCTTCGCATTCTTCTGCGAAGCCCAGTTTTTATTACTCCAGTGGTCAATGTTCTTCTAATTTCGTTTGCGTTGATTATTCTGCCTTTCAATTCTTCGACAGACGCGATTGGCTTTATCTCGCTGTAGACGAGACTCTTCATGTGCCCCCACACATAAAAATCCATGGGGGTCAAATCCGGACTTCTGGCTGGTCAGGGTAAAAGCCCACCTCGTTCTATCCATTCATGAGGATAAGTTGTGCCCAGCCAATGTCTGACACTTCTTCGGAAATGTGCAGGGCAGCCATCATGCTGGAACCACATGTCCCTAATTAGATTCAGTGGCAAATCATTAAAAATCAGGCGAAATCCAATCGCGTCTGTCGAAGAATTGAAAGGCAGAATAATCAACGCAAACGAAATTAGAAGAACATTGACCACTGGAGTAATAAAAACTGGGCTTCGCAGAAGAATGCGAAGATGTGTACAAAACAGAGGCGGACATGTTGAACACGAACTTTAATCTAGGACGTTAATGAATGTTATTTTGTACAAACTGACCTGCTGTTTTGTTTTAGTTTCTAGGGCCAGCCAAAGAATAATCAATTCGCGTAATTAGTTTACGTCCACTATCGCCTATGAAATTAAGATTTTTTTTACGAGTTTAAATAAGACCCTAGATTGTTATACCTTGTTGGATAGCTGATGAAACGTAGATGTTTTTAGGCATGTCTGCCGAACGTCTGCCATACAACTTTTTTTTAATATCCTTTAGAGAAATGTAAACTGTAATTTTTTTAAATAACTTTTTGAACTTTCAATCGTCCAGAACAATGTATTTAGTTAACTTACGTAGGATTTTGGTTACTAAGTTCATGGAGCATCTTAACCAGCATGTAAAAAATAAAAAATAATAATAATTAAGCATACTAATTTTGAAATACCATATTTAATGGTAAAAAATCGGCATTTTTTATAATAAAAATTAACATTCGTTTATTTCGAAAACGGTTAGGTTTGGGGTAGGGTGTTTCATAGTGAAATCAGTCAGAAAAGATGGGTACTGCACGCCCTTAACGGATCTAGGTCGACTTACCCAGTAACCCTGTATAATATATGTAGTTTATTGCCTATGTCTGTTTCAAAAGATTGAAAAAAAATATAAACTAACTGAGACTATGAGATTGGTAATAAATAGGGAAGATGCAATATTTTTATTTTTGTTTTTATTTTAAAGAATTCCATGTAGAATAGACCACAAATATATAAAAAAATTTAAACACTTCAATTTATTGTAAAAAAATGCAGTTTTAAATTGACAATTTAAATTTTCGCGCCAAAACGGGCCTACGGTTCCGATGACGTCATTCGCGTCTGACACTAGTCGTACTTGTTCGTTGCCGGCTTTCATTCATTTGCATTTTTCTCGATTTTCGAGATATTTTTTAGTAAAAATTTAAAATGGATTATCCGTCAACATCAGGGGATCATAACAATACCACAAATTTGAAAATTGGATGAAGTTTAAAATGTGTGGAGGAAAACTTTTTCTGAAAAAAGATGTGGTACCTCACATTTTTGAATGCCAAAATAGAATGATGCCATTGAAACCTAGATCAGTAATAATGAAAAGGAAAAACGCGAAATTCTTGAGAGCATTAAATTCATTCCTTCAGATTTATCCTTATTATACTAGAGACAAACATTTAAACTTTCACATTTGTAATATTATTAAGATAGTACTTGCTGATGAAGAACTGAATTATTATTTCTTTCATGTTTCAGATTCATCTTTAGAGTGTTCATTAATCACAGAAACACATGATTCTGAAAATTTTCAAATATCCAATGATAAGAGTGTACAGGTGTCTATATATCCTCAGAAACGATCGAAACAAGCTCAAGTAGAAATGGAAATACCCCAAAAGACTGTAGCTTTATCACCTAAAAAAAATCAATAAATCCAACTTCCATTTTAATCTGAAAAACACAATTAATTTTCGCACAAACTAATTACATTAATGTTCACCTTTACAACTATCTATAACCTCAAATAAGTTGTCATGACAGGAGTGACGTCACTGAACGCTGATTGGTGTTTTGAAATACGTTTCGTTTCAAGTCACTCTAATTTTTAATTATTCGTAAAAATCAACATTATGTAAAATAAAAACGTTACAGTAGTCTTTCTTTTATACTTTTTTAAAATTTTAATGATAAAATTTTCAATAATATTACATTTGCATCTTCCCTATTGCTCGGGGAAAATAAGCGACAGTATGGATATAACGATGATATTTTTACACCGCATTAAAAACTTATTACATTTTCCACAATATAAAAATTATAAGCGGAAATATCGAGAGCAGCTGAAAACTGTCTACAGAAATAGAGAAGAAAAAAGCCCGGCGAAGTGCGAGTCGCACTCCCAGACGAAGGGATCCATGCCATTATCCATAGGATGGCCAAAAAATCACGTTTGCTGTACAGGAGTACGCTTCAATATTTATTAATTGTCACCCACCATACTAACATTCACTCTTATTCATGTCATCTTTCAGATAATCTATCCATTTCTTTTGGTTTTCCTCTCTTTCCATCATTTCACTGTCTAAGTATTTCTTAGAGAAAAGGCCTGGACGGACAGATTATTGAAGGGTTCCTCGTGTTCTTTAAGGGCCGGGATCTTATAAATAAAAGAAATGGGTAGGTACTTGAATTTCAACCCTAAGGCATGGCCAACAGACGCATACGAACTGTCAGCAGATAAAAAAATCAGTAACACATTAGACTGTATATAGCCACAGCTATATGGTGGATTGACCTAGAAGCCTGGTGACAACGACAAGGCCTGCCCGTGAACCAGGAAATATTCTCAAGGTCGAATTGGGGCATGCGCGGTTCACACCCCTGAACACCGACACAACTTTGTCACGTGGCGCAGTCGGCTCGTCTAATTATAAGTACATGACTGTGTAGCAATAGGAAAGTGTTTTTCTGTGATACTAGTACTTCATAATCTTATTCTGTTAAGCAATTCATTCTATAGGAGTTGTTAATTCAAGAAAATATGTTAATACAAACCCGCTAACTATGGCTCAGAAATGCGAACTTGGCTTTAACCCCGCGTGCAAGGTTGCATTGTGTATTACTGAGACCACCCCAAAAACCCAAAGAGTTTTCCACGAAAGCCCATGCTTCCAAATAAGGGAACCTGCCTTTCTTGTGCCTATGTTAGTAATAATAATGATGTAAGTAGGTAAGTATCCCTAATAACTATGTTACCTTGCAAAAATTGTGAACATTATCAAACAATTAAATATAATATGTTAGACCGGTAACAATGTTAAATAAATAAAAACAGTGCTTACAAACAATGAGACTTTTAATTAATTAATAACTATGAGTGGGTTGGTGTTGAGTGAGGCCACAAGCTCCTCGACTTCCGATGAAGATGACGACCTATACACGTGAGTATGTTGTTCGAGCTAGTTTTATGAACGGTGTTATAGAAAAAGTATTGTCATTATTATTTTAACATGTGAAAGGTAAAGTAGGCGTCGTAATCGGAAGGGAAATCGATAACAGTATCAGCTGTACAGCCGCGACTGGAACGCCGGCCTTCAAAGCGTCCTTGAGTTGCCGCAGCTTCGTATAAGTCGTACGTACGTAGGTAGTACCCCGATGATGTATACTTCCGCAAACATACTATATAGTAATTTAGTACTAGGTATCCTATGTTGCTATACCGTTCACTTAAAGACTATATGAAGCCACTAACAATGCCTTGTGCATAGTGAAACATGGAGCCTCAAAAATTTAATTCGATTGCTATAGGCAGTTCGCGCCAAATAACTTTGCATTTCTGAAGTTGATTACCTACCAATATTAAACAAAGTACAGTTTTTGGTTTATTCATAGCAATTGTGTGTTCGTACAAACATTTAAATAAGTAGGTCAGTATACTTAGGTAGGATTTTTATTTACCCATTTTAAAAGTCGTGCTGATGTAGATACTTGTAGGCATTTGTTTAATTAAAATTGAAAAATCACTACAAAGATTACCTGAAAAAAGGCCATTATGGTAGGTCTAGCGATGAGCAATGCAATGTCTTCGTGGTTCAAACTGATAAATACCAAGAAAAGTTCCTCAGAAAGTATTATAGTCGTTTTATACGTACAGGTAATGTAGTTTCCAATAACCTTTTGAGTCGGTCATAAAGTTATTCGTTCCACGAATGAGATGTGGATATCAAAAAATATTGATTTATTGTAAGTTTTACTCGCCACCTCACATTCATCAGATATCTTTTCATTACGGGGTTGTCAGAAGCCAGAAAGTCTGACAACCTGTCGAACCAAGGGTTGTCGGGTTGCCCGGGTTGAGAAGTTCAGATCAGGCAGCCAACTCCATGTAGAACCCTGGTACCTACTCAGAAATTACTAATAAAAATTACTTATAGTATTAACTATTAAAATCAGAACTGCATCCGGTTAGACTGGAAGCAGACTGGACACTAGCAAAGAGAGAAAAAGGCTGGGTATATAAGATGATAATAGAATTTAAACCAGAAGACGGACATAGGATAGTTTTTATCCACATCCTGGTACGGGAAGTTGTATCTTAGGGACGTGGAGGAATTTTTAACCGTCTTGATTTGCCTGCTGTTACTTTTACTGGCGGAGTTAAGACCGCAACTGCAAGTCTTTAAAAATGTTGGAAAAGGTAATTTAAAATGTATGAGGAAGACGCCTTGTCATAATATTATGTTGTTTTTTTTACATGGATGTTTTTGTTTATCACTAGAATATATTACATATCAGGTACTGTTTAAGACAATTCGAAGTACCACGTATAAGGAACACAACAGAATAAAAATAATTATTATTGTACCCACAAACATGAAATCGTTCTTTTCTGTATTTTCACTTCGGTATTCCTAGATTCGGACAATTTGTAAATATAATAGCACCCTGCTCGCTTGCTGACGTTGGTCAGGGCGGATAATGCATAAGTGATTTTGTCAATTTGTTTTACAATTCAAATGGTAACTCCGCAATCGGCCCTCGTCTGCTTGTCCGATAAAAAAGGCGAATAAAAAGTTCTGTCTCGTCGTTGAAAGTACCTACAGACTCCTCAATAACCCAGTGGCCGTGTTTATATCAGTTACAAAACATGAGATGCGTCGCTGTTGCTAGCCAGTCAGTCAATTTTTTGTGGAATATTGGGTCTGACCCAATATGACCTATGTTTGTAACGTATTACCGTCAACTTGGATAAAAAGTCTCGTATATTCCAGAAATATTGTAATTTTATGCCAAAAAAAGGTTGTCTGGTGCTTTAGGTTTGGCAGCTGCATTGGCCACTGTTTCAACAAATTATCTGACGTCTTTACCATTAGTCATTCATTCAGTACCTACGTGGTAATTGCATTATTGATGTAGTCTTGTTTGCAGTTTCTTTCACCTTCAAACCTTCATTATTTATTATGAATGTATTCCTTATGTTTTCATGTTTTCATTTGCAGGTTTAAGGAGGAGCCTTGTTCTCCGGTAGCAGGCTACTCCTCAGGTAACGTACCTTTTTTATTAGCGCCATTTATTTTTTTGAATTTGTTTCTTTTCTGAATGATCTTGTACATCCTCGATTTAAAAAATATATAATGTACATTTTTGACGCATCTGATCTGAGCTTTCTTATTTTGGAAACAAGCCAAAATTTTGGTTTGTGTCCAAAATTTTGATATTTAATATTTAATAAGCTGAGCTGATTAACCTGCAGAAATCTATTAATTTTACCATTCGAACATTAAGCTTCCACTACTGTGATAAGGTTCAAAATACATTAAAGAAATTTGACAGATTGGTAGATTGATGAACTGGCCACTGTACTAATTCCAATGCGTAACCTGGAAAACTAAACGTAACGTAAACCTACAGAAAATGTATCTCCTTTCTCATTGGGATGTAGCATTTCCATAGTTCCTCCGAATTGAACTTTTTATTTTACTTAAACTACCTAATTTCCACTCTCCTGCATACAGTCAATGGTGAAATGCTTTATGTAATTGGCAGATCAAATTATGTCAATTTTAAGGTTCAGTACCTCAAAGGGAAAAAGGAAACCTTATAAGATCACTTTGTTATCAGTCTGTCACCACCCTTTAGCTCAAGCTTGCGTGGAGGTATCGAATTGAAATTTAAACGGTATAATCAGGTCTACGGTCCCAAGAGATTGCGATAAATCAAACTTATGACTTTATGTAAAAAGGATACAGCCGTTTATTCAGCAAAAAACACAAATTTTGCTTAAGGGAATCAATACTTTTTGCGTACGTAGGTATAGGTACTTCCCGTTATCTTAAAACAATGAAATTTGTTAAGTGGCACATTTATAGACCACAATAATATATAAAAGTTGAAATCTATAAATAATCAATTAAATCATAAAAGATATCGAAATATTCGAATTTCAAGTAGACGTTTAAATGGGTAACCATTGATGTTTGATGGGATGGTCACCGTATGAGTAATCTATGGTATGGCTGCCTCGTTAATCGTAGTAGTCGTTTTGCGCGACTGCTGTTGACGAGGTCTCGGACTCAATTCCCAGTGGGGCCCAAATCACTTCGTGGGTTTTAAGAGACTTTCATAAAGCAGCCCGGAATCTGAAAGTTGGTGATTGATGAAGCCCGTAAATATCGATCCTGCGCCTGATCCCTGAAACACACAGAAACACTGATACCACCTTTCGGTTTATAGTATAACTGTGATAACATAGGTCAGGCAGGATTCAATAAATGCCAGCTCATTCAGAACTTTAGTGCATTACGAATTACCTCATGTCTTGCATCCGAGGATTGCGTGAGACCTTCTATCAGCACTAATCAACACTCATAAGGCGCGCCAACTGAATGATGCCAGTGCAGCGGCTCCCTATTACTGAATACGGATATTATGGGCCAGCAGCGGAGCATGTCTAGGATATCCCACTTACTACTAAGATCAGGCAGGGTTTGCTTAAATTACCGTCAGTGAGATCTGTACCTTATTTAAAGTAGTTTTAGGTCTCATATTATCGTAATCAAAGGGTACTGTGATAATATTATTATTATTTTACTAGATGAATAATCCTCGTCTACGTACGTGTGCACTTTGGTTTACCCGAAGTAACTAAGACTACTACGTCAGATCATTATTTCTTATTTTCATTTTGTAAAATTTCTAAATTAATTAGAACATGTAGATAATTGTTAGCTATTATCGACGTTGCAACATTTTGGAATACGCGCTATTCGATCAAAAGCATAAAAGTGCGATCAAAAAAGCATCTTGTTTGCAAATGATAATCCTGCAAACAACCTTATTAGGTATATCTATTAAAACGTGGATATAAAGTGTTTATAAAAAAATACAAAGTATGTAGTTACTTATTTTAGAAAAAAATAATGTGGATTTTTTTTACATTTTACGTGATAAAGCGAAAGGATAAATTAGAAACATTCTCTAAGTTTCTGCCTGTGTATTACGTACGTGGTGGGAACAGATGCTGGGTCGTCAATGTTCTCGTTTGAATCAAACGCTGCAGAAAATGTGTTTCATTGAAATGCAGATACGTTAAGTAAGGTACGATGCTTATTGCGTATTACATGGACGCAAAGAAAAATGTAAAAGAACGGATTTGTATTGTAGTTTCATGCAAAGTTATTTAGTATTTTACTTGATAAAGTTAGTGACTTCACAAGTAAGTAAGCGATTTGAGATGTTTTTTTTTAATACTAAGATACTAACAACCTTTACTAAAACATGATAAATTATAGTAAGACGATTTTGCAGAACCCGCTTAAGTTATTTCCACACCTCCCGCCGCGGCGGTATTTATTGTTGACTATCTATCGCTTGCTTCTACACCCCCCATAGTCTACCCAGAAAAATACACTTTGTGGGTGTCGAAGAATTGTGTCCTCCAATAGCCTGGAGGCTTTCAGCTGAGGATTCCATATACAATAGCAGAAAAGAAGTAATTAACTAAACAATAAAAATCAAATGACGTATTTAAAATTGAAATTCAATCCGAACTGCAGAAAGATGTTGCGTCTGATTAAAATCCTTTATGAAACTATCGCAAAACTTTGTTCAAGACCTTACGGGCTCCCCGTCGCCAGTGATAACCGGCAGAGGTGGAGGTACCTAATAATAATAATAATAAGCCCGCAGGGCATCTGAGGCGGATGTCGGGGAGTAGCGACCCCGCGGGTACCGAGTGCTCCAGGGAGAGGATACTGTCCCTCATCTCCGGCTCACCGGAGTGAACCCTGAGGGGGGACAGGTCTCCCGCCTCTGGCTTGCCTTCATTGGCCGTCCAGAGTGGAGTCGCTAGAGCAATGCTCGGAGGGTGAATGCCTCGGGTAAGTGGCGAGTGGGCACAGAGATGCTGGACCCTGGCTTGATGCCGGTTTTAAGGCGCGTGATCTGGGTAGAAAGCCGGCCGGGGCAACCTCACCCTTCAGCCGCTCACGTCCCCGTTGCCCCCTTGTTGCGACTTAGCGACTAGTTCCCGGGGGCCCGGTAAGTGAGCTGGCGAGTCTCCTCCTGCCATTTTTACATGTATTTATTACATTGTTATCGGCAGGGGTCATAGTCCCCATAGTTTTCCCTTCCCTAGTCCACTAGCATCCCATCACAATAACCCAAGTAGATTTTCTTCCATACTTAGCAATAGTTTAGCACAAACCGGGGGTTGTCCTTGGGTACATTTCCATAGTGTATACAGGGATAATCGTCGGTTTTGTGTCACCATTACATAATATTAAAGTTGTCTTAAAAGGGCTTCAGCGTGTTGGCTTCGGCCCCACGTTCGCCTTCCAAAAATCCGGGACTCTATAGTCCCGTGGTCGGAAAAAGACATACATAATAATAATAATCATTTATTTCAGGCCTTTACACCCATATAAATTAGAAACAATACAATGAATTAAACTTATCATAATAAAAATCAATAATAATTAATCTCAATAGGTTACATTACAATAATTAAATTTCACACAACATTTATTAAAATAATATTTCTACATTATTCAGCAGATGCACCATACAGCAATGGTTCACGTACTGACAGTCAAATCGGTCAGATAAAGCTCTCAGAATACTCTCTAACTCTAACCTAACCTAATGTAGTACTTATTCAGGATTTAATCCCGGTTATCAGCAAATCTTGTGAGACAGCCAGGCCTATCTACTAATGGCACTACTTTGCAAAACCTTCTTACATTGCCTTACAAAGCAAAATAAACTTAAACACCCAACATTGCGTTAGAAATTGGATTGACTTTATGTGCAAACATGTTTGATTAGATGCTAACACTCACAACTTTTATAGCTATAAGATTCTCGGTCATAAACTGTGGAGATAAAGTGCAGATTTGTTTGTTCAAGATTTGCTAACAGCTATACCTGGTTCAGCGACCCGAGCAAAGGTTTGCTTCCTGCACCGCGTTCAGGCTGATAGTGATGTGCATTGCAATACGTTTGTTTGTTTTCTGGCCATCACTCCTACATATACTTGGAACATTCCCTCGATGACATTTTCCCTCCCTTTTTCCCTTTGATTCCGGTATCGCTAACTTATGAAAACATAATTGTTAGATAAAAATCAATACTATTTTGATGTGGTTACATCGCACTGTTACTTACACTACACGAAAAATGGAGTTAGTGTAAATGTTTTAATATATTCAGACACTTTTGTTTTAATTATACAGTTACTTGATTCAGCATGAACAACAACAGCAACATACGTGTTAGTATTTAATTGAAATGTTGATAAAAAGACTAGTATTTTAACACGTTACTCGATACCTACAATCAATTGTACATATCGTACGAAGCTCAGCGTGCTCAACACTATGACTTATGAACCAGTGTTTTTGCGCTGCGTGTGCGTCTCCTATTAGATTTTACGACAGCTAAGCCGAGGGAAAGATGGTGACTTCATGATTAACTAAGCAAAAAGTTGTAGACACTCTGTCTCCCTCTAGCGTTTGATTTATTAGTGACGCTTTATATCAGAATTATTGAACGCTCGATTTGTATCACGCGAACTTTATTTATAGTGTATAGGTGTTGATCGTAAGAGCGGGTGCTTATTTTATATAAAAGTTCTTAGGTGCCGAAGAACTTTTAGAAACTTTTGTTTATGAAATCTGAGGTAACTTTCTAATTAGGCACAGCCAAACTTAAACTATTGAACCAAACTTAAAAGTGAAGCTGTAAGCGTCTAAAGATAGCCTAGTTACAAATCAGTCTATCTTTATTTATTCATCTGCATAAAATGTGATACAAAGATGTAAAATAAACCTTTCGCCAAAAAACAAGTAATTATTTAAATTATTATCCTTAAAGATAGCAAAAAAAACTATAATTTGCTAATTTATCATATTATCATCCCTCTTATTTACACGTTGGCTGATTTCGGAATACATATGTAGTGTAGCTCTTTAAAAGATCATACAGATCGCCCGCAGCCACCCAAATACTAAGTATGACGCTGTACGGCTACGTATCTATCAATATTTTTCATGTAGCGCTGTAATCTCGCCGTCATCCGTAGAGTTAATTATATTACAATTTGCAACGGTGTCTGTTAAGTAAGAGCGTCTAGTATACCTACTTAGCTTTAGTGCAAAAGTTACAGAATAAAAATTTCCTGTTGGAATTAATAGTTTTGTTTTTATACGAATTGTATATTTTTGCGGCCATTAACGTTATGATGTCTAATGAAGTAGGTACCTGTGGCATCTGTAGAATTGGGTACCTGTGCAACACTGCCCTTGATAATTCTGAACACCTTAACAAATGCTGCTGCCGATAAATAACTCTTCGCTGGGTTTGTAATCAGACTTGTTCTCTAGGTCCCCAGTAGGCAAAAGTTTAGCTTTAGACTTAAATATAAATTTACATATAAAATGATCAGTAATTGAACAGGGATTGCACAAAGCTAAAGATTCAAAGTCGTTTCTTAAACCTGATACGAGCAAGACTGTCAAAAGTGGTCAAATCGTTTTATTTAGACAGACACAAGTATTTTATTATGTAAGCCATTCGTGATACGTCCGACGGAAACTGATTTAAAACATTCAAACCGAAGTCGTGGCACAAAAAGTTTAAATAGCTGAATATTATCAGTCTCATGTTTAGTAACTTATAGCTAGTTGTTTTTGGAAATCGGTCAAGTGCAAAGGATAGACTCTGTGACGCCCGCGTCAGGGAAGTCATAATTATGTAAGACATATAACTAGGTATATGTACATTAACACCGTCGTCATCATCGTTCAAGCAGAGTTAGTATGTAGCTTCATGTATTTCATGTTAATGTGATTTCAGTTTATCGAACTAGTGACAGTTCCTTCTTTTTTTGCTGCATTTTTATTATGTTGATGGTTCCAAGACAGTCGAATACTTATATCCCTTCAAGTAGAGCGTCAGTGTTCTGTAGGGATGGTAACGTTGTTACAAACTTCAAGGATTTGGTTTGGCTGAGATGGAATGCGTTCATCATACCATTAGTTAGAGCCTACGGCCTAAACTTTAAACTTTTTTTTTCATGATACTGTAGGCCTGTCAGTTAATTAACAAATTACTCAGTCATAATTTTTTTTTGTATTGAATATAATTTAAGGGCACGTTTTTGACACATAGCTTTTACATAAATAAACAATGCGATTCAGTTTCATGTTTCTTTTTAACGACTAAAATGTCACACTTTAAGACTAAGTGTTTCCTTGCACACTTATTCAATTCTAAGGGGTATATATTTGGAGTTGCTGAGTACACAGGAAAGTAATAAATAAAAAAAGAGTAGACATGCAGTCAACTAAACTTTTCTTTGCTTGATGCGCTGAACTTTTATGGTTGATTTTGATGTATCATCGCTTCCCTACTATGAAGTATCGGAGATCTAGGTGTAATGGAAAGCTAGGTAAATGGAAGCATGCTTGACATCAGTCGTCAGTAATAATGACGAAATCGTTTATTTGCTCTTTCTAAAAGTATTGCAAATAAATATGAAGCTTTACTATCTAAAAAGTTCGTAACCAGTAAGTACATCTAATTTATGCTGTTACCACCAAAAAAAGGATACCATATCGAATAAAAAAAACTCTCACTGCTCCGTTTCGCGGTGCGGTGCGCGGGCGCCGCAGCGTCCACTTATTTCGAAGGCACAAGCAGTCAAGCTCGAGAAAGCTCAGTGCGCGGGTCGTATCGAGGGCCGGCGGACGCGAGCCGACGACAACCGAAGCACGCCGGACATGTTCGGAATATGGACGTGTGGAGCGGTCGACCCGCGTCCTGCGTGCGCGCATCGCCGCCCCTCGCCATAGAGACAGGCGACAATTTCGCGCTCACGTTCTTCGAGAGCAAAGAGCAAGCGCCGCCGCCGCCGCCGAAACAAGGTGTGTTGTGTTTATGTTATTACTGCTGCATGCGTAAGCGCCGATAGCACGTCACCCTTGTTATGCGAATGTTACCACAGCGTTCACTGCTGCTCTCATCTGTTTGGTTCTGTGATAGATTTCAGAAGGTTTTCCAGTTCAAAGTGAGTGTGTGGAAATGACTGTGAGCTTTATCTACTTGTAAGTTAGATGCGTGTGACATAATAAAATGAAAGTGATGCTGATAAAACTCAACGTATTTATTGATATATTTTCGCAAACTCGTCGAGTTTTGGGACAAAAATCTAACAGTAAAATAATTCCGTGCTTTGGTTTTCACTTGATGTATTAAAAATTGAATTGTTATTCAGTTTGCTCTCAGAATTATGGTAATTGCTGGCTATGTGGCGAACGATTACCATAATCCCGAGAGGTAGCAGTGGTAAGTGGGCGAGCTCCGTACCCGTGGTGATATTCCCCTTCGGCCTTTCATTGTGGCGGTTTACGGGGTGGCCATTGCCCAAGCGGTGGACGGAGATAACTATTTAATTATTTTAGTCTACCATGTAACCACTTGTGTTTTGTCACCCTGTATAATTTTCATTGATTAGATAACCACTTTTAATCTGATCTTCCTTCCTAGTAAAATTAAACTAAACTTTGAATTTTTACTAGCATAAAAATAACACTAACCTTCCGCATATGTATGATCTAGTGCCTAGAATTACACAACACATCTAGTCGAACTGAAAATTGGCTGAGAGAGGTCTCATTATTACTTTTATTTAGTGATTTACATCGAATATAAAAAAAATGGACCATCTTGTATGATTAGTACTATTTCTTGTTTTTTTTTTTGTTGTATAATTGATATAACTTCGATCAATCATTCCAGCACAAATTACGTCAGTTTTGAAGCATTCTAATCAAGTTAAATTTTTCGGATTGGACAAACAAAAACTTTTAATAATTAAGCAGTAAGATATTGTTTTTACAATTTTAGCTGTATATAGATATATTAGACGTCTATGCTAAACTCTCTAGTAATCGTAAGGCAGCTAACAGTCAATGAAATAAAATAAAGATCAAAATTACGGAAGCGGAGCGGTTGGCGAATATTAACTCCGAACTCTTTGTGCCCATACCGTTAGGTATTTATGATTCGACGTATTACATTACGTACTTCAAACTTATTTCACATACAACGCTTCTTAACATGCACAGCTAAACAACAATTCCCGTATACGATGAGCAATGGAAGTGATATCAATCAATTTGGCCGCTTGGTCAGTAACCATCGCGGCGAAAACGTTTGAATCCATTTATTTTTTAGGAAAGTCATTGAATATTTTATCTTATTGTCTTGGAACTACTGAATATTCAATTTGTTGTTAAAACAACAACTGGCCCTATGCTTGATAACATTTTTTTTCTTACAGTGTAACAATTTTAAGTAAGGTCATGAAAGTGTTTGGAAAATTCATGCAACGTAACGTGGGAACTTTTGTAAACACATATTTTACAATACATTTCTTGCCCTTACATACGTTTGTGCTCTAGAACAGCAGGCGACTGGCTAGATACTGGCTAGATGTGCCGTGTTGTATTTATAGAAACCTATTAGTTCCATACTTGGAAGTTATAGGAAATATATAAAGGCTTTTCCACATAAAATTTCTGCTTTCTTTTAGATGTTTAAGTACTATGAATACTAACATTTTAGGATCAAGGGTTAGCACTAAATCATAAAAATGAGATACACAATCATAATGACTTAAAAATGTTAAAACATTATAAGCACCGTAAAACTAACATATTATATAGACCTATTTATTACCTATTGGAAAATATATAACGGTTAATAGAATTTTTTCTCGACTCATTGTCATGCTATCGGATAATTAGGTTTTCATAAAGCAAGCTTCTTAAGCATTCTGATATCACTAATAAGTATAGATAATGTTGAGCCTTATCACCGACACGCGAATAAATACGCTATCGTCTGCTCGAAGCCCCCTGATGTTTGATGTATGAAGTGATAAGCCGTCAGCTGTGCCTTGAACTTGATCTATTTGTGACGCGCATCGCGTCTAGAAGTCGGCTCATCGTATTGAGGTGACGATTCCGAGGGACACCACTGCGCGGCGCGGCCCGAGGAGGGGTACAGCGCTCCCGGTCAACGACCTCACACGTTATGCAAGACATTGATAAAGACATATCCATGAGGCTGCACAGTGTACATCGCACTGTCCAGTTGCTTAGCAACTCATGGTTAGTGCGTGGGCAGCCAGCATCCCCACGTGTAGTGTAAAATGATATCGATTATTGCGAGCTTTTAAAAATCTTTGTGAGTGTGTCTCGTTTGATGGCTGCGAAGTCAATGGGTGTTTTGTTCGAGGTGCCGCCGCCACTGATTACAGGATATATTCTTCTGAATATATGCATTGTGTCATTCCTAGTGACACTTCAACGCTTCTATTAATGTCTGGTGAAGAGGTGGTAACTTTTAGCGACCGCGTTGTCGCCTAACGCAGATAAATAAATCAGACATTAACATCCATGCCAAATTATTTATTTGACTTAAAGTCACAGGTTTTTATTTAATATGACTAGGCCTGGGCGGGACACACGGATCGGTGGAGACGAGGAACAAACTTCAGGTAAAAATAAAACTATTATTAAGAAGCTCGGGCATCTTCTTTAAAGGAGAGGAGCAATTCAACACGAAGTATGGCCCCGCCACACAAAGGGCTCCCAAAGGAACAAAGAGGAACGACTCCACTAGTGACCAGTCGCTTGTGCCGATCACATAACAGTTCGAGCTAAGGAATCGTAACCGTGTGATTACGTAGGTTAGTATTCTCACGGTCGCTTCTTCCGGGGTGAGCTGCAGTTTAAGTGAATACGGCATTGACGTGAAACCAATTCATTAATAATACATTACAAAATCGGGATATGTAGGTATCTCACCGTAATTAATTCATCGTCCTTTGTTGTTATGAATTGCGTTTTTTTGGTTACTAAAGTTTCTTGTCCTTGTTCGCATTACATCTTAGCCATTTTGTTGAGGGTTACCGGTTATTTTTAGCGATACCTACGCTTTTCTTCACAAGAGTACAGCGTGAAAACTATCTACCTACGAAAATTTGCTCGAACAAACATAACAAAGAAAAACCACACAAACATCCGAATATATTTCTTTAATTCATTAGTGTATATTAATTGAAACTATATGTCCATATAATAGATTAATTCAATGAAATACTTACAATTATGAAAAACAAAAACATCCAACTTGAGAACCTCCTCCTTTAAGGAAAATTGGTAAAAAGCAAAAACGGTCAGATACGAAGCTTCAGGTTGTGCGGAGCTAAACTGCAATGAGAGTTGGGAGCACATGCCACGGCGGCCGCGCTCCTGAATGAGGATGAAGGAATTCAATAGCCGCACGATACGATATTAAATTCTTCGTATGACATCATTTCTGTTCCGATACAGAACTATTGATAGCAAATTGAGGCAATTATAAAGCTTTGATAAAAATACGACGGCAAAATTTTCTTCGTCTGGCATTTCTTACAAACACCTAGTTTTCTAGATAAACCTTCCTTTCGAATATTTAGGTACCCACAGGAAAGCCCGGTTAAGCAGTACACGGCCACCTAGGCTGAACTGCAAGATGTCATAACAAAAAAAAAAACATTTACTATTGAGAAACGCACATCAAATACCATTACGTAGTTTTAAAGACTACAACTACATACTACTAATACATGCCTAAGCATAGGTACATAGGGATAGAAAAACAGCCAGCGACAAGCGATTTTGTAGTGATGATAGTGACAACAAAAAAGAAGTTATCATAAATAACTTTATTTGCACAGTTTACAAAGGAGCACTACTGAAAATTGATAATTTTTTCATTACTTGGTGACGAATACATGAACGGACGGCGAGTCCCATTTTACCCTTTGCTAAAGGAGCACTAAAAATTACAAAAAATTTACTAACTGGGAATAATGTCAACACAGATAATCTCGCCAGAGATATGAAATAAATTCGGCCCTCTTAGAAACGTGGCACTGCATTCACTCGTATAGGTTTTCTGATTAAAAAAAAGCATGGAAATATCTGTTACCTTGCCCCCTATCGGCTGGCTGTCAACTGTTGCAAATTATCCATTATTGTATGCGACGGCGGATGCCGTTTATACACTAGGTAGTATAATTTTAATGGACAGCAAGGGCACGCATGATGGATGTTCTTCGGATCCATTAGTTTAAATTATTATATCTCCACATACTGCACATGGCACAATTAAGGTAATGTTTAAACCACATTTTTATTAATTAGTTACCTTATCACTTATGAAAAATACAACTTTAAGCGCATTATTTGAATTGATTACGTTCAGGAGATATTACCAAATCTAAACACTTCGCGCCGGTTCACTACGTCTTGAGGGGTTACTTCGGACAAATTCACGTTCGGAAATCGGCGAAAAAATATTTTGCGGTAAACACTAACAGTAGAAGTATTTAGGAAGAGTTTACCAGAGGGAGACAATAGCCACTGCTCATAAAAATTTTCACTGTTATTTATTACGATTTAGCCACACTTATGAAAAATCAAACGCTTATCTCATTCTTCCGCCGGGATAGTCGGGGAGTAGTACTGAACGGGTAAACCCTCCCAGTCAGGCGGAACAGATAAGCGGAATTAATTTTTGAGGAATTTTTGACAAAAAATTAAAAATAAATAATGTTACCTTTAATGTTCTTAATAAAAACGACGCTTAAGACAGAATTGTTAGAAAATAGCAACTCCCGGACTCCCCTAGATGAGTCATCACCGTGCCCGCGCATAGTGTTTGCAGTTTGTTGGCTTAGAACTAAGCCACCAATAATTACGAAACTATATGAACGTGCAAAATGTCAAGCGAGATTGCACAATGTACCCTGTACAGCTCTAATCTAGTGTTATACAATTGTACGCGCTTAGATCAATATTATCCACTGAAGCGGTTCTTACATTGTTTGTCTCCAATCGAGGTGAATGGGAAATTATTGCCAATTAATTAATAACATTGTATAATTGGAATTAATTGGATTAATATATTGGTTCATAATATTATAATGTTTAAGTTATGTTGTTAGGTTGTATAATACTTTAATAAAAGTTATGTCAAGCTAGGTCTTTTCCTATTTTTTCTATTCCCTAAACCACTTCATGGAAAGCAGGTACCACCTATAATCAATATTTTGTAGGATGGGCATGAAAAACCTGTAAAGTGAAAAGAGACAAAGGTGCCGGTAGAGGGGATTCAGAGAGCTTATTTTCCTTTTTACATACTTGAATGTATCCAATTATGCATAAGCATGCCATCATCTGCCGAGTCATTTTCCATGCTATGTTCGGGTCGGCTTCTGGTAGCAAATGTTCCACAGACCCCAAATTAAGGTTGTTCAACTTTTATCTTTACTTTTCAGTTCGTGATTGAGAGATGTTCATGCAGTTAAGTGTGTTATTTTTAAATATTATAGATAGTAGGTACCCTTTGTATGGGTTATAGTCGTAGGTAGATTATTCGCAAATCTAATCTAAAAGTCATGAAAATCAGGAAAATATGTAACAGTATTCGATAATACATAAAACTCAATGCATATTCCATACACTATTCTAGGAAGAGATACAATGAAAAGCCTTTGACATTGAAGATAAACTATCTTCTATCAACGCTCATTCACATGTGCCTATGTGTAGCAAAACAGGTATACATAAAGGCGTATACATATATGCCTTTATGGCAAGGAATAGACAAGGATGGGTTATTCAGCAAAGTTCTAGAAATAATTTAAGGTCGTTTAAATAAATAATTTCTTATTTTTAACGCGGAATAGTCTGATGCATGCACATAGCCATGATTGTCATTCTATCCAGTGTAGATGCTTATTGATTGAGATCGCAATTTTCACAGCTGACGGTATTTCAAAAGATCTGGATACGTAAATTCAATAATTGTTTTGTGATGTGTCTGTGTTCCTAAGTTGACCTATATACGTAACATATCCACGTGGAATTGCACGCAACAGGCGAAGAAGGCCCACCACCAACGCTGAAGAAGAAAGTTCACATGATGCGCTGGTGTCAGTGAAACAGAACAGTGTTGTGCCAAAGCAGACGTTGTAAGCACGTGCGTTAGTACCTAATTGTTTGTAATTGTGTGCATCATGAGACTTTTGATCGCGTATTGTGAGTGAATAGTGGGCTGGACTCGAAGATACTAATTGCTAATATGACCATAACACAGTTACACAGTACTTGCATAAATACAGCTGTATGGTTGGCTAACGGTATCGATACGGTCAAGTATTTCCTAGTTCTTACCCGTGAAATAAGTTGCAATGGTTATGAATTACGAGTATGTGCAATAGACACATTGTGATGGTGCGCTGATGATCTTCGACCCCTAAAGTATGTGCTTGCATGTCGCGATAGAATCTGAGTTAAGATCTCTTGCTAACTACATTGTTGAAACTAATATGTACTGTTCATTTCCTTTTTATACTTTATATCTGTGTAAGAGCGAGTTTTTTCTACATATCAGCAGAAGTCTCTGGACATCATACTCGTGTCTTAATGGCATAACTATTGTACAAAATTGATTTAAATTAAACCCGTATATTTTCCGGCAATTCTCTATATATTCGTACTATATCGTTACGCTATGATAGAAACAATAAGAGCCACTTCAGATTTAAATTGATCGTAAATTGATACGAGTGAGTTGATAACAGACTCATTGCGGCTGTGCAGTGCACTTGCTTGCAGTCAAACAGTACCTACTTCGGCATTGCATTTGCCAGTGCCGCTATATACACAAGATCCAGTTTTTATGTAAGTAATATTTTTTATTTAGTGTGTAGGCTAATGTTACCTCCATGCCATTTTGCCCCCTGTTATAATAATCCTGGCAATAAGGTATTAGAAACTTTGGTTTTAGAAGTTTCAAAATATTACAAACGTACACTTGTGTTGTAGGGAGTAGGAGAAATAAAAAATAAGGCGTACCAACTCCATGACTCCTCTAGCTAAGCATAAGCGGGTGCTTATGATTCAAGCAGTGAATCATTGAATCTCCCGTCAATATCGATATTTATTCTACATCAAATATATTATCGTGACAGTTTTCTACTACATCATCCGAACGTGACATCGCAAACATCTTCGTTTAAAGTCCCTCCTCTGATGAATTTCACCATCGTCGTTACGACCGCTGTAGTTCGGAGACGAAAAAAATCTTCAAGAACAATAATTTTAAAATAATCATAATATTTATTTCTTCTTATATCAGACTTTATGAGTTCTGACCATCCGTAATGCCTTCCAATGATGCCTAAGACCCAGCAATTTAACGTGCCTTCCGAAACACTGAGGAGCTCGTCCTGTAAAGATAGTCACCCTTCCACGGACCGACCATACTAAACTTTGATGTTCTTATGATCAATCGATACGTTCTGCTCTTCCTTAGCCACGAGCACTCATATAAAAATCACTGTTTTAATAAATACAGGAAAAACCAGTGAGACTGAAAAAGTCACCCTTATTTTGCCACTTTGGGTTTCTCAGTATTCAGAAGCAAACTCTTGTGGGTCAACCAAGATTACGGACCGCTACCAATAGTCTGAGTTTGGGCACACCATAAAGGACTCTAGTACTAAGTAAGCCAGCGTATGACGCTGTATTTTCAAACGTAACACAACAAAACTCCTTCACTGATACTGAGCTCCCAATATGAATTTAACAATTTATCTACCTTTAAAAAATAAAAATACATTCCCAACCCATTGATGCACACGAATCATAAAACTGACTTGCATTTTATTTATGTATTCTGTAAACCAAGGTCTGTATTGATAAAATGTCCTCCATTATGTTTAGCGTTGTTTTTTAAGAAAAAATAAATATAAGTCGGAAAGAGAAACCTGCAGGCCCTCAACTGATTGGGAATCTATGAAGACGTTATTCTATAGTTATGGAATAATTCTGTTAAATGTATTTTGAAAAGGACGTTAAGCTGTATGTATGTCACAAGTAACATACAATCTTGTACAACCGATACGTGCAATAGACTTCAAAAGACTACCAAGGGTGGGATAGTATAGGTAGGTCAGATCGGTCAGATAGGCAGTCGTTCTTTACAATACTTGTACCCAGCTCCGAATTCGCAGCAACCGCATAATGAATGGGGAATAGCTACTCGCATATAGGAACTAGAAAGAAATCATCATCATAAAACCACTCAGAGTGTCTGAAATGACAGAAAATCAATACATTTTAAACATAATTTAATAATTGAAAATAAATACATTCATAATGAATACTGAAAAATCCAGCGATTATAAATTTTTGCAAAATAAAATCGCCTCTATTTTTCATATTTTGCTTTTCACGAGTTGCTTTTCAAGAGTCACTTGAATTTCGAATTCTGAAAATACAATATTATTTTTCCAGGCCAGTGAGTATCAAATTTTACTCTTCCTATAACAGTTAATATAAACTGAATATCCAATTATTTACAAAACTACATAATAGTTTGTTCAAACTAACTGGATTCCTGCCTTAAAACATACTATTCTTTGTTCTTCCCGCTGGTATCAGTCCATTTTCACACACACTCATTTCACATTTAAATCTCAATCATCAAGTCAGATGGTCAAACGGATGAATTTCAATGCTAGATAAGAATAGAATAAAATTAAAGTCAATAATTTTTCTGATTGTATTCTTACTAACTACGCACTTAATCTTCTCTTACTCAAACCAACACCATTACGTGCGAAGTACTTATTAGAGTTCCCAAATCGTTTTAACTATCCGAACCTACCTCAATACCTTGAGAACTGTCCTCGGAGACACAAGATGACACAACAAGCATGTATTGTGTGTGGCGTCTGATGCCAACGGATACGTACAATCGGCATTGTAATTTGCTGCGAGTGGACCCTACCAGCGCGCCGTGTATATAGATTCATACTCCTGCTGTTCACTGCTTGTATACGTTATTATGGTGTATGTGACAAGACACTGTTTACTGTAGTAAAAGCATTACCTAGTGCTATTCAGATAATACTTCTTACTGACTGAGATTTTTCTGACCCACTCCACCCATAGGTCACTTCTCATACAGAGAAGGAATGAGCGTTAATCACAACGCTTGCTCAAGGCGGATTGACAATTTCACTGGGGAGTACTTCAGTGCTTATTGAATTCAGAAATTTGTTGGCAGAATAGCAGATAATTATAATATAGTACAGGCTCTCAGCTAAAAGCATTGTCCCAGTTTATTTGGTTGTTGCTTTCTTTAAGGAATCAGGAGCTTTTAATTATAAGGTTCAATGCATAGTACGTATAGTATTTTTTTTAATAACTAACTACTTTAGACTTAAGACTAACGTTTTGTACAGACTCCATAAGGTTGTGATAAGGTTGAAAATCTATTAAAGAAATTTGACTGACTGAGGAAGGTTGATGTGCTGGCGTCTGTACGTACTATGCATATTTCGACAATTTCTGAGTAAATAATAATAGTATTCGAAATAATGAGAAATATAATAAAGAGAAAATACAACGGAAAATGAGTGATTGGATGCAAAAATAATAAAAGCATAAAAGCTTCCGCGAAATTATATACCCTTGTGTTGTTGTACTAATTGCACAGCGAATGTTATTATTTTATCTCGATTTTTATCTGGAATTAAATTTTGAACATCCATTTACATTTATGAATATTTTATAATAAAATATGTGTATAAATATAAAATAGTTGTTGCTTTTCTTCTTGACGTAGATAGTATAAAAATCCGCACTAACATATGACACTGTACTATTGAGAAGTTAATATATCGTAATTTATAGTTACATATAATGGGACAAATTTAAAATTAAATAATTTTAATATTATCTTTGTTTTAAGGAAAATTCGTAGGATCATATTGCATCTGCCTCCACTTTTAGCGTCAGTCAATTGGGGATATTGGGTGATTGCGGTGCGTGTGCGCGGCTGCACTCAACACAATTGTCTTGTTTGGACCTCCGAACTAGCGGATACGAGCGTTCTGCTTATTTGTTTTCTGAGAGCATGAAAAATTTCATCTTAATACTTTTTTGAACTTTTGTGAAATTACGACCGTTTAGCCTAATTTCGAAGAACATTTGTTATTATGTTATCTAACTGTTATAAAAGACAAAGTTTCTCATCCGTTCCATATTAAGGTCCTATTGAAACCGTTTTCAGTTTGTGAGTGGGTATAGAAAATTACCAGCAAGAATTCCATGGTATTTATTCATTTCAGGAACGAACGTAACAGCTAAAAGCCAACACAGAAAGATTATATCGATAATGCCACCAGTTTTTTTTTATAAGTTGCCGTTCGATCGCTATCACCTATTCTAAAATGCTATAGTGAATACTGCACTGGAGAGTGACCCACTAACCTGACTGGATGCACATTTCAGACATAACAAAGTAATTCCTCGCAATCAATAGCCCATTACTTATTTAGGAAGCTGGTTAGTGGGCCATGATAAATTTTCACAATTCTATATGAAATACAGTTTAATTTACTTTCATTGAGCTTCGATATTTTATTTCATATTGAAAATTTTACAATCTAATACTTTCATTGATTAGCTCGTTTTTGTTATGTCAAATATCAATATCAATCTTTTTACCAATTTGTATGTGGTTAGAAAGAAAAATTATTTTGTCGAATATTAAGCTATACCTGTTAATTGAATAATACCTATCACCAGTGATTTCAATTCCTTCGTTTTTAGAAAAATAATTAAATTATTTATGTTTACCAAAAAGTTCCACAAAGTAAGACTGAGTAGTCGTTGATTAATCAGTGAAGATAATTTGGACTTGCAGCTTTTTGGTCATTATAAAATAACGACATTAGGTAACCTTTTAATTAATTATTTTATTATTAAATTAAATAAACAAACATTTCGGCACAGTTATTAACAGAACCCTTATTACATACAACCATCTTACAACCTTTAGAGTTATTAAAGAGTTAAGTTTTGATACGAGGCTCTTGCTCTTATAAGTAACAACTTCATAGTGACAAGGTCTTCTTTCATTCTTGATTAGCCTAGAAATTACCAAGTCTGAATTGTAAGATATGAATAAACAATCTTCAGATGCAAGATACTAACTGTGTTCAGATTTCATGTAGACCATAAATTAGATAATTTATCCAAAATTAATAGTGCCCTAAACATGACACCACGGATGTTATATTTCACAAAACATAGCAGACATTTATAAGTGTCCTTGCTAAGTTTGCATACGAGAGAATCGCGCGCGCATGACGATCGAGAACATGAAAAACTCGCGCGAAATCTTGGCGGGGTGACAAACCTTTTCAAATTATTACAAATATTTATAAATAAAACCGATATACAGACGCCTTACAAAGTCTAAATTCAATCATTTTAGGTGAAGTATAAAAGCTCACCTGCTAGGCAAGCCCAAAATTCTTCGAACTCAGCGGGTACCGGAGAGCATCTCGAATCAAAGAACATCATTACTTAATTGCCCCGATGACTCGATGTTTGTAGCCAAAGAAAATAGTCACCGATCGTTTGCAAAAAATCTATCGACACAAATAACTAGGAAAAGTTCGCTCCGCTTAAGAGTGCGCTATAAAAACAATTCAATACTCTGCTAGCTATGTTTAATACATGAAAGTAAAGAGAATGGACGACGTAACTTTGATTATTGCCTGTTGCTAGATACCAGTGTACATTGCACGATGATACGAAGAGAGTTTATTTCCCACAAAACAATACCTTCAATGGTTGCTTTAAAGGAAGGTATATTGCACCGGTGAAAGAGATGGACGACAATTCCGCGACGAGTGCGAGGGGGACGGAGTAACGGTTAGTGCAGGTTCAACGATCGACTCGCGCGCAGTTTGTTGAACTGCAATCATTGCTTTGGAAAATTGTTAGGGCTGGCAAAAAATATTAGGTACATTTTTGCATATATAAAGGCTATATTTATATAAATTTTAATAGACAAAAATGTTGATATAAATAGCAGTAAGTCATTGTAACCGGTAACGGTAGGGATAGCTTTTCAGTTAATTTTGTAATATTTATATTGAATCAGTCTTGTTATCAAGAACTTGAACCGCAATGTAGTCTGTAAAGAAATAATCTTGCTTAGAGTAAATGACTGGTCCGCGGACTCTGCGGTACTCTGACTTCTGGTATATTCTCCGAAAATTATTCACCTATCATGCATTTAAGGTTATTAAACTGACTGCTTTGATTATCAAGGTATCCGAGTGTTCTCTAAAGACAAGAAAGTTATTTTGGGATGGTTTCAGTTACAGGCGAGACTGAGGCTTTAGCTACGCCCTATGCCCTATATGACGTCGTGTCTTGAAACTATCACTAAAAAGTCTAAAACCGGCCTAGTTGGACTTTTGGGTGGAATTTAATCATTTTTCAATATTAATTAATTTTGGAGGGAACGTTTCAACTATTATATTCCATTCCATTGATTAACGATGAGATTTGCCGCGTTTTTATTTAGAATGCAGAAATTGTTTGCGTTCGTTTTTGTTTAGTTTTACGCTCTCGCGTAAGTAGTGATAGGCGCGTGTGCAGCCCTGCGCGCAGTCTCCGGGCAGTGCGCGGCGTGTCTCTCGCGCGGCCCCCGAGACGTTCGCGGAAGAAAGCAACGCGCCTCGTTACGTAACCAGTTGTTTTATCGCCAATCACCAAGCACTACTTGCACCATTGTCAATTTTATACCTATTATAGAAATCTTCACGCTATTTTTAAGCAGATGCATTTCATTTTAAAATGTATGTAGCCTAAGCACACCTATGCAAATATTTATTTATCATTAATTAATTAATTGGTTACTCTTTAATATGAATTTTTAACGATTCACACTTCACTAAGTTTAAAAAAAACTGGTCTACTAAGTGATTTTAATACCTACTCCTAAAACCACATCATGGGTTCAAATTACCGCCATACCCAAAAATACTTATCTACTTATACGGATTCCAAAATATCAGAAATTATACATGAATAATTGCATTTGGAAAGTCAATAAATTCATGATTACGAGTAAATATGTCATGAACTTTTGATATTGCCTGTATGCCCCCAAATACGCAATACCTACACATTAATAGGTAACTGATTTAATAAGTAGTAGCAGTAGGCTGAGTACCCGTGTTTTACAAGGAGCGACTGCCTTTCTGACCTCCTCAACCCAGTTACCCGGGCAACCAAATACCTCTTGGTTAGACTGGCGTCAGACTTACTGGCTTCTGACTACCCGTAACGACTGCCAAGGATGTTCAATGACAGCCGGGACCTTCAGTTTAACGTGTCATCCGAAAAACAGTCATTGACGTCCAAGATATACTTAGAAAGTACATATAAACTTATAAAAATTGCATTGGTACTTGCCCGACCTAGAATCGAAGCCACGACCTCACACTTGAGAGGTTGGCTCTTTAACCGCTAGGCCACCACGACTAATTATAGTAGTAGCTAGCTTCATAATCGTATAAAAAATATACTATAAAAACATGTTCAAAATATAGAACAGGTGGCACAACTAATGTTGCTTCTGCAATCGCATGATATTATTATTATGTGCATTTACTATTTCAAATGAGCTACTTTCCCTTAGAATTTCCTTGTAACATTTATTCGCTAGGTGCAAAGCAGGACGTGGGAGAACCACGAATCAATCCCAGCGCGCACCGTTGCCAACAAATATAGGCTACTTTTTATCCGGGTATGGAAAGTACTGTCCTCAGAAAGCGGGTGAAACCGCTGGCGGAAGCTAGTTTATATATAAATACATAGTATAACACCCAAACCACAGTCAAGTATGCTCATCAAACAAATGTCGACTGTACCGGGAATCGAACATGAGACCCTCAGCTCGGTAGTCCGGCGCGGCATGGTTATCATTGCGCCAAATTGATTATATTGAAAAATACAAAAATAGTATAAACAACAATGTAGCGTAGCTTATGAATAGGTTCATTCTTTTTGAGCGATTACCGTTCTTCGGCGAATTGTCAGGTTCTATTTCGCCCCACATATCTGCTGTTCACGGGAGTTTGAAAAGCTTTCTTCGTGGTTATCAGAGCCATAATAACCCTTTCGCTAAAAAAACGGGTCGTTGAGAGAATTTTGGTTTTGATTGCTTTATATATGTTTTATATTTTTCTTCTATTTCTATTTCTACAGTGTTTATTATTTCTCACGGAAAAGATCGATAATACCTATAATTTTTTTTTTCATTCTCTTATTTTTTTTAAATCTGCTTTGAGTGTTGTGACTTTCATCCTTTTTATCTAACTGTACATAGTTTCTATTAGATACATATTTATTTCACGCTCATTATTTTGCTTTAGTACCTTTATAGTCCCTTTTTGTTTAAGAGAGCAAAATTCAAATGACCCGTGTGTAGTGGGAGGGTGTCGGACTTATACTGACTACAACACACTTTTGTACCTTTCGGAGCCTTTTGGGGGCATCGAGCACCAAGAAATCCTACCCTCCTTAAAGAAAAGAGACTAGAACTAAAGACTTATCGCCACTAGTGAGATATCTAATTTGAGAGCGGTATAAAGGGTTACAAAACGAACTATATTGAATTTTCTTACGCCTTGTATCGTACGGATCAAAATAAACTGGACAAATTATTTATTGGAACCAGTTTCTCTAACATGACATTATTTTTTGGTCTACGCCAATGATAATGTTTCGCGTGCCGTTTGATATTCTTTGTAATGGTTATACAAATGGCGCCTAAGCGAACTAATGAGAGGTCGTTGCCTTTAGTTGTGTTTTTTCTAGCACCCTCGGATCCAGAGAAACCTTGACAACAACAACAATTCAACCAGTACGTACCACCAATAAGTCTGTTCAACACAATTGCTTGTTATTGACAACATTCCTTTGAGGCGTTAGCGATATATAATAAGAGACAACTTCCAGACATTTTAAATATGTATATTCAAATTCTCAATAAGTATTTTTTGTGACGCGAATATTTACCTAGCTCTTAAAAGAAGAATCATTACGTTAGGGAATATTTCGAGGAAATCATAATCGGTCCTCACTTTTATTAGTTTTCATACAGTGAAACTGCCTAGCCTTTTTCCTAAAAATGTGAGGTTCGACTTCCGACTTTGGGGATGATGATTATAGGGATTATGCCAATATAAGTGCGGCCACCATCGTTGCCAAACTACCACTTGACCAACTTTAATGAATTCAAACTCATTTCTTAAAATTACACTGATAAATCAGCTCTTCTCGAACGTCGAAACAAAAGACAGTCCCCAAAACGCCCACTCTTCACCACTTCCAATGTGTTTTCGCTTGGAAGAAGAAGTGGCGGAACAAACCCTCAGCAACACTGTTCGGTTTGAAGAACCAGATTTATACAAGAACAAGCCCAATCTTGAATAAAAAATACATAATTATCACGTCTGCTCGTAGCTTCTATATACATAACTAAGAGTACGACATACCTGCTCACACACGAGTTAATAAAAAAAAAATAGTTTATTGATGC
The DNA here is from genome assembly GCA_958496145.1 of Heliothis peltigera. NCBI lineage: Eukaryota > Metazoa > Arthropoda > Insecta > Lepidoptera > Noctuidae > Heliothis > Heliothis peltigera. Next base: position 9,308,888 of record OY292321.1, on the reverse strand, counting down.
AAAATACCTTTTTTTACAGAATTAAGTTTGGGGTACTAAAATCTCGTTAATGCGTACACGTATGTACTTATGCAGCTCTTCCAGCATTTACCTAATACAAAACAAAAAAAAAATAACAAACAAATGAAAGCTTACGTGTAAGATTTATTTCTGTAAAAGCGACTTTCCAACTTTTTTTATGTAAGTCCCTTTTTAAAACATTTGCGGTATTTTCATTGTTTGCTTCCTGTAAACAACAACATTGGAAAATTTTAACTACCTACGCTTTCATTTTCTATGTGTAAGTACAAACATAAGAGGTTTCAACGTGATTACATGATATACATAATTCTATTAATCTTTTTTCAGGTTTTCAGTACTTGAAATGTGTTATATAATACTATAAAAATGAAGTAAGGAAGAAAATACCTTAATTTTATTTATTTATCCATTTATTTCAGGCACCTTGGCCCATATATACTAGGTATACAATACTATACTAGGTATACAAACTTAAAAATACTATAAATATATATAACATAATACATTAACACATGTATGTAATAAAGTAAGTGGACTAATTTTGCAGATATTAGAAGTCATTTATAATTATTGCTATGCATCTTTCGTTATTTATAAAACAAGGCCGTTTACGTTGCGTACATTTATTGATTTGTGATCTATAGTTTTAATCGCTCTTGTAGTAGCTGGCCCTTCCTCATCGATTGGTGTAACAATATATTAAGGTACATACGTAGCTGTTAAAAAGTATCAGGTCTTTGTACCTATTAAAAGAGAAAAAAATCTCGTTTTTTTTCTCAATTATTCCCTAATTTTTTTATGCGGTGTATGTACATATAATTAGGTATTCAGAATACCCTAAAGAGTTATTTTCAAAATTAGCTTTATATAAAGTCAACCCCGTCAATGTTTCGGGTTAGCCGAAACTAGGTCACGGTAGTATCATTGCATCGAGGGCTTACGGCTCGGGGGTGGATGTTAGTGCTAGGCCGTCGGCGTGGCAGTCCAGACGGACAGCACTCGGCGACCGTCCATATGTCACCGTCATGGAGCCCCGACTGCCCCTGCTGCCCATCCCGCCTACCACTGTGGCCGACCTCAGCGGCTACATGGCTAGGCGGTTTGAGCTGACAGTATTGCTAGAAATGTATGTTCTCCCTGCCCTCGACGACTGTAAGTAATCATCAAAAATGACGTCATTAGCGAAATATCAAGATCATCATCATTTTATTAAAATCACGACGTGCATGATCAGTCACGTTTTATTTAATAAATTTACTTTAGTAGATCGGTGTCTCACTTTTATTTTTTAAATTCATTTTATTATTTACGAACATATTATGCTTCTGAAAACGGCTTCCGTTTACGACGTAGAAGTTAGGAGCTACAAGACTTCCAACTTGTTGATTGTTTGCAGTGAGTGAAATAGTGCAGGTTGTAAAACATAGACAATAATAATTAACCCAAAAGCTAGAAGACACTATTATTTCATTTATGTTATTTCTCTAGAGTGGTTTGGATTTAGAATGCTCTGTTTTCAAATAATTATTTAAAAAGAAAAATTAGGTACAACATTTTTGTAAATGGAATTGCCTCATAACTTTTTAAAAATTACGTTTTAGAAAAAGGCCTTCCTTTAAATAACAATTTACGGCGTATGTAAAACCGAAGAACACAACACAATGTTTACAACCTGTTGACTGCGCGGCTTCAGCTCCGAATAAAAAGCCCTCCAATTTCTTATATAAACTTATAATTTTATAAATAGTATATCCAAAATTTAAATCCTTCTGTTAATGTGAATTTTAAGACAAAAAAATGGAATTTTCATGTATACATTTCTGATGATAGATGACGTCACGACGGGGTTTACATGTATATTTTTAAATAAGCCCGCAGCGTCGCGGCGTCCCAACAAAAGGTTTTGGGAGGAGTTGTGACTCGGCTCGTACGTTATCATTCAGTACTGTGTGGCTGAGGGAGAGGGTTGTCCGGGCGACACTGCTAGTCCTACCCACGTGTTATCAAGCTGGCTTATAGTAATAGCTGTCAGCTTCCACCGTTTAGTGAAGCCTTCGCGCGGTACGTCCGATTCGACTATTTCGCTCGTAAGTTTAGACTATAGACTTTTATATATAGACAATTCAATTTGATTTAGATTTTTTTTTTAATGTATAGAAATACGAATAAATGGTGTTATTATTAGTTTCGCATTGAAAGGAGCGGCCTACGGATCGTTGTACTGGTAAAAGGCTTCTAAGAGAACTTAAAAAAAATGGTGGGTGACTATAACTTTTTGAACTGTAGACACTTTACCATAATAATTATTCTTTTAACACTAGTGTGCCTTTTGATATAGAATTGTTTGCATTCATATCTAGAATAAAAATCCACGGGTTAAACACATGGCTTTTCAAATAACTTACCTGTTACTTGTAGGAGAGTATTATAAAATCTGTGCTTGTAGGTTAGTACCATATTATATTATATTTTTTCTGACGTACTGTGCTATAATTTTCTTTGCTATTAAAATTCATTTGTTTAAAATGTTCCCAAAAAAAATCGAAATTAATAATTAACACTATTCACAAAATATATATTTTTTTCAGTGGATTTAATTCCCTTATTATATTGGTTTTCCTAATTTTTTACCGACATCACAAAAAGGAGGTGGTTCTCGTTTCGGATGTTTATTTTTGTGTTTGTTCGCGCACAACTTCGTCATTCACAAAACGATTTGAAAAACTTTTTTTGTTTGAAAGGACAGTACACTTCCCAAATCTACTGTCCCACTGTCAGGGAAAACTCTTACGAAATATAGGTTTTTAAAGTTATTTTATCACCATAAAAATATAATATTAGAAATAAATATTTTTAGTGGCTGGTTGACGCTTCCTGTGACCCAAAGGCTGGCTATTATTTTGGACAATGAACAAGCATGCAATGTGGCAATGCCACCAGCCTCTTGGGCACACTCCCAGTAAACAGAGATTGGGAAAAAAATCGTTTCCTTGTAGTTATTCATATGACTATTACTTAAAAAAGATTATCTCGTTGATTGGTTTTAGTTTTAAAAATAAATCATTTTTACAAACGCTGAAAAAAAAAGTTCTTTGCACGCCATCAAGTCCCGTCATCAAGTCATCAATCCCGCAGCCCCAGCAAGCCTCTGTCCTAAGGGGCTGTGTGACTTTGTCCTACCGTGCTGATTTCTCGTCAAGAAGCGCATGGAACAGAACGCTTCGCAGACACGGGCCAGTCGTCCTTCGACGTACGGCTGGTGAGCCACCCAAAACTCACCTACCCTTAGACACGCGCCTACGGCGCCCATGCGTCATCCCTCGATTTTCAGTTCACCTAGAGTCACAATTACACAAAAGATTATATCAGTAATTTGTAACAAATCATTTCATTGACACTACAATGTAGACCTATCAAGCGATCTATGCAATTATGCTATTGTGTGACAAAATACGTAACGTTTTGCGCCACAAAACGTTAAAGATTCGCCATCACATACATTTCAGGATTATTGAAGATTTATTTGAAATACTCCATGGTCGACTATAACCTCGCGTTTTTCTTTGCTAGTGACTTAAATGGCAACATGAAATCTATGCTATCATCGCTAATCTTAAAAGATTTCTCGGTGGGTCTGTAGGAAGCAATAGCGGTTCGGCTCGTTGATGTCTTTTGTTGGCGTTCCAATTTGTTCTAACACGTTATACGCGTGTCGTGCGTGTACGTGTGTACGCTGCAATAACCTTTGCGTGCACACTGGACACTGTCTTCGTGCTACTTGTGAAGATACCTACACATAGAGTTGGTGCACGCTTGGAGACTGCAGCGCCTAGCGCGCCCTCCGCCATTTGTCATCAAAACCCATGCAGTTGCGCCGATTTTCCTTTCATGAAAATTCAGTTACTGATATTCGGTACTATCGCGTTGTTAATAAAAACATTATTTGTGTTATCAAGTTGTTTTTACATGCAGTGACTGTGTTTTTATCGACTCATGCTTATTGAATATTAATTTGTACACAATAATTTTCCTCGATTTTCCGCAATACTTGAGTAACGGTGAATATTTTAGCCATGTTAGCATACAACATCAAAATATGAGGAAACCAGCATTTCACCGAAGCACAAACTTATATGCATTTGAAATTATTGTCCCGATACATCTAACCTATTGATAACAGTTTGTTTATTACTGACATACTATTTAATAACCGCAAGCAATATTTTAATTAGTAGGCATGTGCCTATGAATTTAAAGTATTAATTAACAGTTTGGGTCAAATAACTTTGCTTCTTTTAAGTTTTATATTTTATTTTACAAATATTTTTTTATTCCCGTGTTTCTTGCTTCTTTTTTATTCCAGTTTTTTTGTACGTATTGCCATTGTGTTCGCGCTTCCGCAAAATAAACTATTTTTCTTTCTTTCTTCTCAAAAGTTAGCCGTTTGACCACTGAAAATGGTTTTGACATACTGACAGACAGACAACAATGTTATCCTAAAAGGGTTCATTTTATAGCCTTCAGCCAAAAATGCGTAATATTTCGAAATCCTTATTTAAGGAAAACATCCCTTTAAAGAGATCATAACCCACTTTAGAACATTTTAAATGGCCTTGATAATACAGAATAGTGACAGCACGCGGCTTCAAACTTGCAGATTGTAGGCGCGTACGCGCTTGTTCTTGTAACTCTTGCATTGAAAACACCTTATATATCCGTTACTAAAATACCTGCATAGGCTGCAGATGTTGCCTGGCTCACAAAGACCTCCAGAAGGAACATAGTGGGTTTTAGTCAGTAAAATTCTGATACTCCCTACAGCCTCAGGCATCCTCAGTGGGAGAGGCGATTTGAAGATTTTCCACTAAAAAAAAAATCCACGAATAAATAGAAATAACTATGACCGCTACCACGGTTTAACTTATGAATAACTTTAACGATTGAAATAAAATTTAGACTGGAAGCCGACCCCAACATGGGAAAAAGGCTCGGGAGATGATGATGATGATAAAATCTAGATAAAGTTCCTAAATCCTAGCATGCTTATGAGACTGTTTATTGGGATGCGCAAACTGCGTAGTAGTCTGAGCGATGCGACTGCAACGGCACGACAAAGCCTGTTAATTTACTAACATGAACTGACATTGCTTTTAACTAAAACCAGGCTAAGTCTAAACAGTACTGATGTGCTGTCCGTATCGATAAATGTTATGCATTGAATGCGTCATTAGATAGCCTTCAGGTATATCGACCCTGGATAACAACAAATAAGATCGTTTAAAAATCCGAGTTATTGAAAATCAAAACCTTTATAACGGTTACTTATTTCGTTTGAAAATAATACGACGGTCCCTACGGTCAAGTCAAAAACCGAGGTTTACAGAAACATAATTTGAGAACAGAATTTGTGTTCAATACGCCCTAGAAATAGTTCTACAGACAGTCTTATTCAATTTTTAAAACGAGGTAATAAAATAAAATGAAATAAAAAATCATATACTGTACATAAAAAAATGCCATTTTCGACATGTCCTTTTATACGTAGGGACCGTCGAATTTATAGTTACTTAAATTCGTTGTTTGTTGTTATTTTGAAAATTCGTGAGTACCTGAAATTATATTTGTTGTATAAAATGTCTGATATACTTATGTAAAAAATAGAAGGAATTAAAAATGATTGAGTATCACTGTTAGGGTATCGTTTGAGAGTGAAAACTTCAAAAAGGCATTTTTGACCAAAGTTATTTTATTGTTTCTATGAAGATAATGCTCCGGAGCAAACCATTATTATCTTACTTATGAAAAGTTACGAGATTTTCAGGTTTTCGATATGGTTTTGTTATCCTGTATGTCAGTCTTGGGCCACAAAAGGGCTGCAAAAGGGACCTCTAAACTTAAGGGATTCTAACGGTTATATTAAAAAAAAAAATTTACACTTTGAAATGCTCCCATTATCAGCAAGAAGTTTCTACAAAGGTGTCTTCTGTTTTTTTCTATGGTTTTCCAGTTTTTTGTTGACTTTTTCATTTGAATGTCAACTTGACATTCGTCAATGGTGGAAACAGGTTTTCACATACAAACTTTCCTTTGTAGAGAGAAAATTTTCGAAAATCTTCATTTAAAAATTATTTTCTTCTCCATATCTCGTATCTATGACCAGTGGTTTTATGTGTGCGCGCAGTCTTGATTTTTTTTTAACTTGGTATTCTTGAAGTGAAAAAGGGTGCTAATATCAACATCTCAGCCTAGGGCACCTCCTGTTGAATTAGGTCACTTCCACATGAGCTGGAGCACACAATATAACTTACCTGTAACATTCGATTACAGCGCTTTGTCCAAACGCATTCACGGTGCGCTAGCCCGGATGTAAAGGTACAATACAAAATCCTTTTGTGCTGAGTGACTGACCGATGGATTGACGCACAGCCTAAACCACTGGTTGCAGACACAAAGAAGAAGGCTCAGAAATGAGCCACCTCTGGCAACAATGGTATAGTATGGACTTATGCCACTAGCAATTAAATTTTTAGCCATTATAAAATTGATAATGAGATTAGTTACACTCGATACCAGATATAGACAGCATCTTCAGGGATTCTGTGCTCGTGTACAAAGATTTGAATGGATTTTATACTCGATAGAATAACATGTGATGCGCTTGACCGCCGACCACAACAGAGCGCGGTGCTGTGTGTGAATCACCTTACTGCAACGAACATATTTCTTAATTTAAATCCGAAATTTTCAGTTTGTTTTTGAATGTTATTCAGAGCAGGTATCGTCAAAATCAGAAGAGAATTGACATTTTTTTCCTGATGTAGGATAATAATTTGCAGTGTGATGTTTTTTGGAAGGTATGTTTCTAATAAAATGTAGGCCAAAGTTTGTATGTGAAAACTTTTTAAGATTTAAACTTTAACAGTTGTCCGAATACGATGCACATTACGTTTTTATAAGGAGTAATAACATGAATATACGAACAAATCCAACGAAGTATATTAACCTTGTTTTGAAAGGTAAGTATGCCACTATGTGTTTACAAGAAGACTTAAATAACAATATGAAGCTCCGGTACCACTTTTACGAAAATCATTATGACCTATAAAGTTATTACGAGAAGTTTAAAAAATATGATTAAGTACTTGATGATTTTCTGGTGGTCATGTCGAGTCGTCATTGCATACAAATCCTACTCAACTATCCTTTTTAAAATCAGTTCAGTCAACACAAACAATGATCGCAAAAACAAAGAGAAGAAGGTTTAATCTGTGTTCTCTAAAACCCTGGTTTAATCTCAAACAAATAATTTTCATTTGTACCAAACATTTCAAACCATCATTTCTTTCTTGTGAATGAATAATTACAGTTTTTTCTTTTCAAATCTTTGAAGATCTATATTTTTCTTCTCTCTGATTAGCGAATATTAGACGTAGATAAGGATCAAGTCTAGGTAGTTGGTTCCCTTTACGTAACAAGTTGCTTTGATATGTTTGTGGAGATATCTTGCGATCTAGAATCAATAACAATAAATTGACTACATTGCACTTTGATATCGTCAAAGTGTTGCCAGTTGAATATGCGCGTCGATGTGATATAGTTAAGAAGCTTAATTAGAAGGTATCTGACGGAATCGAAATCTTGCTTTGACATGTCATAATACATCAAAACCCTTTGCTACGAGTAGATCACATGAATTCCTAGATATCAGAACTGGAGTCTTATTAAGTAAATGTTATAGTGGAAGTATAGTAAGAGAGCTCTAGAAGAGATTTTGTGAGTTACTCGAGCGTGTCAGATTAGTAAATAGGAGAATGTATTCTATAGTGCTCCTCTGTCGTTATATAAGGCCCGCCGCCGACTGCAACTTTTTGTCACCGTGACTTATTGTTACTGTCACATGCTGTCACCCACCACGCGCTCACTGAATCTGTTCTTGTGTAACAAATCGCGTTCATTTTTGTAATGGAATTCAACGAGGTTGCCGTGATTTGTGCTCTTGAAATACGTAGAAGAAAAATGAAACGAAAAAAAAGCTACTGGGTGCATTCTATATACACGGAAAGTAAAGGAAAATTCACCGGCCGAGTGACAAAAAGTCACCAGTCTCCGGTGTTGCCTACCGCTGCAACTATTTGTCACCGTATTATCACGTCACCAGAATGACCGCACTCAATACAGTTTTCATCGCACTTGATTAAGTGAGAAAAAGTCACGGTGACAAAAAGTTGCAGTCGGCGGCGGGCCTTAATGTGCGAGTCTAGGGTAAGTCATCAGATTATGGGTTAGATGGATTAATCTCGAGGCATCCTCAGTATATTCTTTGTCACCAGCTCCAAAATTTTGGTGTGTATATCTGTGGACGCTTTACGCAGGTACGACGTTTTCCCCTTCAGTAAAACGTCTTAATATTTTCTCTTTAAGTAATTCGCAAAATCCAACAGGTCTCTATGTATCTATCTCACGCTCGATATTTCTACCGATTTAGTATAATTGCCTCCCATACTACATTATTATTCTAGTTTACATGTTATTATTGTGCAGAGGGATATCAAATTGAGTCCAATAAAGCAATGCGGTGGTGGTAATTCTGTTTGGAAATCTATTAATGATATTTGCGTTGAAATACCTGGATCGACACGGTGTGGTTTTATGTTCCTGGAATTAATAGTTATTGGATTCACATGTGACATTTCTCATTAGCGGGCTTAGTAATGTTTTGTCATCGGATAAAATTCATGTTAATCATGGTACTCTGTCGTACCTAAATATAACAATGGTGTGTTGACCACTGATAATGGTGGTCTGGTGGACAGATGTAATTAGAAACAAATTTTCTTATTTTGTGAAAGAATATTAGCAATATTTGTATAGCTACTATGGAATACATACATTTAGAGTTAGGTGTATCTGAGGTAAATTTTATTCCGTAGTATTCTTTATAAGTTCATTATTTTTAATTAAAACGATAAAAAACTTAATATTATAAAGCTGACGAGTTTGTTGTTTTCTTAAAAGCGCTAATTTCAGGAACTACTATTACGATAAGTAGTACTTTCACTTTTAGTTGGCCCATTTTTGGATAACGGCTGCTTTTTATCCATGCTCGTGAAGTGGTTATATGTGGACCCGCTATCTGAAGTCTTTATTCGTATTAGTAAATGTCTAAATCGCATGTCTTCGATTGTATTCCTTGTAAAAATGTCATATTTATTGTCCACAGACCCTTTACCGTATACGGTAGACAGCGCGAACTCCGGCGCAGTCAGTAAGACTGCAACTCCTTGCAAGGTGTGTGGCGATAAGGCTTCTGGATATCACTACGGCGTTACATCATGCGAAGGATGTAAGGTAAGGAGAACTGTGATCCTAAAGCTGTTACGAGTCACACGCGCGAATTATATAGGGTGACTGGGAATTAGTGACCGATATTTAAACACGTGACTGTACTCATGATTACAAACAATTTTCCCAAAGAAACTTTTTTTGTTATTTTTTTTTATCACTACAGCAAAATTTAAATTTCGCGCGCGCCGTTACCCGATCAGCTGTTAGCGGCGAGGCCCCACACCCGCTTAGTGAATAATTTTGCTATAATAATAAAAAATAAAAAAAGCAGTTTCTTTGGGAAAGTTGTTTGTAATCATGTGTCAAATGATCATTTGAATCATGTGTACGAATTTGATTGTGTGGAATAATTTGACTGACTTTACACACTGTTTTTTGTAATAAGTATATCTTAACCTGTTTACCAATAACTGTCAGTATTATATATATAGTTGAAAACCTTTTAATATTGGCTCGTGATCAGGCTCAAAATCATCATGAATCTGGATAGTATTTTATTCTGTATTTTTATCGTTGCATATCCATGTCATCAAGAATTCTCTTTTCTTTGATATTTTGCATCACGAAAAGCTAATTGAGTGCCAATGTATACTGTATAAGTATTTTATTTATTTATTAACGTCACTTTATCGAGCAACGAGCAAATCAGTACATCGTATTTCCATGAATTTTAATAAAGTCTCCGCCGGCTATCAACTCATTACTCATTTCCATGACTGCCAAGTATTGCGTCCTCTTCTACTTAAAACTATTTTTGAAACTAAAACCTTTTTGTGGAACGGTGGAACCCCTTATTGGTTTCTACAAGATGATTGAATCTGAAGCATCGTCAGAATTATTATTCGTGTCCTTGTTACCTGGCAAAAACAATTTTCATACAACCTAGTTTGTTTCCGACTGACGTGGTACTTCCAAAGAGAGTTCGGAACAACTAGTGTAGCCCTAGGCAAAATCAGTTCCTGAAAATAGATCAGAACTCTGACCGTTCGGTCTTCGGAAAATTCAATATCAACGGGATATGACTTTATGGTTTATAAATCAGTATTTATATAGAGCTGTGCACCACACTGTCGTTGTGTACTGTGTGCCTCTCTAGAGGGCTTAATTCTATTGGGAGATGTCCGTGCTTCAAAGGATATACATGCAGATACACTAACTGGTCATCCGCGACTGAATCCGCATGCATTTCGGGTTAGCATCGACAGTGCTTAACTTACCCAGATACTTTACCGTTTACCCGGTCTAGTTTAACATATTATAGGAAGTTGAAAAACTGCTGTATAATTGAAGTAAATCAGAGCCCGCCGCCGCGGTCTTGTTGATTATTTCAAAATATTTTTTCCTGAGACGTAAGAGTTTTTGAGTTTCCAAAGTGAAGTGGAAGCTCCGCAGGGCTCCTTTTTCAGGATGGTTAAAAATAACCTTATAACCTCGACCGACTTACCGTTAATCATCTCCGAGTCGGAATGCCCTAAATCCCGAACTCGGCAACTTAGTTGTTACGTTGAACAAACCAGTACGCTTAGCCATGAGCTCCTCAAGTATATGAATTCTTATATAATATCAATTCGAATTATTTTGCGGAAAGCATTCTGTCAAGCAAACACTTCGCGAGGCTATGCCTATAGCGAAGTCGAGTATATATTGATGAGTTGAAACATTAGTGTGATATTCCCTACCCTCATAGTCTGCAATTCAACACGACCGATAAAAATCAAGCGCAGGACAACATTTACGTGCTCTCCGATGCACGAGTGTATCAATCACCAATTTCCAAACTAAGGACCGCTTTTTGTGATTTTATTTAAATTTATAGAGCAATTTCGGCCCGACACGGGAATCGAACCCGAGTCTTCGTGATAAACAGTCGCACCATGCGACTACTACCAGCGAAGCAGACTGTCCTCGTATTTCATAAGTGATTCAATGTATAAAAATGGAAAAGTTTTTCCATTTTAAAGAAGTTTTAATTAAATACGGATCATGAGAATGGAGATATTTGTGAAAAACCGATTGTTGTGACATTGAACCTGGATTACCTACCTGACAACGTGGACATAGTAAGATCTTATGAGGCTTGGAGGACTGTTAAGACATCAAGACGAAGGTAGTACGAGCCTGTAGCTGTAGTATTTCAAGGTTCAACACTAATTTTACTGGTATATCAATGCATTGTGTAATTTGTTCTAATAACTAGTATCAATGTTTAAATTGGCAAAACATTGTTTGCGGTAGGTTCACTTGTGAGTGACGTGCCTTAATATTAGGGACAGCATACAGGATGTTGTCTTAGCATTGAATGTACTTCAATAGCCGGTTTTGTGATACACGTGTAATAATACACTAGACCAACCCTTTGCAAATCAAAGGCGTAACGACGTTTATACAGTCATTTTTTTTAACTGGAAAATGTAATTATCTGTTAATTGACGTCTTATTAATTAATATGGGAGTTTGTTTGTTTATTTTTTTCATTCAGAAAAGCAAAACTGATTATGAATTTAAATTTTGTAAGACGGATAAGGCGCGCGACCCTACACCACGTTAGTTATGCCTCCGAATGAACCTACATATATGTATATACCTGGTTTTTAATAGACTTCCAAAAAAGAGGAGGTCCTATTTTCGACTAGAGTCTTGTTGGCCATGACCATCCATATATCTGGCCATATATCTAGCCATATATCGAGCATTCCATGCCCGATATTATATACCCCGACATGGGGCTTTAAGTCGGTGGCAACTGAAAAAATATTCAGGCACCGACGTCGACTGGAGCTGTGTAATTTTTTGTAGGGAAATATTTATTATTCACTTTTTAAGTCAATTCTTGTTTTTTTCTTGTAGGTAGTGTAAAATAATAGGTAACGTGCGTGTTCGCAAATGCCAAATCAACTGTATATTTTGCGCACGTTGGTTTTCGCCCTTAGTACTTGTAGTTGTGCTACTTATAGTTGTAGTTACGTCTAACCGATCAGTCTGTATCGTAAGTAGGCCACGACTCTGGAGGTCCCACACCCACAACCAGGAGTAGGTCACAGGAATCCAATCAACAAGTACTTACAATACTTCGTTTATTTCACATTTGTCATTAACGCACGATCCAGTAACTTTAATGACTATTCAAATCGTTTTATAAAAATTGCAAACTGCTTTGTGCATCTGGCTTCTTATTCGTTTCAGTAGCAACTCTAAGGGCCAGTTTCGCCGGTTACGGATAGCCACTATCTATGGAACAGAATTTCTATGAAATTATCTACCAGAAAGTTATCTGGAACTTATCCTAAAACAAGGAATGAAACTTCTCTAATAATTTTCACACATGTTAATAATTATGGTTAGTTTGAATAAATATATAGGTAGGTATATTGTAATAAATTCACAATGGAAAACCTAGTTAAACACACAAAAATTGCGTTGTCATGGTAATAGTAGCCAGAAGCTGACGATAACTTCCATCGGAAATGCTGCGGCGAGCTAAAACTTTGTTAAACCTTTTTGCATACATGACTTAAATGAAAGCGTGTAAATGGACCCCTCTGTCAGCTGACAGACTGAAGGCATTATTAGGTGTCGCGATGCAAATTCATTTAATACACGGACATGCGAAAAATTGAACTAAACAGTATATTGTTGACCGGGGATTCCGAGCGCATGTGTCTAATTGCAGGCATTTAAAATTTACTAAGTGAATTATACGCGGCGCGCGTTTTGTTCGATACGTGTTATAAATATATGGAAGATAGTAACATTGCTGGCCCAGTTTAATTAGTTCTTGGGAGGTAAATACTTTTTCAATTATAATTATATATTCCTTATATCAATATACGAGGTCATAATTAATGTTTTGTTTTTTATCTTCATAAATTTGGTTATATTACATTATTCATTTGGAACAATTCAGCCGTGACAATTAATTATGTGACAAAGTATGTAGTTGTATCGTGATTTGTAGAACTTACAGCATTTTGCGAATTAAAAACCTACCTTAAGGGCCAGTTTCACCGGTTGCTGATAAGTTCCAGTTAGTTTATCTGGCTGATAATTTGAATTTATCTAGTAGATAGTGGCTTTCCGTAACCTGTGAAACTGGCCCTAAATGTTTATCGATGATGAATCGCATGCCTTTCATATCATTCAGATTATGTAAAATTTTTACTTTAAATAAAATGTGTTAAGTTTAATTACAATGAGATTAGAACAAAGTATATATGTACATTCGAAACGCAGAAAATGTTTCGGCATATTTCTTATAGTAATTCTTACAACCCATCGATTTCCTAAAAAACATTAATAACAACAGGGGTGTTTTTATACGGCTTTAGATTCATAATTTCCCCGAGCTTTGAAAATTACTTACTCCCTCTAAAAAGTTGCTTAGTTGATACAAAAAAAAAAAAAACTTTTTAGCAACCGATGGGGTGCTCACGTGTTTATAGGATGTTTAGGTGCCTCGTGACCGCTACGGACAATGGTGATCAGCGTCACGTGGCACTCACCTAGACCTACTTCACTGTCATCTGTATTTTTTGTGGTCGACACAGGCTCATAGTGTGCTGAAATTAAAAATATGTGTTTCTATCATCTACTTACAAATTAAAAAAAAAACCGTTTATAACCGTAGGTTCGACATACAAGTTATGAACTTACGAAATAATATACCAGAACTGAAGAACTTGTGGTGATTATTGAATAGAAATTGTGTGGAGTATGGAAAACTTACATAAGCAAACACTAAGCTGTCCTAGACTACTGTTGATCCCACCTTTGCGAACTATTATTCTATCATCTGCCTAGCCTTTTCCTAATGCATGTTGGGGTCGACTTCCAGTCTAACCAGATGCACCTGAGTACCTGGGATACCTAAACCCCGTGGGTAAGGTTTCTGGCTTCTGACTGCCCGTAACGACTGCCACAGACAGTCATGTGACAACCGGGACGCACCAATTTAACGTTATGAAATAAATGATCACCCATCCACGTACTGGCCGCGCCAAGCGTTGCTTAACCTTATAATCGACAGACCCGTGTGTACTTAACCACGAGCTTTTCCCTGCGTAATGTCTAGGTATTCTACCAAACTGAAAATATATCTTTTGACAGCATTTTAATATCATTTTCTTTATAAAAAATTAATTACGGTCACAAAAAATATTTTATGTAATATATTATTAATATCGAAATTTGAATAAGTTATGAAAATATTACGTTTTAAGTTTTTTGAAATTTATTTCGATTTCCAAGTATTTAACATTGGACCTTAAAATCCAAATAATAAATTTGTTCTAAAAACTCGTAAGCCCTATAAAATGGCGCGTAACATCATTTAAAAAAAGTATCAAACTACGATCTATATTGTTTAGCCAAACCACATGCAGTCATAATTGAAATCGGCGAAGGAACCCTAACATGTATAAGTTACCGGCCTGCGCCCCGTCGGTGGTGCAAACAGCGCTCTCTGCCATAAAGCCTTCGACCAAGCTACCTAATAGACAGCTTCAACTACGTCTCCTGGATTACATGTTGCGGACGCGGTACTTTTAATAGTCACTCTAGTTTTTCATTTTGGTTTCCTTTTGTACTATTTAAATGGTTCGAATATCATTTGATAAAAATCATTAGTTTTCAGTGCGCGTTGACAAAACGGTGACAGTGTTAAAATAGCAATTAGGTAAAGTTTAATATTTCTTATTTTGTGGATTGCAACTTTTTTTTTAATAGTACAGTTATTGAAACTACCCTGTAACTCTACAATATTTTCCGGTGCAATTTAATTAAGTTTAAGTGTTGCCCTTTCAACTTCGTCTCTTTGCAATAATTTTCTGATATATTAAAAAATAATTATTAGTGCCGATGGTGAATGTACCGATGGTTGAATAATGTGTATACTTTGGTGTGCAGGGGTTCTTTCGCCGAAGCATCCAGAAGCAGATTGAGTACCGTTGTCTCCGAGACGGCAAGTGTCTCGTTATCAGACTGAACAGGAACCGTTGCCAGTTCTGCAGATTCAAAAAGTGTCTGGCGGTTGGCATGAGCCGTGACTGTGAGTATCATATTATTCACGCTGGAAGTTTAAAAAAAATACAACAGCTACGTAACATTCTATCGGAAAATAATTTTATTACGCATGGTTGATTTATTTAATTTAATTATGATTAATACGAATTAATTATTTCCTAGTTATGAAATACAAAAATAACATTTATGCTGAATAAATGTGTACGGATTGTTGAGTTTATTTAAACATATGAATATTATTGAATTACATTTATTCTTTTATTCTAACTATAATAATTCTAACATTTATTCTAACTTTACATTGTTGTAAAACTATGAAGCGCAGTACGGTAGAATGAATAGAGTCAGCCTTCTAACATCCATCATTGGTTCCCAGAGCAATCCGTTCGGGAGTATCGCAATTAATATTCAACAGGAAATTACAATCGACGCGGCGCAGAAACACTGGGCGGTGTCAATGTACAAATAGTCACACCTATTTTCCAATTGTCGCATGGAGTTCGCATTTGAGTGCACCGCGGCGTGCGAGATGCACCGACCCATATAACGGCGCGACTCGATTGTAATGAGGTCCCTTCCCGCAGCCGTGAGGTACGGCCGAGTCCCCAAGCGTCCCCGAGAAGCCGTCGTCGCCGAAGTGCAGCCCGAGCCCGCCAAGCGGCCCGCCGCCGCCTCCAGCGCAGCCCTGATCCCGCCGCCCGAAGTCATGGAGACGGAAGCGATGCGTCAGGAGATGTCCAAGGAGCTGGTGAAGCTGATCACGGCAGCTCACCGCGCCACCAACACCTACACGGACGAGGTGAAGGCGACGCTGCAGCGGCGCGCCATCGTCCTCAGGCTGGAGGACTCAGAAGGTAAATTTTTATTTCTCACATTTAGATGCTCCTGTTTTTTTTTTCAACTGTGACAAGGAAACACTTTTTGAAGCGTCGTTAAAAATAATATTTTACTAAACAAACTATAAATATGAATTTTTTTTTAATCCATATCAACCAAAGGCAATATAAATGTTTTCAGCAAAAAAGAATAAGTGCAGTGCCATTTAAATAAGTGGGTCAAATGCGGACGTTTCAAATTCCGCTTACTGTTCATTTCTAATCATCCTGTGTAATATTAAACTGTCGATCAATGTCCCAATGAATAGTTTTAGCTCAGTAATAAATAAAAATCTACATAACTAGCAAATTTCAAAGACTGGAAAATCTGAATAGTGATGTTGCTACGTCATTCATTTTTAAATATTTTGTTAATAATATACCTATATATTTACATCCCCGTATGTTGTGATATCGGTACCACATATGCAAATATTTAATTAGTTATGAAACATTGTCGAATTGCCTTGTTTCTAATGAATAAGTATACAAAATAAAATAGATAATACTTGTTACACGAAGTCACTGAAAGGTATCTGAATAAGTAATCCACTAACCACTGCAGTTAGGGCCTCTTCATCTAATATGCAAGATGGCCCCAATTGGCCTACTTCCACCATGCGATATTATTTTGCTTTTTCATTAAGAACTTATTACCTATAATACACACTACATCTGTGTGTATTATAAGTTGTTTTAAATTGTTTAGCGGGAAACACGGTTTGATATCGATTTCGTACTGTAATACTTGCTTAGATTTATGTCATAGCACAAATTCTACATAAATAAGAACAACTGTGGGTAGATAGCTAATTATTACCAATAGTCAGTCAAGGTGTTTTTTTACAAATGTGTAACAAAAGTAACTTCAACATTCACCAATCTATTCTAACAACGATTCTACTTCTACATTCCTCCATTCCTCGTATTCGCGACGTGATGCATTTTCCCGGAAATGAAATAAGCACGTAATGACGGAAATCTAAAATAAGCAACATCTCACTCCTTATCTTAACAGGATTGTAAAGTCAATATGATACATTATTGTATAATGAACTCGTGTAAGAAATCTATACCTAATAGTCTTTTCAAAGTGTTAAAGTAAAGGACTGTCCATCACGCCCTCACACAAAGCTTCATAAAGTTCGCACCAACGTGTGCACGTCAGTGTTGAAAAGAATTTTTATAAAATCTAAATTTCACACGTAACCTGATAGGGTTGAGCATTTCATGGTAAGTCGGGTGCAGTCACTGCTTTATTTTTGATTACGCAAGTAAGTTCCTAAGTAAAATGATTAAGTATTTTGTAATCGATATGTCTGTTTATCAACGCATCCATGATATACGAGAAATTCTCACTAACGTTCTGTCTTCAGCGTCTGTCTGACAATGATTAATTAAGTAATAAAATTCTGATGAGCCATGCGCTCTGGTAGGTCTGTGATTGCCACGTGCTGGTCACAAGTTTGACGTACGACATAACCCGTAGACTAGTCCACAAGCGTTGGGCCTCGTGCATTCCATTAAGCAATACGTTGAATCATATATTTTAATTTGTCGAGTAACGTAAATATGGTTTCTTTTTACTCTTGTGACTATCAGGTTTCACTGTTAGTAGGAAGTATGATTTATTTTATAGGGAAACGCGTCAGATACTTCTAGGTATTAAATACGTATTTACTTGTCGTATGAACTATCTCCATTAGGTTGTCTTTGAAGTTTGTCTATGACGAAATTAGAAATTTTCTTCTATTTGCATTTATTGGATTTTCGGTATCTTCCTAACAGATGTCATTGTACGATGAAAATAGTGCAAAGTAGATTATAGAAGCAAATAAGCACATTGTATGTAAACAAAGTGTTTTACATTCAAAAAACATATTGAAACAATATGTCTGAAAAAAACCTTTGGACTTATATGCAGTATTCATATATAAATGTAGGCATAATATAGGTCATAGGAACATTCAAGTACTTTCATATTATTTTACTATATTACCTCTTACGTGTTATGTAGACTTCAAAATTAATAATTTGCGGACGGGCACTGTCACCTTCCACAGCTTTAAAATCAATACATCACATAATAAGTTAGCAAAACGGAACCAAAGCTAGTTATCTTTTTTTATACAAAATAACTTCACACAAAATAACTTTCCTAGTTTTCTGTTCTGCGCTGTCGACTAGCAAACCTAAAACTTGACTAACAAGACTAACAAAACTAAAAAAAAGAATACTATAACTAAATTTGGGAAACTGAAGTACCTACTTCCTGGATTGCGAAGAAATTACTACTTCATCAGAGAGCTTTATTGAAAGAATCGCATTTTATTGCTGAAAAAACCTACCCAATTCCGTCCCCCTGGTTCTTTTTTTATACAAGGTATTACAAATGTTGGACTGCTGAAAAGCAAATCGACGCCTATGATATTCACTAGTTGCTAATGGAATTCCGTAGGCGATTCTACAGAACAGATGTTACTATATCGATAGTTAGATATAGACATAGTTCAAATCCAAGATAAAATACAACAAAAGAGTTACTTTTGTTCATATAAGTATTTTTTAATGATTTTATTTCATTGTATGGTGTAGGTATAGTAATTATTTACATTTAACTCATGCGAAATAAATTAGAAAGCCTTATTTTTTAAGGCATGCCCTGAAAAAATGTCACATACCTATCGGATTATGAACGTTTTCATATTCTATATTTTTTACTTATTACTTTTTTTTATTACTTCATGAACAGGCAGTGGAAGCGAAGACGCAGCGTCGTCGACTACGGACTGTGCCACCGACGTGCGCTCGCTGCTGTGGCACAATATGGCGCTGCGAATGACGCCCGCCGTCCAGCAAGTGGTGGAATTCGCCAAACGACTGCCTGGCTTCCATACCCTGCCGCAAGATGACCAACTCATCCTCATCAAAGTAAGTTGGGAATCAACACGCTCCTGACGCAAATTAAGCGATTTTTTCTAATCGTAATCCAGATATTACATATAATTGTTGATACTCTACTAAGGATATGTTATACTAACACGGTAATGAGTTTTGAAGTAAAGTTTAAAATTTATGTATTTTCCTATCGCACCTTCCCGTGAAACTTGTCGTTTCTGCGCGTGTTCCTAGTCTGCAGTCATATACTTTAGGTCTCAGTGCACTTGTTGGCAGTCCTTTTACAACTTTGACAAACTTTTCCTATTAAATAAGCTCATCAAATATTCCTTTAACATTATTTATATATACATATAGATAATACAAAAAATCGGTAATCTTTTAACTTGTTGCTCGGCATTTTTTCTCTTTGCGAGTTTTATATGCCCATTGCGAAGTGACGCTTTGCGTGTCCCAAAACATTCACCACCATCAAAGCTGTGCATCACCAGTGACGATTGGACCCTGTCAGTGTGCATTTATGTCCGCAGCTAGGGTTCTTCGAGGTCTGGCTGACGCGAATTACCAAGCTGTCTACTCCGGAGTGCATCGTGTTCGAAGATGGGACCACGTTTACTCATCACCAGCTGATCGTTACGTATGATGTAAGTATCTTCAGCTTGATGTAGCTTCAGCTTTTAAAAATTATATTATTATCTCTTTTAAATGTCGTAAGCGTATCGTAGTTTCGCTCTCTTCATGAAATGCTCAATAATTTCATGAAATGATTAAAATGGTAATTTCATGGCTATGGCACATACAACGGATTTCAGTGAGAATCATAAAAATATAAACAATTAAAAATTACTTTAACTCTTTACACATATGACATAAATGACACGGATCATGACGAACGGTCACTGAACGAAATTAACCGCAAGGTAATACTAAATAACTGTTTGCACACATAAAAAATTACAGGTATTATGACGCTATCAAGTTCAAATATAATATGCATTTCAAGGGAATACACGGTTGCTAGACGCTCTTTAGAGTTTATTAACATGCAGTTATTTTATGTGTGGCACGTGAAGCCTACCGCGCCGTCTACACAGGCAGTAAACATTTAATATGGAAGTACATATAAAATAATTTAATGCTATAGCTATGCCTACCACATAATTGACTACACAGGTACACTACCTTTTCTATGTACATAATGTAATCCACTCAACTGTAATTATTATCCTTTCGAAAAATAACTATATGTGCCCGCGAAGACGGAAGCTACGAATGTACTACGCTGCGCTACGGGCTACGGATGATAAACTATTATTCGATTTCTTTATACTATGCACCTACAGTAATATAAGAATGAAAAATTAAAAAAACATGGTTCCGAAACCTCATACGCTATACACGCTTATTATCTAACTAAACTGGGGCACGCGGACTAGGTCAGTGAGTCTAATACTAATGTCAAATAATAATTTAATGTCGTAATTTAAATAAAAACACAAAATTCCTTGTACCTTTATAAACACATTTTGTGAACTTCAGTGATGTTCCACAAAATTACCTGTAGCCTCTGGTAAGCGAAGTATGATTATTTCGTTCCGTATAAACACAGTGGTTTCGTTGTGGACCAGAAGGAGTTGAAAATAAGTTTCGAGATTTTTTTTTGTTACCCATTTACGATGGAGATTTTTGCATAGAGCACTGTGATCCAGACTAAAGACTAAAAAAAATCCCATAGTTTTTTTTTTGTCTCTGTTCTCTAGTTTTATTGCGGAGTTTCTATGGTAATTTCCCATCTCCAGGAGCCCCGGTTAAAAAAAATGTAGAATGCCAAATGGTGCAGTTAATGAAAATAAAAATCTTGTAGGTAGGTATAGAAAGAACCAAAAGATTAATTAGTTGAATTTAAAAAAAATACATATTTATGTTTTTGGCAAGATTGCTTATCTGTCTTTCCAAATATGTTTGTTCTTATTTCATATGTCAAGTTAATATTTTTATACCATGTGAAACATTGTGCACCGGAGTCACCGGAGATTGGTAGTTATGCCTCTCACATATTGTGACCTGCTTCAAACAAGATGGGATTAATTACTACAGCCAAAGCTAGATACAAACTGAATATGCCCGGGAGCTGGACGTTGATAAGCTAAGTGTGAGTCGGGCATAGCTGTTCACTATCGGCTCAGTAAATTAGTAAGATTTGCTTATTAGACTTTGACTTAATTTTGACAGAACTTGTATCTACAAATAGATGGGTTATAGATATCCGTATTAACTTAATTGTTTTCGCAATTGCTATACAGTAAATGTTACAGGGACATTTCTATACAATTGTAGTAAATGTCGACCTCCGATCGTATTTATCGATCGTAATAATTATACGATCGATCGACGACTTAATGAAAGCTGAATGACATTATTTTAATAACTTAATTTATACTTGGACATTTATTATTATATAAATTCATATGTGTATTATGTGGAAGCGAATATGTTCGCTCAAAAGTGTGTGTCTTTCGTAAAGAAGAGAGAAAAACAAAGTTAGTGTCAAAAAATAATACCTGGCACAAAACGTGTGCAATTTTGAAAATAAAGAAAGTGGTGTCGACAATATGAGAACAATGTAAATGCGGGTCAAAAGAAAACCCTGTCACTTAGAATGGAACACTCCTTATTATTGTTGCAGTATGACAACAGCAGCATTTGGAAGTGGCCTGATAACTCCGTAATCTTAAATGGCGCCAATAAGTCCATCTACTGGATAGATTTTGTTTTGAATTCAATTGTTACTGCAACTTAATTTGCCATATAGGTAGAATATTATCAAAATATTGTGGAGTATATTGAAACTACTTACCTTAAGGTTGATTATCCGCCCGTTAATTAATTATCAATTCATAATGTTCCAGGCACCATTCGCGACTGCAATGCTGACGTACGTTTGGAACATAATAAGAATGCAGATCACCGAGGAGGAGATGGCTGTGTTCACCGGCACCCTACTGCTGTGCCCACATCGCGCCGGCCTCAGTGCTCTGGACCGCATCAGTGGCCTTCAGCATGCTATGAACGACGCACTTCAGAATAATGTAAATATTTCTATGAATCACTAAACTCTCGAAGATATTTAGTTTCTTTTCTGTGGCGAGGAAAACGAACCGAGCCTACATACAACACATACAACGTAATAATCATTTGATTTTATTCCTCCCAGATGATGGCCAACGGCGGTCCTGAGGCTGTAGCAATTTCCCGCGCCCGCTACGAAGCTTTCGCTGCGGCTAGGAACGAAGTCCGCCTCCTGGGGACCCGTCATAACGTTCTTCTCTCCTGGCCTCGGGATCGCTGGCCACGCCTCCTACTTCCGGCTCTGTTTTCAGAGATTTTTGATATTGCAAAGTACGAGGAAGATGAGAACAGCGAAGCAGCTGCAGCTGCGGCGGCTTCGACATCAACGGTGGCTGCATCAGCGGCAGTGGCTGTGGCAGCGACGTCACCGGTTTCTCAGTCGTCTCAGTCTCCTCATTCATCTCAAACTCCTCAGGTCCCACAGATGGGCTAGGTTAACGACAAACGTTGGAGACCACGTCAACATCAATGAAGAAGTTTTGACTGATACATTTATTGGGAATATTATTTTAAACATTTTAGGATAACCTATTGCGCCAAAGTTTCTATCCACAGAAATTCTAATCATGAACAGCATTGAAAGTTTTTGATACATTATAAAAGTTGAATACGACAATTTCATTACTGAAATATCATTTTGACATAACGATTAATAATTTTAACCACTTCCATGGTTTTCACGATCTTATATTTTTTTATAATATTATGTTTGTGAGTATCTATCAGTAACACTACACTCTTCCATGCCTCGAAATGACTGAAATGATTTATGTAAAGTATCAAAAAAGTCCACACTTTTAACGCCGCAAGTTGGTCGATAACTTGATTTTGCCTTTCGTAACTTGAAGAATCAAACTTTTTTTATACAGCCATGTTTATTTAATACGTAGCCATACCCGTTCAATGCCAAACGTATGGCTTCTTTGTAAACTACAACAGAGTCTGAAAGTTTTATGTTAACTTTGCAAAACCGAAAGGGTTTTAGAGGAAAAAGTCTCAAAATAGAACTTGTTTTCCAGATGTTGAAAATTTACAAACATATTTACTGTTTTGTCAAACAATTTTTTTCTAAAAATTTTTATTACATTAATGATTGGATGACCCTTAGAATATGGCATAAATAAAACATATTATTGTAGCTACGGATGGCAACATAGAGTAATATATCGATGAAGGGGCACGGCTGCTGGTCGTACGGTACGTGGCACTTCGTTTCGAGCTTGAAAGGGTCATGATAAATCATCCAGCATCCATAAAGCCTTGACCCTGATAATCATTTGTATGTCATTGACATGCGTTAGGGGTACAAGGAAGAAGCTTGCATTGTATAAGTCAGTTAGGCAGTCGCTGCATTTAAAATATTCGCATTTATCTGAATTCATTTTTGTTAATAAAATTATAGTTTCTCTACAGGTTAGCCCTCTTAATATTAAACCCCGTTCGTATCGAATCTCGAACTTTGCTATCAACAACGTCATTAAACTAGCAACATTTATTTATTGAAATTGTTCCTTTTATGAAAAGTCTCTTGATATGTTATAAAAAATAGGGTAGTTTAATTATTCTCAATTGATTAACCTGTTCTGATTATAGTTCGTAATGTTAGTTATTGGGCTAAGTATTTTGATTGATAACGAAATGTATTTGATTTAATTTCTAAAAGTAATCATTATTAGGTATTTAATTTGAACCGACTTCTAAAGGAGAAGGTATTGCCACCCGATATGTTCAATTTCTATTATATTATTATTTAATTGAATGACGAAGTCATGAAATAAATTAAATTTTAAGGAACTCTTCTCTCGCTGTCTCTGTTAGGATAGGAACTCTCATATCTACTTTTCTTCACGCCTGCCTGTAACTGAAGGTGGATATTTATACCGAAAAAGCTCTGTGAATCTCTTTAGGTATTGCTGTTTTTCTGAATGTAACTGTCTTTCTCTCGTTTGTTTTAGTTACTGCATGACTCCTAACGATTGTGTTGTAAAAAAAAGGAAGTCTTTGTTTCGGAAATCAGGAGTATTAAAGTATTATATTGTTTTCTGTTGTTATATTTTAATTATTGTTTAAATGGGGGTTGTAGGGTTCTTAGGATATGAAATATCCTTTTTATCAGACAACATTATTTCTTAGAATTTATGTTTATGTTTTTGTTTAACTTGGCGATGCAGTTTTTCTCACCTGCTTAGGTTTATAAAAAAATGTTCTTTTCATTTTGTTAGAAAAAAATGGTTTGTTTTATCATCGTTTTAGGAACTTTTAAGGATTTAATATAAAGTAGGTACTGATTAATTCAATCTTCTTTTGAATGCCAATCCTGAAATAAGAATAGTTAATTTTATGAATGCGTAGCTATAAGTATGTACATTGTTTCATTCCATGATCAAATACGTATTATTATAGTGTCCTATATACCATAATATATACCTTTTGCATTTCATATTATAGAAATTATTTTGCTCACATATTTTTTTTATTCAGGTGTTTATAATACATTTTGCTGTAAGTATCAAACAGGCAAGTATAAAGCGAACGCGTATTTATTAAATGACGACGCAATATATAATAATGGTAAATGATGCATTTTTACTTTCAACATATTGCTTACATTTCGTTTCACTGACTGCATGTAATATACGTCATTACAATATCGTTTTAGAACTTACATACATATGTAGTATTGCGATTGCATTTACTCAGCATTTGCAACTTTTAGATTGTATCATGTAATCATTTATGGTACGTTGTAACGATAGGTACTTATATATATGTGAAGTATGTATGTATATTTCGTTGGTCGTATCACGACAATGTATATTAGCTGTTAGTGAAATGATATCTGGAATTCGTTTAAGTTAAATTGCTGTTGTTTAAATTAAGACATAGAGAGAATGACTTGTAATATTTTCCTCGTACTTGATCGGTCTCAGATATATTGGTTTCAAAAGTAAATAGGTAAAATGTTTATTATAAGTAAATTTAATGATAATGTTGCGAAATAAGCAGCCTTCGGAAATCGATCAAGTTGCAGTGAAAATAATTAGTATAACTAAGGTTATTTAATGTCGTATACTTAAGTTTTGCTTTTAAATATTTTTTGCGCTCTACGAAGTATACCGATCTCAAAATCTGAACTGTATAGTATGTAGAGATGCATCTTCTGTAGGCCATACGCTCTTCAATTGGTGTGTTTAGTCTCGTATTAATAAATGTCACTCGTCGAAGTGCTTGCTCTTAAATGGCGTTTTATTGTCTCTTCTAATTATCATCACAGGTATTTTAGAAGGGTACCTGACGGTTGAGGGTAGAAAGAGTACCGCAAACGTCTTCTGCAGACTTTACACAAGATTTAGGTAAGTACGTAGCTAGCTCTAGTAAAAAACAATACATAGGCATCACCACACATCATCATCTCCCGAGCCTTTTCCAAACTATATCGGCTTCCAGTCTAACCGGACTCAGCTGAGTACCAGTGTTTTACAAGGAGCGACTGCCTACCTGACATCCTCAACGCAGTTACCCTGGCAATCCCTTGTTTAGACTGGCATCAGATCCTGGCTTCTGACTACCCGTAACCCGTAACGTAGGTAACCCCAAAGATGTTCAATGACAGCTGGGACCTACAGTTTACGTGAATTAAAAATTATAACTCGACCATTAGGTGCATCTAAAAGCATTCTTTATTTTACCTGCAAGGTTTTGCCATCAACAAAAATATTCTAACAAATGAATTGATTATTATTATTATAACAATTTTATTTTCACATTTACATAGCACCTATGCCCTGAGCCTATCCCTCACACAGTCAGACAGCGTCATCTAGTTGGTATTATAGTACTAGACAACTAATGGACATGTTCGTAGAAATAATTATAATCATGTACACAAATGATAGACTTACGCGATTGCCGGCGTGGCATTCATTTCAATGAATCGATATTTCGACAAAGGCTGAATCGGCCGACCTTTCTGTAGTGACGAGTTGTTTCGGCATTAGTTACGTGCTTTATTAACCCTGCTTTCGATATACACTTGTAACATTTCAGTTTGAATCGGAGATTTGTTTGGGACTAGGGGATCCAAAGAATATCTTGACTTTTATATAATAAACAGACAAAAAATATCTAAGAACTGCTTTATAATATCTTGTTTTTTCTTTACATATATTTAGATTTCATAGGCTTCTGAAAAGCGTATACCCCTTCAAGTCAAGGGTGAGAGAGGGATGGTGTTACGCGACTGGAGAGCGTAAGAAATGAACACCTAGGGTGGAAGTTTGGAAGTAGCACCCGTAGGTATAATTAATTAATTAATAAAGGAGCGCCAAATACAGCAAATTCAAGACCAAAAGGCAATATTTAATTGATTATGGGCGATTGAATTTTCCACATCTGGTAGCACTTACAACTGTCATCTGCACAAAACATACGGTCGAACTATTCAAACTATGGTAAAAATCAGCGCTATTAGATATATTACCGTACTCAATATTATTATAAAAGGGGTTGAGAAAAAACAGCGGGCAAAGGTCATATCGCTTTAATGCTTAATCGTATTGCCACTTTCTTAAATCACATGGAAGAAACAATAAAAGTATTAAACAAAATACTTTAAAAACTTACAATTAAAGAAATTAAATAATTCATTATTATTTCTCATTGTCATTTCGAATAACAATAACAAAGCGAATAGCTAAGATTTATTAGAATTTGATCGGCGGACCGCTTTTGCAAGACGCTTAATAAATCACAATAATAAAACAACATTTTGATGAAACGGGCTGTACACACATCTTCATTTGACCCTCTGCCGCAATTTTGTAAGACACGGTGTTCTGATACATGTAACATGCTAGGATTATTTTTCATTTACAAGCATTATAGTAAATAACGCATTTAAGACTACGTATCACGTTAAGGTAACTTACGTGCCGCTTCACTGTAGTTTACAATGTTATTCGTAGCATGTAACACATATGGAGTAATGTTCTAACTAGTAAATTGCAAATATCAACAACTTAATGTTACCCACTGAAATAATCAAGCACATCACATTTTAAATCGCTTGTGCGGCTAACGATCAATTTCCACCCAATAAAGACGTTGAGACATTTTTATTGCATGAGTACAGAGAACGTGTAGACAAACTAAGCATAACTATAACCTTAATGTTTTATTAATAATAAATTATGATGTAATCGCTTAATCACAATGTAAATAGACATAAACTGCATTTAGCGTAATTTAGCGAACCGGTTTCGTTCTCAAGTGTGATATGTGTTTGCGCATGACAAACGAATATAATTAAAATAATTAAATTACATTTAAATTAACATGAATTATTGACAAAAACGACATAATTGAACTAAATTTAATGGAGTTAACACTACATCACTAATGGGCTATTCATGTGAACGGTGCGCACTGTATTTTTACAATTCTTAAGTCTCTTTGTCTCTGAAACTCTTACTTATAGCCTCTATGCAGATGAGAAACCTTAGTACATTTAAATAAACCATATGTTCTAAACATGAATTATGTAAGCATAATCAACCGAACAGGTTTAAATAATTGACAGATAATTTTGGCAAATGTGAGCAACTCTTCTAGAGACGAACGCGACGTGTAATAATATAATAAACTGTGCAGAAAACATCATCAATTACATTGACATTGGGTAGTGCTTAGTTTTAGTGTCTGGCAATTATGTGGCGTTACGGTTCGACATATAATCCTAAAGTACATAATTATACTTATTAGTGTGTACGTACACTTACGATAATATTAATTGGTGGCGCTGTACCTCGCGCCCGTTCGAACAGCCCGCATCAATTGTTCACATGTACACACCTACCACTCCACTGCGGATAGCCCCCGCCGTTGTCGACACGACGTTTAGTGCGGTCAAACAATGTTTCGGGGTCTTTTCTGCAGACGATGTGTAACTAAACCAACACACATCGAAGTAAATGATACAAAGCCGCTAACATTAAAATTATACAACACCAAACTTGACATATTAATACTATGCTAAGCACAAGACTAAATGATTAAGTCAGGCGTTACATATATGCGAAAATCGACAAGAAAATTGCAGTTGTGAGATAAGGATCTGTCCAAACATAATGCTTCTTTGTCACACTTGCTTTTTCATAAGCCGCTGGGTAGTCTTAATACATATATTAATAAGCATGTGTGTTGATGGGTCGTGTCATGTTGAACAAATCCTAAAGTACATCTCCCATACAAACAGGTAAGCGCAATGCATACAGCACACGTCGGAATATAGCGCTGCGCGTGAGGGTTTGTTCCGTCACAACGAGATATTACAACGTGCGTATGTAAGTGTACGTTGTAGCGCATTATCTAGTCGCAAATAACGTTAATTATAGCGTGCAACTAAGTTGTACTATTTAATAATAATTCTATAAAAAAGAGAATTTGTCAGTTTGTACAAGTTAATATTACGTCATGATAATTATAATGTGCTCCTATATAAGTGCAAAAATATGATAGGATATTTATTTTCAGTTTTATTTATTTACTTAGTACGAATAAAATGCGACCTGTCGCTGTAGATGGAGTTTTCTAATGGTTCTAAACAGACACAAAAATACACCTATTCTTATAACATAATATTCAAGAATGTCCTATAGTAGTCGGTGTCAGATGTGTGACATGAGCCTTACACTGCCACGTCTAGCTAGCTGCTAGCGCGGACGAGGACAGTGCACATCTATACGCCTGTGCGACTTACCGAATACGTGATGCCTATGTTTAGATATAAAACGCCTGAGACGTCGACTACAGCAGCATTAGCTTGTTCATGCTCTGTTGATGAGGTTGCGTGATGTATATAGTTTATCTTATGCTCGCTTTGAAGCAGGGATCGTATTATAAGCGTGGCCAGATACTGTCAATTCCACAAAATACGTGTCTTGTTACAAGTTTATATTAATATTCACAAATATCTCTCAAATATAAATTAATTAAAAAGCATAATATCACACAGCACACATCATATTATCTGCATACGAATTTCTTGTCAAAATCTAAATATTGTCCGAGAATATAGAGTCCACCTTTGTCGATTTATTTATCTCTAACCAAGCCAGCTAGTAAGATGTTGCTGGACTACGTCACAAAAGCAATGTAAGCTTTTTAACTTCATATTCAACATATGGTCAAATAACAATCAAATACCATTTTTATAAGTTATATTTATCTTTGTACGTAGTTAAATTCCGTTTAAGATGGTGCTACAGATATATGCAGCATATGCACGATCATATCTCTGATTTTGAACCGACACAAAACATTCCATCGTCAGGAAATCAATGGGCTTGGCCGTACATTTTTTTAAACACTGAAATGTGGACTTAATACCAATTAATTGGTATAGAACTTACATAACGAACTTTAGAAGTAGATCCTATAAGACTACACCTACAAATCAAATACGATAAACGCCCAACGATTATACGTAGTATCTTTTACTGTTGTTCAACAATTTGCGTCCGAAAACCTGAACACGCGCACGAAAATATTATGTTCGTACTTGTGTCTTCAGAGTAAAGTATTGATATCATTTAAAGTGCGTAAAGTGATCGTCAACAGTGTACTTATCGATATTATATAATCATAGCTTTGTATAAAATTAATTATTACTTCATGTATATTGTATACTGTCGTGTGTATAGTCAGATTACTATAGTAAAATGGAAGCATCTTGTTAGCACTGTATAATAAGTGGAAATTGGTGACAATTTTTTAATACATTTATTCTGTTGCAAATAGATAATTTATAATATGAGTAATCATTTCAAAATAAACTTTTGATTTATATATAACATATTTATGAAGCTTGCTGTTACCCGCAATATCCTCAAATAAATTAAATTCTCAAAATGCATTTAAGACACCCACCCGCAAAGAGATTGGTGCTTAAGTTCATAATTGGGTAGTTGTCTTGGTAAAAATAAAACCCTTCATGATATTAATTTGGTAAAGCATCCTAAAATAATATCACTTTTATTTATCGTTTTGAAAAAGAAAAATTATTTGATTTTTTTATTGTTAAATAAGTTGGATGATGATGAAAGATGGATTGTTAAAAAATTAAAAATTGTGACGTCAGTTTTTATACAATTTGCATTACTCTAAGCAATTTGCATAGAAAGAAAACTTCTTTGACAGTTTGACTCGTTGACAACTGCTTGGCTATTTTAAAATATTGTATTAGGATTTATATTTAACAATCGGGAGCCAAGAGTATTTATTGTCCATAGGTATATGGTACGTTAATTTGTATGATTCCTAACCCGTATAAAAAATTACTATAATTGAATTCCCGAGGTCCAGATTGCAGGTAACCTGATAATAAATAAGGACATTTCTGCAATGGTGCTTAGATTTATTGAAAAAAGTGCTAAGAGCTACCAGGAATACCATCCTCTCTCATAAAAAGCTAATTTTGATTATATTTTTTTTGTCATAAGAATGATTTGCAAAATAATTTTATAGTTTAACAATAGTCATAGTAGTACATTGATCTATATCGTCACCGAATATCATAATTTTTATACAGTACGGTTTTATTACATTCGCATGGTTTTTTGTTAAAAATATATGCTCATATAATTTGAATATCAATTTATTTATCTGTATGGTAAAGCTGTGGTAAACATGGCATCTAAGTTTTTAATAATAATTATGCATTTGACGTGAATACGTAAATAGAATAGTATTGCCAGACATCTGTGAGCTGCTAAAAAAATCTGATTTCATAAACGCTTTTAAGGAGAGTCTTTAATCAACTAAGATCTATAAATAAAAATTTCGCCATAATCTGGAAAATTTTATGCATTTTTTAAAGAAATATTTTAAACGTCGAGTCATTTATAGCTCTAAGAAAAAGCCACGTGCTGTGCAGAGCAAGATTTGGGGAATTCAATCACCCGCAATTAAAAAAAGTGACGCCACTTATTATTATTTTTTTTATTTTTTTTTTCTTGGAGAATATCTATGATTGCAAAACCGAATCGATACTCGCAGCACTGTCATCAATAGGCGAATACGGAGCTATATCTATCCTCATTAGGTATACACGTCAAACCTTATGGCCGTGTCCGACAAAGCCTATATTTCTTTTTAAATATGTTATCTAATATGGCAGTGCTAATTTTGATTATACAGAAGCAAGGAGGTTCAAGCCCCGAAAATGTTACAAACCTAGAGGTAAAAAGGTCCTAGAGTCGCATTATTTTCATAATTATGACACCAACAGTAATGAGGTAAATATATTCATATTTTTAGTAAAATATTCTTCATTATAGTAACATAATTTTGGACGGAATTCTATTGCGAATGAATTGAACGCGGCCTTTAAAATATTCTTTTTAGTACACTATTATTTGTATAAATATAAAATATAAATAGGTAAGCATTTACTTTCCCTATCGAATTGTCGATACAAAAGAAAGAGAGAGAGGCAAGCATTCCTGATGTTTTGAAGCGAATAACGAGAAACGACGAAGTTATTTAAAGTATGTATGAGTCTCACGATAATATAATACAGAATCAGTTTATAAATTCAAAAACAAATGCATTTTAGGGCCAGTTTCACAATGTTCGAATAGCCACTATCTACCATAATTCAAAAATTATCTACCAAATAAACTATCTGGAACCTATTCGTATGTGGTGAAACAGGCCGTAAGTACTTAGATTTTGAATTTAAAATCGCAGTTATCTATAGCTCTATAAAAGAAGAGCGAAAATGTAAAATAAACTATTTGGTTGTATAATATTGATGATAGTGGAAAATATAATTACAGTTGTTTTGGAAGGCATATGTGACTGTGAGTGAAAATTTACTAATATCGTCCCTTATGTTGTTCAAAATCAGCAAGCACAGTCGAGTCATCCGTTTAACTCTTCCCGTAATACATAACCCATAATGTATATTTACGTATTTCATTTCAACAATTCATCTAGTGCGAATCTTTGTTCTCGACGCCACATAGCTGTTTGAAATAATTTGAATGAAACAACTGTACAATTTCAATAAAAAGTCTCATCACGAATGTGATTTTACTCGTTGAAGCTTTTTCTTTTTATCTGATTCGATGGCATATTTTCGTCAACAAATGAGTGCTACATGCATAAACATTATACTTCCATCACTGTATTAATAAGTACCACTACATAGATGTAACATCAAAGTACTAAGGGGTCAGTTTTAGAAATACGATTTATTTAAGCCAATGATTGCTAGCTTTTATTTACCAATAAATGAGGCATTTTTTACATGAACTTTGACTACAGAAAATGATTATATGAAGTAACATCGCAACAAAAATTCTTTGTGAATTCATCTCAACAAAATAACAAAAAAATAGCTCAGACTGTCTCCAAACAAATAACGAATAATTGTAAATATTAGTGTAATATATAAATAAAGATTATTTTATAATCAAACATACAAAATTCATAGAAATATGATGATTTTTCAATTCCTCGATCGGGCTGTATAGAGATGCGATCTAATCGACCAGTTGGAAAACCGAGAAAGACAATATAATATATGCATTTTATGGTCAAATATAGATTGATGAGCTTCAAACTTCAATGATTTTAGTTTTAAAGTACTCTCTTTCACATTTTTCACAATTATTTGGTTTATTTAATACTATAACTTTAAAAATATCCAATGTTAGCCTAGATCTACGCTCTGTACAATTGTAACACCAAAAATACTTTAAGTTTCACGATATTTTTGCGTTCGTAAATAACCAAAATATCATGTATATATTATCGCGGTCCCATTGCTATTGCCTGTCTCGGGAATCTTGTAGATTACATTTAAGGAAAAGTCAAGTAAAGATGTCATCGTTACTTATAGAGTTATTTGAAAGCCGGACTAAGAGCAATATATACATTTCAAAACAAAGTTTTATGGCGAGAATATGTCTAAGCTTCAGTGGTTGAACGACAGCACGAGTGGGCAGCTTAATTTTCAAGAACTTCCATTTGTTAATCGAGCGTCACAGACGATCGTTTTAGTAAGCGGAACAGGTACGCAAAGTTAGTTCATCCTCATACACTCAAGTTCATATCAGTAGACACTTACTGTCGATTGATGATTACAGATTATTTTATGATTGTCATCAGTGAGGACAGCAAACTGCTTTCAGACTAAAACGTCGCAAAAACATGCAGAGGTAGGCACAAATAGAGGTAGGCTCACGACACTTACTGCCTTAAAATTACGCCGTATCATACATGTCATATTACGAAATAATCGCACTTTTTATTGCAATATAGCAGTCGAAAAGCTTTGGACAGAACTACCTAGCAATGTACTGGTAAATGATCTTAGACCTCTATAGGAAATGTCTCTAAGGGATAACTTTGGCGACCCTACCTAGGGAGAGAGAAAATGTATTCTGCACTTCCCATAGTTTTAAACAATACCTTTAAATGTACAGCTTGATTGCAATGACAGCTATTTGTAAACATAAAGACTATAAAATACTAAACTACGACTTTTAATAGTATACAATAAACGTGCAATAGCAAAATAACTTTAAATAAGTCCAGCCCTTTTGCTCTAGTGGTCGCACTCGCGACTACGTGAAATGGCTTTGTGGAATTTAAGTAATTGTATGATTTGATTGTTCTTTTTTCAGCACTAGGCACGTCATTTGAATCAGGCTACATTTCAAGGGGCAGGTATTTTTCTCTCCCTCTAAGTGCGTTGCCGCCTCCGCAACGTACGTATTACTTAATTAAATAGCGGATAGAAAGATACGAAGCCAGGTTGTCTAGCGCTTCTATCGACCGCGTAACGAAATATTAACACCTATATTGCTTGTCAAGGCTAGGTAGCGGAGCAGTTTAGACTGAAAGCAGTGTAACTTAGGGTTCGTAGGTTCACTTCTTGGTGGGTGTCCCGCGTTGTGTAAGCCCCTCGAACCGCTTGAAGGTATAGTTGATAAACACCCAGTCTTTGTATGCCACCTCGCCGTCTTGTGGTATTGGCGCTGATGCTGCAACAATGTACGCAATGTTCATAATAGTTAAGAATAGCCCATAGACATTAAAACATCTGTGTCTTTTATGGTTATATAGAAACACGA
Source organism: Heliothis peltigera (assembly GCA_958496145.1). Lineage (NCBI taxonomy): Eukaryota > Metazoa > Arthropoda > Insecta > Lepidoptera > Noctuidae > Heliothis > Heliothis peltigera. Next base: position 9,274,462 of record OY292321.1, on the reverse strand, counting down.
TACTTAAAAAATAGTAGGAAGATATAAGGACCAGACATTAATTTTCATGTGTATCAGGGAGTCGCATATGTTGCAACTAGACTCACGTATTTCAAGCTTGACGTCTGGGAAGTCGTCGAAGTTTGAGGTGTCGTCTATAGAGCGCACTTCCACGGAGATAGCCGCCGGACGCTCGCGCACGTGGCTCCAGTCCACGCCACGGAAAAACGACACCGACTTTACATCCTCTATGCCTCGCTGGGATCCCAACCTGGAATGAAGTCGTGACGTCATTGTCTATGTAACTCTACTTTGTGCAAGCGAGTTCTGGAAATCACCACTGATTGTCATTACACCATATATGTATTTGCTGCTTAACTGTAAAATAGCTATTCGACAGTAATGGTCGCCGAGTTGTCGCTACAGGCATGAAATTAACACAACATAATATGAAGATCAGTAAAAAAATAATTAGGCAGCAATCATTCGGCCTGCTATAAAAATCTCGCTAACTATGAAGTTGACCTATGACCTTTGAAGGTATTAATAAATATCTAGACGAGATTCCATTTCTGAAATATCCACCCGGATACAAATAAAAAAAATGTTACCTCTGAAAAGAAAGGAAATACATGTATTTATTTTATTTAGGAGAGCATGACGCACAGACAATACAAAGGTAAGAGTACAGACAAAAAGCAACTACCAAGAATGTTAACAAAAGAAAACAGATAGGCGAAAATGTACGTCACACCCACGTCCCACGTGAGGCGCCTTATAAAAAGCGTGAAGAGCTTTATAATATTTCATAAAATTACGAAAATCTTATACACGATACAATGACTTCATAAGGTCATAAACCCCCGTTGAAATTAAAATACAATCACGTCGTCATAGGTTTTGTGTCGACTTTTATTTTATTTTTATATGTAATAACTGTATTATATCAACTTTATCAGGTGATATTCTTGTAATAAATGAGTCTTTGTGTACAATAATATTTTTTATAAGTGTCTATGGGGTTTCTCCATCACAGGACCTAGTGTGTTTTGGTAGCGTACAAGTAGTCTTTGGCTTTCAAATAAACCTGTAAAAATCACTTAACAATTTTCCTGTAAACTTTCGTGGCTTACCTGCGGTCAGGCTCTGAACAGAAGCGAAGTATGGTGTCCCTTGCTTCCTCGCTTATGGGGATCTCTGGCGGGAAGGTAAGCGACTCTCGCCATGACATGACCTTTCTATATGTCTCCTGAGGCGACTCCGAACAGAACGGCGGGTAACCGATCAACATCTCATACCTGGAATATTGAATTTACCTGCTTCAGTGACAGATTCATCAAACCTTTCCTCACTTATTAGATTGATTTTAGAAATGTATAAAGAAGATATAACCAATATTTCGCTTGAACAATTCATTCGCATTTTAAATTGGTAGTTATCAACTCAAGATAAATAGCGTTAGTAAAAGACTGGCTATTTGAATGCAACAGTTTTTATGTAACCATTCTAGAATTTTGAGGTAAGCGCGTAGCATGATTGAAGTAATTTGGTGTTACATTATATTTCGTCAACATCGTGTTTGGATTTTTCAACACAACAGTAAGGCGACATACATAATAATTATTAACCAAAATAAGCCTTGAGATGTCATGAGCTACAATAAAAAAATCAGAAATTGCTCTTTTCTTGTTTGACTGTCGCTAAGCATTTTCTGCTGTCGCTTAGCATCTTGTATTTGCGCTATGTTTGACTACGCGAAGTATATCATCGTCTATAGTTGACTTCTACTGAAGGTGCTTTAATAATAACAAACACTCCATAACGCATTTCCTAAATTCTATTGTTAGGAATCAACCTATACTCGTAAAATATTGCGGTAATTTTCTATGTGCATAATAGTGTTTTGATTCATTGGCCTCATTTGCCGTTCCTTATGCGATTCGATTATGGTTTGTTTTTACCCAATATCAGCCTGGAAACATACCGATTTTGACTGACCACTCGTCAAACTTTTAATTTTTGTCTATTATACCATACGATACATCATTATTAGATAATATCGTGCGTGATAGATAAGGTGAATTAAAAACCTTCTCACTTCTAAAAGCCGAGGTTTTTAAATCTTTTCTCAATTTAGCTTATTAATACAGTATATCGCAATAGCATGAACGCGCAGTTGTATCAAATCCACCAATCTAACAAGTTAAAATTCACCAACTTCTTTATAACAACGCTTAACTTTGCATTTAACTAGCAAAACAATGGTTTAGCAATGGTTAGAAAAATCGCATTGGTTGTCGCTCAGCTCATAGTAAATTCTCATTATCGTCATCAGCCTTTTTATTGTCCTTACATTACTTGTAAGTATATAGTAAGCCAGCATACGAAAATGACATATCATATAAGATACTAACATGATAACCCCCAGACTCCACCAGTCGGCTTGCGGGCCGTACCCGGTCTGCAGGAATACCTCCGGGGCTATGTAGTCAGGCGTGCCCACCGTGGAGTAGGCCAGCGCTCGTCTGTTTCGCTTCCACGACTCCGCGCGCCGTTTTGAGTCCATTGCCGACGAAGACGTCGATACTGCATACGAGAAATTGAAGTGTAGAGCTTAAATAAAAAGGTAATAAAAACTTCAATTAATATCTACGCATTTCTCTCTGCCGATCGTCGACTTCACCATCTCTCTGTGCCAAAACTTACAAGTGCTTTGTGCTTCAACAAATCTCGTAGGTATATAGCAGATTATATTAAGGCTAAGCCAACGTTCCCCACCACCAAATAAGCAAGAAAGCTTATCAATTCTGTTTACATTCAGCAACTAAAATCTTGGATTAAGCAACAGCTCAGGTGCGATTTAATGAACACAGCTTTATAACTGATTAGCAACGATTTAATTTAATTCATATGCGACACATAAGTAGAAAATAATGGTCCAACTTACTGAAATCAGAAGGCGTCGCTCTCGATAGGTCTCGGTAGAAGTCTGTGCGGTGGCTCTTCTTGAGGCCGGTACACAGCCCGAAGTCACTCAGTTTGATGTGACCGCGAGCGTCCAAAAGCAAGTTATCCGGCTTTATGTCTCTGGAGAAATTAATGGTGCAATTTAGAAACAGAACTTGCTATTTTTATTCTCTTATACAAAATCATACGTAGCTAAAATATATCCTATTTTATACCGAAATGAAATATGCTGGGGCCTTGCATGTGGATAACAAATTGAAAGAGCTTTAAAAATTCATCTCAACACGAACTCTGTCTACCACAAAAATGTTGTTATATTGTTACAGTTCTATATGGCATGCAAAGATATGGTACTACAGCACGCAAAGCTGCACCTTTCATTTTTTTTCATTGCATGACTCGACATTTCGCTCAAAATAATATTAGGTACTTCGTTCCTAAGTAGTGACTAGAGTACTTTTGTCCCGTACCTTGAACACGCGTGACAAATTTATTAGCACCTACAGTCGTGTTTAATCTGCCAAAAGCCTCTCGGTCCACTAGAGTTTACATCCGATTAACATACCTCTCACACACCAATAGACTAAGTCGATCGCTGAACAACATACGTAACTAGTATAATACAGTTTATAAACGTGCAAGGATAAAAGATTGCCAACAAGCCGATGATGAGATAACCTTTTTTTCCACTCAACGAACATAGCGATACCAATCGCAACGCGGTATCAGTGACCAAATCGGCGAAAGGTTATTCTATAAAATACTGTCTCCGGCTAGCTGTATCAACCGCTTCCTAAGGAAACTTCTTCCCGTACCCGAATAAATATTGTTTATTTTGATGTATATGCGATAAGAAAAAACATACGTGGACAAACACTCAAAAGCCTAAGCTTTTATAATATCAGTGCGGTATTCTAAACCAAAATTGTTGTTCTTCTTAAAGATTAAACAAAACGTTTATTATGCTGCAGTCTACTCATTGAACTACTACTAACAACAGATCCAGGCTTAACCATTCTTTAACACTTGGTTGCTACTATACTAAACTGGGCTGACTATGAACTGAAATCGAAGGTAAGTTTTGTTAATTTAATAACGTACGTTCGACAATTTTGCTTTCTATAACTATATAATGATCGAGCTGTCTATGATTTTACTGAGGGTGGGTTGCACAGACGTTGTAAGCAAAAAAAGGTTCGAAATTGTATCATAGATACCTTGAACAAACGGCAGACCTTACAATATGTCATTGTTTATCAAATATTTTGCACGTGACTAAACATTCAAAGAAACCGTGGCTATAAAGCAAAATAAAATGAAATGACTTCGTTCAATGAATTGAGACATGAACCTTATTTCAATTAACTACGAGGTTACATAGTAATGGCAGTCTATTGCCCTGCACGGAAATCAATCTGTTGCGCTTATAAAAAATGTATGAAATAGGTACGTTCAAATAAAACCGCTTCGTTTTGCCGAAGCCAATGACTGGCGTTTTAAAAATTCAAAGGAAAACTCTGTAGGGAGTTCAGACACAGTTTATTATCAATACTTAAACGCTTTCCATTTAACTGCACGGTAAAAGGATTGCATTGATGGCAGAAATTGCTAGCAAGACATTTTGAGAAACTGGAGTAATTTAGTTTAATCGTAGGTACAACTGTTGTTTACCGAAACGATCGCACAATGACCATCCCTCAAAACATTATCTAATTCTACGAGCTGTAGACTCGTAGGTACATATTAAACCTTTTTTGAACTAAACCTGTCACCCACTCAATAGCTTAAACAATGCCTATGTGCATTATTAACAGTTTCTGACCTTCAAATCGATAGCGAATGTCAAAGTCAAATCAATTCTATTCATAAAGACTAAACTAGCAGAACTCATCAATAGGCGACACGAGATGAAAACACGACATCGCGACAGCACACTGATTTCTATACAAAAGAGCAACACTTACATACAAAACGATATTTTAATACTGGACTACCATACGACAATCGAATCATCGTTTATAAAAGAACATCGAAAGACCTTCAAAATTAAGCTAGCTGCTATTACCATGATAGAAATTTTCTGAGGACATTGGGACTTTTGATGATAACACGGAAAATATCTATGATAGCAAGTGGGCTGCTTATGATATTACTTACCTATACCCATAATGACCGGAATTCAGTATCACCGTTAGTGCCACCACCATTATTACAAAAAAGAAGTCAGTTAAAAATAGACTTACCTGTGTATGAAACCGAGTTTGTGTATACTATCAATAGCGAGAGCTGTTTCAGCGACATAGAACTGCGCGCACTCTTCGCTGAGGGTATCCTTCTTCATCAAGAGCGTCATCATGTCGCCGCCCGGCAAGAACTCCATTATCAAGTACAAGTTCATAGGATCTTGAAAGCTGTAGTACATCTTGACAACCCATTGATGGTCGGCTTCTACTAGGATATCGCGTTCTGCGCGCACATGGGCTACCTGAAGTGAACGAAAGTGTAAAATATAATATTTACACCCTATTCAACAGTATGCGTCTCAGTAAACTATTTTGCGGACTAAACGTTTGTCATTTGAAACAACCAGCAATTTTCATACTTCATATTTATATTAAATTGAAAAGTAGAATTTTCGAAGTAATTCTAAATGATTAATATTAAATAAACCTATTTCGACTCATATGACAGTCAAAGGACGCGGTTAAGACTACATACACAATTGCTACATTTCAATTAACAACCTATTCAGTTATGTAAAACATCACATATGTATACTGAAGAAATTATTTCAATCTGGCCATCACGGCAAACAACCCTTAAGTGGGTCGCGTCACGAAGCAACTATTACGTATTATGTATTCACAAGTTTCATTTGTTACTACAAACCTGTTCTTTTTCCAACATGTCAGCTTTTCTAAGTATTTTCATAGCGTAAACGTGTCCCGTATCTTTCTTTTGGACCAATCGAACCTCGCCAAAAGCACCTCGTCCGATAACCTAAAAAGCGATGAGACGTGATTGTAACAATATACATTAACAGCTTCAGTCCGACAGTGCAATTGTTGTCATTGACTGACACTGCAAGACATTTGCACTTCTGGTCAATAAGATCTTCCAATTGGCCAACAATGGTACTTGAGATACTTGAAATGAACATACCTTGAGCGGTTCAAAGTCCTCAACGCCAAGTCTGGACCGTTTGAGTCTGAGGAACTCTGTCTCCTTTTGGGCATGTTGTTGTCTTTTCTCTTTCTTTTGGCTCTCTGTGAGACTATCATCTTTCAAAGACTCTTCAAGTTTCTCGAGCCTGCAGATAAAATAAAATAAAAGAGAACATTCAAAGAGAACTCACAATATAATGGATTTCTATTTTTATATAATTTTTTGCCATACCTCTGTTTTCTCTCCAAATGTTGTGTGATGAGGTTCGTGTAGAAATTCTCTAAGGTGACCTTGGCTTTGGTCGCTTTGTCTAGCGTTGACCCGCTAAACCGTATGTCTGTGCCTGTCATCTCCAGCACCCCTGAGGACAAAATATTATTTTCAAGAAACCCTCAAATAACAGAACAATTAGTAACCAATTACAGATTTAAATTTGTTATTGCTTGAGCTACATTTAAATCTCCATCGGACTGCGTTCTTTTGCAGTCTTGCTCACTCGAATTAATTTTGGGAGTTTATTTTTTAACTTTCCCTTAGCTTGAGTGACACAAATAACGCACTTGCATCACTCATATCTATTGGCAGCTCATATCGCGATCAATCATTTAGTACCCTGGAGAGGAAACGCTTGTTTATGTCGCGGACCTAGTTGAAGCGTGCCGTTACACACCGCACCCCTCCTACTGTTTATAGAATATATTAACCTAATAATGACCGGCCGAATTCGTTAAGTTTTGTTTGTCAGTATAGTCAAAAGAATAATTTGTTAAATCAACCCAAATTCATAGTAACGTTAATGAAAAATTTATTATTTTAATTTACATAATTTTCAGTAAACAGCGGATGTCTTTTGTCCGTTCACCGGACGTAATAAAATCTTGAACAACATAAAACGAAATTGATATTCTTCATAACAAACATTTCTTCGAAAACATTGCATTGCATCGAGAATATATGAGTGCAAACAATACAGCAAACAAACCGATCATTACTGTTTAATTAGAACAATAACAGAATGCGAATCGATGAATAATCATGGTCATCGTAAACAAACTTGTACAGGAAGAATGGCTTTTACCAATCAATGGTCCTCAGTGCACAATACAGGGTGTTGCGACTCGACACAATCAGCCCTTTCATGTCTACTCGGCTTTATCTGAATGCAGTTTATTTAATATTGTCGGTTACCTTATCTGGTCGTCAATTATGGCACTAGCAGAAACTTCTGTTAAATTGATATTATAATTTCATGTGATATCGAAAAATTAAACGGTTTTTGATTTACTGAGTACTTAACTAACGTAAACATAAACACTCTCTAGAAACAATAAAATCTTGTTGAGTAGAGAGAGGTGAATATCCTACTAAACACTTATCACGAGTCACAACATTGTTGCAGCAAAATATCTGCACGTTTGAAATTTACGGAAAATTGTAAAATTACTTGAACAGTAACTACCTGTTTGCTCAAGCATTAAGTCATCTGTAAAATGAAGTTAAGTAAAAGTCAAGTCTGATAACCAAATACTTGGGTACATTTAATTAATGAAATACAAAGTAGGTCACACATTCAATATTACAATCTTATCTATTCGTATTTTTTGTTTGTTTACACAAAGTTAAATAACAAAACATCACAAATCTATATAATGGGCTGAGTATAATCAGCTTATGACGTCACCAGTGGCCGCGTCATACATCACGTTACACCAACCTTGACATAAGCCAATGAAGTCTTCTTGCTAATGACTACAGAACTTATTCACCATGAAAGATAAGTAATATTTCTCAAAATACCAGAAAGCAGTAGCCCTATGAGGTCGACAAACGAAACAATACACGACCGAGAGTTCTAAGAGTTTTTCAGCGATTCCAGTCTACAACAACCGCAGTTTAGTTTAAACTCATTTGTAGGGTAAACTCGGTAAGCTTGTTGGTTTTAATGACTCATAGGGAAATGGAGCTTGTTTCCAACAATGAATGACTAGGTGAGCTACGGATAGTTTATTTGTATTGCAACAAAACAAGTGTTGTTCGGGATAAACGACGACGCACAGACAGATTGCACAGAAAACCATAACACGAATATGATTGACGTCACATATCCGTCAAGATAAGTTTGAATCGGGTATAATTAAATGATAAATTAGTATCCATATAACATATTCAAATGATTTGTCATTTCAATTCAAGGTCATATATTTTTCGGTAAAATAGTGTTAGCTCAGTTGTTGAATTCAAAACAATGACATCATGTGCCGAAACATTGTGTTTATCTGGAATTTGTGATAGACGTGGTGGTAAAGTCTGCGGTCCCTTAGAGTTATGAAAAAATCCTACCTATTTGGCTGTTTATTAATTTACTTGCCGGTAACCAAGCACAGTGATATTTTTCCAAAAGTAGTATAGGGTATACATGTAGCACAATTATACGAAAAATCTGAAAGCTCATAGTCTCATTTATAATTGGTATCATAAACAGTTTCTAATGGTAAATTTCATTCACCCAAAAGGTACTTTTCATTACACTAATATTTTGTAAGCACTGTACGGAACCGTCAGTGCGCAAGTCCGAATCTCACTAGTTTATTTTTATTTTTTATCGAGACAACGTAAGTAAAGCCGAGGATGTCCTTCGGCTTTTAATATATTAAATACATTATGATTTCTTAACAATACTGATGATAGATAGTAAATACACTGCATAAATAATATTGTCCGTGTCTTACTATGAACCGGCAACATTGTACGGCGGCGTGACAGGAGTGATTTCATTTTTATGTTGACCTCTTGAGCAGTTTAAAGCAGTGTTTAAGGGCCGCCGCCCACTGGCGTCTAGACGGTCCAACAAGATGATACTGTCGCCTGTTCTGCTGCCCACACGCCTGCAATGCATGCGCGAGTTCACTTTAATTGATTATCACTCAACAATCACTACCTGTCCCTTTAGAAACATATGCCAAACTACGAATAGTTCAGGTTATGTTGTAACTATAACTTATTAAATAGCCCTCGAATCTGTTCGCAACGATTCTAAAGAAGTAGAAACAGTGTGTGTTCTTTCTCAAAAAAAAAAGATTAAATAACCATAAAATACGATTGCGCATTTTCATGGTGTCTGATTTTTGTGGTCAGTCATAAGTAACCTCACGTCTCGTCTAAGTTTAAGGATCACATAATCGACAAACAGAAAAAAACTGTATAATAACACTTCTTAGTAGTGGAATATAAGTACCTAATACACATTTGTTATGTCCCCAGGTACCTACGAAACACCTAGAGTAGCGTACTCACTCGTATAACACTTCAGTTATAAATAGTTTGTAAAAGCGAACCCACATTTTTCTCTACTTGACCTATTTAATACGGTCACTAACAAAGTTGATTTATTTTAAGGCATCCAACCGATATTTTATTGGGAACTATAAAGTATCCCATCACTCTGAGTAAAAATTCGAAGAAACGGTACAGTTGTGTGCAATGACAACCAGAGCCAATTCACTCAATATTCGCTGCGGTCAATAACACTGGGCATCCAGTCGGATGAATACCCAAATAATATTATGAAGTGACAATTTTGAAGTACAAACCAAACCAACAACAAATCATTCTACGCATCGAATTCTCAACCTTCGTCCTTGACTTCAATGTCTAAAATTGGTTGCAACTTCGCAAGTTACCAACGAAATCGTCAAAAATTATGTTCGACCATTGCGTGTCAAACTGGGATTTCATAATCGAAGACCATCGATCGTACGATCTTGCAGCATTACGTCATCGTCAGATATGACATATATCGAAGGTGTACTGAGCAGTACGTAATATTCGTTTATAGATTCAATAGTGAATCGGGTCGGCGTAAATTACCTTATTACCATAGACTAGTACCGTTATATTGCAGCATTTTAATGTCGTGACAAGACAAAAAACTAGGACAGAACACAAAATACATAATCTTAGCCATTTGGTAAGGTATGGTGGAATAATCGTTTAATATTTAATGTGACTCCTAATATGAGAGTTGGCAACGCTTAAAAAGAATCTCAGCACTAGTTCACTGCTGAGATGAGTATTTTAGATTATTTTTAGCATAGTTACGATTTAGAATAATCCGCTATTGCAAACGCATCTATTTAGAGTAAGCCTTGAAGCACGATTTCCGAACAAAGCAAAGCTAAAATAAAAATGACTGTTTCCTTTTACTTGACTGCCAAGAAGAGTTATTTTATTCAAAACCACTGCATTTATGGGTTCAAAACTATCCTGTAAATACAACTTATAATAGTCGCCAACAGAGTGAATTTTGCTGAACATGCTGCCAAACAAGTTAAAATACTATAACTATTAATAACCGGCTATTAGAACATTAGATTTAATACAATTAGATTGCAATTTAGTTCGGTGCCTTTTGTCCTGAGGACCATATTCATCATCAACATATTGATGATTCAGAATATTACATTATTCCAATACTAAAAACCTGGAAGAAACTAGTCTAACTAGGTATTAGTCGGCAAAATAAAGTTAGCAGTTAAATGGTTTTGATCAATAATTAAAAAAATATTTTCCTCTATTTAATTTACCTTAATAGCAGCAGTTTAGTTAGTGAATATAACAAAACTATGGCTTGGCAAATTCGTTTGCGGGATGCACAGAAAATGCACCAGATTGAAAGAAGTGGTTTCTAGACAGTGAAAGTCTGATAGTAGCTGCACCAACAGTGGGATTTGATGATGACCTATTTGACCCACTGACAAAAGGAACTCTTCCCAGGGTCCCCCACCAGCGAATACTTGTAAACAACCCTCGCTGCGAACATTCCCCGTTGGCGAGATATATTTTCATACGTAGGTCATCTTAAGGCAAATTTCTTTGGCTTATCTCCCTTCCCAGCCGTCTGTACATTCATACTTTTTACACCCTTTTTAGCATGTGTTGCAACTATTTTAAGTTTTTAAGTTCACATTATTTAAATATTACTATTCAAATATATTTTTACGATATAACAATTTGTACAGAAACGAGTTTGCTGCTAAATTGGGTTATCATACGGCTAACTTAGCACGATAATATTTTTTTATTGGAGACTGGGGAGTCTAAGAATGCGCAAGTACGTTTTGAACCTCCGTCCAGTAGATTTTTATAGGTACCGTTATTGACAGATTCCGGTTATTTGTGTAGAAACAGACGGCAGCACATCAAGCTACTACAATCTCTCAAATTTCCTTATTAGATTTTCATCTTTATCGCTTCTGCTGGTATCGGTGTACTGGTGTCAGTACAGAATTAGAAATTTTGCTGCGCTTTAGAATGAATAGAAACAAAATTGCCTACTGCGCAGCCAATCGGTAACTAGAACCAAAATTCATGAGAGAAATTATATAAATATCTTAATACCGCCCACTGTGCGAGGTCAAGAGTTACCACGACGAAACGAAGGCATGGTACTTCCTGTATTAAAAATAATCTATTTTTCTTTATTATACTTTGAATCATTGTTATAAGTTTCCTCTTTTACTTATATGTATTTATATAAAGTACCTTTGACGCGGTTTCAATCACAACTATTATATAAAAACTCAATTCATAAGCACATATGTCAAGAATCTAATAAATGTCTTGTAATAAATGTAATAACAATTTACAGTAACAGTTAGTCAACCTTTATGTTCTTAGCACCTGGCAACTGATTAGCTCTTGATTTGGAAACCTATCATAGACGGTAGTCTGGTGCTGGCAATCTGATGCTGGTCGATAAACACTAAGCTAAACTTATAGTATTATTTACCCGGAGGCTGGGGTGCTGGGGCCGGTGTATCTGGGGCCACCGTAGTGCCCGGTGTGCTTTTCCCCCAAGACACGGCTCACTCTGCATAAACAAAAAAAATATAATAAATTTTCAATTATAAAACTCACAAGTTTAATAAATATCTTTAAAAAAAAACAATTAAGAATTATCTTTTACATAAGTAATTATGTGTATTCTAAAATTCGAAATATGTACTGCAACTAAAACCAAATATGATAGGACTTTATTTAACAAAAACTCAGTTTAAAAATAAAATACAGCTAAAATTCAATGTAACAATGGTAATAACAAATACTCAATTAAACCATTATTATAAACAATAGTTTATTTGTTTTATATGTATTGTGTAAAAAGCCATGTCATGTTTGTGTACCCTTAACTTAAATGCCTGACCAAGCGGAGCAAGAGTGAAATACAAAAACTAAATATTGTCAACCGCTCAGTCATTTTGTAGACAATTAGAATAAGGAAGCACCCACCCATTTCATACAACTTGTATACATTTCATAGGTTATGTGGGACTTATACATTTCCTAAGTAGTCTCGGAATTTACTAGATTTCATATATTTCCATTTCCAGCAATAATAAACAAACTTCAGTTATACTTTTACACTTATCTGTGAGTTTTGCATATATCTGACTTGTCATTTAATACTATTAACAATCAATAATATCTGCTTATCAAGTTGATAAGCTAGTTAAAAAACCTAAAAGAGACAACAATAGATAATTCACAAGTGAATTACTGATATAATTATGAAATGGTTGTAAGTAAAGAACAGGAGTGAAATTTTCATTGCATATAACCAAATAAAATCAATGAATGTTCAACAAACTAAATTGAAAAGTAAATCCATGAAAAAAAACACCATTTTACATCAACTTTTATGGCAAATATAATATTGGTTGTATTGTTTCTGTGCCTGTAAATGCACTGTGACTGATTGAATAGTACTTTTGATATGCGGTTGTTTTGAACATGGATTTTATTGACTAAACCAGTATTTCAGAAATTTGCAAATTAGTAAACATTCTTCAAATAATTTGAGTTATGATGATTGTTTATTGCTGCATATAATAACCGGCTAGTTTGAATATTAAATATCACATTAAACCATCATCAGTTTACTTCATAAATGTTTATAGGAGGCTGTGTGAAATACTAATCAAATTGTAATTCTGTTTAGCAATCATAATGGCAATCTAGAATATCTTGGTATTGCCAGTTAGCAATTAACACATTATTATGCTCTGTGTCTTGTTCTGGTGATTTGAAAAAGGAAAAGGAGTATTTAACTTGTATTGGACAGACCTTTGTTTTGGTAATTTGTTTGACAGTTTGTTTCAATTGGTTACTCTGCAAGAAATTTTAGTTAGAGGTTATATTCAGGGACCTGTTTTTTAATAATAAGACAATACTGTTAATTATATTTGCATTCTTTTACTTATCACATTGTCCAATACTGTGAAAATGTTAAAATGTTTGTAAGTATTTTGCATGGGAATGCACCATGGCCATTTATATCACAGTGAATGAGATGAGCTCTTTTAATAAAAGTTACTTTACAAGAAAGTGTTAGGAAAGGGAAAAAGGCGTTTTTATGTGTCATGTCTCTCACATACAGTTATTATGTTAGCAGCAGCTAAGGAAAGCATCGCAGCTGTGCACAGCAGTTAGCTTCTTGTAATTTATGTGTGACAACCTTATCACTGATGGATGGCACCCATCACTTGTCACAAATCATCACACAGCATATAAATAACGGAGGTTGATTGATGTCTTTGGAGACTGGGATAATTATCGGACCGCGGAGATGTTGAGGTTTTGCGTCACAAAGAAGCTGATGTAGGAAGCTGGCTCCCTCTCGCAAAATCCGCTATGTACTCCACTCACCTTAGGTTGGACTGTGACCCAAAAATTGTTGCTCGATCGCCAGTCACCCGACGGCACTAATAAATAAACAGCATAAAAACAATTCTTCTCGACGAGATGACTAAAATCGATAATTTTGAAATGAAAATAAATTATTTGCACCGTATCTTGGAACGCTCGTTAATTTTAAGTTGTTGTCCCACGAATAGCGGTGAACACTCACGAACAGATAATACCTTTATTATGTGAATTACGAAAGCGAAATAACGGGATTTTTCACGAGAGACTCGACAGAAATTGCACAAAGAAAGATGTCAGTCAGGCTGTGCACAGATGATAAATCGAATTTATGGATGATGGTTGTGTTGCCAATATTAAAATTTGAAAATCTTTCATTTACCGGATCTTACCGAAAAAACTGTCGTAACTTTTCAGTCGTATTTTTTAAGTATTTATTATTTCTTTCGCTCAATTCATGAAACAGTGACAGAAATTCCCATTTCGTATGGAAAATGTTAGTATGGGATTCATTTCGTCATGTGTTATATAATAAGTTCCTCATAAAATACATTTTGTGAACGTTGAGGAGTGAAGAGTGTTTTTTATTGAATAGTACCCTTATGTCTAGTCATACCATTTGCTAGAACAGCGGTTGCAGTGTATATTGATCAGAGAAAGCTGCTTTCTCACTGGATTTTACTCATATACTCTGTTTTCATGGCCCAAAAGTAAAAAACTTCGTTTGACTAGAATTATTTTATTTTTATATAATTAATTTGGCTTAATAAAACTACTGACAGGAATGCTGCAGTATGTATTGAATTACTCAGTAAAAAAAACGGAATCTCCTATAGTCAGTGCTAAAACTGGGGAGAGGAATCAGGGGGATCGCAGACATCGATCAGAGTTTCCTTATCAATGTGGCCTATTCATCAATATGGCAAATCACCTCGGTATAAACCATCTACAAGAGCAAAAAAAAAAACAGTCGAAAAATTACTGTACCGATTTTGATAAAATACAAAAGGTCTTGCTTGACAATCAGACCGACTGACAACGAAGTGCTGTAAGGATAGAGGTTTCAGGAAAAAATGCTTCATTACTGTTAATATTACTATTTTATTTCGAAAGTAAACTGCACGATGCTTCTTCGATGTATACGACGTATGACGCTGCAAATATCAAAGGTTCTTTCCATGCTCAAACGATGCCTGAACTTGCGAATCATGCATTAACTTGTATGTACCGATATTTGGATCTCCACCTGTACAAGAACGACATATTAACGCAATTATATGTTAGAAATACTATATATACTCCTTCCTACATCTGAAGTTGTAATATTGCACATGGTTTTTCATGGTTCCCGGCCATGAAACTAGCAAGAAGAGCACTATTTTTGCCTTTCATAAAGAATATTATCATCATTGCAGACAGGACGTCCACAACTTAAAACATAGGTCTCCTCCAATCTCCAATTTTCAGATTATTAGATATTATTAATATTCAGAAAGACCGGTTTGAAGCGGCCTGTTTGTCTTTTCTGATGTAAATTGGGTACTGAAACTGGGATAATAGTCCTTTCCAATATCCATAGCTCGTTGAGTGACATAAGCTTCCGTCTTATCCAGGTTCATCTGCATGGCCGACCCTTCAGGAAACTCGATTGATGCCTTCGAGCATTGTGCTGAGATCCTCCACCGACCACCACGATTCCAATTTCGTAGGCGAATCGAACCTGAGTAACGAGTTATGGAAAAAACTTTTGGAGCGTTTTTTTAATTTATTAGGTACGTGCTCACCTGCTCCTTCAGCAGATAAGTGAGCGTTGCCGATAAGGATGTCTTCTTGTCCACCATCTCTGTTTTCTGTTCTAAAGTTGGATGGTTGTACCTAATGCACATAAATATATTGTTATATTTTGAAGTCAGAATCTATGGAAAGTGTAGGTAATAATTATTATTTCAAACACGAATGTGTCATACCTGGCCATCATTTCTCATAATATCAGGGAATACAGAGCCAGGGTATCTATTGTAAATGCCGTTAAGATTATAGTGAAGATTCATGTCAGGACCAATGTTAGCTTTGAGCAGTTGTTCCCAAATTCCACCTGTACAATAAAAATGCATCATAAATAAGCCGCAGCCGAATTTAGAACCTCCATTTGACAGGATCACCAGATGACTAAGATATTTTGGTCATATAGTTACCTTTGTCGACGGACATGATAGGTCTGTTTGATTGCCACGGGTACTCTCCATGAGCTTGGAAGTAAATGGCATATGTAGACAGCTGTAACCAATACATTCAATAAGTTCGAATTACTCCATCTCATGTAGTTCCAATTCCATTACAAGTTAAGGGATTAGGGTAGTAGAGTTACCGTGGCCCTGGCACACAGGGACCTCCAGAAGGAACATGGTGAGTTTAAGTCAGTAAGAGTCCGACCGTTAGCGGGAAGGTCATTTGATGATTACGCACGAAAATTACCTGTGTATAATAAAGGGCCAACCAATATTTGCCACCGTGGCCTACGTAGGCAGTCTCATTAGCAGCCATCAAAGCTGCTGGAAGTTCTTGATGTAACCTATCTTGGGATATTTGGAGATTACATCCATACCTAGAAATAAAATATAATATATACTTAAGCCCGAAATGCTCTACATTTCGGGCTTAAGTTTCAATTAGTCAACAATTTTTCAAGCTGTTTATAACGCGCTACATCAAGGGGGCCAGTCTGCGGGCTGTAATTCTTAGCTAGCTCCTAGCTATAGGGCAAGGTAGGTGTGAAACAGTAGAAGAACTTTTACTTACTACGTGCTACTTACCAATCTGGACAAGCTTTCAATATATCATAAGGCGCTCTGTAATATTCTGCTCTTCGTACTACAGGGTTCCGTATATTGAATCTCTCGTTAGGATCGGTGAGGTTTATTTGCTTAATTTTGATATCACGTCTCTCACAAATGTAATCGTAGTGAAACTTAGGAAGAGATTCTCCTCTTGCACAGTAGGTTTCTAAAATATATTTTTGTAATTATGCTTGACTGTTTGTTGAACATCGCCTTAAAAATATACGTTTTGTACTTACTTTTATAGGTTCCATCGACGGAATTAACAGCAGCATATTTGTCGATACAATACCTGTATCCAAACACTGAAGGGTATCGTAGGTACGGCACTTTACACGTGAAGCGTCCTTCTTGGTACATGGCACCCTGAAAATATGTATGTGTATGCCTAGCCAGATAAGTGACATCAAACTGGTAAAATGGTTGTACCTACTGGGGTTGGATTTGGTGGTCATTAGTAATTGAATTTACAGCTGCATACTTTGTAATTATTAGCACACATGTATATAATGGTTTACCATCACTTTTTGAGGTCCGTTACGCTCGAGCAACCACGAGGCTACAAAAGGTGAAGGCATCTTATTTTACCCACAGTTTATTATAGCGAAACTTGCCATATTGAAGATACAAACTCAGTTCTGCTTATGTACATCTTAGATAAATATTTAACAAAATAGTAAGTGCATTTGAGCACATCTCGACCTCATTGGTAAACAATGGATTGTTAGAGTTTCACTGTGGGGTCAAGTAAAATCTGATTTTTAAGCAGCTGGATGGCCTGAACCTTAGCTTACCTTGCAAATAACACTGCGTCTACCTGGCGGCCTCGATACACCACCAAAGCAATACGATCTAGTGCCGTTGATCATGATTTCCGTGACTCCAATATGGGAGACCAGTGTGATGCCGTTGATACCAGCCAATGCGAAGCGTTGTAGACCAGCGCGTTTGCGCACTTCCACGTTATTCTTCATACTCATTGTGTTAACAATGGCCTGCCAGCCGTAAACGAACTCATGCATGGGACCTACATGCCATGATTGAAGATTAGCATTACAATTCTCAATTATATACAAATATTACTTTACCATTATTTTTTAAATCCTTGCAAGTACGAACCTATGCCAAAACTGTCTCCGTCTAGGAAATTGAACATCTCCCCGAAAGAGTCTGGCATTAGACCGGATATCACAGTTGTTGTTTGGAAGCCTTCATCGGGCAACATCGGCCCAATCTCATCTGGAGGGGTAGTGAACTCGTGCGCAGACACATTGTTGTAGCGGCCACCACGATGCGATCGTGCCGTGGTACCCTAAAGTAGAAATACTTATGAAACAGATCTACGGGTTACGACCAAATCGCTCCAAAACCTAAGTATTTTAACTGTACCTTATCTATAAATGGCTTACCTGGACAACAAAAAATGCAACAAACAGAATTACAACCAGCCCCATGTTGGTCGGACGCCTGACCACAGGCTCTTCACTGGCTGCAATGTACATGGCTTTATTACCTCCTTCAAATAATTGGCAGTTAGACCGTGCTTGTTAGGATTAACAACTGACGCAATATTGATCGTTCAGATAGCAGGTACCTACATTTCAATGTTTACTTTCTACTAATATTATAAATGCCAAAGTTTGTCAGGATTTATGTGGGATATGTTTCTTACCCATACCTGATTTGTAGCAATATGTTATTGTAAAATGGAAATAAAACTACAAATTATATTAAAACACTTTTTATTAAAACATTAAAAAAGCTCAAATCAAAAGCTCAAACAAAGAGTTATTTTTGGCACAAATATATGAAAACATAACACTGGACACAATACGGGTATTTAATCGAATTAATCAAGTGCAACCAAACTTTGACAAGTACCTACATACTAAGTAGGTTGAAACGAAAATATAGTTCGTGTAACCCCACCTTTATAATGTTTATTACTAATGTATTGTAGTTTAGCACATTATATTAAACACTGGATTCATATATACCTAGGAAACATTCTTATGCATATGTATTAATATGCATCGTTCATATGGGAACGGTTTTTGGGCTGAAACAGATTACATTTACGTTGATATATTACAGTAAAATGTATCTACTTCTATAAATAATAAACAGAAAAACAGGCTAACTATAATGTCTGCACGTATAAAATTCACCTCATGTCCAAGTATGTATTCCATCATCAGTCAATAATTATAATCTACATACCTACTAAGTTCAGTTTGTATTTCACTCAGATCAATAAAACAACTACGATATTACCACTCAGTTAAATACTATTAAAAATTAAAGCAAATATTGTGACAAACATCGACGACAAATAAAATGCGATGTTTAATCCCCACGCCAGATGGTGGGGTATATAATGTACACTACTGACTTCGTAACAGGCACACTGGTGATTCGCCATTTCCATAGTAAAAGGATGTTCATTTGTACAAAGGAAATAGAAAGGAAGGGGATTGGGTATGACGGCTGGTATTCAGCTCCTCACAACCGCACCGATAGTTTGAAAGTACGAGTATCTTAAGGGGCACTACTCTAAAAAATATTGCCGCATGGCAACAATACCATATTACTGCCTGAACATATTCCAGACGTACAATACTTAAAACTACAACATAGCATGGTATAAAATAAAATATATTAATATAAGCCAGTATTCAAAAGTCGACTACACCGATTACATAATTGACCAGCGATAGCTGCACGCCATGATGGCACGGTACAAAATCCCGTCACGAAAAAAAGTTAAAAAGTTCGTTAAACAAGAAAATTGTGAGTATGTATGCATATCACTACGAAAATGTTACTTGTGAAATGACGTCAGATAGAGAATTATGGAAAAAGAAGATATGTTGCGAAGACCCCAAATACGAATAAGGATAAGGGTGATAACGAAGCTTTAAATTTTGGACGTTTAAGTTAGAATAATCAGTAAGTGGGTATTTTAGGATGGCCATCAGGGCGTGACGCTAGTACATTAAGTAAGTAAAGCTTAGTAAATATTTTCACCAATGATCACCAAGTATTCATTGACATGAATAATTTTAATCATAGCCTACATATACGTAAGTATTCTTTCTTACCAATAAATGTTTCGCAAACAAATAAAGTTGATCGAAATTGTATAGATTTTATATCCGCAGTAGTTAAATTCCACAGATAAACATTACACAATATAAATTTGTACACGATAAAAGATCTCAAACAATGTTTTTCACAGATATAAGTACCAATATAAGCTCCAAACTTTTTAATAGTTTTATTTCTAAAATATTTATAATAAAATACTTTATCTGGTACTACATCACATTTAGCTGGGTACAAACTTTAAATACAATAATTATATCATACAAAGAGAGCGTAATATTACGAATCCTATACAGATTTTGACTGAGAATAAAATTATGAAACCTTAGCTCGCAGCAAGCCTTCGGTATAAATTAAGGCACAATTTTAATAATACATGAAAGCGTCAGTCGATTGTACTTTTTTCTCTTTATGATGATATCCTTGACAGTTTTCAGATTTCTTCGAGCCATACATACAATTTTTACTTTAAACGCACATTAAAAAAATATGTTCAAGAAAACAAAGTAAATTCTTTCTATTATTAATAACTGTTAATAATACACGTATATAAAAGTAAATATCATAGAATCTTAAATAATTTTTTTTGTAACTTTCAAAGAAAAAAATATGTTTTTTTTATACTTTAAAGTAATATATTAGGGCAATCATCTTAAAGGGAAAGAAGTATAATCGCAAATTCACATTGCACATAAAAAGCTAATACTACAAAGGTCCAAATTAAGAAAAATCTTAATTACGGAATTCATTCAACTATGGTTGGAAACAGTACCTACAAGAAATATGACCTGATCAACGCTACCCGCATTGATCACGATATACGACTGATAATCGCATTTATGTAACAATGGCGTACTTGCGTTGTTCCGCCAAAATATACAAATAGTTAACTTGCTTCAGTCTTAGAAGATTCACAAACGTAAGTACGCTTAAACATCACGTTCTGCACAAAAATCCGTTAGGAATAATTTAATTTAGCAATTGAGATTAATTTACGGATTAGATCCATTTATTTAGTCTGAAAATATTGACATACCGAGTAATTTGAGGTAGAGGATATAAGTGAGACAGAGTAAATGGCCGACACTGTATCCATAGCCTCAATAAAGATCATAGAGAGAGATTCATATTAATTTGTATAAAATTTCTTTAGGCTAATGATTATTTTATTATTATATACATTTTACATAAGTTAACTATACACTTCGGTTTTATCAGTAATTATATGAACTTCGCATCGACTAAGTTGTACCACTTAGCTAACGCAAATA
Organism: Heliothis peltigera; assembly: GCA_958496145.1. NCBI lineage: Eukaryota > Metazoa > Arthropoda > Insecta > Lepidoptera > Noctuidae > Heliothis > Heliothis peltigera. Next base: position 9,253,437 of record OY292321.1, on the reverse strand, counting down.
TTTCAACTCGAATTAGTCAAAACGGTCTTGTTCTCGAGTTTTAACGAGACTAACGAAAATCAATTAGTATTTACATAATATGTGGAAGACGCCTTACAACTAAGTCGAAAGCGTAGTTCTAAGCTATAATTAAGCCTCCTTGTTACATCACACAGGATCGTAGCTTTACGTTAGCCGAGAGGAGGAAAATTTGATTTTATCCTCCTTAAACATGAAATTATAATGGCCAGTTATATCCTTGCATTGGTTACATACATTTTAATTAAATATATTCACTTTTTTGAAAGCCTCTCTATCAAACGGATCACTCAATAGTTATAGATCTTATTTATATCCAAAATTGTTAAAAAAGGGATAATACTAAAAAACTGTACAGTGTACACGTTAAGAGTCTTTACAGTCTTTAAATACTAAATATTTGCATTTTTTATTATTACGTACGTAATTTATTGGCGCTAGAATTTTTCAAAAATTTTATATTAAATGGTAGTAAATATATTGAGAACTTTATTTTAACAATATCTATCTCATTTTGTTGGTACAATCGGCGATCGAATGGAACTGACTATAAACATGCTTAAAGAATATTAAGTACTTTTCAATTCGACACAGTAATATACAGGTCATCTAGTACATGCTAAGGATCATCTTTAACACTAAAAAGGTTTAATGACCTAGGGGTCAAAGGTCGAGCGCCTTCATAGAGAACGGCGTTATGCGTACAATTTGGCGACTGTGATGATAAATTTAATAAAATAAGTTGTTGTTTTCATTACTTTTTTTTGTAAACATGATCCTTAGCATGTTCTAGATGACCTGTAAAAATATGGTGCAATGGTATTGTTTGACATTAACTGACATTAAATATTAGTGTTTAACATTAGAATGGACACGAGTAGGTAATAAAAAAATATAAAAGCCCGTCTTTTAGTTTAGCCTGAAGTATACATACACGTATTTTTCTTTTCTTCTACAAAGAACAACGAAGATAGAACACGCTGAAATTTTTTGTTACGTCACTTTTAGACACTAATTTCAATTACCCTTCTTTACGTCACAAGCCCCCAGTTCCGAAATTGAATGCGTTAATGTTTTGTTAAAACAAAAATAGACGTCGAATATATTTTTTCCTAATCTAAAAGACGGACTAATTGGAATTACTACTTTTTAATTCTAAAGTCACGCCTATTACTATGATACCAGAAATGGCAGGCCTTTTCTATAAAATATTTACATTCTACGAACTCACTATTGCCGATACTGAAAAGAAAGTCGTAGTCACGATGGCAAATGGCAACACTACATTAGGTATGCTACAAACGAATATCTTACATAGGTATTCAAGAATAAAAAGTAGACGTACTTGAGTATTATTTTTCTTCTTAATCTTCTTTTTCTTCAACTGCAGATAGGAACAGTTTCTGACAGCAGTGCGTAAATGTTGCTAGAAAGAAATACAAAATGTTACCCTTAATAGTGTTATTAATTGAAAGACATACAGCCCGTATCATTATCTCTAAAAAAATATATAACCTACAAAAATATGAAAACTATATCGTACATATTTTTATATGTACGATATAGTTTGTATATAAAAACCACCACGGTGGTAACGCATAGTGGTAAGCTATACCGTAAGTAAAATTAGGTAAAAATAAACAAGCTTAATAAGCTAATTTAGCTTTATAATTCACAGCTTCAAAATCAATATAATGTGATGCTGACGATAACTGTAGTCAGCATAAAATAACAAGTTCGCAAAATGGCCATTGCAAGATTTTTTTTGCAAACGGTACTTGTAACTGTCATTTGAAAATTTTATTCAACTTTGGTTTACTTACTTGACGCAACAGCAATACATTGGGGCTTGGATCGAACGAGTCCGAAGTAGACCGGTACACCAGCGAGCGTCATCAGAGCGCCGGCGATGACGGCAACCGGCTCACTCACCACCGGCACCACTAGGAGTACTGCGCTGATGCTTACAAATACTATGGGCATCCAAAGTTGCACCTGCAAATATTTGTTAAGAGTTTCATTGTTTGTTCTATCGTAATCGTATATCTTGACATGGGCATGTGATGAGAAGGGGTGGAACTCATACTACAAATACTTTTAAGTCTGCAGTGTATTTAAATTTCGGAGGAACTTTTTTAGCGTACTAATTTAAAAGTATGAAAAAGCATACTGCAATTCGAAAAAACTGTCTATGTTTGAAAAGTACCTCCTTTAAATATAATATTTGCAACTGTTAAAAATGCCCTAGTCGCTAGGGGAATTTGAGAAAACTGTTAAGTGGATAAGCCTACAGCCAAGACAAAACGAAGAGTAGTAGTTCATTACCTTAATAGGCCTGGGCAGGTCAGGTCTCTTATAGCGGAGCCAAAGCACAGCGCTGCAGCTTAGCGTGGTGAAGAAAGACTCCACAACCGTGCAGTACGTGATCAGCGTTGTCAGGTTATCCGGGATCAGCATTATAATTGATATCAGCATCTAATAATGACATACTTGTTTTATAATAACTATTATGTTTGAAATATCTATCACATTGTGTAAGCACCTTAGTACACCCTCACGATACGGTTTAAGGCTAAGATACAAAAATCAAGGTAAGTTATATACGATAACAACGGACTTTGACTTAGCTATTGTGTTTACAGTAACATATATTCGTATATTGAAGGTTGAATTCTTACCAAGAATACAAGCGAAGGCAGGGGTGACATACACTTCACATTGATATGCGCCAACAATTCGGGCATATGTCCATTGCGGGCGCCAGCGAAGCACATACGCGATGACGTCATTATGTGCACCGTGAGACCACCCAAGACAGCAATAGCGACAAGAGTAGGCATAGCCCATTTGAGGAAACCCAGACAGCTTACAGCAAAGTCCTGAGTAAAAATGAAAGAAATCAACATTAAAGGCATAAACATATTGTTGTTTCACTGCAACAAGCTTTTCTCTCAGCTCAAGAAGATATCTTTGAACACAGTTGGTGCCCAAGGCACAGTGGACCGGTGGAATTTTCTACCATGATTGGAGAGTCCGAATGTTTTTCAGCTATAGTTGTCAATATTGACACTTTTAATATTTCTTACATAACCTTCAAAATCCTTCATGGACCTATAAAGTGTCTAATCCTTCTATGCACGTTTCATCATATCAGCCCATTACGTCCCCTGCTGAACGTAGGCCCCACCCATAATGAGGCTCAACCACCCCAGTATTGGGCAGCCTGCATCCTCACACTGCCACCACCACCTTACGCCACGCAAAATTTAATAGGCTAAAATTTTAATATTCTAAGTTAGGGTTGAGATGATTATGTACCAGTATTACTCACCACAGCTATGGCTTCAGTTGCCAGTACTCCCACCGGTCCCAATACGGCCAAGTACGAGACGTTCGCCAGCAGATATATGGCAGTGACCATCGGCAACGATACATAGATCGCGCGAGGGAGATTTACGAACGGGTCCTTCAGTTCCTCCGTCATGAAGTTTAAGTAATTCCTAGAAATTGTAAATAATTTTTGTTCCGTGTGTTTCATTCCATCATCTCCCGAGCCTTTTCCCAACTATGTTGGGGCCGGCTTCCAGTCTAACCGGTTTCGGCTGAGTACCAATGTTTTACAAGGAGCGACTGCCTATCTGACCTCCTCAACCCAGTTACCTGGGCAACCCAATACCCCTTGGTTAGACTGGCGTCAGACTTACTGACTTCTGACTACCCGTAATGACTGCCAAGGATGTTCAATGACAGCCGGGACCTACAGTTTAACGTGCCATCCGAAACACAGTCATTGGTGTCCAAGATATACTTAGAAAGTACATACAAACTTATAAAAGTTGCATTGGTATTTGCCCGACCTGGAATGGAACCCACGCCCTCACACTTGAGAGGTTGGCTCTTTAACCACTAGGCCACCACGACTTATTCGTGCGTGTTACCGTGTGTTTCATTATAAATTCAATTTATAGTTCACGAATGAAAAAATTAACTAAACATATATGGACAATAAAATGTGCACATCAAGCCGTTTTCTAAACTTCATTGGACCGTTAGACCCATATATATTTAGGGGTATAAATTAAAATTCAACTCGATACCTCCACCTATTCCCGAAATAAAGAGCCATGACAGACGGACAACAAAGTGGTTTTATTGGTTCTGTTTTATCCTTAATAGACGGAATCCTAAAAGATATCTTTGATTTGCATTTATAAAAACAAATACAAGATTCAACAATGAATAATACGTCATTATTACATCGGCAGCTAATGTTCTGATAACTTGATTTTAGAATATAATAATTATATTATCAACTCTTCTGACCTATTTGGAACGACTTTGATCATAAAAATGTTTTTCTTAAATGAATAATAAACAGAAATAGCGTAACCCAGTAAAAATCAAGTAGGTAAGTCCACTGTTTGTTTTTATGACTACGCGTTTATTTTTCTAGCATTCTCAGTCAAACCACTGATGGGACATTTAACGCTAAATAGGTATGTAAATAATAAAGAAATGATCAAAACAGGTACCTGACTAAACCACAAAGTTATTTTCCAAAGTAAACACATCCATTTATGGTTTCCTCATGGGTAACTTTGAACGCTACTTAATATGGCTGGTGGAATTCCAACAGGTAAATTAAGTTATTTTTCGCAGGTTGAAGTATGTAATTTCTATTATACTTAGATAAAAAGGGAGTGTAGGAAATTTATCCGAGCTAATTCTGAACACTTGCAGAAGCGCATTCAACAACGATTTTGGGTGCAGCCTCAGCATCTCGGCGTGCGTTTCCGAAGGAGCTAGGTTTTTAATAGGTAAATCTTTTAACAATACAGCTTTACCTGTGCTATCTATATATTATTCTTTCTGACTAAAAGCCTATTAGTGAGAATTAGTAATGAGAATACACATTACGTCGCGTAGTAGCGTAAATATTAAGCCAAATTCGATTAACAAGCTTCTTTTTTTAAATCACCTATAAATAATCTCAATCGAAACTTTACATCATCGCAATATTTCTAAAATACCAACAAGGCATGACTATTGACAAAATAACCTGCTACAATGATTAAACTACGGTCAAATAACACTACAACGCTTGAAAGTAGATTTCTCTGTACGTGGGAATGCGACTTCCTTCGATCTCTCAATATTTGAGAACTTCATGAAATCAATTTAAACTAACATGTTTGAATGCATCTGTGTGACGGGTTCTATTCATAAAGGTAAAACACTTGAAATCTAATCGTTCTGAACTTAAATGCAAAATGACTCCCAGGATCATCTTATTGAATTTTATTGAGTACTTATTCTATTGAAAGTACTTACCAGCCGGAGTACGAAAAAATACCGGAGTAGAATGCGACTGACCAATCGCTGATCGACGATTTTGTGCCACCCCATCCATCCTCAAAATGTTCCGTACCTCCTTTAGAAGAAATAAAATACATAATATTCAATTCTTCAAAATGGTATAATGGTATTCGTAGTATTCGAAATAGGTTTCTCAATAATATTTGTTAGACCACCAAAAATAGTTCGGAAGATGACTTAGTAAAAAAATATAATCGATTTTGGAAAAAGAAAAATGTTTTTAATATTTATAGAAAAACAACTTTTTCAGCTGTTTAGAAATCAATGAAAGGGACGGTGTTTATTCTGACTGGATTGTCAGTTAAGTTCATAGCCAAACGAATTAACTTTCATTGCGTAGCCTTCTAAGTGTACTCGAGACGAATCTTTGTACAGTACGTAAATACATTATTGATTAACATTCGATAGCGTCCGGTCATTACCCTCCAGACACCCTCGACCCCTAAGGGAATAAACAAAGGATGAATAAACATAGATTCAAAATAAATACTTAAGAAAAATAAACATCTTGCTATGTAGACAATACTTTTCTTGCAGCAACTACTATTTGTACCATTAAATTGAAGCAAATTAAAATTGATAGCCTTTCATAACACACTTGTCCACTTTAGATTAATAATCTTCGTTTAATTAAACAGAGTTTGTATGATTACCCCTAACAAGCTAGTTGATTCCCATAACGATATTCTCTATTTTAATTAATTCTTAACTAAGCTGTTATGAAGAGAATGTGTACATTCAGTGGGATCATCCAGCACACGTTTCAAGATACAGTGTAATAAGAAGTAGGTTTTTTATACAAAATTACTTCGAAACTCAACCCAACCGATTACGGTTGTATGTAAGACGAGACCAGAATATTAGGACAAGACTCTTCTAGTATATGCAAATACTGAATTAGCTTCCGATACTATTCATTATTTTTATTATCTTTTGCCTTGATGACCTGCCTGTTCCATTATAGACTTACTTCTGCCTCATTGTTAGTAGAATCATGAAATATATTTTATGCTGCTTGCTGAATGACAAATACCGATAAATAATCCTTGGACAAAATACTGATTGATTTTTGTTTGTATAAAACATACCGTTTCATACTCATAAAATTCAATACATTGACTTATTGTAAACGATATTCGGCATCCACAATATTAATTTGGTTCCTTCCATTGTTCTCTTCTTCCCAAGGTGTTGATATTAAATGTAATAAAAACCTCAATGATCGCAGATGTTACAACACCCGATTGCAAACATTATGATGAGCAAAAGTGAAATTTAACTTAATCTAGCAACAACTATCGTAGTCTGAGACATTTAGGAAACGATTACCTATGGTAAAGCAAGTAGAGATGAGAACTAAAGCCTTCGCCCGATTTTATTACGTTTTATATTGTAATGAAACGAATTTAGAACTCCTCTTTAAAGGCGCATGAAAAGGTGATTGGTAAACGCAAGGAATAGTCATAGCCTTGACTACTCCGCTTACAGCCAGACTAGACCAAAAGAAGTATAGATTTTCCTTACCTTTGCTCATCCAGACGATGCCTCCCATAATAATGATGACCAGCGCCGTGATCTTGGTGAACATGAATACATTCTGTATCCGAGTCGTGAATCTGACGTCGTAGGCATTTATGAATGTGAGAAAACCTAAAAACACAGAACAATAAGCTTTTTCTCCAAGCATCTACGAAATCGTTGGTGTTTTCGTTTTTTATGGGGCAAGTTATGCAAATCCAAACCGGTGTTTGGCATTGACAATGTAGGTAAATAACCTACGGTGATATCCTGAGAAAGCTAACGGTTATTCGTGTTGTTTTGGTGTCCTAGAATTATAGTAGCGTATTATTGATATGCCAATAGGTAAAGTGAATAAGAATGGTAAGGCAATTGTAGTATGAACCAGAATTATTTTCTCTAATTTACATTTCGACTTTGAGCGTGTCTACTTAAGACTTACTAAACAATGACCGCTTTAAAACGCGGCTGCTAACGGGCCTTTTGAGGACCAAGATTTCGACTACAATGTACACCTTTTATCAGTAGTAAAGCGCGCATTTTTGTTGGGGCTCAAAATGCGCGTTTCAAAGAGCCTAACGTGTAACGAGTAAAAAAGTTATCCAAGACTATTTTTTATTCATTTCATAAAGTGGATATTTGACTGACTTTTACTTAGTTTTCTAAGAAAACTTAACCCTGCATTCTGATTTGGTAGTAGTGTAGTATCATTATAGCTTGGCAAATTCGTATGTGACACTACAACGGTCTACGGCTGCGGGGGACGTAGGCAGCGGCGATTTTCTGGTTGTCTCTCGCGGGATTGCATGTCGTGGGTTATTCCTAATCTTCGCAATTCCATTGTTCGACAAACTTTACAAACATGAACATATTCATTCCTATTATCAATCAAATTTATTTAATAATTTCTACAACTATCATTAAAAGTTACCAAGACTGTGCAAGGACAAAATCAAACATGTTTAAATGTTAGGAACAATAATTATTGGGGACTAAATAATATGTATATCCAATTTTTTTTTGTCACATATTCAAGTAGTGACTTTTCAGAGCTTGAGGATAAGGGTTCTGAGTTTCGAGGAGGGGTTTGAGAATAGTAATGTTATGTTATTTTATTTGAATATATTTGCTATGTCAACCCTCTGTGCCATTGCTGTTGGCAATAACATCCCACAACCCAGTTTGACAAAGGGTGTTACATAAGAATTTGTCGCACTACACAATGACAATAAATAAAATAAATTTCAAACACTCACATATTGTAACAGCAGCTATAAGTTTTCTGCATATGGGATCAATAGGACAGTCAGGGAAAATAGGATCCAATATGTTGTTTGCAAATGTCAGTGACATTATAGCATTTGTAGTTGGTCTAAAAGAAAGAGTTGTATTAGAATATAACAATAAGGTTTGTGGAACACAGCTGTTGTCTAAATCTTGTATGTGATACATAGAATGTGAATAAATAAATTTTCTATTCTATTTGTCTATTCAGGATAATTCTCAAATAAAAACATCAATATTTCACACATACAGGTAAACTTTAGTCACTGTTAAGACTAAAGTATAAGACAATAATAATACACTACCAGTCCTATGTAATCTAATAAAATCAATCAACATTAATCAAACAATGTAATTGATTGATTGACTTCATGACATCAATCTAGAAATATCTGGATTGTATTTGATCAATGTAGCCCATAGATTCATTAAATTATTCAGGATATTTCAGACTCAAAAATATACTAGGAAATGTATAGGAATAAAACCTACACTACTTTCTATGGTTTTAACTATATCCCTAGAACACACTTATGTGTACAAGCTAAAATATATCCGTTCAGTAGTTTTTGTACCAAAGAGTACTTACACAAAAACTAAATTGGCATCCCATAGATAGAGAAATGCTGGTAAGGGTCCATAAGCCTCGTTGATGTAGTGATAATCACCTCCGCTTTGTGCCAATGTGGTACCTAATTAAGAAACAGATTATCAGATTACCTGTTATAAAACACGTCTAATTTTAAAACAGAAAGTGTTCAACAATTTGAATGAATTATTAGACATAATATATTGAGGGATAAGAAAGAAATGAAGAAAAGAGCTTTTATTGAGTGTGAGATTATTTTCCTCAAATAAAATAAAATTATGCGCTCTCTCTCTCTTATATTAATTTTAATGATAGTTTTTAATTTCAGTGTCATTTATAAGGTAATTTTTTTTTTTTTACTTTATTGACTACGGTTTTACAAAGTGACTTACCTAATTCGGCGTAAGACATAGCTCCTAGAGTAGCTAGGCCTCCACAAGCAGCCCACACAGACAGTGCTCCCCATACTGACCCAGTTTTCTCCAAAACCTCTTTAGGTGATATAAAAATACCACTACCGAATATAATGCCTAAAATTATAGCTACTCCTTCAAGCAGCCCAAGCTGCTTTCGCATTTTCACTTTTTCACCACTCATCTTTGCAATTTCAATCGACTGTTTTAAAAATTTATTTGCTCTTCACAAGTTCTTCTTAGGACAGCTGTAGTCTTTGCTAGTCCTAGACATAACCAACCTATGCAGATGCCATTTACATTTCCTAATTTACATTTATTTAAAACTGATGTGTGAGAAACGATTCCAACAAACTATTTAATACTTCATCGACCTACACTTGTAATTTACAAATAAATGCTAAAATATCGCAATTTATACTGCGTCGACAATTTTCGCAAACCCAAATAGGAACATGCGACCTACCGAGTCGAAATTTATTTCGCGCTACCGCGCTACCGCATTGAACCGCTCATTTTCACTGGAAATGTCTGTACCACAGATAAATAAGAAGAAAATACATCACAGATAATTATCTCCTGCTTTTCATTCAGACAAGTAAACAAGATCATATATTTAGTCGAGTTGTCATTACAGAAACTTTTACTCTTAGTTTGTCATTGATTACACAACGGATCACCCACGTTTACACATCCACGTCAAAAATGGAAGGGATAGTTTGTTTGAGTAAGTACTTTCGTTGATCATGGTCGCTAAGCGTGACTACTGTACACTGTATATCGGATTCGATTCCCGGGTCTGGCCCAATTCACTTCGTGGGTTTTGAAATAATTTCGGTCATGTGCCCGATCTTGTCGAATCGAATACCATTTCATCGGACTATGAAAGTGAGGGAATAAAGTGTGCACTTATGTGTCCTTAGAGAAAAAAAAAACATTCATGAAAATATATTTAAATAATAATAACAATGCAAGTTATTGGTTCAAGGACTTTATTAAACAAATAATGTTTTTTATGTCATATATGGATGGACGGCCAAAAGTATTCTTAAAATTTATAACTTTAATTGGTTAGAATTTAAAACAACTTTGGACTAATTTCTGGATCGGGATCGGGATAGTACTGAAGTAAATCGGCGACAGGAGATTCTTGGTCTTCATAAAAATCACATGCTAAAAGATATTCTCGTTTTGAATAGTCATCTCCTTTGCAGAACATTTCACCTAAGAAGAAAAAAAATATATTAAACCACATAAATCTATATCTGCAAAGATGTCTGTCTAATATATTTATTACCTTCAAGATCCATAATATGAACGGGGCTCTTGGCTTCTAGTGCACCCACACAATAATGTTCTTCAGTTAAATCAGGATGCCAGTACATTATAGCATCTCTGCAGGAAGTGCCAGCAATTGGAAGTAATATTCTGTCCTGATAATACGCTCCTTTTAGTCAAGATTATGAAATAAATGACGTAGGTAAATGTAATATTGGTTGCACAATCTTTACCTTGCAAATTATTTTGTTGCTCACAATGGGTTCCTTTACTTCTCCAGTACAAAAGAACTTTCGTTTCTTCCTCATTATTAATGTACTGACTTCCAAAACGGTCTTGATACTGTTACCTAAAATTTAATTTAAAATTGTAATGCTTCCAACAATCCTTTTAAATCTTTTAAATGCCTTTAAAATAACCTTTAAAAAAAAACAACTGTACTGTGGGAGATACAACATGAATTCTAACATTAAAAAAAAACAGTTAAATCGGATGCAGTTGCTAGTATCAATCTTCATACCTACTTAATTTACGATAAAGTCTTTAAATTTTCGTTATTTAATCAGATATTACTAATTTGCACGTCAAGTTACCTTTTTCACCATTAATTGCTTCAAGTTCTCGCATACCACGAGCTTGAGTTTCCCTGCTATTCTGTTGTTTCATATAGTTGGCTAGTCTATTCATCGCTTCGACAAATTCGTCAATAGGTCCTGTCAATAAAAAAGATTATTTTTACAATACACAGTTCAATATATTATTAATTTACTGAACTGTGTATTGTAAATGCGTACCTGTTCCAAAACTCGAACCATCCAAGTAATTTAGAAACTGATAGAATCTAAGCGCTTCATCGGATTCTATTTCATCCATAACAGGCCTCTAAAAATGTGCAATTTTTTATATTGTATATACAGTCACCCGCACATCAGTAGACACACTTTGACCTTGAGACCGCCTCTATTTCCTACGACATAAGAGCTGTTTTCGCAGTTCAAATGTTTCCACTGATGTGCGGGTGACTGTACCAAGAAACGACTATCGGGTACTTCTACTGATAAAACTGAAGAAAATATAGTAGTAAAATATAAATGAATATAATTATTAGTATTGTATTTTCTAACATACAAATTTTCCACTCCAAGCTCCCACATCGGAGTAAAGCGAGTTTACTCTACTCGGCATCCAATCCAGTGATGAACGGGCGACCAAAACGGGATGCTGAAATAGGTAATGAATGTTATTGAGAAAGAAAAAATATAAATGAAAAAAATAAATCTAAAAAGCTTTACCAAAGAAGCCAACTTTGCACTTGTATTTTTCAAAAAAATAGCCGCGAGGCTAAAAATTATCCAAATGCCTGACATGGTTGAAATAATAAAACGAACAACTTGTAAATAAAAACCAAACCTTACCACGTTGTTTTATTACGCTTGTTAAAATTGTGTAATTGGCATAGTTTTATTGGTCTATTTTTAATCACGTTAATTGAAGCTATATACCGTTGTATAAATCAAATATGAAGTTAATTTTATTCTTCGACTCTCCTTCTGACTGCCGATAAATATAGTCTTTAACGGGGTATGTGTCTTATGATAGGCTGGAAGTTGATGCAACTTTTTACTGGCTTCAAAATTTCGGGAGACACAAGCTCCCAGCGTTACCGGTAGTCAACAGTCAGAAAGTCTGATAATCAGTTCATATCAAGGGTATTGGGTGGGCCCATGTATTTAGGTTGAGAGGTTAGATAGGTAGTTAAGGTAGTCCCTCCATATAAAACACCCAGGTACGTAGCTGCATCCGGTTAGAATAGCAACCAACATCTGCATACTTTGGGAAGAGGCTAGGCAGATGATAATTTTCTGGCTTCATTGATTTTCATATTTATTCACAACAGTGATAATCTGCACAAGCAGGTTATGTTATAATGCCATGAATTCATTGACACAAGTTTAATACTCTTTGTTGTTTGAACAGAAAACTTGTTAATTTTTTTTTGTTATGTTAAACTCATTTTTTCCATGAGTTAAATTTGCCGCGGCAGTAAATGAGCTATATATTGCAAAATAATCCAAATTGAGCATGAATGCATTTCTGATTTTGTCTATCACGGAGCAATACAAAATATTGCGCAATAAAAATTAAACTCGCTCAATCTTTTTTCAATCACTGAGCAATCTCCAATACCAGCCTTATACAGTCAATTCATAATATTACATAATTTAAATTAATCGTCTAAGAATGTCTATTGTTACCCGAGTTTTAGTAAGTTTCTGATTCTCACTAGTTGCCACTGACAGTAATGACAGCCTACCCGCAAAACCCCGATTTTCGCGCCATTTTATCCGCTGTACGTCTACTTCAAGTCATTCAATTTTGATCACACACCGTCTTATAAAAACCTGTGAAATAACGTGTTTCGTAATATTATGTTCTAGACTTATAAAATTATTGCAAAATGCATGTACGAATACGTATATTTGGTAAACCAGATACCGTCGTAGTTGTCGAGTCGAAGTTGACGAAGATAGATCAGTTTCGGCGAATTATAAAGGATAAGTTTGATGTTCCACCGAAGTTACAGAGATTGTTTTATGGTGGTAAACTGGTAAGTACCATAAATAGTTTAGAATCCGATCTAAGCTAAGAACAATTGGCTGATACACATGATGTTTTGTTATGTAAAGTACGCAATAACATTGGGAAATTCAATGTTTATTCAAGTAAGCCAGACACATTGTGACGTCAGATCACTCTGCGACCGTTAAAAAAGTCAACGGTTTTGTGGAGCCTGTTTATTCAAAAGATGATCGTTAACTATAGACAATATTAATGGAACTAATTATTAAACATTGTAATTGTTATATTGCAAGAATATTTGTTATTGTCCAACTGATTCATTACTATGCGCAAGAGCAAGGTTCTAGCTATGTGTGTTCTAGCAATATATGTATAATAATGTTACGATAGAGGTAAATTTCTTTTCTGTTAGAATGCCATGTTATTTGTGCCTGTCACAGGCTATATTTTATCCTGGTGAGGGAAGTTGTTCCCTCATAATGTGAGTGAGACTGCGTGAAACACCAAGTGTTCTTGTTATGATGTAAACAAGATATACAAGCAGAAGAAGACTTATGAATGTTTTGTCAAAATTGAAAGAATTTCCTAAAATACTTTTTACATAACAATTATACAAGGTCTATCTAATCTAATAAAAAGAGTATAATTCCACCTTCCGGATACAAATAAGACAAGAAATTTCATTGAGACTAAATTCAATCTGTTTAACCACAGCTGGAAAATGGATACACATTCCATGACTATAACATCAAGCTCAATGATGTCATTCAGCTCATGGTTCGAGCTCAGCCAGAGGACAGTCCTAATGAGAAAAAATCTGCTAAAACCCAGGAGAGCAAAGATACTGAAGATTCCAGTCAGAAGACTGTAGAGTACAAAGGTAAGTAACAAGTGCGCTGACCAAATTAGTAAATGCAAAGGGCTGACAAGTTTATCAAATTGAATTGATTAATGCTAAGGCCTGGGGATTGCTAGACCTTATTTTGCTCCTCTCATTATAAAACCTGGCAACAAGAGGTACCCTTTTTTATCAGTGCCTCCAACAATATCAGCATTGACTTCATAGATGTTTTTAAAGTGATCATGCTTCATATAAAAAAAGTAATTAAAATAATAATACATAATGTTATTCAACAGATGCAATTAGCACATTATACGAAGTTGGTGACCTGATCGACATGAAAGATCGTGAACAAGGTGCTTGGTTTGAAGGCAAAATAACTAGAATAGTCTATGATCCTGATGTTCCACACATACCAGATACAAAGGACAAGTCAACAAATGACACAGAAGTACTTACAAGCTCTGAAAATAGTGACCAGAGTTTTGACACTGAGAATGATGTAGAAAACAAGCCACCAAGTGAAACCACAAATGGTGATAGTTTTCCGAAAAACAAAAGTAAGGGTATAGCAAGATATTTCAGTAGAACACCTAAACCTGTGCGCAAGAAACAAACTGACAAGGAACTTGGCAAAGGCGAGGACCATAAAGATTTAGACTCAATGCTGCTTTATATAGTACAGCTAGCAGATACTGAGTAAGTAATCTCAGGTTCTCGGTAACTAATTAACATCATAAATTAAAAACAAAATGTACAATAATTTCCTTTATAATTTTACAGTGAATCAGATTCAAAGGTGTATTGTAAACTAAAAGAAATAAGGCCTAGATCAAGAGTGGAAATAGATATCAAAGATCTCAAAGTGGGGCAGACGGTTCTCATCAACCACAATACAGATGAACCTCTGGAACGAGGATATTGGTAAGATATATATATGTATTTATGTATTATAAGTAAATTGGTACTTAAACAATAGAATTGTTGTCATGGCGATAGGAGACAGTCCAGTCTTTTCTTTTGATTGTCTTTTATTTATGTATTTACTGTTTTGGTAACTTTAAAATGTAATCTTATATGTATACAAATGAATTTTACAGGTATGACTTCAAAGTAGCCGAAATAAAGAAAATGCGAGCAATTTATGAGTTGACAGGAACACTTTACCTGGGACCAGACGCAGTACCACAGAATGATACTAAAGTTAGAGTGCATGACAAGATATATGCCATTGAAGAAGTGGTCCCACTTGCAAAGCGCACTGAGGACTACAAGAAAATGATGATAACACCCATAGAAAAAAGTAAGTATTACTTAAATATTAAGGTGTTATAATTTAAAGTTATGATAATCATACATGTATTGTTTTTAAGGATCTACACCATTGAATTGTTTGACTTGTCGTGACGATGAAGATACCCCTTGTAAAGATTGCGGCTGCTACCTCTGTTCAGGAAAGGAGTTCCCAGACAAAGTAAGTGTTTCATTTAGTTACACTACTATACAGGAATACACACAAATACCATTTTTATTTACGATATTTGTACATTGCTTTTACAGATCGTTTTATGCGATGAATGCAACAATGGCTACCACATGATTTGTCTCGATCCTCCCCTCACGGAGTTGCCTGAAGAAGACTGGTACTGTCCATCCTGCAAGAGGGATCCTAATGACGTGATCGCGCCTGGAGCGGCTAAGCAAACTAAAAAGGTTTCCAAAACAAAACGCGATTGGGGCCGAGGGATGGCTTGTGTTGGTTAGTATAAAATAATATGATTTTCCCACTTTTTAACAAATTATGCTTGCGTCACCATGTATCAAAATTCCTTTGTATATATTATTCTTTTTTTTATCTATGCCAAAATGCGAATAGAAATGCGCCAACGCAGCCAATTGCAGCTACTGCGAGAGTGGTATTTCAATCATTGATAAAAAATCGTAGCAAACGCATAACTAAAGATTGAATACCTTTTTTTAACTTATATTGTGAGTGCGAAAGTGAGTTATTCGATGGGCTCTGGATTGTTGAAAGGCTGAATTGGTTAAGATGAAATTCTGTATGAAGTTGAATGGTGACATGAAAGGAATATAATAGGCTTAAGTTAGTTGCTTTGCAGAAATCAATTTTAGGAAACAGCGGGTGCCAATATACTTGTGCTCAGCATGATGCTGATGAAACTACGGAAAACAGCTGGTCTTGTATAGAAAAATATAAAACTTAGGTTTAAAATATTACGCACTGCATTTCTTCGCGAAGCCTTTGCATAATTTTATTACTTTGTAAGCAGATAATTTTATTCAAAATGATTGTATAATAAATGCGTACGCCTATGCTACTGTTTCTATCTTAATAAAATATTTGTGCAGGTGCGCGATTATAATTAAAGATGTGTCCTTGAATCCGGTCTCTTGCATTGATATAATCTCTTCGAGTCAATGTAATAAGAATGGAATGTATTATCCTTATTTCCTTTCGCATTTATAGTAATACTATCATCAGTACTAGTAACTGTCGGGCAGTCGGGATTTCACGCTAAAACTACTGAACCGATTTAAATAAAATGGATGTTCCGCGGGGAACAGCTGGGCATGATATAAAAGCGAAAGTGAATAAACAGGCAGTTGAATCATTGCCAAGCAGCTTGTGTTATATATGCCCGTTAGATATATATGATAAACATTTGCTTACTTCCCAAGATGTCATAGCGAATCGAGAATGTGCCTCCAATTGCATCAGCGCAAATACGTATTGAACTAAAAGTTGCTTGGCGTCGGGTATACGGATTCCTAATACATGTTTTCGCAATGTCTCCCAACATCCTACTAAAATGCGATACTTTATAAAAATGTATGTATGTATGCATGGATGTATGTTTGTTGTTCTTTAACGGTAAAACGAAAACAGAGAAAAGATGTTTTAGCGAGATTAGTCTGACCTCCGGTCTGACCTCCTCAATCCAGTTACCCGGGCAACCCCAATACCCCTTGGTTAGACTGGCGTCAGACTTACTGGCTTCTGACTACCCGTAACGATGTTCAATGACAGCCTGAGAAAGGACATAAGCTACTTTTTACCCAGGTGCGGGGAACTAGTTCCGTCCGTCGGCGGAACCGCGGGGAATAGATAGTTTTTGATAAAATAGGGTTAAAATGCCGATGATTTTTACAGGAAAGACTAAGACGTGCGCCATGCCGCCCAACCACTTCGGTCCGATTCCTGGCATTGAAGTAGGCATGTGCTGGAGATTCAGGATACAGGTTTGTGTGTTTTATTTTTATCCTCTTCTACATGGCTATCGGTTCTAGGTGCTATTTATAAGAATCTGACTGGAATGTTACCTAAGAGAGCCATAAATTCTTGAAAAGTTATTCTTTATTAGTTTGGAACTCTTTAAATATTTGAAATTCCATGTTACTTTTACTCGGTTGGAGTTCACTCTCTCTATTCAGAAGCTGTATGAGTTCCTAAACAACGAATTTAAGCTTTTACCTGTACTTCAGGCAATTTCTTGCAGAAAAATTTTTATGCAGACTTCCATACGGTTCCATATACTTTTGCCAGTATACAGTCAAATCCTTTAGTGTTCTTAGTGCTTACTTATTCTGCATACTGACTTAAGCTTTAAGTGCATAATAAATATTGAAAATTCCGGTGTTAGTTGTCAGAGACGGGTGTGCATCGACCACCTGTATCGGGCATCCATGGGCGAGACGTAGAAGGCGCTTACAGTATCGTATTGTCAGGTACGTAAAGTAGGAGGTTTCGACTTAGTTGGCCAACTTTCAACAATTTACTTACAGCTACCATTATCCATACTAATATTATCGATGAGAAACTAATGCTGTCTGTCTGTAAAGCTTTCATGCTTAAACTGGTGTAGCGATTTGTCTGAAAATTGGTGCAAAAGTAGACTAGCGATTGCAAAACAATATTATTATAATCCATGTTGACAAAAAACATTATGCTGCTTTTATCCCGGCGGGTAATTGGAAGTAGATCCTTCAGGTCGCGGGTGGAGGAAATATGCGATCAATTGGATTCCAATAAAATATCTTAGAAGTAAACGAGTTCCTTGCTTCAGGTGGCTATGAGGACGATGTGGATCACGGCAATGAATTTACATACACCGGCAGTGGTGGCCGCGACCTCTCTGGCAACAAACGCACAGCCGAGCAATCCTGCGACCAAACGCTCACTAGAGAAAACAAGTAAGTTTTTTTTTGATTTCCCGAATGATAAATCGCCTCAAAATATGGAACGCAAAAGCCGCTATTCAGTGCTTTTTTTAATAAAATATTTTATATTTTGAGCGTCGAAGCCGAAAATTGAGTTTCTTAATCAATTCATTCATTTTTGTGTGTTCATTGTGTGTGAAAAAAAAGTGAAAAGTATTCATTAGTATTCAAGAGCAAAATATGTACAATCATATGGCACCTGCCATAAACTGAGATACAAAATGTGAGAGTTGTCCTCGATTCCTAAGAGTTTTTATCATCAGATCTTTGACCTAATGACAATAAGATCATTTAGGAATACGTTACATTTTGCAGGGCCTTCGGCTTTTTAGAAGGCATTTCTTATAAACTCGAAATATTAAAAATGCAGAGCCCAAATTTTGTGTTTCTATTTCTTTAAACAATTGGATTTGTTCCCAGAGCATTAGCTCGCAACTGCGCGGTCAACCACATTAGTGAAGAAGGTGGCGATGCGGGTGATAACTGGCGCAGCGGCAAGCCGGTCCGCGTCGTGCGCTCTTACAAAATGTTGAAGCATTTCCCCAAGTACGCACCCAAGGAAGGCATTAGGTTCGTTATTTGCGAGTTATTTATATTTAACACATTACCCTTACTTTACTGTTTGTGTGCATCCATACCGCAGGTAAAACGACGGAACAACGTTGCCATTGGTAACTATCTGGTACTTTTGGATACGTACGATGATGATACGATCTAAGAACTGCTGATCAAAATACTCTTTTAATAGAGAACAATATATTTTTTATTTTAATTATTTTTACCCTGAAAGAATTAGTCACATTTCATGCAATCTTTTTTAGGTATGACGGAATATACAAAGTGGTGAAATACTATCCAGAGAAAGGTTTATCTGGCTACCGAGTTTGGAAGTATTTGTTAAGACGGGACGATCCCACTCCCGCTCCATGGGAGCCTGGTGTAAAGGAGTTCCCTATCATAGTAAGTAATTACTTCATTGTTATATCTAACTAAACACTTCAGTCAACTACACCTGTGTGTGTAATAGCTTGTCTCGAGCCCCACTATATACGTTTTATCGTAAACTAGCGACTTGCCCTGACTTCACTTGGGTATAAATAATTAACTAAAACTTTCCTCATAAATTCCTCTTTCTATTGGTAAAAACGACATGAAATTCCGTTAAGTAGTTGTTTTTTTAATTTATTGCAAAGAGACAGACATGGCCAAACATTTTTAAACTTTTTATACATGTACTCCATAGTATCCCGACGGCTACTTAGAAGCGGAAGCTGAAAAGAAAGCTCTGAAGGAGAAGAAAAGTAAAACCGGTAGAGGTACGAGTAAGGGCGGTAAGGGCAGTAAAAAGCGTGCACTGAGAGAAAGCAATCAAACCACCGAGTCGGAGAGCGACACCTCGCCACAACCTAAGAAACGAAAGACCTCAAAACAAGGTAAGTTAGTACATAAATGCTTATCTGGTATTTGTAGTCGATAACTAAATTATCATTGCTGGAGTATAATATAATTTTGTTGCTTTGGTTCATTGAGAATGAGTATATACTCATTAATTTGTCACTTGTCAAAAATGGAAGTGCTGTGTTGAGATACACAATCATTAATTAGCAGTACATTTATATATCTATGTATTAACTAGGTAGATTGTGTCGATGATCCGTTACAATTTATTCTGGCAAAATAACCATAAGCGTCTGCTTGAAAGTAAAATCTATCAATAGTTATTTTACATTCCAGCACCAAAAACCAAAGCCACAGAAAGTCCAAAGACGAAAATCGCTAGCATATTCACCAAAAGCCCTGGCAGGAAGTCGCCTCGTAAGAAACAAGATCAGGACAAACCAGAGAGCTCTTTGAGCGAAGAAGAAAGGGCTGCTATCAAGGCTGACACTCTTAATAGCAAGCTTTGGGATGAATGTCTTATTGTTTGCGAGGCTAGGGGCAAGAAGGTGGGTACCATTATATATTCGCTGTTCATTCTGCCCTGAGGTATTGATTCCTGTACTGGACTGAATTGTACTACTTAATGCTTTCAGGAATTTGTCGAGTATGTGACGCAGGTATTCCTATGTATCATTTGTCAAGAAGTTGCCGTGAGTCCTGTGACTACGCCTTGCTTGCACAACTTCTGTATGGTAAGTTTCATCGGTCAAAGTTTAATAACTTTATATAAGCACTGATAATCTACTACTAATAAACTCTATGAATTTCAATCATTTTGTTCCATTACATAAACAGTCCACAAGACATAGTTATTACATATTGCAGTCTCTTTACGTCATATTAAAATAAAATCCACAATTTCCTTCAAATACGCACATCAACTAATCTAAAATATTCTACAAAATTACAGGCATGTATAAAGCTGGCTTTCAAATCAACCGGTGCCCAGTGTCCGTGTTGCAGACAAAGCTTAGCTAAGTACGAAATAGAGCCGAATGAACAATTGAAGACCGCCCTACAAAGCATCATGGCTGGATACGATGCCGGCAAGAAATAGACTGATTTTATAACAATTTATAACATGTTCTATTGCAAATATAGTTGTTTAGATCGGAAGGCATTTACGGGTTCAGATTGTAATTAAAATTGTAATGATTATGTAATATAACTTGTGTGATACCTCTTGAACATATAAGCTTGAGCTAGGTAAAAAAAACAATGTGTATACGAATTCTAAGCCCCTGACAGATATGAGAGCTAGTTACTTTCATTGTACCTTAAGTGGACGTCTTCAGAATTTATAGAATGCATTGTTGGCGTATTTCACTTGTTTTAAGAACCGGATGTTTTAAAAAGCTTTCTATTTTTTACAGATTTATAATATTCAAATTAGTTCTCTTGGCTAAATACTTGATTGATCTGATATTGTTAGCGTTATATTATGTGACCATTAATGAATTCAACAACGATAAAGAAGACACTAAGAGCTGGTTGCTATTAAGATTCACGTATCAAATGTAGCGTTAACTGGTTTATAGAGTAACTAATACTGTTTGCTGCATTTTTTTATATTACACTAATTGAAATTTGTTGGTGAAGATGCTTGTTCTAAGTTTACTCGTTATTTTTAGTACATTTACAATCGGTATTTTGTGTCCTTAATATAAATGTATCTGACCGTGGTTTTATGGTCTAAGGCTCCTTACTGACCAAAGTTTCCGTTTAGTATTAACATCTTAATCCAATAACTGGCTAAGACATCATGTAAGGTTTTTTTTTTTAATTAAATAAGCAAATAACCATCCACCTTTCTGTGATTCCTAATAGTTAAGGTGTAGTTTTAATTTGTTGTTTGTGTCAATAAGTCAGACAACATCATTATTTCTGGTAGAGTTAGATTACAAAAAGCCTCATATTTATATAGATAAAAAATTGTCTTGAGTCAAATTGACACAATTTTTGTAATATCTTATTTTTTCAGTGTCTGTATGTCTGTGTTTGAATACAAGATCTATTTCGGAAATGTTACTTTTCAGCACTAATTAACTTTTTATTACTTCTGAATATTATGTACTGCAATAATCCTTATTTAATTGCTTTAAGTTAAAAATATTTTTTCTTTTTTTTAATAGTGTTCCAAAGTATGCTTGTTGTAAGATTAATTTTAGACGAATTCATAGTTACACGTATTCATTACTTACACAGTTTTTTAAAATAAATACTTATACAGTGTTTGCTACCTCATCATGTACTTTTATGTAGCTTCTAGAAAATTTGGTATAGACAAGATCATCAGCTTAGAAATTTTCAAGTTTGAAATTTTCAGCTAATGTCGCGTTCATCCTTTGGGCCATGTCTTAATTCTTATATTTATATTGTATTTTCCGCAACACATAAAATTATAAAAATAGACCAATGGGAATTAGGCATACATATTTTAAATTTTATCATGGGGTGTTATTTTATTATATACAAGGTGTTAAAAAAATATGTGCCACGGCTTTAATGGGAGGTAGTATTGTGTTTATATATTACGTGGTAGTAAGGTATTAAATCAGTGCAGAAGAAATCATTCCATAAATTGTTATAAGTACTTAAATTTATTTTATTATGTATAATTTACTGTAAACTTTAGTTCCAAACAATACAATTGACATCTCATGTTCTCATGGTTCATTGTGGTTCTGTCTAGATCACTCAGACATTTTTTATTGGGGATAATTTATTGAGTGGTTTCAAAAATGTATAGTAGTCTCTTTGTATTATGTAATATCTTGTATAGGCGTTTTTCAGGTAACATAGTACTGATTTAATATTTATCTGTTGCACATACGTCTAGTATCTGGGTCTTAAACGGCCTCACTCATTCATTTCTGTACTAGTTATAGGTGGTATTTTATTAAGATTTTGTCTTCATACCTTATATATTAAATTAAGAAACCGGGTTCTTGGACCTGTACACCAGTATTTAGAAGTCGTCGTTTTGTTTAGCACATCATTTGTTTAAGCACATGTCTACCTACCTTAAACAAACTAAATATTTGTGAACAAGGTCGTCGCTTTGAAACCGACGACGAAGAAAGTTACGTGAAAAATCAAATTGCTACTGTTATACAGGTCATTAATTCACTCTTATGGCCTGTTTCAACACCTACCAATAAGTTCCAGTTAGTTTAATTGGTAGATGATTTCATATAAATTCTGTTCCATTTTTGAATTTGTAGTGGCTATTTGGACGTTGTGAAACTGGCCTTAAGACATGTTAACTATTTACTACTAAGGATGTGAGTAATATCTTGGACGGCTACTCGTATATAAGCCGTTGTGAGAGTGGCAGGACCAACAGAAGTACTGACAAAAGAAGATCGCGGCAGGACGTTGATGTCGGGTTTTCTCTCTTGTCAGTGAGTGCCTTAGCATTAGTGCATTTAGTGCTGGTTGCAATCTGTGTTAAACAACGGATTAGATTTATACATTTTTATTTAACTACCCACTATGTTGGGATGTCAGCAAGACGTGCTTTATTATAGTGTTCCATTTTATTACGATTTTTATAGTACAAAATAATATAGCTTTTCTAGTTGTTATTTTCGTTAGGTTATTACTTTAAGATTTATTAACTCATTTCTTGGCTCTAGTATTAGTTTTAGGTATTGATTTAAGCTTTCATTATAATGTATTGAAGTGCCCCGATTCTAATCGTGTTTAACCCGCGCTGTAGTGTGAAATTAAATGCAGTTTATCACAGTGAAATCGTAATGACGACAACAAGAATAAAATGTAGTTGCGAACAACTCTTTATTTAAATACGGCGCAGTCCTGTTAAGTAGCATAAGAAATTATTGCAAGTTGACGTGCAATATAAACGCTTTTGGCCGTCACAACAATTTCCTATAGACTGTATAGGCGGTCAAATGGTTGGAAGAACCATTAACAAGAATATGTCTTGTACTATTAACTTTTTCAGTAAAATTGTATTAAGTTTTTTATAACATTCCTTATTTAATGATTTACTGTCATCAAAACAGTTCTGCTTTGATATGTAGCATCCCTGATGTATTATTGTATGTCTGACGGTGTGGTAAGTACCTAACTTCACTGTGACATTAAATTTTTTGCAGGAGTTTCATCCTTTTAGAATTCTGCAATAATAGTTAGTATTCTTGTAAAATGCATTTTTAATAGTTTTTGATACCGCGGCAATGATTTCATTTAGTAATGTTAAGCCTCTGAAAAATTATGTTGATTTTTTGATTAATAAACTTTGTTGGGAAATTATCATGAGTACTTATTTGTTTCCCACGTCTGCGGCGAATTGGACCTCACGTTCTTGATTCTAAATTTTCACACGGTGAAATGAAATAAATACACCAAAATTATTAAGAATTAATTATTTTTATTACATTGGATTTTATCTAATTACACTTATGAGCACATTATCACTGTCGTGTCCAACACACAGCACAACAAACAAATAATCGAAACTATGTGAATACATCCTAATAAATATATTATAGCTATCAACATCACAGTTTGTATCAATATGCATGACCGGAACACGCTTGGCATTTGTACTAAATTGTATGTCAAAGGAACTATCTGTGAAGGCCTTTTGAGAAAACATATGAAATTACTTATTATAGTGACTAAAGAAATATTTTGAAAATCACAAAGTTCAAGTAAAGCTGAGTCAGAAGAATTACAAAGTTTAATTGAAATCATGTCTAATAGCCAATAATGAAATCGTTAGCATTTTTTTGAAGGCATGGCTAGTTACATAATTTGGCGTGTTTACACTGCATAAGGAGAAGAATTTATACCTACATACATATATAAAAAGTTAGTACGTTGGCTTTGCAATATTTGCCCTCAACATCCTGTATGCATTTGTCACATGAGTGTCTTTCAACTTTTGTTAAGCTGCAAAGTATTAAGTATAAAAAAAAAAAAAACAGAAAATTATAATGAGTCTATGTTGTTCGATGTTCATTTGCAAACCCGTATGAGTTTTGTAAAATCAAGTTAAAGTATTAGATATTGTTTTATTTATAATCCTGTATTTTAAAGGCCTACAAGTCTAAGCTGTACCTTTCAAGATTGTGAGTTACGTATAAATACGGAGTAATTTCGAGTTATACAAAATGTCTCTTTCGAATGTTAGCGCTTTGAACATCGAAGAAGCATTTTAATATAAAATTAATACCTAATTTGATTGTACTAAAGTTACTCTAGCAAAATGCCACCCTTTATCTTACATTCAATCTCACTGAATTAGGACAAAAGCTTAACTAAAAAATATTTACGATTACTTAGAACTTACATTAGCAACAACCGTTCCGAGTATTACCCGACAACTTCAATGAAACTTCTTGGAACTTCAAGTTAATGTTATCAAAGCCTATTTATTAACTAAATGCATATTTATATATGTAATAAATTTATTAAATATCAATATTATTATACGAAAAAAACAGGAAGTATTTATGTTTAAGGTAGCACCCTCCAGACAAGGCATAAATAGAGCTAAGGATAGTTATCATCTTTGAAATTTATAAAATCAATACATTATTTTAGTTATAAAACAATGTATAATGTATAGGTTACTATATAGATAGATAAATAATCACACGAATGATATTTAATGGTCAAACGAATACGAAATAATACTCACAACATACACAAAATGAATAAATAATTTGCATATTTCCTATCCAAAATTATTAAACGTGTAAAAATCATCGGAGTCGTCGGGTATGGTGCTCAGAAAAATTATTATTTTTATCTCATAATTTCAAAAATTATAACAATAATTGTTCAACTAAATTGATGTAACAATAGATTATTATTTGAATTTAAGTTTTCAACTTTAATCATTCAATTTAAATAAATATTCGCTACAGCTTTAAATAAATCACTGAAAACATCACGATGCTCCCACAAACAATTATAATTTAACAGCAATTGCGTATCCACTGATGGCTATGGGACAATGAAATAAAGTGTAAGTAGGTACTATCCGTGCGGATAAAGAGTGGTATTATAAATGGCGGCATACTATATCGTTAACAATAATTATATAACAATGCAATGGCGATTTATTTAACTAATAACCGAATATCGGTATAAAATATTGTTCCTGTTGAAATTGTTTCGTTACTTAATGAATTAATCTAATATTGTATTGTGATTTTTTTGGCCTAATAGTTCTTACATGACAAGGATAAAATGTCACTATACACTACTTTTACTGTCGTTACTTTAATGCTGTTATATTTTTTGTTAATCGGTACTCGGAGAGAGTGAGTTAGATGCAAATAGAGTGTGAGTGAAAAGTGAATAGATGCGCCGCCATGTCTAAACCCATTCTTTATCCGCGCAAGTAGTAGTCATTATTTTAACAGTATTAAATATTGTACCTACATACGTGAAATATTCTCAAGTAGCTCATTATCACACTATCCTACCTCTAAAATAAAGCTGTCTTACGATTAATATGGGTCAACAAGTCATAATACATCTCTTATAAACTATATGTCAACGTTTGCATGGAAAACGTCAATCAAAAAATACTTATAAATCTATCTAACATTATAATGTACCTAACAGGAATCGCTGCATTGTAGAATGCGGGATTCCGCGATGGCACTGGGCGAGAGTGGATCAACGCTCTCGGCTGTTGAACTTCAAGGTGTTAGCGTTTCGTTCTGGGCCATGGTATGATTCGAAGCGGTTTCTATGACGCTGGTGCCAAACGTAGCGATGATGCGTTCGAGTGAGGTCCAGGTACCGACGACAAGTCCAAGGGCTCCAAAGAGTACAACGATAGCGTTCTTCACGATCATTCGGATGCGTTCGGACCTTGACACGTAGTACCAGTACGTGCAGCTCTGAATCAGGGCGGGGAATGCCAGGCCGAGCGCAGACAGGCACAGCGCTCCGAACAGGGAGATGAACAATTCCAGGGCGGGGACTGCGGCTGCGATGCCGACTGGAAACAAATATTATGTCATTTATAACCCAGAACCTACTTAAGTATGTAAATCTTATTCAAAGGTGCACGTCAAACAAGTTATTATTTCTATGATAGATGTAATCGGCTTTGTAATAAAATGATTAATTGATTGTAACTTTATATCCTAACAGGCACACAATGCAAAAGGTTACCACTTACAAGTCAACAGTACAATGACTGTCCTCAAGAGGTACTCCCAAATAAGCCGGTGTTTGTTGTTCAGCATTCGGATGCCGATATATTCGTTCCACAGGATGTCGATGGCTACGTAGCACGCCAGGCCGTGGGTGATAAAGATTGCGAAGGCGAGCAGGCATTGGACGACGTTGGCAAGGCTACGACGGGAAAATAAAATTTATGTTATCTAGATACGTAAGTCCGAGGATTATAATCCTATAACATAGGTTTGATGGCGAAAAAGTAGGGCAACTAGTTGTTGTAGTTGTGTTATCAGGTATTCTTTGAAGTAGGTACCAGCAGCTTGTTATGATGACAAATCTATAACGCAGGCAGCTAAAATATTAAAAAGAAATGTTATTGCCCTATGCTTATACATATGTATCTTCGTGTACCTACTGATGTCATATTAGGTAGGTACTTACATTTCTGTATTAGGCAAGTTGAGTGTAATACTGCCTGCAGACTCGTCTCCGTACTGCAGGTAGCCGAACAGCCCCATGCCTACGTACAATACTATGATGCTGATCATGGAGCAGTTGAGCACTCCGAACTTGCCCACGAAGTCTCTTGGAGTCTTCATCTCGTTCTCAAGGGGCAAGATCTGGGGAAGGAAAATTCAATTTTTTAATGATTATTTCTGATGGAATGAAATGAAAAGATTTTGATTTCAGATTTATTGATTAAACGTAGAATTTATTAAGGTATTGATGAGGTTTGACAGCAAAGAATTTGTCATTCAAATATTTACTACCTAATTAGGTATGTTTACTTACCACACCAATAGCTTCGAGTGCGAAGAGCACAGTTCCGAAGAACAGTGGAAAGTTGGCCAGTTTTCCAGCGGGGACCTTGCCCTCCAGAGTGGGCGTATCTCTGAAGATGTAGTAAAGAATCATGCCGAAGCTCACGATGGTCACCGCGTTGGCGATTGCGGAGAATGGAGCGAGATACTTGAGGTCCCGCACCCAATTGATGAGGACCAGTGGTAAGAGGACACATAACATCACTTGGAAAACGGTTATTTCTATACCAAAGTGCTTTGTGAGTACGAAGTAAATGTTATCTGACACAAACACCACGTAAACACAGCAGGTTCCTATCTGGTACACTAGTAAGAAAGCGTTCACGACGTGCCTGTAAAAATAAAAAGAGGTAATTGTAAAATGGTGTAGGTAGATAAAAAAGCAAGAAATAATATAACATTAGGTACATGAGTTAAATATTATTTTCGTAATAACTTTTGTAAAATAAGAAAACTCCCGGTCTATGTAATTTGTGGGGCGGTTCCGGAAACTGGAAGCCAGACATGGGGGTTCCGTACGTCACAGTACCGTACAAAAACCGAACCCTTTGTAATCTGTGTTTTAGGTCTAATAAATTAATGGAATCAGTAATAAATCAGATCGATCTACAAACGGATGTGTTATTATTTCTTCCACTAACACAAACAACATATCACCTAAATTAATGATTAATTTGAATTCTACTATTCCAAAGTTTCTATTCGATATTTTATGAGTGATAAAAACATTAATCCTGAGAAAGGTCAGGAACATACATAAACAAGGTCAGCAATATTTCGTTAGCCAAGGCTACCTAAGTATTGCTAAGTAAAGATCGATAACGTAATTGTATAATTGGATGCTTACAAGTATTATATACAGTTTGTATATAGAAAAGAAAAGTGTTTACCTGTATTTGGTATTAGTTTGGGACGTGAGAAAATTAAATGATTTGATATCGAACCTATTAGGTTT
The DNA here is from genome assembly GCA_958496145.1 of Heliothis peltigera. NCBI lineage: Eukaryota > Metazoa > Arthropoda > Insecta > Lepidoptera > Noctuidae > Heliothis > Heliothis peltigera. The sequence goes on along the minus strand of OY292321.1, from coordinate 9,224,912 downwards.
ATATTCTTTTCAAAGTTACCTACAATAGTTCAGTGATTTTAGTAGTCGGTTTTGTTTGTAATAAAAAGCATTTTATATACGTACATAACGTTAAAAGACATTATGATATTATATAAAAACTTACGCCGCATAAGGTGCGCATACTTTGCACCAGTCGGGTCCCTCAAGGAGGGCCGCCTCAGCAGCGGCCGTGTACGACAACGAAGGCACTCTTCTTCTCTTACATAGCACGTAACAAGAGTCTATCAGGATATGTATGCAGTACGTGCAAAGGACGCCGATGACCACCGTCCCGACTGAGCCAACCACGTAACCAGCGTTTGAGAAGGCTTTCGGCATAGCTAGGATGCCAGTTCCCAAACTGCCCTTCATAAGATGCAGGAAAGTTTCCATGTTCCTGTGAAGGCCAAGAAATAATTAGTTATACAGAATCAGCTCCGATTACACTAATGTTCCACAAACAAAAGCTGCTAAGTAGGTAAGTCAGCTCTCTGCTTAGAAAAACTAGTAAATACATATATAATATTATAATGATTTTCAATAGATAATTGCTAAACATGTGAGTAATACCGCATTTATCCTATGTGGCATCGTTAAGTACGTACATAGTAAACATTAGGTATTCTTAAGTTGTTTATACGTACTAATCTGAAAATTAAATTAAATTATTCACAGTTGTCGTGTTTTTCCATAGCACTTGCTTATTTGTATGCCAATACGAGAGGTTCCGTATTATATCAATGTATGTTACTTACCTGTATAGATATGTTAATATTTTTGTATCCTACATACTACAGTGAGAGTGGTTTTCTGCAAAACACATTTGTAAAAGTGGACTGAAGTGTGATGCAGGACTTATGTACAATACCAATTCTACACGCTAAAATTTTAAGGTCAATCGTATGGTTTATCCAGCAATAGATTGCTTCACGTTGACAATTTCATCTCTAGTGGTAGTGTGCAGTGTGTCCCGAGTTCTCAAGGAAGCAGGCCAGTCCTACAGCGGCAGACTAGTTGCGGTTTAACGGCCAACATGATTACAACGTAATCTGCATTCCGGTCATACATTATATTTCCACCGCATGACTTAAATGTTATCAATATATAAGGAAAAATCCTTGTTGCCATTTGTCATGAAGTTATAAAAGGAAGCAAATGTAGGAAATTGTGGACGCGGAAGTTAAATTTTGCATTCATGGGTCAATGTGGTTTAAGTCAATTTTATTGAGGAAAAAGGTAGTTATATAAATTAAATTATACCATCGGAATCGACACAGCGATATTGTTTTTTTTAAAGGACCTTAATTTGATTATGTGCGGGAATATGCGTTTGTTTGTATGTCATGCTATCACCGTATAATAGCTTAATTGATCATCATTTCTAAGTATCAAGGGCCTATGAATATTTTATTTCCACATGTGATTATTATTATGAATCAATCACGATGTCAAACTACTACACTTTTAAACTTGACTGACTTGACTTTGTTGCAAGTTATTGATATTATAAGTTCACGTGTTTATTATGAATGAGTCTCGTGGAACACGTTTGTACGCCAATCTGCCAATAAAATAATTAAAGGCGCGCGCGCCGCATGGCAAACCTACCTATCGACATATCGTGTCCGCTATGATTAATAATGAGAAAAAACAACATAAATACGAAATCACATCTGGACCATCCGATAGCTGATTTGTAGGTGTCATGAATTATACTTTTTTATTTTCTACGCCACGTTATAAAAAGCTGAAAAAGCTATATCATCCCTAAGTAGTAAATAAATTCATAATATATTTAGCAAGGTATCAGAACTATAATCAAAGTACCAAAAAAAAAAATGTTGATAGGCAAGAGAAACTACACCTAATGTATAAACAATTTTGTAAATAGATATCAGTTGTTAAAACAAGCGTTAGGAAATGAATGCGGAGAGCGGCCTTCTATGGCACTTTTTTATTTTCGGCCGCTGGTAAATATTGTATTTACAATGAACGACCTGACCGCTACCGTAAGCGATAATCTTAACCTTGACTTTGACACCGAAGCCTATGCATTTAAGTTAATTTATGTACGAGTAGAAAGCCAACTAGTTGACGCACTAATTAGTTTGTATGAAGACGTAACGCAGCGCAGGCGTATATTATTTTGTTACTTTTAGGACGTTGCGCAGACCTACACATGAATAGACCTCCCTAGACAATGTCAAGGTAGCATGAGGGACTTTATCATTAACTATTCAGAGCAGCATCTTTGTGATCCATGATGTTAGTTCGTACAATATCTGTTTAAAAATCCTAATCCTAATACTATTATAAAGGCGAAAGTTTGTAAGTATGGATGTATGGATGTATGGATGTATGGATGTATGGATGTTTGTTACTCTTTCACGTAAAAACTACTGAATGGATTTGAATGAAACTTTACCACAATATAGCTTATACATCAGAATAACATATAGGCTACTTTTTATCCGGGTATGGAAAGTACTTCCCTCGGAAAGCGGGTGAAACCGCTGGCGGAAGCTAGTGTATTTATATTTATCAAGTACCTAAACCATTTTTTTCGGTCACCTCTGAAGCCGCGCGCATATGCCCTAAGCAATTTCTTAGTTAGTTTATGAACTAATCAAGGACTGACGATGACTTTATGAAGATATGAATAGGTATTTACTTTAAGTTTTGTATTTTTCCAAGGAAACAAACATTTTGATAGAATGACACCTACTGGAATGTCTTTCATCTCAATATTATCTTGAATATTATACCTAATTCTTACATGAACATTATTGAAAAAATATAATGATGTTTTGAATTATGATGTAAGTGGAAGTTGCATAACTGTGTAGGAAATAATGAAGCCCAGCTCTTTGCAATTAATTAATACAGTATCATAGATTTTTACAGGTTGATACAAAAATTACACATGCAAAAATGCTTAAATCTTATAACTATACCCAGTTTCAAGAGTCTTTTAAATTTACTTACGTGGTGGGGTGATCGACTACTCTGTTGTCGTAAGGTTCATACTCCTCCATCTCAGGAATATTTTTTTCATTCATGTTAACGAGGAAGATGCTCTTGTCTCCCGGCCTCTTCTTCTCATCCTTTACCGGTGATAGGCTGCCAAACAAAAATATAATTTAATAAAGTTTTTTTTGCAGTTCTGTTCTTAAAACATACTATAGACAACTAACCCACGGTATGTAGTTGCAAATTTCTACAACGCCTATACAATGAGCACACTATAAGAGAAGTTATAGCTAAATTTTCTTGGCACTGAACTAGTAACCTGATTAATGATTTTCATTCACACGAATTCCGCAACAACTATGTAAACATCAATGTTCTTGATTGGCACATCTTCTATCAACACTCGCAAAAGCTAATTACATCAAAAAGAAAAATTGAAAATAAACCTACCGCAGAAAAATTTGATCTTTGTAAATTATATTTGTTAAGCTAAAGGTTATGTGCACGTACCCCTCCATCGCCCCTCCAGTTATACATTGCTAGGAGACCGATGTTACTCTATTGATTTACAATTACATGGTTTATTGTTCAAGAACCACTGTTTTTTAGAACTGCAGCAATATGATGACCGCGCGAAACTAACCACGAAAGGGTTGTAGACCTAACCTACTCTTGCCTTCAAGTGTTGAACTAGTTAATGGTACAACACAAATAAATCTGACCTTTACAATATCGATTGGCTAAACTATACCATAAGGCACCTATTTGTGGTGTGATTTTGTACGTTGCAGTACTTAATGCAGTTGTAATGGCCATTATAAACTAATTTAAATGTATTGAATGTGAGACTTTGAACTTTTCTTCAGGGATTTTGTTGTTCGAACTACATACTCGTTACTGCACCCGGTTGTTAGTAGGGACTAGTTTTGTTTTTTATATATATTTTTAGTTATAAAAATCTTTCAGGTTTTCTATTCAAATAAGATACAGTAGGACACAGACGCGGATACAGTAGGTTCCCGTACTATGAGTTCTATGTTATGTATAGTCATCTATATGTTCAATAAATGGAACTAACTTGACCTATGCCACAGCAAGGCATGCACAAACATATAATTTATAACCTCACATATACAAGTATTGTTATTGTCACAATGTAGTAATTAAGGGTTGACGTCAATAAGCCTAGTCAATTCTGCAACATGTTTGTTTACTTCTAAGTATCTATGTATAAGCATATACACGTATGTAGATATATTCATAGTGTAAGTGGCCAAATCACCATTAAAATTGACAGCAAGTAGAATAGTTGAAATATAACATTATTTTTTGTTCTCAGTAAATAAAATGCTTTCAATGTCAAAAATTCGAAATCATTTTGCTATATCATAAAATTTTCACTAATTTCATTCAGAAAACTTTATATTTTTATTAAATAAAACTGAAATTAATTGACATTTCATACTTTAGTTCACATTTATGGGCGACTGGGGTAATACATATATGTATATATAAGTAGCAATATATATACCTCTGGGGGAGAAAGTCGTCCGGCTCGAACGACGGGTTGATCATGGGTCCGCTCTGCCGCCGAGACCATTCTTCTGCCTCCTGAAATTAATCAATTACAAGGATTATTTAATTGTTACATACTTTATATATAAACTAACTAAAAACATATATTTACATAAACAACCTAAAAAAAACGAATAACGAGCGTCAAGAAAGCGGTCCTCATCCCTACCAGCCGCATTGCATGGATAAATTCCTTCATGTAAGTTCGTAAAGCTTAATTTCCTTATAGCATAGATGTACACTGGTGTATCTATATTATATAAACATGGCTAGTTTACATTAAGGCCCTAGTTAGACAAACGAAACCTCTTATTTATGTAATCACTCACTCTGATACATTTATAGGAAAGCTCGCACATTCAAGCATAGGAAGTCTACAGACAATCAAATCTGTGATATCTCACTAAGATTGGCTCAGATCGTGTTTATTATAAGAGCTGCGCCCACGCAAACTGTTCATTTGAGCAACGGCCGCATGACTTATGATCTACATGTTTGTGCCGAGGACTATTCTACTCCAGATCACGTGTGCTGGTTACAGTATCATGACAATTAGGTAACGTATGATACATATATTTTCCTGTGTTCCTAGGATACGGTCGGAAATGGAATATTTCGGTACACAGGCACTACCTACTACTTCTTAAATTAAGTTTTATTTATAAGTCGTCATCCCTATTTATGCAATGGAATATTTATAGGATGACTAACATACATATTTGTAAATGCAAGTATTTATAAATTATGAGTAATTTAGTAAATTCAAGATTAGTTATGGTGCCAAATTGTTTCTTGATTTCAGTTGAAGTATTTTATAATGGTCTATTTTCGAGAATTTTCGAGGAAAAATTAATAATGGTTTTTATCAATAATTAACGTTCTTAGAAGCATATTCGGTTTTTTGTTACCGCTACAACGATTGATACAAATGAAAAATATGATTTTCCAGCCTTGTGTTTCATAGGATCGTCTTGGAAATTATATCTGAAGCTATTAGCGAATTAAAGTTAAAATTTATCGTTCACAAACGACTTAGCCTGAGGGAAGCAGTAGCTGAAACAAGGGAAGATTTTAAAATGTTAACGATTATTTTTTTTGTTCTTGGAAGATTAACGGAACGAAACAACAACTTTTAACCCTTATTTTTGTAGATTAATCAACTAAGATTATAGTCGTTCCTCGTATAAGGACATACATTTTAATAACGAATGCTTCAGAAACCACCTTCACAATCACCAATACAGAATCGCTACAGCTGTGCATTTCTAAACTTAGTGAACTTTTTACTACATTGATACTACATTTAGCTATGCGGCAACAATACCGTCACCCTTATTTACAAACAACTACTCATTAACAACAATGTCAGTTGTTGGATGGCGCCCAGCGGCTCGGATGCCCAGCGCAGTCCAGATGATCGATGTCGGGCGATTCCGTCGGGGTAATACCGGTACATCAAACAGACGCCAGCACATCAAGCTACCCGAAACTGTCAAATTTTCCCAATCAACTTTGATCCATTACTTCAGCGATAAAGTTGAAAATTTAATAAGAAAATTTGACAGACTGTAGTAGTTTGATGTGCTGACGTCCAATTAGCAATCTGTTATTGATGGTGAGTGATCGTTGAGCGCTTACCAAATATTTTTCTTATAGGTAGGTACTATAAATATATATTTGAGGTTATTTTATCTACAATTTTGTCATATATATTTGTAGTTGCTACCTAGATATAACACTTGTTTATATCAGTTTTCCGTAAATACACCACCATTTAAAATTAAATGTTTATCAGTTAATGCAAACGTCTATAAAATTTCTATTAAATATCCGTCAAGGAAATAAGAAAAACTATTTTCTTATAGAAAATGGGAATATTTTACGATGTTATATATGAATACATGACCATGGCAATTGATAAAACTCTTTGAAACTTGCCATTATCAGAATCTCAACCAACGACAGTAGGTCTACAAATATACACTGAAAAAAATTTGATTAAGAACTACTGTCTATCGGTAGTGTCTCATCTTATGTAGTAAGGTACACTTGTAAAGGGTTGCAAAACAACAATATCCGTATCTACTGCTGTGGTGCTTCCGCAACACTACTGGTCCCCATACAATTTCTATAAGCTTATACGAGATTACATTCCGAGCCAGTCCATTGCTGCACGTCAGTGTCCGCAGTTCCAGCCGCAATAAAAAGCCGCAATTCCACCCAAAGTACGCCAACTCAAAGTAAACTAACGCATCACCACAAACAGAGCGACACTGCCATCTTGGAATCAGTGCGGCAACACTGCTGGGCAGCACCTTAGTAGCACTACGGCAACAGCATTGCTGCTTGCTGTCTGGTCCGCAATGATACCTTTAGTCTAAGTTATTGTTACGGCGCCAGCAATTGATCGTAATTCATCATTAAATCATATAAGATATTAAACGCTCTATTACAAGAAACTTGCAAGCGCTAATAAAACTTAATGTACATAATAAATCTTGTATCATAACTGCCAATCAAATTGCCAACCTTACCTACATGTGCGATTGCAATAAATTTGTGTTATTAAATGCAATAAGCGGTTAAGTTTCACATTTGCTTATCATTGACTGCTTTCGGCTATTCCTAAGCTTAGTAGGCTTCACATTAATTAAGTAATAAAAAAAATTGAATTGAACTAATAAAAAAGGAAAATATAGAAGAAATTGTTATATGTTGTTCAATTTTTATTAATTATGACAAAGTTAAGCACGTTTGCGCCTTTAAACAAAATAATTATTCTAATTATGGAGTACTCTGAGAAGAGCCGAGATCTCGGCAGGATAAAAGCACGTCCTGATTTCAATACAATACATTACCGCTACCCACCTACATGAAAAGCTTGGTAATGCCAATGACTCTAGGTGCCGTACGACATATCTGTAATTCTGTAGGTCACACGTCAATGTCCGGCATCGGCCACAGTCACAGTAGCTTAGCTTTAAGTAGCAGATAATTACGTATGTGTTTACTGTTGGGTAAAATTCTTAAGCGTATGAATAAAATTACGTATAAAACGGTCTCAAGTCTACCCTAAAGACAGGATTTGCTTGAGAATCGGTCTCATAACGTAAGCCTCAACGTAACAAAATTCTTAATCTATTTATGATAGTTAGTTCATATACACTTAGCATTGAAAAAGGTGTACCTATTTATCATGTTTCCCTCACCTTCATCTTTGTCGTTTTTCCATGGAACAGAAAAGACAGGGTTTTTTCCACGTACCTGCCTATAAACAAGTAGCTATTTTCCAATATTTTGGTATTTGTTTATCAACGCACATAATTGAATTGCAAATATGTAGTACCACTTAGCATGTTTAAAAATACATTGAGAAGGTTCCACATTTAAGTGTGGTCGTTAAGTATTTATTTTTGTTATTGCCAAAGCACATTGGGCCCCATCACCTATGGAATAACACGAGTTTACTACAGTTTCAAGAATTGACACCTATTATTTACCACTATAGTTCGTGACAGATCGATTCTCGTTGCCGTGTGAGTTTGAGTAATTTCTTGATTGATAATTCATTTCAGTAATTATTGCCACGACGATTGTTTTTCATATTAATGGAATGATAAAATGTTTTCCGATGAGTGCTGATATCATGTGCTTAAGATGCGTCGGAGTATTTTCTTCAGAGTCATTCTTAATTAATTGTGAGAAATAAATAGGTAGAAAAACAGTCGAGTGCGAATCGGAGTCTCCCTGTCCGGTTAAGCAGTAAACAGCCTTCTTCTTAGGCTGAACTGCGAGTTGCCAGCATCAAAAAAAAAAAATCGGAGTCTCGCACCGGGGGTTATAATAATAATTCTAAATGAAACCGAGAGACATACGAAGAGATCCTATAATAAGGGATTATTTTTCTTCTAGATGTTCGAAACCTTAAAAACAAAACTCAAACAATTTACTTTTCCTTTGCTTTTTAATTACAAATGCTAACAAATTCCAGAATATAATATAATCAAACACTTTTTATTACCTACATAGTAGATTACAGAACGCGTTTAGCAATTCGAATCTGGTTATTGTAGTTAACCTCGGCACAGTTTAAAATTACATTAAAATTAAGTGCTTACAAACAAGACACTGTGATGTTTTGTACTCATCCGTCTACCAGTTCATAGTACATACAGGGTATTCTGAAAAGGTCCTGACCAACTGAACACGCTACATGTACAGCCTGGTATTTGCTGGATCGGTCTAGTTAAACCAACGCAAGGATCAACGTCATGTGGATGTTAAGTACTTTTCAAGCTGCGGCATGTGGAAGCTACTTCTAAACCTAGCGATGAAAAGTGGGCTAGTTTAGTAAACGGGCTTGATCGCCTTTAAGTTTTTGTAACAGTCTACACAGGGCTGGAAAAAACACTTTATTAACCTGAAGTCCGAAGGTTATGGCGTTGAGGCGACGACTAGATGGCGTGGTGGTTAGTGAACCTGCCTGCCACGCTATAGGTCGCGGATTCGATTCCCGCATAAGTCAAACATTTGTGTGCATGAACAAGGGTGTTTGACTTAGTCTGGGTGTTTCTATGTATAATATGTATGTATTTACAAAAGAAAAGTATATAAGTACATATGTTTATCAGTTGTCCAGTACCATTAGTACAAGCTCTGCTTAGTTTGGGACTAGATGACGTTGTGTGAATGTGTGAAGGATATTATATATTATATATTAAGGCAAGCCTGGACTCGTTATACTGTCTCATAGGTAGTCTTCAATGATCTATCTGTAAGCTGTAACGCGATTTGAAACCTGATCCGTAAGACCATGAAAACGCAGTTGGTAGTCAAGCTCTGGTATCACACTATTTGGTAATTTTCATAATGCCAGCAGTTGATAAGGATGGCCTTCTTTGGCAGTTACAAGTGGCGTCATGAGCCGTTGTGCAACATCATAAACTTTTGTACGCAGTGTTATTCTTCTTCACAAGCATGTAGCTTAGAATTAACAGAATAAGTATCTTATAGGGTGGTAGCAGTTTTGAAAGGTAATAAAGTTGGATTAAAGTTGGAAAGAGAGGTATTAAAGAATACAGTGTTTCTCCTGATTAAAAAAGGGTTTTGCGCCACTTAATACTAACGAAGAATACTTGCCTATTTATGGTTATTCAAGTTAAAGATGAATTCAACTAGTTAAATCATCATTTTCATTTAGAGTGCAAAATTAAAGTGTAGGTCATGTCGTCTCAAGTCAGTTGGTGTTCAATGCAGTGCAGACAACGAGTAATGACCATCTTCCTGTGGCTATCCAGATGACTCAATTGTTCGTACTCTCGTCACGAGATTCCCACATCCTCAGTGTCGTAGGTCGATGAGCTATTATCAATTATCACACCCACCAAATTGGGGAACAACTATGTAAAAATAGACGATTGTAAATATAGGACGTTGACGTACCTCGACTTTTTGGGTTCCTTGCTTCAAAATGATTCATTCTTATTTTCATTAGAAAACGCCGCCGTTGGGTAAAATTGATTGATTATTTTAGAGCTACAGTCTAGATCTAGAAATTATATTTAGAAGAACTAGCAAATATGAAAGACCTGGTTACTAAACAATTACCGAATACAATATATATATACATATATTGAATGAATGAAATGAATTGAATAGTTATATTGGGGTCACACAATAAACGTAAGTTTTAGGCACTCAAGACTAACAAAAGTAATTAGAGAGAGGTTTGAACCAGTACCTCACCGTTTATTACTAGGGATTCTAGTCGATTAGCTAAGCTAAGTTAAGCGTTAGCTGATAAGCAGTGAAATAGACAGACATTAAAAAAAATAAAGGGTTAAGGGTTCCATAATATAAAATAGCTAAAGTTTTTTTAGCTAAATAGCAATTAAATCGTTGACATAAATAATTTATCGATAAAAGTTTTCACAGTACCTGTGAACTAAACGTAAGCGGGATGGTGCACAAAATTTCGGTATTTGGAGATGTGGGAACCTTATTGCTTAGGAGCTACAGGTGAAAAGCCCCGTAAGTAATGTCTTCGCTCGCAGTCCACATTGGGACAGCTATTATATTGCGTGTTAAGCGAGGCATCAAATATCATCATCTGAACAGCCCGACGCAACGGCGGTAAATTTGCTGATAGCGAATTGTCTGCTAATTAAAACTGTTGATTTAAAATATACCCAAAAAACCAAAGCCCATATTTGCACTATAATATTATTATTTGTGGAGTGATGAGATGAGAATCAGCTCAATGGCTACTCAATAATCAACAAACCAGCGATTACGTAGATAATGCCAAGATGTGAGGTGCGGCATCTCGCGGTGTCGGGTGTCTCCGGCCATTCAGACATTCCCCGGGAGGCGAGGGCTATGACGACGGTATGGTGGCCGGCGGGTGCCACTCGTTGACAGCATGCCAGCCACGCTCGTTGTGCTCGCGTTGTGTGCCGCGCCACTTGCGCAGGTAAGTATTCGTTTGGTGTGCTTCTCTCACACCACCAAGTCCTTACAAATATGTGGCGCTCTTAGCGGGGTACTTCAAATCTTTGTATTTAGTTGACGTTTTCATGTCGTCAGCACTAGTGATGCTCTGTGTATCCATTGCAGGCGGCGGTGCCGGGGACGTTCTTCTGGAAGCCGCGAGTTGGGTTGGACCTTGCAGTGCCTATGAGTAAGTTGTCTGCTTCCAATCATACTAAAGTTTTATGTACTTGGTTGTTGTAACAGTGCATTCGTTTTGCGATGATAGGGACAAAAAAAAGGTTTATTTTTACTGTAATACCTCCTAATTCGCAGCCGAAGGCGGGATAAAGTAAGAGATGACGTAAATCATACGGGCTGTTTGATATTGGGATGGACTGTGCAGCGGGGTCAGGTGTAGGCATTGTATGGTATCATGTGTCTTTCAGAGGGCCTGTCGAAAACAAAGCACAAGCCGACGTGGGAAAACATCCGCACAGGGTACGTGGTGCTGATCGACGGCTACCAGGCCGGGATGACGGTGGCGGCGCTCGCTGCGTACTGGGACGACGCGCACGATGCGCATCCGCATCTGCACATCTGCCGCGCGCACTACTATACGAACATGTACCGCTGGGCGCTGCGCCACCTTAGCCTGTAGGTACCTCGCCTCAGCCTTTCGACTCTTGCCACCAATAGCACTAACCGTGCGTGTACTCCGCAGAATTCCCGAATGGCTGGGCGGCAGGAACAGGCACTACGTGCACACGCACAAGACGTGGAGGAAGCGTTTCTTCTACATGGACTACTTCATGCCAAAATGGATGCGGAAGCTGTTCTTCTGCGTGGGTGAAGAGTCTTGGGCGAAGGAAGAATGGGAATGGAAAAAGTTCGTCAAATACGCAGAACCCAACTTCGGCAAGTTTTACAGGTACCCCTCCAAGCATTTCAACGATTACAACTCCATGCGCCAATTCAACACCATCGAAAACTTGGACATCACTGGCGCTTCTATTCCATAATTTAAGTGCTCGGTGCTCTGCATCTCCACACGGTACAACAATCACAGTCTATCATTATGACTGTGGCGCTATTAGAATTGTAACAACATAAAACTGTAATATGGGTTTGTACAGACGGACGGACAACAAAGTGTTATAGTTATAGCTATAGGGATTATTTTTTCCTTTATAAGTTCAGAACCCTAAAAATAAGTTTTATAATGTTCCATTTCCATGTACGTAAGTCATATTATTGTCAACTTAGGACGCGTACACGAGCATATTCTGGCGTTCGCTCGAACCGAATGATAGAGCCTTACCGACTGGCATTTGCCTATTTGAGCTTGTAATGTGCATCGACGATTGCATTAGTTACACGTTTTGCAAAAGGAGCGATTTAAAAAGTGCATATAATGCAAGTCTGTAACGCTCTAAGCTCTTGCCAAAGATTATTAAATGACGATAACAAGGTAGTGACCGTAAGGATACATATTAAGTACGCGAATTTCAATCTTCATCATCATCAGCCTTTTTATTTTCCCACTGCTGGGCACAGGCCTCAAGGTTAATCAACACGTTTGCCCAATGCGGGTTGGTGATTTCAGACTTTATAGTCCAGGTTTCCCTGAGACGTTTTCATGCCAAAGTTTTCACAACTAAGCTTATGGTAGAACCTATATGTCACGCATCCTTTAAACAAGCCTTGGTCAAGTTCACATAAGAATTGAAATATTCTTAATAGCTTGCTAGATATTTAAGTAAGTAAATTTTAACAAAGACTAAACGTGCATTTTATATTTTAATGTTTTTTTTAAATTAAATGGTTTACAATAACATGTATTTTTATTTAACCCTGTCCTGCAGTTACAATGGTCGATTTTCTTGTAGTTTCAATATCTACGCATTGTGTTATACGGTACCTACTATACAAAAATACAGCTTTGCTTCAAAAATCAAGCGCGTATGATAAAGCACGATTTTCTGTCGTGTTCCTTTTTTAGATATAATTATGTAGGTATAACGAAGAGTCCTACTCGTATTTTTACGAATTTAAAATACATTAATAATAGCAATCCATTTATTATACATTCAAACTTCAACATTATTAACTTCTATCGGAACCTGTCGTACTTAGGCCCAGTTTCTTAGAAATGATTTTTACACGCTTTTATTATTATGAAGTACTGCCATTATTGCATATTTAAAAAAGGCCAACTATTTGAGTATTCTCCAAAAATATATGACTTCAACATTTCAATGCGGGACGCGTTTTGGGCATTGTAGAAAGGTAGATGTAGAGTATGGCTAACTTATGAATAAAACACTTGATGCCCTACCAGCACACGTGAATTTGACCCATTTTGTATAAAAATCATTAGAAAAAAAATCATCTTTACTGTGCATACCGCACTAATGCTTTTAATATTTTTTGGAACTGGTAGTAATACTTGAAATTGGGGCCCATACTCATGTCATGTGTGTGCACAAGTGCATTTTTAGTCTAGCGGTTTCTGTGTGCGAAAACGGTCGTTTTGACTTACGGTAGACGCGCACTACATTTCAACATTTAAAAACGCAATGGAGCTATTAAATTGCTTTAGTGCATATAATATGCTAGTCTGAAACGTATTTCAGCTCATGTCAAAGATGGAGAATGAATAAAAAAATTTTTATTACAATGAAATGACAAAAAAATTCTTTAGTCCACGAGCTTCTTATCAGCAAACTCTGCATCCGTTGCCGAGGTTTTAGGATTGTTAGAAAGAGTTACCCGCGGCCTTACCTATGCAAAGTGCTCGAGAAGGAACGAATATGGCTTTTAATCAGTCAAAATCTGAGTGACATGTGATGATTTCCCAACTAAAATTAAAACGTGGTCGATCTATACTCGCAGATATTATTGAATTTGTTTTTAGCACGAGACGGATGTATTTTGTACGAACTTTAATGTAATCTGTTTGTCACGGCATAATATTTGGTGCCACTTTAGCAGAAATATACTTTGTGTACACATTTTGCGGAAAAATCCACTAACTGTGAAAGGCTGAACAAATATTTGACCGAACACTTTATTCTAGTCATAATTACTTTTTGCTTCTGCTACACGTAAGTGTGATTAAAAATCACTATTTACCCACTATCATAAGGTGTATTATCATTTGACAGTCATCGCAAACATATGTATATATCCTTGCGGTTACTGACAGTCTACAAAAAACGTAAAGTGAGGTTTGTCTAACAAACGTTTTTTTGCTACAAAAAACAAGATGTAATAACGAAACATATTTTATTTTATTTAATCGGTACAGTGATTTGAATGCTATTTAAGTATATATAAATAATATGCTTAAATTTAAATGGAAAACATCATAATAATTCTATTAGGTATGTAGGCGACATACGTTGATTTTATGTATTTTTCAAGAGACTTCCAAAAAAGGAGGAGGTTCTCAAAGACGACTGGACCGATTTAAAAAAATATTTTTCTTATCTTTTTTGAGGACTTTATTGGTGTAATCAGTTGCAGATATAGGTAGCCCATGCACTTATCATGTGTTATGACTGCCACTGGAAGCTCATGCTTATGATAAGTACGAATACGAAGCGTGAAGGTAGATTTCTTTAATTTTTGAATAAGAAAATGAAAAGTAGGAAATTAAAACTTTTTAAATAGACTTCACAAAACACTTAAAAGAAAAATAAATCCTTTCGGCATAGCTCGAGTGTCTCGAGGCTGTTATTTAGTTTACCACAGTTTGCCGTTTGTTTCTTTTCATAATACTGTGTATATATCAAAGATGCAATAATTAAAAAAAACTAATTTATGAGACTCGAGATTGGGCCAAGTGACACCATTGTAATTTCATGGCTGGTTATAGTTTGCTTTTCGAAGCGACATCCACCGGTTTGCGCCACTGTGTCGCAAACAAATGTCTCTTCTGGTCTATTCGCTCTAGCCAATAGTAACGTTCCTGAACAAAGACTAGCTGGAGACTGTGGTGCACATTTTAAGACTTCCGTGCCAAAGGGGTAACACAGCATCCCCCTACCGATACTCCTTGGCAAGACCAAGACTGATTTTCAGAATTTCTGGCTTTTGAATATCACACTACTTAACGACTGCTAAAGATGTTCAAAACACATCTGGGACCCACCAATTTAACGTGCCTTCCGAAACACGGAGATACTCCTCATGACAAGACGGTCACTCATAAGCTTATGGTCGATCGACACATGTGACTCGTGCCTACCAGCCACGTGCTTCTCTGCCTCGGATAGATATAGAATAGAAAGCTAATATTTGTTCTCTAAGTAGGCACTATATTGTATTTAAACAATATCTTGAAATTGCTTTATTAATTGCATTAAATAATAATATTATTCGGATATGTTATTATGAATGAGAACAATTATTTTAATACGTATAGTACTTAAATAATCATTAAGTCAATTAAATAAATAATTTATTTCGCAGATGTAGCCCTGTCTTATTATGTTTTATGCACCGGCCCTTAGTGGTTCGTCGATCAAACCAGATACAACCGGATTTCACCGAGAGTGAGGAATTATTAAAGGCGTGTAATTCTGCAATACGTTCACACGTATTTTTCATTTTCTTATTGACCTCGCTTTTGATTATATCGAATATGTTTACAATTTTTAATATTGTGTATGTTTATAGGATGGTATGGGTATCACTGGGTACAGTGGAACCATATTTATGCCACCCTTTAAAAGACATGACACCCACTATATAAAAAAAATGGTTTATTCAAATACATGTACATCGAAATAAGAATATATTGACTTTGGCAATCACACATAAAAAGCGGCAGGCAAAGAAATAATTGCACTACAGGCTGTTGCAGATAACATCCTACTAGCTGTCATTATATGTATTTCTATGTACCTAACTTTTATGAGGTAACTAACCATTAATTTCGCATGTCTTAACGTCTGATTTTAGTTTTTTGTAATCATTGTTTGGTAGGTACACATATACAGCTTACTGCAGGTGTGATACGTAAAGGTGGTTTTTAAATAGCTTGTTTAGCTACCAATTCTCTTATTTTATCAAGGGCTACCTTGCTGCAAAAGAATATGGTGAGTAACACGTGCAAAAAGAGACACCGTAGTGCTGATGCTGCATCACACTCCATCGACCTTAGGCGGAGGATGTATGAACATTTTGACCCGTTAAAACAATAATTATGGGTAAGATGTATAAGAGTCTTTCTTACCTTCTTGCGATATGTCGGAAAGAGCTTAATATAATTATTGAGTTCAATCATACAATATTCATCTGCCATCGTCAATCACATCCCATTTCATCTAATGACGAGTAAGAACACCTAATCTACATTTACAAGATTCCTACTATAAATACCCGAGTTCCTCCGTCTTGTTCGCATCGCTTCCGTCTCACAAAGCTGTTGAGTTAGATGCATCTAAATTCAAACATATTTCTCAATGTTGTAGTTTTCGCGATACAAAAGCTACGAGTGATGTAAAGAAATAATTTAAAATTGTTTATACATATGTAATTTATAGGAAAACCTCGAAAATTTTGCTATCTATTTAAATGTTAATCGTCAACATTAAAAGGTCTATTGTCAAAGTCGTAGCAAATACTTTTTGTTATTTATATGATACAAGGCCGTTCATTTATAAGTAAACTGGTCTACGTCTGTCGACGTCTTTTGCGTAGGGCTGCCAGACGTATCGAGATTTGTGCGTGATTCTGAGTGAGGAATACAAAATTGGTTTTATGGAGATTTTATTTCTAGTAAATTTGATAAAAGTAAGTGACATAACAAAGTTTTTGTTGTAAAAAATTCTTACGTTTCTTATTGCCTCGAGTCATGGCAAAATTTAATTACTAGATATAGAACGAGGCTAGTTAAATCCTTAGTTTGACCAACACTATAAGGTAATGACTATTCCCATAAACTTAGGTACGTACCACAAAAGTAAGATAGTGCTTTTACTATAGTTCGCAAAATAAAGGTGTAGGTCAATACTAACTGTAGCAGAATTACCCGCTGCGTACGCGGCGATTTCATTGCAATCGTTTAATACCGCGCCGCGCATGCGCTGCCTGTGCCCGGACGCGCCTGCGCACCGAGAGCCCACGTCGCCTTAATTACCGCTACTTAACCCTACCCGCACTGCTGACTTGCGAAAAAGAAATTTCCATAACAGGTTTTCGACTACAAGGCCGGTTTGACAGACGATTGCCGTATTTTCGCAAGTTCCACCCAAAACGCTTGAAGAGATTGGGTTAAAGATGCATTCGGCTTTATAAAAATGGTTTGCAGTTGACATTGTCGTCTTTGAATTTCGGGTGAATGACTCGTGCACTAACAATCAGGTTATACCAGGATAATGTTTTCAAATTTGTTTTGATTCTCAAGCGATTTATCATTCGATTGCCGGCGCAAACCATACTTAATGTTGAGAAGATGTACCTATAGTGTAAATGTCTATGTAACATAACAATGATGCTGCTAGAAATGTTCGTTACACTCGTATAGGTACCATATTATGTAGTAAAAAAAGCGATTACTGTCTGCTCCATCAACGAAGATGTAAATTTAAAAATTCGTACCAATATAATAAGGTCATAAGTAAATTGGATCCAAAGTTGAGCATGCAAGCTTTCGATTTTAGATACGTAATTTATCACAGCATACACGGTCTATCTTAGATTATTTTATATATCTTAGATTAATATTTTCAAGCACGATATTTTTTCCGCGTTAATAACAAGTCTTACAAGGAAAACTACTACAGAATGGACGAGGGACTTAATTAATCCTGCTAATAAAACAAGGTACGGCTCTGATAGGTTAGCTGTATTTGCGTTTTATTGCATTGTCAAACCGCCAGTGGCCGATTCAGATGTAATTGACGAATGTAGGTATTTACGTAACAACTCAGAACATAGGGTCACTTCACATTTGAATCTATAAGGTATGGAACTGACTTAGTGGCTTCATTGAGAGTGCGATCAATGCACGGCAGAAATCGCTGGATCTCGAAGCATTAAAATTTAGTATTAATGACAATAATATTATAAAGACGAAAGATTGATTCATCTCAAGGAAACCTGAACTTTAAAGTCTGTAATCGCCTTGAACGAGCGTGGCGATTAACGCTAATTCTTTCTCTGTATGAGAAGAAGCTTGTGACAATAAAAAGGTTGATGAAGTTTCATATACCTATATAGTTACAAAAGTTTTATAAGTTATAGCTGCTCTAGAAATTATAAAACAAAATAACTACATACCTATATGATTATGATTCTGAAAACTTTTAACAATCAAAACGCGCCCGTAGGGTTGCCTTATTTTTCTTTTCACGTATTTTAAAACAAACCCGGTTATTTATTGTTTTATTTATAAGGCACATTTTTATAAATAATATTTATTCTGACTAATGGTGATGTAAATAATAACGGTATAACCATGTTAGTTAACTATTCGTAAAAATATATAAATTAGTATTTATTATTTGCACAAAATATGGAAAATTGTGGAAGACTTACAATGATTTACAAATATGTAGGAACCAAATAGGGTTTTGGCGGAAAAATATACCTTATTTGTGTGGTTTGATATCTATATTTACAAAATATAGTTATTATATATCCTCTTATAGTATATTCAGTATTTGTAAATACGTTGTTACATACGTAATTAAAAATATGCAAAGGGTTTGTTTGCTCACGAATCGTAAGAGTTGATCTAAAGAGTTGGTTTAGGTACTGGTAATACTAATGTACCGATTTGTACGGTTAGTTCGTAGTTACATAGCCTATTTATTGAAAAGGACGCACCGTTTTGATCGATCATAAGGTTAAGCAACGCTTGGCGCGGTCGGTCCGTGGATGGGTGACCATCTTGTCATTACGAGTTTCTCCGTGTTTCGGAAAGCACGTCATTTGTACATCTTTGGCAGGCGCCACAACCAGTCTTACCAAGGGGTATCGGGCTGCCCAGGTAATTCTGTTGCGGAGGTCAGATAGGCAGTCGCTTCACGTAAACACTGGTGCTCAGCTGCCTCCGGTTAAAACTTGAAGCCGACCCCAACATAGCTTAGGAAAAGGTACTTTTTTAGACTTTAAAAAAGTCGAACTAATTTTGGTAATGACTCACGTGAACCTTCACATCTCACTGATGAAAGAGTATCTCAAGTTTCAATACGTATCACAGGCTGTCATTTACACTTTGTGCATAGTTGGATGCCACAGGAGGATTTGAAAGAATGGCTAAGGTGTGCAGTATTTCTGTATGAGTTGATCATATCAAAGAGCTTGTTATGAATTTTCTGTGTTTCTCTTTGTGATGGCGGGGCACCAGTCCAACTACGAGTATACATTAATCCTATTACTATTAGAACACAAACATGTGCTCACCATTTAATTTGAACGTGAAATATTAGATGATTTGCGAAAGGTATAACTCGTATAATAAAGTTGACATTACCGAAACGTGTAGTGTACGTCACAAATTCCTGTGAAATCCAGATCCTGGCTACTCGTGCTGATTTGTTGCATTTTATGATCTTCAGCATATGTGATGCACACGCACGTATATGTTTTTATGTGGATTTAGTATAATTTTGTAGCTAAACGTGATCTTATCTTGATCACTCACATTTCAAAGTAACTTTTGGCGTCATTGTTCAACTCTCAAATATCGGTCAATTCAAATGTTCCTCGAAATATCAAATTTTGCATTATAACGTTGTGGCGACGGTTATATCGTCATCATCATCTCAGCCATAGGACGTCCACTGCTGAACATAGGCCTCCCCTTTAGATCTCCACACATACCTGTTGGAAGCGACCTGCATCCAGCGTCTTCCGGCGGCCTTTATATTGAATTGATTGAAGTATTTGATGATTTTTTGTTGTTTGTTTTGATGTTTGATCATTGTGATAATATTGGTGAATTTCCTTCATAATTACCTACCTAGGCAATACAGTTACTTTGGGTTTTTGGCCTCTTGGTGGTAATATTGGCTTGAACGTTTCATTTGCCTGACATCGGCAACGTATGGCTAAACAAAGATACGGAAATAATTACCTGTAAATATTGCGCATGACTTAAAATAAATATTACATACATGTGTTTGTGTAGGTAGTGCTGTAATTTTAACAAATGAAACTATTTTTGTCCGCCAACGCTGAGAAAATATATACAAATGCTTAAAAAGGAGTTAAGATAAAGATGAATGAAAATTAAAAAAATATATATATTCAAATACTTAATGGAACTCACATCATGTTTGGTCCGCTTTATAGATAATGACTCGGAAGTCATAGTGTACTAGTCCGACTTACTCTTGGTCGGTTCTTCTATTCTGGGATGGCAAGTTTCCCAATGTAAATGTACTGGATTAAAAGATGTATAATGACGAAATTTGTCTGTTTATTAGTTAGTGGTTGCCTCATTTCTAGTCAGAGATATGCATGTTACGTTTTCATCGATAAGGTATCACAGCAAGTGGAAGTGTCAAAGCACAGCTGACAAATAGCTATAATGAGTTTCAGAAGCTTTCTACACATTTCGTCTGGTTTGAGAAGGCGGTGTGAAAACAATTATTTATTTTCCAATTCTGCGCCCTTGGAGTCGGTGCCAGAATGGTTGCGAAGAATGTGCGTTTTTCATTTATATTTGCGAGATAATTACCGTCGGTCACCTGGACGTCATCAAACATCGAAGCGCAATCGGTGCTTGTAAGATCTTATCGTCACTGCACCGCGATGCAACGCAAAGACCTGACTCATCATGCAACGTTCCGACGTTGGCCTTGAACTTCAGCTGCTAAATCGTCCGAGCTGGCGCTGTTTTCCGTGTGGCCTGGCGTGCCAAGTAAGTAGCGGGCGCCTGGCGCGACGGCTTGGCACGCGATAACACTACTCTGCCCATTCAGGTTTGGAAGAATTGTGAACTTTTCTAAAAGTATCACCACAGGCTTGCCAACGGTACACGTACATTGTAGAACCGACATTATTTTCAGCTTCTGTTATTTTTGCGAATTTTTGAGTTTTGTGACGGACGGGTCGCGTTCAAGGGCACCGTCGTTTCGAGTTTCACTTTCCTTGCGAAAAGCTCAGACGTGTAATAAAGTTTTATTTATTTTGCATTACAAACGACATTCGTTTTATGTAAGCTGAACATGTAAAAATCAATGTTACTGAAACCGTTAGCTCTGTAAAAAATAAGTCCGAATTTCCTTATCGATGTAATTGAAGACCTCTTTCCATATTAGTGGCGGCGGTGGCCGACAGAGATGCAATGACTGTACATGCTTAGCGTTCCCGTGAAGGCTCACTGAGGCCGCGAGGAAAGCATGGAAAATTCCCAGGCAGACCGGTCCCCCGCGCCGACCGGTCTCGCTGCGCTCGCGCGCTCTCCGCATGTGCCGCCGGCCCACTGCGACCTACACGCCGCCGCTTCATATCGTAACCGCAGTCCTTGGGAGCGATCGAAAGTAGATTTAAAGAGGTATTACTTGATACACTGCGTATTTGTGCGAGATCTATATAATAAATAATGTTCTATTTAAATTGGTTTGAATTTATTTCAATACTTGCCGGGAGATTAAAGATAAACTCGTTAAGGCGCCTAATTAATATCCAAATTGTGTTATAAGTGTTTTAAATTACGCGCATTAAAAGGTTCATCGATTAGTAAAGAATGTCTGTTACAAATGGATGTAGCGATTCCATAGTACAAGTATCTCGCTTAGGAAAACCCTGATCATTAATATCAACTCTTGGGTAGCCACTTATATGGAAACCTCATCACGCGAATGTCACGTTAGCACTATCTAAATCATTAACCAATACAGACCTCATTAATTGCTTAGTTCAATGGACTACTTATTCGATATAGAATACTTTATTCAATTTTGAAAGAATACCTATTTACTTTAGCTAAGTGGTATGCCGCTATGGTTAGAAGTGTAAATCTGAAATCGGTATTAAACGATCCTCTCAAATAATATCACCCATTCGGTTCCTATGTCAACTGCAGACGGTAGCGAATTTGAACAGGCCTTAAGTTTGAAATAAATTAAAGACAAATGTTATTGAGTATTATTTTAGTACCTAGACAGGCACCAAGGTCATCGTCGCAGGTAACAACGTCATTCTTGACAATATCATAATTTCAGTTTCTTTATCCTACAACTAGGCTAGCAAAATAAACCAATATAACGAATTAAAATAAGTTCATCAATTCATAGAATAAAACTTCTGCTAAATCAGCTAGTGAGCATTCTCCTATGACGTAATATCATTAATCTAACAGATAATTGAACAAAATTTAATTTTACAGGAATACATCACTGAACAGGAATACTTTATCGATATCGTAATCAAAGTCATAACGTCACAATTGCGGAAGCAATAACGAGCACGGGTGATAGATTTCACGTAGAACCGTCTAGAAACGATCAACAGTTTATATGAGGCGATTTTATAGTAAGTCATGAAAATTGAGAAAATGTACTGAGATCTAATTCCACGTTACATTTTGTCTTTAACGAGAATTTAAGGTGAGAGAGTAGAATGAATCGGTTTTTATTTGATAGGTCATTCAAGGTTCTTTTTACCTGCATTGTTGAAAAATAAAATGCTTGTGAGGTACTTTTGGCAATTTTAATTTATAAGTAGCGATTTGAATACTGCAAAGGTTTTGTTACCCGAATACTTAGGTTCACCATTATATAAAACAACGATTCAATTTTGATTTTCTATTTTGGGCGTTCTAATTAACATTTGCCTGTAAAAAGTCCAGGAATCTTAAAAAGCAATCGACCAGCTTACACATATTTTTACCGCAATACTAGCTAGCCAGTAAGATGTAGTGTAAGATAGTGAAGTAAAGCGGTCGCAAGGCCGTCTTGCTAGTAATTGCGGAGAGCGCCAGTCAACACTCGCCTACACTAAACGAAGCATCCCGGCGCGCCAGTCCCGGTGACCAGATCTCGACATTGATTAGATCAGCCACTACACGGAGTTAAACAAGTACAAGTGCGGTGCACAAATTGCACACTGCATTTATCCGATTAATAACACTTTATCACATGAAAAGATCAAAAATGCCTATCTACTTATTTGTATGATTCGTTGCTAAGTAGCAGCCGTCCGGGCACCGTCTGGCGTGTTCGGTCCGTGGATGGGTGGCAATATGTCATAACGAGTGCCGAGAGCACGTTTCGGAAGGCAGGTTAAATTTGTGGGTCCCAGTTGTCATTTGAACATCTTTGTGGGAAGTCAGAAACCTAATAGTCTGACAATCAGTCTTGCCACTGAATATCAGGTTGTCCATGTGACAGTATTGAGGAGGTCAGATAGGCAGTCGCTTCATGTGAATCACTGGTTCTCAGCAGCATCCAGTTGGATTGGAAGCAGACTCCCAAATAGTTGGGAAAAGACAAGCCAGATGAAGTCATAAATCGGCATTGCTGACATAAATGCGACTGATTAAAGGTTGGAATTCCGCAACTATTTAATTGCATTTTTAAATAAAATTTTAGCAGTATGCGAGGCATAATTAAACGATAATTGAATCGCTTGGAACTGGTTTGAGAAGCCTTGTTAGTAAGTATGGAAATCGTATGTAAGTACGCAGTCTGTGTAACAATAATTAAATTGCCTTCGCTAGGAACCTCTACATGTTTTCATTATATTGCCAATAAATTATTTTATTATGCACATGGTCGGAATATTTAAATAATTGGCAGAATAATATGTAAATTAATAGTTTTACTCGATTTCCACTGTTGGTAAATAAATAATGTGATCCAGCAAAACTCACGATCTCTTGTAAAAATTACAAAGATCCACAAATAGTAGCCAGGATCAACATCTTAGCATATTTTCCGGGACAATAAGTACTTTTGTCGATGAATGCAAGGGTTACACACGTTTCTATAGGTTAAGTCGATCTTGACTGATCAAGTCTCGAAGGAATCGAGATTACCCTTTGAAATGTTGTAAGATGCATAACTGAAATACGCGCACTTGGGATTTCCCTCCCGCCTTACTCTACAAACTGATAGTAAAAACTTGTTTTATGAAATGTATAACTATATAATATATAGGTTACAGTATCAGTTACATTAGTAGTCACAGAGGTGAACATAGAAACAATAACATTGAATACTGCAGTGTAACAAGTAATAGGACTGTCACACGTGACGGAAAAAGAATGTGGTCAGTCTCCAATATGGTAAATCGGGAAGTACAGGCATGATCTGTTTATTTACAAGTAAATAAGATGTGTAAACATTGTGACGAGGACGAGGCACATAAGACATCGAGAAACATAGATGAAGAGGCATTTCATGATTCCATTTTTGAAAGATGGCGCCAACTGCATCGTGGCGCAATTGCCAAACATGCAGACTGACACTTAATATTATGTGATCTATTCCAATTTTAGAATTTATTCATACTTCGTTCCGCAAATTCGTCGGCCTATGATCAAAGGAATCAAAATAGATGCAATTTAGAAGTGACAACTTTGATATGCTGATATTACATTTGTGTACATTGTGCTGTATGAAATTAAGATTTAATTAAACCAGTTAAATAATCATTCCTAAACAAACAGCTATAACAAAAAGTGGTCACATCTCATAAATTAAATATCAAGCGATAACAAGAAAATAAAGTGAGGTAGCTACGTCCATTTAACCTTATGATGAAGATTAGATCAGTATATCATATTAAACTGGTTTAGGCAATTACTTTAAGAAAAAGGCAAGTTAGTCCTTGCTTACAGTATATGATTAGGAATTATTTAGCGAAATTAGCGCCTGCAACAACAGTAGCGTACCTATGTTTCAAGCGATAGAAAGTTGTACATTAACGTTCGCTTGTCAAGGACGCGCGGATATATCTTGTAAATAGGTACATGTATACTAACGTGTTTAAAAAGATAGTGCTTAATTAAATTGTAATTATATATATGTCGCGTTTTTTTTCACAAATGCAAATACCAAAGGCAAGCGCGTTTTCTTAAAGCACACAGATAGGTATAGATAGATGTAGGTCTAACTATATCTGTGTAAAAATAGTAACGATGGTTCACGGGGTCACTGGTTAAATACCCTCTGCCCAGCCACTGCTGAGGGATCGGGAGAGCCCCTGAGTAATAAACACTGACCTGTCCCCCACTGTGTTGAGATAAACACTTCATTTATGATTCACTACAGGGTTACCTTAGGTGACATAGTACGGGGCATCAGAACACTCGAGGTGTGTTTATAGAAAGGTGTTGTTATTAATTACTATTTTAATATTGCCTTAGTGGTTCTTTAGTCGACTAATTTCAATTTACCTAGGCCGCCAATTTAACTCTTTATGACAAGATGGTCACCCATCCACGGACTGGCCGCCCCAAGTGTTGTTTAACCTTATGATCGATAAATCCGTGCGGCAGTTAGTTAACCACGAGGTCATTTGAATAATGATTACCTACTTATATTTTGTTGCATGGCCTGTTCAATGGGTGATTATAATATTTGAAATATCTTATCTGATGAATGATCTATTTTAATAAAAAAAATCTTATCTATTTAAATAAAATTTAAAATGTATAACAGATAGACAGCTGTTTCAGTAAAACATTAATTTTGGAGGTATCGACAGATAAACTGCAAGCCCACCTCACTAACCTTCGTATCCTTACCCACGTACCTAGTTAGGTTTGCACATATGTATGTAGGTACATAATTATAAGGTGAAATTATTTTGTACCAATCTCTTATCTTTCTGCTCCACTAAGTTAGTTAATAGTTTTCGTTTATTTTAAATAACCTTTGCTAATGTTTGGTTCATTATAAATAACTTAGTTTTTATTGTAGCCTGGAGTCGTACAATCTTTGATCGCATTTACATGAAACAGTTGTATCATGAAGAGCCATTTGGAAAACTACATTCCTAGATCGATTAATGAGGGAATAGCACTTCCTCATCGGATTCTCTCAGTAAGCCTTCATTTTATATTAGCAATAAAACATTCCTTTAGTTTCGGATCTTATATACAAATTATTTAAGTATTTTACGAATTTTCCTAGACGACGTATTTTACCACTAAATTGTAAACGTGTTACTATTTTTATTATTTCAATAAGTGTATTTTTTATTCAAAGAAGCTGTTGTTAGCTGATATTTTTCTTAAAAATCTTAATGAATGATTGTAACCTTGTTTAAATTCCGATTAGCGATATTCGAGGTTACTGTGATTTATACATAATGTATGAATATTGGTACTAATGTAATAAAGCGTGGCCAGGTTTTAGTTCTAATAGACTTCATAAAACTACACAAACTAGCATTACAATATCGCGATGACTAATCAACAACAAAAAATCTTTGTTACATATAACGACAACACTTATTCTAGCAGTGAATGATTGTTACAATAATGCGGCTCAAGGCATGAACGCGGAATTAAACCTGTTATCCTTCGCCTGCTGTGCCTATTAACACTAGAACGAGTGCTTATCTCCATAGACCTTGATTAAATGATATTTTTCTTTTTCAAAAGATCATTTGACGTGGATGAATGCTACGCTGCGTGATGCGTACAGATACCAGCACATTAAGCTACTACTATCTGTCAAATTTCTTCAATAGATTTTCAACCTTATCACACTACTGGGAGATTAATATTCGATTGGTGAAATTTGACAGATACGGGTAGGTCGACCTGCTGGCGTCTGTACATAGTTTAATTTACATAGGTATACTCGTATACATATACGTTTTACTTTTTGTATTTTAATTTTATATAGTAGTTTAAGTTTCATTGTTAACTATATTTTTATTGTGTAGGTAATAATTATCTTTAATAAATTTTGTACTACTACGCACAACCTGATGAAATGTACTCTATGTAATATTCCAGGCGACTTAAGCATTTAAAATATTAGACGGGATAGCTACATACCCCTTATTACGTACCTATTGAAAACTTACAGCGGAGACATCGAGAGATAGGAATGCACTTAATACTCGACTTTTAGCACTGGCCATAAACGTCAAATAAACCATTAAAACTTAATACTATTCTGCTGTTTGATGAACCATTGCCAATAATGGATACACGAGGCACTGTTTATTTATTTATTAATGAAATAGTGATTGTAAACTAACGTAGAGTTGTGGTCTATACGTCGATGGCTCCACACCGTGGTGTAATGGATCTGTTCGATTGCGTCGACAACACGCGTGCCTGTCCTTCACTACTTCCTTAATATTTGTACAGAAAAACCCAGCGTTTTTGCGGTTAGCTAGATTAAGGAATGTGCTTGCAAAAACCAAATGAACAGTCATTAATGGGATTGACACTTAACATAATTACTTTCGTATGTCTGGGGAACTCAATGGAACAGAATATCATTAGAACAATTATTTAACTAATTGGAATAAAAATAACTTATCGCTTTTGGCACACGCAAGTAATGCTTTGCAAATTATATTAATATCTGTGTATAATACAAACACATTCGGTAGTCGTATATGTTATACAGCCCTTTCTGATTGTCAGCGTCAGTAATACTATATAGATTAATTCTTTGTTTCGCTTATTGTTTACGTATTCTTATGTTGTGCAGTAGCTGGTTAATTATACATATACATGCAGCCTATCCCTCGAAATGAGGCTAGCCTTCAACATTTGAGCGATAGCGTGTCAAAGACTGCGTAGATACCTAAACGGGCAGGTAACAGCTTGTGATGCCAGTCTGTCTAGTAATCTAGCCGCGCCAGGCGATTCCGACGGCGGCCGCCTGTGTGCGCGTGTTTCGTTAAACTTTATAGTCTCACTACACTCGCCTCGAGATTGTGCAACGTAAGGGATATGCACATTGACAGTTAAGGCATTTTCCTTTGAATAAGAGCATACTATGTATGTCCATTAATCTTCACTAATATTATGAAGATGAAGAGTTTGCATGTTTGAACATGCAAATGTCGGGAGATACTGGTCCGATTTCAAAAAACATTCACTAGTAGATAACCCATTTGTTGAGTTAATCTATGTCTGAAAACTGGTACAGCGCTAGCGGAAAGTACCTAGCAGCTAATATATGGCGATACTTAGAAAAACATCGATATTTATAAAGAAGATGTAAAGCATTATTTTCGCCAAACGCTAATACGGCAAACAAAAGGAAGTAAGAAGATAAAACTTTATTATGCGTGACGTTCATTGCAATATTAATGTTATTTTATCTGGTGGTTAGTTAAAAAATAGTCCACAAAGTTCGGTAATGTTCGATATCAATACATTTCAATGGAAAGGTAACGCGACGGCGCTGCGGATAGAATAGCAGGTTACTTTTGTCCTAAGCACTGAATATTAATAGCTTCGAAAAACATCATCATTGCTTTCGCGACTTAGGTAACCTATACCGGAGGTTCTGGGGTTTTGGGTGGTTCAGTTGTATGAGTTATAGAGATGCTCAGCTCATAGCTAATGAATCTATACCAAATGGTGTACTAACTACCATATTATGTACGCTCAAAGCTAAATTACCAAAAAAGAAAATTTTAAGAATTTGGAGCATGTTTTGTCAACAAATTCTAGGTTTACACCGATGTCATATCGTCTGTGAATGTGGATAAGCCTCAAGTCTAGTAATGATGTACTACACAGATATATATAATTGTGTGTGGTAGATAGCTCGCTAGTTACGTAAAAGCTCGGTTAGTGGTAGATGTAATGCGGCTTACAACCGACACCGTTTGAGTTCGACTTGTGACGTTGATATGGGCATCCGATGATCCGATTTATCAGGTATTTACGAGCAATCATTCATAATCAATAACAAATCTTCCTTCAATAATAAGTTTACTTATTGTGCTGTTTGTAAAATAAGTTTCATTGTTTATGACCGACCTGTTTATCGTCATTTTATCTTCCTAAGTACCTTAAAATACAGACTATCTTCCTTTTCGCTATTATATACATATTATATATATTCTAGTATGCTATTTGTGGGATGGTAATAAAGAACGAGCCATTTGCCAAATAGCTGGGTAACATGCGTAAGTTCTTTACCTACTAGGATTCAAACCCAAAGAATTAGGAAAATCGAAAAGCCAAGCAGGGCTTTTAAGTCTACAGGTCAACCAACAGCGACGACCAATTTTAAAATATACCAGTGGCGGGAGTAAATTTAGTCGTGAAGAATTTATTGCAAATCGGTAGACTTCCCACAAGTTCAACCTTCTTTCGCTATGAATATGATTCAGATGATGTATCAATGTGATTAGCTAAACAATAATAGACCATGATATTTCGTCATATTCTCATGATTCCCATTACAATTAAGAGAGGTGATAAAGTCAGGTATTCCCATAAAATGTTGCGCGCTAAGGTGCTTTATCAAGGCCATTGTGATGGTGTGGCCGGCGGCTGGGAAATAATTAGCAGCGGTATGCCAGAACTTGCAGTGAACTCATCTGCTGCATCATTTGATTCAGGTGTACTAATTTGAGAGAACTTCCTAAGACGTGACCAATTATTATTTAACAATGTGGGGATCACTGTGCTTTTCTTCATCCTTTTTCATTCAATTAACGATGTAAGTAGGTGTGCAATTTTCATAAAACGCTAACGTAACGTGCTAATGACAATTCATTATATTGATCTAGTAGAAGGGCATTTCATTTGGGTTTTTGTAAGGAATGAAGGAAAATCTAATAATTTTCCTCCTTCAAGTGAAACGTTTAAGCTAAGTTTTTAATTGTATTTAGTTATCCTCTTGCGTTACCTTATATTCTTGGTTTACCTTATTGTACAACTTGCTCAACAGATAAATTTAAGACAGTTTATACTTTAGAAAGCCCAAGCCAAGCCTCGAGAGACGGGGATTGTCCCTACTTTGGTTAGGTTTAGAAGACAGGCATTAATCTAGTACGCACTAGAACCATGTGCCACATACAGCTGATTTACATGGATATAGCGGAACGACCAACGGAGGCCCAAAAATACATTTGTGATCTGACACTTTCCTGTGATTATTTTTGTGTCACAAACGTTAAGCCTGTAGGCCAAGGAAGGTCTAGGTATGTTGTGAAATAATATCAAATGCGCTTTGATTGTAGTAGGACTACTAAACAATCAAAGTTAAAATATTTTACAGTAAAGGCGGTTTTTCCTAGCGACGGAACAGCTAATTCAGCCGGTCTTGCATGTTGTATCCTGTATCTGTGTAGGTAATATAAGTTCATTGAACCTTTTCATCACTTGTAATTATTGGTACTTCCCTCGTCAGGAGACAACCTTTGGTTGGGACGCACTAAACCTATTCTATATTAAAATAGTGTCAAAAACAATCTCATTTTCTTTCAATACGTAAGAGAAAAGTGGGTGTGTTGTCTACGCGTCGCCTTGATCTTGTAATAACTGGCGCCAGCGCAAGTGCGCTCGCACTCGAAATTTCGGCGGAACTTCTTTCAGCAAAGTGATTAGTTGGGCTTCGCAATACTCCAATGATAAATAGGACTTTTAAAAAAGGTGACTGTCAGATGTTTCTATTTGTCGAGGTTACGTAAAGTAGTTTTGACAGGTTTCGCATGTAAAAATTTTCATCCTATCACTTTGCGTCTCAAAATCTGTGAAAAGCTTATTTCAGATAATTACACCATTTATTAAGTTTTTTTGATAATTCTGTATATATTATGAATGAATCAGAAAAGGTGCCCGTCTTTTTACTTCATACAGGTAAAATTAGAATTACAAATACATATGTAGATGCGTTTTAAACCGACTTCATAATTTAATATAAGCGTATACGTACATATTCTAAGGAAATTTCAAAGATTTTATATTTTGAAGTCTTGAGAGAATTTTTGGCCAATGACTTAAGACATTTTAAATATTTTTTGGAAAATTTCCATGGAAATAAACTATTTACGGAGTGTATTCCGCCAACTTGTCAATTGTACCAGGAGACGACTTTCAAATAACTACTGCCAATGCCAAACACATGGCGACCTCATAAATAATGATTTAATATCAAGAATCACTTTTACGTTGCCTTCAATGATATTGATTGTTCAACGATACTTCGAGAGTACAAGGTATGAGACATCGCCTTGTCCGATATGGTATAGGTTAAGAAAACTGGTTTATGTTGGAACGGAATCTTACAATCAATTACTTTTTATCACAAATTATGACATGATAACATTTCTATAATGTTGATCTGTTTCCATCGGGTTCGCCTGCCTTCTGAGAGATCACTCTAAACATCTGAACAAAAAATATTCTATAACGTTTCTCATTTAACTCCATAACATTTGAATACCTATGTATGTAAAATAGTTTCTGCCGTCAATCTAACTTGGAAGCTTTACAAAAAGGGTTATTTATGCATTAACGATATAAGGTTTATTCTAAGTGCGAGATGCTATTTTGCGTTTTCATCTATACTAATATTATAAATAGTAAAGATTTGATTATTTGGCATTTGCTTCCTCATCAGAAACATTCTTCTGACGAGGAAGCACCTCTATGTCAAAGCAATTATTTTATATTTTATAGTATAATTATTATTGCATAGAAAGAGGTTGTTTATATTCATAGGTATTTTCTCTCCATGGAACGATGCCAAACATTGAATTCTATTTCATGCCAAAAAGGTTTGTCTTAACAAAATCTTGGTACATAAAACATAAAAAAAATATCTAGACCTAAAGGATAGTTCACACTTCAGAACTTAAAAAAATATCTAGACCTAAAGGACAGTTTATACCTCAAAAAGTAGGTAAAAAACAAGTTTTGAAAAATAATTTATCTATGAAGAAGACTGATTCGCATAAATTATGCTTCAATAATGTATTAAAGGGGCCATAGCAGATACCTACAGAACTAGCGGAGAAGGCCTTTTGTCAGGTAAGATTTTGTTTGTGGATTTATAAATATAGGCATCATAAGTTCATACATTCGCTTTGCAACATTCGCAGCGCATAAAACCAATTCGCTATGCATATTAACGGCATAAATATTGATTGCACAAAAATAAAATAAGGTAATGAAATAATGAATAGCGCATATTTATTATTTTTCATTTTAAGAACTTCATTCACACACACGCACACTTTTACTGTTATAGAAAATTATATGAAGGTTTTGGATATGTGTTCATTTTAATTAATTTTAAAGAATATAGATATTTTACCGACAGCAGGTATTCAAAAGAACGAATAAAAAGAAGAAACATTATAAAATTGAACGTACAAGTCTGTTACACTTTTGATGTTTGATGAAATGTACAGGTATTTTTGTCGAATTAAAAAAATATGCTTACATACATTTATAGATCAACTTTTATAATTTAAAGCGGCTTGCAAATAGATACATTTTTTTATATGTCATGTAGGTCCTACGTTCTGTTACCTTTAAGTCTATACTTATGAAGTTGCAAGGTAAGGAATTATGAATTCATATGAAGGTCAAGATCGGAATTAAAAGTAAAACATCGCGTTTTAAATCTATACTAATATGTATAAGGCGGAAGAATTAGTAGCCTCGTTTGTTTATTTGATTGAAAGTGCTAATCTCACGAACTACTGCATTTTGTTCTCAATGTAAGTAGTGGATCGATTTGTAAAATTATTTCAGTATTAGATAGCCTATATAGGGAGGCATTTTTATATAGGGACATAGGTGAAACCGTAGGCGAAAGCTAGTCTCATACTCATAGTACCTATATGTATTCCATTTCACGCTGTTTCTCACAGGTCAGGTCGAAGGGAACTACTTCATGAATTTGAATGATCAAAAGCCACTTAACCATCTTTTAAAACGATCTTAAACAAACTCACAAAAATAATAACTTAAAGTGGAAACAAATAGAACGCATTTAAATGAAGTGTCTTAAGTCCTGCTTTTCACAGAGATTTGATATTGAGTATGAGTAAAGTGTCTCGTGTGCCTAGTCCAGTGATATACATATTATAAGGTCTAATAATACTAGTGCACTATATTTTTACGGGTCATCTACATAGTACATGCTGAGTATCATGTTTACCACAAAAAAGTTAATTGACCTAGGGTCAACGATCAAGCGCCTTCGTAGAGATTGTGATGATAAATTTAATAAAATATGTTGTTGTTTTCATGACTTTTTTGTGGTAATCATGATCCTAAGCATGTTCTAGATGACTTGTAAAAATATGGTGCTCTAGTATTGTTAGACCTTATATATCGTCTAACTTCCTTTGTCCAGTTCATTTACCTTAGCTAATGTTTGTTGATAGCATTCCGCGCGCGCTGTCGCCTTGCTATCTCTAGGGCCACTTCAAAATTTCCACCCTAAGCAAACTGTAGTGGACATAATCACCACTTGATCACTACAAAATACATTTATTTGGTAGTAGTCATTATCATTTTGATTGAGTTCAGAAATAACGAGTACCTACATTGTTAATACTTTTTTACAATACAGTAGGTGTTAAGGTAATATACTACAGAATGCAACTAATAATTAAAAAAAGGTAACATAGCGATCAAAGTAGTAAATCTTTTTTTAATTTTTGCTCTAACTGCAAATTTTATTTCAGCGCTCCGAGGGGGTACAGAAAAGCGATTGCAGTGCACGCCGTGGTGGAAATTCGCAATGTAATCGCGGTAGTATATATCGATATTCATTTTTCATAAACAGATACGTATAGAGTTATCGAGCCTGCTGTGCAGTTGGCCAAAATACAACTTAAGTTAGACAGAAGACAGACAAGATGTTTTAGGTACCTAAGTGCTACCAGATGTGAGATTTAATCAGCTCTAACGAAAGAAAAGGTTTTCATTTTAAATAAATAGTTTTATAATCATATCAAAAGTTGTTCCAGTAAATCATTTGAGGTGTATTGATAGAAGTCACATGAGTGATGTTTAACTCCCGTTTTTTTTTCGTAAATGTCTTACAATGGCTATATCAAATCAATGCTAGCAGCGCTGACCTGGACATATCGCTCAATTGGTCCACAATAGTTGCGAATGTCAGATGATATTGTAGTCGTACACTCTCCCGTAAATTTCTTTATTTTATCAACAGATCATAAAACTACACAATGGAATTCTACATTTTTAATGTTTAATTTAAAAACAAAATTAAATTCAAGCATAGTTTTGCCATTGTTATAGTTCATTTACGGGAAAAGATATTTAATGTAGGCATTCTTCGTGCGTGTATTGAGAAAACTTATTTAATTGATACACGTGTAGCATTTATCACTACAGTTCTCAGCTTTATAACGTCAATTCTGCCTCGATTGTAATGATAACTTACCTCACTTGTATCAAAATGTCCTACTAGGCATATACTATTGCAGCTGTTGTTTTTCCACATACCTACATTATGTTTTTTTTTAGTTTAATATATTACATGAATGTCACGCGTGTCACTCGCTTAACTCTTAAGTTCATGGATCACATGATTTCTAGATAAGCTAATAAAATCGTACGCATTGCTTGCCCTTGTTCGTGTTTAGAATTTTAATCTGCCTCGTTCTGTGAACAACTATGTCCCCTTACTTGCTTTCAAAATACGATGTGACATAGGGAAATGCACACCTATTGCGGAAAACATCCCGAAATAACCGTATAGCTGAGCGCTATACCATAAAACATCCGGCCTCAAGTCTGAAGCCACGCATTACAGCTACCAACAAGAACTAACCATGATCGGTAATGAGTCCGGTGCCTCCATGTTGCGTTTGGCAAACTGTGTTGGCCCAATGCCGGCGGGATCAGGTGGATCCGGACACGACGGATGGTTATACCGATCGTCGTTAGTTTGCGTGCCCGAAAACGTGACTTATTGTTTCAGATGAAGAGAAAATATTGCCAGGAATGTTTAAGCCCCAACTCGACGAATAGACGGGATTATTTTTAAACTATTTGCACATGTATGTCTGAGCATTGTAATTTCATCACGTGTTTAGAGACTTGTTATTTTAGCGAGCGCTCGTTTACGATTAGTTTATTGCTAAATAATATTCATGGCGCAACGCGACATCGTAAGTTTTTAGACTATTGTAAATTTATTTCCTTATGTATAACCGTCATTAAATATGATGAGATCTGTATCTGAATTTGTAAACGCACAATGTTTTTGCAAGATTTTCCCTGTCTTAAGCAAGTAAGAATGACGCGTCTACTACATTTTATATTAGCCTACGAAGTGTGGATACAAGTCATTTACTTTAAAATCGATCCTTCTATTTACAGTTTATGTTCCAAATTCCTTTGAATGCCTTTGAAGTCATCCAAAAACGATTCCGTTGTTGTTTCAGTATATGATGGCAATTGGTTGTAGTGTACATAACACGAACACAGAAAATTCTACGAATATGATTTCCGTTTGATGGTTGTATAAATCCTAGTAGTGCATGGCGTTTTCTAAACAGTTCATAAAATCTGACCACATGAATCATAGTGTTAGGGCTCTTTCAGTCTGGACAATCTGTGTCGGTAGTCGGTAGCAAGTACCTAGCGGTCCGTTGACAATCGTCTATATGCAAAGCGTATCTGACTGCCTTTCATTTGGTATGCTAGGGTACTAGATAACGGCGAATAATTAGCTAACTGAAAATTAAAGAAAAAGTTACTTAATGAAAAATTGAAAAGTTCAGCCTCTTGAAAAATGATTATGCTGGCGATTTTACACCGAACGAGCACGGTGCTAAGCGGCGGGACCTGGACGGAATGTTTGTTTATTTTTCGATTGTTTTATACTATTGCAAAAGCTGTTTAATTATATTCATTACAAAATATAAAGAACACTCGTGAACTTTTCTGGTGGCTTTAATATACCTACTAGTGACGTAAACTCTGATGAGGGAACTTAACTTACTGTTAGTCCTCTTATTGAAAAAATGAAACAGAAACAAAACTTAAATGACGACCTCAAATAAGACCATCACCGATGTTTGCCGATGTTTTTGGTGATTTTGATAATCTTTACTGCCTTTTGGTCTTTCTGAAGCTCTTTCTGTACAACGCTGTTGTGATATGGTCGTGACACACGATTCGCAGCACTATACAGACCAGACCTTACGTTTCATACTATTTTGTGAATCAATATTGTTAAAATGAGTTAAGTTTTAAGATTGTAAAAATTTGCACGCCGATGTTACGGCGCAACATGCGGAACGACATCAATATTCAAAAACTATGTCAAACCATGTTTCACGCCAATACATATTCTTATTCTTTCTTCTTATATATATTTGAAACATTTTGTATTCTATGTTCCCGAATGCTCTGGTTCATTAGGACTCAGATTGGTGTAAAATTACGTAAGCAAAATTTTAAGGTTTCCTAGAAATCGATGTACGAACAAACAGACAAACAAGCTGTTAGTGTGGGGTTGTGACATGTTGGTTAGCATTCGCGAGGCGCATTAGCGCCTGTTTCATCAGGCTGCTTCGTAACATAATTATCGCCTTACAATCATCATAGTGTTCTGCTATGAATCGTAATGTATTTCCTATCGAGGTAAAGCCAGTAAACTACTTCCTCTATATTCATTTGCATGAACAAATTTCAATTTGTGCAGAAAAATATACCATGATACGACATATACATATATTGCATTGTAATAAGTTATAAAATTACGATATCCAACTTAACTTTGTGCTTGGGTTTTGTAGTCCCAGGGACCGCACACCTTTGTACTATCAATTTGAACTTTATGTCTACTTATACGTTTTCTTGAGAAAATGTGTCTCGACAGACAGACAGGCGGAAAATACTGTGATCCTTCCAGGGTTCCTTTTATCCTTTACAGGAACGCAGAAAATAAGACAGCATCTACGAAAGAACCGTTACCTTCACAAGGTATCCTATTAGTTATCGTAATTAACATCGTTATAATAATTATTAATATTTTTGCTATGTACCGTCAATCGTACAAAATAAATTGCAAAATTGTTGGACGATTTATAAGATTTGAACTTTCCCGTTTTATTTAATTAAAATGAATAATTATTTATGACCTTTATAAGATCAGTTTTTAGAGTCTTCATCAACTGTTTATTTTAATAAAAGGATACCATTTTGTCTATCTATTAAGTTATTTGTCAAAGCCTGTGTAATGTGTATCCTATTAACCATTTTTTGTTAATATATATTGTTTTAATTTTATTCTTATATAAAAGATGTGTAATTTTTTTCCGTTCTTATCTGCCAAATTGATCTTAAACACTCTTCATTAAAAGTCAAATGTACATTCATAAACCGCTGGCTAATGACCATACTTTTTTGTTAAAGTCTCTTAAAAATACATTTTCCAGGCATTGAATCTGGATAATAACTTCACAGGAGCCTACCAAGAAACAAAGCGTGATAAGTCGAAGAGAGCTAAAGTGCAGTTGACCATGACATAGTCTGACCATATTATGAACACTTGTGAATTCTTCTCAAGCAAGGCTAGTATTAATTTATTCGTTGCACTACAATTCAGTGCAAAAAACACCTTAATGCAAGTCATTTAACTGTTAAGGGGTAACTAGATCAGACGGTAAATATCTAGATTTTAAAAAGACGAAATAATCCCTTTATATCTTGTTGTTAATGTGCGAATGTGAATTTATTTTTATACCATGTGGGTAATTCAAATTATAACTGTCGTAACATATTCAAACATTCGTTGTGTTCCGTTGGTATGAGCGAGGGTGCAAGGGGTATTGCGAATACTTAGCTGGCCTCTTCACATACCCACATATATTTTATTATGATTTTTTTGTCTTAACGGAAAACTAGCAAGTATGCACAGTCACCATAAGCAGACCAAAACCAGTGTTAAAGTCTCGAAAATGAAATAGAAATCCAAAAATTCTTTTTTCAATTTCCTTTTTGTTCTCAAAAAGCTTTTTTAACTTTCTTTACAATACAAAATGAATGTGAGCTTGAACGATAACGGTCGTAAAGCAGGAGCACATGTTCTAAGACACATATACGAGAGAGAAATACGTTAACATGGAAATGGACAGAATCAATGATTGTTTTTCATTATAAGAACTTAACATCTGCCTGAAAGAGTTTGAACATCTTATAAGATACAGGTAGATCTATTCACGCATAAACCACCAAACGCACGAAGGTGATACTCACTTGAGGTTAAATAATAGCTATATTTCCATGAAAGCTTTTGACATGATGTGTACGTAAACAGTAACCGACCTTCGGACTTTCATATTTTTCTGCTACATATTCCATACTACAGCGATACACATCACATATCTACATTTTTTGTGAAATACGCGTGACGTTTGGCTAAGTTCCAATTTCGTTCACAGCGCTTTGAACCAATCGCAGAAGGTTTGTGGGCTTACAACAAGTTTATCCAGGAATTCGATAGATTTTGCAGGTTATCTTGTACTTGTAAATATAGGAATTATAGAACACGTTTTTGTTTTGACATACATTCTTTGTAACGACAAGAAAGAAGGGATGTACGAGGAACGTTCCTTTTTCACAATGCTTTCGGTGGGTAGTTTACACGAGTGAGTGAAGATTATTTAAACAGGTGAAAAATAGTTCCTTCTACATGAAAGCATATG
This sequence comes from Heliothis peltigera, assembly GCA_958496145.1. Taxonomy (NCBI): domain Eukaryota; kingdom Metazoa; phylum Arthropoda; class Insecta; order Lepidoptera; family Noctuidae; genus Heliothis; species Heliothis peltigera. Next base: position 9,186,296 of record OY292321.1, on the reverse strand, counting down.
AATGACGGTCCCTCTGGTACCGAGGAGCACGAGGCACGCGCCTCCTAATGTACCAGAGGGTAAGCGGTATTGACATTGTAACTAGCAATATATGACGCGCCGGTAGGGTTTATTTTAGTCTGGCCATGAGCTACGGCTAACCATTCATGCGGCTCGAATATCTCGAAATACCGAACGCATGTAATCGCTTCATATTAACGTAACGACATAAATTCGCAAATATACCAAAAATATGAAATAATTTTAATTAGTTAAAATAAAAATCTTTGCGCCTTACCTTTTTGTTCTGCCGGGGGGTGAGGCCCACTTGGGACCCCATCTCAGCTAAAATATTCTTCGGCATTTTGTCACAGAACAATCAGTCCACTCAATAAATAATAAAACAGAAGTACTCGTAGTGTTTGAAAGTTCGCGCTTGTTGCACTAGTGGTGGTCCAGGTGACGCGAGGTGCGCGGCGCGCGCGCTGCCGATCGAATGAGCGCGCGGATCTACCCGCACACCAATATAACCGCGCGTGCGCAAGTGACGTCACGCCGCTCAGCGCCCGCAACCTGCGCCCTGCACCAAGCCGCAGCTTGAAAAATTATGGTGCTACATTTGCAACATGAAACGCTCATGTAAATTATTTTTTCATTTTTTCTGAAACATTACCAAGAATTAATGAAATTGTTTTCCCCAAATGGGAAAATACACATACCTATATATTGTGTACTTACCTTAGCTGTAGTACTGGGAGACGCATATAAAACAGATCTTATTACTCACGTATGACGTCAGTGCAGCGATATACCATAATGATTATATTATCCGCCTAATTCAAAGCACGTAGTGATGTTTTAGACATTGTGATTTTACAAATTAAAGTTTGTCATAAAACAAAACAACATTCAGTTGTTTATTTCCTTTTGTTATAACTAAAAGCAACTAGGTTGGGCAGTTCCATTAAACTTTTACGTTATTTTTTATTCTCAGGAACGTATACTGTGGGTATGCTTATTAATATTTTTAACTCTTCACGATCATCATGAAGAGTAGAACATCCACTGATTTGGATTCGTCGATACAAAAATTAAGAGCTTACAGTATTATTTACGCTCCGTAGGAATTTCGTACAGTACCACGTTCAGAAAAGTTTCAGCCAGTCTCGAAACAAATCTATGCCATTCTTGGCATTTGAAATAATCTGCCTATTTCATTCTTTTAGTAGATTATATTACAGATTATATTAGATAGCACACAGTTAAAATACATCTCTTATATCATCATTATTTATGTCCTATCTAAGTATAAATGACTTCGTGGGTATATTGTGATGCCCATCGCAATCCGACCTCATCTCGTTATTTTTATAAAAAATGTCTTGACATGTAAGTGTTGATTTCTACCTATTTGTAAAATATACATATATCATTTATCAATCCCTAGAAGTCCTCAGACCTTCTGTCTTTAGGCTGCATATGATTTGCATATGTAGGAATATATTGTGACACTCACAATCTGATGAGGACGCTCTTGTACAGATTTTCAGTGTCAATATCGATATAATCAAGGCCCTGTTGATAGTCAACCGACCTACTAGTGATATGGCTCTGGAATACTTACATACGGTAAGTGTTTGTACTGTTCAAGTGCCTTAGTGAACAATAAAATTGTTATTAATGTGTTAACAACCAATCAACAGATGAGCGGAGTTTTACATCGACCTGTGCATGACTAGCAATTCAGCCACGACTGTCAAATATTAAGCTCATTTACACAGTCTATTTAGGATTTCCTTCTAATTTAGTAGTGCTGTCTTCTACATTGTAAATGAATACGTTATATTTAATAAACAGTAATATTTTAACACTCTGCAAGCTATTGATGAATTTTCAGTACTGAAGTAGATTTTAATAAAAACAAACCTGTGCTTTGTAAGCTCTAAAGGTTAAACTCGGCGTGCAATGAACAGTTGTCAATATGACTCTCTTAAGGGGAGATTTTGATGGGTAATGGTAATATATAGCTATTCTACATGAAATGCAGAAATGGATGTTTAATTTACTAGCTATGTTTATCTCGGGCTTCACAAGCTATTATATCTTTTAAGATGTCTATAGATGTCTGCGGACTTACAGATTCATTTATGTATCACTGAGGAATTCATGATCTGCCTAGTTTTGGTAAGACTCCTTGTCGACGTAATCGACATAATGTTGTCAATGTACAGACATCAACATCAAGCTACTCTAAATTCTTTAACAGATTTTCAACTTTATCGCTATAGCATATGGTTCAAAGTCGATTGCGACAGTTAGACAATTTCGATGAGCTTGATGTGCTTGCGCCTGTACTAATTACACCCCGGGATCGATTCAGGATTCAGGAACTCGGAACCCAATGTATCTAAATGCGCCAAGCGTTGCTTAACCTGGAATCGGTCCACTTGTGTGGCTATTACTAAGTTCCGAGCTCCATTAGCTGAGGATGATTATTTTATTCACGATAAACACAGTCAGAAAAATTCTCATATCATCAAGTACCCCTTAATATTATAAAAGGCTTCATAAACATTGTATACACAATCAATAACTACAACTTTTGCATAGCAAACAATGTGTGTTATTGGAAACAATAAGGACTTCTATCATGCGTACAATATTGTTCTCGCACGTGAGTCGAACGGCGGCCGCTGAGACTTGAAGCCAAGGCAATGCAATTTTGTAAGCTTATACAGTTTCAAACACCCTTTTCTTCCCGTTTAGTATGCAACGCGTTCTTCATTGTAAATTAATTACATATTTTTCCAATTTCCCTCGTTACTTAAAGGTATATTGGTTCACAAATCATGTATATTCAAAATCACCCTTGGTACTCCGTATATTGCCCACGTATTGTCCCTAAATAGTACAATAAATATAAGTATTAATTAACAAATGAATTAATGTTCATTTGTTTTACGATTAAAATAAAATACTTACCTAATAAATAAAATAAATATAAATGTCAAGTAGATTTATTTCTTTCTATTTATATAAAATTAAGTTGAAAAATCGTTGTGTTCACCGTTATTGTTGTCTTTCACAAAAATAACAACGAATATATTAAGTTTGGTGCAGACACAGTGCCAAGTTTTTTTTTTATTACCGAACGTAGATAAGTATTCTAGATATATAAGAAGAAAATAAATCACGCACATAGGACAAATGAACCGTTTGTTGGATTGTGTGAGGTCTGTGTTATTTATCAATTTTGTGCCAAACTTCATTTTAGTGTAAATTATGAAAACAATTGGTTGGAATAACTACCTATTTGTTTATGAATAAAATTAGTCATCTTTTACAAACGTCACATAATGCAAACCTATTTTGTTTTTATGGAATACACGCTATCGTAATCATGCATTGAATACAGCTATAACTGTGATATTATGTACTTAAATACTAATCTATGCATTAGGGACTTGAAAGTTAACTGTGTTAATTGCGACTAATCATCATGTATCTTATTACCATCGGAAAATCACCTAAATGTGGGCCATGGAATATTCTACATCCATAGTAGAAACTGACACATAGGTAATGGTGTTGTTTTGTCTGTTTTTGTGAAAATATTTATGACATTTAGGATTACGCATGTTGGTAAATCTATGTAAGCAATACAAGTGTTACGTATCTACTCTGTAAGGTCTTTATTCATTTTAGAATTCCTTGAGCCAATTGTGAATTATTGAGTACATAGATTGGTACAGTTTGAACACTGAGGAGAGAAAAAATATCTGTTTTTTATATAAATTGCGTCCTGAAAACGCTTAAAAACTAGGAAGCGCTAGCTAAGTCGACCTCCTGACGTTGACTCCTGGGCACATATTTGTCATGTCCTTACGTTTGCACGGCAGTGCACAGTCCACGTCATACATATAGCTGCGCGCACATTTGATTGCCAAGTTAATGACGATGACCGTAAATGACTCATTTAAATTCCACCTTTATGATGTAGGTGCAACACTTACCTATTTAATTGTCTTAAAATTTCAGGTATTACTCACTGCGTCCCTCAAATCTCCACGGGTGACGGAGGTTTGACGTAGGTCCCTCGCTCTCTCACTATAGTTAAATGTGTCCAATTTCCTTCCCCAGAGTTTATCTACCTACATACCAAACTATTCAATAAATATTCATTGTTATACGTGGGAGACGTGTGAAAAAATTTGAAAAAATACTGAAAGGATGATAGCCTTTAAGCATACATATTTAATAAAAATATTTGATCGTGTTTCGCATATTTTAGCCTGTATTCATCCCTGTGTGATGGCAAAGTCATATCGTCATACCTCTACTACGAAAGGCTTAAACGCCTTCGAATGCTGTGATCCACCAAGGCTAGCCAAGCCCATAAACAACATTATCTATAGGGTTGGTACCTATATTATGTCATCTGCCTAGAAGGCAGATTCTTTTTCCCTAGTAGGTATGTTTGGGCAGGCTTCCACTCTAAGCGGATCCAGCAGCATCAATATTTTACGTGTAGCCTGTTGTAGAATTGGTACACAACACATTCTGCAATTTTTACAAAGCCACCCTTTACCTTAAAATTCCGTAAAAAAATGATTATATGTAGTTAGCCGAAAATATTCCATTCACAATCTTTCCCACACTCTCTGATAAAAACAGAAGTCCTAGCCGTGGGAAAGTTGTACATGTGGAATAAAAATAAAAATAGTTATAACATATTTCAATGTCAACAGCCTAGCATATTTTATTCTGTTTGACATGCATAACACGCACTATTGATAACATAAAACTAGATTCAGTAGCAGAAACATGAAGTTATGCAATTTAATAAGAAAGCAATTTTACTCCAGTACGGCATTTTGGAAGCCAGCCTAGAGATAGACCACGGAAGCGCTGGCGAGACGATGTCAACACTTTCCTCGCTTATTAGCTGCAGGACGCTTCAGAAGGGGATAGATGGAAGACTTTGGGGGAGGCCTTTGCCCAAAAAACAAATTATTGCTCAGCGATTCTATGCAATGTTCTATCTATCCTATGCAATCCTATGCACGGAGATACATTGTTTTAGTTGTTGATATCGTCTAATTAACTAATTTGAGACAGTGTGAATCGTAAACGTTTCATCTCAATTGTGTGTCAATCTCATGATACATGAAGTGCAGATGATTGTAGCTGCATTCATCGCCAGTGCGCGCTGCAATCGTCCTTATCCTCAGGATGAGTCCACTTCTGCAATATCCTTCTATTACTGACAATTTTCTTTGATCGTTTTAATAGCATGTAGGTATTATTGCTGCTTTTCATACTGACACACAATGCTCGCTGTTGGGATCATTATGAGATGGTTTCTGTTCCTGCACTTCATATTATGTGAACTCGTCTTGAAGTTTCCTCTTAAAAAAACGGGAACGGTGCGAGTCGTACTCGCCTGCCGAGAGTTCCGTTCGTAGGATCATTTACATTTTTCATAGTGATCCTATGTCAGTCAGAAATAAAATGTAATATGGTATAATTTTCGATATTCTTCTTCTTAGTAACAAATTTGAAGTAGTAGCTTCAATTGGTAATTTCCACCACTGTATAAATAAGGCCTAATACATCCACGCTGACCCAAACATAAAATTAAATTAATAGACGTAGATACAGAAAAGTGATCTTATAAGGTGCCCGTTTTGTTATTTTCAGGTAGGGAATCATAAAAATAAATAAAATTGCAAACAAGATTAAATATTATAATTAGTGAATTTGTATTCATTTATTCATCTACGTAAATGATAGATAAGTATACAAACAAAAAAAAGAACAAGTATTTTAAAATACCTACACATAGTAGGTATAAGGCCTACCTGTTGCGTGATACATTGGACGGACGTAAGCAAATATCTACCGCAAAGAGAATCACTTTTTTTACAACCGAATTAAATAAATTACTTAAGCGAGTATTTGTTACTCACTTAGGAAAGTTGTGTTTATGCATTCACGGCTAGCTTATTCAGACAGTATCGCGAGAAATGGGACAAGGCATGAGTTACTGCTATAGTCCCAGTGTTTCTCGAGGGGTGGGATGCTATGTATTGCTATTGAAAAACATGGTGCTTTATGACGGTGAAAATCCTCTAACCGCTAAGGTGGAAGTGACGCTTAATTTGGACAGAATTGTTGATTTCGATGTTATGAATTCTACACATGGATTGTCGCTTGATAGTAATAAGTTATATGACCCACTGATCTTAGATGAGGTTACTGCGACAATCAACACAACAATATGGTGGGCGGCATTGACTTTATACCAGGCAAGTTTCTTACATACGGATTTGAGGAGTTGCACTGCCTTATTCGAAAGGAAAGTGGCGACGCCTCGTTCACCTCAAAGTGAAAGAATCTGAATAGATGCGAAGATCGGAATTAGAACAAAAGAGGGATCAGAAAATTGCCTATGCCAGTCCCTGGACAAACGAGCTGAACATCTGTCTTCCCAACTATAATCAGAGTAGTAAACAGTCACTATAATTATAATATTTGGTTAATTACCTGTCAAATAATAATACAAGGACATTGAAAATACTAGATCTACATATATTTTTAGTAGCGAATTAAATATTTTTTCTTCCATTTTAATACTGCAATTTATTTTTCATTTTGTTACCTAAACTGACAAGTATCGCATTTATTAATGTAAAAAATTCATACGATTGGTACGTAATAAAGATGGTTGTAATAATTGCACTTTATCAATACCAGTGCCTATTGCAGTTGATATTATCACTCAGACGCGGCCTTCGCAGAATTAGATGCTGATTTTAAGGTCGGGCTGATAAATGGCTACTCTTTTTATTTATCATCATCAATACTCATACTTACAAAGTATTTATTTATTACGGTCATTTTCAGCACGCTAGAGTCTGAAAGTGTGATACTAAACAGCAATTTGAGAATAAATGTATTGAGCAAATATTATACCTCTTGGATAGACCGCTTTTGTTTTTATTGAAGGACGATCATTTCATGAGCAAGGTTTAGGTGCCTAGATCGTGTCCACGTGCGAAGCAGCCTCGGGTCGCTAGTAGTGTAATAAAATAGTAAAAGATATTTATTATCATCTTCGGGAAGGAAGAGCATTGTATATGGATAAAAACGTGCATAGTGGATCAATGGAAAGCAAAAGAAAGAAGAAATAAACTGGATGGATCGAGGAAAACCAAAGATACCGTGTTGAACAAAAATACGCAGTGGAGAACTATGATGTCGCTAAAGTAAATTGTCCTGGTGCTAGATAGGTAGCTGCATATGAATTAGATTAGACCTATTCATAAAAAGTTACGTTTTTCAAGCACAAGCATATAGGTCTGTCACTTAAGAAGTTAAAATCTGGAAAATTCTGTAAGACAACTGACAGCAAGTTTTACACAAATGGTCCATCATCTCCCGAGCCTTTTCCCAACTATGTTGGGGTCGGCCTCCAGTGTAACCGGTTTCGGCTGAGTACCAGTGTTTTACAAGGAGCGACTGCCTATCTGACCTCCTCAACCCAGTTACCTGGGCAACCCAATACCCCTTGATTAGACTGGCGTCAGACTTACTGGCTTCTGACTACTCGTAACGACTGCCAAGGATGTTCAATGACAGCCGGGACCTACAGTTTAACGTGCCATCCGAAACACAGTCATTGGTGTCCAAGATATACTTAGAAAGTACATACAAACTTAGAAAAGTTGCATTGGTACTTGCCCGACCTGGAATCGAATCCACGCCCTCACACTTGAGAGGTTGGGTCTTTAACCACTAGGCCACCACGACTTTTTTTTACACAAATGGTACAGGGCCTAAATTAAATGCTGAGATGATTAAGTCGTTTCTAGCTCATCCCAGCGCTTCGCTCTCGGCCTACTGACCGCGCAGTATCAATTATGAAGGCATGAACAGACAAATTGCCATGCTTACACTATTTCTGGATAAATGCGGATTGATAGACGTCCATCCTCCGCTTCTTATATTGATATACTTTCAAAAGAAAACGAATTCGCGGATCTGAATTCTTTGTAGCTTTTCGTACAGCATCGTTATTAATAACGTGTATAAAATTGCCACAGTCTAACCCATCGTCAATAATTTGACACTCTGCCCCTGTGTATTTTTGTAACACCCTATATATTTATAGCTATATAATTAAGCGTAAATAAAAGAATTCTTAAGAAAGAAGGAACTTGGTACTAGAAACACTCTTGGTTTGACCAGATTTACCTACGATAACTATCTATAAGTATAGACCTAGAACTTAATATGCAATATTTCACCGGCATTACAATATTGCAATCAGACTATCAAAACTTTATTTTCTCCGATTCGGTCCGTAAATCAAAAATTAAAGATCGCTTTCAGGCATTCCCCTGCCACCTGCGCGCACATTGTGTTATGAAGTGCCAAGAATAACTGAAACCGACTCGTACCGGTTATAAGCGGCTCACGAGCAATAGGGGGCTACCGGGGCAATTAACAGGCGTACGGCACATTCACAGCGGGCAATGACAGGCGGCAAAGATACATTGATAATAATTATACGTACATTCTAGCGATAGACAGGAACATTTATGAAGCATCATTTGTCCAAATATATAATTTGTGGCCGTAATGTGACAAGATGTCATCCCCATAGATTTTCATCCCAGAAGTATCCTTTTACCTAAGTACCTACATGCACCTCCATCCTCATAACGTTATAGATCTATTCCAAAATGTAAAAAGACTTATAAGACCCCATTTTTCCGCCAGTTTAAATCCAGACGACAAAGCAGCGTTTAGTAAACTTTATATTTTTATAGGTTTCGAAGAAACGTATCGAGCATAATATGAGAATATTTAAATATGTGGTCATTATTACAATCATTATCATTCAGTAACATTTTACTTACCTACTACCGGGTTTTTTATTCTGCGATTGTAAGATGTATCGTACGAATATAAATATTCTTGTATTACTAGCTATTCAATCACTTAAACAAGTTAATTAAAATACATGACTTCTGAATTGTTATTTAGATTTACACCTTGATTCGAATTCTCGAATGAGTGTCAAAGATGCTTTATTGATGGCAGGTATACGCTCATCAGTCTAATTCATGATATAAAAAGTGTTGGGAACGTGTTATGTAGTAGGTACGTAGTACATGTATTTATATAAATGCTAATTCATTACCAGTGTTATTACAAAAAATCTTGAAACACTGCGTGAATGTGTGCTTAGTTAAATAGTGTTTTACAATTAGACACTGCATATCAAACCGTGTTTTAATCTGCCTATGGCAAAACACTGACAAAATCATGCTTGATCAAAAGGCTTCATTAATTCTTACTCTTTCGATTCTCCATTTAGAGCCAGTTTCACAATGTCCGAATAGTCATTATCTACAGAAAATGGAACATAATTTGAATGAAATTATCTACCAAATAAACTAACTGGAATTTAAACGCAACACACAGGTCGAGTAAGACCTGTGTGTTGTGTTTAAAATGTGAAAAACTCGCGAAAGTTTAAAATCATTAACTGGAACTTATTCGCAGGTTGTGAAACAGGCCCTTAGTATGTATACGAGATAGTAGTAAATTATGCTACGAATGTTAGATAGATTGTTCCCGCCGTCAGTGCCACCGCGCACCCGATGCAGATTCCTAATTGACAAAGGTTTCGTTTAGAACATCTTTATTGATGATGATGAAACGTTGCCGATTTATTATTAGAAGCGATGGGACCAATAAATATCACGTTTTTATTGAGAGGTATGCGACAGTATACTTATCAATGCTGCTGTGGTAAATGAACACGATAGGAATAGTACCTACAATAGGCATAGATAATTTGAGTCACCCCCTGAAAATAAGTTAACCGGCTCATTTCCCGAATAAATTAAAGACATTCACGCTTTGTTAAACAGAGAATGCAATTCTTTGAGTGGCAATTTGAACATTGTCAATATCAATAACATATACTGACCTTCGGCTGGTGTGCTGCAAATGGATGGTTTCCTGTTGATGCCCCACATCCTCTATCGCCTTGATCCCAATCACAGATCACAATGGTTCAATCACCACGTCACTTATGTATTTCAGACGCTCGAGGAAAGATTTACGCATACCGCTCGGATGCAACGGATTTGTTTCCATGCCCAATGATGTACTGTAAGGCCTGAACATAAAAAATAAATTATTACTCTCTTTGCTTTTTATAAGCAAAATTACACGACATAAATGACCAGCTAGCATAATTTAAGAAATAATTAAAAAAAACAACTTGTCAATTAAAATCCTTTATTTCAAATAAGTGACACTTGTAACACATTACCAACAAAGATAATCTTCAGACCGACCACTGTCGTCACATTGCAACTACAGTAAAGACTGATGACTTTTAGAACATTGCGTGCTATTGGACCTCAGCAATCTCTCAATCCACCGACAGTTTTAAGAAGACAGCAATAAACAGTAAACAATATACACGGTGTTACAAAAATAAGAAAATACAAATTATCAAAGCTAAATCAGTAAACTGTCATGTCAGCGAAATTGAGTTAGGAAAGATAATTCGTAACAGAGGAGATATTAGGTTTACTTAAGTTTTACAATTTCTATAATTTCTCAGATCTAGTTTTTACTTACATTTTTAACTGTTTCTGTAAATTTTTAACTGTTTATATAATCCAAATACAAATTTTCTTCCTATTTTCCTTAAGCTTCGAGTAAGAAAAAAATCTGAGAATCGAAGGAAATAAACTGGGAATATGTAAACACTTCGTTTTTTTATAGACAAAGACTGTATGTACTGTAATATGCTGCACAAATGCTTTGTTATAACCGAGGTCCAATTCGCACTGACAAAATTTTGTGACATTGCAAAACATTTTATCAATCACATGAAACGAATTATAAGAATTATGTACAGATTTATGTCTATAATACTCAATACATTTGGCCTCTACTTGGAATCTATATATAAAAAATACCACTCACAGGCTAATCGCGAAATCTCAGAAACGAAAACACCTACAAACTTGTAATTTGGCAGGTAGCTTTCTTATAGGATGCAGAAACCCAAAGAATATTACGAGTCTCCACCATCGATGGTGAAACGGGGATTGGAAGGTTGTATGAAGGTCCTATGTTTTTGAGTAAGAGACTTGAAATTTTAAATGTATGCCCCATTCACGCTGCGGAGGTGTACTATTATTAATGTTAAATGATCAACCCCTTTTGAAATTAAAACCGGATAGCATTTGTTTTAGAAACATTTGGATTAAATTCAATAAAATTGGAGTTAAAATTCAAGGGACCGTTTTAGTAAGTCCTTATAAGTGTTAGATAGCCCATTTATATATGTAAGCTACTCTTTATCAGTATCGGTCCCCAAGGGTCGCAGGTGAAACCGCTGGTATCAAACATAAAGCTAGCTAGGTGAAGCTAGTACTTATTATATCCGATTTGATGACGATGCTTTTATAAATTAACGAACTAGAACCAAGGCCTTGCTCCCATAAAATAATGAAAGCCACGCTTCGAAGTTTATATGGAAATCTATCATAAATTTAAATAAAAATATGACTACATTAATAAAATAATATATAATTATAAATTAACACTACATACAAGGAACATAATTTTATTAGTAGTCTTTCTTTTGGAAAATCTATACAATAGTAGTTATACCATGCTTAGCTATAAATAGATATAACTGAATATAAAATAAATATACAGTTCAGTCAATTATATGTATACCAAGTCTTGTCAAAAGTTAGATGATTTCAGTATGTAAAATACGAGAAAATTACTCCTGGTCGTCATCTTGCATGGTGACCAATAATTGAATCAATATAATCAAATAATTGGACGCCTCGCCAGGTTTCGACCAAGCTAGTCTGACCGCGCGTCCGATGTTCACATCGATAACAATATATACATTTTATAACATAAAGATCAGACGTGTCTTACAAATATGTTCGACAATAGCCCTTAAATTAGTCTGCTCTAGCGAACTAATTAGTTTATAATAGATACAACATCGTTCTCGTTACATGGCGACGTCACGCCAAGCTACATCTTGACAGTTTTAATATCCCATTCACGTGAATTAAAGTCTACATACCATTGGGCGGTATATAATTCGTTAGGCTTAGGTTAGGTAAATTGCCTCTTACACTCGTTTAATGAAAATTATCGTTTAGTAAATTCATAATTGGAATATTTAAAGGAAATTATTTGGCTGATCAGTTTCATCAGGAGGAAATGAAATGGACCAAAATCAACTACACATTTGTACTACGTTGCATATGTATGTTTAAAATATATTAGCGATTACTGTAAATGCTTAAAATGTAGTAAATCTCGGTACCTACACTTTCGGTACCTTACGGTTCTTTTATTGGCGATCACAAAGACAAACAATGCTCAGTAATGAACAAGGTACTTCACTGTATCAGAACATTTAGGCTTCACCGGATGATATGAGCTGTATTACGTACATTTATATGGAGTAAAAGTGTGAGCTTTTCATTGAACATTTTCATCATTACTTTTAGTAAACGCATCTAGTAGCTATCAGCGTGTAAAAAATGATATTGGTATGATTTGCATTAAAACATATAAACTCCACAGACCCAACAGCAGGAAACGCCTTGAAATACTTAGTGCTTTTCCATTGTGTATCGCTATTCGCTACTGAGCAATGTCGTTACCTTTGATTACCATCGATTTTTAGCTTTCACAGTAACACATATTTTAACTATTTAGTTTTGTAAGTGTTTATACTATCTACTATTTATAATATCTACCAAGTTAAAATTAAAGAGCAGCTGTGGATATCCTATGTTTGCAAGTTCTATTTATTATTTTGTGCGTTAGTTTATAATTGCAATTTCTCACTGGGCAGTACCCGTTAACTGTAAACACCAGACTTCGTAACTACTGAACAGATTTGAAAAAATATTCTGTTTGGAAGCTACGCTATCCGCAGGTGACATAGGCTATATATTACCAGAGAGTGCGGAAAGCGGTTCCCACGGAATGCGCGTGAATCAGCGAAGAACACACAGTAGGTAGGTACAATAGTAGCTGTTGTAAGTAGCTGTATGTATATGCTATTGAAAGGCATTATCTTCATTCATCGTACCTTAGATAAGACGCCAATTATATACAGCATTGGTTTCTAGCGCTCGAAAATAATAAAAGATTTATAGGCAGATTTACATAGATTATTTTTTTATGACTTTTTTGCTCTTTACGTCATAGCTCTATTTATCAAATCTACTTTCTTGTATTTATTTATTTTCGGCGTAAGTATGTATGCGTACATTCAATCTTGACACTATCGTCATGGGATGTGATCGTAAGATATAAATCCCCGTATTGTTGATACTCTCACTGCTAAAATCAGCTTTAAGTCGATTGTTATAAACTTTTTTAACTTTAGTGTTACTTATTTTCGTTGTATGAATTAGTTTGATAGTTTCACTTTTAGCACGAGTAGGTACTTGTATTGTGTATTGAAGTTAGTTTGAAAGACTTTCTTACAGACAAATGTGTTCACCTTATTATAGGTACAACACGGTCTTAAAAAGGTACAGCCTTTGGTGTCGGCTGTTACATGGTTTAAAACCATCTTCTTGAAGAAGTTGATGGTCTAAATAGTTCTAAAGCCGGTACTTTTTAAAACTACGTTTTATAATAAGGGTATGTGTTCTATCATTCTACATGTAGGTATTTTTATTTTATGTCAACTGGATTTGAAGCACGGAGTTGAATCCTAGTACTTATCTTAGATTTTAGTTAAAATTCTCACTAGACTTGCATTGAAATATCTTTTATGATGAACAACGTGCAAAACAGGAACTTGTTACCATAGACAAATTGAATGTGCGTTTGGTTTTACAGTAAGGCACACAAGCATGAATGTCATAGTAAATGATTACCAGGATTATTAGATTAGATTCTCTAGAACTCACTGCAATAGATTTGTAAACGTTCAATGCTTGTCGTCTTCACACGTTCACCTGAAGGTATACAACCTTTGCTAGACACAATATTTGATACCGCTTCTGTTTGATTGTGAACATTATTTTGAATCATATTTCGAATGCAAACGAACTGGAAGAGGACTGAAATACGAACGTACTGTACTAGATTGTGAAGAACTAGCATTAATATACGTAAGAGAAGAAGTAGGTAGAGTAGAAGATAATCACATAGATTTTCTTTTGGACTTATTATTAGGTCTAAAGTTTGCAATATCTAAAGCTTTATTGAAGGATGAATCCTTATGAATAAATTGAGTAGAGGTATTTTTTTACAGAACAGGAAGACAAGTTATTGTTATAAAAAGTAATATTATGACATAAATGGAAGACATTAGGTGTCTATTACCTTGTGATGTACGACACATTTGAATATAATTGACGCTTATGAGTCCAACCAAAGTCCGTGAACGGCTACACAAGTTTTCTATTTAAAAGTTTAAAAAGTACTTTGATCTAGTACAGGCAGCTGGCAGTACAGGCAAACGTGTGGAGACAAAAGTGTTGACAGATATAATATTGCATTTCAATAATTGGAAAATTTTATGAGTTATTTTTTACAAATGTTAAATTGGTATCGGCTGGTGTCCTTTTCTCTTCTCCCCCCGTTCTTTACATTATCCAGTCTATTGACATTCCAAACCGGGGACTGTCCATGGATACATTTCTTTATTATATTCAGGGATAATCGCCGGTTAAGAGCTACATTTTAGAACTTGAACGTGTTGGTTCTTCAAAAGTTCGCCTCTCCGTCCGAGACATTGTAGTGCAAAGTATATACATATAAAATAATATTTAATTATCATACTAAATATACTGAGAATTTACCGTGTTATCACCTGTTTTTTTTTAAATTTTAATATTAGTAGTATAAATAATAATACAGAGCTAGCAGAGACTACGAAACTATATATGAATATAACATTTAATAATACTATAAGTAAATATAATGGAATAATTTACGAACAAACTACAACTGTTTGACTATCCCTAAGGATTGACAGTCACGACAAAACATACACTAATCATACGTGAAATGCTTTCATTGAATATCCTAAAAATGGATCTCCTGATTTATGGCATACTTAGGTATTCCTAGCCATCTTTTATTATATTTCATTGATATAATTGATCTCAATATATGTGACGCACTTAACGTATAAACATTTTATACAACCGCCTGATGGAATTCCTCAGTTTATACTCGTGTATCAGAGACTAATATAGATTTATATAAACATGACCAATATATTTTTTTACGATTTAATCTAACTAAAGTATGTTTGTTTTAGTCACCAGCTTCGGTTAGTTTTTTTTTCGTTGTGCTGTTCACATATCAAAATGACTTCATCTATAATAAAAAATCACACAATGTAATGACAAGACTATAACAAATGAACACTTTAGATTTTTATTTGCTTATGAAAAAGGTGAGGTCATTTATGTGCTCGGAGGGTCAATTAATGCAAGACCCATGATGTCCTATTGTCTATCAAACAATGTTATGTTTTCTTTTCATTATTCAAGTTGATAAACACGTTTTACAGCTCATAAATTTGACATTGATTGATTTTTGTATGTACTGTATTTTTAACCCTTTATGTACGATGGAGACAAAGAGAAAAATCATAATGATGTGGACGAGTAATTAAAAATGTGTCCAGCAGTAGTAAACATTCAATTCCAACTAAATGAAATAAACAACAAAAAATACTTAAGCATAGAATAAAATATCGTTTAACTTTGCAGTGTTAGTAGGTGAAAGTTGTCAAATTCATAGGATATTCTTTGCTGTTATAAACGATTTAATAGAAATTGAACAAAATAACATGACTCCACCACATTTAGATTTGGGGCTATCATTAAGATTGTCCCACACGCTACTGTAGCGCCACCCATCTGACGCTTTTCGCACATGCAGATCGTACTCGTTTCCATTATCGATTCAGTATCGTGTATATACATGTGTGTGTGACGTCATAGCATGGGGAAGTGTGTGTCGGCATTGTGGTGAAGCGCAGCTGCTAGGGCGGCGTGGAGAGCGTGCGACCGGCCCGGTGGCGGCAGGAGGGTAAGGACTCGTGCTTCGGCCTGCGTGCCTTCCGACCCAGTGTACCGAGCCACGCGTGCCATGGCAGCGGCATTGATCTGCGCGACATGTCATTCGTATAAGCCTTTTTACATTAAAAAATATGTTCAACTGGCTTAAGGTATCCAGTAGTAAATGAGAAGATAATATTCAAGAGAACATCTTATAGAGCGTTTCAATAAATCTTGTATAAAATATAACTTTGTTTGTTACATTTCACATTGACCTGATAGATTAAAAAAATATATTTTTTTGTCTGCTATCACATACTTTGTATACAAATATTATAATTTAATCAATGTACCTGAAAATCTTCATCCTCATCATTGGTTTTTGCTTCAGGTGACTTTGAGTGTCTCTTCTGCAGCACACACAACTGGAATAAATATTTATAGCTACATTGTCTACACTACAGAGGAAATATTTGATTGTTTGCACTGAATATTCTCCAAAGGTATGTATATCTTCGCTACTACATATTTACCAGAACAACCAGTTAATAATATTTTAGAATTACAAAAATATTCAACTTAAAATAAAGACAATTACCATAAAACATAAGACAATCTGTATATGAAATTCCAAACCTCAATGATCTGTCCTTTGTAAGCACCGAGGGAACAAAATCGAAAGTCTATTGTCTCTACAACCCGCTCCGAATCGGGATCAGCTACCACCAAAAACTGCAAAATAAACAAAAATAACTGCATTTATTGCAACAAGGGTATTTATTAAATATTATGACGTTGTGTACATCTACCTAGACGTACAACAAAGCTGCACTCGATTACTATAGGGTAAATGCAAGAAAAATGGGTTTGAAGAAAGAACTAGTCTTTGCGTCCGGCAAAAACCTGCTGAACCTTACTTGTAGTGAGTGTCATAGAAGATAGTCGCGATCGGGGCACCATGTGTGGATGCAAAAATCATTTTTTTTCTATTGTAATAACATGAGCTGAATAAGTGTGACTTCTCCTTTAAAGCCCAAATTCCATTAGATGTTGCTAAGTGATATGTCTATGTTACCTTATGTGTGATAAGCAATTGAAGCGGCGCATTATCGAGTAGTACTTCGAAGCCGGCGAACGCGGTCAGCTCGCACAGGCGGAACATCCAGCGCACACAGTCACGTTGCCAGCCCGAATGCGAGCGCGGCTCTATTGCTGGCCACGAGCGACGGGGCTGTACGTGTAAACATAGGTTTTAAAATAGGTACTTACTTCTAATATCATCATGCTTATATTTATTTTGCGATACGATGATGTCCCTAGCAGTTGATAACTGATAGTTATAGTCATGTAACTTAACGAACGAAATTTAATCGATTGTTTTATAACATCAAATAGAAATAGCATCGGATATACTGATCGTAAGATGGCCACTTCAACGTATTTTGTCGATTCAATTGCGTCAGTATCTATTAACACAAGTTCCTTTTCATGCTTCTGATATTTACGCGCGAACACTAACTATGACAATACATTGAGTGTTAATATTTTTACCTCAGGTACGGGGTCCCAACCCGTCTGCCTGAGCAAGCCGGAGCCTGCATACGCCACTAAATCCGCGGTGGCGCTAAGCGGTTTGGTGAGCGCCCCCAGCAAGCCGCGGCGTAGCGCTGCTGCACCGCTCTCAGTCTCACCCACTGCGACACCCACTAGTGGGTGATGCGCTAGACCGCCTACAGCACCTATGGAACACAAAGATCTTTAATTATTGATTACAAGAGTAAAATGAGTTTAAAACTGTGAAGTACCAAATATAGAACAGCCTTAAGTTAGTTAGGCTTCATGCCAAAGGGTCGGCGCAACATGTCTTTTTCATTCCACTTCATCTCGTAAGTAACATTGTATACAGTCACTATTATGAATTATTAAGAATAATAAAATAATCACACAGCAATAACTTTACCAAGTATATTAATGGCGAAGTTGGTGATGCCTGCCATGAGACCAGCGACAAAGCTTGGAGGTGGCCGCCTTCTTGCCGCTGCAGCTCGTCTCGCATGCTCTTCATCACCAGCCAACAGATCGAGATTCCTGGCCAGTGACCCCGCCCACGCACTCAGGGAACGGAGGAGGGCGGCCGCTGCAGCAGAGGCCACGCCCCTCACGCCACCAGTGGCTCCACCCAATCGAGCCGCTAGCGCTCCAGGTGCGCCTAGAAGTTCTAGTCCGCCGACTACCCAACCTAATTATTACAACCTTATATATTTTAGATATACCATGATTTGATTAATACAAGTTTAGAAGACGGTCGGTTTAGAATACTTTATGCGCGGTGCAATTGCCATTTATAGAGATTGGTTTGCAATTTACTATGCACAGTTAAAATAAAATAATAGCAATGACTCACCTGCTCCCAATATGGCGGCAGATAGATAGTGCACAGTGAGCGCATGCGTGAGGCGTTCGGCTGACGTCATCATGTCATGCAACTTGAACGCACTCAGTCGCAGTGGGCTCTGGTCCAAAGCTATATACATTCGCACCTAAAAATGCACATGTATTCAGTTGTCCGTTTTGTACCTAAACGTAGCATCTCAAAGTATGGATCGAATCGAATAGACAGGGTCATTAGCCAACTTTTGGCCTTAAAACGACGAGTTTTTTTTTTCAAACGTTGAACTATCAGGACTATCAATGTATTTTTACAGGATATTGAAAAAGAGTTGGCCTTTCATTTGGTATTACCTTTACGTAGACACAAAAATAATGGATCTGGTAATAACTGTACTGAAAATTACATTAAGAAAAAATTAATAGTATAGGAGTTAGAGACTTTTATAGAATGGAGGTAATATATTTTTTCAACATTCTCGATTACAAAATGTATATGAATACATTTACACTTCCGGTTATGACGAAATTTTAGTCCCTTGGCGTTGATCACCTATCTGAGTATTTCCAGGATCTAACCCAACATTATTTGCATGGGACTCACGGCAGTATGCAGCGTTAAGGTGAGATCTAAAGGATGGACGTGCAACAGGCGCAGCCGCAGCGGCTTGCTTATGGATCGCTCCTCATTTTGTATACTCGACTCGTTGGTGGCAGGGGCGGGGAGTAGCATGTGCGACATGTCAACTAACGCCTTTACGTACGCATCTTCTATGTACAACGCGAGCGTGCCGAGGCTTATCTCCACCTCCGTTAGTTCTGGAAGAAATCAAAGGTTAGAAAATCATGTTTACTACTTTTTGCGGTTATCCATAACAGTTATACTTTGAGCGATTTCACACTAGCGTATTAATACGCTTGGTTTGATCTGCGGCGCCTGCCCTAATTTAAAGATCTGTAGTGCGTACACAAACATAATATGTAGGAAGGTCCACCAGAACCGATAGTTGTCTGTTGAAGGTGTAAATCGAGCTTGTACACGCGTATACGGGTGGCAACGCTTGGTTCGAGCAAACACAATAAAATAAGGTACTACGCACCACTATACTTATGAGAGACGACTTCCCATGTATCGTGCTGCAATTTGAGAAGCAGGCGGGCAGAAGCTGCTCTAGTAGAAAATATATTTCTCTCTGCAAACATGTTCCACAGCGGCGGCCAGCGGTCCACGGCCAGGGGTTCTGCACGAGTACTCGCGACCACTGCGAAGTCGTACTGCCCAGTGTCGTATTGTAGGTTGTCGATCTGAGCGTCCGCTATTGACAGGATTGTTTTTGTTTTCTGTGGAAAAATAGAAAAGTTGAAAAATTAACATAATAGAAAAGTTTTGGCTTGTAATGAGATTGACTTGCAATAAATACCCATTGACATCATAATGCAGTTTTACAAAGTTCAGATAGTAAAATTTTATAAATAACAAGGTCCAAATTACCTTGCTATCACCCTGCACAAGCAGTACAGTGCGGTCAAGGTGCAGCGCCAGCAGCGGCGAGACGTCACAAGCGGCTGACACATCCACTGCTATGCCGGCGACCACGCATCGGAAACGTTCGCAGTCCGCCCAGAGATCATCCAATTCCCCAACCACTGTTTAAAGTTAAACTTTTTTATTACAACACAAAGAAATAATAGAGCTTTTTATTGTTGCTTAAATTTTCAAAATCGGTTTAGTTTTTAAATAAAGAATCTGAACTACAACTTTGAAAATATCATTAAAACGATACTTTGTTAAATTTTCTTGTTAAGTTATTGGCAATACCATTTCTCATAGATAGTTGTTGAGTAAAAAAGCAGCGAGTTGCGTAAATCTCTCACCAGAAGTATGTGACGCGAAGACTTCACTTGTGGTATGAATCATTTTACTTTGACAGTCTGCGCCATAAATATTGCCAGCGGTGAAATCTATGCCTAGAATAAATGTTACTAGGTATTAATTGGGCAAGGATTTTTTTTGTTAAACATTTGCTATTAAAATAATTCCATATTTCAATCAATATTAAACACGATCTAAATATCTAATGATCGATGCTGCTTAGCTTATTCAAAAATTTACATACCTAAAGCTCTAGTAGGATCCACAAACATGGTGACTGTTTCGCCACCTCTTTTGATCATCTTTTCGACGGACTGGGCAAACTTAAAGGTAATGTTTTCTTCCTCCGACGTGCTGCCAGAATCTTCTAGTTTCGGAGTCGATGTCCCTGCTTTAATGGGGTCTTCTAACCGGACGCCTGATGACTGGGCGGCGCTTGCACTGAACACTGCGACAATATAAAAATAGTCAACTATAAGAAAATTGAGTACAGAATCCATAGGTATATAGTATCGAATATACGAATGATAACTTCAGCTTGAATTTTGTCTACAGCAGAAAATATAACATAATGACTAACATATGACAGACTATGTCTGAGAGAGCAAGAAAACTTACGCTTGCAATCTGCACCGGTACGTTCCAGACAAACGGATGACGATGGTTCGGACTTAAATGGCTGAAATACAAATATATTAATTATTAACAGGACATTCCTAAACATAGAGTATTGTTTAAAAAAATATGTGCAGAAATATGGGTTATGGATTTCATGTAAATGATACAGCGTCTTTTTTTCCGCACATAAAACCTTAATATATTTATATAAATTACAAAGCTAAAAAGTGACTAGTACCTTTGCCTCAAAAGCGCCTAATAATCGTTTCCTGATGTCACTCGCCGATATGTCGTTCTAAAACAGTCCAAGCATGTTAGATTACATATTATTAAAAAAATTAAGCAAATTCTTCATGTTACGTACATGATCAACATCCTGTAGCTCGATTAGCGTAGAATGCGGATGCGTGCGTATGCGCAGCTTGATGGTGACGCCGCCGTAGTATTGCATTAGCTGTTCCCCGTCCACAGCAATCACAGGTGGGCACCAGTCTGCGTCCACTTCTACTCGGACAGGTAAATATAGTTTTTTAAGTCAAATTTTATCACAGAATGATTTTGATAACCCAGCATGGCCTTAATTTCATATTGATGAGTGCCTGAGGAGTTGACTTCGGAAAATCGTTACTATGAATGAATCTTTTTGGTTGAAGGAGATTTTTTTACTCTAAATTTGTACGCTCACAATGAAGGATATTGGTACCTTTCCCTTTGGAGAACGTGAGATATGATGAGGACACAGATGCTGGCGGCATCGCCTCGGGCGGATAGCGGGCGCAATGCGACGGCGTGGAGTAGTGTACCGCAGAGTTGGGATGCACTGTGCACCACCAACGAGTGCCCAAGCATTCTGTTATCGGCTGCAAACCGTAGTGTTGTATTATTTAGTATTACTTTTATAAGTTATTCTTTAATTCGAGTTACAACATGGACATTTCAAGTGTTGCTAATGGTAATGTAAAAGTTATTTACCTTATAATTACTATAAAACTGACAGTTGAAAAAATTACACTGGTATAATGTTCAAATTATTTTGTTTCTTATAAAAAAAAATGAAATCATCTAGAGTTCAAACAATTTTGTGAAGTTTTCTTTTAATTTAGTAGGCACTGTACTTATAAACACTATTACAAGTAGATAGAATTACTATGATATCGACGATATCGGTATACGTACGTCTACGCGCGAAGTGGAAGGTTCGTCAGGCGTGTGTACGGGCTCAGCAACTTGAAGCGTGAGTCTCGTGTGATTGTGGATGAGGAACTGTGGGCACGGGTCGTGCGCGATGACTATCATCCACCGGTTGTCATGCCTTATTTGAGTTACTACGATCGGGATCTAAGGGGAACAGTACTGTGAGGACTATGTCATAAGGGAAAGCGATTCTTACATTTACATGTTGTAAATTATATTTTCTTATCAAATAAATATGCTAAAAAGCTTAAAAGATTTCATAAAAAGAAAACGAAGCGACGTTTCTGAATTTATAGTTTAAAAAAAATGCAGTGAACAGATTGAAATATAATTCTGAAAACTACAGAACCATCAGACTAGCGGATTTCCCGCAACGCGCCGATCGTAAGGGCGTCGCAACGTATAAATTTTACAACAAGGTACTAGTTCAAACGGCTGACAAACAACAAACTCCGCTAGTGTGAAAGAACTCTAAAAATACTTATTTTTGCAATGTAAAATTAATTTGAATTTGTATACGTAATACTTACCGAAACCTGGTCAGAATTAACAAGCGCAATGGCTCTCCTAAGCGGTGGTTCACCCAATCGTACGGGAACAGGCGCTCGGCCCTGGTACTGGCTAGCGGGTAGTGAGAGACACAAGTAGGTACGCAGTTCGGTCGGGTCGCAGCCCCGCCAGCGACCGCGCAACCAGAACCGACATAATGATGTGCCGTGGTCACTGCGACAAAAATTGTTTTTTTCAATCCGCAAAAAATATCAAATTAAACTTTAAGCTACAAAACATCGTAATGCGCAAATCAGTTACAAAAATGCAAGAACACATTGTTTTGAGCATACTGAATACTGTATTTCCTATGATGTATTGTCCTACTTTTTTGTAGTCAGTTTAAAATGATAGATGACTAAATTAATATTCCAAGGATTGTACAAATAAATAAAAAGCCAACATGCAATTGAATTGAGAATAAAAGAAACTGAATTTATAGGACTAACCTTCCTTCTTTAGTTGGCGGTACCACTTTAAAAGATTTAGGACGCAACAAAGTATTATCGTCCATATGGTTTGGTACTGCGATTGCCGCGACCTGGAAAAATATTTTTCACGTAAAAGTTTAAATTTAATAATAATAAATATTAATGAGCTTCCTAGTTGTTCTTATCTTACCAAAACTTCCGTGCCGAGCCTATTTATAAGTATGTATGAGGTTGACACACCGAGCACGTTGATCTGCTCCTTGATTTCGTAATACAACGTCAGAAGCGCCACCTGGGAAACATTATAATACAAAATACATCCCCATATTTCCAAGGTATTTTACGCATTTTTGGAGTGACTGAATTACATTATGAAGGTGTAATAAACCTCTAAAAAATATATAGGTACTATAGTGTGAGAATATTTTTTAACGAAAACGCTGAGCGTACTGGACGCCATGTTGCTCTTCTGTCGTGCCATCAGTTCGGTATGGAAACAAATGTTCAAGTTCATTTGTTTGTTATGTAGTTGACAATGAGATCGCTTTGTTTTCAGCCTTATTATTTCATAGTGTTTTAATACAGTTTCATATTACCTTTAGGTTGCACAATATGGAGAAGTTAGCGGCGTGGTCGAGCGCGACTTGTCCCGGCGGCAGCATGCCATAGCGGCCCGGCTCCTCAGTTGCCACCTGCAGCTGACAACTTACAAAGGTCTCGCGTCCCATCTCTATTGACATGAAGAACGGTTTCTGAAACAATGCCAATAATAAAATCTGAATGTTCATAAGAGTAAATAAATAAAGAATATATTATTGAAAAACCAAAACCCGCTTGTACATGCCTTGTAAATAGAAAGCAAGTAGTGCTACGAATGAGTGAGATATTTTTTCTTAGTTTCGACGGTTGGTCTAAAAACATATATGGCTTTTTATCTGAGGCCTTATTGATACTCGAAATAAGTGAAGCTTTATGAAATAACAGAACAATAAAACTACCTTGATTATAGCTGAAGGCGGAGAGAGAGCCGATCCAGGTTCCAGTTTGCAGAGAGGAGCGGCGTCGTACGCTCTAAGTGTCAGAGATATAGGCGTGGCGTTGCACAGTAAGACAATCGGAGAGAGCAGGATCTCTAAACTGCAGCCGCCGCCGGCTCGCACAGCTTGGTAACGAACCTAAGAATAAAGTGTCACGTTTCAATTCCCTATAGACACCTAATATGGAATCTTAAGGTAGTCAAACTAAATCTATGTTCTTGTTATATTACTACGTATATTTGGTATGCAGAAGAAAATAAAATTCACTTACGGTGACGTCACACCGCGGCTGCAGGGATGCGGGCTGCCACTCACCGCCCCAATGCTTCGACACCAAAGAGTACGGCCACAAAGAGTTCGCATTACGTGATGAGCGTTCCAACCTGATACATGAATTTCGTTTAGACTCCAGGATGACAATAATAGGACCTAGATCAGTTAACTCGAGTTTCTTTAAATAGCTTTATACGTAATAATCTGGATATTTCATCAAATCTGTGACTGAATAAAGGCACTTATATCAAAGTTTAACTTCAATGGAAGAAAATGAGCGGTAACTACTTTATGAAATGCAATGTCGGTGGGACATTCAGGGCAATATAAAAGTAGATGTGACTAACCACTGCATAACGTCCTTGATGACGTCATCGATGTTCATGACGGGCGTACGCTTGTCAAATACTGAGGTGTCAGTTACGCCGTAGTGCAGAGGGACGGCCTCTCGAGTCACCGGGCATTCTATATTCCTGAGGAGATGCGTACATACATATAAATGACACCTTTTTAACGTATACCTGTATACATTTCCCAAGTTAGTATATGTTTCTACATGATAGACACATACCCAGAGTAAATAAATTAGATTTAAGTAATGTTAATGCAAAATACGGAAAACTGTTGATAGATAAATAAAGCACTTACTGGTATGAATTAATGCTATAAAATAATGAGAAAAATTTATAAATTGTATACGCGTATATGCACCTATATGAATTCGTAACTTCTATGGCTTTAATTTTATAGACAATACTAGCGACCCGCCCCGGCTTCGCACGGGTGCATTGCTGATACTAAAATTATACATATAAACCTTCCTCTTGAATCACTCTATCTATTAAAAAAAACCGCATCAAAATCCGTTGCGTAGTTTCAAAGATTTAAGCATACAAAGGGACATAGGGACAGAGCAAGCGACTTTGTTTTATACTATGTAGTGATATTGGCGCACGTAGTATAGCACGTAGTAACTTAGTATGATATAGTAGGTACCTGTATTGGAAAGACAGACTGTGTCTCGCGGCAGTCGTGCCGGGAGCCTGTAAGTGCGTGCTGGATCCGCGGCCCGGTGTCGTCTGCAACATCGGTGGCATCCGCTGTTGTACCGGCGTCAAGTCTTCACTTGTCGTTGTCATTGCCTCAGTTACTATTAGCACCTAGTCACAAACCATTATCATCAGCTTAATAAATTCCAACTATATTGTAGTCCGCGTTCAATCGAACCGAAATCGAGGCCTGTGCCTTGCGATAATAAGGCTGATAATGCTTTTTGGTAGAATTAAAAAAATACCAGTGTTTCTGCTTGCAAAAAAATCATATGTGTAAGAAGTACTTACGTCAGTATCAAGAGGGAGGTGTGAGTGTAGTACGTAAAGCGGCCAGAGGGTCGCCAGGATGCGGCCGTCAGCTCGACCACGTACGACGCGGCACCATATCGACACGAACTGGCTTTCACCCTCAGTTGGCACTAAGAAATTATATTACAGAGTAAGAGGAGAAGAAAATTTTTCTCACTAATACTAATAAAACAAAAGACTATGTTGTTTGCCTAATGGCGCTAATCTCGTAAAGAAATGATCTATTTTGAAGAAAAACTTCAGAAGAAATATTTGTTTCATTAGTGTGAACTTACCTTTAACCAGCCATGGTACATTTTCTTTTGGACATTCTTTCAGCGGTATATCACCTGACCAGCAAGTGTTGTGTGATCTGAACTTGATCCTGCCAGAACATTGCGTAAATTAATGAAAAAATATTACAGCTATCATATCATACCTAATCAAACACTCTTTATGAATTCATGCATGACTTTTCTACTGTTTCATCTACATTACAAAAAAAAACCTATAATCACAAATAAGACAGATTGTCTTAACGAGGAACAAAAGTTTTACGCATAACTGTCAAAGCGTCTGTCAAGCATCTATTTACATAGTATACGAGTTTTGATAGTTAAAGTTCGATTCTAAGTTTGATACTATATTTAAATATTATATTTGGGTACTAAAAATCAAATAAATGTTATTACTTGAGCACCATGTCGTACTCGGCACTGCAAATGACGCTGCGGCCGACCGTCTCGGCCGCCATCTCGCCCGAACACACCGTGCGCCACTGCGGTCCCTCCATAACGCGACTTTTTACCTGGGTAGCATAATCTCTTAACTGATTATTTACTCTTGCAAGCTACTACCTGGTGACTGTACGAACAAAGAAAATTGCTGCCACCAGCAGGAGACGTATATGTGTGAAACCTCCCTCGTACTAAGATAAGCGTGTCGTCAAAAAGATGCCAAACAAATTATCCCGGAATTCAGAAGGCTAAGGGCCAGTTTCACCGGTTACGGATAGCCAGTATAATTACAAATAAATTAAAAAATGGAACAGAATTTGTATGAAATTATCTACTAGATAAACTACTGAAACTGGCAGTAAATCTATATACGTCCACATACGACGACCAGTGCTCATCACCCATCCAACCTCGACAAATCCATTGCTTTAATTAACGCTGAACAAACACGACGAATTTCAAACATTAACATTTCGTGTCATATTTTTAATCGTCTGGATTCTGGACTTAAAAAAAACGCTAATACGCTAACCTTGTATAATAAAGTAGCTCGCAGCATGTTCGCCAAAACCAGTCTGCCAGAGAGGTGCATATATCTGCTGGCTCCCATCTCTTCGACCTTCACGTGGACTACCGCCCCAATCGAAGTAAACTGCTTGTTGTTTACAGACTCGGGAGTCTCAATCTTTAGTCGCGAAGTTCCGACCACGAAAGGTATACCTGGGTGATATCAATTTAATGGCCCGTCAGGATTTACATGATTTCGAGTATATAAAAGTGCCAAATGAATTTCAAATAAATTATTATGAGTTTTTATGAAACATTACATTCAGTTGCTTATCTTGCTGTTCAAGTATTTATTTATTCATAGGATTTGTTGATTGTGAAAGAACACTTACTTGTTGACCAGTGCCAATCAGCAGTTGGTCCGGCGAGCGCTATTCGCAGTCTTTTTGAAGCTGTTGGATTGCGCCACCTAATATAGAAGAGATTTCAGAAGTTGTATTTGGATTCTGAACATCAAAGAAATTATTCGTGACTAACTATTGAACTTGGTTTTACGCGAAAACATAATCCGCGTCTCAAAGAATAATAGCTAAAAGCTTTTTCTTTTTATATTATTTTGTCATTCAGGTGTTCTACTGAGAGATTTCATCAGATCAGTTCACTAAATACGAGGTTGGATTCACAAAATCAACATGATCACAGTTGGACCGTTGATAAAATCTAAAGGAATTACGAATGAGATAATGAGATTTTTTTCTGTATCAAAGAATTCTCACCTGTATGCAAGCCTCGCACCGGGCCCGAGCGGCACGACCTCATCCGTATCCTCTTGACCAATCCTCATAGCAGAGGCGCAACTGTTGTGTATCCACAAAGACACGCGGCCCTCGAGTGCTAAGGCCGTCGCCGCGGCTATCTCGTGCTTACTGCGTTTTTTTTCGAGCTGCACCTCCAGGTTGCGGGGCGGTAATTCACGGAAACACTGCCAATTTAGAATTAAACGAATAATGTTCTACTCAATAACATTTTAAAAAGTGCTCTTGATAGATCAGTATGTAAGAGGTAGTTTTACTTTTTCTACAATTAAAAAGTTGAATAATTATATAAAAAAAATTCTCACCCATCCAGAAAATTTCAGTAAAGCCTGTCTTTGTAAGAGCTTACGTACTAAAAGAAAATTCTATGCAAAATTTCGGAAATTTCGGAAATTTAATGTTGGATGATTGATCTTTATCTTTATGCACATAGACATCAAACATGGGATGAGTGGACATTGCTATAAAAATTTTAACTTAACTTTCTTGACGGCAGTGTGAGTATTGGGTTCCTGGTTACATTTCAACTGACCTCATCGTAGGCGACCTTCCAATCATTCCAAAGAGCCTGTAAGGTTCGTAGCCTCGCCACTTGTAGCGCAATGTGAATGACAGTCGTCATGACGCGGCAACGTGAGCTCGTCAGCATATCGTTGTTGGCCGACATGCCACTCTGTACCCGGAACTCTTGCATGATTTGCTCCATCGTCCCTGTTGCGCAGTCCACCATGTCGGTACTGGCACAACAATTCGTAATATTAATAACTGTTATATGTATTTCTGTATTTCGTTGTAAACATGAATCTTTTAAGTGCATCCTAAATGTAATCTTACATGTCTTATAAGCATATTTTACTTGTAAAATATTACCTACCTTATACTGGCGCACGAACATGTTAAATTTGTGAAGACTTATAACTTACGATATATTGGTATCCATAACGAGAAGCGTGCCGGCGGGCGAGTTGACGTGCGCGTACGCAGCAGTATTGCTGACGGTGAGACTGAGCACACGATGTGTGCGCATCAACGGCTTGGACACGTAGTAGCCCTCCAGGAATGACGCGTGGCTGAAACGTAGGTTACTTTTTGTTTTTTTTTTTTAAGAACCGATAGTTTTAGTCTGTCAGTAATTTAGAAGACACACATAAATGGTACAGCATGGGACAGAAAATTGGTACGTCACCTGCTTATGGAGGGCAGCGAGTTGTGCGCGTGCACTTGCAAACGTGCGAGTCTTACGGCGACTTTGATTCGCGGCAACAGACGCGGCGCGAAGTACGAGTCAACGCGCAACACTCCCAACAGTTGTTCAGCTGACACCCCCGTCCTTACTCTTGAATCATCGACAAATTGAGGTTCATCCAATACCTACAAAAAGTTCAAGACACACTCTAAACCGCGCATCAAGTTACTAAATACATTTTGTTTATAATAAATTAACTCTTCTATAACCAAAAAGGTAACACTAGAAGTGTTGAAGTGGCATATTTTTGCTGTTTTGTGCTAGGATTATTAAACATTAATCATTATTCAGTGATCGATAGAATAAGGCTACTGCTCAGAATGCTAAACGAGTTTACGTACGATCCATTCTTCATTACATTCAACATCTACAAAATCTTGCCACTAGAGCTAAAACTTACCAACGGATCAGTCTTCGGTACGAATTTATTCATATCGAACTCGTAGTTCGGCATTTCTGGATCAGGTTCCGTGTACACGCGGAAGCGCCACATTATTGCGAACACGGTTTCTATTCAAAAAACATAATCTTAATACCTATATAAAATTACGTGTCACGTTGTTTGTTTGTGATGGTCTTCTAACTAGCCGGTCTTAATCTTTGCATACCGAGTGCAGTTTGCCGATCTATGTCAGTTTCATAATATTAATACAATTTCATGAAACACATAACAAGAAGTTGTTACCTGGTGGTTTAACAAAAAGACGTAGCTCCTTGGGTTCCCCAGTAGGCAGTTTGAAGAACGTGTGAGCCTCCCACCTCACCAACATCGAGTTATACAACTCTAATACGCAGTCTACCTCCTTGTCCTGGTTAATTTAACAAAATATTTCAATTAGGTATATGATATAAATTTTGCCTTATGACTTTTGCAACTTAATCCACATGGACTTAAGATATTAGGAAATGCATATTTTAATCATTCGGGAAGGAAATAGATCCAAAAAACAAACCGTGAGAATCATGTATAAATTATATACCTAACTCTTCCTCAGGAATTCTTATGTAAATATATTGGTTCATCGCGTGACAATACGTTTGCTATCAAAAAAAGTATAATATTTGAGTGTAACACGAGGACTTTGTTTTTTAATGTAGAGGTATACAGTTTCATACTTCTCAAAAGTTCTGCTAAACTCTTCGGACCGATCTTCGGACTCATACGCTAGTGTTGAGCATAAGTTGATAACATAATTTTGCACTTTAAATTAAGAACACTGATCCAATCCAAATCTGAATAAGAAAATCCTTTTGTTTCTAGTAACAATGAACATTCGACTGACGATGCCAATATTTTTACTTTAAGTACAGACGAAGTTTCGTAGAATTATATCATACCTGTCCAGGCAAGGGAAAAGCGACGACTCTCGTAATGGCTCTCGGGTGTGGGTAGCGCCAAGACACTGCGTTTCCATAGAGTATCACTTGGTACGCCATTGGGAACTGACCTCCGCTTAAGATTTTGAATGCACCGCTCCTGTGTAATTAAATATTTTATTTACCAAGTTTTTTGATTGAGAGCGACATAAGTAATGCGTAGTCATTTCAAATGAATAATAAATATAAATCTGTTGAATATATGTAAATAGTAAATAGTGTATAATAAATGTAATAAGTGTTGTGTGTAAATAGTGCATAATAAATAGTGTTGAATTTTTGTAATCAATATATCAAAAAATAATCAAGATAATCTTCTTATAGAATCCTCATAGAATAGCTAATATAAGAAGAATAACATTACCTTAGGTCATCTTTGTAAAAGTGATCAGATGATTCGTCATCAATGAATACAGGCGAGGGACGCCGCCCGAAGGTTTGCATGGAAGGAGTAGAGGACGATAGACGTGGTAAAACACTTGGCGGATGTGTATTTGTCGGCATTTCCGAGCTGACCGCGGTTGCTTGCGTTTGCTATTGAATAAAAACTTTTTTAACAACGCTGTTAGTAACATACATATGTATTATGAAAGACTGGATCCAAGTTTGGATTTGCTGGCAATCATTTTTTGTATTACATATTTTTTTATTTTTTTTTACCTATAATTTTTATAATGTTTGTATTTCCAAATTATGATCTTTGTATGGATTGAAATAAATGATAAATAAAAAATAAATAAAACTTACCGCGCGATTCTGAATTAATTCTTTAAACGCTTTTTGCAACCGGCTATAGGTAGCAAGCTCCGTAGGTCTGACATCAATAGTGACGTCATCAAGCTCGATATTAATTTTCACGGTTGGCTCGTGTGCTGATATTCCTCCTTCTGCACGTCGCCATGCCTCCCAAAGTGCTTGTAGCTCCATGCTAAGATTTTTTTTTAAAGAAAATTTGCGAATTACGTAAATACTATTAATCAACTAGTTATTTTATTTATTCTTATTACTGGGTAACTAACAACGTACAATTTAAAAAAAAAACAATCTTATGAAACTCAACATCAAAATCGCTCATTTTTTAATTAAACATTTTTTTTAATTAGGACAATCCCTAAAACACCTACAGAAACATAAAATCATGAGGTTTACGAATCATGAAGTCGAATTAAAACCATAAATAATAGAAAATAATCTTGTTAACAATTACGTTAACAAATTGTGAAAAATATACAGACAGTACAAGTGAGCATACCCAATAATTAGTGGCTGTAGTACGACGTGGCGGCGGTCGCCGGGCGGGCCCGTTGCTACCAATAACGCAGTGACTAGTCCCCGTGCATTCAGTCTCTCTGGCCGAGCGCTAGCCGATATCTGTAGGGAAGCACTGTCCCATCCGATGTTACCCTCGTACCCGCTGACGCTGATCTGACTCGTATGTATTGTAACACTCTCCATGCCTTCGCGTACTGCAAATATTTGGGTGATAAGTACCTACTCACTAACAGGCAAAGATTATTGCTCTTATAAATGTGACATTGATTCGATTCGACATTTCGTAGGAGAACTCTCTTGCTCTTCTATAGCATGGAAATTTTTAGAGGCTTATATGGGTACGCGAAGTACTCTCGAGACGCGGGAGAAACAGACACAAACACTGAGACCTCTTTATACACCCCAAAAACAGAATATTCCTTGTTGTGCAGACGGGCAGAATTAATCTCTATTTCTCTTGGTCAAGGCACCACCCATGCATGGTTGCATAAATTTCGCAAATTATTTTTTACTGTATGTGATGTGATGTAACAATGTTCTTATGTATGAAAAATAAATAAAGGGGTTTGGGTTTGTAAACACTCAAACATTAATTAGCAGAAAAACTTACTCAATTTGTTCTTAAGTTTGTACAAGATGGGAGTGTCAGCTTCCTGCACCATCGGGCGGAATAGACGTTGTCTCAACTGTAAGTTGTAATGTTAATATAAATACTGAGCAAAATCCTCAATATGTTTAGTAATTGCAATGTTAGTATGGACTTTAAAAAAACTTGTAAAATTTACGTCACAATTACACACGCCCATACGGCTGTCATTGAATATAGCGTTTTGGTGAGAGGGACAAGTACACTTGTTTAAAATTGTTATATCTCGTTTGTTTTTCTACTGATTTCGATATTTTTTCACAGTTAGTATTCTATTTTTGTATATTTATTGATAAACTAGTTAGATTGCAAATATTTTTTTCATGCATATTCCCTATTGTAACAACAACTGCTACTGACTAGCACATCGAATGCTTTATTTTAAATGCCGGTCGGTTTATGCGTTATATACCTTGGGCTGTTGTGGAAGTTTCTAAAATCCACGAAGCGATTTCCGCCCACCATTGGAATCGAACTTGAGGCTCCTTGCACTGCATTCGCGTGTACGTTCACCATAATGGAGTGTTTTGAAAAGAGGTCCTAAGTGAATATTAGTTATTGTCAAATCAAATGTAACTTACCAGATCGTATATGCCAGTGACTCTACGAAGCTTGTCCTTAGATAGGTCTAACTGCACGGGTTTCTCGATGTCAAGGCGCATGGTGCCACGAGAGCTCGTACTGGACGGGTTAGACATACCTACAAATTACAAGCATTATATACCTTTATAAATATCGAATTTAAAAAGCCTAGGCACAGACGCCAGCATATCAAGCTACCCGAAACTAACAAATGTTCTTAATCAACTTTGAATCACACGCTTCAGCGATAAAGTTGAATATAATTAAGGATATTTGACAGATTGTAGTAGCTTGATGTGCTGACGTCCGTACATTTAGTGTCTGCACAGAATATGTTAAAAACCTATAGGCATATGATTTATTAGAATATATAGTCAGTAGACTCTAATCCTATGAAGAATAAATAGCTATATTGTTGCGTGCATCAGTCTAGAGTGGGTTTTAAATGGGAACACCGGTTTTCTCCAAGTTTAGTATTTAACCTATACAATATTTTAAGAAAAGTATAATAACGACCTTCCTTTTACTAGGAAATAACATATATAGCATAAAATCTACTTACTTGATATGGGTGCGACCACTTTGAAAGTGGCAAGCGCGGGCGGTATGTCGGAGACCGGGTCGGGCACGCCCTTCGCCGTTGATATTAGTACCATGCGATAACTGTTCGGAGTGCCGCCCATGCCCAGTGCCACCCACGCATTAAACAGAGATAGCTGTGGAGTTTCATTTAAATAATTATACATTAATTTTCATGAACGATGGATGGACTGAGTGAAAGATGATCTTGCTGGAAAGAATGTCATTTGTGAGATGACGTCAGACAAAGAAGACTCCAAGTAAAATTTAAAGAAGGTAAGGGGATGCGGATGATACACTAATTTTCAGTTAAGACATTAAAGCGACGGACTATTTATTCTAGTGGTCGCAAGCCTGATCTCCAATTCACTTTTCACTTTTAAGAAAGAAATTAAATTCAAGAAGAGCTACCGTGGCCTGAAATGGATCTGGACGATATTATTTACATGTTTTATGTTATGTACATATATTATGATTTTGTATGTCTCTACTAGACCACGGGACTACAGAGTTCCGGATTTTTAGAAGGCGAACGTGGGGCCGAAGCCAACACGCTGAAGCCCTTTTGAGACAACTTTATTGTATGTAATGGTGACACAAAACCGACGATTGTCCCTGTATACACTATAGGTATTATGATTATTATTAAAGATGCTAGATATTATGTAACAAAGCTTATTTCAGTTCAAATAAATACCTGTAGTGTTTTCTGTGTCTTCCGTTTCCAGTAGTAGATGTTCGGCTGATACATGGTGATTTGTGCGAGAGGCACGTTACCCGCAATGCGACGCGCTTGTGCTTTCGTCGTCTGTATATAGATCGGGAACAAGGTGCGGAAGAATTTTCAATTATATTGTGAATTTGTTGTTGATGATGGTTAGTGGGAACTTCGCGGAGTCAGAACTACTGCACCGTATACTATGGTTATCTGACACTGACGAATGAGCGGAGCAGTAGTAAGAGTTGAGAATGGAACAACACATATATGAAAACAAGCCGAAAGTCGTGTTAGTTTTAACATTTATATATTTTTTAAATTATGCACTTATGCATTCAGGGTAGTCAGCCAAGCCGGTGGTGTACACGTTGATGGTAAGATTAATTTAAGCAACCACTGGCTTATATTAATGATATTAGTTTCTTACACTTTCATGTCTCACATTGACTATATTAAATCGACTTGAAATCCAATGACTTTGACTTTAAAATTTAATTAATCATATTATTCAAGTGAATAATTTGAGTGTTAAAATGTAAAAGTTTGCGTTACCGTGTCTAATAGTGTCTGGCCGATATCTGCATCTCGCGCCATCTCGGTGAGGCTGCGACTCGTGATGTGGGTCATCGACTCCGGCAGTTTTTGTTCCCGTTTCTGCTCCTACCAACGCAAAGGCAATATTTTAATAACAAAAAATATCAGTATAAGTACACATTAAAAAACATTAGAATAAAGACAATTATGAAAGACCGATTTTCGTTGTGTGCATAGGACATGAAAAAATACCATGTGCATGGACATGGTTTTTTTTCAGCACGTCGTCCAGGCACAGAATCCATTGAGTGCAAGTCACAGCCCACGTCGCTCGTCATCCGCGAAACATAACTGTCACGTATGACTTTACCAAATTATAGTGACTTTAATTCGGAGAAGCAAAGTTATTTCATGTAAACTTTATATGAAACCGACCTGTGCATGCTGAGAGGTATCCGGGGTATCGACTTTCTGCGGGATCTCAACGGGTGGTCGTAGTGCTATCACCTCGGGGCTGTTATCGTCCGCTACGTACAACGATAGTTCCACTACGCCCATTGTCACAAACACTTCTAAAAACTGCGCCGGGCTTGAACTGGGAACAACAAGTTCGTTTTGAATTAATGTTATACATTGTTCCCTCTTCAATTTAAGCCGGTATATCTCATTAACGACGGTCATGCAATAGGTATATGTACTTTCTACATTCAGGTGTACAGTTGTTTCCAATATAGTAATGAGAAAAAAAGACTGCTCTGTGTCTGCGCGAATGCTTCTAAACTATGATATGTCCTACGCAGCTGGCTGATCTCCTCAGAGAAAACAGCCTAAGCCGACAATAGGTCTGGACGTCATTATTATTATTACATATATTAACAAACACGCACGATTTCGCATTTGTAGCACTAGCAAGGATTACCAAAATAGCACTCACTTCTCGACGAACCCCACGGAAAAAGACCTTCTGAGGGGCGGCGGCTCATCAGACATCTTGGTTTTGGAGGACGATGCGATCGTCTCTATACCAGAGTCACACGTCATGCGACCTGGCTCAACATAACTGGCCTTGTTGTCTGGAAGAAGTTAGTATAAAAATAAGTTAAAATATAAATATGTATATTATTTTTATTAAAAAGAATATTTATTACCAAACATTGTTTCGTCGAACGTTGCTTCGCTAGCCGAGTAAAAATCTAAATCACTCATGATGAGCGTCGCGTAAGGACAGACGCCGTGTTTGTCGATCGCATGCGTTGATCCCATATCGCTAGCGATTAAAAATAAAAACAATTAGAAAACTTATTCAAATTGACGGAATAATAATATTATATACCTATGTAGTAAAGGTTGTCGTAAAAACCATAATATTAAGTAATTATTAATTTTTATGATATTCAAATACTCAATCAACGAGATGTAAGTGAACTCTCACTCTCCATAAGGCTCAAGAACCGCAAACGTCACATGAATTGTACTAACAATATTATTTCGACCAAACATCGGTCATATAGCATAACATGTAACCTTTAACTCGGTAAAGAATATCCGGTTCAAATATGAAATATTGAGACTAGTTTACTACTTAACAGTTTAGATTAAATATAATACTAATATGAGTGTATTACATTTCATCATTTATCGCCGCAATCAGGAAATCCTTGCAGAGCTGTTCGAGCAACACGAGCTGAGCCAAGCCGAACTCGAAGCTGCAGTCCGATACGAGGTTGAACTCGATGGCTGGCCCGCTAGCCAGTACGCCGCTCATGAACAACGCGGGCGCGAGCACGCAGCATACTTCCATCCTTGGTAATAAAAATAAAATTTAGTTTGGAGCTGTTTTTTTTTATATCGACTAAGATGGATAAATAACGAGACGTGCCATCGGACTATTTCTGTAATATTTACGAGTTCTATGCTGATCCTATCAACTACAATTATTGCCATAATCTTTCTTTTTCTGCCCTTAGTGCCCTTATAAAGGCTTATTTTTATAACCTTCGTTTTAATCTCTTCCTCACTGCGGTTTTAATCTTGTTCGTTAATTAAATGAATAAATACATTTTTTTCTTATTTGTCTACTATGCGCTATCTGACGTCGTTTATATACGTTACTGTCAACCACCTTTGCACATAATCGTTCCCGGATTTCAATACATAGGTATAACACTTACGGATGTAATATAGGTATTATTTCCGGCATCTTAACCCGCTGGCTCCATTTCAAAGCAGGGTTTTCACTTCCCGTACCCTTATACTCTGTACTTGTCGACTGTTGAAAAAGATATCAAACATATAATCATGTAGGTACAAAAATTTAAGAAATTAAAAATTTCAATTGCATTCAAGTATGAATGTGTTAAGTTTGAAAGGAATGGAAATAAAAAGATGCAATAATATTTGGAACCTCACCTCAGCCAGTGTCATTTCTTTGAACCGCGTTGAGTGTATAGACACGCTTTTCATCACGACCTCATATTGGCGTCCTTCGAAAGCTACAGCAGACGCAAGCCAACCACCGTCTGGATTGGCATTTATTGCACGACTGGGTAACAAACAAGACAGAAATTGTTTGACATTGGTTTCACGTAAATACGGATACGGATATCGATATGCATGAATTTTGTTGACAAAAAGTTATAAGAAATAAATTTTCAATTATCACAAATTCAGAAAATGACGATAATATGCAGGCGTGATGGTAAAACTAACAATTTATTGGACTACTAACAATGGACTGCCCACATGCTAGTGGACAGTTCTGGTTTAAATTCATAATATACAATTTGGATAAATACTTATTCATTTAAATAAATGCACTTTACTGGATTAAGAAGGGAAGTATACAATTAAATACGTACCGGCAAATAGGATTCTCTGGATGCGGATTAACACTTATAGATCCAATCTGAAAAAAATATAGGAATCTAATCAAAACAATAATCAGGTATGAAGTCAGAAAATCTAAACCTTTTTTAGAAAATATAATACTAATTGAGTCTTACTAATAATAGCTACTTACAGATAAGATAATGGTGTCATCCAATTCTTTCTCCTTGTTCGACTGTTCGCCTGTAACCAGTACTCGAATACCCCCCGCAGTTAGATAAAAGTACGGCCATTGCCAAGGCGTGTCTCTGAAAGTCCGATCCATTCAAACGTTTGATCAATCATCTAAATATCGCATTGAGAAGATCATGTGTACTATATACATAACTATCAGATTCAACACCACGAATAGGACACAAAGCAAAATTAATATAAATTAAAGAAAAAGCTCCATGGGAAGAGAGTACCTCTTTTCTATCTCTGCCTTCAGCGGGCAGAACGAGCGTGGCGCCATCTGTCTGACCAGAGACATGACATTGTCCAGAATGCCCGGCTGAACCACCGCTTCTAGCGGGGCTACCGTCGCATAGACCTCCCACATGATATCATCTACTGTCTAGAATGATTAAAACAACAGTTATGTTCAAGCAGAACTCAAAATCAAGTTATTAAGAGAAACTTCAGCTCGACTCCTCAACTTCTCCTATAAATAGTTTTGATCTCGTCAAGATTACGTTCATTAGTTACGTAGGTACAGACGCCAGCAGGTCCCGAAGCGGTCAAATTTTGCCAATCGAATATTAACCTTCCGGTATTGTGTGCGAATCATAAACAATAAGCTGAATGGAACTGAAAAAGTGTGAGTAGTCTCTTAGGAGGCCGTCAGAATTGCAATTAATAATTGTGAAATTTAATATTATTAAAAATTGTGAAATATAGTATATGAAAGTAGACCTTGCTGCTAAGTAGTTATTATTATTTCCGTTAAAAATGTTATGTAACAGAATATTATTACAAAGTAAAATATATATAAACTTACATTAGTCTGTTCCAATAATTTAGGATGTAGTTCTTCTTTCCAGCTAGGAGGTAGGTTTGATACCCTACAAAAATAAACATGTTTGAGAATGCTTACACGTACATAAGTATTTAATATTTAAGGAGTTGTTCACCTATCTTCATCAATTAAAAAAATACGATCATAAATGTAACTTGAAACAATTATAATGTAAAAGGCCGTTTTGAAAGTAAACAAATCACTCACTGAGCCTGTGTAATGGTGACAGTTAGAAAATGTGCGTCTTCTTCAGCTTTGGCGGGTTCTCTAACCTCCAGCACCCTGCCAGCCAACACGCCCGCCGTCCATTCATCGTTATCATCCCTGATAACACATGCAAATTATAGTACTTAAAAAACTTATAGCTTAGTTTTTACATTTATCTACCGAGCAGACTGCAATTTATTTAAATTTATGTTTTGTAACTAGGTAAGATATGTATTTGTTAGTTTATTCATAAGCTACCTTTTAAAATGCCTTATCGATGCGGATGCCAATTTGATTTTAAGCTGGTTGTACTCTTGTTGTATATCGATGGTGCCAATGATGTCATCGATATCGAGTGCTAATTTCACGGTGTCCGTGGCCACCACTAGGGTTGCGCGGCTCACCACCCATTGGAACCAGAAGAACGTCTTTATTGGTCTTTCTGTAAATTTAACGTTCAGAAAAAAGGAATAAAATGTTTAAAAATTTAAAAAGTGTAATCTTATAAAATTACAATGAAAGTGATATTATTTAACGAAATCAAAACTATAAAAAATACTCACGTTTTTGGACAGTGCGGTCAAATATCGATATCAATTCAGAGTGAGTGTCGCTCGTATCTTCCGACATGGATGGTACTTCCTCTATTTCCGATACAGACCTATAAATGATGCAATCTTTAAGTTAAGTTTTAGTTTTAAGAATACCTTGGTAGAGAACATTAATAACTACACACTGTTTTTTTTTTTACTTATTAGTAAAGTATTATTAAGAAGTGTATGTGCACATAAATGTGATATAGTCCCTAATCCTCAGTTCCAACTTAAGCCTACTAACTACCTCCTTACTACTTTCGAACTTGTGGGAACGATATATTACGCTCGAAAACACCAGTTGGTTCATACCTTATGAGGGATTTATGCGACCCTCCCATTGAAGAAGGTCCGGCCTGCCTTGGTAGATTAATTGGCGGACGTTTCAGCAAGGTGTGAATATGAGTGAAACAGTGTAACGCTGCAGCCACAATGTGGATCTAAAAGAAATAGGTACTTAGAGTAATTAAAATGTAACCGATATCTGCCGAACAAATTTTGTTGAAAATATAATGAAACTTAAACAGCTGTTTGTAACTTTAATTCATTTACTAGTCACGCAGAAGATTCAGGAACTGATTGTGTCTGGACACCACATTCTACACAATCCAAAAATGTTGGTTCTGTCCTCCATGGTTATCAACAACAGATATAAGAATATTAGGGTTATTTTATTTATATTACGATTATTCAATTGATGATGATGATGTCCTCCTAGACGTTTCCGTCGACGGCGACATCCTGGCATATATTAGCAGCTTGATTTCGATCATGTGCTCGAATATGACTCGCGAAACCAAACTTAGCCTTGAACACGCGGTCACAAGTAGCGCAGTAAAGTTGTCCTTGCGCATTGTAGGTGTAGTTGTACGAAGGCTTGGGGCGGGATTTTCGGAGCTGGCTTTTGGCGTCGAGGTTTTCAAGTCGCCGCTGTTCATACTCTTGCACCCTCTGATGAACAGTTCTTCGCCACTCTGGTCTTTGACTAGATAGCTGTTCCCAAGAGGTTGGTGACAGGCCCACTGATTTTAGATGGCGCTTCAGTACGTCCTTGTATCGTAAATATTGTCCTCCAGACTGGCGTTTACCGGTACTGATCTCGGAGTAGAATAAGGTTTTGGGTAGTCTAGAGGACTCCATACGAACAAGGTGACCGCACCAGCGCAACTGCCCCTTCATTAAGTAGCTCTCAATACCCGATATATTTGATCGACGAAGAACCTCAGTGTTTGAAATCCGATCTTGCCAGCGAATGTGAAGAATAGCTCGGAGACATTTGAGATGGAAGATATCGAGGCGTTTAATGTCACCTTTGTATAGACACCAAGTCTCCGAGGCATACAAAAGCAAAGGTAGTATGATAGCTTTGTATACCGCTAGCTTAGTAACCAATTTGAGATCATGGGATTTCCATACACGTTGGTTAATTCAATTGAAACCGCTAGCAAGTACTAAATATTAAATATAGAAAAAATACATACACTAAAAGTGGGCAAACTGGAATCCGTGACTAAATTATGTTTGGTTAACCAGTGGTCTGGTCTTTCATGATCATTTACTTTGCAACAAAAAAAGACTTCAGAGTAATCGAACAGATAATGATTTCTTTATTACAATAAACGCTTAACACAGAAATATCTTTCACCTTAAATTTCCCGTTACATACAAAAACTATACATTGATTTTTTTGTAGTATTTTTCTCCTAAATTCTTCCTATTTTAATCAATGCTGTGTTATGCATATAACTTGTTAAATTTAATAAAGAATATTTTGCGTCTTTAGTTGCTTATACACCGATAAATGTACTGAAAAAAATATCTAAACAATATAGAACAATTGAAGGCCGCGGTAAGCGGACGTCCGTGCGAATTTAAGTTTTAGACCTAAATCGAAAGTAGTATTTATGCGTAGATACTATTCTAATTTTTCACTTTTTAGTGCAGTGTTATAAATGTTTGGTTATGTTGTTTGTTGTTTCCATTATATCTTTAAAAATACATGTTTAATGTTATTATGCACGTTGTCTTATTATTCGCTGAATACCACGCCACGTCACTGGGGACAATCAGAGTGGGGATGCGTTAGAAGAAATCGCATTTCAGAAATGTTTAAAACATTACTTGTATAATAATCGACAGAGTACCTCGATAATGATCGGTCATTCACCGTGGCTCAAATGTTCCGTAAGGAAGGCAAGTTTAAAGCGATCGCTAGCTCGATAGCAAGCGGGCTGCTCGCAGGAGGACTTGCCAACTGCAAACGAAATACAATCATAAACAAAACATGAACTAATCACTTGCCTTCCTTACTGCTACACATACTATGAATGAACTATCTATTTAAGTAAGCTGTTTCTTCAAGCGTCCCCACATCTGATTCCAAAAACATTCACGTCACTTCGACTTACAAATAGGAACTTTAACGACAAGAACCGAACAGAAGAGAATGCATTATTCACCACCGCTTATATAATCTAAAAGACGTGAACTTACTGTGCCATTTACTGATACCAATTTTTACCCTTTGTTTTACAGACAAACGTCATTAAAAGTTAATTAAAACTAAACACTGAATGGGAAACACCAAAAATTTGGAACACCTTTAAAGCGCTAAGCGATGTTGGATACTCATTAACAGAGTGAAATTAAGTATGAAATATGTGTTTGTGTAGCGGCGGACTTTTAGTGAAGTCCTCGGTAATATCTAACGTGAAGCACGAATGCCTCCGATGATTTTGTTTCTGATGCCCAATAATAGTAACAGAGCAGTTCTTTTGGTCACGGTATATGCGATGTAGCTATGAAAAGGACTGTCCCACTTAGGCAGGGCATTTTTAAATACATATAGACCTAAAGACCAGGCGATGTTGTCACTGAATATGTGAGCATCCTGTAGTTTGTCGTTCGTCTTACCTACACAACACCGTAAAAGTTGTTAGCAAATTACAAGAATCCTAGTTTGTGTTAAGAAAAATGACAGGGTTAAACAAAGTATTCGGGATGGAATATGTTACCTGGTCTTGTTCCAGACGGATGATAATGGGCGGTGTGTCGGCATGAACGTGCACGCCCAGCGACACTATCGGCCCCTCAGTTATGGTCACCACCTCGGCAGTAGTGTCCTCCGGCAGATCAGATATCAGCGATGACTATAAACAAATGTAACGTCATAGTAAAACAAATAACATACACGGAAACCAATTAGCCGGAAAATAATTGGGACACTTACATCAGCCGATTTCTTTTTTCTGAAAAAGAACATAATACATTGTTGAGACTCGTAAATGGATTAAAAAATATAATAAAAATCAATGTGTTCATCTTTTTACGTAGGTACTAAACAATTTAGAAAATGCCTTACCTTCCTGCTGGACCACGTATGAATTCCTTTAAAGTAGTTGGTTTAAACTCTCCTCCGCTAGTAAAATACTTTGTTTTCTGTAAACATATATACGATCATCAATTTGCTTTACTATACAATAACTAAAGCGCGAAAGCAAAGCTAAAATTAAATAAAATTAGCACTGATATGGATGATGCTAGTTTTATATATTTGAAAACCCATGCTTTCTTTTCAGATTCGTTACGCTTCAGAATAGCGCTACGAAAGTAGAGAGCCACAAGGAATTCAACCATAACTTAATTTACTACTAAGCGCACCTTCTCTTCAACAGCGACCGCGGGAGACTTTTTCGTGTCCTTCCTGGATATTGTCTTGTACTGCACCGACTTGGTCACTACTGATATTGTGACGGTAGTAGAAACCAGTTCCAGTACGGTTTTGGGCGCGGCTATCTTGGT
The DNA here is from genome assembly GCA_958496145.1 of Heliothis peltigera. NCBI lineage: Eukaryota > Metazoa > Arthropoda > Insecta > Lepidoptera > Noctuidae > Heliothis > Heliothis peltigera. The sequence goes on along the minus strand of OY292321.1, from coordinate 9,143,008 downwards.
CGATCTGAGCTTGGACTTAAGGCCAGCCTGACCCGATTTCTCTTGTCCCGCCATTTCGGAGGACGCGGGAGGCGCGCAAACTTCTAGCGTGTTACATGATACATCCGAAAGGGAAAGTTTCCAAGGAAATGAATCTGACTGGATCCCTGAAACTACACGTAAATTTTATAGTCCACTATTTTTAGGCAAACTATGGATCTCTTGATGGAAGGATAGAGGACATCGCAATATTCTACGAATTATTAGCAAGAAAATTATATTGACATAAGTGCTTACCGCCTTTTACGAAAGTAGGTCCATCATGTCGTAATGCCTGCCACAGCTGTTTGGAAGCGCTACTTGAATACATTGAAAGGCGACCAAGGCTGAAAATATGAGTCTAGCTAAAAACTGTCAGGATATACTTATAGTGTAAACGAAATAAAGACTTTGTTACTTTAACCATACTATGAATATTGTAAAAGAGTTACAAAGTGTAAGATGATCGCTACCTGATAGCTAGAACCCGATGTGCGCCCGCGGCGTGTCTGTCCATAGCATCTCTGAGCGTGGCGCAGTCGATCGCAGACGCCGTGCTCATGGTCACGTAAACCAGCGCTAATCCAAACTCCACGCTAAGTAACATGCCCTTCAGTCGTTTGTACATATCCGCTAGCTTCTCAGCGGACCACCAGGTCTCCGGTTGTTGCACCTAGTAAAAAGTTTCGAACGTGACTTGAAGCTAGATCGATTACAATGCTTACATATTTATAATTTTCACACAGCACTGATTTTATGTCACTACTGTAATGGTGGGCACATACCACTGGGACTGCCAGTTTCACATCTTTCTTCTCACTGGGCTCGCTGCTCGAGCCCTGACTGCGAGAGCGCATGTGCACCAGCTCAGCGCCCCGCCCCGAATTTGAACGACTGCCACCACGCCCACTCGAGGACTACCAAAGAAAGTACCATGTCAAGAACTTATTACGACTGAGATTGCGACTGAGTTTATTTCGCTACAGATTTCCAGAGAGCTTTTAAGTCATTATAGAAGTTGGTTGGATTTCAGTGTCAAATTCAAAAATTGTATTTAGGTCTAGACGCCATTATTACTGGTATCCAATGTTGAGAAACCACGTTAAAAAATCATAAGTGAAATACAAACCGGTGGTGTTGTACGACGTCGAAACGAACTTTGAGACAGCGATGCCATGCCCTTGAGTGCAGAGACCGTTGATGCATCTGCGAAGTTCATTCATTAAAATAAATAGTCAATTTTTTTTTACCTTTAATCCACGATAAAATTGTACAAAGCTATTAAAAAATAAAATAAGATACAATATAATCTTGCCCAAAAAACATACATAATGATGTCTATTATATAGAACCTTTTATAATTATATTTAGAGAGATTCGGATTAGCAACATTTTTCGTCTCTCTCCTAACACTCACCTGATTTTGATGTAGGAAGATAAGCAAGCCAGGATATGAGCAAAGGGTCGACAGACATTGCAAAAGGTTCTGTCCACACTCCACAGTAGTCAAAAGAATTGTCCACTGGTACGATGCACCATTGCACAGCTAGGCGGAGGAACGGTCTGGAAGGTATATTCCAATTGTAGAATCCCCAACGGGAGGACAAAGTATATAAGATTTTTTTATTATTATTTCAAACGATTATACATCCTTCAAAATCAATAAAACCACGTATAAATTGGTGCTTCCAACATACTTATTATGCCCATTATTTTGTTTTTCAAGGTTTAATGAAACTTGTCTATTCAGAGTTGTTACGAGCCATTATCGATTATTTTAGCTGGTTATTTTAGCCCTACTTACGTTGTGGTCGGCGCATCAGGTGCGGACATCAGCCACGCTTGTTTCATTTCACCTGTTTCTGAAATAGACACATGTAATAAACCTTCGAGTTACAAAAAATAAGCTGTTAGGCATGCAAACATTTGAAAGGGATCATGTGGCATTTATTTTCTGTCTGTCAGTGTCATCCCTTCACGTCTCTTAAACGGTTACTATTTAGCTAGACAGGTAAGAAAGATATCAAAGCTGGTACACTAGTACACTAGATTAACTCAGTCTCATTAATAAAGCTACATTATTACCCTAACAGAGTAAAAAGAGGCTGCAGGTATAATATACTTACTGGGTTCATGCAACGCAGTGATTTTAGCAGACTGCAGCGAGACCACGTGCGTGTTTACGTTTTGTGTCAAGTAGCCGCGCATTGCATAGTCCTCCAAGGATACGTCTATAGCGACAGCATCTGTATGAAATAATTTTTTGACTATAATATTCTCATTCATAAAGCTTATTCCAAAAATTTGTTTAACCTGATTCACCGGGGTTTCAATGGCGACCCTAGGCGACTCCTTAAATAATGTTATGAAGTATTATGACTTTAATACTAACATCCATTACAAAAGAAAAAAAAGATTCAATAAACTTTGAATATGTTCTGTAGATGTGATAAAATAAGAGATTTTGGGCCAGTTTCACAGATTACGGATAGCCACTATCTACCAGATAAACTATCTGGTACTTATCAGCAACCTGTGAAACTGGCCCTTAGTAAATAATATTTTGAAACAGTTATTTGTTATTTGCTCACCTTCATCGTTCAGTGCGTCCTTGGCCAGCGTGGTGTGTTTAATAGCCACGGAGCGGCGCTCGTGTACGAGAGACATGACAATACAGTAAGCAGTCTGCAGCCGCGCAGACGACCCGTATACCTTCATCTCCTCTAAATAGCAAATTACACAAATTATCAATAATTTCTTTACAGACATTTGCACGGTACATATTCTGTTTTTTTTAATTTATTTCAACACAGGTACAGTCATAGTCAGCAAAACAAAGCCATACAAAGCCAAATGTATCAGAAATAAAATCAAAGAAACAACAACATAAACGCTGAAAAGCCTAAAGAATTAGCCTGAAACACATCTTCCAGTTCTATGACCACTCAGAGCAAATGAAGCCGGTCTATACTTACTCATTCTTAAATGATAAGAGAACACAACAAAATCTTTATTTTCGAAGAACTTCCTAAACAGTAGATGACGTGTGACGATTTTCAAATCGGCGTGTGCGCAGGGTCGCGTCACGGTGCCCGCTGAGTTGGTAAGTCGCACCCGCATCGCGCCTATTGTAATAGTTATGTGACGCCGCGCCCCCTGCCATAAAGGACCCGAGTCTTCAGGCATCTGACTGGCTGCTGAACATACTCTGCAATGTGGAAGGATAGCTGTTACTTCGGATTTGCCTATGGATGTAGGTACTATTAAGTAAATGTTTCCTAAAATTATTTATTACGATTTTGAATATAGTTTTAATAGCACTTACCTGTGAGGATACATGGGAGAAACGACGACAGCACTTGTTTTAGGCAAATCGATTTCCAATACGGCGGCTGGTGGCGAAGGTCGGTCGGACAGGCTGTGGCCCCACGGCATGACGCGAACGCGAACTCCCCTCAACTCCGCCTTCACGCGCTTTTGGGGTAAGTTCTCGCTCAACGACTCTTTTTCCTCAACCGTCAGAACTCGCTTCGGTAATTCTGAACAAAATAATAATCTTACCAAAACCAGTTTAATGTCATACATTTTTCATGAATTGTAGTTTAGATTTAAGAGTATTGGTCAAAATATGCGGATATCGCCCTTGGGTGACTTAAATTGATATCAACATTTTTTTAATTAAAATTACCTTGTGTCTTTTGCGTTTGATCTCTGTATATGGTCTTGAGAGCCGCAAGTCGATGTATCAGCCCCATACAGACTCTCAGCTCTATGGGTTCCACTGTAATGGCCATAGTGCATTCCTCTACCCAGTCACTGCGTAAAAAAGGTAGTGTTAAACAAAACAGTCATGAGGATTATGTGTTCAGTCAATTTGTACATGAATGAACATCACCAGTAATGCCTATTCATTTGATTCACTTAATAAGTAAAAACAATTACGTACCTATATTCGAAGTCCTTAGGTGGATTTTCGTAAGGGTTGGTTGAAGGATTGGGCGCAGCACGTTCGTGTATGTATTCTATATAGATTAGTGGCGCCATCTGAGCCCACAGTTCATCAACATCGTCACGATCAGCCATGTCATTGCGCGGGGAAGTCGACGGCATCTTATCCACAACGTCTTTTGAATCACCTTCTGGCACCTGGATTGAAAAAACTTTGATTCCTATTGGGAGCGTAGGACAGCAACGCCGTCTAATTTTGTAACTCAAGAAGATTTTCGCAATAAAAATATACATATAAAAAAACATTAATAATTTAACGATAAAAGCATTTTTATGAAAGTCTGTTTATTTACAGGGTAAAACTTGTGGTAACTTGGAACTGATGTGAAAGTGCTATCACTTTTATTTCTGTGGACAATAAAAAATTCCAAGAAAGAAATTCAGCTTCATCGCCATAGAATTATTAATTTGATCTCATAAACGATATCTATCTAATGATAACTTGTTAAATGATAAAGATTGCTTTTTAAGAATCATGTTTGAGATACTTCCAATCTTATTTTGTTGTACATTCACCCCAGTCTGGCTAGATGATGCTTGGAACGTCTCGTCGACGGCTTCCGCAGTCTCGACTTTTTCGCCCAAGTCTTCTTCAGGCCACGTCCATTCTTCTTGCTCTTCTGTATTGCCTTCAGTAATCTTATGCAGATACACCGTCGGTTCGAAGTTGGCCTGCATTGGAATAATAACAATTCATACATACACCTGTGCAAATTAACTGAATGCTGACATAGTAGCAATGACGACAGGGTTAAAAAAATGACATTCTAATTAGTCCTAATTAGATCAGCAAAAAATATTGAATGCATATTTTTTTTACCTGACATTCGTTTAACGAATTCAATTTTGGGAGGCTTGTAATCACCGTTAAATGTACATAAAAGTGACGTAACACAATTTGTTTTAAGCATCCAGATTTTGTACTTGGGTTTCAAGACACATAACAAAATTTGTATAAAACAGCTCTCACTAAGGAATATTCAAAGCTATAGAATATATTTAGCTTACCGAGTTATAATTTAAGTATCCACAAACGCACTTCCCATGCGACCGGACAATCAGTTCTCTTGCGCCGAATCGAACTCGTAAATATGTCGGATTACAGATTGAAGACTTGAGTGCCGCGTATCCCGCGGAAACCTCTAACACAGCACGTGATCGTTTACGATTGTTGTCTATCTCCAAAACCTGAATCGCAATAAGAGCAAATTAATTATAGTATCTATTTTCCATATGTATTTTGACTTATTTATACTGGTCGATTTTACCTTAAACACCAATGACACGTCGTCGAGATACGCGCTAAAGAATATAGGCAGTGGTGTGGCAAGGACAGGCGCCTCTTCCACGCCTGGCTCGCGGTCCGTCCACGTGGGCAGCCAAGACCACGCCCACTCTGACCAGCTCTCCGAGCGAGTAGGTTCCGCTGAGTTGGACGATGCTGAATCTTTACCGAAAAAAAATTGTTTTTTTTTTATTAATAGACTGAGCAAATAACTTGAGCTGCGTGTATTTCAAGTAAGCGAAAATTAATTTATAAGTGAGGAAAAGTATTAATCAGTAAAAAAACTTTCGCCTTTCTTGCAGGAAAGAAAGGATCTAACTCACTCAATGGAACTTGTGGCACCGATTGTTTTGGGGGAGGTGGTATTTTGGTGATTGGGCGCTCCTTAATTAGCCGCAGAAGTAGCACCAGTTGCTCGTTGGTAACGCTCCACGCCAACTTGGCAGACCGCAGCTGAATATTCAAACTTGTTGCTCGACGGGTATTTGCCGACACAAGTCGAGTTAACACTCTAGAGGGAATGAATATTGTTAGAATTTTTAATGCATTAGATTATTTTCCTGCGCATCTATTTCAATCCAATATTCTGTAAGCATTTCCATTTATATAAGTATTTCTTTAGTACCTGAGATCTAATTGACACCTGTATAGTAGTGGTTCTTGAAAGAACCTTATCTTGCCATCCCCGTCTGATCTGTCAAGGCACAGCGTCAGATCATCTAGTCGCACCAGCCTTCTAATCATCGGATGAACTTGATCAATATCTGTAAAACATTTTGTGTTAATGGTGATTTTGCTTTAGGAAACGTATAACGTACGAAAAATAGGGGCTATTTGCAACTTTTTATTACGTAATGAATATAGTATGTATATATGTCCCTAAAACTATGAAGTTTGTCAGAGATATAGAGAATACCATATCCTTCATATCAACTAACCACTTAAATTCAAATCTTTCATGAGTAAGGCTAAGAGGCTTGAGGCTGTTCATACCTGCGAAGGCAGGCTCCCAATTCGGTCCAGCGCTATTCACGGCCAGGTGTTTAACATTGAGTGACAAGACGATGTCGTCCTGCACATACTTTACGATGAGATGATGCACTCGTAGCGAAATGTTGCTCACTATGCGACGGACCAGCGCTTGCATGTAACCCGGCGGTGCTTCCACTACTTGCGCTTTTCGGCTACAAAGTTAAAATAAGATTTTAAAATAAATTCGGTTGGTTTTGAACTAGAGTAGAGAAAATTCTTTACTCAAAATAATATACATATATTTATGTAGTATAGAATTTACTAATAAGTTAAAATTTTTACCACAAAGTTTATCATTTGCGTACAAAATTTCCTCATAATTATATCGATGATCGAGAAGATCGTTTAATATTCTTTTGTCGCGGCATATTGTTTACAGACATTACGAACAAAAAAATGTGTTTACTAACACGTATTAAGGTCGCATACAAGCTAACAGGAATGGAGCAGAAATTACCTATTACGATATCTCTCGTATGGAAGAGCACCAGAAATAAATAATCAAACAGACAAGCGTTATAAAGCGTTATCCCTGGAAGTGGTAGCTCATTTGTGTTCCCTGATATAGCATAAGTTTGATACTGCTCGGCAGATAAGCAACTGTCTCATGTAGTACAAAATTAAATATTTTTTGAAAAAAAAAGGAATTAGAACAGGCAGACCCTATTATTCTAAATTTTATACGTTACAAAAAGTTACTAAATGATTTCTTGTAGAATCGTGGAATTGCTGACAGAGGATAAGCGCATTCGTTCCATTCGACTGCTCACCTGTTGTGTCTTGTTTGCCTTTCTCTCGTTTCTTTGCATAATATTACAAAACACTTAAAGCCAAAGGTTGCACATGAATAAAATATTTCTTCACCTCTTACAAAAGTATAACTTTGTCTACTTTTTATTACAAACAAAAAATACGTATAGGACGAGAAATGGATTGGAAAACCATTTCTCTATTCCTATTCAGTAATAAAACCTAATCTAAAAAAAAATATGCTTGTCGGTGACGATTCATTAATCTGACTTGTCATACAAAATCTTATATTACCTAGTAATTTAACTACCGGTGTATGCATTAATTTAAAAAGAAAATTATTTTACCTCGGTGATGGAGGTGGCGGGCTGCCGTCCGGTGAGACAGGCGGATTCAAACTTAAGACACATTCTGTAATAAACATTTTATTCTGTAACAGAAAATCTTATTGATTAGTAGTACATAATCATACTTATCATGCATTATTATATACCTATAGTGTCTATGGTGACAACAATTGGTTCAGACATGATTTTAGTCCAAGGCACTTGTATGAGCAGCTCGTGGATGCGACCGGAGACGAGTGTAAACGGCAGCGCCACCTCCTGCTGTAATACGTCCGCTTTGAGCACCAAGTTGTGCAGTGCCACGCCTCCGCCCCATAGTGATACCTGGGCCGCAACATTTTATGTTATTTTATATTTCTTATTCATTTTATATTTCCATGCTTATTGTATATAACAAGAAAAAACAAATTACCTGCGCGTCTGCAGGTTTAAAGTCTCGCACATATTTGTCCACATAGCTTAGCAGGATAGGTGTTACATATGATTCTATTTTAAACATTGTTTTTAAGTAGCCACTAAGGTATAATAATCTTCATCATGCGTTGTTTGTTTACTGGAACAAAAGTATTCAATGGTATATGGTACCTATTTATTACAATGATCAATTAGATGAATAGAATGAAATGAATAGAAAGAAACTTAAATTGAAAGGGTTGTATGAATAAAGAAATATTCTTCTATACTAGTTTTTTTTTTATTTTTTGTCTCTGCAACAAGGAATTACATAAATACACATCATAATCTTAAAATGAAGACCTAATTATTATAATTTGTTACTAACACTAATAAGGCCTATGTGGATTGGCAAGGGACATCCTGTGAACAGCACAGACGGTTGTTCCCGGTGCACCTAAATTTCTTTACCCATGTCCAATAGTAATATAATACACACACATACTAAAATATTATAATAGAATAGGTAATAAACTATTCACACTCCATGTAATTACGCCCGCTGCCTTTGCCCCGTGCCACCAGTAGACCATGTGAGTGTTACTAACGAATTTGACAAACTAGACATTAATTTGTGTATTCTATTAAATATAGGAGGCCACATCATGTATTAATTTAATACTATACATATAACAAATAGAAGTAATTTATTTTAAACATGTATAAAACAGTATAGGTCGTTATTGTCATGAAATAAATCATCAGCATCTCCCGAGCCTTTACCCAACCATGTTGGGGTTGGCTTCCAGTCTAACCGGATTCAGCTGAGTACCAGTGTTTTATATGCACTAGTTAATACATTTATAAACCAACTCTTTAGCTAAAGAAAACCTTAATAATCCTCAGACAATATTCCACAATATTCAATATTATTTAATTGACTATATTGGCCACACTCATTGCTGTCATTAGACATTTGGATAATAAACATAAAAAAGGTCTTTTATAGATATTATAACAATACATGCACATAGGGTGTGAATCTTTCTACCTTTCATGTAGGTACTTAAATTTTTTTGATTAAGGTCAGAAATATACTGACATTAGTGTTAAATTGAAGGCTGAATAATTGTTTTTCAATTCTTACTTTTTTGTTAGTAAACACCTATAGCTATATCTTGGCTATATCAATAGCCTGCCTTTATGTACCTAAGATCTCGAATGAGATAAAGATAAATTGATTCATTAACAGCAACTAGACAATTGGTGCATATAACTGCAGCTAATGCTAAAATGTGTGTGTGTTGTACAAATTTACATATTTAACATAATATATTGATTCGAAATTGATGACTTATGTGAAAAGATAAGTTTCAGTTTCCTCAAACGAATCCAGCCTCTATCCGTAATCGTAGGCTTTGATTAAAAAAATGATAATGTTTTAATTTTTACTTAGGTACAGTTTTATAATAGTAATAATATTCGTTTTCGATAACTTTTTATGATAAGGAACTGTCCACAGAACGAAATTAAAGAGTGGTACGTGGATAAATAAATAAACATGCAAAAATCGCCGGAAGTAATATACAAATAGTAATACTTACGTATTTTCAGCGATAAAGTTTATAGTGCAAAACGTTATTAGACTATTTCTTTTAGCATGAAATTTTACAGAAATTTAACTTTATTTATATACTAAGTATTTACCGTGTATTCAAAAAAGCAAAATAAACACCGCACTTCAGTTTTTTCTATCTGTGGTGAACTTCAAATTGTTACGCTGGCTGACTAGCTGTCAAATATTCTACCAAGAACATTAAAGGCACTCCAATTAGACTGGAGACAAAAGTATAACATGTTTTTTTTAATATTGAAAATAGAGAAATACTAGACAAGAAATACTTAAGTGTAAGCAAAACAGTCTATACCAGTTTTTGTCTCTACTTGCGTATCGGTTTTTATTTTGTTTTTATTGTAAGTATGCTAACGAGCCTACACCACTTTCGGCATTTATCAAGGAAAAACCTGTTTTTGTAATAAGTTATTACGTTCATGATTGTCTAGCTACTTTGATCCAAATCGGCACACAATAAAATTCTCATAAATACAAATGAATAAACAAAAACGGAATATAAAGCTAACAGCCGCTGTGGCCAATAATCAGTATAGACGCCATTATTATTGTATTCCTTGATCAGAGAACAACAAGGATATTTTTATATCGTATCTGTGGATTAAATTCAAATTGACAGATGAGAGACACGACACGATATGAAAGGTCGATGGGTCAGTAAAAATGTATTTTTACAGTAGATTTTAGTTGTCCGTCATGGTTTTTGCTCTTTACCATTAAACGCTAAAAGCTATGGTTTTGTTTGTATGCATGTAAGTCAATTTTGTTCACATTTTAAATATTCTAACTAGGTTAAAATATGTTGTCATTGTTGCAATGTTTTGTCGTATTTCCAACGATTTGTTTTGTGTTGTATTTGACAAAATATAGTTATATAATAGATTATTGCGCTGTTGGATATTACTTCTGTAATGACAAATTTACGCGTACATATTATTGAATTCGCCATGCTTGCGGGTGCGTCAACATTTGTTTTTTCCAGTTTACCTAGTTGAGAAAATGTTATCTTACCCACCAAATAGATCGGCTTAAACCAGTATGCTTGCGGTTGTTAGTTCATATTACATTACCTCCAATAACAAAGTTTAGTGATATATTATTTGTTCACACTGTTAGTTCATTTCTGGATTGAAACTAGTTTCTTATCTGAATCTTGTAGGTAAATATCCAGGGTTTCATGTCTTACATTATATTGTTATAGTTTTTAAATTGGATATGGAATAAGGGCAGAAGAGTTACCATTTATACTTATACCAAGACATTTTCTTGTGGTTTTTTAAGTACTTATAAACACTGACATAGTATCTTATAAACATGATTTTGAATAGGCAACATAATATAGGATAATTTTTGCCTCGCTTTTTGGTTGTATTAATCATGTAAAGGCTCTCCTAGGTCCCACAATATTCATACTTTGTGCCTGTGAAATGCCATAATGAAAAAAAAACTTAAGTGATGATACTTTTATTTTTTGACTTCTTTACTTCCAGTAGAAGTACTTAAAATACTTCAAATATTCTTAAGTGCATCTAAGACTATAAAGATTTGTTTTTATCTGATTTACCATACATGCAAGAGTTAATTTATATTTTTTTATAACTTTTAGTATACAAAGAAGAGATATTATATGCAAAGTTTTTAACAAATTGGTCCCTCCGCCGGACCACTTTTACATGTACCCACAATTTTATCTTTTATTTTGAGTGATGTAAAATCTAATTTCATTAAAAGAATAAACTATCCTCAATAGTAAAAATACATGTTAGATTATGATGTTTCAGTCATATGTATAAATTAAAGGCTTTAAATAATAATAAAATTATAAATAATCATTATTATTAACTACAGCAATAGAAAAAACATAACAGCAAAACAGATATGTTTGCGCTTTCTGATTTATTTCAATTATTGCTTTATTCAATACATATTTTGCATGTCATCTATCTATACCTTTATATACAGTGGTGTTGTTACTATCAAATGTTTTAGCATCATGTATACTAGAGCTGGGAAAAATTTATACCTAAGAATATTTAAATATGTAATGATTTTGTTTCAGGATGCAAAACTAACAACAGAGCAAATTCCATGTCAGCAATAATTAATTTATTTAAGTTTAACAGAGGTGTACCAAGGATATTAGTAATGCATGTACAAAACGCTCTTATCAACCTTAATGTAGCTAGGCTAGTTTGAAAATTCAAATATGATTCATATAAATGTAACAAATATTCATAGAAAGCTATGCTGAAATTGACAAATAGTTTTTACAGATATTTAGCGTTTACATGTGAGAAGGTTAACAAGGCACATGTGAGACGATTCTCGTATTTCAATTGTAAACGGAAGACATGTGGTACGGAGTGCGTGGATATAAAACTGACTGCACAGTTCCACTCGAGTCTACAATTGCGACAACACGGCCACGGGAAGAAACGGGTGAAGATCAAGATACCGCCTTTGAATTCCAATGAGTGTAAGAGACATATGCCAATGAGTGATCCATTGCAACCTTCCATTAATCATGCTAGTTATGGAGGAACATTTGACGTGTAAGTTATTTCCTCTTTGCTTTTTTACAATGTACAAGTGTACCTACACTTAAAAAAAAATTATAGAAACTCCATTGCTTAGTCTTAAGAGGGCTATCACCGAAAGTTGGCAATGTCGCAAATAGCTGTCAAATATTTATACGTTTTAATTAATTTGGCCATTTTACTATATGAAAGTAAGACATATGCTCAGGGAGCTCCCTAAAACATTGAATAGGAATTGCAATTAAAACACTAAATTTGATGTTTTTAACGTTTTACTTGTAAAAAGGCACTTGGGAAGTTTCCAACTACGTTTTTTACATATAAAACTATATCTTCTGTGTTACGATATTAATAATTGCAATTCTTATTCAATGTAAAGTAGCAACTTACTTAGCGTGAAATTACTATACATAAACTGACTTTTCTTTTTTTTCTGCAGTTCAGCAGAAAGTACTCAGGATTGGCATCGGCAAATGGATGCAGCAGCGACCTCGGCTGAGGGTAGGAGGCCACCGCTCAACATACCATCTGACTTTAGAGTGTGGGAAACTGTAGGCAATTGTCGGGAACCTAGACAAGGTACGTAATATTTCTACTATGCTTAGTAGCATAAATAAAATTTGAAAGTCGATGGATTTCTCCACCACCGAACGGGAAACATTGTCTAAAATTTTATTCCCATTTTTCGTTTGAAATTCTACCGATTTGGCATTAGTGCCTCTATTTATGTAGTCTTGAGTCATTGTTTAATGAGTGCTTGTTTCCCTAGGTCCTTCAGTCAAGTTCAAAGTGTTATCTTACAACGTGCTCGCCCAGTACCTACTAGAGTGCCACCCATACTTATATACCGACTGCTCACCGCGCGATCTCAAGTGGAAGGCCAGGTCTGCGCGCCTCTACGATGAAATCACAAACTTGGCACCTGACGTAATGGCTGCTTATATTTTCAAAATTGCTAACATTTATTGATTTCTACTTTCTGATACCCACCAAGTTACATATATGAGGTTCATTAAATTTTTAAATAATTCCCAAAAAAAGAGAATAAATCGTTTCAAGTTTTTTCATATGAGTGAAATTCTTTTTTCGGATTTCTATGATTTTCAGCACAAAATTTAACTTCAATACTTTCGTGTTTCAGATACTATGCTTCCAAGAAGTACAAGCGTCACACCTACAAAGTTTCTACTCGCAGTTCGAGCAGATAGGATACTTTGGTATATTCAAACAAAAGACGGGACACAGGCAGGACGGGTGCGCCATCTACTTCAAACAGTCCAAGTTTGAACTCAAGGATCATATTAGTGTAAGTTGCAGAAAAGCTCTTTCCCATTTCGTCCCACATTAATTTGAGCAAAAAATATTTGTTAGTATCTGTTATATTGCAATATCGTAGTTGTCGAAACCGTTGGATTTTACGTTGAAAATCTAACGCCGTTGTGAGTAATGATTTTATTAATACCTGTTTCCTCTTGAAGATCCAATTGAATGTTCAACCGTAAATAATTGCTTTCCAACTAATACTTTTGCCCCGACATCGGTATGTTATAGTCACTCGAAGGTATAGAATGCGTATCTTCTTAGAATCTATATTATACAATCTATACACATAATAGATACAGCAAACAATGTGCATGTGTTCTATCGCTTATCCTGCTACATTCGTGTCAAGTATTTGTTCATGAATAAGTCGGCCCCTATTGTCCAAATTTTCCTCAATATTTCGACAGCTTAAAATTCGATCATGATCTACAGAGATACTTAAAGAGCTATGTCCTTGCCACGTTGTCAAGAGAATAAATAAATGTAAATTGTTACAAAATAATAAAGGAAAAATCGTGATGAGGGTGAACAGGAAACCAGGTTGATCTGTTGGCCTATTTTCTTTTTACAAGTATATATAGAGGCTCATAAATGGTCAAAGGTCTTTTGTAGATCGTTGTCAAAAGAGGCGATATTATTTATATGGTGTATTATGATCAAATATTTTATTTTTGAATCTTAGTCGCGGGAAATTACAGACGCTAGAACATAAAGCTACTACAGTCAGTCAAGTTTCCGTAATAGATTTTCAACTTTATCACCGAGGCAATTAGTTCAAAGTTGATTGGAAAAATTATACAGTTTTGGGTAGCTTATGCTGGCGCCTGTACATGCCGTACGTGTTAGTTAACATAATAATATTGTTGTATACGTTGAAGCCATATGTGAAAAGTTACACATTGTCAAGAATTTTCTGTAAACATAAAGGTTCCAGATCACTTGAAACTTATAGCACTTTCAAACGCACATGCTTGGGAGTTGAGAATTTAAATATGAATGTAATCTTTATCTGCTGATGAAATATGGCGTAGATAATGCTATTGTTTTGCTACGCGTAGGTACTGGTTTTTTTTTTCAGTCAACTCAGGCTGTGCTATTTATACATATTTTTGTGTCTACGTTTAAAAGCAGGATACTAGTTAAGAGAAATACAAACAAGCAAGATGCGATCTGTCAACTTTTTTAATTTGTGCTGATTATAACGACTAGATTTAAGAGTTTTGCTTTTCCCTATATACTGTGCAGTAGGCTAACACCCTAAAAACAATAATATAAACCTTGGCGGCCTCATACAAGCGAAATGGTTTTCTGAATTCCGTTTATAGATTAAAGAAACTTAATTCAAAATACGTAAACCATGCTAGGCGTACATAGAGTATTAGGTACTATGTTCTGTATCAGTCTTCAATCAACACCTCTTTTTGCTACCCCTATGATATACTATTTCATACCTTAGCAAATTTAAAATATCGAATGTTTGTTTCATCACTATTGGTATAATAACGGCTTAAATGAAAGCTTTCCTAGTTTGGCAGATTTTATATTCGGGTAAAAGAAGTTACAACTAATGAGCGTGGCGATAAGATTATTATAAATTATAAATGACTTATAATTTACATGACAAAAAGTTTTTAATTATTGAAAACCCTCAACGCGTTTTTGTATTTCTGCACATAATAACATCGACACAACATTACCACCGGCTTGGCTACATTGCGACCGTTTATAACTATGTATTGTATGCACCAGGCTTATGCGAAATATTGCGATTGGGATATATATCTGGATTTATTCTAATATATAAAGAATGATTTTGCTGCCACTGAAAAACGGTAAATTAATGCAAATTTAATTAAAATGCTGTATGTAAACGGCCTTTACTATTGCGCTTTCCTTTCTGATTCCAAACTTGCCGATCCCTCACTTCTAGGTAAATGATCTCAAAGCAATTAGTAACGTGACTTTATATCTTTTTTGCAGGTGGAATTCTACCAACCAGAACTCCCGATTTTGAACCGAGACAATATCGGTATAATCGTAAAGTTGTTGCCTCTCGAGCTGCCGGGCTCACCCGTGGTCGTCGCTACCACACATCTCTTGTACAACCCTAAGAGGACAGACGTCAGACTAGCACAGATGCAGGTCTTCTTAGCTGAGATCGACCGTTTCGCTTATTACGATAACGGGAGAGAGTAAGTTAAAATAAAGCAACATTCATTAACGACCTTTTTTTTTAGCAGTAACTGAAGATGTTTTTTATTTTGATTATTTTTTTTTTCAGATCGGGACATCATCCTATAATAATGACGGGTGACTTGAATTCAACACCAGACAGTGCAGTTATAAAACTGTTAGATAGAGGACATGTTAGGTATGCTATAGATTTGAGCTTCCTATATTTCTAATCTACTCAAGCATCAAGGGGTCACATTTTTTTAAGATTAAGTGTAATTTACTTACTGAATCAGAATTAACTAGAAAGGCAGAAAATCATCAGTAAGGAATTTAATCCACAGCGCAAGCCCTTACCGAGACAGTTCTGACTGGAGACGCATAGGCGTGACGGACAACTGCCAACATCTCTCCGTGATCCTGAACAGGCAGCAGGGGCTTGATACTAAGTTCAGTAACATTAAGGTAAGTACCAGTATACATATAGAAGATCATCAAATTAATTCACTAAAATACTTGACCGCCTGTTTGAAGTTTCTAATTCCATTTTAATGACAAGTCATTTAGTATCAAACATCTTTATTGAAAGAAGTATCTAACCGGTTAAGATTCGCGGATAAGAATATATTATATATAAACTATACTTCCGTTGCGGCTAGAGATATAAGCTACAAATATGTAACACTGCAGGTTTATAGTATAATTTAAACTTTAGAATAATTCTACAGATATACAATTCGGAGTATTGCTTGGAAGGGCCTGAGTCGTGCGGGCAGACTTCCGCCCTCGCTGAACAGTTCAATTCGATGTTCAACAGCGGTGTCATCGGACACTCGCTCAAACTGGGCTCAGTATACAGCGCTTACAAAAGTGATGGACAGTGCGTTGCTACCACCTTCCAGGACTACTGGGTTACAGTCGACTATATTTATTTTAGGTAAGTTTCAAAAGCGGCGCACAAACCCCTCTTTAAAACTCAGCTAAAGTGTTGCAAAATTCCTATTGAAATGTCACGCAGAAGAATACCCTCATGATTACTCAAGGACCTTATATTAAAAATACCCTGACTAAAACCTACACACATTTTGCCTTGTGCGTAAGCCTAAGGTCACTTGCGTTGTTATAACGATGATTGTCCTTAGAATACCTTCTCTTTTATGACTCTCTACATATTATGTCATATTTCAGTTGCTGCAGTTCGTTGAGGGTGGTGGAACGCTTGCGGTTACCTACTGAGAGCGAATGCGAAGTGCTTCGCCGCCTGCCTAATGAGGTGTTTGGCTCCGACCACCTGGCCCTAGCTGCCGTTTTTGAACTGAAGCCTTACAAGTCCGCTTTATAACTCCCACACAAGAATTCTTTTTCGCTGCAGTAGACTGTAAAATATTGGACGAATATTAATTAGCATCGATGGTATTCATGACTCGCCTGCTCAGCGAACAATAATTGAGTAAAACTACGATGCAATAAAGAAGTACATATTTTAGTTTTTGTAAGCTAACATGACTAGAAAATTGTGAATATATTTGGCCTCGCTGTTCTATTGCTCTTGCGAATACTTACTATTTTTTTGTTCTGTATTTGTCGACTTTCCTAATTTACTGTAAATACCTCTTCGTTAACAATAAGAAAAGTTTAGGACTTTAACATTTTACATCTTTTAAGTAGTGTCATTGATTTTCTAATTACTTTTTCTGATATTTTCTCTAAAATTAGATAATTATCACCCGAAAAGTAATAATTTATTTATTTAGTAATTTAAGAATACCTGTGTGGTCAAGACGCTTGTCCGCTTGATTACTGTTGGTAAGATTCAATTAACATCTAGTTAATTATCACGAACGTGTCTACTTCCTATATTAGCACATGCCAAGTGCTCGTCATGCATGGTAATAGAACTTTATCATACCCTATGGGCCATCTATCCTCCGGCTTCACAATCAATGTTTACAGTAGTCTCTCATATGATTAGAAAATTGATTATTGATGATTGTTGACTTGATAAATAATAATTGGACATGAATATATATAATTTTGATTGATTTGAAGGTTAAATTTAAGTTATAATTTTGAGCCCTCTTTACTTATTCCATCTTATTATAAAAACCATTAACTTTCTTCAAGATGATGATTTAAATCTTGCACTAAAGCCGGTACTTTTATAAGATCACATTTTATAACAAAATGGTTGGATTACTTTAGTCAAGTGTACGCTTGCCGTGTTCCTTATTCATTTTCTAACTTCATCTACATTCTATTTATGAAACCTTACTGTCAATCTTCAAAAGGGGACAGCGTTATCAAAGAAATTTTGTCGTGAACGAGTCATACTAAAAAATAATTTATATTACCAGTTTACCTGTCCCATGAATGTAAGTGATAAACAGCGATTTTGAAGCTATTGTCTGCGTCGCGGACAGGGATTGGGTTAACTAAACGTAATTGTAATATATTGCATTGTTTAATTTTATAGATTTTTAATGTGACGGAAAGAATAAATGAATATTTTTTTTTATATTCCCGAGGGTTTTATTTCACTCCTGTCGTTGGATGGCGCACCATCGAGCTGAACTTCCTAGATGATTAGAGTAGCAAGCAGTCGCTTGAGCCCAATACGGCATTGCGGCTATATAAGTCACTTCGTTTATGGTGCCATTTTCCGCAAAAGTACCCCCGTTAAACGGCTGCAATACCCTCGGGGGTCCTGGTGGAACATTCCTGCTATCAGTTGTCGCATTTACCTTAGGTAAGCTAGATGCCTTAAGTAATAAACTTTTAAATATTTTATTTAAAATCATTATGAGCTCGTTATCACATTTGCGATAATAATATACTCAAAGTATTTGTTTAAAGTCTTCAGTAATTGTAGCATGATTAAAAAAAAGTAGGAAAAAGGAAAACACGCTAACATATCACGTATATAATTTTGTAATTAGGTAAATAAAAAGTAAGAATGATACCGATAAAAAAATCACAAAGGTCGTTGAATTCAGAAAATTGAAAAATAGTACAAACAGAAAATATTTCACGCTTAAAAATTAGAAGAGTGATAATAATTTGGAATAAGTGACGTGACGTGAAAAAAGTTTGGGATTTTTTGGCAGTCGTCAAGTTGGTCTCGTAATAGAAAATTATTGCTGACTCATATCGTCATAAATTGTGCGAAGGCCTAATGTGCTGTTTGACTGAAAGTCCTTTGAATTCAAATGTTTCTCGCTGAACTATTTGATGCTCAGATTAATTTGATGCATGATCTAATAATAATATTTCGATAATCAAAGCATTGTTGCGATGGATACTCAATACTCAATTTCTGTTAATTCGTTCCAAAATGTGAAACAAACATGTGGAAGTTTACATTAGCTGGTGAGTTGCAACACTGTCGGGCACAGCAAAGAATAAATTCATGTGAGAGATGATAAAGAAAGTTAATTTAGAAATTACAAAAACTCATAGTAAGATAGGTACTAGATCATCAACAATTGTTTTATAGGGCTTTGCTAGAAAGTTTCTTTTTAAATTTCATGCCATTTTAAATAACTGACTGAACTAAATCCCGCAGAATTATAGACAGTCCAAACAAAAATAATTATTTTGATTCTGCTTATCAAAACTAAGCAATTTTATTTACACAAAACCCAGGAAGAAGAGAAACACTGACGAATTTGAGTCTTGGTTTTATTTTCTCTATTATTCTATCCTGAGATTCTATCTATGGTCTAATCTCTCAGATTAATGAAAAGACAATTGTATTTCTTTAATCTAAGGGTCCAATGAACAAAAAGTGTAATTATATGCCAACATAGCAGGCGATCAGACATATTTCATATTTTGGTGGAAGTTTAAAACGTTCTAAGGGGACGGGGATTATTTATGAAAATAATAATTTTAATGGATTACTACTCAGGTAGGTTACTAAGTATGTTTTAAATAATGTATCGATTGCGGATTTGAGAGGTCATGTCCAAAGACGAGGTATTCTTACTGGTTGTCCTGATGCGCAGCACTCCTATGGCGTACATTTTTATGCCAGATTTGGGTCATTTCCTAGGATCAAAGAGTTGAAATTAAAATGGGATAATTTAAAAAAAAATCGTCCCGTAAAATATCCCATCTAATACAGTTAAACAATTTGAAGGTAACATCTTGGTAGTTGCAGTTAGTTAAAAAATAAGCAGGTACCTAATTAAATATTTCATAATTATGTAGTAGACATGTCGTAGATTTGATCACTACATGAAATTTTAATGGTCTCATTTCGATGACGACCCCGATGGCGCAATGGTTACCACACCGGACTGCCATGCTAAGGGTCCCGGGTTCGATTCCCGGCACGGTCGACATTTGTATGATGAGTATGCTTGTTGACTGTGGTCTGGGTGTTATAATATGTATTTATAAAATATGTATTATGTGTGTAAAGTATATGTAGTTTATCAGTTGTGTTGGCACCCATAACACAAGCTAATCAATAGCTTACCATGGGGCTATACGACCGTGTGTGAAAAAAAAATCAATATAAATCATGTTGTGACAATTATAAGCATCGATACGGGATACAGTGGATTATATACGTTACCCCTCAGAACAGACACCGTTTATATATTTTATACAAACAAGTGTAGGTAATATACCTATAAGTGAAGTGCAATTATTTATAACTTCTATAGAGTTCTGGTGGTTCCAAACCAGACATCATCACCACTGATGAACTATTGGATAAGGTGACCGGTCTTTTGGGGACTTCTTGGTTATCGCATAGTTACCGCTAGTTGCGGCCCGCAACGTAATACAACGCTGGCCGATATGCTATCGGTATACGAACTATAAGATTCATTTACTTGGATGGACGGTCTCGCAGTTACATGTAAAAAAATGTTTGGCTTGGCTAAGTGCATTTGTCGTGAAATAACTCCTCGTTAGTTTAAAGACCCCACCTATTAAATATTAATTTACGATCTATGTACTTCTTCCGAGCAGTATTTATTAATTAGGCTCGGAGTTTAGATTTTACGTTTTATATTTCAATCTAAGAAGGCTGGGTATGGGCGTAGAGGTGAAACTGTTAGCGCAGCGCGCGTTTTCATTGATCGGGGTTGTACTAACTGACATGTTCGTGCATGCGCTGTTTGATAATTACATAATGTTCGGCTCTTATGCTGGGGCCACACGTATGGAAAATTGTGCACTATCATAGTAGCAGAAGGCACCATTTACGGCGGTTTTGAACATGAATTCATGTTGACCACTCTTTATCGTGCTTACTGCCTTGTTGGTCTAGTAGTCGCAAGGCGCGACTGCTGTGCACGGGATCTCGGGTTCGATGCAAGGGTCGGGCCGAAATCGCTTTGTGGGGTTGAGAAACTTTCATGAAGCAGCCTGGAGTCTGGAAGTTGGTGATTGATTCACCAGTGCATCGCAGTGCACGTAAATGTCGGTCTTGCGCCTGATCTCTCTCCGGTCGTGTCGGGTTGCCTTCCCATCGGACTAAGAGAGTGAGGGAATAGAGAGTGCACCTGTATCTGCGCGAATGCTTGTGTACTATAATATGTGCTGCGCAGTTGGCCGATCTCCATAAAAGGGAACAGCTGCCGTAGCCGACAATGGGCCTGGATGCCATCATCATCGTCTTTAAAATTACGTAATATTTATAACGAAGATGGGGATGGGCACGGACGTTTAATTGGGGCCACAACATCTTATGATACATAGGGTATATAACCTTATAGGTAGTCACTGTTTATTTTTACAAAGAGAACGCAAAGCGGGATTATAAATAATAGGGCATAGCCTACAGTTAATAGGTATAGTCACGAGTATGTATCCACTTAGATTTTTGAATGTAAATTTGTGAAAAAAAAATAATGTTAAGGTGTTTTTGTATTAACTGACGTCCAACGTTTTCATAAGCATACCTAGTATTTTGGAAGCCACAATATTACAAAATAGGTCATCTCAAAGTATAAACCAAATTTTGCTAAGTGAATACATATTTGTACGTGACTGTACTTCAGTAGCACAGCAGAAAAATAAAAACAATTCGCTAAACAGCAGGGTTATCAAAATGAAACAACAATTTTCGTTTTATTTAGTCATTTATACAATTTGGAATTATAAATTATATGAAAAACAAAAACCATTCTTACAGTAGGTACAGCTTAGCACTGCCACGTTACAACTTAAGTACTTACAAAACTTGGAAAAAGCTTCAGACATACTATGGAATTGTCGAAACGGGTATCGTAAGCAATATAGTTCCGCGCAGAATAAATCAATAATGGACAAGTAGACATTATTATATTCGGGACTGCGTATTTTTCCTTCGAAACTTAAATTGGTGGATTAATGGGAAAAAGTGAAAAAATCCACTCTTTGAACTTCCCAACTGAACTGGCGGTTTTCTTATCGAAGTATTTTTTTTTATCAATGACACTTTACTGGCGTTACCATTTGTGTCTTAACCTTCGGTAGACATCACAGGGCGTTAGGTACGCATACCGAAGTGAAAATAACGTCTACAGTCCAAAATAACATTCTGCAAACTTACCAGATATCTAGATATTTTAGTTACTTCCGCATCAATCAAAAACATTGTTCTGTTTAATTATAATATGCGTATGTCTATCAGCCATCGACAAAAAGATGGCTGGTTTGTGAGAATTTTTGAGTAATACACTTGGCTCAATATAAGAATTAAATTACAACTTTCCGTATTTACCATACATAGGAGCCTTCGCTTCGCATACCAGACAGTAAACAACCACCACATTAAATAAAAATGATCACTGGCCATTTTGTGTGTCTTTAAATATGTATATACAACACGCTGCCAAAGCGATCAAGTTAAATGAAACATGTTCATTATATACATGCTCTAGCGGGCCGGGGTGTGACGTACCTTATGGCGTCCATGAGAAGATGTACCGTGGACTTGCTTAACGAATACGTCTAAGTGAACACTGCTGGCCATACAAAAGTCAGTACAAATAAATAGCCAGAAGTACGTCTCAGTCTGTCTCATGAATCGCCAGTAGTTGGTATGTAAGTTATCATATTATTCAGTTATTACAGCTTCTGTCTATTTGCCTGTAAAGATGAAGGTTAAACTATTGTTCACTGGGACGTAACGAGTTACAATTATTATGAATAACACGGAATGTTTCACATTAAACATGCCTTGAATTATTTTCTTCATATATTTTGTGCTTTTACATGTTCTCAATAGGGAAGATGCAAATGTAATATTATTGAAAATTTTATCATTAAAATTTTAAAAAAGTATAAAAGAAAGACTACTGTAACGTTTTTATTTTACATAATGTTGATTTTTACGAATAATTAAAAATTAAAGTGACTTGAAACGAAACGTATTTCAAAACACCAATCAGCGTTCAGTGACGTCACGCCCGTTATGACAACTTATTTGAGGTTATAGATAGTTGTAAAGGTGAACATTAATGTAATTAGTTTGTGCGAAAATTAATTGTATTTTTCAGATTAAAATGGAAGTTGGATTTATTGATTTTTTTTAGGTGATAAAGCTACAGTCTTTTGGGGTATTTCCATTTCTACTTGAGCTTGTTTCGATCGTTTCTGAGGATATATAGACACCTGTACACTCTTATCATTGGATATTTGAAAATTTTCAGAATCATGTGTTTCTGTGATTAATGAACACTCTAAAGATGAATCTGAAACATGAAAGAAATAATAATTCAGTTCTTCATCAGCAAGTACTATCTTCAGAATATTACAAATGTGAAAATTTAAATGTTTGTCTCTAGTATAATAAGGATAAATCTGAAGGAATGAATTAAATGCTCTCAAGAATTTCGCGTTTTTTTGGAGAATAATAATTATCCTTCCCATTCGCAGCTTGGAACCACTTTTTTCTTAGTTTTGGGTCAGAAGGTCCAGTCAAAACTTTGTTGAAGTAGATGGACACTAAACATGAGTCAACGCGGATTTTTTTCGGAGCATTGGTGGTATTATTATGATCCCCTGATGTTGACGGATAATCCATTTTAAATTTTTACTGAAAAATATCTCGAAAGTCGAGAAAAATGCAAATGAATGAAAGCCGGCAACGAACAAGTACGACTAGTGTCAGACGCGAATGACGTCATCGGAACCGTAGGCCCGTTTTGGCGCGATAATTTAAATTGTCAATTTAAAACTGCTTTTTTTTCCAATAAATTGCAGTGTTTAATTTTTTTTATATATTTGTGGTCTATTCTACATGGAATTCTTTAAAATAAAAACACAAATAAAAATATTGCATCTTCCCTATTATCCACGATAGCATCGCAACATATCACATTTTCACAAATAGTGTTATAAAAATAAATCCGTGAATATCAAACGTATAATTTCGACTAAACAGCCTAGGACTATGTTTGGAATCGCTCGTTAAATTACCAAATATTTATGCACGTACGATTTGATGAACTCCGAAACAGACTCATGAACTAGAATAACAGTATATTTTGACCGGACAGAAGTTCCTTAAAATGACGAACTTCAGTAAACTATCCAGTGATGTACCAACCCTATAATCAGCACTTAACATTGCACCATTGATTTTAATATTTCAGTTTATCCCAATAGAGGACATAAATTCAAGTCATGATAACAATCCGCTGTCTTAGCGAAGTCGACAAATGTCAGGCTAGTGAGCTGGTCACACTTCGGATGTTACATAGGGAAATGTTTCCGACGTAACAAATATTTATCAACTTCGATAAAATCGTAAAAATACCACCCTAGATTACAACAATATAACAAACATTTCCAAATTTTATTTGATATTTAACTCTAGGTGGATGTAGTGCCAATGACATGACAAGGGAGCAATGTAAAGTTCTTTCATTCAGACACTGATCAATTAAATATTTAAAATTTAGAATTCCATGAATATTCAGTACCACTATATATTCATTACCTATAACAACGACGATATACATATATGTGCTTATCACTTGCTTCACGAGCGATGGGACCATGAAAAATCAAAAATATTTTATTCGGAAAATTTGTACTTAATTAAGAATTATCTGTTGGCTTTACTGAACCTATGTTACATTAACTATAGGAGCTAGAAAATGGAATTTCTTCGCCATTACACCTATTTATCTAATAATACTGGATGGATATTAAATATAATAAATTATCGCGAAAAATTCAGATTATTTCATAAGATCTCATCATTTTTTTTGTAAGTATACTAGTCGAAAAGCTCTTAATATTATAATCCTTAATGTTATGTATTGTAAGAGGATAATGTAATTATGTATCTAAAGAATTCGCTCCAATTTAACTTACATTAGGTGATGAAAGATACAAGAAGTTATTACATATCATTTAAATTCAAATAATAGTTTAAGCTCGTAGCTAGCGTAACCCGATTCATTGTCATTCATAGAGTAGGCGATCAAATGAACACGACAAACTTGGATACTTCAAAGATTGTCGATACTTATAAAATATTGAATTAATAACTCGTAACGTAAACTTTTGTATATTTAATATTGTTTCATGTAGATAATCTTGTAAATAACGCCAATTATGAACGTCAATTTATATAAATAAATACGTTAATACGATATTCAATTTGAAATTTGTGATTTTATATTCAATATTTGAACACGATTTGACCTGGACGGAGAGGGGGCTGGTGAACAAGGAAAATTATACCTACTAAGATATAAAGTTTATACGAGTTCTGCGCGTGTCACACTTCTCCTGAGTCCATCGATATCGGTGAAAGTAATAAATGCGCAGTGTGAGCAGCGTGACAAGCCCTAGACAACATTTTAACATTAAACAGCACTGCGATGACTATATACTTGAACTTTAAGCGCAATAACACGCGTAAAGGCATCTATCAAGAAGTAAAACTGGCACATTTTTATTAAATCCGCAAAACATACAGCGGGGTCCCATCGTACGTTTCGGAATTCATGCAAACACAACGGCCTCGCTCGTCCCTCAGCCGAAACAATCCAAGCAAAACATATTAAATATACTTAAAAAACAACAAATATTTCGACATACCACACACTGCTAAAAGTTTGCAGATATCACCTAACTATAAATCTTAAATTAAATTCAATTTAATTTACAGATAAAATTACTGATTACAGTTGCTTCCTAAAGACCATATTAAATATAGTCTGTCATAACGGACATTTCAGACTTCTTAATAAATTTAAAATTTTTCCAACTCCTTCCTAACTACAAGATTGATATTAAGTAGTACTCAAGTAAATAGAAAATCGTGATTTCTCATGTGAAATCTACGTGGCTTTACTATCTACGACCATTTAATATTTTTGTCTTGTCAACATAATATTATTTGAGAATGTTTTACGAAGTGTGATGGTTGATAAATTAATCTTACTGTTTGCACCGGGCCCGTGTTAGCCGCCTCTGTATACATATACTACGTACGAAATATCAACTAATAATACTGAGCGAAAATTATAATACGCCTATTTTAACTGGCGTTACTACAATTTTGGCCAACTTGAGTAATTCACAATTTACCACTATTCTGTTTGTTGTATATGAGAGTCGACCACACAGGTGTTACCCGATCCTTCCCACGCGTTCGTTGCCAGGACAATGCCCGCAATCATCTGACGCGATCAACTCTGCCCGAAACTCTGATTGACTGCATCGTGGTTTGTTTTATCTTTTTCGTTTAGCTTTATGTTCATTATAGCATGATGTTATCATACCGCTGTATCATGTTTAGGGCACAGTTAAGCCAAAGATATCGACACCATCTCAATGTGACACACCACTTGTGACGTCAGTGCGAAACTGCAGACAAGAATAGAGATTGCGAAACTAGTGAGGTCACGCAGCAGATGTCTCAAACGTGTACGTAATAAATCTGACAAAAGTATATACTTAGGTTACAATCGACCAAGACTCATTTACACCATCTACGACGTACGTTCTGAAGCGCAAAGAGTCTAAGCAGGATATCAAGTCACAGTATCTGTGTTAATTGAAACTGATCCTAAATGCGGGATTTAACTAGACATTAATTTGCTATGATTAAACAGACACGTAATGTAAATGAGATTTAGTCACATTTTTACATCATACCCTTACTGCAAGACAACCTTGTTCGAACACCCAGTTATTACCTCTATATTTCTGCAAATTATATTTCTAGAGATTTTGTAGCATTTTTGGATAGGTATGTGTTAAGATAGCTTTAGTCTACCTACCACTGGATGATAGACAAAGCTGAAGGTATGGCGCGTCACTCGACTCTTTGTAGGTCTGAATAAGAAAGAATTCACAAATATACGTCGATTGCTTTCTCTATGATATTTCTTAACAATTGAGGAATGAGTAGAAATCCAAAGTAAGTTACTTAGTGGCTGTGTTCGTTACAAGGTCTCTTTACAAAGATCAGCTTTCCCGCCGAGACTTAAAGTCTGCTGTTTGCTGCCATCATGGCGGGTTGGGTTAGTTATTGTCGCGTTGCAGCTTCCTTCACAAGATTGAAAACAGGACCCGAGTGCTCTCCAATTTCATAAACTATAATATAACGTAATGTGCTTCCTACACTTTATACTTGGTACATTAACATTGACTGACATTTATTATATTCGTCGCAACAGCCTCGGCGTTATAGGTACGTATGTCGAAACATGTAGTATACACGGTCTACTAACTCCGAACATTTAACACAAATCGAATATATTGACAAATGAAGTTGGCGGATGATAGTCTTTACACATTGAGCATCAGTAAAATGTAATAATAGACAATGACTGAAAATCTTAACAATCCGATTCCTTCAGGGCTTCGTCATGATGTTCTAACAAGCCACGCTACAGCTATGCCATAAGTACAACTGTTGTTTTTTTGTATATTACATGGCATTTCTGTCTCGTATAGCACACCGCAACGTTATTTATATTATTCAATGATTGCCCAAATTTCCCATCTATCACTTACAACAGACAACATATACGCAGTATAATTAAGACTATCATAATAAATTAATTTGCCAAACAATTCGAATCTAATTGACAGACATTATTGATATTCATTACAACAAAGACACTCAAATTATTATAATGTAATCAGTTAAACACGCCTCCTCTGAAGCATACACCTATAATTATGAATATGCAAGTCGGTATCTGACTATCACGTTTGTCATGGCCGAGGTTTGAGCTCACGCTCTGGGTCAATTGCGTGTTCTAACAGTGACTGGCAGCTTTGTAACAATTCGCTACTCTATGTCCAGCTATTGCTCAATCTCTGCAATAAACATATATACAAAAGGAGAATCAAAGTATAGCATATCCAACAACTTATAATACATCTTTTACTTCGGAACGAATCTCTTCAAGTCTCAAACCTCTTACGGTCAGGAATCGGTGAGTGTCAGTCACTGTCAGTACGCGAATTACTTTAATAGCTATTACAATATTTTACAGAAATTGTTATGTAATTATTAATTAAACACCACTTTACTTTGAAACACTGTTTTTTGTCTACTAACACTCACAACTTAGTTTTTCAGAAGGAATGATCGAGGGTGAAGACCAATTGAAGATTCACAGCTTGCCATCGCAAGCAAGTCTAAAGTTCGGTCACGGAGCTCAGGCGTGGCGATGCGATGTTCACAGCGGTCGTTCTCAATCTTTCACTCACTAAATTTGTTTGTGCTATAAGTCCTAAAGTAAAACTGCGTGATCTAACCTGCGTGAATGACTATGAATGCTCGATGCTCAACAGCGATGAGCCAGAATCAAGTTGTGGCTTTGGCCTGTTGCATAGACGGATAAGGAGTGGGTCCAAAGATATTATAGGTATACCCAGTATAAGGGCAGCACTTAAACTACTATCAATATCTACTTATCTACACTAGACTATAATATAGGGCGTAAATATGTCTTTTCACCTAGATGTTTTAACGCTATGAAATGTGTAATGATATGATGTAATAATTATTTCGGGTGTAATCTATACCTAACAATTAATTGTCTTCTTTACAACTCAAGTCTAAACAAGTCTTAGGACAGACAGACGGGAACTGATCAATAATTTCTTTAAACTTTTTGTGCTTTCTCCATGTCGCAATTCGCATAAGAACATAACAAAATGTCAAACCGTTTAATGAAATACCAAACAACTACTTCAAAATTTCTTCAAGATTTATGCTTTTAATAGTTACTATTTTTATTAAGTAATTAGTATATTTTGTCTATGTTAGTAAAACAAGCCCACTAGACTTCGATTCGGTTAAT
This sequence comes from Heliothis peltigera, assembly GCA_958496145.1. Lineage (NCBI taxonomy): Eukaryota > Metazoa > Arthropoda > Insecta > Lepidoptera > Noctuidae > Heliothis > Heliothis peltigera. Next base: position 9,114,230 of record OY292321.1, on the reverse strand, counting down.
TGAGGAATTAAGTTCCATCAAAGATTATAGAAGATATATTTTAAAGAAAATTTTTAGCCATAAAATTTCTCACCACGGGCTGAGTTTCCTTGCAGCCAGTTAGTGCGTGCCTTGTTGTTGAAACCGTTCCAGAAGTTTAATTACCGGTATAACTGGTATAGAAGGTGTAGCTCTGCGTTTCGCTATGTCGGTCGAGTCGCGTCTGCCGCCTGACTTACTTATAACATATAATAAATTCACTTCTTTCTAGATATGTTTAAACTGTATAAGCTAATACAATCGTTATGACTTCGTAAACGACTGAAAATATAACTGGCCTCGCGTACGCGTAGTGCCGTTAGCGCTCACGCAGCCAACCAACGCCACGCTTGCCGGCGCGCGTCGCTTGGTCTCATGAACGGTGAGCGCCCGCACAATCTCTGCTCTACGTATAAATTAACACCAATAAAATTATCAATAAAATAACAACAATGATGATAGACAAGTACTTTGTCGTAAGATTATGTACACATATTACATTTAAATAATTACAATAATAGCCGAGACTGTTGCGCGACGTGGACTGGGCACGGGACCGAGGGCGGGTACACCGAGGGTCTGGGCGACGTGTACATGATTAATCACTGGAATATCATTTGATATTGTTCCACACACGACGATTTCACAACAACATAAATAATATAAGTACGGTAACTTATTCTAAATTCAATCTGGTTTCACGAACTTCCTTCACATGCTTGTGGTAAATGCTTGCTGTCCCGAAACTGCCATTGAATCTAATGATTGAACTGTTCTGAGAAGAGCTTCACGTGGTAGACAGCAGTACAAGACGTGGGGTGGACCGGCCTTGCGTCGGCCTGGAGGCAGTTCGGCTCGAGGTGTAGGGCCAGGGGCCAAACAAATTCAGCTGTGACTGAATGAGTGTACAGTGTTCTCATGTCCGTGTCATGTCGAGTGATCGAATGTCCGTGGCCGGCAGCCGGGCCGGCGGATTGCGGCGCGCGCATCCCGCCCGATACAACTATTTACAAACTATGGTCAAGCGTAAGCGACATCGGGTGATGTCCTCCGTTAACGGAAATTCTATAGGCCTATTCTGATTATTTTATTTGTCTCAAAGAACCTAATTATTTATTACACAGTGTTGAGAATAGAAAGTGTAGGTAAGTATAATATAAGCTTTTTAAAGCAGCTTGATTATTATTTACAATCGGAGCCGATGGCCGCAGCGGATCGAACTCTCTGTAGAAGCGTATTTAAAATAATTTTTTTATTGTTTTTTTTAATGATTTTTTTTAAAACTTGTTCTCCCTATCCTTAATATGAGTAATCTAATTGGGTTTGAGATTGAATCAAGCAGCTATTTATAAAATTCTCAGTAAGATTGTTGTGTCGGGTAAGTCGGCGGGATCGTGTCGGTCGGAGTTTGTGTGTACGTGTGTGTGGCAGGGCGGGTGGCGGCTGGGGCGGCGAAGTCAGGCGCTGTTCACACGTGGCAGGGTGGCGGGGAGCGCGCCGGCAACCGGCCGCGCCACACTGCCGCCGCGTTGTCGTCGCGCCGGCTCGCCACGTCTGAAAACATTGTGGGGTTCTACTTAAACATTGCAAATTATGTTCTTATCACAATTCCGTAATAACCAGCCAGGCCATCATCGGGGTAAGGAAACACGGGTCAATAACTACAACATAGGGTCACAACATCACAGGGCATACATAGGACTTTGTTACACACAATTAGGACAAACATCACGGGTTACGAGTGTGCTGACACGTTCAGAGAGACTTCCATAGTATGATGTGATTTCCAGTTTATTAATAGTTTGGTTATACTGTATTCTTTTAGCACAATAGATAATAGTCTCAATCCTTTTCAGAGTTCTTTCCCTTCACAACATGTACCATACAAGCTGGTAGAAAATTTTCATTATGTAGGTAAGTATTTGAGGTAAACTAAAAACTTGTCGTCGTTCCTTACCTCAAGAACAAAAACGGAACCCTTATAAGAACAATCTGTCGTCCGTGTGTCACGACCGTTTATTTCGAGAATGGGAGGAGAAGTTGAAAGAAGGAGTTAAAACGTATACTCAGGTCGACAAAAATGGAAACTTAACTCTAAATTATATATATTCATTGCCAGCGTGATTAAAATATTCATCTAGGTACCTACAATTAAATACGATGTCTTTGCTATTTTTATACCAACGTTTTACGTTATCATAGCGAAAGGCACGAAATTGGTAATTATAAAAACATAGTCTTGATTTTGTCACGAGACAAACATAATATTGTATATTATTTCGTACGAAAACCGAAACAATAATAGGTACCTACAAACTTAAAATTTGGCAGGACCTAACCTTACCTTTTTATTGTAGACATCCGCTAAGAATTTCACTAGTCTCCACCACTGATGGTAAAACGGTGGTTGGAAGGTTGTATAAAATTCCCATGTATTCGAATTAAGAGAATTAGTAAATATAGATAGATAACTATAAATTGTGTTGAGAAAACTGGAATAGTAGCAAAGTATAATATTGTGTTAGATAACCTTTTCATCGATGGAGGCTACATGTTACTTTTTGTCTGGCTGTGCGGAGTAGTTCCCACTTGTCCCGGCTGAACTACTCGGAAGCTTGTCAATAAATAAAAGCACCCTAATCTTAATAGCTCGATACACTGCAATGTTGAGTATTCTCACCCACATCTCCGTCCACACTGAGCTAACTAAGGCATAACTAGTTATTTACTAGTATGGTGCAGATTGTTTTCGAGCGCTGATAACAGCAGAGTCAAAAGTTGAAGGCGGGTACGGGACGCGGGGGCGCTGCGACGCTGCGGCCTGTCCCGAGCACGTGGCAAGCGGGCGCGGCTGACGTCACGGGCGCACCAATTCCGCAGCGCCTATCGATCGCAAGTCCCGCATCCATTCAAGCCCGCGCAACGACAACATTGCACTTGTGGACGTGTGCATTCATTCAATGGTGCCGTTCACTCAACGTCATCGTTCATAAAACTTGTAACGACTGCAACCCCACAGACCCCCACCCACCTCCACCTCCTGCCTCGATAATTACACTGGGGAGTATGTAATAGCCCGTCATGGGAATACTGTGTCTACGTACACTTTATCTGACATTTATGTTTTTATTAATATCTTTTTTAATTAGTAAAGTAGTTGGAATCGTGTTATACCCGAATAATTCTTAGATTCGACTTAAGCGATCTATCACCTATTCAAACAAATAAGTATTGATCAGTTATATACGAATTGTACCTACTTGAAATTAAAACTAAAATAGAAGTTCAGTTGGTTGCATAAACATTCACACTCTACACACATTCTACACCAGAATAAAAATGATATTTCAGGCTATACCTAATTTAGCTTTTTACCTACGAATTTATCTACATTCTGTTTATGTTTGAGGTTATTTAAAGCAAGTTTGGTTACTAATGGAGATGATACACACTTGAATAACTGTGTTGTATACAGAATGCCGACTCGAGTCGCAGTCGGCTACTGCGAAGGCACCTTATATCCGGCCCTTGTTTGTAGTTACCGCGACGTAAAACGAGAGGAACTCTTAATTTCCTGTCTTTGATTGTTTACGGTCTAACACATGCATTTATTGGAAGTGCGGACCTATATCACGGAACCTTCAGCGTATCGCGAATTTCATTAGCTACAGGCATCGAATGTTTATTGGCATGTATACTTGCTCTAGGATAGCGTGGTTGATGTCACCACAGCTAAATTGCCTAAATTTACTGTCTATTTACGCCTTTCTATGCCTCGAGTTATTTGTAAACGTTGGTTATAAACTAAATACTAACTAATACAATTCATAACATTCCCTGATACAAATAAATTGAAGGATGGAAAATATTTGCTGTGATTGTCGTGACCAATCCGTAAAGTTGTCCTTAACAGGTTATATCTTACAATTGTCCGTGTTGTCAGTACAGTTCCATGAGGTACTGTCCTAAAAAGTGTACATTGGCTGTTAAAGCGAGCAGTTCCGAAGACAGGTTTACGAAGACTAAACATTGGTTCAAGACTGTTTTTAATCAATTATGAAACTTACCTTACAAGTAATAGGTATTTCTAATAGCAAAATAGAAAGAAGCATACATATTTAAAGCTTAAAACTTGATTAATGCAAAAATATTGACTGAATTTTGAACAAAGCGCGAATAGTGATACAATGTTACTCTGCGTATCATGTTGCAGAACGCCAGTTCGAACGCAACGCGTGCGGCATGACACATGGTGGGGTGTGCGACGGTGCCAACAAAAACGTGCTTTGTGGCTGATTCAAGCTTTATCATTACCAATTGATCTCGTAAAATTTTGTGAATAATTATATTTAATTCAGGTCTTATATCATTAATTTGCTACTCCCCCACAGATTTTTTAGATCTAGTTATAATATGGGGAGACGTATCGTCAGCTTTTGAATACAAAATTAGAATACATTCATCAATACATAATTTAATATTAGTGCAAGATGACGAATAAGAAATTGTTTAATTTATAACAAGTTGCTCTATTGATACTAAAGTCTCTCTGTCTATGTCTACTTAGCTTTGTCTCTGGGATGATAAACGTCTGATGCTAAAATGTCTAAAATGTATGGTTACCATTCTATTGGCAATCGGCTAAAATTATAAAATTGGAGTGTTAGGAGTGGATGGACTTGAGGTATGGTGTGGGATAAATATTAACTCCTTACCAAGCAAACGCATAAAATTGCTTCGTATACCCTCATAAGGCACGTAACCGGTGACAAAGGAATTATTGCATGTTTTTTTTTTAACTTTAATTTGTTAAAGGTATAAACCGAAGTACATATGTAAGTACAAACCTACAGCTAAATTCGGCGGCTGTGATATGAACCTTATGAGGGTCACTCAGTAAAGCGTTAAGTGTTTGTGATAGTGAGGAAATGATGACCTGGCGGAATATGGTGGGTGGTACTGACCTGATAGTCAGACGTCAGTCTCAATAGCCTCTGCGGCGTGAAGGTTGTTGACGCGCACGGTGCAGGTGGCGCGGCGGCGCGCCGTCTGGTCGCGCCGGGACGCATGTGCCGCGTGCGCGTGCGAGTGCCCGTGTGCCGGCGCCTGCTCGCCCAGTGCTAACGCCTGCGCGCGGAGCAGCCGCTGCGCGAACATCGCCTGCTGCTTCTGGAGCTCAGCTTGCCGCAGCTGTCGGTTCGATATTATGAACACGGTTAAACACTTTTTCATGTTCTTCAGTATTTAAGTTGTCTTAAAGTTTTGTCAGCGAAATGTTTACATCGTGTTCATGCTCAGTTGCTGCTTATAAATCATCACTGAAAAGATATTCTAGAACGCTATTCAGCGTAAAAGCAACTGCAATTTATAGAAACATACTCTGATTACCTTATTAACATTGATCGGGATCCAGGACCTCTCGCGGGGTTGTCTGACCCTTTTTAGGAAGCTTTGCGTTACACTTCGATAAATATGCTTTTATGTTATGCTTGTGGTCACGCAGATTTTAAAAAGAATATTTTTACTCAGATCTTTTATTAAAATTGTTTTTGAGAAAACCTTTTATTTGGAAAGTGAAACTTTCTAAAGTTGAACTTTGGTAGGTACATTTGAATAAGAAAAATATGTGGACGTAAAATATCCTTTTATGTTTTATGTAAACAGCGTAGAGTTTTGAGAAGTCGTAGAAAGTAGGGGAGAAATCACGTTGTTAATGTCTTTGTTTTTCAGTGATTTCGTAACCAGGTTTTGCCGTTTTTTTATCTATTGAGCATTGTGGGCATGTGCCTTACATAAGTACGTATCCAGCGGTGGACCTAAGCATTTCCTTCTTATGTATGAAGCTATAGTTAGGATCGTTTTTGTAAGAACAAAAAAGTGTACTTACTAAAAAACCTACTTATATATTACGATAAACTCTTCTACGCTAGTTACCGAAACCGAATATTAAAATTCAAACAGCACTATTCCTGCATTTCCGAATTATATGTAGCTTAAGAAATTGAACTATGTGTTGCGAATGTTCTGTCAAGGTTGTAGGTAACATAACTTACATGGTTCAGACGCAGTGCGTCCTGGTGTTCAAGAGCTGCTATGTCATCAACCCCATTAGCCTCCATGGTCGCTTGCTGTTCCAGCAGGACTCTCTCTTCCTCCTGTAAGCGACGCAGGTTCTGCTCTAAGTGAGGGTCGGCCACCAGCGCCCCTTCTTCCAGCTCCATCATGTCCGACGATGAGTCGTCGCTCACCGAGGACTTCTTATGTATAGGACCTGAAACTGTAGCAACACTGTTGTATTCTGTTAGTGTGCGAGTTTACTAAGCGTTATACGGTGTTATGTTGGTATAATGTATGGCCTAACACAATATTTTTGGGTTGTTTGTTAGTAATATCTCATGGTAAGTTATTTACTTTTCTTATTTATTAGTGTTTTATACAATAATAGTAATTTATTTTGTTCATTTGATTGAATATTTGCCTGGTTTGATAAGTGGAAATTTTTCGGAAAAAAATATCCTAAAAAAGATCAACACTTAATCTTTGTAGATATGATGAAAAATCCAGTACTTCACGAATTGAATATAAACACGGATTTTATTGAACTTATTTGGTTTTTAGTTTTACATAAGAATAATGAGTTAATGTAATCATTTAAAAAAATATTGTTATGTTTGATAGGAGCTCCTATAAATTTTCTTTTGTTTTGACAGCTTTTTAGTGTTTTTAATTAAATATTATGTTGTCCTTGCGCGAAAATGTTTGGATTTGAAGTTAGAATAATTAAGGTGATTGAGAAGGCGTGTTTAAAATCGTATCAGTTTTATTTATTTACAGTAGATGGATGTAGTAAGAAGCTGTGGTGCTAGCCAATACTACAAATACAAACAAAGTATGAGAGTCCATCGCGAACGGTCTGGCGGCTTGCCATCGCACGCGACTTCGGCTAACGCTGATTTACAACTTAATTCATTAATTGTTACCAACAACGCGCTGTTAAATATGTATAGAAATGGTGTATGCGCAGAAGCAGTTCTAATATAATGCTAACATTAGACAACATTTTATTACACCGAATTTTTGTTCGAAGCTATGTAACTGTTTTACTCTGAAGAAGTTTGAAAATTTAGGTATTTGTTTGTGAGATTTTGGTTAGATTGTTACGTACGGGCCAACGTATACTTAGAGCATTCATACTCGTACATACTTTCGAATAGTATGTCATTTTCTATAAAAAGTTGTAAATCTTGAAATACCTTTTTGGATTTACTAGTTCTATCATTTATTACAATGATGATATTGGCATGTTAACTACGTTTTAGCTCATAGTAAAGCAGAATCGAAATGCAGATGAAAAATTTTATGAAAAAAATGTAACGATAAACCATAATATGTAGTGTAAAAATAAAAATATAAAATAAAATAAGTAATATTCTGAAAATAGGACATCACTGAAGCACTGGCACAAAAAAAAAACAGAATTAAATAATTGATACTTACATTTAAAAAGCGAACAAGTCTCACATGAATAAAGAATAAAAAACATAAAAATAAATCAGCCCGTTATTTTAATAGATGTGTTTCTCTAGTCATAGGGACCATTCCATGGCAGTTTGCCGGTGAGCCGACCGTTGAATGGGATAGATAGCCTGAATGTGAATGCCGACGTAACTATACAGGGATGGCTCCTACTTATTGAGGTCAGTAGGATAGACATCAAACACTGACAGGTGACATTATTCGCGATCGTTCTTTGTTTCGTGTTTGTAGCATTGAGGTGTGCAAGCATCAGCTGATGGGGCGTGATTCAGCTGAAGAATTTGGCGATGTATATTGTGGTTTTGTCTAAAAACTAGTCATAGCTATACGTCTGCTCTCACTACAGCGTGAATTACTTAAAATGAACCACTAAATATTCTGATTCTGATATTGTAATAATCTCAAGTTGTAACAAAACACGAACAAGCAGAAAAAACACGTCTTAACCGTTGACAGCTTACACGCACATATTGTTTGTGTATTTGCTACAAACATGCGTGGCACATGTCCATTTGAGCTTTAGCACATACTTATCCAATACCAGACAATTCGACAGTTGAAACGTCACAGGATCAATACTAACGTCACGTCTTTTTACTTTTTGTTTCTACTCGTATGTATACGCGTAATTTACATTTCTTTGTAACATTTTTTAAAGAAAGAAATAGAATAACAAAACTTAAAGAAAACCAAACCCTATGTAAGAACCAAAAAACAATATCGAATTTAACTAAAATAATAACGTTTTTTATTGAATTATTTTTTACATCTCTTACTAACTAAAATATTTACACATGAAAAAACAAAAACAATGCACTCATTTGTCCCTTACGCGGTAATATCACGGATATCGTCTCTGGCGATTACTTAAGTCCTCATTATATAAATATAAACAATAACACTGTCATACAGTCATTGGTCACTGCAAACCTCGTCCTTTTCATCGTCCTTCCCACCTGAAATTACCGAAAATCAACATAAAAGAAACGAATAAAACAAAAGAAAACCGAAGCATGCTGCCAAAAAATCAAATTTAAAATCTATGCATGCTGTGAATTAAAAGAAAAATAAAATACAAATTTAAAAGGGACTGTCACAATAAAATTGAACATTTAAAACGGTTTGTAGTTAATACATTATTACGGTTGTCAACATTCGCAGGGCAAACCAGAATGTTGGAAACAGTAACAAAAGCTGTGATTTGATGGTGAAGAGACATGATCGACTTACTAAGATAGGGCTCGCCCATCGTGCCGGGCAGGTACGGGCAGCTGGTGACGTGGTTGAAGTTCTGCGACTGCATCTCTTCCTGATCAGTCTCACGATGGTAGAAGTAGTTGAAGTTAGATACGATGACGGGAACGGGCAGAGCGATGGTGAGCACACCGGCGATAGCGCACAGGGAACCGACAATCTTTCCCCATACTCCAACCGGCCTATACCACAAAAAAGTTTTATTAAATACAGCACTGCAGAACCATCGGATCCAGCTAATGAAGTCACAACCAACTAATGATGAACTATGGATTTTTTGTTAAACGCGACTGATGATGGTCATGCGTTATTACATTCAATACATACCGTTGTTGATCAATAGGATACGATAATGATACCATGAAAATATCAGAAGAACTTAAAAAACAAAACAGATATGAGTAACTAAAAAAGTTGATAATCTGATAGTGAGGTTTAAAGTGGTAAGACCATTCGCTTGGCAAATTTAAGGACGCAAGCAATACAATATCATTCTTCACCTTTCATACTCGCTAGCATGTCACAGCATCACTGTAACATCGTATAGTTATTGCAATGCAGTTGTTGTTTAACGCTAGCTGACAGGTCCAAGGAATGAACATAATCATTACTTTGTAGAGCGTATTGAAACGAACCATTTGATTCTTAGTAATGTGTTACCTTAAACGAAATGTATTCTTCAATACGATCCTTGCGACGATAGGGTTCATCAAAGGACATGAACGTTTGGAGAAAATAAAATAAAAATAAACGGAACCTAAAAAGACACAATTATACTAAAACATTGACTACGAACATTGATTTCAAACCTACGGAACGAGTTGACAGACATGCACTCGGAGTATTACGGCGAAATAAATAAATGTAGGTACATTCCTCTCAATCGAAAATGGTGTGTGAAAGCTAATGATTGGAAGCCAATTATAAAAATAAGCAATGAATCATTCTGAACATCAATTTTGCATAGTAGCATTCATGTGTAAAATTTACCATCGGAGACAAGTTTGCAGGGCATTCCAACAACTAGACAGAGAGAGATAGTGGCGATGATGATTGGAATTTTGGGTGCAGAAGCGGTACTATAGAGTTCTACTGCACACTATAAAGAAGAAGTATACGACGGGATGTCAACGTGTGCATTGATATGAATCACCATTTTCGATATGTTTACGTTGGCAACATTCGTATAGCCACAACACCGAAACAGGACACATCGGACGGTACACATCTAGCGAAAGCGATACAGAGGAGTAAACATTCGACAGTGGATAGTATTCGGTAGACAACGAATCACTTCAAGTGCTGAGAGCATGCGCTCGAGCAGTGCGCCGTCAGCGACACATCGCCACACTTGAAGTGTACAACTAAAGCTGTTCTCTCTCATATCAGTAGAATACGCTTTGGGAGGGGCGATAGTCACACGGACGACAGGGCCTGTGGCACACTAGCACCCTAATGTGTACATGTCTGATCAATGAGAAATTTTACAACTAAGCTTCCATGTAAAATTGTAAAGGTTCAGGACAGAAATAATGACACAAACATTTTATAAAATAAAAAGTAACAAGACATTATGAAACGTTCTCGAACGTGCAAGAATCTCAATATAAAGGTGAATAAAACGTGTAATCGGTTAAGTTCTAAGCGAACCGACGATCAAATCAAACTGAAGCATAGTTACATGATGTGGCGAAAGAATATCACAATAGTGTTAAATATACCAATGTAATGGTTGGGGATAAAATGAAATGACGAGAAGGCAGAGATGAAACTTAGGGTGAAGTCGCTGTATCATACGTCATGTCTCCGTATCCTACGGTCGTCATTGTCACGACCGCCCACCAAAACGCATCTGGTATGGATTTGAAGAAACTGTTCTCACTTCCCGCCTCAGCGAAGTACACCGCGGATGAAAACAGCACCACACCTTGAAGAACAAGCACACACCAACGGAGAATACAGTGCGACATACAGTGGTGGGGATGGCTTGCGAGCGGCGGGGTCGGGGAAGGCAGGGCGGGGTGGCGGCGCGACACAGGTTACCTCATATCTCCATAGCCGACTGTGGTCATCGTTATTACCGCCCACCAGAAGGCATCAGGAATGCTATCGAAATTAGTGTCATGGCAGTCTTTGTCAGCAAAAAAGACAGCACTGGAAAAAACCACGACACCTGCGAACGCAAAATATAATGTGAACGCACCATCATGATGTGGCCGCGCTAGAGTTGAGGATTGCTTACTTGAGGTTTTACAAATGGTTTATAATGACTTGTTATAGGATTCAAAAATGGAAAAGATTTTACTGAATGGAATTAGAATTGAAGTAACCGGCACCGCGCTCGCCGCTCGCGCCGCCCGACCGGGCCCGTCCTGCTGCATCACAATACGCATCCCAAGATCTTCGCTCCGTATCAGAAATACTCCTTGAGGACATTTTCATCCCTTACTAGGTCAAGTATATTATTAAATCAATCGCAATACTGTACGGACTTTATGAATAATGTTTTATTGATTTAATCATTTTTTTAAGTTTATAAAAGACCAACACGTTTGAGGACGTAGTTAATGTGCTCATCACGATTAAATGCAACTTGAAACTTACCAATGAACAAGAAAAATATCAATAAGCCAAGTTCCCTCATTGAAGCTTTCAGCGTGCGTCCGAGAATTTGTAAGCCTTTGGAGTGTCGTGATAGTTTGAAGATACGGAACACGCGCACGAGACGGATGACCCGGAGTATAGCAAGACTCATAGCTTGGTTGGTCGATTTGTCTTGCGGAGACACCGGTGCACGTGGCAGGTTCAGAGTATCTTCCTCCTCGGCAACGACTGTTGCCAAGGTGATGAAATACGGGATGATGGCTATTATGTCTATTATGTTCATCACATCTCTAAAGAAATTGAACTTGTTCGGACACGCCAGAAACCGTACGATTAACTCGAATGTAAACCATATTATACAGAGGGTCTCTATCAAGAAGAACGGGTCAGTGATATCTGGGACTTCATCTTCCTCGATCTTAGTGCCGTTGGTGGTGGTATTGAAGACCTTGTAATGCTTGAATTCAGGCAGAGTTTCCAGGCAGAAGATTACAATGGACAGCAAGATGACGAATACTGAGATAATTGCCACGACACGTGCAGCCTGGGAGCTCTCGGGGTATTCGAAGAGCAGCCAGATTTTGCGCTGGCGCTCGTTGGAGGGAAGGGGTTTTTCTTCCTCTTTGATGAAGCCCTCATCCTCACTGTAAGGATTGAAACAGGTTACAATATGTAAGAGCGACATGGAGAGGCGTTAGGCGTGCATGTGCTGTAAGCACTCACCGGAATTTGTTGGTGGCTTGCTCTCCAAGTTCGTAGAATTTAATCTCCTCGGAGAACACGTCTAGAGGAACGTTTACTGGGCGCCGCAGGCGGCCGCCGCTTTGGTAGTAATACAGGATTGCGTCGAACGAGGGGCGGTTCCGGTCGAAAAAGTATTCGTTCCTGGTGACAAATAACGACAGTGTCATACAAATGTACGTAAAATTTGCGGCTGCTGTAGGTCAGACTTAGCTGAAGGAATTTAATGTTACTAAAACGTTAAACTCATCAATCAGTGGTCAGATTACTGCGAGGCTGACTGACTTAACTTGTGACTGCGAGCATCTTCGCCTTTAGTTTCTTAACTGTTGAATAACGATGTCCCGATTAAAGTTGGCAAAAGAGATTTCTATTAATAGATTATTTAAATTAAACTGACCTCAAGGGATCGAAGTAGCGTATTCTCCGGGCTGGATCCCCTAGAAGAGTTTCCGGGAATTGATTGAGTGTACGAAGTTGGGTCTCGAACTTCAGGCCACTTATCTATGAACAAAGAAAAGCAAAATGTCATTATGATGTTTGTATTCATTAATTAGCTACCGACAATGTGCCAGGGATGGATGGCAAACTCTTGATATACCTTGTATATTATGTAGTTTATGACTTTTCTAAACCGAAAGATTCCACTGTGGAAGAAAGGCATATAAATGCCACGAAATATCGAAAGTGGCATTAGTTTTATTATAAAAAATAATAAAAAATGTCACATGTTTATTGCGTCTTGCTCATCTTCGTGATATTTAACAAAAAAATATTTAAAAAAAAAAACAGAAAATAAAATAGCGTGATTCGAAATAAATATTCTCAAATGAAAATCATATGATCTTTTTGCTAGAAAACCATGAAAATATTTTTGATAAGTTTATTAACTTCCATCAATCATTTATAAATCCAAATCGTAGAGCAACAACAGAGCTGATTGCTCATAGAAACATGGGATATAAACAACACGCCAAACATGTCAAAACCCTTAATATTCCCGCAGTGTGTTCAAACAGACTTACGCAACGTCATAGGAGCGTCCACTCTAAAATTGTAACACCCTTGAACTTTTTATTTGCGTCTACCACGTGTTAAGGCGGACCGGTGGCTTCTAGTGTCGCTATAGCTATTTGACATAACACATGTGATCAAGCGATTAATGCTTCACATACATTGCTGCACGCTTTACCAGATTTATTCAACTACTTTAGAAATACCATAGTTAATCAATAATTCTAGAAGCAACACATTTGAGTACATTTTGAACTTTCACATAACTCAGGTTAGTGCATTTACTTGTAACTGTCGTTTGCGTGACACATTCGGATTCCATTAGACGGAATAAATCCGCTTCAGTATCAGGGTCAAGAGCAGGAGGTGTAAAACCAATAATTTTCGGTGTTGGAAATAAAACCGTCAACTAAACCTAGTTTTATATGTGGAAAGCTAAGACACGGATAGTTAACGTTTAAATAACTTTGACATACATAATACTTTTGGTAGAATGCTACTATTTTGATTAATTATTGCATCCTAATGATGTATTTATTACAAAGATGTATTGACGAATCTACCAGATGGCATGAAAAACGTACAGATTTTGAGCCTATGCAGAAAATTTAATTAATTTGCTTTGAACCGCATTTTCTGAGCAGTATTTTTGGCGCAGACAGAATTGACCGGGCGATGCCTTAACCTCCAACACAAAAAGACAGACAGCTAGTATCGAAGCGCAGCGCAATCAAATATTTAAAGAACTATTTTAATCTCAGACACAATATTACAAAATCATTTGATACTAAAACTGCATTTGACTCGTGTCTGTATGTATTGGGACAGTGACACTGAAACGCAGATTTCGGAATAATTATAGTTGACTTAATTGACAGATAGATAGCAACGCCTAAAGTGCTTTAGAGGGTATTTTGGTAATACTGAATAAGTTATTAGGAACCAAGGTGCCAATCAAAAATGTTATAATTAAATTCGAAATCAAAATTATAGTCATTATTAAATTGTAACTATACAGTACTTATATATCCAACCGAACCAATGGAAGAATGTTCTTAATATATTTAACACCCATTTAAATCTCAGGTATTGCAAAAATTTTCATTGCATACCAACGTCATCATAGAAAAGTTTGTGCAAAATAGATTTTTCTAGTTTCAGTTTTTCGTTAATCGATTAATCGTCGGTCGGTCAAAATATCAGCCAGTGTCTCACTCTATATAAATATATATACAAACGAGCATAAATATTAGGTTGCTATTTTCATTGTTTGTAAAAGTTATGATTCTGGTTTTTTAAATATATAATTCAGTAATAATCCTTTTGCAAGAAGCTACCCGAGGCGCCTACGTAAAATGAAACTGAACAAAATATTTCGCTTTTGCACACCACGGAATAATTGAATATCTAAGAAACAAAATATAAGACATAGTAAGTATCTATAATGTATTTATATTTAACACTATCGACATATTTGTATAACATGGAGTTTCTTGAGGAATACAGTGATCAATTTTGAATCAAGATATGTGTTTATATCTAATTCTAGCCTTACAAAGTTTGTATACAAAGGTGCAAACACGATGAACTTAGAGTTACAAGGTGAGAGCACTTTTCAAGGCGTTCGACTGGTTCACGCAAGTCGATCGAAAAGCAACAGGTGTCAGAAATATTATTCTTTTATGAAAAAATAACAACACATACAGTGAGTCGAATATGAAGTGAAAAATATATTTATCTACTGAATGAAACGCTCGTATTTTTCTTTGGTTGGTTTATTGATATAAGGTTAATATTTTCTCCGACATTAAATGGGTTTCATTAAACTTTATGTTATATGAAAACTCAATTTTACTTAAGACATACACCAAAAATTTCCCATTATATTAAGCGCATGTAGGTACTGTCAAGAATGTCAGCATGCTAAATCTAGACAAGATACGAGTAATGCTTATAGCCACTGGAGTAGTGGCTCGGTAATGGTCTTGTTAGAGATAAAAATAAACTTAACGGCAACGTCCTAGGAAATACTTACAATATTGCCGTGTTTACATATACTTTTCAAAATTGTAGGTATGGAGTTAAACGCAAATCTAATATATAACGTCGAATGTGGTTTTTTATGTTGATCCGATCGCAAATAACAAAATCGACTCATCATGCACGGAAATTGTGGTTTACCGGTGCCGTGTCTACACACGTTAAACATGTACGATACGCATGTTTAACCAAGCGATTTTATTACAGTAGGCCTTTTTGTAGTGAACATATGAGACAGTAGTGAAATAGCAGATATAATTAAAAATTACCCTTGTTTATTTGTATATTATATTAAGTGCGCGTTATGAAGTGAGTGAAACCCCTATTCCGGTTTAAAGCGGTACAACCGGCGACGTAGCGTGGCGACGGCTTCAGGAATAGCAGACGGCGGCCGCAGTCGGTGGACGACGGGCCGACCGCGCGCCCGAACAAATTAATCAAATCAATATTTACAAGCAAACGCGTACATTCACTTTCCGCGGAGGCAATGTTTCACACAGTAATTCTTTCGGCGCGGATGTACCACCACGGCTGGCAATGGGCGTTTCCAAAAATACATTTTATTGTGTGTTCCCCAAGGGCGGCGCGAGTTGTACGTCGTACTGCAGCGAGCTTTTATGAAGAGATTTTAATTAATTTTCCGTCGTAAATGCAAACCGCGAATGGTTCCAAGTTTTAAGGTTGGATTTCTTTTTATAAGCTGCGAGATACGTGTGTGCGAATTACCGTATCGCACGCAGTGTTTCTATGAAAGTGTCGGCACGTTTACAGTAGAGCTTCGACAACTAATGTGTCATACTGTCGGGCAATGACCTAATAATTATATTGTCAGCTTTTAAATTAATTAGAGTAAATTAATTGAATATGTTCCGCTCAATGAATACGGCGCACCGCCAGCACTCGGTTCGCAAAAACATCAATGGTCGGCACTATTACACAGTCATAGTTTTATGACATCGAAACCCATTTCAATATTCTTGGAACGCCAATTACTACTTTAAAATAGCTTTCATTTATAACTATTGCCATTAGTCGCAGCTCGCTTCACCGAATTGTTTCGAGCCTCTACAATTTTGCAACAGAGTGCACTAAACGGAAATTGGAGTGTAAACCTAAAGGCAATAAGTCACGGACTGAAAATTTTCTATAAACGTTAGTGCGGCAGTTAACTCCCACACGCGTGCAGTTACGTGCTGCACTCACATCGGCGATTTGTCAAAACCGTGTAATGCGACTGCCCGCGTTTACTATTATTGCCTACCGCGCGCGACTAATTAAAGGATGAGGCAATCCAAGAAACGAATTCCGATCACACTTATGTACATAATTGTGTTGATGATTTGATTTTAAGTACATAGCTCAGGTATTATTTATATTTTTTAAATATCGTTAGTCTAAAATAAAATTATGATTACCGATTTAATAGGACAACTTTAGTTGTGACGTAACACAGGAATAGTAAAGTATTAACAGCCCATTTAACGCCGACGAAATTGCCGACGTTGAGCACCTTTTTGCTTTGAACGAGCTTCACAAAGTTCAAAGCGATATTTACTAACAAGGCAATGAAATCGTGATATATCAACAGGTAGGCATAATCACGAGTCGTTGACCAATGGCCGGTGAGAAAATGAGTGTGGATTGACACGCGACCGACTAAGCGTTATGGGGAAAATCGATAGCTAGCGACGCAAGTAATGACGGCTTCCAAAACAAGTAAATTGTAACACAACCAAATGTATAATCTTCTTTATTTATTTTTATAAAATTATGTATTAAGTATTGATATTCAAAGAACCGTTCCTCATAAATCCTAACAAAATTACAAAAAAGCAGATTTGCCACCCAATTTTACCATCGTATCGAAGAATTACAGATCGTAGTACGATCGCGTCGCTCTATTAGTCAGCTGTGATAATTCACTAGAGAAACGTGCGATATAAAAATTGTTATTTCGATTAAATACTGGTCGTAACCCTGACATGTTGTAAACCATTCAATCGAGGTTCATTCGAAAGATTAATGGTTCTAACATTATTGGAGAATCCAATTAACTGCAGCGTATACTGGGGTTTAATCCCGTTTTCTTCACAAAACATGGTACTAAAGCGCCGGGAGTTAATAGGGTTTGTATTTCAAAGATAGTGAATGAAATAGAATATTATTATTCAATTTACGTAACTGTATGTTGAGGTATCAGTTACATATGACATGTGACGAATGATTGACTGTGTATCCACACTACCGACGGGACGATACGACCCAATTCAGTTTTCAGCTCAGTATAAGTTTAAAATGATGGAACTAAATGATTTATTGGGGACAATTTATTTATACATAAACACACACTGCAACCTAGATCGACTCCCAATCCTGAATTGCCATATACGTACGGACATATATCCGAAGACGTTATACAATAAAGCCCACATCAAGCGAATTCGCAGTGCTCAGCTCGACAGATGTAGGGTCAAGTTACGTTGTTTGCCGCCTATTGTCAAACCTCTACCTAAGACCAAATATGCACGTGGAGAGCTCTAGAGAGCTGGAAATAACAGTTGTAGGGTAGCAACAAGAACCTGGATTTATAAATACAAAATTAAACGAAATGTAATAAAGAATATAATAGTTTAGCTCAATGTAGGTTAGAATTTATTCCTACTCGCATGCTCGTATGCTATTCTCTTGTATGCTATTGATATAATTAAATTGTCGATAAATCACAATAATGGTTTTAATACGTTTAGCCCGTTTTATGATATTTGGGCTTTCATTAATTCCAGGAATTTGACATAGTCCAAGGTTCAATACAAATATAATCGTGACATGCCGCCTCCATATTTAATTAGCTTCATGTTCTCATCGTTAAACGTTATGTTTGGTGCTCTCCGCCAGTAAACACCTTAGCGTTGATAGCCACCTGAGTGCCGGTGAATGCTACATTTCGCCGTTCTTAATTATTTATTTATTAAAACAACAATTCACGATAATTGCACCAAAGTTCGAAGGCGTTTGTTCGCTAAGCTGCAGAGTTGTTATTTTGTACTCGATACCCATGCACTTTCTTTGTCATAAAATTTTGGTTCTTTCATTTTTTTCGAGACTGCAATGGTCATTATCAAACCTATTAGTCTTTCACTATAAAGGTCTATTTATAGTCTAGGTGGTTTAAAGTCAAGACTAAAATGTTCCAGTTGCCAAAATACCAACATATACTATAGAGTAGTCTTCACCGTCGTACAGGGCTATGCAAATGTTCGATACCGACAATTGTGGTTTCTAAGTTCGAGTAATGCACGTGTCAAGTTAGGATAGCAACCCAGTGTCAGTAAGCTAACAACCTAGTAGTACTGGCTTCGTGAAGACAAACTTCGTGAAACAAGGTACTACTTTGTAATAATTAGTATTAATTATACGTATTTATATAATGTATGTATTTGTTTATTACATTATACTATATTGGATTTCTTCATCTCAATGAACACAGTCTGTCTACATCTCTTTTTATTTCACTCTCCCAGAGCAGGCCGGCTGGAAGATATTTTTTCATAAATAAGCAGTGCCTCTGTACCTGATTATACTATTTTTCTTCTTATCTCATCAACTGTGTACATACATAAACTGTTTAATAAATAAATAAGCTAGTTTAAGCGGCAGGACAGTTTTATTAGGATAAAGTGCTATTTTTGGGGTCGCAGCGCTACCGATTTTACTATCCTAGCTTGTGTACTTCATGTGGCCGGCGAAGTTAGTTTTCAGTTGTCTAGTAAGCAGGAATCACGCGTGCTTACTTCAGTACCTGCATATACACTATCTTAAAATATTACAGCCTCATGCCACACAACTAACATGTTCTAAACCAGGTCAGCAAGCCAGGACCATTCGATAGAGAACTAGTGCGCTATCCTAGTTTGAAGAACTAGCGTCGTGTATATAGGGTTTAAGTGATAATGTGTTAACAAAACCTTCGTTTTGCAAAAATGGCAAAAATTCTGGGTACTTATCTAAGTGTTACATAGCCTAGGCTACGAAGGATCCTACTGTAACAATGTACTGACCGCGTTAAGCGTTGCTTAATCATGACCGATCAAACTGTGCAGCTGTTACTGATTCACGAATATTTTTTTTGCTATGCTGTTCATGCACCATAGTAGTGAAAGAAGTGTTATGGTTGGCTCTTATCAATAAAAGAAAAATAAACCTAGACGTTGTTCCTCGAGCTTGTACTTCAAGTTTATAAGTCTGTATCCTGCGGTTTGGACTTCAAAGTGAGTGGCAATCCTAACGATGCACTATGTTTAGAAAGTTCGCTTATTATAAAGTCCTGTTAACTTTCCAAGGTTCTGAGAAATCCTCCAGATCCTATGTTGTATTTTACCGCAATCCCGTTATCAAGTTATCTAAGATTTCTCATTAAAACTACCTCCGCTCAGCTTCTGCATAATCTGTGTATGTATTAAGTATTGTTCATAATAACTTATGGTTTGCTTATATTTTTTCAGAATTGCTAGGAGATATCTAAAATGCAACCTTAGCGCAAACAGAAAAACAATAGACAGACTCTATTTAAAATGAGCAGTTTCTTAGGAACAAAGAAGTAAACATCTAATTATGAAAGACTCACAAAGAATTCTGCAAAGTAACTATCAGGGACGGCTCAACGTCAGACTTACTTACATAATATAAAAGAAAAATACATAAATAGACAACACAAACGTACTTTCATGCGAAGGAGACGGTTGTGGCCTTCATGTTGCAAGCTAAATGTCAAGGGTAAGTCCTGGAAGAGCACGGGGAAATATTTTAAAATAAAATCCAGGCAGGGCTCAGAGTTGAGAAAGCTTTTGCAGCTCAAAGTGACAGCCTTTTGTGTGCTTCACTCTCGTGTATATTAAATTGAAGTGTGTTTGCTGGAGCGGGCCCAAGATGCAAAATTATTAACATCGTATTCAGATATTTTAGTCTAAATCATAATACGTAACTAAATACGTGATGGGTAGCCCTTAGAAGGTTCTCGTGATCATGACTTAGGTACCTATCAGCCAATCGATGCATCGTTAAACATATCTAATAGAAATGCTATGAAGAGAGAATGTCGTTACAACGATTTGCATGCCCTCATTTCAATTTATTGAAAAGAGAATTGTAGAAAATTGATCCGCTAGAAAAGACTAGATTGTGTATTACATATATAATTCGAGATCGATTTATGAAGGTAATGGCGTAGGCTGTGCCTGTGGGATGCTCTGCTAAGTTATATTTACAATCGACGGAAAATAATTTTATAATGGAAAATTGTCGAAGGATTTCCATCCTACACTGTGCTGAAGGATAGCAAATTGCCACAACACGAGAGGTACCTTATTAGTATTTGTTAGGAGAGAGTATTACGGGGGAGTTCTGATCTTGTTTGAAGGCCTGTAATAAAATTCCACTTATTTTCAAATTATCGGAAATAAACCCACTATGGAAAATACATATAACAAAAATGTTCAATTGAACGCAATGTAAAATTATTTGCTTCGATCTGCATATTGAATTTGTTACATCCACACACAAAAATGTACATACACCCATATAGGAAAAATGAAGATGAATGTGACTGACTATTAGGGTGCTTAACTTTTCTCGATCTTTATCTTGCGAGATTTTTTGGAACTATATATAAAGTTTCAAAACTTATTTATTTTTATTTAGGTATTACATTTTTTTTCTTCACAAAGAATATTATTTATTAAGTAATATTCACGGTCAGATATTATGCATTCCTATATAAAAATATAGAAATATTAAACCAATAGTGTACTATGTGCCTTTCATAAGTATACATACATATGTTCGTACGTTTGTGCCCGTTAAATCTCAAACAGTGTACGTCACATCACAAAACAAGAAGAAATAAAAGAATGATTTTTATTGAAACATGGTTCTGGAAATTTAAAAAAAAAACTCAAAGTAATAACGTAAGGCAATGACTTCAGGAACTGTCTGCGTGTGAACTTTCTACCGCTGACGTTTAGATTTTGCATAGGTACTTCCTTACATTGTAAATTAAGTTTTATTCGCAAACTTTGATATAATTAGCATTTTGGCGATGATAGGGATGTACTCAAAATTAAACTAAGTCGAATATAGTAAGTCTTCGTAAAAAAAAATATGAGTCTTGATTTTTTGTATCTACCTTGTGTTAGTATATTTTCTAAGTGAATTCCGATATCGATAAAATTTAAGATATTGATCATAGCGGCAGTGATTTTATTGGTTTAGTCAGTTGATATAACAGTATCAGTATCTGGGATGCAATGGCTGACTAATCTATACCAGTAGTATAAGCTACATTAGCGGTACTCGAAACTGAAGACGACTCGAGTATTGTAGAAGTCTACGAGGTACGACTCCGCATAAATAGGCGTTATGTTACTTCATCTGCCAATCTAAATTATTTTTATAGTTTAGTTTATTGTTGCAGTATAATATTTATTTTTAATGGGCTAAAGAAACCGGAGTGCGGGTGCAATAATGCACAGTGCTGTATGCCAATGTTAATAACAACTTTGCGTTATTTTTCCTATCAACGTGCTAGTTCTAGGGGAACCAAAAGCGTTGGTCGCATCTACAGTAGGAGTCTTGACGGCACTGCATTAATGCAGCAATGAGTATGCCAGAACCCTAGGACTTATAATTCTGTCTGTCAAAACTCTTGACTACCTTCTATTTCAAAGTTTTGTCCATTACACTAGCATTACCGCTTGGGGCGCGGAAAGCCTCAAAAGTTGGAATAGTCAATATGTTTTAAGAACTAATACTAAGATCTATAAAGGTGAGTGATTTATGGCTGCCTAATATAATGACAGTGGTACTTACGTTGATAACAACTCTCTCGCAGAAGTCGTGGTCGTGTTGTATAGGTTCGAACGTCACCACCCCTCCCTGGGGTGGGCGTCCAGGCTCTTCTTCCTGATTGCACAATTTCGGCAGTGACCTGGAAAAGAAAATTGCCGTTAGATTATATTTAATACAGACAGCTTTTGGTCTGTATTCGTAAATAAACCAAATGTTTTTACAACGTGTTATGCTGTACAAAGTCCTTCTACTCAAACTCTCAGGATAATGTACCATAATCAGTTGTATAAAGCTTTATAGCTTCAGGTACGTAATACCTGCCTTGCCAACCCCTCAAGGTTACCTACATCCATGTATGAGCCTCCACCCAAACGTGCTCAAACACACCACTCGTATCCTCTCAATATTTCCCAGTTTAACCGCAAAAGCCCTAGCGTCCAGGGTTGCCGTTATCTACTTATTAGTCAAGTGAACCGAACGCACAGTAAAATCGTTTCAGATATATCAAAAAAGCTTGTATTATTTGTTAGATTCTGATTGATTTACTTATATTAGTTCGGTTCATTATGTGCTCACTGAATTATATTGAAAATGCTGGGAAAAGATGTCCCGAGAATCAATGACAGATCGGCGACATTAGTTGCTATGTTGTTCAACGCAAATATGAAAAGATAATGCCTATTCATGTTCTCTGCAACATGCAAATAGCGTTCGTCAAATGTCAAAGCGATAACCCTAAACTAAAGAGGTGCTGTAAAACCGCTGCGTGGCGTCGTCGTCAGCACTCGAGCCCGAGACTCGATTCACGTTGTTTTTCTAAAATGCTCCCCTTATCCCCGCGATCGCTCTTCATTCGGCTTCAGATGCTCTCCACACGAGATGGCTTGATGACGCCACTACAAATGTGCCGATTACAGGCACACTTGACACTGCTACGCCACTTTATTACCCCTTTTTGGTAAGTTTATCCTTTTTGTTTTGTTCGTCATTCAATTTGGGCGCATGGGTCAAGGTTCGTCACAATAATGACAACAGGCAAGATACGATATTGAACAACATAGGAATACTTCGAGCTTTTTCCTGACATTTATATACGAACATATGTACAGGCACTTTCATTAGGAAAATTCTTACAGTAACGTCATTGCACCTTAACATATTAAAACCTTGTGTACTTGTGCACCACACTATTCAGAAAAAGTAATATTACCAAGTACAAATTCAATGGCCACGCACAGGCGGGGCATGCATACAAGTTTGAGATGTATATATCAGTGTCATAGAATCGAGTGATAATATTATTTTTTAACTCTATATGAAACTTTAATATTTATTAAAGTCAAGAAAAGTAAAACTAAGAGTTAAATGCAGTATTGCACAGCACACACCCCACGAGAATCTTCACGTTATTTACCGTTTCCACGATATCTACATAGCATATATTCAGTCAGGTTAAGGGAGAACTATCTGATATAATATTTAACGAAATATGAACGAAAGGTTCAAGGAAACATTTTATTGTGGAGATTGAAAGTAGGTTTCCTAAATAAACAACACGATCACTTTTGTGAAGGGTCTTCTACAGCATGGTAAGAAACACGATTGCAATAGAATATCAAAAAGTACAGGACGGAAGCATTTAATCACAGCGAGATTAGATGTTGCAACTTCAACTTGATCTGGAAGGCAACTGTTGCACCGATGTTTTATGGACACTGCCGGTCATTAATGCAAAATAAATATGTAAAAAATGTGAAGTGTAAACTATAATAATATAATAACATATGCTGTTGCGTATATTATTTGTCATAAATGTCAATTCTTTGAAGATCACGCACTTTTGAAGACCTACATTTATTTTGCACGTGGTGGTTTTAAATGCTTAGGTACCGATATCATCAGCTACGATATGTAGCCTATTATCAACGGCTCTCAATCCGACCAACATGTTCTCAAATCCGCTTGACGGCCTTTGACATAGAATCGAAACACTGCAAAGCGACCGGGGACAACTCCCCCAGGCACGGGACATAATCAACTACCTACCTGATTCTAGGCGGCATTGTGAAATTTCTGGTATCCCACCAAGCTATCAGCCCTACTGGAAATCGAGACCATTCATTAACCCACATAATAATTTAACATTAAACACAGTTTAATAATTAACCTTCATTATAATATTTCAATCGGGTTATCATTTAATGACGCCACCAACTGTGCATTATCGCCTTTTGTTTAATTAAACAGAGGATTACAAAATAACATGATCATTATAGTAATGAGGTCCTGATATCACCTCTCATAATAGTACTGTCGGCTAGTGTGATTGAAGTATTATGCCCTATGCAATTATAATGTTAACTTTTAGTCAAGGACTATATGTATTGTTTATATCGTCTGAACGAAAACATAAACCTTTGAGTTGCTACTTATTGTATCTATTTATATTATATACTTGAATAATTATAAAAAATAACTGTAAAAAATACAAATGCCCTACCCGGTTTTCTCTATATAGTCATAAATATTCCAGCCGAAAATACTAATTAAAAGTATTTTGCAGTACCGATAACTTAACCGATAGTAATTATTGACAATCATAAGGGGCTCGGTATTTCAGTATTAACATTTTTATTATTGCAGATTCCAAAAATCACCCCTTTTCACAGTTTTGACTATTTTAGATAAAAAAAATATCTCTAGGTATTGCCAGGGTGTAAAATGGGGCAGGAGGCATCAAACTGCTCGATAGTATAAATTCGATGTTTTCGTCGCTAGCAGGTTGCTTTGATCTATTTAAATAATGCTTGTTAGCTTACCTGAAACCGTCTTAAATTAATTTTGTATTTGATACTTTACAGCGCCATTGTTTAGTCCAACACGTCCCCAGAATTATACCATACGTAGATGAAACACCACAGACACTTCACAACTGAGCAGATTCTGTCTACTCCAATCTTTTTTACACCACAACAAACAAAAACTCACAGACCATCACCACGAATACTTAATATAATTACAAAGTTAACTTTCGAAATAAACTAATTGAGGCGAAGTAATTAAATTAATGAATTCAGTACTCAGCGACACTTTGTTTGTAGGTAAATTGACCACTTTATCGATAGTGTAAATTGTCAAGTATCCTCCATGCCTTACATTTAATAGACAATAAAATAAACAGAGTTATGTTTTCATTTTCACTTTTCCAGGCAACATCAAGCAAACTTAAATTAAAAACAACCGGAGTACATTTTTTTTTGTTAAATAGTCTCCGTATTATTTTCGTTTTTATTACTCGTTTCTTCAATAATTTGTGTTTTGGAAATAGTAAATACTATAAAAACAGTAAGAAAGCCTGCCCTTGAAGTTGATTCTGTGTTTAAACGGCAAACAAACAATTTTAATAAAATTAAATTCGACTAAGTTAATTAAACTAATTTTTCCAAATTTTGAAATTAACATATAAATAAGATAAAATTCGATGTTATTATTTGACCTAATCAGTAAAACGGCCCTAATCCAAACTTACGAGTTTTCGTCATCTGGGTCTTCACTCTCGGCGTCCGAATCCCGAACACCGAAGAAATGGCAATAAGTTGCCATTTCCATCATGGTTAGGACGGTGTTAACTTGCGGAGAGATCGCGATGGACTAACAGCCCTCGAGCCACTGAGAGCGATGCAACCACCCCGACCCCCGGCGCCGCGAGCGCTGCAGCCTGCCACCTACACTGCCTTTACTACGCGTTATCAATACGTACTCGAATTTACCTTTTTCATTTTTTAGTATATTCGATATAGGTACTTTTCATTTTCCTAATAAATAGGTATATATTTTAATTTTTGTATAGATTAGAGGAGCTATAATATTAAGTTGCGTCTATGTGTGCATTGCTTGCAGCTTAAATACATCCTGAAATTTAAGGTTTATAGATCGATACAGAGGTAAGGGAAGCGCTATTTCTGTTTAAGCATTGATTTATTAAACTTACATTTTTAATGTGACATGGTGGATGTGATGTCAGAGCGCACGCTATGTTGGATTTCATAATAAATTTTACACCTGTTATTACCCAAATAATACCTATGAGTGGATTTCTGAGGGTCTTGACCTCGGAAAATCGTTACGGATTTTTTTTTAGGTTCATGTGTCTTTTTTTATTTATTCTATAATTTGCAAAATTAGTTTGTCGTTTTCTTATTCGTTTAATTAATCAATTAAGAAGAAATCATACAAGATTAAATACTGTGTTTTGTAATTATAGCATCATCTTATAAATGGTAGGGTACAGGTCATAAGCAATAGAAAATATGTGTTTAAACCAATAGTTTCAAATTTGATCAAACATATTTACACTTTATTTCATTTCAGCATGAATAAATTAGCGTAATTAGTATAATATATTTGTTTTGTAATAAACTACTAAAGTTCTAATCTAATAATTGCTAAGTTTTTAAATCAAACATTTCTTAGTTTAGCAGAATTATTAACATTCAGTTGGAAACGGCAACGTAATTATTTGGTAAATTGTGTTATTTAAGAATGTGTTACTTTAATAAATTGAATAATTTGAGAAAACGTGCATTAAATATAAAGTTATGAGCTCCATGATTAAAACGATGTATAAAAATTGGGTTTGATGAAAATAATAAATTTGATGTCAAATTAACCTAATTGTAGTAAAAAACGGTAGCAAAGGTACGTGGGAAGAGAGAGTATCCATCGATCGAAGAAGCGGAGCGCCAAAATTGGCATAGTCCATTTAAACGCAAAGTTATGAATGCCGAAAAATATTTTTAGTTTGCTCACAGCTTATGTATAAATGTGAAATGTTGGAACAGATCTAGATCATATCTAATGATCAAAAAAGCCAAACATATATTTTTTAAGTTTTATATGTCTAATGGAGCTTTTATAGTTAAATGAAATTGTTTAAGAGGAAGTGTATTTGCACTATCTAAGCATAAATGGACTGAAAGAGAATGCCTGAAAGGAAACGAAGGTCACGCTGTCACAGAAATTATGCATCCAGCATAAGGTGTAAGTAGTAGAGCGGTAGTACAACGGCAATTTGTCACGAATTATGAACAATTGTTCTCATTACATGTTTTAGAGTGCAATTTAATAGAGCAATAAATAGCAGTACGTAACAAGTGTATCGCTGTTCGAGGCGTAAATTTCGATTGGAACAACAGTTTCCCGGCGCATTGGGCCCGCCTGCAAAACAAACATATTCACTCAATTCTGCGTGATGGTCGCGCTAATTAGCAAATGCACTATAACATGAATGTGACAAATGTGACCACTGGGACTTTTTTGACCGATCACTAATATTAGCCTGCAGTCTAAGCTCTGTCCGAGACTAAGATCAGCGCAAAACATTTTGATGAATAAACACGTAAACAACAACGTATATTTGCATCGTTATGCAATCTCGGGAACGTATTTAAACACGCTGTTTAAAATACTCTCATGGTTAAAAATAGCTGATATATTCAAAATTCCAACGACATAATATTGTGCGAAGACCAGTATTTCCCACTTAACGTATGTTTGTGCGTTTGCGCATTAACAGAGTTCCAGCCAGCCTCTAAAATAAGGTTGTGCTAATAATAGGCGAGTGTTGAGCGTGGTACGCTTTGGTAAATCATAATAAATAGAAACTCATGCGTAGGCATCGGTCACAGTGACAAAACTCACTAAACTTTCCGTGAAAACGGAAATGTTTTAGCAAACTCTGCGACAAGATTTTTAAGATAGAGATGTCATAGTCTGTCTTAGATGCATATTACTGTTGGAGCTTGCATCTCTCATCTGCGGACGTTAGCATTCAATGTCACCATATAAATTCAGTATGTTATATGAAGTAATCCCATATATTATAATATATGTATACTAAAATGCCTCTTTGTTAATTTTCCTGAGGCTGTTACGGTAAGAAGAAATGTATTTATATGGACGCTGCTCCGCTATGATGGTCTACCAGCAATGTAGGTAAGTAGCTAAGTTATTGAATTTTATTTCTTGACAATAACTACTATTTTATTAGGACAAGCACCGATGCTTGAACGCTATCTGTAGTACTACAATTGAGAAGTACGTGACATAATTTCAAGCGATACTCGCTCAGGGTTACATAAAAGTAGATTTAGGGACTTCAAGGCGGCATCGTATGATTTTGGCCGACATTAATACTCTGTTCAAGAAGTGCGATGATGACGCCGCATAAACAATATGCATGGAGAATGTTCACACACACACACAAAGATATATTCGCATTCAGTTCATAGAACTAACATATAAAGCGTACGTACTCGTAGGCGTGTTTTAGTGAAGCTAAAGCAAATGGAATATGTAGCGCACTGTATCGGTTTTAATAGGACAGTTTTCGATTATGATAATTATGTCGCTGTGCATAACCACTATATAGCTTAATCGCATGACGGTTACAACTAGCCAACGCTAGCGATTTAAGATGTTTAAAACATTTTAAGTATTAAGTTATGCCTATGGCTTAACACTATGATATATTTTCATATTCGGAAGATAGATTTTATTTTCAGCGTTCATCTTTTAGCAAAAGTTTCTTATCTTTGTCATGAACTGAACAATTATCAGGACGAGTAGATACTAACTGTAGTCAAATAAAATGATAGGCAAAATAAAGGCTTGTATCGGAAAGCGCAAGAAATTATAGCATCTTAACGTCCGAGTGTGGAGTGTGTTGAACAAAATGGAAATAAATTCGCTGAGCTGACGGCTAACCCAAAGTAGCCACCAGACGAAGAAAAAAAGCAATCCTCAAAAAAAAAACGCTTGAAATCGTTTTGTCCGAAATTCAGAATTAGGGCACTGTCGGTTAGTGTTGTCAAGATCAACATACATTGCCGCGTTACGTACACGGTTAATTTGGGAGTGCAGTGTGTGACGAGCGTTCTTCGCGACACATTTAGATTAACCACGCTTGTGCGCTTTTGTTCAATGTCGGTCGGGTACCCGGCTTGTTTTCAAGGTTCCACTAAAATCATTTCAGTTGTTCAGAGATTAGCGCCTAAATAACAATTTAAAATGTTAATTACGTTATTTATGTT
This sequence comes from Heliothis peltigera, assembly GCA_958496145.1. Taxonomy (NCBI): domain Eukaryota; kingdom Metazoa; phylum Arthropoda; class Insecta; order Lepidoptera; family Noctuidae; genus Heliothis; species Heliothis peltigera. The sequence goes on along the minus strand of OY292321.1, from coordinate 9,085,089 downwards.
CACGTTGTGGATGTGATGAAAAATATGATTGTAATTTTACAGGATTTTTTTCTGTAGAAAGAAAGACAATGGTGCTTAAAATCAGAGATGTGGAGAAAAATATAATAATAATATATTGGCAATTATGGAATAGAAGAAAAATCGACCAGCAGATGGACAAGTATAACTGGCATAACTGCTGAACTGGAGTCCATTTGGCACAACTTAATTTTTTTATTATTTATTAATATTTCATTCAACAAGCTGGAAACTAAGGAACTACGGAAAAGTATTTTCGGATGCTGTAAGATTAATTACGACCTATCGTACCGAACATATGCATCACTACATAGTATAAAACAAAGTCGCTTTCTCTGTCCCTATGTCCCTTTGTATGCTTAAATCTTTGAAACTACGCAACGGATTTTGATGCGGTTTTTTTTAATAGATAGAGTGATTCAAGAGGAAGGTTTATATGTATAATTTTAGTATCAGCATTGCACCCGTGCGGAGCCGGGGCGGGTCGCTAGTGTTGTATATATCGTGCATTTGTCTTTAACCTTAACTCCTTAGAAATGAAGAGGCTAAAGAGGTTCCATAAAATTCGTGTTACAGGTTTTTACAAAGACAATTGCAATAAAATCATTTGATATCCACAGGATAATCTACTAATCCACAAAGGCTTTAACAGTTTTAATCATATATTGAGGATTCACACAATTCAACAGGAATTGATTAGCAGGTGATAAAAACGTATGCATTAACGATGAACAATTAATGTGCAAATGTGAAGTTAGGGTGTTGGTACATAATAGATACTATTATTTCTCAGATTGTACTACGCATATGCGGAACTATGCCTCTTCTTCATCATATCCTTTAGGTATTTTCAATATTTTTGTCAGTTGAGGCCATTATATCGCCGGTCCATTAATCTTTTCATGAATCGCGTCAATGATGTCAGTAAACGTCAAGCAACATCCTACTCAACTCGAACGGTGTCAATAATTATATTTCTGTTGAATTTGTTCTGTCGAGTGCAATGAGTGATTTTTCATTTCCTTCAAAACAGTAATGTGTTTTCCCAAGAAATGGAAGTTCGGTTTAAAGTAATATTTTACATTTAAGCAATTTTGCGTCCAAATGTTATGATCCATCTTAGCCTTCCTTGTTTTTGCAAAAATACAATTGGTAACTTCTGGAATATCGAGTCAGGAATCGTTCTTATTGTGATCGAGATATGCTGTTATGATGTTATGTTAGATATGTTTTCAACATAGTTGACTGGTATAGTCCTACTAAAGCGCTTATGGAATTGTGAACTAGTTGTGAAAATGAGACCATTTTTGAAAAATAATCTTACTTGATTATATTCTTAGAGTTAACTTTACCCAAGCCAGAGAATTACTAACCACAAAAAGGATGATCTTCTTTGATCTCACCGCTGAGAATCCGCGATGATTGACCACGGAAACAGATAAATATTAGCTTTACTTTAAATGTGTGTTTGGTCAGTTTAGAAACGAAAATTAGGTGCTGTTAACATATTTGTTTGTTTTCATTTCGATCAGCACCCTGGAATATTGTCTACAAAGAATGCAGAAAGAGAATATTAGGTACTACAACCTCATTGGCTATTGTATAACCCTTATTACAAGACAAAGGAAATGTCGTTCTTCGAGTATATTTTCGTGGCGAGTTAGCCTTAAACACCCTCGGTAATGTTGCGTGTTCGAGAATACCAGTAATTTATCTAGCAAATACTTTAATGCCCCTAATCGGAAACATTACTGAAGTAATGTCTAGTGAGTAAGTGTTCACAGAGGAGAGACTTACTTAACATTTTGCAGAAATTAATGGATTATTGTTTCAGTCCGTCCGTATTTTAGTATTCAGCAAACAGCAGAGTATAACTGTATCCTGATCACACAGACGCTATTCGTGACATTTCAAGAGCAACGAGTCTTAGATCGCTGCTAGAATGTCTCTGATTGTCGCGCGAAAGGATTGATACCGTAAATACCGTGTACTTTATAAATAAACTGCTTATTTGTTTTGGAATGTTATACATTGATTTGATCAATGTCTAGTTAAATATTGTTGTTTGATGTGGCTTCCATACCCTTCGCCCATATATGAAATAGGATGTATGTAGGTACCTACTGAATATTATGTATGCAAATAAATACATATATGTATGTATAAAATTTCAGGGGCAAAGAAACTACTATGGTTAAAAACCACGTACTCCACATACAAATTAGAGCCGTGAACATGAAATTTGTAATTTCACGGATGTAATAGCTAATCTTGCACTATCTAATGACGTCGGCCTGCTTCATTAAGATGAGGACCTCGCAATGTTGGGACAACGCCGGAGGAGAAGTGACACGATCGACCCAAATTAAACCTACCTCGAGTCTTCTGGGTTAAGTGTCATTGACGTAACTAGCCGATTCGGAAAATTAAAACTGTATTAAAGCTGAGTTTAGACACGGTTTAGACTACATCTAACATTACATGTGAACACCGTAAATCTTGTATAACCTGGAGCACTATACAATGACAGTGTCGAGTAGACGACTATGTTTAAATTTTTTTATAATTATATTTTTATTTGTTTTTCTTTTAAAAACTATTACGTTCCACTAAAATTGAATGTTGTGAAATATATATGTACATGCAATTTAGTATTCACAAAAGCATCCTATCTTCGTCTGTGGCTTATTCTTCGCCTAAGCCAGCTTTAGTGGTGGTAAACCGCTGGTTGGCTAATCATTTTTCCAGTTGTTAGCTCGGAGGCTTCCAACCTTCGCTCGGAGAGGAACTAGATAAATTCAATATAGCCTTTAAGGTTGCTGGTTCGTGTAAGTTAATAAAGTTATTCTAGCTTCGAGACTCGGGATAAATCTGCGCAGACTCGGGCAGATTTCACTCGAAGTTTCCTGTTTGCTCAAGTTACCTATATTGCTAGTTAATAACATAATTATTTTTCCGTCTTCGATAGTTAGATAATATTATATATTATATCCAGGTTGTGTAATAATAATGGATCGAAATAATATGCTGTTAAGTAACTTTTTTGATAATGTTAAATTGTCAAAATTAAAGCAATCACATTAGAAATGATTAATGCACAATTTGAGATATTTACTGAAAACAGACACGAAGACAATATAGACGAAAGCATCAAATTAAGATGCAATGAACTATGTACCTTATTATACACGAAGTAATAAAATAATTTGTTTTACAATGTACAAGCAAAGGTCAATGTTTATAAGAACTTCTTTGCACAAGTTAGAGTGCTTGAACTCTATTCCTTTCAGGTGCTAGTGAAGGAAATTCGCACATAGGCTAATCCATTAAAAGATGTAGATCTTAGGGAAGGTTCATATCTGACGGAACATGCGTCGCGTATTATCGGTCGCGTAACGCCAGAATAGACAAATGTATAGAAAAACATTTGACCGTTCACACTCAACTGATGATTCGTTGGTGCGTTCGACTGATGATACGCTTGGCATATTTTACGTCAGATATGAACCTTCCTTTAGTAATAACTGCTGCAGGAGTGAGAGAAGTGACCATTCCTTCATGTTACACCTACATGAGGCAAACACAGATGTGAAAGACCCAAAACAAGTATGATGAAAACGAACAAAGATCCAGAATTTATTCATACAATTGTGTTTTACAATAAAGTTAGGTACATCACCTACCCTACTTTCATATGCAAATACATGTGCCCTGTTTCATGAAGTGTTACTTTCAGCCACTAATATTTTTCACCTTGTAAAATATTATTAACATTAACTATTATTAAAAATGAAAAAAATATTTCCACTCTGCGAATTTGAATCGTATTAAGGATTTAAAATTTATTGAACAAAGTTTATGGTCTACTGCGTAATCCAATATAGTCTACTGGCGTAGTCAGGCTAAATTAAATCAAAATCCGCAGAAGGTAACACAATTTGCTCGATCATCTATTACTGGAATGCAGCTGCGGTTTCAATGTTATTAAAAAATCTTTTTAGATCCAAAATAATAACGAAAAGTATTAAAAAAATTAAAAGCACTTTGTTTTGAATAATACTCTGCGATTAGGTATCGTATATTTTGCAAAGGAATGTACTTAGTGGGTAATATTCAAACGAAAAATATTGGAATAAGACTGACCCGAGGCGCAGTGCAGATAAAGTGATAGTAAAGGGTGGGAGGCAACGGGCCTTAGTGTAAAGCAAAACATAACACAAACGACCAAATGTAAGGGTCAGTTGAACCATTTTACTCGTATACACCAGTAATTGTTAAACCAGTTTTAGGAAAAGCGAATAACAGTTGTCAGGTGGAAAACAGTTCAAGATCTAAAAGTCGCGACTAAGTGAAGCTCATTCACTTTTTTCACAAAAGAGAACTTCAAAGGATAGCAACTTATATAATATGCTAAAGTACAGATTAACGAATCCATTGTGTTAGCTGTCTCTTGTCCTTGTCCAAAAGAGCTGTCTTGCAAACGGAATCGAGTGTAAGGGAGCAATCCACTACTCAAACTTCCTTCTATAGCCATATATCTGTTTTAGATGTAGAACATTTTCGGGAAGCGTTGTATATTATAGAGAATAAACGCAATTCCGCAATTCAGGTTCAAGTTAATGCTGATGTTTTGTGTCTTAGTGTGTGTGAACTGGCATCGATACAACTGCAACCTTGAGAGTTTTTGTATTGAACGAAATTCGTTTGGATATTAATTTGTTATTAAAAAACATAGATGCAGTATGAACTTTATATTTCAGCTTTTAATTGAACTCAGACTGAATTAACGATTTTCGTTTCGATATAAGAAGGGTTATCACAGCTAAAGCAATTGTTTAGTGTAATTATAGATTTAGTTCCTATTTCGGGTTTATTAATTCTAGCGTTAACAAGGGACTACTTTATCAACTTTGAATGAAATACTCTGCATGTTTTCTCTTCATTTAGTGGGTTATAACACATACTGGGCAGTGTTTTCCGACAGGCGAGATATAGCATCTAACCGTTTTGATCATAATGTCTGAAACTGTAATGAAACTTCGCGAGGAAGGTTCCCATGTCAAGAAAGTCCTTATAAAACGGATTTTCTTTGTCTCTCACAATTCTCATGAGAAAAAGGGTGATATGTCGTCTCCTTTTCATGATTTTATTACTCGTACTTCGCCGAGAATCAATACTTTTGTTCTGTGCATCTGTGGAAGGAACTGGTTCCGAAAACGAGTGTCTGGGTCTATACAGAGATTATCTAAGGGGACGAGTCCTTAAGCAATAACTACATACGTTGTTATTGCTTTTTATTGTCCGACGTGAACTCAAAATAATAATAAAATATAGTTGTTGGGTTAATGGGGTAAGTTTATTTAAATATTTGCAGTACAGTCTTTATATACTTTACTTTTAGTAGGTACGCGCGGTGTTGATGAGTCCTAAATAGCCGGACGTTGATATCTCCGTGTGTTGAGTTTCTAATCGTTCTGTGTCCGGCACCGGGGAGAAGTTCGTGTGATCATTCATCAAATTAACTTCCAACTATCATCAGTACATATACAACAAAAACGTTTGTTACATATTGTTAACGATTCAGCGCAATATACGCTGTATCAATCAACATCTTCTGAAACGTTTACGTTAGTCTCCATATTCCTCTCGACGCAGTATCCGCATTATCAGAGAACATTATTTAATAACTTCTATTCACAAAATGAAGGAAGCTTTTACAGTTATATATGTATATGTACGATTGAAGTTCAGCAAATCATCCGCGTCAATGGAACATCAAACTTTTCCAAAACATATGTTATCGAGGCCATTTACAAGATATGTATGTCTGTGAAATAATACTAGTACCTAGTGAATATGTTATAATAATAAATGCAAGGACAGCCGACGTGGCAGAACATTCGTAAGACCTACTACGTTGAAGTCAGCATTAGACGGGAATCAAAGGAAATAGCGAGCGAAGCAAGGCGGGGATCAGCGCAGAGCGGTGTTCCCACATGCGGTAATCCGGACTGGAATAATGCAGCCGCAGTGGTAATGCCGGCTCGTTGGGGAGGCTTCGAATGCCAATCGGCTAATTTATTGACTTTTAGATAGACAGAAACCAGAATATCAACTTCATAATCTCATTTTTTCATATTAATGCAGTATTTATTCAGCTCGTTAAAAGAGTATCGACAACTAAAGATTAATGAGAATAGATTTGTGCGAGTTCACTATAAAGTAATCCATATACATATATCAACATGATTGAAAAATTTATTGTCTACTAAACCTATTTTATGACCTATATTTCAACGTCTGCATTTATTCGTCTGCCGGAGCTTAAAGAGTTTTATCTACACCAATGTACTAGATCATGAAAAATGCGGTGTCGGCGCATGTTGCGGCACGTTTTGTTGGCCGCTGGAGCTTCAGTGACATCAACAAAGGATCACAGTGATGCATGGCGCATTAGCTCAATCATTTCCGATGACTGGTTCTACGGCAGCGTAGTGTTCATGACTCATGCATGTTATTATAATATCTTTATTGATCCCGATTGAGAGCTGTAATTCGAACATAATCACACAGAGTGCGGCGGGTTTGCAGCATCCAGCACGTTACGTTTACAACCTCAATCATAGATATTTTTACAGCTCCCAGAGATCGTCTATAGACAAACAAATTGGATGTCCAGTAAGTAATGCCACAGTGAGTAACGTCCATCAATAAAAAAATGCTGTACCGGAAATTGAACTGAAAATTAAAAAAATAATGTTTTACGATGATGGTTTTCAAATGCTGATTCCTGCGGCTGCTTAAGCTACGTTTATAGAGACGAAGAGAACTGAAATATGAGAAATGTAGGTTGGATGTAAATGTTAACAAAAATCTTACGACAGCACTCACCAGACATACGCTCAGTGTTAGAAGTTAGTAGCGGCAGCTGCGGGTCAGCAGAGCAGGCGAGGCTGGCTCACTCACCAGCACATGTCGAAGTAAGCCATTGCGGTGCGGAACAACATGCGTACGGTGGCGCGTGCAGGCGACGCTCTTCGCGCCGTGTGCCTGCCGCATGTCGCTGGCGCAACCAGCGCACATGTATTGTGACGTCAACAGGACACATCCTCACCACAAACCGCTTTACGACCGCTGACTAGCTGACGCCCCCGTACATTGCAACACTCTACACCGATATTGGACGCTACATTCTACTTGTGATACGTACCTTTGGTCTCCGCCTTCCTCTGGGGCCCGGGGGCATTCCTGCCTCGGCCTGAGGACAGGCGTCAGCCCCCATTTCTCGACCAACTCTATGCGAGCAATGGTGGCTGCTCAACGACAATGTGTCATCGGCTCGGAGCTGGTGCGCTGCAGCGGGGACGCGGCGGAGAAGCCGGCTGGCCCGCGGCGCCCCCCGGCCGGCTCGTGGCGCGCGCCGCGGCCGCCACCTTACTCGCGAGCCATACCCGCGCTTCGGCCTCGCGCCTCTCGCCTCGCTCCCGCGCTACGCCCGATCCTGGGTCGCAGCGCTCTTCATAATGTGTTTAGAGCGGTGCGCGGGTCCGCGGTCGCATCGCGCCGTCCGCCGACACTGCGGCACGCCCGTACGGCCGGGCTGCCTGAAGCACCGCGCACCACTCGCGACCTGCGCAACTTTACCGCCGAATTTTCCCCGCTCTGAGCGCGCGTTCTGCCGCGCGAATTTTATCGCTGTCGATGGACGACTATCGTTAACTAATATTACGATGATTATGTGAAAACGATTCGATATATATTTTGGATATGTATGGTAAGGCTACCGCTGGTGGCGGAGCGTCGTCGGCGACGGTTCCTTACGTAATGCGTATTCGGGACGCGTGCGGAGGCACCTCACCGGGTGCGGCGAGTCATGTCTCGACGGAGATCCGCGTGGCGGTCGCAAGGCACGGGCCAACGAGTGTATCACCGTGGCGCGGCGGCAGAGTACTGGAGCGGGCGCGCGTGCGTGGTCCCGGCGCGCCCCGCGCTCCCGGCCCGCCCCGCACCCCGCGCCGCACGCGTATCGACACCGCCCGCCAACCACCGCAGCGGACGGCGCGGCCCGCGCCTGCCACTCGCGCGTCACGCCGCGCCGCTGCACGCCTGCACCGCCGCACCGCCGTACCGCCGCACCGTTACACGCAACCCCCTACACCACTTCCTAGAAAACATTCGCTTTCCTTGCCCTTATTACTTCTGACAGGAATTTAATTCACTTTCTGATGTTTTTCGCAGACGAGTCTCCGCACAAGTAAACTAGGTAATTAGGGTTGCGTTCTGCTATTCGTGTACTCGTATTTATGAATTTCATAACAATAAACAATTGATGAGAACGGAAAGAAGCATGATTGATATGGAAAGCTAAAGTAGTTACATAAGTAGGAATTACATGGGCTGCGGGTTTCGTAAGCGTCGCTAGGTCGGGGCCAGCGCTGGGCTGGTGCAGGCGGCCGCGTAGTGCCGGCTGCTCGCTGCACGTATGCGCTAGCTCGAGTGGCGGTGCAGCGCCGTGGCAGAGCAGACTGGTCGCCGCCGATTCACTCACTTATCTAGATCAAAGGTTGCTACGGCTGCCGAGTGCAACTTGAGCCAAGTAGCTCGACCTTCATGTAGAGTGAGCCACATATAACCAAGCGGTAAAATAGGTAAACTTTTAGTTAGTATGTACCCTTACTTTAAAATATATCAACTGCAATTTGTTTTTAACAGACGAAGTTGGCGAGTCGAATCGAATATGCTAATGTTAGAGAAAGAATAAATAATGAAGACGATTTGTTCGTTTGCCAGTTGAATTACAAAGCCGTTCGGTGATTTTTTTGTTATATGTATTAATTATTATGAGAGAAATATACTTTACTTTATTATTAATTCGGTTCAGCTCCTTTCGTAGTTGAGTAGTATATGGAAACTAAAAAACTCTGACTGCCGGTAACAGAGTTGAGAGTGGTAAAAGAGTGCGTCCGACCTATTTTCTTACTCGTAGGGTCTAAAAATTATGCGTAATGTACCTAACAATTAAACGGAAGTACAAAAATGAGAAAGTTTAATTTTAGAACAAAGAATACTTATTATTTAAATACACATAAATGAATTGATATAAATATTCAAATCATAAACAATAAGGTTACCATCAACAATTTTCACGTTGAAAAACCAACCTATCAATCTGATGAAACAAATAATTCTGAGCTACGTGATTGCGGGCTGACCTTTACACCTTCGTACCACGCTTGTAATATCATTTTCCATATCGGGAACCAATACTTTATTGGACGACTATGCCACGGGTGCGCCTCAATCTCCTATTTCCATTTATATCCATCATAAACACAGCAAAGAAAATTCAAAGGTGAGCTGCAAAGATACGGAGTCTATATATATTGACCGCTGCGGAATTCAAAATATGCGCTCATATCTTTGCGCGTGCGCGATGCACAATACACGAGGAGAATAGACAAATGGAATGCCTTTTCACTGTGTACCTGAATGCGTCTTAGAGAATCCTATTTCACACCTTAATATACTGCGGACTATTTTAAAATTTGATGAAAAAAATATTTTACGTTTGAGTTTATTATTTTAGTAATTCATATTTAACTATTACAGTTCTGAATAATAGTAATCAATAAAAAAAACAGCAGACTTATTTAAATGGAAGCGAATAATGTGATGTTTCCCTTCGGTTCGGTATGTAGGCCACTAGGCTGGACTTAAGTGTGTCAGTGCTACTCAGGATTACGCAGGATCGGATCAATGCTTTTGTACGTGGAAATATTGCAATGCCCATTGAGGGACATTTCGGGTAGCGCGTTTCTTTTATTTATTTTATTATATATACATTTTCTGCCGGAACTTTTCTGTCTTGCTTTGCTATAAAGAAAATAGAGGCTTGTCTCCACAAACATGTAACTATTAGCCGATATATAGTTCTGAAATAAAATACTCTAAACATCGGTCACTTTTAATTCTAAATAATTCCTTATGCGAATGTGACTTCTTTATAGCTTTCATAGTTAATCGGCTTATATGCTGATAAGTTTAACTGAATCCCACAGAAAGTGCTAGTTCTACATACAATTTAATATTATAACCATACATTTCGAGATGCATAGCAACGCCCATCATATATAGTGCTTTAGTCGACAGTAACCTCAAATGTAGCTAGTAGCTGCTAGACTAGGTAGCAGAACACTTTACATTATTTTTAGATGACCTCCGACCTCGTGTTCTAGCCATTTGGTATGCTGAAGACAGAAATGAGGTTGTATACTTACGAAGATATATATATGCAACCTCAGCTCGGTGACAAAGAGGGGTATAGCCCTACGCCCGGGGATAGCCCACGCTGCAATTTAGCTAGAGTTGGGTATTGCGGTTTGACCCAAACAAAACATTTGTATAGGTATTTTTCGATTTCGAAAATACCAAAGAGTTTTTATTGGTAGTACTTATATAGAATTGTGACAGAGATGTTTATTAAAGTTTTAAGCTGCTTTGAATTAAATAGTAGAGGTGTTGTATCGCACCAGTGATTTCTAGGAAATAAATATTAGTTCTTAAAACATTCATCGAACAAAATATCTTAAAGTATGATAAGTAAAATGAAGAGAGCGAGGTAATGAAAGGCAATTTAAGTAACAGGAACTAATTGACTTCCACAATAGCAGGACGTAATATATTCTTGGATTACACGTGTAAAGATTGTATTCAACATCAGTACTAGCGAAGATGGAATATCAAGCTGAGAGAGAAATGCTCCGGAATCCATTGAGCGCAGGTAGGAGCACATCCGCTGGATGCTCGCTCCGTGACATACATAACTTATAATATTATGGAGATTAATCGTCTTTGCATACTGGAGCACTGAAGTAGCTGATTTCAAACGCATAGCTGATTTGAATAGTACATCATAGGCAGTGTCGGACCTGAGATTCATAAAATAAATGGTAATCTTATAAAATGTACTCATTTTGACCCACTTTAAAGAAAATGGTCAACTTATTTGGTCGCCAGAACCTCAAGCTACCCGAATCTGTCACATTTTCCCAAACAACTTTGAACCGTATGCTTCAGCGATAAATTTGGAAATTTATTAAAGAAATTTGGCAGATTGCAGTAGCTTGATCTGTAGTATCAGGTTTGTTGCATTTTATTATTCTCTTATATCAATCTTCGATTATTAATAATTCTATCAGTAGAGAGTTTATTAGTAATTATCACATTCTATGAAACTTAAAACAATCTAGTATTAATTCTTAGAAGGAACGCATAATTCTACTTGACTTACAAACTACCCGGCCGCTACGCGACAACATTGCAGCATGCAATCTGAGCGCGCTTAGACCGTTCTTTGAAGTCTTTTATCGAACGAAGGCAGTGCAAACACTGGCTTTATGTCCCCGGCAGTGTTGGCCATCTACCGCTTGTTTTAACCCTCCAATGACAGTATCTGCGCTATGAAAGCGTGATGAGAGACTCTTATTGTGTGGCCGTCGGCGACTGCTCTCCACAGACTGCTATTTTCCTTAGATTTAATTTTATGATTGGTAAAAATGTATCAGAGGCTTGCTAGAGTATTTTACATATTTTTAGTATGTTGAATAGTCAGTAGAAGCTTGTTAAGTAAGAACTTTATGTATTAAAGGAACTTTTACTAGATCATTTAATACTGGTATTACATAAATGCAATTGGTTTTCAAATATTAGGAATCTTTTACAGAAATTTTCAAATACCAAGATAATTTTATGAAGAAAAATAAAGATATGCACCACTGGACTTTTATTTCTAACTTTAGTATGATATTTAGATATTTCTTAAAGGTTATTTCATTTTCTCCAGGCCGAAGGTTGCATGTTAAGCTGACCTTCAAGGAACATCTCCAATCTACTTGATTACTTCTATGTAAGGACCTGAAGTATTTTTATGATATTTTTATTAAAAGGCTTTTAAGAGCTTACCTACCAAAGTGGGAAGTAATTACTATCAAGTAATGTAAATAACAATGAGACAAAGATCCGAAAAATGTAATATGGACCTATTAAGATATAAGAAACAATAATTACCATTTAAGAATAACTAAAATAATCGTACTACAACACTGTCGATTATCAAACGTAACTAATTCGGCGCTATTGAATCGTGACACGGCTATGTCGTAGCGCACTGCTGCAGGTTGTGACGTCATTGCGCGGAGGAATGCCCTATTTTCGTCGAAAAAATGGGACTTTGTCCTCTGTCCGCTTTGTACGACCACCCCGGTAATGAAGGATACCACGGGTTTTGTAAAGCGGCTTCGTTTTAAAATGTCATCACATCAATAAAGACTATTTGTAGACATGGTTCAGGTTATTGGCATTTGAAAAGGGATTTAATAATGGATATATCACCCACGTTGAAATTTTTTGACCACAGTAGTAGGCGTAAGGTACTGAATGCACCTTTTAGGCTTACAATTTAAACATTTTAAACTAGGCCTCGGTTTCATCTCCGTCTCAAGGGAACTACTTTCCGCACATGGGTAAAAAGAAACCTATGTAAAACAATATGTTATTCTGGTTTAAAAGCTTAATACTGACAAGTTTCATCGAAATCTATTCAGTATTTTTCAGTGAAAGACGTACAAACACATCGTAACAAAGTAATGCGCAATGACTTCAAAAGAGACGCAGTGATAACCCTGAAAACCGTTTAAAAAAAGAATACATATATGCCATTTATAAAACGGCAATGAAAATGCAAATTCACAATTAAATACGTCGGGAAAATTCGTCATATTTATTCACCCGAAATTAATATTAATTTATAAACGTGCATTTTCTATATTCCATACTATACCTATATGCCATACCATAATACCACACATAAATACATGGGTCTTTACAGTACTTTAATCTTATTTTAAAGCAAAACTTTCCTATATAACACTGCTATCTAGATCAAATAAACTAGAACCAGCCGTGTGCTTGTTATTTTTTCCAGGCAGCGCGTCCGAATGGCTAATGAAACTGCATTCGTGCAGTTACTACCTCTGTCTATATCTTTGTATATATTATGTATTTTCCTTCTGAAGTATTAAGTACGTATATAATTATACATTTTCATTTCGATAGTTTATTGCCTTACTAAGAATACTTTTATTCTAGCTATGCATAAGACTTTTTTTATTTTCAACTAAGTGCTGTGGCCAGATCAGTGATTAATTTAAATTTTAAGAATGAAGAAATACGCATATAAACAATTTAGGCAAAGTTACTGATCAAAATATAAGTAAACACGAACCAAAGTATGCGTGCATGTGCGTGCTTGAATTTCAGATTCATTCATATCTTTACTGCATTTTTTTTCATTGTGAATAAACCATTTTATGAATTATTGTAAAGTCGCCAACACATCAAGATAAATTTCCTTAGTAGATTTTCAACTTTGGCGCTGAAGCATACGGTTCAAAGTTGGTTGGGAAAATTTGACAGTTTCAGGTAGCTTGATGTGGAGGCTGTGTGCCTAATTGAAATATTACATATTAATAGATTTATTTCAATAAAACATTTAGTGAAGTTCAATACAAAAATTAACAATGTTACACTAGACATGTTACATTTTCATACGTTTCGTTATCGCCTGTTACAGTAACATGAATATCTGGTATTGATCATGGCTACTAAAGACGGCCAATAGTGATAACGTCATTTATCGTAGCTATCACAATTTCAGGCGTATTTAACAATTGTATTTATCACGGAATTCTCGAAGGAAAATTAAAGTTTTATATTATTTTTTAAAGAGCTCATTCACTGTGTAAATTTGTGTATATCGATTAGTCGATTAATCGATTATATTCGAAATAGTATGAATTTACCAGATTTCAACAACTGTAAAGAAAAAAACTCCATTGCTTATACATACATATATTGCGATCATAATATTAATGTGAACTTCGTTTGTAATGTTTTTGAATTTGCTAAGTCTTTCACAGTATAGTTGACGATCATAAAATAATATCAAATGTCATTACACTTTTTAGCCTATGAAGCCTACGCATAAAATATAAACTTAACATTTTTATAGTATTAACATATCGTTGCTTAAATTAAAAGACAGTTTATCATAGTTTTATTTGTCTATGCAAATTATGTAGCTGTTCAAATATTCATGTTAAGTCTATGTATTATGATAAAGTTAACCAGCTAAACATACACGCGATTAAATTGTTGGCATCATTAGTATCCTGCCGCTGTAGGACAATCCCTACTGACCCATAAAGCGGGGCTAAGCTGGCGTCAACGCGTCTACCCTCTCCCTGTTACGGCGTCGCACTGCTGTATCATTCCCGAAAGCACGGGGTGGGTGCTCCTCCCACTACTTGCACCCCTACCCAACCTTGGCAGGCGAGGCGCCACGCCGCCTAGAATTCCCGCTAAGCTCGAATTATTTTGCGCGCCCCGACGCGATTTTGATCCTGTGCGGCATTGCCGGCATTTAATCGGTCGCTTGAATGTACGGACACTCGTGTGCTTTGATAAATGTGCACATAACTTTCACAAAGATTCGTATGGATTTATTAACATTTGTATTGAAAAATTCGCGAGGTTATTAAATTCCCTTTTTTAGGGAAAGCCCACGCCCATCATTAGCTGCCAGGTCGATTCAATTAGTCAAAACGAGGATGACGTTGCTGCGAATTCAGCCTATTGATTATAAGAAGAATTCATAAATATTTAATCCACTAGAGATGACCCTTTTGAGAACGAAAGGGTTTGATGCAGCATTTTAAGGCGGTGCCAATCAATAAGTAACAAAATGCGGATTTCAGCAACTGAACAAAGGATACAATGTGGGTTTGTCTATTAAATTACTCCATAATGGCAATGCAGATGCGTATTTGCTACCAACAATCATTATTTCAATATTATAATGAAGTAAAATGTTATTCAATTTTTAAATATTGAGTACCTACTTACGTACTACACTGTAAAGTTTTTGTTTTTGAGTTTTGTAGACACCAAAAGATTTTGGTTGGGCAATTAATTTAAAAGCCTGGCAAAGTCAGGTAATAATAATAAAAAAAATATATAAAGCTACACATATATTATAGCTGTAACCTCGAATAACTGTCTACGTAAACATTTTTAATGCATATCTGCAGGGATATTCTACATTTCGTAGGCAGTTTTGAAGTGAGTCGATTCGCTACGCTACTACGGCGTAGCTCTACGTAGCAAATATGTATAAGGCTCATCGCGGAAGTTTGGTACAACGATCGTCCGTAGCAATTAAATCAATTCGTTGTCCGTATTGCGGCAATTAATTAAACCATACCGTACATCTTTCGCTATGTGATGATTTCCCTGACAGTGCTCATTATTTTCTGCCACACATATATGTATAATACAGAGTAGGTAAAACATAAAAAATATTTTTTTTTGTATCTTACAAAGACAAAATATTTTAATATACATATTTGTGCTCAGCTACTACGAGTTAGACTGGAAGCCGACCCTGCAGTTGGAAACTATCCTTTTATACTAACGAATAGATCCTCGCTCCCTCTCACACCCCCGCTAAGTGCGGGCATGTCCCTACACAATGAGAGCTCGAGAGCTTCCCAGTATCATATCACCGCGCATCTGAGTCAAGTGGCACAAAGGATAAAGGTGACTTGAGTGTAATTGTAGGATATTTTTGTTTATTAGTTTATACTCAATAACATATTTCATTGAAAAATACAGAAATATAAAAAAACACGTAAGTTCTTCAGTACAGTTTTGATTTATATCTATTTTTTATCTATCTTTTCTAAAGCTTTAAGATAAACGTCTAATGCTATTTATTATAGCTTGGTTTAAGTACTATCAAAAATTAAGCCAAGAATTTCAATTTTTTTTTACATTTAAAATTTATAGAAAAAACAGTAAAACATACAATCAGGGTATAGTACAATTATTTTGATTCATGTGTAAGAGGGATCTCGTTCATTGAACAATCAGAATTGCCGAGTGAACTGTGTTTCACATAACGCCATCTGTATCGAATATAAAAAAACACGTTTCGAAGCGACATCTAGCGGATGTTATGGTAACTACGTTTATACCGAGCTTGCTGAATGTTTTATAACTGCCCGAATTTTTTTCAGGGCTGCGACATATTTATATATTTTTAATAGTGTTGATACTACGTAAAATGCTTGAAAACGTTACGCGTAATTTTTTGGGTATCATTGATCAACTACAATTTCGCGGTCTGCCGCTAGAGCACGATACTGAAATGGTGAACTGAAACCGCCCGATCTTGTTAGTTCAGCTACTCGCCGCTAGATGGCAGTGTAACAAGTTTTACTCGATGTCCATTCAAAAGGTTGGACTTACTATTGAATAATTCAGTTCTTTTGTTTTTCAAATTGTACAGTTATTAATGTAACCAAGGTCATTGCGCTCTTATAATATTATATTCACATAATTCTATACAAATTAAGAAGGTAATTTATTATACTATAGAAATGTTGAAGACGAAGAAGAACTATTTTAATTCATCTATTTTTTAAATTAATTTTTACATAATAATACCTTGTAAGTAAATATGTATAGTATATTTTCTGTTTCCCGCAATTTAAGCCGCGTCCCTAGGGAGTTGCTTCTATTTCTACTAACGTATACACTTACGTCATTTAAGGAACATATGAGCACAATGTCATGCTTCTAGGCCCACCGATTTCAGCCGAGCGTTGATCGATCAGTAAGTGTGTCAGTCATTTAGAAGCATATTTTAATTAAATAGACAGTACATACAAACTATTTCCGACATAACATACTTATATACTAAGACGCAAAGCATATAATTTATACATTACCGAAAGTAGTTAGGTATTCATATTTAGAGATTTCGCTTTATTACAAAATACAATTATGTAATACAGATGATACTAACAGTTACAAAAATGCAGTATAGTCTTACAAAAAAAAACAAGGAGATTCCTTTCAGGAGTTTTGTTTAAAGACAGATAAAGTACAGACGCCAGCAAACCAACCTACCTCAATCAATCAAATTTCTTTAACAGATTTTCAACCTTATCACAATACCTGAAGGTTAATGTTTGATTGGTAAAATTTTACAGATTTGGTTAGGTTGACGTGCTAGAGGCTGGTAGGCATAGACCTAGACTCCATTTTCCAAATTCACCAGTTACGTAACACAGTTTCGGCGGCACAATAGTAAAGTAGGCAACTATATAGTGTGGTAGTAATTACGATAACTTTTTGAGCTGTCTGAAATACCTCGCCTGGTTTCATGACTGCTTTCTAAAAGCACTATGCTATTTATAGGTACGGAACTAGATCTTTCAGTTGGACGAGTGCATGTTTAAGGCTGCAATATGGATGCATTTGTGAGACACCGTGGTTTAAATTGCACAAATAGTGTGTTTATTAGAACATAAATAAGTTGTATAATCTTTGCATGGAAATAATACACTTAGGGCCCTGTTTCGCAACCTAAAAATAGGTTCCAGTTAGTTTATTTAGTAGATAATTTTATGCAAATTGTGTTCCATTTTTTTAATTTATTCGGCAGATATTGGCTTTTTGGACTTTGTGAAACTGGGCCTTAGAGGTTATTTTATAGGTTTTTTTGTATATAGTATTTTGATTCATAATATTATTATATTAAATTTAAGTATTTTTTATTGAACATCCTTGGCAGTCGTTATGGGTACTCAGAAACCAGTAAGTCTGACGTCAATCTAACCAAGGGGTATTGGGTTGCCCGGGTAACTGGGTTGAGGAGGTTAGATAGGCAGTCGCTCCTTGTAAGACTGGAAGCCGACCCCAACATAGTTGGGAAAAAGGCGAGAGATGATGAATTTTAAGTATTTTATATAAGTGTGTTGTTAAGGGGTCCAAAACAATTTATGTAAAGAAACATGATCCTAATCAATCTCACCTTTTGCCAGATTCGAATAAAACCTTTTTGGGTTTGATTTAAACTTTTAACATAAATCGTTGGTAATAAAAGTCACCATAACGTTCACTCGGATCAGTAACCTAGATACTAAAACATAAAAAGGCGCGCCAATGCAGGCATTTTTAGTTTACTGTAGTTAATGAAAACACCTCAATCTGCATCCATGCGGGTACGTGTTACTTGTATGCAGTTGTTAATCTAAGTAAATACAATTAACTTTTTTGAAAGATTATAAGTGCTTCTTATATTAAAAAAAAATAGGTCGCTTATATTTCCAAAATTGGTTTTAACTGCTCAACATAATTTTTACTTCAGATATATTTGATGAGCTTCTAAAAAATATTTGAGAACTTTTTACTTTTAGTTTTTATCTAATATAAAAAAAAACTTAAAGTAACCATATTTTTCCAAGTGGAATTTCAGGATTTACCCACCTGAATTTGTTAATGCAACAGCTCGCGATTATCCAGAATCCAGATACAATTAGAAAGGAATGTTCACTTCACACCCTCGTTGCGCTGAAACCACAAAACGGTTTAATTCTACCTGCGAGCAGCCGACTGATTGCATTGCCAAGGCCGACGAACATCAACAATTCAATTCTGAAGATGTAACATGTCCCGATATACCTAGTACTTAACTGAATTCGTTTGAGACGTGTTTATAGTAACCAGACATGTATTTATATACCTATATATTATACATCTTTAAGATGAAGACTATATAGGCCTATCACTTAAGCAAAGGACTGCTTGGATGGAATTCTACCAACTGACCCGTAGACAGTCTACGACGCTACGCATTCGTAGCAATCTTCGTAGCCATCTACGTCGCCTTGTAGCATGGCTACAAAAGTAGTCAATTTTATTGCGACAAGGTGCTTATGACCCCGGACTGGAGCGCTTTTATGGCAGTTAGTGAGTTCGGCTGCTGAGTTGTTCTGTTAAGTCGACGTTGTTATAATGTGCATGAGTTTTCTTATTAATTTTCCTTAGTCAGAAAATGAGACAGAAGTCGAATTTTTGTAATAAAAATGTTCCTTATTCGGTTGAATTTGACACCGTTTCCAATGTGTTACTTTTTCTAAAAGTCAGTTCCAGTTGAATCAATTTTTAGTCAAAATACTAATTAAATCTACAACCATTATAAATTTGAACCTAAATCATTAACACAATAACGTGGAAAATGTACTAAAATATTGGACACGACATATCTCACATCTCCGCGGCCTGCCAGCCCTGGCTTGCACTGGCCCAGCTTACGTAAGAACACAGGCTTCAAGGTCAAGGGGACGCCGGTAATGAATATGGTGGTCGACTGCCCTCGCTTGTCTGTTTAGGGTTAGCCCCTACAATATCAGACACATTCTATTTTATTCGCTCTCAGATTTTTTATTTATGAAATATCTTACTTTAGTGACAGATTTGATTTATTACGTTACTTATTTAACTGAATTGGAATGTTTGTATTGGCATTTTTTTTGTATTCAAGCTATGGTTTATATAATCATATTTATATTGTGAGTTGTATAGGTATTCACATCTTAGAAATTCAAACCCTCAACAAATAAAAAACTATATTCATATCACAGAATAAAGACTAGTAATTTGTCGTCATAATTCAAAATAGAACCCTATTTATATAATAGGACAAATTACTGGTCTTTATTCTGGATATTAATCGATTCGAATATAGTTTTTTATTTGTTGAGAGTTTTGATTTCTTAGGTGTGAATACCGACACGATGTACAATAATATGATACCCTATTATATATATAATACCCTATTATATAGTATTTCTATTTTCATAGTTCTATTTTGAATATGTGAGAAGTTATCGTATTTTCAATCAACATGACAGTATGCTCCATTTCCTCGAATAGAAAAACTCCTTTGGTTGATAAGAATAACAATAGCGTAAGTATATTTTGTCCCGTTTGATCCCTCCCAGTTTTAGCATAATTAACTTTTGCTCAGCTGTACCTCAACAAATATGAAAAGAGTTTGTTGCTCACAAAAGTTAAATATGAACCGTAAACAATAATCAAGCCGAAACATTCAGAGGCCACTCGCTTATTAATATATATATATATATATAAGTGCTATATAAGCACCCGGCCATTTTTTGTACCATTGTTGGACAAGGTCATTTCTCGCAAAGACGAAACATGGAGCAATGTTGAACTT
This sequence comes from Heliothis peltigera, assembly GCA_958496145.1. Classification (NCBI taxonomy): domain Eukaryota; kingdom Metazoa; phylum Arthropoda; class Insecta; order Lepidoptera; family Noctuidae; genus Heliothis; species Heliothis peltigera. The sequence goes on along the minus strand of OY292321.1, from coordinate 9,064,928 downwards.
GCGACAGTATAGCAAACTTTTTGCGAATTCGATCTTTATCGTCAAAAAATCTAGAGAAAAGAATACTCTAATTACTTAGTACTTAGTACCATAGCTTTACATATATAAATATGGACGTATGTATACGTTTACATTTGTAAAAGAGTTGTCACTAAGGTCTCTTTTGGGACGGAGAATGTTAATTGCGGAGGGTGCGGAGGTAACCTCTGCTCCGTTCAAATTGATTCTCAATAAAATCACGTGTCTCTGTCTAGCATGTTAGGCATAGATCTGCGGAAAGGAAACAGAGTTAAGATTTAGAAGTCAACCGCATTATTAATACACTCGATCTAGTTCGTAAGTTTTCGTTTCAGGATATGAGAGCGGAGTCATAAGGTACAAGTGTCTATCATGTGATGATTGAAAGAATAATCAACGATTGAGTTCTCATGTTGTACAGACGCCAGCACATCAAGCCACCCGTAACTGTCAAATTTTCCCAATCAACTTTTAATCATATAATTCAGCGATAAAGTTGAAAATCTATTAAGGAATTTTACAGATTGTAAGTAGCTTGATGTGCTGTCGTCTGTAAATCAACTTTAGTATTATCTGTGAATCAACAATATTGATAGTATGTTTCTCTTATTTATATTGCTAAAAGATAAATAAAAAACGAAAAAGCTTCACATTACATACCTTATATTTTTATTGAAAAATATCGCGTGGAAAACTATTTTGATGGGAATAAATATTCGACAGGTGAATGTAAAAATATTGAGATGTGTAAATTGAATGAGATATACCGTGTATTTATCTGAACACTAGTAGGGAGATATTTGTGCTATGAGAACATTTGTAATATTACACTCTCAGTATTGTTGTTCCGTCAGCTTTAACAATGAATGGTTTATGTATTTCCCATTCACAGTTCTTTGGTTTGTTTTACCAACTTAAACAAGAAAGTTAATAGCAAAGCTTTTAAGGTGAAAGTATTGTTCCGCCTAATTTACGCTAAAAGTTCCAAGTATTATGTCGGCTAACGTTCGGATACACGCCTGAAGCTACACGGTACTTACATATTTGAATTTCGCTTCCACATTCGAGTCTAATTAAAACTTTTCACGTGAATAGTATTTAACAAGTTTAAAAAATATTTGTAAATAAGTTTTAAGTTTGTCAATTTCTATATACTTATCATTGTACTCGTACAAAGTAACAAAGGTAAAAATAAAAATCAAATGCCTATAAAAACAGTGTATACACAGAAAATAGTATCAATTTTGAAATCTATAGGTATAAAAACAGATCACCGAAATATATGCTTGGATAAGGGTTTTTTTTTGTGGGCTCCGGGGAAAAAAATGTTTGAAAGAAAATCGTTGAACATTAACCATTAGGGAACTTGATGATCTCAAATGGTGTAAATGCAAGAGGCTGCATTGTATCTTCCTTACAGAAAAGGGTTTATTTCACTCATTCAGAAACACGTCATTTAATAGTTAGATAATAAAGGAAAATGAGTTTAAAAATACAAAAATACACTCAAGAGCTATTGACATTTTGTGAATGTAAACGTCGATTTTTAAAAAAACTTCACACTTAGCTTTCGTTGTCTTCGGCTAGATATTTATTTGATTCTTCGTTGTTTGCATTTAAAGCAAAGCATTTATGTAGTATATTATTTTACCGTATATAAAGCGTAATAAACAAACAAACGAAGAATCAATCATACAATCTCATCTCATTATACTTAAAAGAGGCAAGGATTTATTTACTTTTTATCTGCACCGATAAAAAAGGAAAAATCTTAAATTTACTCTTAGAAGTTATTCGAGTAGGTGTAAAATAAAAGCTGCCTTAAATTATTATTCTACATAAATGAATTATTAATTTGTTAATATAATACTATTAAATTAATTATATTAGTTCTCAGTGAATAAATATTTATGTTCTGTGTAAAAATATATAATGTTAATCTGTTCATAACAGTATGTTTAAATTACATTATAAAGCAGTTTTTCTATGATTTGTTGTTGTTTTATGAGTGAATACTTAAGCCGATTTTTAAAAATACATTGTTAAAATTACTCCCAGTTTTTTGTGTATACCTGGAGAAATCTTTCATATTTCGCAATATAATTCGTTTTTAAAGTTTCTGGATAATAACAAACATTAAAAAGCAAGTCTATCCAGCTTTTACTTAGTGATGCGCTTAACAACGACCAGCATTAATAATGTAATGAATCTGAATCTACGCGCAGTAAGTTCCCTCCTTTTCACATTTTACTGTAACAATTACTTTCTTAGCAAAGCTGTTAATGTTATGAACGCAGTCAGAAACTAATTTTAGATCTCAAGTTAAAGTTTACTATGAAAATTAACTGCTGGTTATTATAAACCGTAGACAATTATGTCTAAGCACTAATGAGAACTAAATAGCGATCTGTCAATTTAATAAAGCTTCTCAAAGTGTTTTACAATGTATTTTTATTTTTAATTTTATTTGGTCGCTTATAGCCTCTAATGAAAGCAAACTCTCCGCATCTTGGAGAAAATAATTGCGTTAAGCGTTTACGTTAGGTTTGTTGTAATTACCTCGTAAACCGAAGCTGCATCGATTGATCTGAGGGCCGTTTCTGTGTTCTACAACAAAATTATGCTTAGGTTCTATGTATTATTTGTTTATTTATTCTTAAGCGGACTGAGTATTGGGTAGAATTGATAAATATCTCATGTGATGTGAAAGTACTGCCAATTTTCATCATTGGGATTAGAGATTTTGTAAGTGTTCTTGTGTAAATGTTTAGTTACTTACGCCTCAGTGTTGTCATCCCTGGACTCGGAGCGCTCCGCATTGCATTGGCCGCGGCGATGCCTCGCGCGCTGCTCATCCCCCAGCCCGTAGAGGCCGGCGACGGCCGCCATGCTGCTCGGACGCTCGCTCCCGCCACACTCACATACTCAAACGCCAACACGAACAAGTCAAACTCATCTTGTGACGTCAAACTGTCATCACACAGTCCACTCAGCTCAGCTGGCGCACACTTTATATCTAATTATTCTACAAGAAAAATTTGGACGCATAATTTGGTACAGTACATTAATTTTTCTTCTTCTAATTTTAATTTTTAATCACAATTTTTATTATTGTATCTCGTCATAAGTTGGATTGATAGCTAGGCTACATTTGTTTTTGTTTTTATTGTTATCGTTGCCGTTGTGAGCCGCAGTGGGTATTCGGGTTTACGTGCGCGATCCGCTGCATCTGTTGGCGTACGGGTTTAATATATGCCTTGTTTCGCCGCCTTTGAGACCGCAAAGAGCGAGTTTTCTTAGTGTATGCAACACGAGAGATAAATTATTTAGGATTCCATGTTTGCGTGGAATGCGCTAGGATATGTGGGAAAGCTTTGGATGTAGCAATAAGGGGCAGATGGTCATAAGTTAGTTAATTGCTTGGATCGCTGTCAATTCGTATGGTATTTCATAATAAATGAACCATATTGTCATTTGAATATTAAAACCTATTCACACCATTGTTTACCCAAAGAATTACAAAGTAAAAATCCGGAAAAAAAATATACTTCATTATTCGACCAACGTTCTATGGTTTCAAAGCAAGTTCCTTCCTACTTGGGTTCGTAGTAAAAACTGGGGGCTCGGTCAAGTGGCAATTGATAGCGCGGCTAAGAGCTATCGTCATACATATTTATGTAGCCAGTGTGCTGAGGGCTCTATTTAAAACCAGAGGGGATGGGGGCGCGGGGTGATGAATTGTTTCAGACCTTATGCGTGAGGAGGTAAAAATAGTACGTAAAGGATTCTTTGATATTTCGCTAGCCGTAGTATTGTATATAAGAAGGAAATATATATAATAAGGACTTGTGCAATCGCGTTTCCAGCATATTATTGGTTAAGGCAGGGAATAGACATACAATATATTCGTTTTTGTGAATGAAACACTACTTCCCAAACATCTTGAAAAAAATTGGTGAGATTTTTTATGTTTTTCATCTCTCATCAGCGTCACTATTTTTTACTCAGTGTGAGTTAATTCTACAGCTTCTTGCCGGAGCCGCGGTTGGTTCGCAAGAATGATTGCGGCCCTGGCACACAGGGACCTCCAGAAGCAACATAGTGGGCTTTAGTCGATAATAGTCTGGCTGCATCCTCAGCTGGAGGGTTATTTGATGATTTCCCACGAAAAAGAGGCTATGCTTCTAAGTATATGCAACAAATGGTTGGTAATCGTTTCTAGTCGTGCAAAGTGGTCGGTAGAATCGGTAGCTGTCAAAAGATTTATTTGTAATCGCAAACTATTATGTCAGTATTCGATATAATCGTATTAAATCCCTGTAATACCTTCTTTAGTTAATCGCACGATCGTACTACCAGGTATTTGCTAACGCTTGTCCTTCATTAAATCACTGTTTCCACACGTCGACACACTCAGACGTGCCGGACAATGTTGTCTGTACCAATCAGTGTTTGTCTTACAAATTTACGTAATTGTGTAGTGAATCCTCTGTAATAGTTGTGTACGTATTCAATAGGTAATATACGTATAAAGTACCTGTATATACAAATTAGATAATTTAATTATAATAAAATACCTAGGTATCTTACCGCAGGGCTCTGAGGCGGTTAGTATGTACGTACCTATATACAAAAGATCTTATAACCATTAGATAATTACCATTATATCATAAACATTAAGTTTCAAGTGGATTCATCGCTATTTAAAATATATTTTAAATTAGAATGTATTAAGGTTTTTGTTGTGAGTTTATTAAAAAAAAACAGATCTATTACTTAAGCCAACGCGTAAATTGGTTTTTGAGATGGGAAACCTTTATACAATATGCGCTTTGTACAACAAATACTTATTAATACTTTGATACATAAACTACGGTAAATACAGTCATTTAAAATTGGTATTAGAAATATTATCCCTATCTATTATTAAGTTACCAACAGACAAACAAACACTAATCTGCTTGTAAACAAATGAAATTGCCCGCTTTGAGCAACGTAAATTCCAGTTCTAACGTCGGAGACACTAAACTGTTGTAACTCTATAACAGCGGTTCGTTGAAATTTAACTGATAGATAAATGTGGTTGGATTGGAACTGCCTCAACACCAAATATCGGTTGTGTTGGCATCTAGTTGGAATGCCTGGCCTTTTACGTCCCCTAAAGTCTAGCTCGTCATGCTAACTTATTGGTAAATTTTGTGACAAAGGTTCTAATAACAGTCAGCATAAATACTGATTAATTAACTATACATTGATTGGAATACATTACTCTTCATAATAAAGTGTTTAATGCGCCTGTCTATCAACAACGAGTGTGCTAAGAAGAAAGGAGGAACACATGTGAGGGATAGCTTCAAAGCCTGAAATCGCAAATCAGCCTTATGCAAGCGTAGTAATCACACCTCATATCTTTTGTATGAGAAGAGGCCGCAGCCCTGCAGTAGGACAATAAAATAACTGATGATTAAATATACATTAAATGTAAAAGAGTACTTGGTGCATTAGCTTACTCAAGTATAATGCAGAGAAATATAAAAAATAAAGATAAATGCCAGTCAACATGATATATTTCCGTATAAAATCCAGCTGTTGGTCTCAAGAGAATGACTGTGCTTGGTTAACGTTAATACAAAACCAGAAAACAAAAGTCTGTTACATAAATCTGTCACTTCTAACCCACAGTGGAAAACTGTGCATATTTTAATTGAATTTACTAACAAGTTTGATTGAACAGCACGGGTAACGCAAGCATTGCTGGAAAACTTTTGAGATGTGTCATAACTCTGTGAACAGGAATGTAATGTGCACTGATGGGCTTAAAATGTGTAAATTTGCGGACCAAATGTGCACAGTTTTTGGTACACCTACGTGTGCACATTTGGGATAATTTGTGGTCCGTAATATTGTTAGTACAGGCGCCATTGGGTCAACCTACCCGGAATTTTAACAAACGAATATTAACCTTCCGGTATTGTGATAAGGCTGAAAATCTATTAAATAAATTTCACAAATTGAGGTAGGTTGATGTGCTGGCGTCTGTACATTAATTAAAGATTTTTTTAATGCATTGTTGGACATAAAATGAAATTATGCAGGTACGAAACGTGCTTCGAATAATTTGAAAAGGGGGCTTCACAAATAATGCCTATGCAAATAATCGAGCAGTTCATGATCATCAACATTGCTGTTCGCACCATTACGGCATAGAAATAGACCATTAAGGTTAAACCAATGATTAAACACCGTTTAATTAAGATTCCAATAGACATAAATAACTGTTAATTAACAAAACCGTTTGCGCTTTTTGTTCTCGATACAAACAAATTTAACAAGTAATCCTTCCTTTATAATGGCTGCACACAGTAAAATTAAAAGGCTATACAATATAAGAGTCATCAAACAATATCATTCTTATATTCTCAACAATCTACTGGCTTAAAAGGGCTTAAGTCATCGTCATTCCTTAAGCGTGTATTACTGAGGTCAAAGATCAATATTACTCTAGAGATTAATACGACTTTTTTTAATATAATTTTGTTATGTTTCTTATCTTCTTATTTTTCTTTAAATTTAGGGGCAATGCTTTTTATTATGTGTATTTAAATTATAAGCGATTTCAATTTAGATAAGGTCTGTGATATTGCGAAGGCCCGAAGCCCTCATAAAGCCAGTAATCAGCTATAGACGTAACTGAATGGTCCATTACCCTGTCTTCATACCTATCCTGCATGTATGTACCACCCAGTAACTGTTTGACAAAGCAAATAGCCATACGCATACGTGCGTACGTGGCTATGACGTCACGGTTTCCCACAATTTTGTGTGGGATCCTAACAGGCTCGCAAACAATGACAGAAGCACAGATTTATCGCCGCGATTTATAACAATTAATGGTTCGACCGGATAATGCAATTAATGTTTAACCGTATCAAATTAAACTAACTTGTATTTAGCCGCGGTTTAATTTTAATCGAAAGGATAACGGTGTTGTAGTCGATAATTTTTGTTTACGTTGTATATTCTTTAGGTTTGTATTCTTTCTTCAATATTTTTTGTTCTTTGGTTCTTGTATCAGAAGAGGCTTACGCTTGTCACTGGACGAAATAGGCTTAAGATGATTGATGATCACCTATCAGACCAGCATTAAAATTTCGAAATACTTATTGAAAAACCGTGAACAATACTTGAACCTATTATACTGGGTTTTTAATTTTCATCCGATGTCAATGAAATTGTGAAGCAAGCAAAATATTTACAGGTAGCGTCCATTTTTCCTCGCAGGCATGACGTTGAAAGGTAATAAGCTTCGTTAACGTCAAAACGAAAGGCCCACAGCAGTATCGTGCACGTCAAACGTTACTAGATATCGTTTGTATAACTGCAGCTTTGTATATTGCACCCGGGGGCTATGCCGTGCGAAACTGCGAGACAGGTTTTAGTTTAAACTAAAAGTTGTTTCATAGTAAACATTATTATATAAACGCCAAAGTTTGTAAGAATGTGGATGTGTATGTTTGTTACACGTTCATGTCAAAACTACTGAATTATTTTGATGAAACTTAGCATTAAAATAGATGGATAATTTGTGCGGGAAGTAGTTCCCTCGGACGCGGGCTTAACTGCATGCGGAAACTGAAAAAAAAAGTGGAATTAAAAATATAATTTAAATTTTATTTAAAAGGGTAAAAAAATCATAAATATTTTCCATTTAAAAGTAATTTTAAAATGTATAAGAAGGTAAGAAAAAGGTTTAATTGGCTCAGTGTGAAACATGAAAATTTATTAAAACTGAACTGTTTGTGATAGACGTTGAACAGTTGCATTGCATTTCACTTTTGAGAAAATTATAAAAAATAAACTAGCAGTAAAACACGTGACCCCTTGCCATTACAATATTTTCACTCGGTTTCTGTTGTGTCCTTAAATTAATAATTCGTGGAACCGGTTTTAAAATAAACCATGACCTTTGCGAAGTATCGGACTACCTGTTTGATTTTTTCATCTAGATCTGAGTTTCTTCTACTACGACTACGACTTTTGCACCTACAAAGAATATAAGTAGTTCAAGCATCGAAAGAATACAGTAACAAATCGCAACCTTAATATATTTTTACCGATTTCGACCAACCAGCTATAGCTTAGAGTTTTAATATCCAGCTAGGTAGAAACTGATCGTTCGAATGCTCGGTCGTTGTCGATTTGATTGCGGAAGCCGCGACCATGGTCGTCACTCGTAGGAAATGATTAGGCGCGCTTCGTAGCGGCCAGTTCGAGTTCATTTTCATCGGTTTGTAAGTACTCTTGGCAGTCGACAAAAAACATCTACCCAGTTCTATATTTTTAGTCTTAACTGAATACAATGACATCATAGAATTTTTAGGTTTTTCCCTTATAAAAGTCTATTAGTATAAGAATATTTTGACTCGAAGCTATATCATGGACTTATCGAGCTTTTAGTTTAATTTAATTTGATTTTTCTTGTAATCTAAGAACCTTTCTATTTACAACTTAAACATATATTTCACACGCTTGAACTTAAACTAGGACTAATGATAACGCATACCTACGTATTTTGAAAAATAAAACATTGTATAAACAAGACCCGCGGAACGAAAAAAGTAAAACTGCATTTCATTTTCGGCCAGCTTTTAATTAATCGGCTGCCGCAGTAGAACCTCCGCGGTAGGTGGCTGCCGCGCACTTGTATCACGCACACTCGTCGACTGAGGCCACGAATTCTCAATTGATTACTCGTTCATTTTGGTAAAACCTTTATACTGTTGATTTTTATTTTATTTAACTAAACTATTAAAAAGCTTGCGTTGTAGTTTACAAAGAAAGCTGAAGAGTTCGTTTGTTTGGCCAACTACTAGGCAAATTTGAAAAAAAAATTCAGTTTTACCCCATTTATTCAGGATGGCTAAAGGCTAGTTTTTATCCGAGTGAAGAAGTTCAAATGCTAATAGAAAAAAGAACATAATAAAAATAACATTCGTTTTATCAGGTACCTACAGATAACTTTTTACTTGTATTTTAAAACAAAATATCAATTTGATGATATACGGCATAACATAAAATTAAATGTTCAAGTTTTGTCAAAAACTCTAAATACCTACAGTAAATGTAAAAAAGGTTTATTTTCTGAAGCAAGTGGACGTATGATTTACGTAAATTGCATTGTATTAGCGATAAAATGAACGCAAAATGTAGCCACAAAACAAAAGCCGAGCGTAAACACTTACTTTCCGGCACGCATTACTCCAGGCTACACTCAATGGGCCTAGTCGGTTGACACATTCAATATTTACTTCCAGTCGCTATGGCAAACAAACGTCACAATGTTTTAATTTTCAATTGTATTTATTACGGTCGTTTGCTACCCATGTTTCCGTTTAATTGATTCCTTGTCTATATGTGTAATCAACGAGAGTGGCGGGAATATTAATTTGTTTCATTTTTAGAAAAATGTAATCTTCTTTAAGATCAACATAGAATCAACTGAAAAAATAATTGTTTTTTTTCTAAATATGGCTTGAATTTATATGTCAGCATGCGGTACTATCAAAAATGTATTTTATGCCAGTTTTTTCGAAAAGCAAACACTCGACGTGCATGTTAAAATACATAGTACTATTGGATTAAAAAATGCTACGAGCATTTGTTATTTGACAAATATTGGTCAGGTCAAGCCGTCGTATCGTGCGGACCGCATATTTTAAAATATGTATTGCATTTGGCCTATCGTATTTCGCCTATTTTTAGCCTATTTTTACCTCCGCAGTGCAATGTGTCAAGCAGTTTTTGATGCGGCCATTAAGCGGCCACTGGTATGAACGAATTCGGGGTAAAGATTTATTAAAACAATAGATGTTTGTACGAGTTATATGTTATGGACAGAAGTCCATTTATACCTAATAATACCGTAGACTTATCATGTTGAAGTACGTCTTCAAGTGCGACTATGCTCTTTCTCCGGATTGTTCGAAAGACTTACACACGGTACACAAAGGGTCAAAAAATTATATGGATAAACATTTGAATATATTATACAAATATTGAAACCCAGAAAACATTTCTAACAAAAATACTTTTAATTAAGTATCGGTAGGTTATATTTATATTTTCGTATTACTCAATGCAATGTTTGATCGGAAAAGTTAATTTAGGCGCACGCCTCTTCTCATAAAAATAATCGATTGTACTGACCACTGCTGCCTAAGCCATTGAGATGACCGTAAAGCTATTTCAAACTTCGCTCGTGACCTCTAAAGCTAACATAAAAGTAAAGTATTGGACTTTAATATACCGATAAATTTTTGCCAACTGGTAAATTGGTACTACATCAACAACGTATGGGGCATTGTCAATTTTTACGGACTTAAAAAGGCGGTCTTTTTATTTTGTAATATTTGTGTTTAAAAGAATAATACATTCGAAAGACAGAACAAGCCGTCATGGACGAAAGTATGATACTATAAAGTACGTTGACATTAATTTCTGTTATTCTATTTCGTAATATATTGATACTCAAATATACTTTGTGACCTTGACCTTCTAAATAAAAGCAACAAACAAACATAATATTATCAATTTTATCGCACGGTTACTTCAACTTCGGCAACTGCTCTAGTTTCCAAATTCACTTTAATTACTAACTTTGTTGGTTAATTAATATTCCAGCTGCCATTCCAATGCTGCAACGGTTAATTCGCTTAGTTAAATTAGTTCCAGTTATTTTTAAGCTACAATTTAACAGATTTTCATGAATGGCAGCTGGACGAAACTGTCCAAAATGGAGTAAAGAAAAACTTTACCCACGTTTTTGTGTGAAATACTTATTACATTTTACGCTTTCAGTTTCAAAACGAAAGTTATGTAACATTTAATTGAAGACAAATGTCTAGTTGCATAAAACATGCTTATATATTTTTCTTATGCGAATAAGGAAAATCGTTCGTATATTCTTGTGACATTCCCATCTCGGTAATAAATAGGACAATGGTACTAATTAAGAGAATCGCTCGAATTAATTAATTATCTTAATGTTGTATCATGTTCAGACATCAATTGATTTCGCTAGCGTATCTTCGCAAACATCGGGTCGCAGAAGACGTCACCGCATTCTCTACTTATCACAGGAATCTACCAATTTAATCCGATATCATCCTGTATCGATCTTACCAACACATATTGTCTAATTAATTGTATATCTCCGTCGGCAATGCCATCAGGAAAGTGTCTAGATGCATCTTAGTGCGAGTATCTTATATCGTATTTAGATAATTATTCAAGCTCTCCAACAGTGCTGCAATGTTATTTATTATACGTATTTTGTTCATCTCGTAAATTGTACTTGAGCGGACAAGGGAGATCCCAATACAGAAAATAATTTAATGATTCAAAATCAGATAAAACACAAGACCGTTACGGAACAGCCACAGGAAGAAAAAAGTCCGCGATCGGCTCTTAAATGGCAATGATGAGCTCTATCGTGAATAGCCTGCTGGTTTCACATACAAATAATTTCATTAATATACTTAGATATGTATTTTTTATACATACGCTGATATGTCTCGTCATTAAGATGAATTCCATACGAATGCTTAGTTCTCTCGATGAAACAATCAAAGAATCAAACAAGTTAGTTTGATCGGGCGCTCGACACAAGGTAAATTTGATACAGAAGTTACTTATCACCTCGCCTAACTCGATAAGAAGCTTGCATCTGGTCTGCCTCACGGTCATAACTTTGTTATTGGAACATCCGAGGCAAAGTAGGGCTGTAATCTAGTTCAGGTAATATTAGCCTCGGTGGAGCTAAGCGATTATTACGAGAATGATTGACGATTCACATGAGAATTGTTATTCTTTTAAAGGCTTAATAATGAGGGTAAGTGTTTTTAACTTTAATGTTAAATTATCGTACTAAATTATGTCCCAATATTGTCTAATATTCGCATGGTGTTCGAATTAAAGCGTTCATATTATATCGAATGATAAGCGTTAAGAATCAATCTGGGGATGCGAATAATTTTTGAGATAGGATAAATCCAAAACAACGCGGCATTTTTATGTTATTTTATATATATCTACTAGCAGACCGACAGATGTGTTTCTGTGGTCAAGGTTTATGTTATGATAATAAACAAATAATTTGCAATAAAATAATATTAAGATGTAAGCTATCCTATCTTTCAAGTTGGATCAAATTGCACACGGTATGAAAATTTGATTAAAATCGGTTAAGGAGCCATCGCGCACAAACAAAGTGACACTTAATTTATTATAATATACTAAGATCAGTCTATTATCATTTAGGTGCCCAGTTCTAACTTGCTTCGCGTAGATTTTCAAAACGATACCTATAGCTACCGAAACAGCCATCGCCATAAATCTAGTTAAAATGAAAATTGAATCGGGTATATTTAAATAATCCTGCTGGATAAACCAAGCGATTCATTTTCTTGTTGGATTTCGTGTCAGCTTAGAGTGGTTACGTTATTTTTTTATCGCATTACATTTGAACGTTTGCTCTTGTGGCTTCTTAAAATAAGTTTTCTGTAACTCTTTTGTTTCAAATAAAGTAAGTAGTCGTAGTGGCCTAGTGATTAAATCACCAGTCTCTCAAGTTTGAGCGTGCGGGTTCGATTCCAGGTCAGGCAAGTACCAATGTAATTTTTCTAAGTTATGTGTTCTTTTTAAGTATATCTTGGGCACCAATGACTGATTGAAGGCGAAGGAAAACATCTCGAGGAAACCTGGACTACAAAGTCTGAAATAATCCTTCTCACTGAGAGAGGAAGCCTGTGCCCAGCAGTGGGATGATAAAAAAGGCTGATGATGAAGTAGTCCAATTTTAAATGTGCCAATCAGAAAAAAACGTGCCAGTATTGTCATGTAAGTTATTGACACGAATGACAGACAGCCATTAGATTCCGTGCGGCCGCACGTGTGTTGCCTTTGATTACATTTGAGGCCACATTTAAATACACAAAAATTTACGCTAAAATGTATAAAAAATCATTGTTGCTACCTTAGGTAGTCTTAGGTGCTTAAAATGTACAGACGCCAGCACATTAAGCTACCTGAAAGTGTAGAATTTTTCCAATCAAACTTTGAACTATATCTTTCTATTATAAATACATTTCTATTTCTTGTACTGACTCTTCATTTGTTATTTTGTGCTTTTCAGTTCCATGTATCAGATCAAAAGAAGTCTGATCTTCTGTTTTTTTGCCATTATTTGGTATGAAAGTTACTCTTGTGCTGCACTTCAAAGGGCTATATTGTAATTCATAAAAAATACTCTATTTCAGCATGCGATAGGTATGTGTCTTTATCATAAAATGATGTCCAGGTATAAAACCTTATCATCTATTCGTGAAATAGTATCATTTCTTTTTCAAATTGAATTTTTTTAAAAAGTAGTCATTAATGTTCTTCAAATTCGTAAAATTAACATTGAGTCATTAAAATGGTTTAAAGTGTACAAAACTTTTTGAACAAAAGTGAGTTTGGGTGTATTCGACAGACCTCTTTTCGTGTCGGGCGAACGAAAATTTCTGAGTGGCCAAATATTGCGGGTTTTCCTGTTCCATTTTGTAGCTTTTCTACATTTATTAATTTAAAATGCATGACAATGGTTTTTTCTAAGCGTCCAGGAGTTCATTAACACTACATTATACAAAGTACGGTACCTACTCCCGTAAAGTTCAAACACACCCCTGACTATTTGTCTATTGCCATGGCAACGCTACGGGTGAGAAAAACAAGTATTAAAACAACAAGCATTGCAAGTCATACATTGTACGCACGCGATTGTTACCAACAATCAATTTTAAGGGGTATTTAGACATTTAAATGTTGATACTTATCGTGCGATTTGAAATATAGTATTAAAATATAACGCGACTGCAATCTGCGAAGAGTTTTTTCTTTTTCTGTTTACTTATAACATTTCATCAGTATTACACACGTACATGTACAAATTATTATATTTGACTGTTCTTGTAATATTTTCTAGAATAAAATTATTATAGTCTTAGCAACTAATAAAAGTGTTTCATTCATTCATGAGCTCAATTTTAAGTTCGTGAAGTGTATGTTGCTATAGATTTAAGTTATAAAATATAGTTTCCGCTATAAATTCTTTGTAAGTTAACACTTGGCAAAAGTTTATGAAAAATATATGCTGATAGAAGCTGTTCCACATAACTTGGCGGTCGCACGCCGCACTACGTTGACTTGAGCGGATGTCGACGGAATGGAATATTCATTCTTTTGTTAGCAAATACACTTATTAAGGGATGATGATCCTTAATGTTATATAATATGTATACACGTGGAAGCTTGTAAGTAGTAAATATCCTAATTTATTTGTTATTTATAGGTGTATTTAGTCTGTAAGCTTTCTTTAAAATAAAATAAATATAATTTGTTTTTTAATTACATGGAATTTTGTTCGAGAACAAAATATTATTAAGTATTAAAATTGAATAAAAATAAAATTTTAATATAGAGTACTAAGTATTAAAATTGATGCAAATAAAATGCTACGCCATAAGAAAATGATTGTTGATAATTTTGAGGTTAATGAGTTATACCTTACAGCGTAGTGTTGTAATATTATCCAGCGAGATAATTACGCAACGAGTCAATTTAAATGGAAATACCTAATCTTAATTTTGAAATATTATCAATTAAAGTTTCAGTAAGACAAATGAAATAGCATGCAGTATGCAGCATTGTACTACATTGGAGTTCTTAACAAACCACGATGTTTTGCTATTAAATAAATGAATAAAAAAAAACAATATTTTCATTCGATATTTGAAAAAAAGCAACACCCGAATTGTTTTCTAAAGTCAAGTATTATTCATCATACTTTTTAGAAAAATATCGAAATAAAACCGTCCTCATTTCGCGAAAGCATTGATTTAGTCCGTTTTTTTTGTTTCCTCTGCCATCTTTTATTTCGCACGTCGAAGACCATGACCTTTTTCACTTTGATGCGAACCTCTTTCATCGCGATGCTTAGCTTGAGTATTATCATTTCACTTCGAGTCACTGAAGCAGCATTGCTATTTTCTTTTGAAATGATTAAGCATGACAAGTATTCTTTTGTTATGTTTTTTACATTCATTTAAATTTTAAGGTGATTATTAGGCGCAAAAATATATTTTTTGGGTTTAAATTAGCATCCTATTTCAAAAGAGGAAGTTTGGTATCTCTAGCCTTACACCAGCTGTGTTCAAAAAGAGCTTAACATAACGAGAAATTGATTACCTACAAGATGGTTATTAATTGTAGATACGAGTTTTACTAATGTATAAAGTTTAACTATAAATTTAGTTTTTCTGTAGAATGTATTGATTGAAAAAAGCTTAATCAAAACTGAAGCAGTATTCGATTAATTCGTTTCACCCCAGAACCACGGATGCATTAATTTCCGAACCAAGTATATATCCTGAACTACATATCTATTTATGAATATAGCCGTAGATAAACAGAAAGGCGAAGAGTTGACGATATGGCCGTGACAGGCACAAATTGAATGAAGATTGCGAGAACCCGAACTAAGACTGGTAAAATGTATTCCCTGCAGATGCAGGAATGTAAGATAGAACATAATATATACATATATCCGAGTAAGTACATTTTTTAAAAGCGTCTACTTGTTTTAAGATGTATATTTTTAGACAAAATCGTAAATATAGCCAGTAGCCTTCTTCATTTCATTTATTAACCGACTTCCTCAAAAGCAGGAGGTGTCCATTTCGACCCGGTATATAAATAAATATATATTATTTTATGCGTCTTCGCGGATCACTTCGTCGTTTTCTTAAATCTACTCTGCATCTCAAATATTTTTGGAAAATTTTCGCAAATCGATACGAACATTTGAACTAATTAACAGGAAAGATTAAGAACATTTTATGCGTGTGCAAGGATCGGGAGGGCGTTCCAAAAGCTTTTTAAAATAATAAAAAATAACATTTTGAACTAATACCTAAACTGTTAATGTAAATTACTCGTAGTTCGATATCACTGCAATAAAAAAAGAATCGTGTCTTACTGTATATAAACATTTTGTGCTTTAGGGAATTTTCCACCAAAATCACATACTCTTAATCACTGCAAACGACAAATAGCTTCGTTAGGTAAAAAAGTTCTGTTTTCATGTCCTGCATTAAAGTGTTGCAGTTAATGGGCGCAGTTACCTTCAATTGATGTTGCACTAATGTGGGAACAAGCTGTTGGAGCGTAATTTCACGTGTTTACCCATTACCATTACCTTAGCCGAGCTGTTTAGCTATATTTGTTTATAGCCTGCAGTTTGCGACAGCTCAATACGCTGAAAGCACGTCATTATGGATGCAAAGTTTGTGACGAGTTACCTATACTGACGTTTAAAATTATGCTTCTCTGACTATTTGATGCTAGGATTTGCATGATCAGAATAACAATATATGAACTTATAAACCTGTTTTTATGGCATAACGTAAAAATACCAAATATTTGAATGGTTTTAAACAAAGTCGTGGTGGCTTAGTGGTCCAAGAACTAGCCTTTCGAGTATGAGGGTGCGGGTTCGATTCCAGGTCAGGCAAGTACCAATGTAACTTTTCTAAGTTACACGTACTTTCTAAAGTATCTTGGACACCAATGACTGATTAAAGGTGAAGGAAAACATCTCGAGGAAACCTGGACTATAATGTCTCTGAAATCACCAACCCGCATTGAGCAAGCGTGGTGATTAACGCTCAATCCTTCTCCTTGTGAGAGGAGGCCTGTGCCCAGCAATGGGAAGATATAAAGGCTGAGATGATGATGATATCTATCTCCAGACATTCAGTTAACTGCAAAGTATTTGTTACCGAAGCTTACAAACAAGATAAGTACATATTAGCTTGTACACCCAAACCTATATGTGCAGGAAATCTAAACCCGTTTGTATTGAGCTCGGCTTCATGAACCAAGCTTTACACTCAACGATTGCGACTAATTCTTTACTGTGTGTAACATTATCCGAATGAGTCAATTTGTACTGGACCCCTGAGAGTCTAACTCACGAACTGTGTAAGCTGTTGTCGAAACTTTTATTTGTTTCTTTATTGTTAGAGCGACTGATATAATATCTTTATTTGTTCGTCTCTTATTAGTTTCTTGTTTCATCTACTCTTTAATTTTGTGGTGTGATGTGAAAAGGTTTTAAAATTTGGCCCAAGTGACAGAAACTCGAGCTGTTTGCCACACCTAAATATTATCCTTCCAATAAAACATAAACATTCGTGATAAGTTCAATTGAAGTAATGAAAGATAAACAGCTTGAAAGTAAGTTTTACACATATAATGACTCAATTTATTAAATTAAATGCAAAGTGGTTTCAGCTTTCATATTTTGCTGTTACTCAATTTTCTGCTCTGATCGAACGCGAAGCGAGCTCGTTAAAGACGCGCTGTTGTACTTTAAAAGACGTTCGATAATATGGAGTATTATGTTACTATGCAATCTTCTGTAAGCTCTCATTTAAGTCCACTTTTATGTGATTTGTTTGGAGAAGAGTGGGGAGTAGATTGTGCTTGACCCTAGATGGATGTTTTAAACAATTTGAGTGGAGCCTGTGCCCAGCGGTGGGACAGTAAAGAGGCTGATCATGATTACGCCTTAGTATCTATTTTCGCTTGTACCTTGTGTAAAAAAGTAACGGCTTAAGCAAATTATGCATTTTCAGCTCAGAATCGACACACTAAGATATTGAACCAACCTACAAATTCTTATCAACGATTGAACATACACATACATGCAGAACTCCTAAACCGATATATCGTTCGCATTACTGTTACATTCCGTAGCGTAGTAAACAGTTCACGTAAACGGGCTTCGTCAAATGACCAACCATGTTAGTCGAACTGACTGCATAATGCACAATTTGTGCCCCACACCGAACACGCTGCCTGATGAATTTTGTATAACCGGTTATGCACTAAATGCCTGTTCGAACTGCATTTGAAATTAAAAGTATATACTTGATCGACGCTCGCTAACGACTGTGTTACTATCGGTTTCCTTGGTGATCGGGGTGAAACAATCACGAGTGAAAACGTTGAGGTTTTTCAATATAAACAGTTCTGGTTGCCATATTTTTTTGTCGAATGGTATAACATATGAGGAAGCCTGAGAATTACTCCACTAAAAGAGAATTCCTCTTAAACTTTTGTCAGTGTAAGGATGGTTGCTAAATATGTTAAAATAGATTGACATTATAAAAGAAAATACATATTGACTTCGACAGAAAGACAGGATCAAAATAAGAATTCATATTATTGGCTACTCATAGCCATTATCTTTGAAACAGTCAACACAAAATAAGTAAATGTAAATTGAAATGAAAATTTGTGTAGGGTTAAACAAACAATAGCGAGAACACAATACCATTATGAGTAATATTAATACTTAAGCTAGCGGGAACATTTGGCGGTACTCACACGAGTGCTCTAACAATCGGCGCAGTGCAAACATGATCGGTATTGGTATGGAAAGTCACAATGTCGCGTAACACATTTGATATTCATAGCTGGACAGCTTGCTCCCGTCGCTCGCTCTGCTTGCAAACGCCGCAATAACCGCTTCCGACAGCTGACATACAATGCGCCGCCTGTAGGCGCTGCCTCACTTTATACAATACTTTGATCAAATTTGCGAGCGTTATATATTAAAACAGTTATCGCGTTATATGGGCCCGTAATCGCTGCTGTAAAGTAGCTCTCAACGATTGCAGATGCTTGGACTTTGTACGTCCCCGGTACCAACTTTAATTACGCACTATACTGTTAGTGTTCTATCGAAGCCCATAAAATAAGCTACACTCTATCTTTGTGGAAATTACAACTGCTTAGCCTTTTCTCACTATGCTGAGGTCGGGTTCCAGTCTTAACTGGATACAGCTGAGCCCTGATGTTTCACATGGTACTACGGCATATCTGACCTCCTCAACCCAGTTTCCTGGTTAACCCGACACCCCTCAGTAGGACTGGTTGTCAGATTTTCTAGCTTCTGATTCAAAGATGTTTAAAACATGGAGGAACTTGTCATGTCAAGATGTTCACCATATCCATCTACGGGCAGACCGCACTAAGCGTCTCTTAACTTTATGATCCACTGACCCGTACGCCTTTTACTTAGCAACGAGCTACTCTTTGTCATACTTTATTTTTCTCAATACAAATATAAGCAATTATAAGAATATTTAAAAAAATGTGTTAAAACTACATGCATGCAATTTTTATGTTTCTCTAGTCTCATTTTTAATGTTTTTACATCTTGAAAATGTTCCTACCGAAGTTGCAATGTTGTGACAAGACATTTAAGACTTTTAAACTGTCCTCGCAGTGACGGGCGCGATGCAATGAAACGTGTCTCAAGTGACGTGACTTCAGAGATATTGCTGTTGCACTGCAATAACCTCCCACAGCTGTGTTGTTCTTATTTAACGTAACTTTGAGGGAACTTACATATAATTAGAAAATAATAATAAAGCCTTTACTAATGAGTGGATTGCCATGGCCGAATGGAGGAAATTTTTGATCATGGCCCTATATACAGGCAGATTTTAATAGCACAGTTGTCAAGGAAAAGGGTCACCCTTCTATAGATGAATATCACAGCTAGAGTATAGATGTCGCTTATCTCATCGAACCAGCAGACATCTGGCGTGTAACTCTCGTATCAGAGTGAATATGTTGTGTAGCCCTAATCATTGCTGCCACAATTTAGTACTCTGCATTGTTGAGGGGAAATGTTGGCAACAAAAATCATTTACATCTATCAGTTAAAAAGAGACGATTACTCATTCTCATATCATTCACTGACGTCAATAAAAATTGTTTTAAAATAATTTAATTTATATTATATTATTTAGTATTCCATAAGATATGACGTTTTGTTTCCCATATCTACACATTGATGTAGTCGCAGCATTTTATTTTAGCGGAGCATGTATTTTAATAGGTACGCCTCAATAAATCTGCGAGATCTTAAAGGCAAGATCAAAGAGATTAATTTTTTTATACCTAAGAAATTATACTACCAATTTATAAGAGTTCATTTTTTTATCTCACATTTAAATACCTCGAACAATGATCTAACAACGACTAAATTGCTACGATTACTGTTCGGAAGTAAACAAAAAAGTTCCGTGAATCCTGAACACTGATTGGTTAAAATCTACCTTTCTAAATGTCCATCAAGTGGATTGGCTAATCAAAACTGATGGCTATCATTCACATTCCTTCGCCTCTTGTTTTGGGCACAGGAAAATGGCTCCCATCCATTCTGCAGTCCACTTTGAAAGTGTACCGTAGGACATTGATGGCCCAATCCACTTGAATGACAGTTGGTAGTATAATCGTATTTCCCTCAGTGACGTGACATGACATGACGTCAGAAGAACAGTCAGAGTCGAGTATTTCGATTGTTGTAGTGAAAGATCCGAATGGATAATGAATATAGTCATGGAGTAGTGATAGACACGTAAACCCTACTTCCCTTTATTAGAAAACATCGATGATAGGTGGACCAATTAGTTATTACTACAACTCACTATACTTGCTATCATAATAACGACAAAACTCTAAAACAGAAACAAAAACATCAGAAAAAAAGTTACGATGAAATATTTTTAGCAAAAACTTTGTTACTGTTGTGCCAAATGAAAAAATACTTGACGTGAATCTGCATTCGTGAATGTTTAATAGCTGCAATAGGCTAGAGTACGTTAGTAAATATTTCGAATTTCGTTTGTTACGAATGAAAAGGCAATTTAATAAAAGACACAACACGTCTACAGGCTATAATTGTAATTTGTTTATACATTTCCTTGTATGTTTTGCTACCTTTACTTTAATTACAATAAAAATATGATTTCTACCTAAACAATAGCCACAAGTGCCGCCAAAAAGCGACTAGTGAAAATACGAAAGGGAGGCTCTTGTCCTGTAGTAGGACAATAAAACCCAAAATAACTAGTATAATGTAAATATCAATTTTAGTATAATTCCCAGTAGCAAACTGTATTCCGAAATAACTTGAATAAAATTTCAAACAGCACTTTAAAAGCTTAGCACGTAATACTGCAGTCCAAGATTACATTCTGGACCTTTTGAAAAAATAATAAAGATAACGAACTCTGTGACAGTTGGCAAGACAAGACACTAATAAAGTTTTTACTATACCTACATATTAATACAAACAAATTAACAGCAGGGCATTTTTTGTTTTCTAATCTAAGACTTTGGTATTCATTCAAGTATATTATGAACTTGTATTAAATATATTCCGATTGGTGCAATTGCAATACTATACTTAAATTTAAATATAAAAAAGTAAAATGTAAAAAAGAGTACATTTTTTTCCTTCTACACAATATACATATAACACGTTCCTGGGTCGTTACAGGGGGACAATTATGTTGGCGGATTTTTTCTCAGTAGTGATTACAGAAAAGTTTTATTTATAATAAAATTATTAGTAAGCTGAACTCGCTGTTTGAGTAAAGCAATAGGGATAATTAAATTTACTATTCGTGGTAATTTTAAATTGAGAGTTGTTTACGCACGGGTAGCCACCAGAAGGACAAGACCCGTCGTATTTATTTAAGCGGAGTCCAAAATTGTCTAAATTCTAAACAACACAAACAAATAAACGTTTATTCCAATGTAGCTAATGAAATAAATTAATTTAAGTACTTATTATTTTAATCAATTGATTAAGTAAACTTAAAACAATATTTAGTGTTTTGAACAATTTCAATATGAAATAGTTCCATTTCAACGACACTGGGTTAAGTCACAGCCAGATATTGCAAATTGATCATTTATCTTAAATTAAAATCAATAAAATAGTGAATGTTGTTTTAACATTGAAATTGATTAGGATCGGAACGAAAATTGGGCTATAACACAACAAATATGCATAGGAGATATGACATAACATGCTTAATATGTTACTAGCTTTCTTAGACATGTTAGACAGACAGGTAAATGATATTTATTTTGCAAATAGGTTAAAATCAACACTTTTACACGTCAAAAGTATGTAGTTGGAATGAGATGTATTTGGAATTACAGTTTCTGTTTGTTTGAGTGGTTAGAATAGTGGACAACCGTATGACGTAAATATGTTTCATTTTGAAAGGAAATCAGTATTACGGTACTTTCAGATGGATGATACACGAAATAAAATAATTTATGTAGCACCATACAAGAATGGTATACTTGTTGCTGGTTTTCAAAACGCTGAAGTATTACAGAATAGGTTCTGAATGGCTCCTACACCACTCATTCGCGGAGCTACGTACAATGGACAGAAGTTTTTAAAAGATATCTCAGGTCCCCCGGAAAACACTGTGGAATAAATTTTCCTGTAACCGTTCGCGTTTAAGATCTTTGGCTAGTAGGTATTAGGGTTGGTCGATATAGTTCCTGTGGCTCATACGTACGCAAATACAGGATCACCTAGAAATACATCAATATGGACATGAAACGACGCCCGAACTCTCTTTTACTCAAAAAAATGTTCACTTTGAGCCAATTTTGAACATTGATAAAAAAAATGATATTCCATAAAATTATATTATAAAATTATAAAGACTAGATACTGTTTCTCTAAATATATGTAAAAACCGATTATAACTTAATATAGTATTGTTAGGAGGACACGTATGACCGGCTCGGAGCCTGATCTACTGACGCGATATTGACGCATCCGACAATGATAGAATTTGTCAATTTCCACTTGTTCAACAAGTACCTACAATGCGTAGCTAAACCTAAAATTATTGTTGGTTTCAAATTACGATTGAATAGTTATTTATTACACTCAAGTATAGTTTGTTAAAACGATTGAAGAAATTTTCTTGAAAAATCTCAACATAAAAATCCATGCTTAAAAATTAAAATGAATCTCGTTTTTATGCTATTTTTATTTTATTTTGTATTTAGAATATATTTTTATCAAAGTCCGCAACAATAAATTAAAGGTATTAACTTTTACGTCATAATTTTTGCTTGGACTGAAAAACGCCGCGCCGTATAAAGCTTGACAGTACAGCCAGTTGGCCCGCTACCAGCATTTAATTGAATGTAAGGCTAATGTACACTCAACTGCAAAAGTCTACAAATATAAGGGACTTTTGAATTTAAAAACAAATTAAATAAATATGTACATCTCAAAAGACTTGCGATACGGGCTCAAGGTAAATACGAAAAATATGTATATATATTCTAATTTTAAAATTTAACGACCAAACTGAGATTTAGGAACCGTATGAAGAGTAATAAATATTAAAAGCGTAATCCCTAATAAATAATAGGGTTAAACCGTTCAAAACTTTTGTATTTGTCTGTACCACGTACTAAGTGAGCACGCTGTGTGCCCGTAAATATGGTAACGGCCACACTTGACCGTTATTGCCGTCTGATCTGCTTTTCATTGTTTTAAATTTACCTGGCTTTACAAGAATAAGATATTTTTATTACAATTTAATTTCAAATAGTGTAAAAGAGTAGGAAGAAGTTTTACTCACTTGAACTGAGTTATGCCGTCTTCTAGACAATTTTTATAATTAATCCTACTTTTTGGAAACACCCTGGTGTTTAGAATAACAACAATGACACTATAGAGACAACTTTGGCATAGCAATCAAGGATAAAGAAAGCTACATTGATATTTTTTAGTAATCCTACTAATAAAATATACGCAAAGGTTTGGAAGTTCGATGGAAGTGTTTTTTTTACTCTTTCACATTAAAACTACTGGATGGATTATGATGGCATCGTAACATAGCTAAAAAGTCAAAATTACATAATAGGCTACTTTTTATACGTGTACAAGAAATAGTTACCACGTAACGCCAGCTAATCAAGTATAAATCAAGCTAAGCTAAAAACATTAAAAAATCTTTAGCAATAGAGAGCAATAGAAATCCTTTTCATATGAACTTGGGTTAAACTGTAACTGGTAATAAAAGACCCGGCAGTGAATGTGACACAAAAAAGCAAAATCCAAATGTTTTCAAAGCGTCGCCAATTTACTGGCTTTCTCTGCTTGCAGTTATCATAGCACATTTTTTATATATTATTATTTTAATATCCATTTTAAACTATGCAGAGCTTTATTAAATTCAAGACAAGTATAACCTTACATTTTCTGGCGCACGGTAGTGCCCCCGCCAAGACCAGCCAAAAATGTGTGTTTTATATTATTGTCTCATAGTCTAAAAAAAAAAACAATACTATAATTTATGTAAATAATAGATAACTACTTAATAATCATTGTCTTTACTGAACTCTAAAAGGCCAACGAACATTACAAAGACAAAAACTTGGAAAACAATAGCATAAACTGGTAAACTTGAATACGGCGACAATAAGTCTGTTAGTTTACATATTATTCAAAAGGTGAGGTAACTTCTTTGATGGACCAGTGCATGAATTATGAATGATGTGTTCCATTGAACTTTAAAGAAATATCATCGGCATTACAGCTTGCTTACGTGCAAGCGTATCGATCGCTTAATGACTCTTCGCTTGTCAAGAAAGCGTTGGTATGACGTTGACAGGACGATTGTACCCAAGTTTCCCTTTGCTTTTAGGAAATGTTAAGTTTGTATTACTGGTTAATGGTAATCAATAATGGATTTTATTTCAAAATAAATTAAGAACAGGTGGTATCTTATATATTCTCGAATACGTTTAAGGTACTAAGCAAAATAATCATTTTTTAGCTTTTGTTCTTCGTCTTAGCCATCGTTATTTGATAAAAAAAACTAAAGCTTAAGTAATTTATTAATTAAGAAAAAAGATTAAATTTAAATTATGGTAACAATTTAATAATCCGACGGAAAATATTATCACAATATAACAGCAAATTGTTTAGCTCGGCTGCTCAATATCTTTTATACAATGAATTAATAATTTGTACATTATACAAAATTCTTGCAGCCCTCCGAGGGCATGTAATATACTCGAATTTGATTTGAAAACACAGAGGTAATTAAAAAAATGGTCTTGCTTGCAAAAAGTGGGCGCAGATGTTAACCGGCATTTTTTGCTGACCAATTGTGAATAAATCTGCACGGACAGTGATAAGCACGTGTCCAGCAGTCATCTCATCGCAGCGCTAAATGGACATCCCTTTAGATTAATTATGCAGCAATCGTTGCAGTAAAAGTTGTAAAATGCATAAAATCACAATAAACACGAAAACGGAATGCAATATCGCGTGTTGTGGAATTTGCCACGACAGAAGTGTAACAATGCAAAGATATATTGTATCTGTATTCGAGAAGTTTATTCTCTTGTTCTAGGTGAGTATTCAAAACAAAAATCCCTGAGGGAGAACATCGGAAATACAGAACAACATTTTTACTGTTATTTTTTACGAGTGCCAAGTAATCTGTCACTGCATATAAGACGGTATCATTTTGTATTTTTGTATGGGGTTTTAAGTGTTATGTCCCTATCGCCAAATTAGGTTTCTTGACTGCTATCTTCCAATCTCCAGCCACATTAATCGTCTTTGAGAATTGACACAATATTAAGCAGGACACAAAAATATAGGTACATTTTAAAAGCTTTAATTTTTACACCATGTTGATCTGCTTAAATATGGTTTTATTTTAAAGGGTTATTAGATACATTACACTTTATAGTTGTACATAGATTTATCCCTTACTGCGCGCACATTCTTCAGCATATTGCCATGTCTCGGCGAGGTCATTCCCCGGAATGTCTTTAGCAAGTACGAAACAAAAAGGATTCTCTTGAAGGTTCAAAAATTTTACTTTTGCCCAAAAGTTTGTCTGCCTTTACAATTTTGTTGAATGGCAAATAGATAACCCGTTATATTGAGCAGGTTAAGTCTACAATCCAACTATTAGCTAAGGACAATACTTGAAGAAATTCTTAATACAAAGTGAATAATTATGACTACCTAACATCTATATGGAAACCTCTAATGTTCTTAATGAATACATGGTTCAATCCCACGGGGTAGATACCGTTGTGGGTACGTATTTCATAATACGTGTTCCCTCAATTTCGTTATGTGTTTGCCGAATACGAGGCAAGGCTTTCTCAAGTATTAAAGTACAGATTTCACCACGAATTTTGAGCATTTCCTGTGAGAACATAAGATTAAATATTTAGCTCCATAGAACACAAACTCAGGCGTCGCTTGAAAGAATATTCAATGAAATAGGTCCTTATCGACGTTTAGACAAAATCTATGTTAGAGTATAATTTTAACAGGAAATAAAAGTTTCATTTAGATATAAAAATATGCAATGACGCTGTTAAAAACATTGGGTTACAAAAGTAAACAATATTTTGTATTAAAAATATTAATTAGACTAACGAGAGAAAACTACGAGGGAATAAGGCACTTTTGTACAATTTAAGTGGCTTTTGTAGAAAATTTAAGTGCTCGTTTAAATGCTCGATGTAAACATTGATAGCTGCTGTAAAATCGTTTTATATGAAAGTGAATTGTTGTTCGTTAGTCTCGCTAAAACTCGGAAACACCTAGTCCCGTTTTAATAACTTTCGTGGAGGAAATAAAGTGAAAAAAAAAAATTACGGCTTTCAGGTAAATTAAACGCCAAAATTCATAGTTTAAATTATATTACTGACAAATAAGTACATTTGCTTAACAGTTACAAAATTACCTAAAAGCCATGAATAAATTAATTCATAATTTAAAACTTGCATTGCACAGAAATGTTTAATCATTTTAATGTTCAGTGTAGTCGATTTAGCAGTGAGAAATCTAGATACATTTTTACTGTTCCGCACTTTGCAAAAATAGGGCACTAAAAAACAAGTTTTCCGTCGCCTGATGGTAGACCACATTAATCACGCAAACTTCGACTTGCACTACCGGGTTTTCACTAACTAAAGCCGTGGTGAATCCAGCCATAGTTGCAACAGATAAATATTCATGCGATCGTACGGTGAAACTTGTGAATATTTCAGAGTGACTGCACTGCAAATATAGAATATCAGTCAATCATGTACAGGTCACAGCGGGCCCTAGCCGGGCGGAAAAAAAATCGATTTGTGGAACGCAACCGAGCGAATCAACCATCGATAATGCATGCGCCCGCCTAGCAATTTTAAGGAAGACTGCGGATTATCGACTTGGCTATCAATTAAACGCCTGCCCATTGCATCGCTTATTATTAGCTTTTTTCATAGGTTTTGTCAGGCAGAATCGACCAATGCTCCGATAATAGATTAATATAAACTGTATGTCGCGTTTACGACAGTTGTCTGTTAACACAATTCACAAACCTACAATCGTAAAACACTGACCAAGATAAATGCTTTATTTAGGATAAAGTATTCTTTGGACAAAGAAATATCAATAAAATATTGGCTGATACTACGACATCAAATTGACCGAGTTTCATGCAAATCATACATTAAAAAGGAGACGATGAATAATGTAATATCCACTTAAGCTAACTTGTATTCCGGAGGGCAGAACTGCAGGTGAACGCCGAACGCGACCAATTTGAACTTGGTACTTTATTGTTAAAACTTTGGCTTCCGAATGCATCGATATTGAAAGCAAAGGAGTTGTGATATCACGGTAGCAATCCCAGTCCCCGATCCAAACTCCAGGTAGGACAAATTGAACGAGAGGCTAAATGAAACGGGTCGATATTTTCGACTAGTATTTTATAGTTATGTTCAATTATTGTCTGGGAAAATAAATTAAAAAAGCCGAAAATCGATCACAGTGGCGTGTACTTGGAGAGGCCTATGTCCAGCAGTGGACTGCGATAGGCTGATGATGATTCCAATTTTAGTCCATAATATTATAAAGATTCCATCAATTATATTTTATCCCTACGTATTATTACAACTAGAATCAAGACACCTCAATATTGGGCCGAAATAATTACGTCAGGAATCATGTAGATTGTAAAAGCTCGTGTGAGATAAGAAGGAAATGAAGTCGCCACTGGGCATGAAGCGAAAGCGAAGCGATATTGCATCGCTAGGAAACGAGTCCTAGTGACTACGAAGTCAGGCACAAATCTTGAATTAATAGTTATGTCAAACCCAGATGTCCCTAGACTGTTCAGACGGAAGCATCGGAAAAACTTCATTGGCAAGAACTGTAGTAGAAGCGACTTTCAGATTACGAGTTATTTATTAAATTATCTTAAAGCTAATTTTTTTTATAAGGCGAATAGGACCAGGGATTGGTTGAATAATTTACATAAATTGAAAATTATCATTGATGTTCTTATAGACTAATATAATGGCGTAATTATTAATTCACACGAATGCGGCAATATGTTAATTATTATCAGTGTCCGTTACTGAATTTTGCTTACTGATAACGTTATTAAAAAAAAAAAATACTCCTATTCCCTACAAAATTAAATAAACATCTAATATTTTAATTGCTGACTGCAAAAATCAGACACGACGCTCAAGCCGTCTCTTACATTTTAATTAAAATCGTGTAAAATAACGAAGTAAGATTAATTAGGGTTTCCAGCGTCAAAGATACAGACACGGTGATTAAAACTTAAATGCGTATTTGTTCAAGCGGTCCTCTGGTTCCATACCATAAGAATATTGGAAACGGTCTTCTTCATTTATTTTTACATCTTTATACAAATGTCCAATATTCAAGAGTGTGTTTGTACGCATGCGCTAAGTTTTGGAACTTCCGATAGCTCACAAGTGTGAGATTATCTATTGGGGCAGGTTAGGTTCTTTAAGAGAAAGCTATGCCTACGAGGTGACAATACTAAGCCAATATTGTGTATGATTATGAAAATAGATGTGACATAAATCGAAAAGCCGTACATGTTACTGTTCGATCTTCAACAAGCCACCAGAAGTCAGTCCCAGTGACCTTCGTCTGTTACTATGCATACATAGGAGTATAAGTTTACATGTAAAACCACAGCAAGGCATCGATCTTCTAGTTAATCTCCTACCTATAGGGCTTCTCACTCTACTGTGAAATTAAATTAAGCGATATTAACCTGCTGTCTTTTGTATAGGTTTGGTAAAGATACAAACAAAAATAGGGTTAGGGTCGATTAAGTAATTGTCTTTGTAGGTCAGACTGTAGGTATGGGACTTCAGAATTTTGGATTTTTATATGATAGAACCAAAGTTACTTGGATATTCCACTGCATATTCGAATTGATAAATCACCTTTATCAAAAGATACTCGAAGACGAGTTGCTTATAAATAAAAAAAAATATAATTTCATTTAAAGCCAGTATCTGGTGAAACCAGCAAAAATCTCCTAATTATTGAGTTTAAATTAAAGTTGTTAATGGTGATTTCGAAGACTAATAGTGTCAGGGTGCCAGTTTCAATGAGTTACATTGCTTAAAAAATTTTTTTCAGAAGACAATAACTGAAAATTTATTTTTAGTATTCGTACATCATACCATCATAGTACGGCAGAGGAGGGCGACTGTTGGGCCACTCGGAGCACATAACATGACCAATCAAGGGTCGATCGACGAAAGGCTTCGTAAAGCACGATGTGTGGCACCAGGCACCAGTCATTATTCACACATCTTTTACAGTTGCTACTGGTCGTCTGCCACCAAAATGTTGACAGCCAAAGGGTTACTGGATTGCGAAGGTCAGAGAGGCTGTTTTGGTATGTTAAAAAAATAGTGCAGATGTTTGCGCAATGAGTCGATCCCAATCTAAAGTGAAAAATGCATGGCATTTTTTTTTTGAATTTTTAGGAATTTATAGGTCAGTAAGAAGTAATTATAAAACTATCGCTGAATGAATGTTTTACAAATCAGCAACTTTATACGCTTTTAAACAACCACATTGTGAGTCTAATAAAATTTAAAATCGGCTTTTTCCAATTTCACAGCTACAACAGTATTTTCTCGTGATAAATTTTTCACTCGCGCCGTAATCCGATTGAGTTGAAGTTGTACGCCTTTGAACTTGTGGTGACAATACAACATTATGGAGTCACGCGCATTGTACATCTCGCCAGTTCAGTCCGTTTCTCTGAACTGATTTCCATGATATAAAATTGTTTGACTTACAAACTTCGTCTTTTATTATTATTATCATATTATAGTGAACATGTTATTATACAGAACATTACAAAATCAAGTCACAATCAGAACAATATCGAAATAATCAAAATAACAATTGTACAGTTTAATGCAGCCAGTAACATTTCACTTGTGTAAAACGGAATTGAAAATATCAATCAACCTTTGTGAGATTATAATATCAGAAGTTAATGATTCAATATTGTAAATTCAACACTCGGATATCGAATTCTCACGGGCGGCAATTATAGTTACAATTGCGTTAATAATTTTGAAAAATCAGCTATTTATTGAAGTGATTTACTATTATTGCATATGATACCTGCTCGCACATTATTGACGTTGCGTAGATAATCCACAAAAAATATAACAATATGCGGACAGAAAAAGCCATTGACATGAGAAGATAATGACAGTAGTAAATGAAACGCGCTTATTGAACGAAAAAGCTATAGGTATGCCATGGAAACTTGGTGAAAGGTCACGGAAAGCCTGACGTCATTTCCCCTCCCACTTTACGAAGACATGAGAAATCATTCACATTGCGCTGACACGATAGACAAAGGCAAACATCGAATATAAAACAGACGAATACAACAGTCAATATACCTTGTTGCGATCTAGTTATGACAACTGGGAATAGTAATGTGCGCGCAAATAAAATATGCGAAGTTAACCCCAGAGGTACAAAAGGTACACAAATATTCCTGTACTTCAGAAAAGTTACATTTTCAACTTTAGTTGAAGTACCTAATCTTGATATTTGTATTGAGTTGGAGTGTTGTGCTTAGTTATAGACGATGTATTTTTTAAATATTTATATAAATTTATACATACATAAATACTTTATTTATAACAAATGAAAATACAACATTAGGTGTAACAGAAACACAGCATAACGCGTGTTTTAACCGTAATAGTATTCTGTAAAGCGTAGGTAAGGTAACATAGACAGCATGAATAATACGTTGTCTGGGAATTATAGTCGACTTTCACACTCCTTAATAAAAATTTTATTAATCATCATTAAACTTTCCATCGTTTGCCTGAGTATAAAATGGCACAATATTTTTTCATCTAAACAACATAGGAACCTTCAACTCGAGTATGAAATCTCGAGTCACTACTACTATAATTATGTCATAAACTATACTGACTGAAAATCTCGCTCATTGGACAAGCAAGGAGTTGGTATGATTACGTACAATTACTATTCCATAGATATTACGAGTACTAATAATGAGTACGGTATATTGATCTAAACGGGCGATGAGTTATATTATTTTTAAGACCATTTTAAGTATTGTCTTTGCAAGTATTATGTACAGATTACGTATATAGAGAACTTTATCGAATTTGAAAAAGTGTTTTAAAATTATTTGCTAGCTTCATTATTCTAAACTAAATGGGCGAACGCAGCCTTACCTCATGTTCTTTTAATGAAGTGAAGTGTCGATATTTGCGTAGCACTACAACCGATCAATATTTGCAGTTGCAGGCAGTGTAAGGTAGTTACGTAAATAAGTTATTTTTCTCACAGTTGAGCCTTGCGAAAAACAAAGCAATGGTATATTTACACTTAATCTGTTCTATAAAATTACTTTTTTCTTTTATTCACTATGAAGTAGGACATATTATTTTAGGTAGGCACTTTAAAAAACAAAAGCGTACGGTCCATAATTAAGCAAGGAACAAGGAACCGTTAGAGGTAGTGAAGTCCTGATAACGACAAATTCACTCATACCAAATCCTTATTATTCCTTTGAATGCAACTAGAATATGACAAAATCAATACTGACTGTTGGTACTAGGTTGTTTGAAAAGGCAATATGGATGAGCCGTGAAAGCCGCCATGCCATCATTTCTGATAGAGCAGGTTTAACTAGATATCATGTCGTACTGAACAAACCGTAGGTATATAAGAGAAAAAATGTGTGATTAATAGCGAATTTCAGTAACTTATAGCTTTTGTGTTCATTTAACAACTGGAGATAGGAATTTGACATTATACTTGTATGGGGCTAATATGAAAATTGCCTAATAAGAAAATCAACGGATATATATTGTATTAAAATCTGCAAATATAAATAGGAACGTCGGCTTTAAAAATAGTTGTCCATATCGATTAACAGCCACGATAGCTATTCTCCATTAGGAGATCATCCAGCTGCGCAGGACATATTATAGTGCACAAGCATTTGCGCCGACACAGATGCAGTCTCTATTCCTTCATTCTCATTGTTCGATGGGACGCCAATCCCATAATTTTCAGATTGGGCGCCGGACTGTTATTATTTGCTCTCCGATGCACCACCAAATTCCAGACTCCGGGACCCTTAATGAAATGTTTTTGAAACCTACAAAAATTTCGGCCTGAAACGGGAATCGAACCCGAGACCCCGGTGTTAGAATTCGCGCTTGGTGACCATTAGACCAACGAGGTAGTCATTGGTATCGGACATTGTGATTACTTATGCTAACCTATTTTATTAGAGAATTCCTTTTATAAGATTAGATTCAATCCTATCAAATGTTACTGCACCTGTTACCAGTGTTTTGTGCGTTTAACTAAACACAGAGAGTAAGTGATAATGTTAATTTAATAAGCTCCTATCTCAAGTTAAATATTCACCGAAAGTTATGTTATCATTGACCGAGGAACATTTAGTTAAGTAAATATACTGAATTTTGCTCACATATTTGAGATTAAACAATAGTTTGGGATGTACATGTTAACTGGGAAAATATTTACTTAACGCTAGTTAATATTCCACTAGAAATTGATAGAACATAATAACAATATTGTTTTGATTTTATTATAGTACCTGATGTAACATAAAATATATAAGATAAATATTATCAGCTACACTTACAGCTAATTATTTTATGTTTTCATTATCGCTACGAAACAAAACCTCCTACGAGCCGTTATGTATTTACTTTTTCTTAAACGTACAAAATAGGTGTATGTACATACAAACGTTTCTACCTCTTTTGTTCGATGTTCATAGACTAGAAAAGCAAAAATAGACACAAAAGGTAACCACGAAATATTTTTTTGTGTGGGTGTACATCGAGCAGATTCAAATATTTCACGAAATCTGCCGGGCGACCACACGACGAGGGTGTATAAATATATTTTCATATTTAGGGTATCTAAACAGGCAATGGAAAACGTGTGAGTAGCACAGCAATTTTTTTTAATACTTCGATCAACTTCTTTATATATTTTGAACGTAACCAAAACACTGTTCTTAACAATACCTTTCTATTTAAAAACACGCAAAATAAACACAATGTTACGAAAATTGTGTATTTCTCATCAATTCTTTACGTAATCACGAAAATATTTACCGTACGTCATCGTTCCTCGCAGGATGTTTCACAAAGGGCGCCTCCTCAAGGTGACTTCGTTATCGATGTTTGGCGAACTCCAGAGTGGATGTTTAGCCAACCTGTTACTATATACCCGGTTTCGATACACTTCAGTTATCGGAATACAAAGATTCTTACTTAGAGACAGACTTAAATACTTAAAAGTAGACATACCTGATGCGGCTTTACAACATGACTGGGTATCCGGTGATAGGAATGGTTTCTTTTCTAATAAATTTTACTGAGGGTAAATTGGACACCGAAACTTTTTTTAACCCTAACCTTACTCGTGTCATAAAATCACGAGAGATAAGTTCCTTATGACAGTTTAGTCCTTGCACCGTGCGACGCGGTAAGTACCAAAATTCGTGTTTAGAATCGTGCGGGGACTTTAAAAATTCATAGGTACTGACACGTCGCCCCCCTTACTGCAAGTTACACTACACTTCTGGTGCTTAAAACCAACCAGTTTTCAGTATTCCTGTCGTGTTTAACATTTCTTGAACAAGAAAGTGGTTGAGATTTATTCAGCAATACAAGCTTAGATGATATGATTTTTCCTTTCCTCTTTTTGAAAGTATTGTCTACAAGTTGCTTCTAAGTGCGCTGGATGCGCTTACATAAAAGTTTACTGACAAAATGCTGTTACAGGTAAATGAGCAAAGACAAAAGCTGTTTGCAAAGTTAAGATTAGCTTCTAGATTTTGAATTAAACAGGTCCAATGTTAGTAGTACTTTACGGTGTTATTGGACAGGTTTGTCACTCTGTCTGCGTTGACTCAATTTGGATAGAAACGCAACGAAAATCCTCAAACTAAAACCTGAACCGGATAACACTTTAAAACTTGAAATATCCGTTGAAGAGCGCTCAAGGCCCCAGCTTTGACTGTACTCAATATACTCGTCCGACACACACCCACTAGCAGATAAGTTTTCCTTGATATTTGGTATACACACAGTGATCCGTCTCTTTCACGGGTCGAAATACTTAGGTATTAACTTTCATTTAGTATAGCACCATCGAATATAATCTATTTTAATATCGATAGAGAAAAAATATCTCTCTCAAGCGTTGGGTCACATGATTAAGTTTTTTATTTAAGGTAAATGGGTAAATTAGTTATACGTACTGTTAAGACTTTTGCTACTTCAAACGCTAAATAGTGTAAGAAATCCTCAACAGTAATAATTTACATAACATTTATCTTTGTTCTTCATGAAATGAAGATATAAAAAAAAAACTAATAAAAGATAACTTTTTACGAATTATTTGTCGGGCGATAAAAATATTTAAGATCGTTATAAAAATCCGCTTATACAGAAATTTTATAGCACAATACATTGAAGATGAAATGATTAAAGCAAGCAGATGGAAGGGAGCAATTCAAAGATCTACAATAATGGTTTAACTTCCTATTTCATGTAATTATGAATATTTGAAAATCGCTAGCGTCACAAGTAATATTTCAAAACATATCTCAAGGCGCTGGACTAGTGCCCTAAGGTCCCGCCAGTGTTGGCTCGTCGCCAGCGCTGAGGGTTCTACTGAGAAAAATACGCCGCCATCGGATAGGAAGTAGGTACATTAAATAGACGCGTTTTAATGGGGGTTGTTGAATTATTATTTTATTCTACCGGTTTTGTGGGCTCAGCCTCGCGCGCCAATACGGCTTATGTTATAGTTAAATGTTACGTCACCGCGCCGTAAGTTTGCGTTATACGGTTTAATGGCTCCCACAGAAAATATAATCGCTCTCGTGACGTAATCTTAAAGATTTTTGGAGAGGCAGGGCGTGACGCAACAGGATTGTTGTTTCTGACACGAGTGATAGCTCTTACTACGCGACTTTGGTTCTTTGTATTCCTTTCGGAATTGAAGCTCTGTTTTACTTTCTGTTATTATAGAAGGTATATAGATTTTTGTGATATTTTATGGAATGTCGATCATGTCATACGCAGCACATCTGTTGTGCTACTGGCCACTGCGATCAAAGTACTTCTTGGATCATAACATAACCTCAAACGAAACGATTCTATCAATGGCATGAAAAATATTGAAAATTTAATAAAAACAACGTTAGTTTACGGCCTTCGTTAGTTTCATAAATTACAAATCCGCCGACACTCGTAACCGCTATGCGGAAACTACAATGCAATCGGAGAGTATTGCATCGTTTATATCTCTTTGTGGTATTTACCGGACGCCGGGCGACAGGCCGTTGTGTCGCCGGCCGGCCGGCCGCCAGGTGCCCACTTTGCGTGCAAGCTCCGTCGATTTCCTTAACTAATAATGAGACTTGCTAAAGCTAGGGATTTGTACCGTTACTAAAATTAGTCGTTTTCCGAAGTCACACTCTTTAGAAGAAAGATTTGAACGAGGCACGCCATGCCTTCTCCTGGTTAAAATCTACTTAAAATCTACATGTAATTTTAAAATTAGTTGAATTTATCCCGTTATCTAATAAAAGAAAAAATCAACCCCACTTTGGAGTATAGATCAAAGTTTGTCGTAAATTAGTTTTAGATTTTTGAACTTTTTGGCGAGTCTCTAGGGCAGTTAGTATCGTCTTTAGAGTTCTTCTTTTAGATTGTATGTTGGAATTAAGTCCTCGGTTTGGAGACAGTTAAAGTTTGTGAACACCTCGCTTTATTGGTTCGTGTTCTCATTAGGGATGGTAATCGATCCCGGTTTGAGTTTGACCGCACGAGTGCGTCAAAGCGATTCAAACATTTCGACGATTTATACGCGCTTAAATCTCTTTTACTCGTATTCTCGAATGAAATGTGATTAAATGGAGCAGTTATAATGATGTTACTAGATCTATGCTATGTAATTCGTTTGTCAGCAGAATGTACGTAGTATTTTAAAATTGCATCGTACCATTGCTAAATTTAAAAAAAAGTTTTAATTTATAAAATATAATGTTTTCTTCATGTGGTTGTGAGCACGTTTTCAAAAACGTGAAATAGCGTTTTGGGATTTCTCATTTAAATAATCATGTGGGATAGAACTCTAATTGAAAAATGCTAGTATCACAAAGAAAGAATGTCAATAAACATGAAAAACGTGATAACTAACTAAACTTACTTGAAAAGTTACCAAATTAATTACAAATACGGCTTCCAAAGGTGTAAATAATTTTATAATCAGCGTTGCTAATTACTGACAAATAAAGCGATTCATCAATTCGTTAACGTGTTGCATACCGACCAATTAGAGCTATCACAATAAAGTTTAATTATTCGCCGGGTATTGTTACAAATTATTAGCCCGTATCTGCGTAGGCTGTAATTTCTGTGGTAAGTAATACCGATCGACCACGTAAACATATTTTGATATAACCAATAATTTGTGTGTTTATAAGAGGCATGATTATTAAAAATATGAAATAACCCGATCGCGTATTCTCGGAAAGCAATTAGTTTATAGTCTGACTTCAGTATCATAAAAATAATAATAAGTTGACGACTGGCAGGACAATTTCGTTTTCCAGTTTCATTTAAAATATTTCAGTTCGTATTATTAAAACGTCTCGACTATTAATAATCAGAGTAAAAAGTGGCTACAACATGATAAAACAGAACGGCTTATTGCAGTTCTTGCAGGGTTGAAGTCTGCATTATTGCTCTTTTAAAGCCAACCTGTTGTTTGCGCTTAGTGGTATTATTAAGAATATTCTTTTGATATTAGGATTTTCTTTTATATCAAAAGTTCACAGAGATACTCGTTAAACTTTTCTACTTAGCACTTGATTGTTTTGGGTGAACAAACAACTGTTCGAGAGTCCGCGATCTTAGAAACTCACCGAATATGAAATATGTGGAGTTGGCATGGCTATATATAACAAACATTTTGGTGAGTCGTGTATTTTTGTTTATTACTTGTAAATATTATTTGACAATTGTAGCGTATGCGTTGATTAAATTTTTAATGTTATTACCTAAATTAAGCTTAACTCCCCTAACGATAGCAGTTCCCCCCATTAGTATTGGCATTCACTTTATGGTGTATGATCGCCGGCGAATGAGACGTCTTGAGTGGCGCTGAAAGTGCACGCGTGCCGCGGCTCATAGTCCAAACTCGAAAAAAGCTAGTGCACATTAGATGCGCGCTACACTCAATGCTTACCAGAGTTGAATATAAGTGGAGTGCCAAACATATTCTACATATAATCACCGCAGAACAACATGCTCGCAGTTCGCTAACTTGCAGTACGCGATAGACGCATACGCGGCCTACTCGTCAGATCTGTACTGACCTTTACTGCAGAAAACTGTCTCAGAAACACTTCTTGATTAGTGCTTATTAATGTATTTATAATGTATGTGTATCCATTATCACTCTTAGCAAAGAATAAGTATGGAGGCATGGCAATGCCCCAGCCAAGTCTCGAGAAGAACGGGCGCAGCCATTATCCATTATCCCTCTTAGCAAAGAATAAAACTGTATATGCACGAATGGTTAAGATATGATTCGGTTCATTTGTTATTCACCCTCGTTCGTTATTCTTCAGAAAAGTTGACACTATTCATTCTTTGAATCTTTAAAACTGAATGAATGCTAACTGCCTTGGTAATGTCGGCCCTCATTCATAACTATTGAGAAATATTTTTGTAACGTTTTAATTGGGTTGTTTAAGTTGTGATTCGAGGTTGACCTGCTCGTTAACAATTATTAGAATAACATATGTATGACGACTTATAAGACGCTATTGAATAAAAAATATATATAAATTGTTTAAAAGGTAGAATATACAAGCTTTTATAACAAAACTACCTTTATTTAATATTACACATGCCAAATTTAAATGTTAAATAAAAGGGTAGGTATACTAAAATTCAGGACTTAATTGACGACAGGGATGCACGGCGTTAATTATAATCTTCCG
This sequence comes from Heliothis peltigera, assembly GCA_958496145.1. NCBI lineage: Eukaryota > Metazoa > Arthropoda > Insecta > Lepidoptera > Noctuidae > Heliothis > Heliothis peltigera. The sequence continues at coordinate 9,026,520 of OY292321.1, read as the reverse complement.
CTCCCGTGGCTTCATTGTCGACCAAATCTTATTTTACTTTTGAAAATGCATTTATATAGGCGTCGTTTGCCGCATAAATTAACGTGTAAGATAATTTTTATAATGAATATAGTGATAAGTAATGAAAAAGAGTTAAGCAGATACAATAAGGTCATATTATTACTCTCTGTCCTATCTATTCAGCGAATTGTGAGCTTCATAAATTTTATTCAAAATTTCAACACCGAACAAGCGTTCTATCTCCCTTTTCTATCTAAAACTGTACCGTCGCATTTTATGGTGACATAGCTTGGACAGGCATTCAGACAGTAGGTAATATATTTTTAATCCGGTATCATTGTTGTTTCTTGGTAAAATGTTGAATGCTACTCCGGCGATGTCTTGGAGTAGGAGAAATAAAGAAATACCTACAGTAGGGAGTACTCATAATATTAAGTATTGATTTTTGATAACAGCTCGATAAAAACTCTTAAATAATTATTTGAATTACTCAATAAAAATTCAAGTGATTCACCAACTTCGTAGTTTAACTCTAACTAGCGATTGTGCCTCCCGTTATTACACAAGACCCGAAGCAGCTGATGCTCAAATCGCCTTAGTTCGAAGCAGTTCGATATTGTTGAAAAATACTTCAAAACGTGACCAAGATCCAAGGTACAAGGCGTACGACTTAACCGGCCGTAATGTCATCTCCAGCTATGAATATTGTTCGGTAAGATTGTCTTTTTTTATTTATTGTCAGGACAGTTTAGTTTGTGTATTTACTGATTCACTGAACCTCTGGTATTACTAACAGCGTTTTTACCTAGCGGATTTTCCGCTCAGTTTTGCCGCGCGTGTGATATACACAGCAAACTCTTGCCGAATGGCAAAAGTCTGACATTTAGTTTTAATCAATCATCTTCTGAAAATACGCTAGTGAGAAAGCGTTGTTATTTTAAAATATGCAATTTTCAATAGCTTTTATCTGCAAATTAAATGAGTCAAATAAAAAAAAGGCTGTCAACCTGACATCGAATTTTGTTCTAAATTTGAACTGTCGCGATAGGTATCAATGTTATGGATTGGATGATCATAATTATTGAACGTGCTAGTATAGGCCATTAGTCCTGCAGCGAGCAGTGTTGCGGTGTGACTTGAAAACATTAAACTCTTATAAGGCACCGTCACATAGTTGACTAATGAGAAGATACTATTTGAGAATACAGAAATATAATCGAATCCTCGTTTCTTTTTTATCCACTTATTAAAGTTTTATGCAACCGATGGGGAGATAGATAAACAAAGCATTCAAAAACTACACAATACTGTTTTGCAGATTGCTATTTCACTACTTTGTCAATCCAAGGTACTACGGCAAACTTAGTTAAAAATACCTCAGGGTTGATATGTATTATTAGCTGACCCAACGAACTTTGTATCGCCTCACAGTCGATCACAATGGAACAAAAATATATCTATCACACTATTTTCTTGTGAAAATAATACATTTGACGTCATGAACACCGTACCATAACTCATAGCTCAAAAGTGTCAATGTTGTCAACCCGCTTGACTAAATCTGTGTATCAGTCTACATTTATGGGGTGTTATTGATTTGGCATTTGATGACTTAATTGGCTTAGCGATGTCAACCGACGAGATTATAGCGTTGGCAACGTTTTTGATTGCATATTTGACAGGAACGCATTGATGTAGCCTAAATTCATTGTTATTAAAAAACATAGTATTATGTAGAAGAATAGTTTTGCCACCGCTGAGAATTCCTTCCTGAGTAAAGAATTTTTCTAATTTAAAAAATAGATCAAAGTCATCTGCCAATTTAAGTGTAATGAAAGCAAAAATCTTTAAAATCCCCCTCACTGGCTTTAGAAATCCGAGAATAACTACAATATTTTCATTTCGTATTCGGCTCCGCATTCCTGCATGGAGTCCGGTGTGAAATGACCGGCATGTGGTCAATAGTGTTCGCATCGCGTGGACTGGGCCGTCACTTCCTTTTTGGTCAAACCAATCTATATCTCACTGTGACTGTGAATGTCTGAATGGAACATGCCTATCTAGAAAGCAATTTTTGTTGAAAGAGAGAAGAAGATAAAAGAGCCACTGTTTTGTGAGACAGAGCATACGCTATTGTGAAGTTTAGAAATAATTACGTAAGGCTAAGGACTTTGTCGTTTGTATTGCATTTCGCAGTTCAGTGTATGTAAGAAGTAGTGTATTGCTTAACCGTTCATAACCAGTGGATGCTTATAAGTTAATGCCTCCAGCGAGGGGTAAGGATGAGATTGAAAACACTGCATTTTATGAGACTATGTATTTCTGACGCGACTCAATGAACCACGACAACATTGCCTTGCTAAACAAGTAGATATCCGTCTTTATGTGCACTTGTCACTTAGCTACTAAACTTGTAAAAAGGTGAGCAAGTGTGATAATTAACACGGTTGAAAATAAAGTGTTTTCCTCCTCTAGCGTTAAAGACATAGTTGATATTGACCACGTTGTAACCACAAAACTGTTGTCAAGGGGGGTCGTAAAAATTCAGTGGCGCCTACTACACGCGACCACATATTGACACTGTAAGTTTGTAGCCACGAGCGGAACCTCGCGGTTGGCTGCGACGAAATTTAACACTCTTCACACGTTAAAACCCTAAAAAATATTTAAAGAGTTTAAGTGACGTCAGTGAATAGATTGAACATTCTTCTAGATTACATAATTTTTAAAGTATGTGCCCCTATGAAGTACGACCATATTATGATGCTAGAAAAAGTTCAATCAAAAATCCTATACTTGTTGCCTATTGGTTATAGAAAGGGCAAATTTTTCCTCCATTATCTATAAAACTTCAGCAAAAAGCAGAGCCTGAACTAAACTAGTAAGTATTATTACCCACTTTGTCCTAATACAAGGCTTACGCTACTTTAAAAATTGTATTCTGCGAAACAGCGTTACGACAAAAGTTGCATGCGAGCGCACTCCATTAAGAAGAACTCGCTAAGACTGAAAAGTTGCCAGTTGAAAAGTATTGTGTTACCTCTTAATGCCGCGTGTATGTAGCAGACCCTTGTAAACGTTAGCGACAGTTGTCTGACAGAGTTGTCACAGCTGGGTTCTATACAAGGCTATTTATTGAAACATTGTTTTAAAATAGACCATACTATATTGAGACATGAAGGTTTTAGGGACTAAACTGAATATCACATGGGTGCAGGCATTCATGTACTGTATGCTTTTTCTAATATTATTTGTTGGCGCAATATTTAATGATTCCTTTACACTTATCTGTCAATATAACACTCACGGCTTAAGATATGATCGGTCCATTAAGGCACATAGTATCTAATCAACTAATTTGAAACTTTTATTGTAATATCAATATATCTATAGGGACACAACAAGATTATTATATTGTATGATTAAAAAAGTTTTTTACCGGTTGTCTCTGAGATAGTTCAACAGAGATGGTCTATAAAAACTAATACACTATAACGTAGATTAATATAGGTAGCCCGTTCTGTTTCATAAATGATTCTCATTGTAATAGGAAATTGAACTCTATTCCCAACGCTAAAAGTAACTTTTGCAGATCCCTTGAACTATGTAAGTGCTAAACGTTAGGTTATTCGGAAGTTTCGCCAAGTTGTTGAAGCAGTTGAAAGTTCTACAGACAGATATCGACGGTGTATAAATGAGAACGATTTTAAATTTGCTATGTATGCTTTTCATAAAATATGAGGGGATCTTAATCTAAAAGTAAGAGTATGCAGCCCATAACCGCAGCTTATGAAGTCTTGCCAAAAATCAAGCAAGTAAAATAAAACGAAGGAGCCAAATTGCATCATTACACAACTTCATGAATAATGTGACCACGACCAGGACTGTAGAACCGCCTTTTCCGACAAATCACTTAGGCCCGTTGAACACGACAACCATAATGTTAGCAAAATAACAGTTATAATTTTGCTAGTTAGTTGCTAAATAGGTGTTACCTACCAGTATTATGGAAATTCAAAGAACATCGTCTTTTTCAGTCAGCCTTATATTCAATAAGCTAGCTGTAAAATGAAGCCGGAAACGATCGATTCGCTTGACTCTGAAGTGCAAATAAAAATTTATAAAACGTTGTTATGGGTTGGCGTCTCTTATCGGACGATATTGAAGCGTCCATGATATGTGGCTGGTATTTTTCTCCCTTCAACTATAAACCGTCGAACGCTACCCGATGCCGGGACGTTGGAATTAAATGTATGATCAATTACTACACGCCGGGATAACAAATAGGAGCATTGACGAGTTCGGTCAATAAATATATCTACGATAGCCACAGTAGCTGTCGAATATTCGCCAGTGTGAATTATTTCACCCCGAAATTATAAAATGTTTAAACGCTTTTAAAAGGTTTTCATTTAAAACTACCAAAACTTGTTTTTGTCATTCACGGATATCGTTTACTTTGTTGTTATTTTATTTACAAAAAAAATTCACCCTCTATAATTCTAGTCATTCTTCTGAAACGTTTTCGCATTTCTCTAAAAGTGCTACAAGAGAATGTGTCATTTCTCCCCATCGCTCGATGGTAAACATCTTCAGTAGACAATAAGCGAGTGCTCTTTTCGTGAAGAGCCATTCTTGGCGGTTCAAACTTTGACCTGGCTAGTACTTGAAATTGCGATATCCGAGCTGCACATGACCTCTAAGACATACAGTGCACATCTAGGTCAAAAATATAGCGTAGTCAACTGGAAAATTTTGCTTAACATCACGAATATATCAGCCTAATATATTGGATAAAATATCAGCATTCTATAAATTGCATCTCAAAATAAAGAGGATTTGTAATGTAAAAGTTACGATTCTAAATTCCGTAATTGTATTCTCAACTTGAAATTATGATTACTTAAACTACAGTAGAGCACCTGAAGAATCACATAACGAAGCTGAGTTGAAAATTTTTATAAGGCTTTATAGAAAAATAAATCATAAATCAAATCGCTGATTTATATAAACGAGGCAACTACTTTAATAGATTTATCTCATGTGAACATCGTTGGCGGTCCGTTCATTTCTCACATACTCGGTTGGCTGCCCCTAGTACCGGCTAGTACGCGAACTTATGTTCTACAGGCTTCCCTCACGTCCTCTATTCCATTCTCGCAGTATTGCAGTGGGTACCTCTAGATATGCAAGTGAACTCATTTCATGTTTGATTTCAAGTCTGACTAGGTACACAATTTGAACTCGTAACAATATGTGAATATAGCGGAATTTCAGCACTTGATATATTTTCATAGGTCACGATAAATATACAAAGTTACGCACTAAAATATTTCTCTGCATCGCTATCAACGGCAACCGTGCCTAAAATATTGACTGCATTGCCACGTTGGACAACAAAGCTGATTCTTTATCGGAATATAAACCACGATTTAGGCAGTGTGCAGTAGATTAACCGATTCAGTGATTAACTATTAATGACCTTATGTTACCTTATATTGAACACAAAACTAGTATAAATATTAGCGTCGTAAATAAAGAATCGATTTCTTTAGAAATAATAGAAATAACAAGTGACAGTGAAGCGGGGCTAAAAATGGACACGTAAGTTATTTTAGGCCTTGAAGGTTACAGGCTGTAGAAGGGTCAGGTATTATACAGCTTTTGAAGCATGACTGTGTGGTCTATATTGGGGAACTCTACAATCAGCCCAATAGCACTACCACCAACTAGAGATTCAATCATATCGTAGATATATACTATCATAGATATACACTATGTATAACCAAAATATATTAAAAAAAATATACTACGCTCTTTTAGATTTTTGTAGGAATTTAAGAATGTTAATACTTTATGAATAACATGATGAACGAAACTTTTTAAAGGAAAGTGATAATCATTTTTTATATAAGTGAGTTTCCATTCATTTTGTTTGCTCCGTTTATTTGTTATGTAAACTAGCTTTTGTTTGAAAGCTGAGCGGAAAATTTAATATTATATCAGCACCAAAAATGTGCAAACTAATATTTTGAATGTATATTTTTACAGTGAAAATTTATTGCTGTTTTTTTAAAAAATATTTTTGGTGCCATATTTATTCTGAAAAACAAAAATTTTATTTTATCCAAGATTTATTATATGACCTTATTGGACCAATATTTATTGGATGACCTTTTACCAAAACCTTTAATGACTATATATATCTTTATGTTTAAACACAAGTCTTATAAGAACATTTTACTTATTACCAGGCCCCAATGATGTCTCAGAAAAAATATTTCCCTAACAAATCAAACGACCTCAAGATTCGCATTATATTTTTGGAGCGATTGTGAATAAGTAAGCTGTTTTATATTTCTGAGAACACTCAATTAATCTGGTTATACGAAGTGTTCTAAAAAAGCAACGTATTTTTTTATGAGAGGAAAAATCCAGGTATAAGCTCTTTGTTAAACCTTGTTATAAACTAATATTATACGTTATTTTGATGTATTTTTTCGTCAAACAAAAATGTATGGCGCTATTCGATTTTTATTATTCATTTTTGGTCACGAAATAAACTTACGTATAACAGCTTTCACTGCATTCCGCGTCTGTGTTTTGCAGAAGTGTTATACGATTAAATTTTATTTGTGCGGCTAGATTAAAACTACCCATTTTTCTGGTAATTTGATACGAACCAATAAAACGACAGCGCCATAACTGGGTTTAAATATGGCTTTAATGAAAATAGGTTTGCTATTTTAACCCCCACCGATTGTATTTACTTTTTGACCTTTGCTAATAAAACAATTCAAAAAGCTTTGACAGATTTTAGCCTATTGTATAATAGATAAAGATTAATTATGTTTTATTCATCGATTTCTAGCCAATAAATCAATTTATCTGTTTTAAAAATACCTATCCAAAAAGTATGGCTTGAAATCTTTACCCTATACCGACGGATTATATCGGATAGGTATACGTATGTAGGTACTATAACTGAATACGGAAAGATCTACACAGCATGGACACACAACGCAGCGCGAACCACATCAAGCCAGCCCGACAACGTTATTGCAGACCCCAGGGGAGCTAGCTCAACGTCCGCAGTAGCTTAAATGGATTTACACGCATTCAATGTCCTCTCATTAATTTGGGACCAATTGATACGAAAACGAACGTATCTGTGACTGTCCGTTGCAGTAAATAGAAGAACATCAATTTTTTTCAACATCTGTTACTTAAATAGCTGACATTCTTTATAGAAGGAAAGTCCTGTCCAAATCTATTAATTGATATTTTTTTTTAAATTAGGCCGTTTTATATTATTTAACAAATCTTAAACTTGATCAAGCACAAATTATCCACCCCCACCCCAATTCTAATGGCTGCCAAGATGTACGTATGTAGTGTTTACATGCCAACCAATTAACAGCAACCGCAACACAACTAAACGACTAATAGCCCATACGTCACACACACACTTGTGTAATGTGTACACGTAGCAATAATTAAGCTAGTGTGTGTCAGCGTGACCGTGGGTCGTTAATATATTGCTTGATGCGTATACTCTTAAGTGTAATGAAATTAACAAAATTACTTAAAGTAAACCCCTGATATCACCACATTTTCCTGAACCGAAATGCAAACTAAGACCTTGTAGCCATTGGTTTAAGATTGATGACAAGTAAAGTCAAGTAAATCAGAAGTTATGTTGATCAGGTATCCGCCCCAGTTTAAAAATGAACCAATTTGCTGGTCCATCTGCTTTTACCAAGCACAGATACCATGCAGGCTTAGGCAACTTTCCGGCTAGTTAAATTTCAAGGTAGCTAAGGTCCGAAGCGCTCATGGTGGTGATCAGTGTTTGGAGGATCAGTGGAGACTGGTTTAGGCATAATTTCCTTTCTTGTGCTAAGAGTGCAGGTCGCACAGTACGGCATGCTGCTAATCCATTGTGCTTTTGTCACTTCTCATCTATCAGCTCGGCCAAGGTACGTTTTAATCAACGACTTGTAACTATAATGTCATTGAAATTGAAAGGTCTTTGGCGTCGCAGGCACAGTAGTAGTAAATCCAACCAAAGGGCTTTGACCCTAGACTATATAGTATCTTTTTCATTTCAACCGAGAAACCAGAAAAAGTGAAAGTAGTTAGGTAATGTTACCGATTCTCTGCAACTAGTTATCTAGATCCAATCAGCAAGAACTCTCAAAGACGTTAGGAACATCTGTTAAAGCTCCGATGTTATCCACTTGCAATCAAAAATTAAATAGAACAGACCCACTTCAGTTGGATATACGGAGGTATCTTTTTGCAAAACCATGTCTGATTTGACCCGCTCCTGAGGTCAGGACAACATATAATAATATAGGTTATACTTGTGATCAACAGTAATAGTTAATGTTCTTGAAATTATGGTTGAATTAGGCTTTACACTTATAGGACATTTTAATGTTCAAGATAAATGCTGTGTAATAATAAAGTACCTATACTCAGTTATTGAAACGTCCGCAAAAAATAAGATTATTTGATTAAGTTTCATTTAGTCCAAAGAGTGCAGAAATCCTGCTAAAGACCTCCTCCCCCCACAGACTAAACGATGTGGTAGATTTTTCAAAGGGAACTAAGTTATAATTCTATTGCAAGATTTTCTAAAGCCACCCTCTACGGACGGCGTGTGGATTAAGAAGAAAGTAGTTCTGATATGCAAAACAGGAAAATCTGAGGGGAGGAAAAACGCATTAAATTAACGTTGCGGGAAATATTAGCGAATATTATTTTGCATATTTAAACAGCTTTCGTTCACGAGCATATCATTATTGGTGGGCTACATTGTTGTTTGGAAGCACAGTGCAGATTGATGTTCATGAAAAACTATTTAAGAAATACTATTCAACAAGGTATATACAGAGTTATTGATTCTTGACACATAGTAACTAGGTATTGAACCGAAAATTAAAAATATCTCTTGTACCTGTTTAAAAAATTGGCGTCTCACGTATGTGCCGTAGTGAAGTTGAGTATTTTTCACGTGCCAACGACGCTCTTTGCTCGTTTATCAGGGTTAAAAAGCAGCCAGAGTATAGTGCCTAGAGTAATGTAAATCTTAATAAGACTTAACTAGGAAATATTCCTCTAAGCAAATATTTTACTTTTATCGTTACCTGTCTTACTTTGTAAATACACCTCTTAGTATGAACTACGATAGTCTCTATGTATAATTAGAACTACCACGTTTTGAATACATTTACATTGCCAAGCGCAGGGAATCAAAGCCGATGAATGGTATAAGCATATTTTTTATTTATTACAAGCTTCCGCCCGGCTGGTTTCTTTCCCGCCCCGACGTTACTACTTCCCGAAAATGGATGTAAAGAAGCATATCTGTTACTTTTATATATTACTACAAAATTTTATCAAACCTGTTTAGTCTTTTGCATAAAAGCATAAAAAACATCTACAGATACACCCATATATGATAGTTTTCAATATTAGTAGCATTTGAATCTGACTTTACGACCATCCTGCTAAGTCTTTGAAATATAAGGAATAATGTCTAGTCATTTATCAAATTCGCGTATTGTTATTGTCACGCCCAACAACATTTAAATGGATAAATTGCAAGATATTTACATTAGAAGAAATTCCACTGAGTGGCTTCAAGGAACGAATTTTGTATTGTTTAATTGAACCGTGATCGGTAGAGCGTTGAACAACCCCGCAAACGTCAGTACTGAACAATGCAAATGTTTTTAAATTGATTTAAGTCCAAAATATTTTATGCCGGAAATTCAGAGTTACGAAATTTCGTAAAATAGGATCCGAGAGAAGCGTGAATGAGAGTGGCAAATTTATTGTAACTGCGAGCTGGGTCGGGACGGGCGAGAGGGGGGATACTGGCCCCATCTCCAGCTACATCCAGATGGTTACGAATATGCCGCGTCATCCGCAGCTTTTGAGTGCATTCCTCCGTTAAATAGACATTGGCTTCTGAGAACAGCAATCTCATTTATAATAGAAACTGAGTCGTGTCCTACTAGCTTATGAAGGAAATCAAATGACGAGGTCCCAAGAAGATTGTGGTCAACAGAAGTTGCACAACAATATTGGTAATAACTGCATTCAGTGTTCTAGTTTCAGTTTCCAGGGAGTGGAATATTGTTTAAGTAAAGTCTGGCAGCTAAAATTGTATCCAGTTCTCTCTTACTAGGAGGCATAACGTTCGTGCTGAAGTATCATTTGAAAGGCGATGAAATAAAAATGTTCGCAAGTATATTGCAGTCCGTATTTCACAGTGTGGCTGTGAAGGTGGGAGAAAACAATGCAACGCAAGAAAAAAATCATTTGCCTAGAGACCCGATACTCATCAAGCCATTAGAAAAGTGGAAAACGGTTGGTTGCGCTGGAAAAGCGATTGTTTCTGCAAAAAAGGGTACGGACTTACGAGAAATGCAATCAGTGTCCCGCACTATTCCGATTCTTTTGTGATCACTGATTAAAAAGAAGTGGCTTACTGTTTTAATCTCTGATCTCTGATTTTCGGACTGATTATTTAATGTTTTAATCCGTGTCGTTGATAGAATATTTTTTTTTTCAAAATAATCGAAATAAATTTAAAAAAAAACTAGCTAACAGATAAAAGGTGTAATTTTTACATAACTTATATTAACAAAATACTTCGATGTAACACATTTCTTCTCATGTATACGCTGCTAATTCATCATCTATATCACAAGGAAAAAACAGCGCCTGACAATGACCTTGACACCTTAACAAGCCGCAAAAATACTTACATAAAATATTCGTGATAAATGCAGTCTGCTTTTAATTTTTACCTTCTTTTTATTAACAAAACGTGTCGGCGACACAGTATTACACCGTATATCAAGTCGATCTTCATAATTAAATAGCATTTAATCTGTTGACGCGACGAAGGAGGAAGTTTCTAATGAATGTCACAAGTCTCAATGTATTGCAATATTCTTGAGTTTCGTACTCCGGATCTATAATTAATACAGTTAAATATAGGATACCATTTATTTTCATCTAAATGTCTCACTCTAGACTGGATACCGTTTATTTTTTGTAAATTGTTCTATTTATATTAATGTGTGTTTTCTATTCCTGTTCTACTATGAATATGATTATGTCATGGTGACGCAGGAAACCATAGTTATGGATTTATAATATGAAATATAAAATTCTGTAATTGAATTTTGCGTAACGTTACAAAGATTTAAAAGTGTAGCTTTGCAAATGATTAATCAATTTTTCATAACAACTATTTTCTATTCAAGATCTTCGGCCCCATGTTCTTTTTCCATAAATCCTTATAAAAAATAAAAGCCTTTAGTAGGAACATTATTTAACTGAACTCATAATAAATTAGTATTGACCTAGAGACCGAGATTTTATACTCAAAGACAGTCTATCGATTCAAATGTAAATAAAATTCTTGAATATAGAACCAAAATATTTTCAAATATCTTGAAGATTATAAGTTATTTAAACGACCTGACAGTTAAAAAGTTTGACTATTAAACCCAACTCAAATTTCTTAACCATTTTGCACTGAAGATCCGCATTATCGGATCTAAGGGTGAAATTAATCACACATTTATTCAGAAATGTTACAGTTGTATCTATGCAGTTTTATAGAGAGAAGTTACCAACCAACTCACTTATTACTTGGTATCTATCTCTTCTTATTAGAATACGGATTTTAAAATAAACGTTAACAGTTTTTACATTTATTTTTTATAGCAAAAGTATGCGTTATTGTTATATGTATATCCTTAATAAGGCATAACAGCCTGACTTATAAAATCATATCGCGCGTACACGGGCGGTTTTTCTACATTTCGCGCGCCAAAAAGCTGCCGCACGTTTCCAAATGTCATTTTCGATCTGATAGTTGTCAATTGTTTATGTCGCACGTGTACTTGCGACAAAGCACGTACAATTAAAAAAAAAACTGAGTGTTAAATATTAGTTAACTTGTTTTAAGCCATTTCTTCAACAAACCTCATTTTTAAGTTATTTATTTCAGCAAACGTAATATAAAACGCAAAACTCTTATCTACTTTAGATACTCTAACTTGTCATTCTACACTGTTTCAAAAATTTGAGTGCATTTTCGTATTATATTTGCTGAAGTGAGCGGCACCAAATTGTTCTCTCGTTCAATGCGTTATGCAGCACCTAGAAGCAATTTTCAATACTTGCGAATACCTCTTTCGAGTGTCATAATCTTTAAGATGCATTGAAAGCTCTCGTGTTATTTTCAAAGCTGGCTATTGCGAGTCTTTTTAACCTAATTTCTAAACAAAAGAAGTCGTTGTCAGTTCGACGAAGTCTTTTTACGTATATTTTTTAAACATTGCTTTTTTAATGAAATATATTGTTTTGCTTTGTATTGTTTTATTTTTAAACACTTTACATTAGTATATTTCTCTCAATATTATTTTACTTGATTGTTGTTTTCAGTAGTTTCGCAATTTGGTCTATTTGTTGAAGCTTGCCTTAGAATTTATTTTGCGAACCTACAAGTAGACCACGACCTAGTTTAAGGAATAGGTTAAACACTGAATGACCTTAAAAAATAATTTAATTGGAAGTTTGCAAGTCTGAACTTGAGTACGAAATATGGACGTCCTCCCATGAGTACGAAATATGGACGTCCTCCCATTAACACAATTTGGTGTAACTACAATCAGTTTTTTAAAGAAGAGTATAAAATTAAACATGTTTTACCTGAATAATCCTATTTCTTTGAAAGCCGCCAAAACAATATTCATTCATTTATCAAAAACAGCATTATTCCCGAGTGACAAAGGCACATATTTGCGCAGTAACACAGCTGAGTATTAATGTTTGTGATGCAGATTGACCTGGACGACAGAGAGCTTTTCCCACTGCAAACAGCTCTGAGACAATGGGAAACATCATTTACATCAGAACGAGATATTTTTACATCTCATATTTGATATTAAGAAAAAAGTTTGTAAACTATAGAAGGCGAAATAGATAAACGTCTTTATAAGTATCCCACGTTTCGCTATATACACTTCTAAATACATAGATATATAGGTTTCTTTCATCTGGCTAAAGAAACCATTGCGGACCTACTTAGGAAAATACTTATAATATTTTTTGAGCTTATGTTTAGTTAGCTTTTTAATTATCTTTATGATCCTCCCGAGATGTTAATAAAAATTATACGCTATGTTATTTTATTTTTTTTCAGCTTTTCTTCACGAATCTACAGAGAGGTTGAGGTTACCATTATCATGAAAGTTTAATTCAAGTTGATTACTCCGCATAATTAGTGTCTATGAATTATAATTATTAAAGTTTCTAGGTATTTTATACATGTGAAGTTATATTATTGATATTAATTAAATTGTATAGGCTTTACCTATTATAGTATTGTATATAGTATTAAACGTCAAGCATTCAGTTTTCTTTTAATTATCTATTTTTAATTTATTGTTATAAATATTATTAGCTGTTTTGTATGTTGGTTTGATATTTGTATTTAATGTCTAAAAGTCAATAAGCAAATGAAAATACATAAAAGATAAACAAGTAGCTATAATTATTGAAAGGAAAGAGATCAGTGACCAATAATTAAGTTCCTACCAATTAACTATCCTCTAATTAATAAAACGGCTGCGAATCAGCCTTGGCATCATGATGCTAATTTCTTGTTGAACTTGAAGAAACGGAATAAAATATAACGTTGAGCTCGCAAAAAAAGTTTTTTTATTTGTAATTTTTTGTAGGATTTATTTATGTTGCGGAGTATAAAAGGTTCTTTCTACGTACGAGATGCTAAAAAGGTTGGTATCCAAAAAATAATTATTTGTGTTTTTTGGATTGGTCCTTATTTTTTTTACAGTAATAATCACCAACTCGGTCCTTAATATATTTTCCTTCTTTAGAAAGTCATCAGGAAGAAAATACGCTAAATAAAATTTTCTTTCAATTTCGCATAAACGGCACAATGTTTCCAATTTGTTAGCTTAGTGACATAAACAGCATTATAATAAATATTAACAAAAATAAATAGTACCTATAATAAATACAGATATAAGGTAAGCAATGACCGATGTACTGCCACGTTGACGATAAATACTTTGCTTAGAAGAAACCAGAACAAAGTCTATTTTAATAACAAAAAGGATATTTTAAAACATAGTAACCTATATTATGACGCTGGAGGCTATCTTTGCTTTAATGGCGCATTTAGTGACATTAATATTTGTAGATGGTGCTTTCTACCGAAATCTTGGCGGCATTTCAAATACTACCGCAAAACTATATTTAATATAACAAATCGTTTATATTATTTAAATAAAAGGTGTGACAGCGTGCGACAACACCGCGAACTTCGATCGTGCGAAGCGTTACTTAATACGCTTAATTCCAAACTTAAAAATTAATACGCACGTCATACGCGTTCTATATAAATCCTTGGGGATTTCGTTTATGTCCATTTTCCGTACGCAATAGCAATCTTGCGTTCATGGAACATGGTAATTTGGGACCCATTTCCATTTATGTAACTTCCACGCTGGATATATTTGGCATTATAACTTGGGCTGTTCGAATTCGCAAATGGGAAGCAATGTCACCAACCTTAGTAGAACTGTAAGGTTTTAAATGAAAACAATACAAGAAAGCCAAGTTTTCGGTAATGAGGTGAGGCAGGAGCGCAACAATGACGGCCAGCTTCTGCAGTGCCCGCTTTGTCCACCCAAACTCGGATCCTTCAAGAGTTATTTCATTCAACCTGACCGAAATTGTATTCGCTCTTTGCGGTAACAAGAGCGACACTTTTATGCGCTCAACTATCGTCCACATGACGGCTGTCGGCGTACGAAACGCGGGAACCGCAACACCGGGAAGTTCAAACTTGCCTTTCGGGGCAGTCGGCGCGACGGGGCCGATTCGGCGCGGCGATGGGTCCGCGCTCGCATCGGGCGGCGGCTGGACGCCGTGCTGTGGCGACTGTGCCGAGCGGCCGCGGCGGCGCCTTCTCGCTACTGCGGCACGCGCCCGGCCCGCGCTGCCCCGCGCCACCGCGACGCATCCCCCGGCCGCACCGCGCGCCCCGCACCCTTGCCGCGCCACCGCCCGCACGCACGCCGCATTCTTGCGTTCAGCCCGCCCTCAAGCGCGGATCCGACCCGCACAAAGAGCCTAGACCACTTTGGGGGTGACTACGTCACTTTGACTGTATCCACGCTTTCTGCAGTACGTCGGTCGCTCACGGGCAATAAGCTGCCGCCACATGTTACATTGCAGATGTCGTTAACAATTAAGAAGAAACTTAGCACCTTTCCGGTTATGAGCTTGAAGAAGGGGTATCAGCAGAAATATTATTCGTATTTTTATAAACTAAACTATTTTTGGTTTCGGAGCCAACTTGTAAGCAACAGTTAAGAATACAAATGTTCAACCAAATAATAACTACGCCTAATATTATTTTCCTAAGCCAAGTGACTCGCATCCCGCATATAATATACTGAATTATAATAAATTTAAAAAGAAAAACATACATTTCATCAGGAAATGGAAAAGCAACAATATCTTTATATTAAATTATCTTTAGATTTTTTTGTTCTATGATCCGTGTAAATGATTACCTACGAAATCAAAAATGGAAAATATGAACACGACCTTGAACTGTTTAGTTCAAATTATAATTCCTCCTGCTGGATGTTTCACAGAGCACTCAAAATCTCAGTTATTGATTTTAAAAATAATCCCGTCTAATACCAGAACTCTTTAAGATGCAGATAAGAGAAATTGTTTTATAGGAACTACAATGTATTAAAAGTTTAGACCACTTTTATATAAAGATTATTAGAATAATATCATATCATATTAGAAATTAATTAATTTTTCAAACCAAATAATTACAACATACCTAATTTGTTTCTGTTATAATTTCTGGATTTGACGCAAAAATAATATTTATGTGTCAATAGATAAATCAGTTAGAGTCACTTCATAGGATTCCGAGTTCAAAACCAGAAGTATTCGAAATACAAAATGTTCATGGTTTGAAATCGTGAATGCTGATCGGTAGAGCAGCGGACACTTCTCGATGTTGTGTCGCGAACTAAGTTTCGAGGACGGAGTTCGTACACCACCACGTGCCATCTATCATGCATGACGTTCATTAACAACCATTACACTAGTTGAAAAGCAGGACATGGAAGAAAGTCACATGTTATGAAACTTGTGTGAATGGTCAATGCAATGATTGACGTATTTATTTCAAATGATGTAGTTTATGGGTATTAAATACATAGTTAGCTATCATTGGTTGCCCTCCAATATTTTCAATAACATGATATTATATGTTTGGGTTTTTCAGTTAAATGCTGCTGTAGAAGCGATGGGGATGCTATTTTTGAGGCTCTTTATGTTTGTATGTAAAGCCATGTGTTGTTATTATTATTTGTTACTTTATTACTTCTTAAATTAGTAGATATTATCTATGTAATATAATAGGTATAATATATAATAGAAAATTTTCAGTTCGTTGTCGATTACATCTTGTCGACCATGACCACGTGTTAAACTTTGCGATTTGCCTTTGTGACTTATAACAGTTTATGTCCAACATAAAGAAAAAAAATGACAATTATTTACCTAATACAATAAAAATAAATCTTTTATTCATCCATAAATCAATGAGGATATTTAACGTCAATATCACGGAAAGAGTTCGCGTCCCATTTATTTGATTGCATGAAATTTCCGAGTACTTTTCGGTTACTCTAAGCCTGAACGTCACAAAATGATCCTCCTATACAGCTGTGCATAGTCTGCGAAAGCTAACCGTTACAATTCACTGCTTTCTGTATTAATTCATCTTATTCGTAGCTTGTTTTATCTTTAAAAAGCTTGAGTTCGTTGTTATTAATTTTTTCCACCAGAAATCTTACAGACACCGAATAAACAGGATACCTTGCTTTTGTTGTAGCTGCACAATATACATCTAAGTAGTTTTGTATGAAAACCAATGGGCATGTAATTATGGCATGTAATATATAATATTATTATGTCAGATAAAAATATCTAATTCAATCACATTTATATGTTCAGACGCCAGCACATGAAGCCACCAGAAACTGTCAAATTTTCCCAGTCAACTTCGAACCATAATATGCTTCAGCGATAAAATTAAAAATCTACTAAGACAGATTATAGTAGTAGCATGATTAGCTGGCGTCTGTGGCATAAAGGACTTTTCAGTGCTTAAATTGATGCGTATTAAATAAAAAATTGTCACCTGGTGTTCAAATAAGTCATATGAATGAATGTCTGGATCAGACTGTTTTTTTTTTTAAATAAACTATCAAGAAAAGTTAAATATCAAAACACACTAAAGGAAAACGAAGACATTGATAAAAGGTTGAACAGACTAGTCAGCTTACAATTTTTATATAATTATAAAAGAAAAAATGATGAATAGACTGAAAAAACCCGCCGTATCCTCAGCGTCATAGAAGTGTTTAATTTAATAGATGCTTGCTGTAACAATTGACGTGGAGACGGCAGCGTGGGACTGGTATACACTGTCGACACCACTAGATAATGTTCGTGCTCATAAAACTGTTGTATTTCATATTTCTAAGGCCGCCTTTATAATGTTGGTCCTTATATTTCTACTGTCTTTGATTAGCGCATTTTTTTTTTATAATTAAATAATAACGCTATAATACATAAAACAAAAAGCATTTTTAGTTGCATTTCTGAAACCAGTAACGTGCATGTAGACGACCTTTTTTCATTGCGTCGAAAACGATACAGAAATACCCCATATAGAGATTAAAAATAATATCGCGATATACTCAATTCATGACCGGCCTGAAACAATATATAGAGGAGATTAAACAGATTGGACATTGTCAACAGTTCGAAATCATCTATCACAAAATCACAATCCCTTCCATGATCCAATTCCAAATTGGACTCGTGAATTACGCAAATGCTTACAGCGATACGATACAACGAATATTCGTATTGAAATCTGGCCAAAATTGACAAAATCAAACCGTTAAAATATGAATCTTGAAGGTAATTAACCTTTATTTAATATTCCTTTTTAAACAAAAACCTCTAGCAAGAAAAAATACACCCTGAAAGTGAGTGTTCTTACCTAGGAAAGAAGGTTTCCAATTAGTCCGTTCATTGATTAGAAGCATTTATATTTTTTACGCTGTAAACAATAATAATCAAAACTCCGAAAACTATTCTAAATTTAGACTACCGATGACTATCGTATTAAACATTCAGGAACCACTAATACCATCCACTATACAATTAACAGTTACTTATCGCTATAAATAGATGCCTGAAAGCCTTTTAAATTTTAAGTTTGCACTTAGTACTCATTTACTCATATACTCATATTTTTTTTAATTTAAAGTCGGTATCGAAAAATGCTGTTCATTATTTTTTTATTTAGAACGTACCTAATCATTGTTCTTTTGAATTGAAAAATACTTCGTGATGAAAAAGTTTTTAATAAAAACTACAGCCAACTTCTAGATTTTTATTTCTAATTTGTCTGTGTTTCTAGGTTTAAGTAAAAACCTGTTTCAGGGTAGCTAAGTAATAAGACTTGGCAGTCCCGTTCTCATCATCAGCCTATCGCAGTCCACTGCTGGACATAAGCCTCTCCAAGTGCACGCCACTGAGATCGATTTTCGGCTTCTCGCATCCAGCTCCTGCCAGTCCCGTTCTACGATACTCAATTTCTGAAATTATATGACTCATTAATGACTATTGACTAATTAATGTTTGATTTTGTTTATTACGATACCTTTCAAAAACATTTTTAAATTCCTTGGCCTAATTTATGAATAAATTATCATAAAAATAGAACATGTTTAAAAAAATATCTAACAATATGTGTAAATACAATTTGTTGTTATGTATAGCTTGGTGATGTGAGACAAGTTCGATCACGTCACGGTGAATTACGATGGACGCATGTGTGTGAATTTATTTACTTGTACCTAGACACTTTGTCCGTATGGTTCAGTCCCATGTGGATTGAGAACGAAACAATAGGCAATAAGACCCGCCCCTTCCATTGTGACAATAAATTTATTCAACTCTTTTTCTAAATTTAAAGTTAAACAAAAACTTTTCCAATTAGTGCGTTGTTAATTGCAATATCCAATTACGTATGGCGTAAATAAACGTGCACAGGGATCGAACAAAATTAATTTGTTAATATTCTGCGCGAGCTGGCAATTTTACTCTGTTCCATTGATTGGTAGAAGTTCGACGTAGTTCATCTGTTTTGAACGATCAATCAGAACTGTTATAATCAAATATGTTCTATAATTAAATGTTGCTTGAAAAATACTTTTTCTTTATCGGGAATTTAATATGTCTAAACTAGCAATAATATGGTTGAATTTAAAACCCAATGTAATGGTTTGATAAAATTAAGGTTCGAGGTAAATTAATTACAGGACTTTTTACTTAAAAACTGTCTTCAAATAGTGCAAACTTCTTAAATGTACCAACTGTAATAAAATGGTAATAAAAAAATGCTTCAATATAAAACGTGTGTGAACTCGCCCTAAAGCATGCTTGCCGACCATTTTATTGACATTGACAGCGAAAATAATCTGAACGACAATAATAAAAATATTCTAACTTCGAATATAGGCTGCGAGCGGTGGGACACTCGCGCGGTGTACGCACGACGATATATTATAATACATTCGCGTTATATGTACGTTTTTAATAATCTTGTTGTGATAGAGCTGCCTCATAAATGAGCAGATTCGACATTCCTCTCAGTTTTATCAGACGTTTGTATAATTGATTGCTAAAGGCAAAGCAATTAATTCTAAGAGGTGTTCTTGATTTGTTTATTAAAATTTATTTACAGACATTTTTTAGGAATTTCTTGAGTGCACTTTCCCTTGCGGGATAGCCGATATCGAGTATTGTAGTAAACATTCATCTGTATTGGAGAATATGAGTGTTATAATGCCGGCAACGTAAAATAAAATATATTTTGAACCATTCCGCACTCATGTCGAGTTATATAGGTTTTGTACGATGACAATCTACTATTGGCACTCCAATCTAACGAAACGCGTCGGTACGTTTATTAATACCGCTTCTATAACAAATCACGTCTGGGACAATTTATTGATCTATGACCTTACGTTGTTGGGTACACGGTCATTCTATGTAACCTGTTTTCTGTGGCTGAAATCGACGAGACATATTAAATTAATTCCAGTCAAATTATTTTAATAATCTCTAGTCGTCTACGTTATTCGTAATACTGTGTTATTTTTAAAAGCGCGACTGCCAGCGCGTCTGTGAGCGTATCGCACAGCGCCGCATTAACATGAATCAGACAGGTAAGAAATTTCAAAGCAAGTTTCCGTATTTTCATTTAACATAATTGAATGTAAAATTAATTTATTAAATAATAAAACCCTCTACTTATTTTATTTTCTATTTTTATTAAAAAATAATATAATTAATATTAATTCTAAATACTATACAATAAAGATTTATAATAAAATATCTTGACCTATTTTACTTCGAAACTAGTCTTATCTTTAGTAGCACATAGAATAGTAATGAAACCCAGCTGTCAGAAAAAAGAACATGATATTACTTATGACTAACAAAGAAACTGTTTATTTCCATTTAAAATTATTGAAACCATATTTGAATCTGTATTTCTAATTTAAATTAATCTAGCTCAAATTAATTAAATAGTTTCACAAAATAAAATTAATTTCACTCTAAACGAAATTATTTGCATCAGTGCCGCAGCATTCAATTTGATATGTTATACGAATTTCCCAAATCCAAGTATATACGACATCAAATATTTCTCTGTAGAAATATTCCTAAGTGATAGTTACTTTACGGGAACTATAGCAGTCTTTGAAGTTAAAGTGCTTACTTTCAAAGACTCAAGCGATAAAAGTAGACGGTGTTTTTGTCTTATTTTGAAACCTTGCCTGTGATTCGCAGCATCCTATCATACCGTCAACGAGGAGCTAGAAAATTCTCGGTAATTTTACTAGCGTTACGTAAAATGTTGGATTTTTTTTCGAAAGGTTATAGGAGTACCAGTCGATCCGTTCTTCGTCCGCGTGCATTCCGGGTTATAAAAACTACCCTGAAGTATTTCACTCTGATAGACAGTTTGCTGACAAAGAGTATCGTATACCTAAATCTACGTATTGTAAAGATAGTGCAGCGCAACTAATCAATGCAATATCACTGTCCACTGTCCAGTATTTACGAAGTACATATGTACTTTGGCAAGCCAGATTAGCAAGACAAAGAAAAAGACTACTTCTGTTCCAACCACACATTGGTCAAAACTAGTTTCTGTATAGAGGCTGCAGGCATTGTTCATGATAAGTTATAAACGGTAATCTTATCGGTTATGCAGGCAAGGAGCTGTCCAAACTGCAGGTGGCAATCTTTTTTTGGAGTTAGTGTTGATGATATTCTTGATACTTGATGTATAGACGCCAACACATCAAGCTACCGCACCGAAACTTTTAAATTTTCCCAATCAACTATGAATCATATACTTCAGTGATAAAGTTGAAAATCTATTAAGCAAATATAGTAGATTGTTTTAGCTTAATGTGCTGGCTTTTGTACAAAGCCACCGACCGATCTGTTCAGTACAGCGTTGTTGGGTTCAATTTGATGTTGACACGACAATGTTGATGTTAACGGTTCTTGATGCTAAAATTATTTTCACTTGTTTGTTGTAAATATATAAGAAGTTTATAGTTTTAATTATATAAGAAGTTTCCTGACTTGTTATTACTTATTTTCGGCAAATATAGGACTTCGTCAATATTTTACTACATGGTGGACTCTGCTTATTAGTCCCGTCATACTGTAAGCTCTGGCAACATCAAGACCTCACGATTCGTATTGCCATACTATCGGATATGTACACTCAGAACACAAACCTCTAGACTACCAGAATAACGTATTTACGTTAAGAATGATTATTTAAATTATTATCTGTATTTAGATAAATTGAACGAATAAAAAGTGAAATGGGTAGATCACTTACCATTTTATAAAACAAACGAAAAATTTATTTCAAATTAAAAATGTATGTTAATTACATGAATGTATCAAGTGTATTAGAATAATTACTGAGCAAAATATAACAGACTCGCCGAAATTTATCCTTATCAAGAGGAGGGACAGTGGCCCTCTGACTCAGATACTGAATTTAAAATTCCCTTTTATTTATTGAGAACAGATTTATTTTGTTGAGCGTTCCAGGGGACAGAACCACTTGTGGTACGGTTCCCCGAAAAATGATCGACGATAATTATTTTTGGGCTCTCATTATTATTGGAAATTGTTGGCTATGTTTTTTTAGTTCACTTACTGTTTTTGACCGACTTCCTCAAAAGAAAGGGTTCGTCGTTTTGTAGTAGTGCCATTTATCAAAATACTGCATAAAGGTCACTTGAAGTCTTTACGTGCCTTTCTAGGCACGAGGGTGTATGCGGCTAACTTCCAGACTCTAGACTGCTTTGTGCAAAAAGTGATTTTGTCCCGACCTAGGAATCAAACCCGGGAAGCCGGGAATGCGCATCGCGTAATCGTAACACTACTGCGATTATTTAATGTGAAGATTAAAAAAAAAGATGTAGCTAGAAATTAAGTCTTTAATAAAAAGCTTCAATACTTGCTAATGGGCTAAGTGCATCATTCATCCATTATATGTATTGTATAGCATAAGCTCATTAAAATTCTCAAAATATTCTAAAACTAGTAGGAGAAGAGCTGCAGATTTCCTCTGCGGCGGGAACGAAGCTTAGCCTTTTGTGTGACGCACACTTAGCGGTTGCTAGCGCTTAATTAAGCTGCAGTAAGCACGTAATGAATTTACTACGACATTAATGCTTTACAAGATTCAGGTTAAGTTCGAATATTGAAAATGAAGGCGCCGTTTTCGAATAAGCACGAAAAGTCCTTAGTGTACGAGTTCATATTTAATTAATTAATGATAGAAAAAAGGATTACATTCTACAAAGAAAATCTGTTGAAATAAATCCAGCAGGTGTTTTAGTTGCAATATTCGGGATTATAGTGTTTGTTGCAAACAATATATTAATTAAAATATATTGATAGTATGAAAATGGTGAAAATGGAAAGTAATATGATGTGAATGATGTTCTTTTTTTTCCAGTGATGAGAAGAAACTAAGTAAATAAGCCTTCCCATGCCGTATATCTGCATTTACTTAACGCATGTAAAGTGAAAAGCTCGCTGTGTAAATAGCAAAGTATTTTGATGACGGACCCTGTGTATCTTAATGCTATAAAATAAACAATGGACGCAATTTTCAGTAAAGTGGAAACCGAACGATTTGTCTTAGTCTGTGTGTCTTGAAATATAAATAAAGGGAGTCGCGACTGATTGTCCTTTTATTGTATTTGGTTAGACGATCTGTTTGTTGCACTAAAAGATGCCTTGAGAATCACATTCCTTAAATTATCATTTGTGGCATGGACAATGGACATACCACAATATAGATAAATTAACCTGAGCTGTACCTTGGTTTCTCCGTATGTCATAATACCTGGGACGAAAGTGGGGATTTATGCCTCTTGAAATCATAATGACATAGATATTCACACGGATTGACCACACACAGAGTTGCTTAACCTTATGGTAGATCGACAAAGTAAATAAGTAAAATAACACTACTCTCATTTTGTTAACACATTTTGAGCTGTAAGAAAGAAGAAAGTTAGAGCCTGTTAACGTGAAAGCTACTTGGGAATGACTGAAACAGCAAAAATCTCAGGACACGGCTAGTAATGCATCGTTTAAAATTGTCCCTGCATCACGGATACAACCAACAAGCTCTCTTCGCTATCTTAAACTGAATAATATATAACTGTTTGCCACACATTACTCATACCATTCTGACACACCAATACATTGTTCACGTTACATAATATATTTTGTGCATGTGTGTGTAACCACCGTCAACAGCTGACTGCAGGCACCAGGCGGTCGAGCAGCGATCCTGCACTATATTAATGTGACATTGTATTTGAACTGCAAAGCTGGTTCACAACGCTTGCTCCGATTCCATATTTTAAAAATAATAACACGTTCCACCGAGACAATTTCAACACCTATTCTTAATGTTTTCTTGGACAAAGCAATGGTGTACAAAAATTTAGCATGGTAGGGTATTTTACAGTATAGCATGTTACTGTGAGCTATATTATCTGTAGTTAAATATGCAGTTATATCCTATGAACTATATCAATTTCCAATTAAGGTAGATACGTCTTTTCTTACAGAAATGCTAGATTTATTTATTTACCTTTTAATAGTTTATGTATTCAGTTAATAAGACAAGAAGTAAAATAGAACAATCAAGTACCAAGGCACTGCTTATTTCATAAGAAATCTCTCAAGATGCCTTAAAAATACAAACATCCGAATTGAAAGCTTTTTCGGAAGTCAGTTAAAAAAGTGTGCATCTAATATCTGATTCAGTTTATAAAGGAAGAGCCATCTACAATGTCCAGAATGGCTTGTGACCTGAGCGTGTATATTATGTGATACTCTATGTTTTATAGACCATAGGCTGTTTATAGGTCCGCTACTTCAGAATGACCTACTTTTATGAAGTTCCCTTCCAAACGATCCATTTGACATTTCCTGGCATCTGTGACACCAACAAGCGGTCGCCCGAGAATGTGTCTATCTATTTTATATTACAAAAGTCTGAATTCGCCAATCGCCTTGAAGCAAGCGTGGTAAATCAATGCTTTTCATTGAGATAAAGGGCGCCCAAAAGTGGGACGGTTGACAATTGTGGAGAAGCAGCAAGAAGGGTTATTTAGTCGACTATATGGCATCATTCATAAATGTTAATCTACATATATCTTCTCTTATTCCAATTGTTATTGATTTATTTTTATTACTATAATATACCATTATAAGATTTTATAGGTATAAATTTAAACGAAATCGTACAATTTTTAACGGTTTATGGAGTTATTTGACAGGCAAATATAAAAACTATTCTAGTTACATTATTCTGTGGACATCTGCCAACCGCTAGGAATGGGTGATCCTGCCAAACATGGCACAGAGAATGACCCTAAAAGCTAATGACCTTTTTGTAACGTCGACGGAGCCAATGCTCTGGCTACTATGTTTGTGAACTGCGGGGTCGTACTACAAGGCTACCTACTGCTACATCATACTGATACGGCAGTCTTTCTTGAGCGCATCAATTAATGAGTACAATTTCACTACGTGTAGTTTTGTCTCACACGTTCTCTGAAAGAAATAAAATGGTTAGATAGTGCCTACGGAACTTTGATAAGTTAGGGCTCAACGGCCTGATATGCTTTCAATATAAACGATGAACACATATAATCGACAAACGATTCACATAAATAGATTATTATAAAACTACTTGTACAGTTTAATATCATAAACGTAGAGACTTATAAACTTTATCAGAACTCCAATATTTTTGCTCGTGTATGAACTTGAAACCGTTTGAAGTTGTCCGATTTGGCGGCGATACAGACCGCGCGGCGTCGTTCCTTAGTAGGACGGCGCCGAGACCGACACACCCAGATAATGTTTTAATAGGCCAGGAAGATATGTAGGTATTATGGCACTAAGAAGGGAATTTTTAGTAAGTAAATATTTTTGGTAGCTATTCTAAAGTGTTTGGGATATCTTAAAAATTGCTAGCACGAATTATCCGGTTTTTTCGTAATAACTTCAATTTTTTTTTTTCATCGTATGTTGTATGTATGTGTACCACGTTATTGTTTCATTCAAGTCTTCTCCTATAAGAAAGATTATTGAAAGGTGATATAAACCAATTGAAGTATCTCGACGACTATAAAAAGTAACACATCTTTAGATGCGCTAATTATAGACAATTGAAAATCAATTTGAAAAAAGTTGTGGTGGCCTAGTAGTTAAAGCACCGTCCTTCGAATGTAGGGGTTCAACTCCAGGTCAGCCAAGTATCAACGTAACTTGTCATAAGCTTTACGAGTATGTATGAGGTGGCTTGCGCAACTGCCTTCTAAACATACGATTATTACACGCAAATATCATTCCGCCCCATTCAATTGTCAGAAATTGACAGTTACTGTCCTACATTTTTAAATAGCTGTCAGTTACCGCAATGAGTGCTTACGCTAGCTGCCCTAGGTGATAGACATAACGTCTTAAATTCTATAGCTACATTTCAATTATTAAAACTTCGTTAGGACTAGTAGAACTATGTGAAGATACAGTTGTTCTTTAATAATGAAAGGAAATAATGGGTTGAAGAGTGATGACAATACCAACTTGTTGGAAATATTGTCAACCAATCAAATTCTACGATTAAAGAGTCACGTAAAATTGACGTACCTGTTAACATAATTTTGATGGTAGACTTAGTTTTCCTATTATTTGTTATTAATTACGATGAGCTTGTGCTTAATTATACACACATGGGTCGATCGATCATTAGGTTAAGCAACACCTGGCGCGGTCGGTCCGTGGTTGGCTGACTATCTTGTCATGTTGATTTCCGCCTTGTTTCGGAAAGTACGTTTAATTGATGGTTCTTGGCTTTTAAACATCATCGAGTAGTCAGAAGCCAAAAAGTCTGACAACAACTCTTACCAAGCGTCTTATAGGCATACCCATTTAACTAAATTGAAGAAATTCTATAAGCAGTCGCTCTCTTGTCTCACCCAAACATTGCTTGGGAAAAGGCAAAACAGGTGCAGCTATTAATGATGACTTGGTATTCATTTAGAATTTATGTTTCAACGGCTTAGCAATAAAGAGATAAGTCCAAAGACTATGTCGTCAAGCTAAAGGCTAGAGCTGGTTATTCAGTGTTTTATATTTTGCATAGAATGTGCAGGATACATTCACTAAATAGTATAGACTAGCGAATATCTACAGAGGCATGAATGGGGAATTCTAATTAGGTTCGGAACACAATAGATCAAGAATGCCGTATTGCAATGTATGCGAGACTTGGCGGGGCTGCCCTGTTACGTCATTTATACCGAAAAGAGGTTACTGGCACTAAAGCGTGGAAGAAAAAGTACACAAGTCCTTACTATCGCTACAAATATTATAAAAGTAAGAACGTAGTGATTGTCTGTCGTCTTAACACATCAAAACTACCGAAGTAACATATTTAAATGAGTTTTGGGACAAAAATAGTCTAAAGCCTGAGCCAGGACATGGACAAGGACTATTTTTATACGGGTGCGAGAAATAGTTCCCTTAGGACGTGGAAAGTTGTTCCTTCGAGGCACAGGGTATAGCTAATTTTAAATAATTACACAAATTAAATATTGGCATTACATTTAAAAGAATTTATATGGCCAATTATAAATGTCAAATAATAGAGACCAGAATTATCTAAAAATAAAGTATCACCTCCATAATAGACGCTCTATAGACGGCAAATAGCTTTTGAAGTATCACTAAGACCAAATATTGTACATACGAAGACACGATTAACTTAGCTAAAGTAACAACAATAGAAGTTAACTCGTTCGTCTGCGCTGTCTCTTAGTTTCCGTTAATTACGATCGGTTCATCGAACGTAACATTGTTTGTATTTCAGTCATGCATTCAACACATGATATGGCGCCTTATACCTATACTTTAATTGTGGAATGAAGTCTAACGGACTTTTGATAGGTAGGTACTGATAATTTGTGTATTTTTTCCTAAAGTAGAAATAAATGAATTATACGATTTAAATGTACCTAAAATCTAATAAGGTACAACAATCAACTGTCAACAATAAGAAAACTTTTTAATCCTTATTCATATTGAAATAAATTAAAAATACGAACTTGAACATGGGTATATATAGTAACCTCTCAGGCCTCGGCATAATGACTGAACTCCAGTTTCCTTTCGTTACCAAACGTCTAGACTTGGTTCGATACAAAACTATGTTATTTATCTCTATTCAAATAACTCTTTTTGATGATGAATGAGAAATTAAAATTTTTCAGTGCAGAAAAAGTGTTTGGTAAGTAATAATAAAAAGTTTTAAGAAAATCCTGATGAAAACATTTTTAAGGGTCAGATAGATAACCTCATTTCTTTGGGTATCGGGTGAAAATCAACCAGTCATATTTTTATGTATGAAATGCTGAAACGGATGATGACAGCTAATTGGATACGAATTGGTTCCCGATAAAAATTGAAACGAATAACTCAATCATAAAACTTCACTTTTCATATTTGAATTTCGCTTTCGATTCAATAGTGTTGCCTTCGAATTGAAATTGAAATATTTACGATTACCATCTGAGTTAGTGGAGTGTGTGCATCTCGTATACAGGTAACTGGTGAATCCGCTTATGCATTGAGTCAAGTCAGCCTCTCTTTTGCGGTGTAGCTACTGGCTACCTTCTCAATATAACCGACATCATTTTCGGCCTTTGGTTTCGGGTCAGACAATTCCTTTGTTATGCGCCAAACTTTTTTTTTTATAGAACGTTAATTGATTCCAAACTATTTCTTCTATGTAGTCGATATCTGTGTGAATAAATTGTCTGTGTTCACATCGAAATTAGATCCAAACACAGAAAAAATATATTAGACTCTACGTTTCAGTATGTGTAAATTATTTGTGCAGTAACTTGATATATCCGAATGTAAATTTTTGCCGATTCTTTATAAACGCAACGCTTAGATATAAGCTAGGTAAGCTACATTCCTAGTAATCAAAATTCTGACCGAACATGTAGCTAGATAGATTTCTGAGAGGTTACATATACAAAATGAAAGTGAATGATTTTAATTTCGCTATAATTACCATTTCAAAGTTAATCATCAACCATATAAAGCGAAACAATATACGATCCACGGAGATATTTCTATCCACACTCCGCAAACAGACCTCTGGCCGCAGTCTCGAGTTATTAATACACCTTCTGTACCGCTAGAAACTGGTTTGTGTACTCTCCAGAGATATGAAGGAACGAAAACTAAAATGAAAAATAACGGTAACAATCAATAAATTGAACATGTATTCCAATATGAAAAGCCACATATATCAAACATCTCGATACCATGTTGCACCCTTTACGAAAGTAACAGCTGTTCGTATTGAATTTTGACTTTTGGGAACGTTTTACAGAATTTTGAATGTTGAGTTGAATGGCATTCTGTTTTGTTTGTTGGGCGTCTAGCACAAACGATATCGACAGCATACAAACTAACTACTGAACTTCTGTCACATATGTATATTTTTGTTAATTGCTATTTATAAGTAGGTATGTATATTTTTCCTGGACGTGATGGTATTTACATTAAAAGCTGCAGCTATACAGTAAAGTAAAACTTTTACTTGAAATCTCAGAACATACTGATTATTTGAATAGTGTAAAATATGTTCGTAGCAAACGCATGATGTTCACACTAAAACCGAGCTTTCACAAGCAATAAATTGTTACTGTCGCTTTGAGGTACAAAGGTTAGCTTGCTGCTAAGAGATAAACGATATAATATCAACTATACTTTTTCAAAGCACGTAATATTCTCGTTGTATGAATTTCATACACAAACTGGTAATAAACTAACTTAATAATATACCCTTGGCAGTGCAATAGGTCGTGCTGGCGTGAGATCGGCCATTTAGTGCACCCCGCTCGTTCCAAACACGCCACGACGCTGATTCAGAATTTCTCACGATCCTGCTTAACTGTTCATGTATCGATTTATATTCTTTAGTGACGTGCTACTTTCCTATTTACCACTGAGAAACAATAAGCCTTATTTATATTTAATACGAGTGTTTTTAGGTTTATATTACTTGGTCTTCTCCTCTCTCTGGGTAAGAATAACAGACAAGATCGCGGCTATTACCTAATTTGCGCTATTCAGATTTATATTATAATTGGTGCATATACATTGCTAGTGGCCTGTCTATCGCCAGCAGGGCCTACTGCGCTGGCAATTAAATAAGTTTATCACCGGTTTGTGTTTGGAATTCATACAACAATAACATTAAGTGCTGTGAAAAAGTATTGTTGATAGTATGTGATAAACTCTATGGAGTATGCTATTAACAATTAATTGCCAGTGACTCTGATTTTTATTAGGATAATTACCGTTAAAAAAATTAATAATGCTTCGTAATATTTTTCTTAACTAGCTTTCGCTGGAGGTTCCACGCACTTCCCAAGGGAACTACTTAGCGTGTACTAGGCGTGTTGTCGTAGTTAACTAATAGTAAAATTGCATTATGACGATGATTCAATCTGTCCGGACAGGTTGCATGTTCTAAAACTCATTCAAGCACTCAGCAATCGCTCGTAACTTCTCATTTAAATCGAGTTAAGGGTCCTGAAACTATTATATGAGTAGCTCCCATGATGGAGACTCAATTTCTATTAATAGTTTGTGCAACCAGTGTCGTAACTTTGCCATATAACAATATAAGATAATAAATAGACTGCCCTTTCTAATGGCTTCATACGCATTTAATTGTATAGGTAATCCTATTATGAGTTAAAATGTCAATAGGACATTCATAGCAGAACATGAATACATGTTTTTAGACTTTCGTGACTTGAGCGACTTGTAGATAGGTACACGTGTTATAAACAACACACGGGGGGTCTTAATCGCGATGAAAAATTTCTCCCGATGTTTCAGCTGAATTACAACGACCATGGTCATAGGTGGACAGATAACAGCTAGCGGCGTCTCCGTGAAGTGCAGGGTTTCTTAACTACTCTTACTTGGTTGTCACTACAATAGCAAGTAATTAGAACATGAATACATCAGACAGAAGATACTATATGTCAACGTAGCCTAGATAAGAAATACCTATGTTCATAGTATCATAATACATTCTTGACTAAGTGTCAGCCAAATTCGTTCAAAAGATTTCATATCAATAGACATCAAACAAGTCAGCCAATACTTAAAAAATCTGCGGAAATATTTAGAATTATATCTCAAATATTAAGGCAGATCAGTAACTGATTCCAGTATGTTATTTGCTTCCTAATTATACACTACACGCCGTAATGTACAATATACGTGGTAAGACGCTTAGTGTACAAAGCACGTATGAGCTGCATACAGCCAGTGGCTCGACAGTACCGCCCAACACTATAAAGGAACCGGATTCAACCGGTACGGGACCAGTGGGAGATCTGCAGTTACGAATGTAACGACTAAATGCTCCGGTGATTTTGAAGAGGACAGTTTGAGATTCGGACCTTAGTAAGGAATATAAACTTGCAAATAGACCTCGATTTGGAGAACTAGCGTTTTCTAAGATTATTTCACCAAGTCCTTTTACTAATAGGAAAGTATCAAGAATAGTGGACGTAAGTATAATTGAGTTTAGAACTGTTTTCAATTTAACGCTTGAAAAGATATATGTAGCTATTAAACTATTTTTCAACAATAAATGTCGACAATTGAGAAATAAAACGTTGTATTGATAACAGGTGAAAATGTTCATTTTATTATTCAAATAACAGAACAATCCTTTAAACGCGATCAAGCAAAAAAATAACAATTCAAATTTAGAACCTCCCCCTTTTTGGGAAGTAGGTTTATAAAAACCTTGTGATGTTTAATTATGTTTAATTTGCTCTCCCCTTTATTTTATGTGAAGGAAAGTATAAAAAAAAAAAATATTTAGATTTAGAAAGGAATTCTTAGCTAGTGGTTTAAAATATCCTTCGATATTTAAATCAAACTTTTTTCTTCGGTCAGTTCCGAAAACTTGATCTCCTTGTAAAATCAAAGACTTTTGGTTACAAAATAACAACTTGTATAAAATTTTAGGTAAATATTGAAATTGGACTCGTCCTACCTAAAGTTTTATTTTTAAAAATCCTTTAACCAAAATAACACTGACGACGAATTTCAATAATCTTTTTTTTTTAAATTTAAATATCTATCTTACCATCCTATCTCTAGTAAGCAAAGCAACCAATAGATAATACCTATATGATCTATTCTTCGGAATAATCGTTATTAATAATTTATAAGTGTTTGATTTGTGATCATAAGGAGTAACAGTACTGCTAGCCTAGAGTGTCATTTGTATCTGGCTGTTAACGATGCCTTAATACTTTTTGAAAAACCAAGTTGTTCGTTCTCAACATAAACCGGCTTCTATAATAAACCAGATATGGCACAGAATAGCTTAAAACTAGGCTAAACTATATACGTGCTGCGTTCAAAACTAACTAAAATGGGTAGTGGTCTAGGCAGTTTTTTAAATTCAAACTTGGCAAATGGCCGGAATAAGTTTTATGAAAAGCTATGAATAGTGGTTTTTATAACTAATAAAATATGGGAAAAAATAGAGCCAAGTAATGTTCACAATATTTACAAACTTAATTACCTATACATCAAAAAATACTTTCTTAGTTAAATTCTAAAAGGTTTATTCCACTACCGAAATAATTTCGTAAATATGTTCATTATCCACCTTTTAGTTGGCAGAGAGTCAAAGGCACTCAATTCTAAGCAAAACTTAATATATTAAATATGTTTTTGTAAGTACATGATAATTAGCACCCAAGACAGGCATGCCTAGTTTAAGGCCAATATTAAACTATGTATAATATGTAGACACTGTTTGTAAATGAGTAATTTGAATAATAACACCATTTGATAAGAATAGATTTTTTTTTAATTTAGAACCAGATTATATTTGCCGACTTAAAACAGAAAGGGAACATATAATAAAATTGTTCACGCGAATATTTTACTTTATTGGTACAAATAAGTCTACCAATTATAAAATATCTACATATATAGTCGACAGAATCAAAGTACCTTTGTCATATGAATTGCGAGAATTTTCAAGCAACCAGCCGCCCGTATCTTTAAAGTAGGTTTCCTACCGACACTGAATATTTCAAATAGAATCCATGTTTCATGACAAAAGATCGTAGTTCTGGAATAAGTCTTTTATAAACCGTGCTCACATGACTTTCCTGATTCTAAAACTCAATAAATAAAGCTGGCCGGATTGCCTACACATAAAAGGAGAAGACTGCATCTACCTGAGAATAAGTGGCAAACTGGACACTACCATATTTTTCATTGAAAAATGCTAATGCAGCACCTCATTTTAGAAGCTTTGTGCTTTATATCATGTATGAGCATAAAGGAATATTATTTTTATATGAATCTTAATAGCGTAATATAGCTCTCAAAGCGTGAGTAGCAATCATAACATACATTACTTTGAAATGAGGTAGGCAATCGATCAAATACAATATTTACTAAACATTAAATCTTTAAACGAGTACAAACCAATATTTGTTTCCCTATTGGAAATTCGAAATCTACATCGGAATTTTGTGAAGTAGAATTATTTTCTCGTGGCTTAGTAAAGTCGCAAGCAATCGGACCTTATTTCATCTGAATATTGATGACGAAGCTGTTGGCAAGACCGCAATTTTGAAACATCCATTGATGTGACGAGTACCAACGTATTTAATTCGTAAAATATAAGCTTTCATCCATTTGCCACTCGAATTTGAAAATAAATATAGCTTCTACGTTAACTGTGACGCCGTTCTTATAAGTACTAATAAGTGTACTAAAACAATTAAGGTTGTCTCTACTGTAAACTTTAAGCAATATGAATGAGACAACGTGACGTTTTAAATAAATTTATTTAATGAGTATGGTTACAGAGAGAGACCTTGACATACTATTTATGATAATTATGTTTTTAATAAAATTGGAGATAATAAAGAAAGGATACAGCTTATACGTACATATAGAATAATTGATTTTAGTCGGCCCTGTTAATCGTTCACTGGCGTTATAAGGTACCTAAGGTAAAGTATTTTTGTAGTTGAATTAAATAAAGCACGACTGATGTGTACGAAGTCTCGGGTTCTATTCCCAGGTCAGGCCGATATTATTTTGTGAGCTTTTATGAAACTTTCACAAACCAGCCCAGAGTCTGAAAGTTGGGTGTTGATACACTATTGCATCGGAAAGCAAGTCAACGTAGGTCCGGCGCCTGAAGTCTTTCCCGTCGTGTCAGATTGCGGTTTCAATCGGATAGAACGGATTTTAAGAGTAAGGGAATAGAAAGTCCACCTGTGACTGCGCAAACACTTGTGCAGTATAGTCCTGTGCAACTGGACACCATTCTTTTTAAATACCAGTATGAACGAATAAGATTTTCATAACAAAGTGCTACTGTTACTAAATAAGTATTTTTTTTCTTTTTTGGCATACTCCTCAGCGTTGTCATGGCCAAGGCTTCGGGTGAAAGTAGCGCTACTTTTCACAGATGACCGCCTTCCGCGTTCGTTCGTGTAGTGATGATGGGCCATATAGTGCCGCTTTCATCTGGTCTGTCCTCCTAGGCGATCTTCCATCTTATGTATTGTACCTACTAATATTCTAGTAGTATTGAACAGATAACTGATTACATGAGCCGGCTGTTGCAGCCCATTTAATGTCCATGCATGACATATAGGCAGTCTTATTGGCAAACGCAGCGCTCTTGCGGTTGGCCGGCTAACCCTGCCACGGGACTTGACCGCTAAGTACCCATATGTTACCTAAGTACTTGTTTATCACGCGAAATTTGTTCCAAGAAAATATTTTACATAGGTTTAAGCGGTTTCATTATTAGAGGTTGGTATTTGGCAATAATCAAAACTGCTTTTTTGTTTCTAGGCTAAGATAGAACGTAAAGAAAAAAGCAAAATATGTATATAATATGTTCAGAAACTTTTCCATCGCTGTCCTTAATATTTAAAGGATAACATTACGAGTAAAGTTATGATTATAATATCAGTGTTACCGAGTATTCGTTATGCACTTCACACAAAAATGATACAAAAGCTAGACTCAATATAGAGTAAACAAAACGAAAATAGTCGTGTTCAATATCGTCGAGACAGGTTAGTTGACGTCACTGTTAACTATAGTTCTAGACCAATCTAAGAGATGCAGTCTGGTGTAGAGACATTTATCCAATTATTTGTGGAACTTGAATTAAAAATTTAGGTGTGAGGTTTTGGTTTAAACAATATTGTTTATTGATTTAAGTTTAAGTAAGGTTAGAGGAGGTGTGAATCTCGCAGCCTTGGCAGACCTTGGCCCTACCAATTTTGCTAACTGCTGTTCTTTGAGGAGTGTTCGGTACAGAACGCACTGCCGTACATGTGTATGGTGTCATTTAACAAGTATGGAAGGCGAGTCAAAAAAATCTTGCCGCCCACGGATCTGCGCCTACGGTAACCGAGACTCGTCTACCAGACCAGTCAAAATAAGTTTCTATCGAAGATTAGTTTCGATATTATTATTATATATTTTCGAAGTTAGTAGTAAGTAAAACTGATCTTTTTTCTTGCACTCATCGTTTAATAGAATAATCTGCACTACAATAATTTTATATTCTTCTAACTGCAAAAATGTTTTGAAAATATTTCATAGATCGACGGATATAGTGCACTTATGCATCGCTAGAGCTACTGCCGATACCGGGCGCTATTGCAATTCATGACCCCGGAAGGGAGCTAGGTTTTTGCGTATATACTCAATGAATTTTTCGATAGGTAAATATTATTTACAAACAAAGCAAAATAAACATACAAATGAATGAAAATGTAATGTCAGTTTTGTGTATACGACTGTTTGGCTATCATTATTAAAGGTCTTTTAAATCTGATACGGCTGGGTACAGGCCTCTTACAGGCCTACAAGAAGTTCAGTTCTGATTCAACGTTGCTCAATGCTGGGAGAACCTTTTAGTTTCATTAACTTGATGAAATCTGTCAGGCACTTGTTTCAAAGTTCGTTAGAATTAGGGAACAGCAAGATTGAAATTGATTTAATACAAAAAAATACCTACTAATTGCAATCTACATACAGAAAATAATTTGATACCTTCTTCGTCCTAAACAGAGCGCCCAATCATAAAAAAGTTTTGCTCGTAGCTGTACTTGAAACCAAGGTTCGTTTCACATATTGCAACACATGTGTGATTGTGTGGTACCCATTATATTAAGATCTACCTCAAAACTTCCGTAGTACGCATGTACGAGGCTTAAATTACTATGAATTCTTTGTTCAAACATCGTACTGTAAGTATTTGTTCTGATAAAGCGTAGGAACGCTATGCTTGGAAACATACGTATGAATTAATAATGCGAGGCCACGCTTTAAAGTGTTTTATTGTATTCATTTATTTTAATTTGACCCTTTATAATTACCGATAATAATTATAGTGGGGTTACTATATTAATGTTTTATAGAAACTGCAATTCTTATTAAAGCAATAACTACAACCGTGTGTCTGATTTTGATGGATTTTGAGAATGAAGGCGAAAAAAAGACATCTTGATTGGATCAACATAATACATAAAAAGCCTAGACAGATTCAGTAAAGTAAAAGAGGATCTAAAAGGTCAAGTACCTACTAACTCAAATGACTGTGTTCTAACATGGGCGCCTAAATTTCGTTTCCATATGTTTTCAAACGTAGAATGTCATGTAAGCAATCGATTTTGTGTGAGCACGTGCGTTGCCAGCTATCGATCGCCTTGCCCCCACTGAACTAATTACTTGTTTTTTTTTCTACTGTTACTTATAACTATAGCGGCTCAAAGAGCACGCTATTCGGCTGTCTCAGAAATATTTGTGGAAACGCTGTAAAAAATAATTGTTATTTCTATATTTTCATTTATTTGCTAATATAAATAAATATTATAAACTTTTAATAGGTTTATGTACAAAATGAAGAAGAAATTTTGGTATCGTAATTATATCAGTGCCTTCTCTCTTTGTTTATCAGTGGTTCTGTAAAACTAATTGATGGTTACCAACTACGGTCTGTTCGCTATATTCACGGGTTCATCTTGACCTATCGTCACATAAGATGACCCTCTAAATCTACCGTCTTAAGAACCAAATAATGAACAGATATAAATAAGTAAGTCTTGAGCCTTTTACAGGATGGGCACCAATAATCATGCAGCTACAATTTCGAATGCAAAAAGCAATATTCATGAAACGAAATCAAATAAATAATTAAGCTTTCATAATAAATCAGTAAAATCAACTGAAAACAGTTAACTTTAATGTGAATTGCATTTAATTCGACCATTTTTGTGTAAATACAGTTGTATGAATGATTGATATAATGTATTTATATTATTCTTGTTTAAATATTATTATGAATTCAGTGGTTGTATGTTTTTATGCAAATACCGAATACCATGTTGAATGTTAAGATACTATTTTACTTCGTCGCGTCTCTTTTTACTTTTATGATTTTCAATTAGCCTACATCTATAAAATAACGTTCCTCGTGAAATTGTATATTTTCCAACAGCACATGTTATTAAGGCAATATTTAAGATATATTTGAAAAAATAAACTTTGAATAACTTCCTTAAATTTTTACTAAATCTGCACCAGAAAGATTCAAAATAAATCCACAATGACCCATTTTCATACATCTTTACAGCCTAACTGTAACACAATAAGACTCTTCAGACGTTTCCTATTCATAAATGAACTTGTTCAAAGCAAAACCAGTGTAATTATTAGACCCCGCAACCCCTGTCATTATGCTAGCGTGCTCCAAACGGAAGAACTAAGGAAGTGACGATTAGATTTGTTGAGCTATTTTCCGCTGATAATCGCTGGCGACAGGCCACTAATGACGTTCGGACTAATAGCCATTTATTTCAGTTTGGTTATAAGCTTCGATGACACAAGTAGTGGGTAGTGTAAGCTAGATGTCTAAGTTTCGTGGTTATGTTAGTGGACAGGCAGTTTGTATTGATAGTTTAAAATAAGAACATTTGGTTTACGTTTCACAAACGTCTTCTACGTGTGAGCAATTTCTTTAATCCTCTGTTTATTTAAACAGACTACAAGGCTTAGGTTGTGTATAGATAACAATTAGATTGAAGTATGCTATCAACGATAGTCAAAATAGATTAACAAGTAACACAGACATCAGTTCTTAGAGACTTAAATCAATTTTTTTCACATGCCTACTTATAATGCGATCTAATTACTCAAATGATGCAGTGCGTCGCTCAGATAACATGTAAGTTATGCGTGCACTTCACCCTATGCGTCTGAGACTTATCGCGAGCCGTTGTTGTCAGTCACAACGTCGTGCGACAGTCCCGCAACGGTCCCGTGACAGTGAGTAAGTGTATTCAGAAGTACTGTTTCTCCGTACAAGATTAAAGAGGTAATTTAAAACTTCTTAAAGTATGTAGATCATATCGAAATGTCTGAATCTGAATAAACCCAACAAAGATACTATAATTTTTATTTATATGTAAACTTAAATTTATATATATACATATATTGAAACGTAAGTTGGAACCTTTTTGCAAAACGCATATTTTGTCCTTACCTTTGTATATTAATTAATGTAAATTATTAAGAGAACATAACAAGATTAATTTATATTTAACCTTAAATATTTTTTATTATTTTTACGTCATGTAACACAATTGGGAAGTCGACTTAGCGCTGTACCTAGGTACTACTGACATCTCTATTCCGTAGTGCTTCGTACCTAACGTACGGAACACTTCACGGTGGCTCGAGCTTCTAGCTTTAATTAAATTTCCAGTGTGAATATTTGAGCGGTCTTAGGACGAACACAACGTTACTCAGCCTTAACTTCGGCGCACGATTGTGTTATTTTAAAATCGTATTCAATTAATTGTTCTTGTAGGCTTGTAGTTGATGTGAATACTTCATTAAGATTTATCCGTTTGGTTGTTACGATGGTTGAGGAGTGTTTTATATCCTTCTTAAAGCTTTTATCTTTGATATTTAAAAAGTAAGATTACATTTTATATATATCAAAGGTAAAGGGTACAGATGCTAGCTGCAGGTCAACCTAACCGAACCTGTCAAATTTTACCTATCGAATATTAACCTTCCGGTATTGTGATAAGGTTCAAAATCTATTAAAGAAATTTGACAGATTGAGGTAGGTCGATGTGCTATCGTCTGTACCTTTTCCTTTGATATTTAAAATGTAATCGTACTTTTTACTGTACCTAACCTGCCATATAGATAAAAGGAAACTTACCGTCAAACTTTAGGAAGTAAGCAGATTTTTTCATATTAATTAATACGGAATGGACACTGGACTAGTAATATTCGAAAATGTTTGCAAAATCCTGAAAAAATAACTTACAATCTAATCTTACCTCCTCCACTGACTATCGTTGCATTATATTACAAAGGAGACTTACCTGTAAACAAATAACGTTATAAGTCTTACGAATAAGGGCACAATATTCATGACTGGATGTGATTATATACAATGTACATGATCAAACCGGAGATTATAAAAGATCTTTGTTTTTATCCATCCATCTATCCATTATCCCATCATCTGGTAGCGTCCAGATAATTTTTTTTTAAGAACATAATCCCTATTACTTTTTGCTATATTGGTATACTATCTATGTCTCGGCTAAAGCTAGTAACATCGGTATAGATATAAAAATTAATGAACCTCATAAAAGTATTTTAAAGATTTGTTCAAAAATATAATTTTTCTAACGAATAATCTTGCAGAATTATTATTGTTTAAGCAACAAAACTTGTGGGTTCGACTCACACTAGATTATTGATATCTAGTCATCCGCACTAATACAGAGAAGATTGCCAAAGTTAATAACAGAACACAGTAAAAATAATATTAAATAACTTTTAATAGTTGTAACGCACAATGTCCAAACGTTTATATTGATTTAAACCCTATAAAAAATCACATGAAAAACTCAAATCTTATAATTTTGAATTCGAGTTTCGAAAAAAATATGACCTTCACAGAGATATGAGAGCGTACCCAAGAGGCCGGCAGCACTTCCACGAGGGACGGCAATTATCCTTTGTCCAGAGTAACAGTCAACCATGTCACGGGAACTTTTAATCAGCCTCGTAGATCTTCCTTGTGTATTTATTTCTAAAAGTGTATGTTACATACGATCGATTAAAGCACGGCTAGGGTCCAGCTAGTAGCCAGCTTGTACCAGTTAATTAATTAAATACATAATTTAAAAAAAAAAACCTTAATATCGGGACACTGGGACACCTTTTCACACTCGCTCAGTAAGCCCCAAAGTAAGCTATTTATTTTCTTGTGTTATGCTAACACAATTGATAAACTACATGTCTTAATTTTACACATCTATTATAAATATAAATACATTCAACAAGTCAATTTCGACTGTACCGGGAATCGAACCCGGGACATTCAGTTCGGCAATCCAGCGTAGTTACCATTGCGCTAACAGGGTCGTTTACTTTGGTACATTTTCAATTTGGTACATTAAGAGTGAAATGCGTAACTTCCAAACTTGAATCCTTGGTTAAAAGCTGCGTTAAGCATAAACAGACTTAACAATAACCATTAACATAGCAATGTCCGTTAGTTCGGTTGTTTAATTTCTTGTATTTAACGAATTGGTGAAAAAGTTTCACCTTATTTTTATATCAATGTTGAAAATTATACACATGGTAGCCTAAGTAAATCTTACTCGCTTACTACTTTATATACAAAAAGTCACTATTTGCGTTTGTCTGTCTGTTCGCCGTCCATTTACTTTTTCAAACTATGCAACGAATTAAGATTGTATCTTTATTGCCAAACAATGTCACTCACAGCTGAAAAACCGCTGCCAGACAAAGGCCTCCGAAGGTTCGCCCAATTTTCTCAGGCTTCAGAAACTCACATACCCTGCTTCCCGGCGACCTTGCCTAGATCGAATACCACCTACATATATTTTCAAATCAGTAGCGGACGAACTGAATAACTCATGCAAAATTTGGGTTTACATTCAATCCCAATATACATGCCTTCTTACACCGAGGCCAAAAAAGGTAAACTCCCAGGTGTACAAAATAATTATATCTATGGAGAAATTTGCCTACATATTTTCAATGAAATTTGCGCAAAGTCTTTCATTCCGTACCTATATTTTTTTTAAGTCTTTTAATGGCAGAACCGATTTCCACTAGTCCATTTTAGGCGGTTATTAATGCACATGAGTAGATATGAACTACTGAGCATAGTGTATAGTACTCGTATAATGCATATATATATCTACATGCACAAGTACTAAGAAGTCTGTTTGTTTATAAATTGAACGTGCTGATCTCGTAAACTATTAGTCCACTTCTTTAATTGTTAAATAACCTTCTAATCAAGGAGTGCGAAAGGCTACTTTTAAACCGGGTGCGCGAAGGTGTTCCCTGGAAACCGAGTCAAACCGCTGGCAATTATTAAAAAAAAATCTATTACGCCGAAAGAAAGGCAAGTTACCCTAAATAGTTCATCAGTAAATAGTGAGTTTTAAGCAGACGAGCAAAAATATCCCGATACGATAATATAGGTACCTACTGTACGATAGCGCTGAAACTCGTATATGTGTAAGTTCTGCTAACTCCAACAACTGGGTTCGTAATCAGACAGTTGCTCTCTAACGTTGTTATCAACTTAGTTATTATTATAGTTACCTCGTTTATTTCTCTATGTATTAAGGTGTTGCAAGAAAACTCCCCGAAAATAAAATACGATAGCATAAACATTGTCTTATTAAGTGGCATCCCAATAAACGGTTATCATAGATTATTTTATAGAGAGGTCACTATTTTTTTAAATATATATTTTAATATAATAATTAATAATTTAATATATATATTAATATTTTAATTTGACTAAGTACCTACATTCAGTTTTCTATAAGAAAAAGTTCAGATGAATATTACTTAACATGCCCTTTTAATGGCGGATTTAAAACACGGAAAATAAACGTAGCTTTTTGTTCTGAAATTCCACGAGATCGTTCATTAAACTGAGATAGCTACAGAGTTATAAACTGCATTGTTAAAGCTGATCCCCCTTTTGTGTTGACGCGAAGAGCCTGCCGAACGGGAGCTATGGAAAATTATTATCAATATTTTTACGTAGCAGCTGCAGTCGATCCACTTTGGGTCAACAAATACACTTATAAACGTGTTTCGTCCTCTGAATGACTTCAAGAGATAATGACAATTTAAAACATAGGAAGAAAATCATAGATAGTAAAACTAGCAGCAAATGATGCGGACACAATTTTCGTAGAATCCACATTATTATTTAAATGTGACAACGAAACATTCAAATTTTACGTTATATTTGTTCAATTTATTTCTCTATTTCTTAAAGCGCAGTCGTTGACATCTGGTCTAAAATGTTACGTTATGCTTTTACTTTTAAACAGTACTACACTCAACCAGTCAATATTATTACTGCATACCGTCAACGCTATCTGGTACATAATAGCGGAACTACAAGCGCTAGACGGTACAATTCTGTAGTTGTTTTCAGTACTCGGTCGTGATATTCCGTATTTAGCGCCAACTAGCAGCCAGAAGTAGAATTTTATGTAGCGCCATCTAGTAGCTAGTAGCAGTACTATACGTTTGTTGTATGAAACTTTTCATAGAGGGCAGGGTTGAGCTTCAAAGAGTTAAAAGTTCAGGCTCGTTGTCATAGGTGGCGCTGTTTCGATGCTTATATTCACTAGAAGTAGTTGCAAGCTGAGTTTTGCTTACAATATTTTTTATGTTATAAAGGAACATTCAGGTACATTTAATATTTTATATACGAATACCACTTACAGAGGCGCAGAATTTACCGTGTGAAAACTTCACCAAGAGTTTTCCGGCGGTCTATGTATATCGTTCCACGGAGAACAAAGTAACGA
Source organism: Heliothis peltigera (assembly GCA_958496145.1). Lineage (NCBI taxonomy): Eukaryota > Metazoa > Arthropoda > Insecta > Lepidoptera > Noctuidae > Heliothis > Heliothis peltigera. The sequence continues at coordinate 8,983,699 of OY292321.1, read as the reverse complement.
GATACCGTTCGTTTATCAACTTACTGTAATCTGAAGTGGTAAAGTGAACTTGAATAAAGTTTCGCAAGTTTACAAAAATAACTAAATTCGGTTTGCAATATTTTGGTCGTTCGAATTTTGCATAAAAATAAATAAAATTACTTAAAATCTAAGGAATTCGTTGTAGCTAACAAGTGACCACATTTCACGTTTTTTTTTTTAATATTCCGATCCTGAGTCCGTTAGTGAAGTCATTAATCTTAGTTATAGGATAACCGATAAAAACTGCTCGACTGAATCTTAGAAGCTAGTTGTGGAAGCGAACCTTCCGTCTCCATGCTCCGAAGACATAAAGGTTTCTGGCTACTGTCAAAACATTTTTCCCCAAGCGCGCGACTACCCCTTGCTCCTTGATCCTAAATCGATCAAGTATAATAGGCATAATACGAAATATTTCTTCACCTTTTAAATTTTTATAATAATCAAGCATAAAACTGATCGAAAGTTCGAAGACTGATGTTTTGAAAAGTGAACTGTTAAGGTTTAAATCTAATTAAATATTGGTGGATTATTCTGATTAAAGTTAAGCACTTATGTAGTTCATTCTATTCACTAACTGGTATATTACGATTTGATCAGTACCTACTTAGTTAATTGCATACGCATCATTTGCTGAATATACAGTCAACATGGTGGTTGCATTTAGATTACGGGGATCAAAGTAAATTCGACTACTTATATTGATATAACGGACGCAATTAGTGTAATGTGTGTAATATTAAGCTATTGATACCCCGTGCACAATATTGTAAGCATAACTTCAATTATCCTAAGTGCACATTAACCTAAGCCTATAACTGACGGTATGAACTACGGTACCGCTACGCCGTAGCTGATATTCTGTTATCACTACGCTGGCTACGTGTGCTACGCGCTCATTACTACGGGATAATTTATTTAAAATGTATGTTGTTTTTGTACACCTTACGGAATTAAAGTAATACACAATGTTTTTACTTAATTTAATTATAACATTGTAATAGTTGAGGAACATGTCTTATCGATCTTTAAATATATTTTTGTACGAGTACGTACTTGATCTAATGTTTTGACTACCACTCAAAAAAAGTTTTGCGGCAAAGTAAAACCTAAATTCTAAAGTGTTGCGGCCAAGTTTGTATGCCAAACTTCTTGGCACCGTCTATCGGCCAAATGCACAGCCGTATGGCAATGCCAGCTGCCATGCGAGTACCCGCCACATTAATGGCGCAGATATGTTTTAAATACTGACATAATAGCTGTTATGCCTACGTTGGGGAATAAACTGTCGCTCTCCTTGCATCTTGCAAGTTATTTTTTTTTGTATGTTTGACGCGAAACAAAGAACTCTACCTTTTTAAAAATATAAATTAATAACAAAACTTTTTTTAAACTTTAACAATGTTATTACGAAAAATGTTAAATAATGCGTGAACATTGGCTAAATATTTACAGTTCGACACTCGTTATTGTATGTTTATCTTTAACAATTACAAAACACTGTTAGAACGCGTTTAGCGAAACCGCGCTAAATATTTAGATTCAGACGGCTTCATTCATTCTTACCCTTTCTATTTTCCATTTGTATATGTAAACAAATTTCTTTACCTTTTTTTAAGTAAACAAAAGTATTTTTGAATTAAACTCGGCTCTATAGGAATGTTCAGCTCTAACCATTGCCTAAATATTTTTGAACGAAGAGGCTAGGTTTTTAATAACAGTACATAGAGTTACGTTTAGCTATCATAAATGTTTTTTAGAGTTCCGTATTTCAAAAGGAAAAAAGAACTGTACTGTCTTATGAAAGATCAAACTTTTAAGTTTATGAATATAAAAAAAAAAGATGTGACTCCTTATTGCTTACTCATAGAGTTGTCATTGAGTACCCCATTCCTACAACTATGAAATTAGGCAACCTACAAACTAAGACTAAATTAATAATAGGATCTTAAAAAATATAGAATTTATAATAAAAAAGTAATTACACCTTTTCTATTTGCCTGTCGGTCGCCCTTCGAAATTCTAGGAAACCATCATAATGTCGATCCGGTACTGTTAGGCTACGCACCTATAGTACCCAGTTATTTCAAAGTGCAGGTAAAACCGCAGATCACCGCTAGTACCTGTCTGTAAATTAATACGTGAAGCAAACACTTTGACCCTTTCTAATAATATAAATTCATATTAACATAGCTAGAAAAGAAAATGTAAAAAATACTGCCGAGAACATCAGCCAATGAGAAAACGGTAGTAATCATAAATTACCAATAAACACTTTTCCTAGTAGGAACTTTAAGTTACAGGTTTTGTATCAGATAGTCACAGTATCGCTTCGTATGCATCGAAGTAGACTGGCAGGCGTCCGAGCGTCACGCGAGCTCGGGCCGTGCCGTGTTTACACCGACCTTACGCGAAAGTGCGCTAGCGACGAGCGACGTTCACCGTTGTGTACCTTTAAAACTCAAACCGCACCTAAGTGCTCAAGCACTTAGCGCGCGGCATTATTACAATTAGTACTAACAAAGGATTTGCATACCCATCGAACGAACTAGACAAAGATGTCGGTGACTATATTTTTCTTGGCAACGTAAACCTTACTTGTGTTTTTAGAACTAAAAACAAAGTGTTGAGTTGGAAACTTTGAAGTAAATATCGAGAGCATTGTGTCAGGTGTGTTGTTGTGTTTACGGGTCAGCTCGAACTGGATGCGCCCTCGCCGTCTACGATCATGTTGTAGGAATAAAATTCGACTGAGTTTTGAACTTATTTAGTTTAAAATTTCATCAATATCTCTTATGAAAGGAAAATGAGTTTCCTGTTACCGAATGTCTATTTTGAGTTATCAAATACTGAATAACATAGTATCTAGAATCAAATTAAAAATAAAATAACATTACATAATTTAACAGATTTATTAATTTCTCCATACATCCAGCACAATTTCTCATATGTAATCTAAACCAAGCACTATACAGAAAAAAGGTTTATTTCCATTTCCATATTACAAACGAACGCTCTCTCAAAAACTACTTCAGAATTCACGCTTACAAAAACTTGACAACACAACAAACATAGGAGTACTAATTACATAGTTTCGGCTTGAACACGTCATACACAGCGGCATCTGTTTGCGAGTACCGTTCTCAAAACTTATAATTACACCACTTCATCGGATGGGGCGCAAGTCGACACTCCTAAAGTTCAGTGGTTACGTTAAACGCGATGATCTCCAAACCCTTCTGTCAGCCAACTTCTGTGCGTCCTGCCAGTAGGTACTGCCAACTTCGGATCCTGCAAGTGACTTAAACTCTCACGAGTTGTTGCTCTGTTGTGCTGCAACGGCCTGTAGTGTACCACCGAGCGGTTCCGGCCGATATGGATCTAAATCTCACGGCCCATATCACATGCAACTCCTTACTGACATTATCGGACCGACGGTGGTTATTAGAGAGAATACGATTGACCATGCAAGAATAGGTAAGCATGCAATTTTGGTTTGCTATTTCATCATGTCCATTAATAAATTATATAAGAAAAAATATATTTCAATAGATTTTTTCGGGAGACAACACTGTCAAGCCTGTTAGGAAGAACTTATTCTTTGCTCATGTTTGTAATCTCTCTATGCAATCTTTCCATTGTATAAAGTTTTGAGAGTGTATAGTAGCCCAATCCAGTTCTTCCTATTTTGTAATAATAAGTGAATATTTTACTAGTATATAATAAAAATTACTTAGCAATGAGTACAACAAGTTAGAAAGAAAGAAGATAGGCAGCATAGGCATCCAGAATTATTAATAATAATTATTATTATTTTGCCAGTTTGTGGCTCTAGGAACTTCACTATTGAATAGTACGGGTATCTGTAGTAGAATTGTCCCGTTCCCGTGACTACGCAACGCAGCAGGATAGCACGGATCAGTGAGTGAATAATCGAGTCAAGGTTTAATAGAATACACCCGCGCTTTGTTGTAGACTACCTTGTGCATGCATTTTTACGCATTGTAAATACATTTATTTTCTAAATATCGGAGTGATTGAAGTTTTTGATTCAGGGGATTATTTTAGTATAGCAATGTCTTATATGCGACAGAAGCGCTAACATTGAAATCATACAAATTTCATCAAATATACTTAAGAGTTGTTTCCGAGAATTTTGGAATCAAATACAGGCATCTAAAAAGTATGCCTACAAGAACTCATAACAAAGCAGTGCATGTAGGGCTATTGGCATGTGCTTATTCTAGAACCCACCGTTTGTGCTTTTAAAAACATTTATTGCGTTATAAATTCAGAACAGATTACTTGTTTTAATTATCGAACCAGAAATACGGTATACTCTTACACAATATTATTCATTATTATAATCTCCATTGAAAGTCTTTTATGCGCTCCAAAATACAAATTAATTTTTACGATAAAGCCGATTGAATAATTTAAACTCTTTTATTTCAATGGATTAAAGTGGGATTACAGTCCAGTTAATGAGGTTTAATATGAATATTTTATATGGCATTACCGATACATACAAGTTAGACTACCAGTCAGACTTCGGGTTTACTTTGGGTTTTCTGTGAATTATTCTATTTGAATAATAATAATTTAATCTTGACGACTTCCTTCGTCTTTCGGAAGGCACATTAAATTGGTGGGTCCCGGCTGTCACTTGTGTCATTTGTACAGGTAGTTAGAAACCAGAAAGTCTGACAACCAATCTTAGTAAGGGCCATCCGGTTGCCTACACAACTGGGTTAAGAAGGTTGGATAGGCAGTCGTTCCGTGTAAAACACAGTTGCGTCCGGTAAGACTGAGAGCTGACCCCAGCATAACTTAGGTAGGCAGTAAAGGCGAGGTAGATGATAATTTTAAGAAATCACAAGAAAGTAGAACCTACGTCGTTTCTACTAAAGACGGATAGGTAATGACAATGTATCTAAAACTGAGATCAAATATTTAACTCGAAACTATTCAGGTCACAAGATTAGGTTATATTATGACCTTTGTGTCAAGACAATGGCCCATTACATCGAATATGGTTTTACGAAAATGAAAGATAGGATCGAATCGCGTGACTCTGTCGCATCTTGACTCATACGTGAGAGATACTCATAATATTACTTCTGCCTGTCGGTGTACTATGGGTCGGTTATAACACCTAGTAACCCCTGGCCCCACAAGATAGCCCCTCGGCGTATTAATTGTCGTACTGTGCGGCTTTTACTTAATTTAACACATTCGCCTAATGGTATCACAAGAACTTCGTGCCTTTTGTTTCGGACATACAGAGGTCAGAATTAAGTGGTCATATATAGATTATTTACTAAGCCGGCTCTAAGTTGAGCTCAGAGTTCATGCTGGGTGAACTTTTGACCAACTGGGCTAAGGTGCGAATGTTACACTTGTAATATTTGTGTTGTTGTTTTGTTTTTATTCTTCTATTTTGAATTTGGTTTTTAAGGAAACATAACACACGAATTAAAAAAGCTGAAGACTTTTTCTCTCTATTTGCTTGAACGCGCTAATGTGTACCAATGTGTAGGCTATCGCCCTGACGGACATAGTTCTCACGGGAAGCGGGTGAATCAGCTAGCAGAAATTAGTAGGTATATAATAACAAAATGGTTTATTCAGATATTAGAACACAAACCAATAACATCAGGGGAAAAGTGAGGTAATCCTGTAAAACAATTGAAAATCAAAGTAGAACAAACAAATGAAGTCCTTCAATTTAAAAAAAAGGAAAGCAGTTTATTACTTGAAGCGACTTTAACTAGTAAAATCGAATATCATTACGTTGTTTGTAATTATACGCTTACCTATTACATAATTATTTAATTCTTCATTGTTGTTCTATTCAGGAATTCAGTAAACGATGAGAAATTATTCCAGTTACAGCTGTGAATGTATTCAATAGTTGATAAGTAAATGGAATAATAAAAGTGGTTAAGGTGCGGAAAAGATCGAAGCAATTTGATTACTATTAGGCAAAGCATAGTCATATGGTAATATAATGAATGCTGTGGGTCAAGAGGCCAAGGTGAAGGCTAAACCATTTCAAATACTCGATGATTACCGAAGTTTGACTGAACAAGATTTTCAAAGTCTTCTAGGTTTCTTTTTTCAAAAATAGGATGCGTGGTGTCAGATTGCTGGTGTAGGATAGAGCTATGAGAGTGAAGTGAAGAGTAAGGGAGTGCTGTGACCTGTGTCTGTACAAATGCTTGTGCACTATACATAATATGTCCCGCAAGCTGGCTGATCTGATCTCTGGGCACACGACCGGAGATAGATCAGCTGGCTTAGCATGGCGATTCTATATCTATTATGTCAAGAAAAGACAAAGCTCTTTCTTCAATGTCAGCATGTCTTCTGCCCGAGCATGGCACGACCTGTCAACTCGCATATAATCACATGTAAACTTATATCGATCGAAGAAAAGAAAAATGTCTTCAAAAAATGTCAAAGGAAATCTTACGTTAATCTGTCACTTTTCTGTCATTATGTCCATTCCCGGACAGTAAACAAAACTTGCTTCTACGGTTTGCCATGCTAAGCCTGCTGGTGCAGGATCGACATTTACGGCTTGGTGTGCCATCACCAACTTCCTCCGACTCTATGATGTTTTTGTGAATGTTTATTAACCGACAAGGACGGGTATCGAACCCGAGACCTCGTGCATGGAAATCACGATATGCAAAAAAATAGTTGTGCTTACGTCGTCCCAAATTACATGTGCGGACAATCATTTGAATTTTGGTGGTCTTTGTTTGTTGCAAAAAAAAGGTCACAAGACGCGTAAATTACAAAAATATAAATGCCACAAGGCTACCAAACTTTTTTGAGGTCTCTCTCTGCAGCCGCAGCAGAAAAGGTGGGATGGTGCACGAATATTAAAGGTTGAGTCCCACACCGTACAGTCGAAACTATAAAAAAATCCCAATTAACTTTAAACAAAGTTGAAAATCTATTAAGGAAATTCGTAAGATTGTAGTAGCTTGATGTGCTGGCGTCTGTACCTGAGGTCTGGTTTCTTACTAGTTTACCACTTAGCCTAAATTGTTACAGGTTCCACAAAATACGCTAGTTTTGGGATTATGCTGTTTAACATAACCATAAAAGAAACTTAGAACATTATGTAATGTAAACTACTTCCGAAAGTATCGAAATCGTATCAAATCGGATAAGTATATTTTTATTGTGTTCCTAGTTGACGAGTTAAGGTGTTTGACGTCTGGGGCTATGGGCCTGCCGTGGCTATGGGTTTTTCGAGGTAGGACCTTCAGAAGGAACAAAAGTGGGTTTTAGTCAGTAAAGATCTAACAACACTACTGAGTTAGAAGGTAACTGCCATCGCAGCGGGAGGGGATCACTTGGTGATTTCCCAGTGGTAAAAAAGGTGTTTGACGGCTGCCCTGCTAATTCAACATAAAAATAATGACAACTTACGTGTGTCCGAGGGTAACGCACCATCGCACGATTCCGCAAAATTGCTCCCATGACAGATGACATCTGCAACAAAAAGCTAATTAATGCCTGTTCTCTTAAAATTGTTCAGGGTGACTTGCTCTGGTGTTAGTAATGGGAATCTCTCTGATATGAGTTCATTGTGAAGCATAGTGAGTTAGTGACAAGCTGGTTGACATGCATGGTTCCGCGTTATGTCAAATTTCAAAGCATGACATGTGCATGTATGTGCTAATAGCTAGTGGTTTAATTCATGTCACTTCTCACAGCAAAACCATAATAGCTTCCTTCATTAAGAAAAAGGATGATTTTGTATAGTTCTTGTTTCTTACCGTTTGAAATCTTACCTGGATATACTCGTAGTTCTTCAAGATGCTTGACTGGAGCTGACTGGACAGACACATAATCACAAACATTTAAGGAGATGGGGAATACATTGGACATTACTTGGCAACATTCGTAACGGGGAGGGACCAAAATAAACACATTTAAAACAAAGTCTGTTAAGACCCGTTTGCAAATGGCTCAACAAGCAAGCACGTATGCAAAATAAAAACATAATAAAACATTGCCGACATTTAGCACGTCATATTTTGGACTATATAATATATATTTCAATAAATTTTATATTTATATTGTGTACTTTCAAAATTACATAGCGTATATATAAATTAGCTAATAAAAAAATATTGCAACAAATATGAAAATAATTGGAGAGCACTGTGTGCTTTCGTAGAAAAGTAATTCAACTATAAACAAAAATTATAAGTTATTTTATATTTATCAGATTTTTTCAGCAAACAATTTTCAATTTCTTTTATTTTAAAAATATTTTTCGTTCTGCAGAAACGTAAAAAAGTCCAATTCAAAACTATTACGCAGGGTGCGCGATGACAGCACCAATTATGGTGGTTATAATGACAGCGGCCGATAAATTTATCAATTCTCGCATTACATAAACATAATGCAGACGAACAATTTAAGGATTCCTTTTTTAAAATAATAAATTTTAAATTATACACCTGATGTATTTCTGTTGCTGTTGTAACAACTTATACTGAAAACTAGAATAAAACAAATAATTAAAGGACTCCCGTACAACAATTTTGATTTCATTGCTCATTTTGATAAATGGAACACATGGATGCAATATTATTTATACCTTTGAAAATTAATAACTGAGCAAATCTTTTTATTCAGGCTACTTGTCCACCCACATGGGCCGCACCGGCCTTTATGTGCCCAGTAATTTCTTATCTCTACACTTGTCAATTGTACCAGGTGCCATGCTTGACTGAGGCTTTAGACGCTCGGAAAATTAACTGCCTGAATTCTGATCCACCTGACAACCCGTCCTACCACAAACAATAGGATGAGCCGCTTTGCAGAGTATTACGGAAAAGTTTAATTGACACGTCAATTACTTCTGCAGAGTGGGCGCGCCTTCTGACTGCGAGCGAATGCGAGACGGGCTTATGGCTTCTGGGACTTCCGTTGTCAAACATGGGTACCATTCTAGATGACAATACTTTTTGTCTAGCTGTTAACCTGCGTTTAGATGCTCCGTGCTGCTCTACTTTTCGCTGCCACTGTGGCTAAACTGTTAGCAGCCTTGGACACCACGGCTTGTTGCGCAACCACAGTGCGGGCTGCTTTGCACGGCATGCAAAGAGGTCTTTAGTATTAAACGCAACCTGTATTGAATCATCCAACCTTCATAGCTCAGGTCAACCTTCTAGTTCCGTTACAGCGGTGACTTCATAAGAAGAAAATAGTTATAGCCGTCTGCGATTTTGGCTTAGGACTATTGACACTTCAATTAACACAAAAGCTTGATTTAATTTTTTCAAAATAAAGTATTCCCGTCATACGCGGCAATGTTGCCAGTCTCTTGGGTACGCTTTCGCAATGGAGTTTGAACCAGTACCGGTTATTATTGCTGGTCAAATAGGCTTTTACTATTTAGGTTTTCTTGTGGTTTCAAATAAAGCGGTATTTCAAAATTATATTAATTATAGTTCAAAATTAATAGACGCACAGTTATGAAGAAATTATTGACATTAATTTTGACTATTTCTGGCTATTTATTTATTTATTTTCTGGCTATCACTGCACTCCATATTTCATTTCATTCCACGTGCTCCGCACCCAGCCAATAGTTCGCCGACGCTGACAGCTTCGAACGACCACTCTCTTTGACCAACTCTAGAAATGCAGTTGTATACTTCAAATCTACTTCAGTTCACGTCAACTGTGTTTCAGCCAGCGTTGGGCTAACCACACGACGTTCAAATTAGTTGCAACGTAATTATGCATGTGTACTGTATTGGCTTGGAGAAGATATGCACGGCGCTTACACCGCTAGTTGGAGCTCAGCCAAGGATATTAATTATTATATTATTTTGTGACAATAATTACGTACTACGACCATTTTAATTGTGAAAGTAGGTGGCTTTCTATTTTGTTCTGCTCGTTTCGATTTTTAAATGAACGGATTGAGCTGATAAAAGGTTATAAGGTAACGTAATCGAGAACAATAATTTTAATTAATAACGATGAATCAGGCGCAGGATCGACAGTAGCATGCTCTCCAATACACGGGTGTATCAAACACCAACTTCCAGACTCCGGGCTGCTTTTATGAAAGTCTCTTAAAACCCAAAAAGAAATTTCGGCCTAACCCGGGTATCGAACCCGAGACTTAGTGAACGCTTCATGCGACCACTAGACCATACACGAGGTAGTAGTAATAATCGAAGATAAACTTTCAAATAGTTTTGCATGTGTAGTGGCTATGGCTGACCGTGCGTGGGTACGGTCGCATTTCAATTATTCAAATAAATGTTCAACAGAATTCATGAGTGTATTCAACCGCTCGACATGTGGTCGTATTATTACTTTTAATTGTGGCGTTCACAAAGTTCAATCAAATCAATACCATCCGTAATATTCATATAATATTGTAAAATGTTAAAGTTTGTCAATTGCTAATTTGTTAGTCTGTGAGGTGGTTGTACGTGGTTATTCCTGGATCTACAACATTATAATAAAAAAAGTCAAATAATTAATTAGTCACAAAATAAAGTCATAAGGAAAAAAATATTTTCAAAATATTAGAGATCTTCACAAAACTATGAATAATAATGGAACCGAGGTCTCAGAAAATGTCCTTATGAATAACTTGTACCTAAGTATTAATCTTCATACAAATAAGTACCTATTAAATATCCAATGTAGTTTAAGTAGCACTAGACTATTATTTGAATTATTCGATTTGTTCCTTTCATCAATCAATTAAAAACAAACGTCTTAAAATAAACACTATGCAATGTAATAGGTAATTGACCATTTTGTTATTTTTGTGTGTTTCTAATTATTTCCAATCGGCCCTTATGCCTTACTCTCATTTTTATTAACAACAGTATACTAATACAATCTCCTCCCCTTAACAACTTAGGTTTACCACTATTTTTGGCTCTAGGCTGCTTTACAGTTCCGGCCTGAATCGGATAGCAAACTCGGCACAACAGCAGCTGCCAACAAGGCCGGTTAAAATTATACAAAAAAGTTTGAAACCAAACTAGAAATCCTGTTAGCGCTCAGCGAAAACCGGAGCGAGTAGGAGCTACCTGGTTTTTCAATAAAATCAAGCATGGCTCCGATTTACACGGCGATTTGGTTTGACGACTGAATTTATCGCGTGTCTGCACCACAATCAGGGCGGTTTCAACGGCCTTTCCATACTCGATTTGATTTGATTCGGTCTTTTCGCACGCTCGGACCAATAAATTCAAACAATCGCAACGCAATTCAAACGTATTCCATATTTATTTATGACCCTAACATTTAAAGTCCTATGTATTTGTTTACATGAACAAAAGTAAAGACTACAATTTAAAACATTAAAAGTTATCAATTTTGATGGAGTATTATTACGCAAATAACGCTTTTAAAACATATCGTGGATCAACAAATGGGTATCGCTGTAAGTCGATTTGTAATACCAGTTCACTGAACTTTACATTGTTACAACTGCGACCAGTATCAATATTAGGTAGTTGTTTAGGATGTTGAACTAAAAATAAAATACATACATAATATCAAATTCATGGCGATGTTTTTTTTTAAATTTCCTAGAAGAGCATTTCTCTCACGTACCCAAGTATAATCACGTCAGCTTGTGTATCTGCAAACATTTCTCAGCCGCAAACTACACACTATAAACTAGCTTACGTGTGTCCTCAGTCTACAGTAAAATAAAAAGTTCAATCAGAATTGTGTGAAAAGCAGTAAAACATCTTCACATTTATCGAAAACCTTTGATTTTAGCCTTCCTCGATTTCACGATATCCGTTAAACTGAATGCTGGCGAGTTTAGGAGTGCAGCTGACAGCCTTAGCTGCAATATAAAGGACTACGTTTAACTAACCCGTTTAAGCATATCAATATAATTCATTTGCGGAACTTATATTTTTTACAGTTATAACAGGAATATTTATTATAAACAATAAGATATTTTCCTTCCAATTTCGTTGACAAACACTTTCATATTTATCAATTGCATTCAAATATTCTAAATGGACATAACACCATGAACAAATAAAATGTTGCCTTAGAATTCATAATAAATTATTTCACTCTGAACTAGCAGCTTCCCTCGGTTTTGCCACACGTCCCGGAGGAACTAATCCACGCGCCGGAATAAAAAGTATATTCCGTCACCATCCCTGAGGTCGCATCTATCTCTATAAATTATAAAAAAAACGAACAAACTCCCATTCGGATTCATAATATCATTGGGTCTGTAAATCAATAAATGGTAATAATAATTAATACAGCTTCGATTGACTTATTAGGTAAATTCGTTTTATACATTAAAATACTATTAAAATACATATATGAATGGCAAATGTAATTTCTTCGATGATCTGTAGAACATTAGGTACCTCAACTAAAGAGCATTGTTTGATAATCTATTAATATTTATAAATAAGGCAAAAATCAAATCGCTAGCCGAGTAAATATAAATAAATGCATAAAGTAGCATTTATAAGACAACCAGGATAATTATTTAATAATATAAATATAAAAAAAAAACATACTGTTTTTTTTGTTCATCATAATAAACAAGCCGGGTGAAAACTTGTATTTTCTGTATAGCGTTTAAGTGTTTGAGTTGTTAAAGTTTTACGTAATAAGAGTATAGTTGAAGCCGTTTGGTTTATGTCCTGGTTTTCGACACGCCAGCACACTTCCTAGTTTATTATACCGAGTTATAGCTCAAGTTTCAGTTCTTCGGTGCAGTATTTTCAGTGGGTAATACAAAACGTGTTGTGGTCTAGTGGTTAAGGCTGCATCTTAACTCCTAGTATGCGGGCGCGCACCTTCATTTCTTATTTTTATTTTCATGTGACAACTCAAACTCGCTTATATATAAGATATGTATATACCAATGTAACCGAACTGTATATTTAATGACACTTAGATCAGAGGGTCGTCGTTTTTGTATTATATCAAGAAAAAAACATATTGTAAAAAAATCACAAATATCGGACCGAAATAAATTAAAATGTATTTGAATTGTGAAACATAAAAGTACTAAATTAGACTTTAGTTACAAATAATCATAGACTTTAGATGTCCTGAGAAATTACTTAAATCAAAACAAATATCATTAAAAATAACGTGTCATGCACTTTAAGACCTCCTAGTAGACTAATTCTGAGTTCTGGACTTCGTTCGAGTGTCTAAAACTCTTTCAAATTGTGTTAATAAAATAAATCAACTTTTTCTGTTTCATTTGAGATTTTTATCCGCACAGCGTAATTATGATAGTTTGATTTTTGTAGAAAAATCATTAGCATTGCAGTGTTATAATTAAATAAATCTACTACTTACCCGCCTCCAGCCACTAATATCATCTGCATCTTTGATGTTTCCCTTCCAAAGGGTGCGCAGAGACAATGTCATTGCTCAGGTCATTGTCCTTGAATTCTAATTACACTGATGATCACATACTTTTATTATTATAACACATAACTTTAACATCCTTATTTTATTTTATTGATACACATTTTCACAATTTCTCCATTTATTTTATCGGTTTAAATACTCACAATAAAATGCATTATTTTATTGTTTCCAATTCACTTTTTTTTAACACTCTCACATTTATTTGATGCCTCGGGGTTTAGAAATATTTGATTTTTATATTTGTAATAGATCTGGTCGAATTATGGATGGATTATACACATTAAGCTAATAATAAAAACATTTGAAAATAGAGAAAAAGAAAAAAAAACCTTTTTTTATTTTTATAAATTTACAAGAATATAGCAATAATCGGTTAAGATTGGAATAAATAATTCTAATTTTCCTTATTTTATTATCTTATTGTCATCTGTGTATGTCTTAAGTTTTCTCTAAATATTTATTTTTTGACACTAAAATGAATTTCTGCGGATATTTTCTTGTGCGAATGACTCGTTTGCTGGTGTGCTTTTTAACAACAACTCTCATTTGGTTTAGATTCAGAAACGTAAAGTTCTTATAGGTGCTTGCTTAGCTTTCAGAAAATGTTCGAGTTATATGGGTACGGTTTAGCACTCTAAAATAAGAGAATTTATAAATATACAGTAAATGAACTTCGCCCGTACCTCTGCTAGTTTCTAAAAAGTTTTTACGATATGAAAATATCCGTTTAGTTTTCGCATCATTATACAAGATACACAAACCTTCATCAAAAATGCTTAAAAACGAGGGTTTAACTGAAGTTTAATCAATCTATTACTCCCCGCAGATTCATTAACCTTGTGAGATCTTTACAAATGCACTCTAAATAAAAAAAAATAAAGCGCACAAATCTACATTCTCTATGACCTAACGCAAGGAGAAACCCAAGCTACAGCTCACGTCAGTTACATAAATTTCTAATGTGAACTTGACCTTAGCAATTAACTTATCGAGCCATTGACCAGTAGCCCTTAAAAATACTCTACAATTCCATAAATTCATTTTCCATTGCCTCCATGACCACACGGGCATTAAAAGTTACGTCTATTAATTTTGCGTGACCATAAATTAAGACTAAATACAGTTGGTATAGAGTATACTCCATTTGTATAATTAAAACTGCCTGTCATTGCCGCGGGTGTCACGAAGTCTGATATCAATCATGATGATGAGGCATGGTTTATCTTTTTCTGTAAGGTATGTACATATGTATGTATCATAGTGTTTTGATTGTGTATGAATCTATTTTAAGTAGTAAAGGCTTTCTTACCTAATGTATTTAGAAAAACAATTTAATCTACATTTTAATGCTCAAATACGGAACTAAAATTATTTTATAACGTCTTAAAGTAATAAAAAGTTTGTCTATCGTGATTGATGTGAAACTTTGAAGGATGCCTGCAGTATAAACGTTTACACGAAGATTGCAAAAAGTACATAATAGCGTTCATTGGAGGAAGGATGCCTGATATAGTCCAAGACAGAAGTCATACCGTTTGCTATCACGGCTCATTTACCAGTGTTTTTTCACCAGAGCCTTAATAGATATTGCCTTAAAAACTAGGACAGTTAAAAGGATACGTTTTGAAACAAAATTGAATTATTATTGTTTCGTGTGTGACAAAGTAACAATGGGTTGCTACCACCTTATTATTAAACCACACTGCCTTTTGGAATTAGGCAATCTGGCAGCCGAGTTAGAGTAGTTTTACGAAAAGTAAGGTATCATTAGTAAGGTAGACTTGTCTAGGTTGTTTAAGATATTTAAAAAAATGTCATATCATAAGTAAATGGTGCAGGTGGTAATATCAGCTCATCTAAATTACCAAAGCTTGATTTTGAGACCGATCCTCAACTTTTAACCCTGTGGCCCAGAAATCCCCGTCTATTGAGTTTGCTTTTCAGCAATGACGTACTCTGACGGATTGACTCGAACTGTAGGTACATAAATATCCTAGATAGTAGAGTTTGCAAACGTCACACACATGCTGTACGGAATCGTAACGATCCTTGATTGTAATGCAATTTGCATGTAAGGTGGGTCTCACACTAGCTCGCCACGCTCAGATGCGCGGTTCTACGCCTCTCTAGATACGCGCGTAAGCGCCTCGCAATGCCATATTTTCAAAACTTATTTTTATGTAGGGATTTCTTTGCGATTTTTCTGAGGTTATGGTTATTGTTCAAAACAGTAAATCTACTGCGTGATAGTATGATATGCGTTTAACTCTATATCGGAAGGTGATCTTCGTTTACAGTGCGTAAGATCCAGACAGTTTTTTTTTTATTCTATTCACATGATATCAAAATAGTTGTTATGTTAAAGTCTTTTTCAGTCTTCTTAGGAGCGGCATTAATTAATATTTTAAAAATTATATTCACAATCCAATCTTATCTTTCCAAATAATAATATCATTTGCCTAGCTTTTGCCAAACTATGTTGACTTCTAACGTAACCGGATGCAGCTGAGTACTTTTGTTTTATATGGATCAACTGCCTTTCTGACTGCTTCGACCCAGTTACCTGGGCAAGCCACTACCTCCCTGGTAAGACTGGTAGTCTTTATGGCCTCGACTACATGTAACGATTTCCAAAGATGTTAAAATGACAGTCGGGACACTGTCACGCGCCGACAAATTTAATAAGAACAAAATGTGGTGAGTGTTACTTTCCCTGTTAATTTACTTTAAAACACAGAAGCATTTACATTCAGTAAAGAACTACAAAAATAAATACGAAATCGCAATAACAGTAAAGAAAGGAGCCTCACTAAATTCAAAAGGGTTGAAACAGTTACCGTAATGATGTTTGCTTAGCAAAACGGCTGTAAACATAAACGTTGCTATAAATAGGGATGTAATGAATATTTTTCCATGTAGTTATCGATGTCGATAATTTCCTACTATATTATTTATCGCGACTCAAACGTCGTATGCAGCCATCAATAACAAGTGGAGTTTACATTCAAAAGGAGTATAAACTTTTTGGTTATGCTGGCTTTTCATTGTTTGGTAGGTGATTATCTTGGGAGTGTTGACTGCTGTTGACTACCATGACTCTGGAACTGAGGATCTTGGGTCCGATTCGCGTTACGGTTAGTCTTTGTGTGATGAGCAGGATTAGTGGCTCTGGGTTTCATAATATGTATTTACATATACAGGTATACATGTAAGTGTATATGTAGTTTTTCAAATGTGGTTGAATCCCATAACACAAGCTAATCAATATTATATTCTACCTTGGGCTAACCAACGTTGAGTGAAAGGTGTCCCAATATTATTTATTTATTCAAATCGATTGAAGATGGCGGCCGCCACTAAATAACTAATTACATATTTTTTCACTTCCACATGCGTATCTAAAATAGGGCTCGCCTAGTAGAACATTAGGTTAAAAAATAAATCATTAATTAAGTTACGTTAAGTTAAAGATTTATGTTCTGTAAGGTGGAAAGGCAGAATGTGCGAAATATCCTTGGAATGCTTTCTTATTATTATCTAGACCTTCATAATTATGTGCATTTCTATATTCCGTTGTAGAATGTTTTCAGTAATTATAATTGTTCTTAAACATTCTAGAATCTTACTTGACAAATGGATTGACATTGAAGAACGTGACGTTGTGATTGATGTTTAAAATTTGAAATTTAATTTATTATTGCAGTGAAGTGTTTCCAAATAAAATCGTTTTGATGCTTTCGCATGAAATAATAACAATTGATAATAATATAAATATTACTACCTATAAAACAGGTTCATAAATTTTTATACACAGAAACGATTAATTCGAACGAAAACAATAACAAAATCAAAATTCCATTAAAAAAATATAGCTATTAGTTTTCAATCGAATTCGAATGATATTCATTTTTATGCATTCCAATAGATGAAAGCTTAATCTATTTTTACATAATATGTTAGCGCATAAGTGTGCTTTCAAAAGAACGTTTATTTTTTTAACATCAATATTGTTCCAAATTGGAATATCACAGAGAATTTATCACAATATTGTTTAATTATTTTGTATGTGGAATACCAAATTTATTGCTTCTATGTTCGTTTTTAGTAACTATTTTAATACCAATGTCTATATCATCATATTAAAATAGAGTAAAGTACTACTTCAACATTGGGCATTCATTGATAATAATAATATTCAAATGAAAATCCATCTCTAGTAGTTTGAATTTGTTAGATTTATACAGCAGTTTTATTTTAACCCAATCATAAAAAAGATGGACCCTAAACCGCTGTTATAAAAATCACGTTGAACGATGTGCGTAGACAACCCGAGTAGCGAGACTCGACGGCGCCATACTGTCCAGACTGACTGACGCTGCCCCATCTCCGCGTGAAACCAACAACCCAGCATATCAATCACGACAATGATTTAATGTGTTTCAGATAATTACAAAACTATTTGCATACATGATTGTTATAGCTGGAGGAAATATAATGCAATCACAAACGACCATACATCTTGGTTTAAATTCTGTTGCTTACTAAGGGACAGAAACGGCGAAAAACTGAAAATATCATGGTCCAATGTTTGTCTTGCCAATTTTATTGTCATACCTATTTGTATCTAAAATAAATTATGGCTAACTGTTCTGGTTTGTGCATTTAAATTAAGGCCTGCCGTCAAACCGCATATCACCAAGCAAGCGCAACCCCTTTCCCCTCCACAATGGGCGCAATTCTGATTGTTTAATACACGATATGAATATAAGAATGACAAATTACCAAATCTATGGCTTTTCACTAAGATTTCTATGGTATTTGAACTCCAACTTATCCCAGCAGTTTTCTTCATAACGCTTATTACATGACGCAAATACATACATAAGTATGCTATACTCCCCATGTCCACATAATGCCGACAAAGCCGTTTTATGTTGAGGCAATATCCTCGTATTTATGAATATACTTTATTTGTTTGATAGTGGATATGAAGCCAATATTGCCAGCAGTATTTGATACTATTTACATTTGTATGTAAGAGTCCGAGACTTTCGCTTTATTACCATACAGAGACACATAAATTGGCTAGCGTTTTCCGTAGCCATGATGCCACGGTGCCTATACCCATAGGTATCCGTCACTCAAGTCCAATTAATATTTAATTCTGTCGAAACAGAGCTTGCTTGAATCAGGCCATAGACAGAGCATTATAATTATATAGAGATATTAGTATCGAGAATTGATTGTAGAACCTCGTGACTAAGGAACAACCGCACGGATCTATCGATCTTAAGGTTAAGCAACGTCGTCGTTCCGTATATGGGTGTCCACCTTGTCCCGATGATATCTCCGTGTTTCGGAAGGCACGGTACGGCATTTCGACAACTTTGTTTAAAGTTGCTCCATATAAAATACTGGAACTCGGCTGCAACCAGTTAAGTCTGGAAGCTGACACTAACACAGTTGGGAAAAGACAAACTATTTAATTATACAGAATTTGTTGCTCATTTTGTGATCATAACCTAAACTGAAAAGAAAATAATTAAATTTCAACTGTCAGCACTTAAAATGTTGTAAAATAATGAATTGTCACTTTGCTGTATACGAACAATATATTCGAAAGACAATATCACATCGTTAAGAGAAATGTTTATCCGTTGTGTGAAGTAGTTTTCAGATTAGTGTGAAACCGTATGAAACACCTAGCTAGTCTAGCCACACTATAAAGCGTCGTTCACCGTCATTATAAATAAAGACGCTTTCCACCTGTCCGTTTGTAGGGACATGTATAAGTTCTCTAAAACTAAACATTTGACAACATCCAGTGCACGTTTTTTTAACCAATGTTATTTTGTAATTGAACACATTTTTCGCGCTTAAATTGTAAATGGAGGCTGAACCTAATGAACTCAAAGAATATATAATGTACATTATGTACACCCTAAAAAACGTTAAGGTCGGACAGCTACTCTACTATAACTCAGAAATGAGTTGGAATACAACACGGTGCAACAGCGAGTGAAGTAAGCAGCCCTACGTAAAACACTCGTACCGTCACTTGGCGTCGCATAGCATCGTCACATCTGTAATTAGCGTAGAACTGCGGGTAAAACTGTTGCAAAAGCTTTTAGCAAAAACAAGGCGGGTTTGAGCGAACAGTCATATTTCTAGAAATTGCAGACTTGAGCTGCGTTTTTTGAACTGCGAACACTGAATACGCATTGCAATTATCGTTGCGATGCAAGAGTCGAGTTTGCGAAGGGTGTTAATGGCAGAGCTGTGTCCATGAGCCATCAGTGGAGACAAGGCCAATGCGAGAGACAAAACCTACAGCCATGCGTGGTCTTAAATCATATCTGTATAAAACCAAGAAAACGATGGAAGGATTGCGTAGGTACAATATGATATGGCTCGGGGTGTGAACTGAAATGACGGCTTATAGCGACATTTAGAAACCATACACAGCCGACCCCTAATAAATTGGGATAAAGGTGGGATAACAATGAATTTGAACAACTGTAGATAAGATAGGTATTTCCTATTTTACCAGTATATGATTACCTTTACGTAGATACTATGTATTGTCACCTACATTCCCGAGGTTTTCAAAACACAGTGTAACGTGAAAGGTTAGTTGGAACTGAGAAAATCCTATTCCAATGTTGAATGTGAATTAAACAGAGAAACTCTCGCAACAGACTAACAAAATGTATTTAGAGGTAAATGGCGTCGAGCTTGCATAAACAAGTTTTGGATTTAATTCTTCGGGAGGGATTACAAAAGCGAAAAAAGAAGATTTTTTAGTTATCTCTCTCTTTTTAGAGTTATATGACACTATCATTTTAAGAATTGGTTTTCTGTCCCTAACAACGCAGAAAAAACACGCAACTGAGAACTAGTTGATATGTAAAACAAAACACTGTATCATTTTTAATATTTTCTGAATAGCTGTAAGAACTGACACTAACGACGTAAAAACCGATCAAGTGCTATGGACTTGCCCGTCGACAGCACCTAAACTTATTAGCAGCATGAGCGCAACTTTCGAGCCACATTTTAATGAAATTACAAACCTTTCCCGACAGTGTTTTATTTAGCAGGAGCCTCCAATTTGAGAGAACCTCGGATTTTTGTTGTTGGTGGACGGAATTTAAAAAGGAGTATTAATGTAAGGGCATATTGAGTAAGTTTACCTAACAAAAATCTGAGTTATTGATTTTGAAAAAGAAAACCATATAGATGTATGTTAGTTACTCCTTCACGCTCAAATAACACGACAGGACACAAGATTATATTATATCTTATAATAAAATAAAAAGAAAAACTACAAAGTTACTTGTATTTTCCTGAAAGTGAATAAAAACTTTGTTTATGATAGCCCATACTAATTTCCATACACTTACGGAGCCTACAAAAATAATAAACTGTTTACCATACCACCGTGTAGCTGGAAAATATATAATAAAAATTGATATTTGCCAAGTTTCAGGCGGCATCCTCGGGTAGGGGCCGGTGCCTTGTACCAAATCGTTTCGCCGTCGGGAAACAATAAAATACTTTCTGTGTACATTCGTGAGTAGTGAGTAATAAGGCGAATGTCTTAATTTCCGATGGGCAGTTCTTTAAAAGTTACAACCGAACTGATTTGTATATTATGCATGCATTTCGCTTTTGAGAATACCTGAGTATTTTTTTTAAACCATAGTAAAATCATGAAAATATTTTCTTATTTTTATCAAAGATAGATTATGATTTTGTCTGCATTAAAAAGATGTAGTTTTTCACCGGATACATCATTCACTTGGTTACATTAATAGTGTCAAACTATTCCCCAGTTATTAATCTCAATACTCAATATCATTTTAATCTATTCCCTACCTAGCTACATTTTAAGGTATTTTAAAACACTGTGTGATTCTTTCACGGGGTTGGATTGAAGACGGAGATATAATCTGGCATTTTATTTTAGTTTAACCGTAGTTAAACTGACATTTATTAGACAGTCGTAAAGTTATTTTTATTCCAGCCAGTAAAGTCACGCTCAATTCAAACATTGACGATAGAAAAGCATATGCCTTATAAAAAATAATAGTATATTTTTTTAATTATTGCAAAAGTTTTAAATGATTTATTTATTTTTGGAACTGTATCAATAGGTAAATGAATTTTAGGCGAATGGACGAATAGTTAATAAGATGGTATTTTTGTTTGTCACGGTTTGTTGGAAAAACAAATACTGATAGGTACGTCTGGCTCATCTCCAAAGTAGGATGGGGGGGCAGTTTGGTTTGATTTTATCTTTCCTTTGCTAATAAGATACGTCATGCTGGGATTAAGTTTTTCAAATTTAGTGTTATTTCGTGGCTCACTTTCTGCACTGAATTTCTTTTTAGAATATTTTTGATACAAATCTCATAAACCTATTTGAATTGAATTGTCAAAGAATGAAAAGTCTAAATTCAACGAGTTCTCAACCACTACTAAAAAGAATATGTTTTTCTTCCTCTCTCAATTCGAATCATTAAAATGGAAAACGTGGAAGTGTTCAAGGTCAAAGGCGAATATTTTCATTGATACCTAGAACGGAGCGTTCCCGCGTATGGAATTAGCTTTTAAATGCAATGTCAAGCTCATGCTGTACTGACTATCCAAAGACGTGAGACAAAAACACGTCAACAGAGATGGCTGACAATAGTATGTCTGTATTTTTTATCTTCAAATCAGAAGACGTTTGCCCATCCCAACGGTTGCCAAGCATCAAGGCGTGTGATCGATTCTCACTTCAAGTAAACATATTTTCTTTCGTTTCTTACTATTGACTTTCTGAGAATGTTCATATATAGTTTTCATATGAAATGAAATGTACATTTCATAATGGCTTATTAATGATTTTATTTCTAAAATTTCAACAGTATTTCAATCAGTTATGATGTAAGCGGTTTGGCCCTGGTTTTTGAGTTATTAATTCATTCCACCCATTTTTATATAGGGTCGGTTACAAATCAGTTTTAATAAGTAGGAAATAAGCTACAAACTAGACAAAGGAGATAAGCTTTAAAAAAGAACAGAGAAATACAACATATGTAAATTTAAAAAACAATCTGATGTTTTCGAGATCCAGGCTAGAGAACAAAAGAAATGCCATATGGGTTTCCGAGCGGTAGTGATTATCATACGTCATGTCTCATCATCTGTGGTAGATATTCTGAAACTTAAACCACTTTTACGATATAGACATCTATTAAAGGCGGACTTTTTATAACGCTTACCCTACTACCCTTGCTCATAACGAGGTTCATAACAACCCAATTTAATGAACCAATAGCTTACAAAGACGCTAACAGAAAGCTCGGAAACCCGGGCTAATGTAATTAGTTCCAAAGTCATAATAGCACAAATACCCGTAACCTTGTGGCATAAGTACCTAAAACAATAAGATTTTTAAGATTTAAGAAGTGACTACTTGTAATACCTTTTTTATTCGTGGGAAATCATCAAATGAACCTCCCCCACTATGTTCCTTCTGGAGGTCCCTGTATGCCAGGGCCACGGTAAACAAACTTACGAACAACCAGCAGCACCGAGAACCTGCAAAGTTGACCTTCATATTAAATCAAACTATAGTAAAGAAGAAGACGCTGATATATACATATGTATGTACCTCACATAGTCCCTCCACCCTGCAGTTTATTCTTTACCGACCTAATATCCTAACCTAGATTTATAATGTGCATCAAAAATAGACATCAAACTTTCGAAACACTTCACAGAAACTCTAATATCATTTGGGAGCAAATCGCCAAATAAATTACAGTTCACGCAATCCGGTACAATGTTATAGATTAATTTTACTAGCTGCTGAAATGTTACAAGCGCATTCAGAATAGGATTTGGCTCAATATATTTCATATGCGACTGCATTAAACTACAATTTTGCGAGTTACGTAACTAGGTAACGTGGTAGATATTACATGGGCATGTAAGTAGTATAAAACCATTTCAACGTAGGGTATTGGGGGCTTCATGCGGGCTAACTGTTACGCGGTTAACCGAGCTTACAATCCTTTAGTGACAAATATTTTGTAATTTAGCTTTTTGATGATACTAGATTGCTACGGATGACTTGAGAAGTACCATATACGTCAGTCACATACTACCTTGCATAATGTACAGACACCAGCACATCAAGCTACCAACAACTTTCAAATTTTCCCAATCAACTTTAAACCATATGCTTCAGCGATCAAGTTGAAAATCTATTAAGGAAATTTATCAAAAATTGTTTTGACTTGATGGAATGTCATCTGTACTCAAATATGATGCATGTAGTTTTTAAGCTTGTAGCCATAGTAAGTCAGTTTGTCAAATATAAGACAAAGCATTAACAAAAATATCCAAAAACACTTTTGTATACCTGCTTCAAAAGATTCATATGTAGTTTGGAGCAACACCTATTTTGTTTCGTACGAGCGTAGCTCTTGAGTTCTTAAGGCGTAATCTTGAGGTATCTTCAAGCAAGTAAGGAGGAAATGCGCTGCGTCGGACCACTTTAGATTTTTCTAGAACCATCTGTTATAAGGTTGCTCGGAAATAAAGTTTGTAGAAAACATGCAAGTCAAAGTTAATATTTATGTTTAATAATGGCTTCCTTTGGCTATTAGGCAGCCCTTTGCCAGTGATATAGTTTATTCAGTTTACTCTAAGATGTTACCGTGTATCAAGAAATTTATTTATATTTAAAGTGAAGCTCTAAAGTATTAATATCAAGAGTAGGTGCGACATTAACATAAATTAAAAGAAAGTGCACAAATTTGCTACAATTTTCTGTATCAAACTAATTATGAGCTTTCGTGGAAGTATCTTAGTTATTTATTAGTTAACATATACATATCCATGACATACATAAAACATCCATGTTCGTGATAACGTGTTTCCGTCTTATTACACAGTCTTTCTGGAACTGGTAAATAATGAATGAGATGTCATACCAATTCGCGGAATTTAATTTATGTTTGAAACTTTTAATTGAAAATGGTAGTTGCATTTCATAACTTTTTTACACTCTTTTTTCTTTTGTGCTTTCTCGTCTGGCTAGATGTGGTTGAAATTTAATATTCTTCTCGGACTGCGTCACGTTCAAATCTTAGGGATCTTATTTTCATTAAAACAACAGTACCTATTGTGAACTTGTTTTTAATTACGTATAAACTTCCACGATAACAATTTATTTTATTGAAACAATCATAAAAGAAAAAAAAAACTTAAATTTACCAATATAAAAAAAATGTTGTCTAAATTAGATCGCAATTATAAAATAATTCAAAAAATAGCTGATATTTTGTTGTTTATCTACGGTCAACCAACTAATAAGTTGGTTGATCGTAGATAAACAACGTAGATAAAGGGAAATTTATAATGAGCGCATAATCTGTGCAATGCAGTGGCAGTAAGCGGATTCCGCACCGCCATCGCCATCCGCGGCGGTGCGCGGTTTCCATTTTCATACATTTATGAACTTCGAACTCTATTTTAGACTCATTGAACCGCGAAGTCATGCTCTAATTACAAATTACCCAGTATGTACGTAAAATAAGTAGGTACAAACAAATATGATAACAAAAAGTGTTTAATGAGCTGTAGTATCAAAACCTGTCAAGATCGGTAAAACGTAACACGGAATTACATATAAGAATAAACACACTTCAATGCCAATGTTTTGTGGTTATCGACAGCTAAGGTTTGTCTAAGAAATACATAAGAAACACAATATTTGTAGTTACGAGTACTTATGAGTGGATACCTGAGTTTTCTTCGGGCCCAGGTACCTACTGATCATCTGCGTTATTCGGGTGGCAGTTGAGTGTTTATTTAAGAACCAATATGAAATATTTGGACCGTCTACGCGTCTTTGTCTACAATATTCCTAGTTTATTGTTTGATTTATGCAGCGTACTATTGTCTCTATACCAGTATTTACATTGTCACACGCATAATCTAACATGAATATTCTATAGATTGGTTTGGTTTTAAAAGAATTTCACTTGATTCAAAATATTTGTCCCTTCACACAGCTACTGTATTTTTTTATTACCTCAGCCGTTTTTGAATCAAACAAAGAAATGTTATCGATATTCTAAGTTTAGAACAGTTGTTAGAAGTCGAAAGTACGGTTCTGATTTACCATAACGACTTTCATAAATATTCATACGACAGCCGGTATAAGACTATCTGTTTACACACACTAACTACAAGACCGAGGGTACCTCTTTCCTGAAAGTGCGCATAGCTTATTACGTTTGATCGTTCAAGCGTGGTTTTATTTCATTAATTGCACATTGCTGCGGTCTATTTGTCTTATTAAAGACATCTAAGGTCGCAGCTGCATAAATTATTTCACTAGTAAAGGATCTGGCAGTTTTATGACCACCTTGACGTCATCCTCTCATGAGAACGCTGTTGTGGGCAGTTACTGTCGCCCATAAACTTCTAACTCAACTGGATCCTTCCAAAATAAAATCATCCAGTAGGTACGCCAATTTTTATGAACAACGATAGGGTTATCTACAACTACCAAATCTGTTAACAATATTACTCGTACATTTTTCAATGCCGATACCAAGACTAAGCAAACTGGTGTTTGTCTCAAATTAAATTTGTTACACTGGCTTTTGTTTTTTTTGTTCTTTTAGAAAATTTTACCATTGAATTTCTGATTGATTGCTGTAGTGTCGTAAATGTTCATTAGAACGATACATTTTATCAAGTGCTAAAAGGGCTACGCTACTTTTCTTTTCAGTGATCCTATCTATCCGACGTCTTTGAATCTAAGAACAACTGCTTAGCGCTCTTAAAACTTTCTTCGCCTAAATATTTAATTCGATTGACCCACACTCTCCGTGTGGGACAAACAGATCGGAAGAAAACACTTTAGTAACTCGTAAATGTTCTCATATTTAAAGGTTCAGTTGATTTTGTTTACTTAGACCATATTGTTCTAAGAAATTCAGTTATTGCTTTCAAGGGTTAGTTATTGCTTCGGATACAAATTTCATATTTTCATATGCTTCAGATGATTAATTCCAAAATCCCTCTGAACTATTAACATAATCTCACAGTCAGGTTGAAAATCCATATTTACAGATATTAGATTTTTCCAAATTCCGAAGCAGCTATCTCTATTTGTCTTATCCGGCTTTACGGAATACTCCGACCAACCGGTTCGTGCCGCGTCCATCCCATAAAAATATATTTAGTGGCATAAATGTAACATGCTGTTACGAAAAATCGATCAGCAAAAGCTTATTGGCATATGGAAAAGTTTGTGCCATGAAACTGAAATTACAAAACTGTGAGCTGAAAACATTGCTTTTGGAGCAACAAATTAAAATTTGGTCATTTTTATTTTTCTTCACTAACTGGTACCTATTTGTGGAACCACCTCTTCTTTATCTAAGCTGTAGTGGAGTTGAGCAAACTAGTCCTAACTGTATACTGAAATATACTGACTTGAATATTGATGTAGCTTCAAGAATAGTTGAAGCTAGGCTTGAAAGCTATTGTCGTAAGAAATGATAATTAGCCTCATTATTTCATGTTCTAACAATTTGAATAATGTTTGCGATAAAAAGTATATAAAAAACAGGCTGATGATTATCAAATATATAATTTACAAAAAAAATACCATCATGCATATTTTGATAATTTAAAATAATACGCATATGATAATCAGTATGAGGGTTGAAATTATTGACCATAATTGCCAATAAAATTGCATTGAACTTAACTATATTCCATTGTTACTAGAAGCTTAAAATACCGACTTTGTATATCATCAAAATAGTTATAAGAACTAATTGGAAGCGTTCCCAGTCAAAACTTGAGTTTAAATCATAAATTGAAACGGTACGTCGGTACAAATTGGTAGAGAATCTATAACTGAAATACGCATTTCCGAATTACGGAATCATCTCGAACCGAACCGCTTGCATTTTCGATCCCGATAATGACTAGATCCTGGAATCCAAAAGGGTGAAACAGAATCGTTAACAACCGTTATGAGCTCCTGCTAGTCGAATTTGCGTGTTATTTTGAAATTCTAAGTACATTCGAAATATGTTAGTAATTAAAATGTATTTTTCTGACCATGATAGATATGTTTGTTGTTTCAAAATTGGAATATGTACATATAGATGGGTGCAAGTTAAACTGTTTTCCAATTTTAATTAATCCTTGTTGAATTCAGTCACATTGGCGCCGCGCCGTGTCTTATGTCATATTCGTTTTCATCCAAAAAAAAAATTGATTCGGATGTTGCTGTACTATTTTAACTTGTAAATGTAATTAAGAACAGAATAAAGCATAAAGACGTACTGCACTGAGAATGCATTTAAATACGCTTCATTATCTTCCTAACTCTTTTCTTGGGGTCGGCTTCCAGTCTAATCGGATGCATCTGAGTACCAGTGTTCAACAAGGAGCGACAGCCTATCTGACCTCTCTTCTTTATTTAAATACGTCCCCTAACAAATACTTTCGGTTTAAAAGAAATAGTAAAGGAATTATTTTCTTTCATAATTTACCAAGAACAGTTATTTGTTTGAAGTTAAAAGTGTAAACTATCGATACAGTGTGTATATTGTAATACTTTGTGATATCAAGTATAGTGTAAATAATTGCGTCATAATGAATATATTATCTAATTCATAGTAGAAGTGAACTTTTAATAGTTCTATTTAAATAGAGCTGAATACTCAAAGAGAGCAAAGTTCAGCTCAGAGAACATTGAAGTTAGAATTAATATTTTTCAAATTTCATTCTGTAAAGACGAAATTTCCGCAAATTTCCAACCCAAACTTGATGCGGTTAAAATTTCTAAAACTCAATATTCTATTCGTAGTTGAAGGAATAATTCCCTGAAAATGAATTTAGAAGTTAAATGAACGTGTCAAATTGTCAACTGCATTTTGTGTTTGAACAGAAACTAAGGAATTATACTCGTAGATTGGAACGAGTTATGTAGTTTTAAAGGTAAATATGAAAATTCTACGATGTTATCTTAATATTTTATAAGAGACTTACCGTATGTATGGTATTAAAAAGTATAAAGATTTTAATACCGAAACCCACCTATGTAAATAACGTTAAGAACGACGTCATACAAAAGGTATTAAGGAAAGCTTAGAGAATCGGTAAGAGTATCCGTAAAAATTGCCAACAATTACTCTGGTTTGTGGTTCTAAAAGATTAAGAGTATCCTATTGAAAGTTTCCTGTTGGCTGGGTCCGCTTAAGTTTCGAGCATACCGCCCAATGTCGTCACCAAACACAGTGCGGTAAACATTTCGTCATCATTACACCAAGTGGCTCAACACAATTACTAGCTGGAGCCTGTACTTAATACCACGTCGTGTCTTTGTATTATTAGTACTCTGTTAAGAGCGACAAATGGAACGATTTTTAAATAAATCTGTACAAAGCCTGCAAGCTCCCGCTAGAGAACAAACAGATGCGGGTTTACTGTGATAGGTATCTGGTGGCAATACTAACAGTCGAAAATCCGATTTTGTGAAGCACTAAAATAGTAAAAAATATAAGAGCAGCTGAGAACCGTGTGTTTGGCGAAATCGAATAAAAATAACTGTCAAAACCCATTTTTACGTACGTGTCGAAATTCCCGTTCAAGATTTTTGCACTCGCTGGCATGGCAGTGCTAACAATACTATCTCGTAAAAACTCATGAAATTCGTGGAAAAATTCTATGACTATATTGTATTTCCAATACCGACTCAAAAAGCTACAGCAGTCACTAAATTTTGTCATAGACTATTTTTTTTCGAAATCGTAAACTGGGAAGCACCATCCAATTTTTTATTAATTGACATTTTCAAATTGAAACAATAACTTTTAGATACAACATTTTTGTTTGAACAATTTATTTATACACGATAGAAATTGCTTATCACTTAAATATATATTTATAAGCTCATTATCTTTATATTACTGAGATAAAAATAAATTACTATCATCCATTGTATGTATTTTTTAAATTATCAAATCAATGGATTACATCCTAATCATGTTTAATAGATTTGTTACTGCTATTTGTTCGTAGTATTAGTTCCATTCGAAGTTCAACAAAACTTAGCTATGCAGAATTATTTATTATGTGTACATAGATTTTTCATGCTGGCTTTGATGATGTTTTTACTAAGTATAATATTATAGTCAGGGGCTTTAACATAAATATGAGGTAGCCTTAAGTATTTGGAGTTCATCGAGAACAATTAAAAAGTAATTGATATTACCAATTTGTGTTGTTTCAGATCAGTGGTTTCGGTAACAGTTAGCCACTAGCAAAGTACTACATATTGTCGCAAGCTACGGTTTAATGGGCCTGCCAAGTCCCATAGCGATCTCGGTATGACGTGCATTGTCATCCGAATCTAGTTTGTTCATCTAACGGCCAGACTTGTCAAGCGTAGCTTCAGCCTTGATCAATCGATATAGCAATATAGCGTGAGAGACGAGATTCTGACGAGACCTAATTTCGCTGAAAATCTTTGATAAGTCGTTTTCATCGAAAACGTTCAATTGTTTTAACATCCCTACTCAGCACTTTAACTAGTAGAAGTTTACAAAAATACCACCTGGAATAAATTCTACACTTTGAACTGAGCACTTTAGCTCTGAATATTTTAAAGAGCTTTTAATACTAGTTTCTAAACCGAAAGAAGTTTGTATCATATTCAGTTCTTTAATGAAGTTTTCACAAGTTTACCGTGAGAACCAAAACTGATGGCGGTGTTTTCTCTTCTAGTTATAGAAAAAAAAACAAATGCAAATATTATACAACTACTGAAAACTTTTCAATAGGAAAACAAACAATATGACGGTAAAATTATTTGTTTTTGACAAAAAAAAGAAACAAAGTATATCAGAAATTAGGGAAACATTTAACAGCCAAGAAGTAGTTCCATCAGTTAACATAACGATAAATTATTATTGTTAAAGTTCTTTATGTCTTAGTGGTTAAATAACCCGCCTCTCGACATCGATTATTTGGGTTGATTTCACAAGTCAAGTGCCAATGTAACTTTTCTAAGTGAATCGTTTACACGAATGACAGAATCAAGGTAAAGGAAAACGTGATCAGGAAAACTTGACTCTAAGTCCAAATCGCCAGTCATCCTTCAGCTAGCATGGTGGCTCACGCTCATTCCTTCTTTATACGAGAAGAGTCCTGTGACCTGCAGCAGGACAATGAAATGGCTAGTAATAATGATGGACGAATTTATAGTTTATCAGCAGAAGTACGCGATATGAAAAAGAGCAAAAACTAAAAATAAATTCTCATAAATAAAACTTTTAGGAAGGAATGTACCAGAAAATCGTTACAAATAATAGCTAAACGTTTAAGTAATTACGCCGAAAACCGCTTCATTTAACTTTTGGCAGATCTTGAGGTTCTAACTGCTATGCTAATCCAGTCATGAGACCCCTCCAAGATTATTATGGCAAAATATTCGCGTTCCTCTCTGCTCGACGCGATGGCAGAAGTCCAAAACATTATGTTGATTTTATGGAGCTTTTCTAGTGTCTGTGATTGTACCTTATTTGGACCAATATAATTAACCATCGGAAAATAGAGTCGACGAACTCGGATGTACGTACCAGTGATTTGGTATGCTATTTGGCTTTTTATATCCTAGCAAATTATGTCCATGTTGATATATTTGATATGTTGCTTTTACATGTAAGTACTTGGATTAGGAAAATGAAAAATAGAAATTGTATCTAAAAATGTATTGTTCTATGTGTTTTCTGAAATATTTATGTTCATTTAAAAGAAAAAAAATAATATTACTGACAGCCTCGTTTTTCCACTATATTTCATCTAAATTGCTTTAGTGTTCCCAAACTATAGCTACACTAAAATGTGGTGGGATCCATCTGAGTTTCGATAATTTTGTATTGTTTTTTGAGTAAGTTATATTATTTCCAATTAAGCAGTTGTACGGCGAGAGCAAGCTGCTCCGTGGTAATGATAACTTTAATGAGTATCTACATATCCATAACATATATTTTAATGAGATTTTGCAAACAGCGAGAAAATCGCGCACACAAAACCGTTTCAATTATGCACTTTAACACAAAACGTCCTGCGTCCCATTTTCACAGAAACATCTTGAATTTTCTTCAGTAGATATTTTATTGAAAAACTTTTAGTGGAAGCTTTTCAAAGAATTTAAGTTCAGGCTTCGACATTCCTAATAGCAACAAGTAGACAACTGACACTACTTAAGTGTGCGTGTTATATTCCGACATTATTAGAACAATCAATGCTTCTATTCGAACGGGAACTCGACGTTTGTGACAGTTTTAGAGAAGTCAATTACCGTCATTCAACGTAACTTTTAAACTGACAAGTCATGCGAACAAGTCGAATGGTAGCCACTGAATATTATGATGAGATTCCACTAAAGTTGTTCATCCACATTTACTCGCGAACAAAAAATGTGTAGACATCAGCGCGTATCCATTGCTGTTCGCGCACAAAAATTGCAATTTTCCGGACATTAAAAGAAACGTTCGTTTGCAACTTGTAACTGTTTGAGTAGAGTGGGTGTTCTAAGAAACATTTGTGTGCGTGACAGTGCTGCACACCAGTGGTATCTTGCATTTAAAAGTGGTCAGAACAATAAAATACGTATAGACGTATAGGTACCAGCATATCGCTGCAAGTAATATTGCAACTGTTGACACACTACTTTATTAAAATTATTACTGACCTGAATAATATGAACAAATGGAGCCGTGTCGCGCTTTAATTAAAAGAAGCAACTTCGCATTTTTTTACTTATAACTTGATAATGGATACACGGTCTTCGAATGCATAAAATTTTAAAGCAACTACAATTACCGATTCCGAGTCAAGCCATTTGTACAGCTGCCACGGGCAGCTCATCTTTTAACGAGATCTCCTTAATTTGTGCTCAAGGGAGTTGTACATAAACCGTGTCTTTCCGTTTTGGTTTCAAAGACGGTATAATATGACTTGCCCGTCTATGAGCGGTCTAAATGGTCTCCATAATGCTCTTATAAAACCCCTGTTGACCTCATTTCATCAGAAATATTCACATTTCCTCCGGAATATGTTATTATGTTTTCGTCGTATTGTTAGATTGGAGCGTATGAGAGTTTATGAAAGCACTAGGGTGACTACTGTTATCTTATGCGGAGAGCTAAATGTGAGTGCATTTGTTTTACAAATGGAATGTTCAAAAGGAAGTGATATTGGTGGAGCGCGTACGGACAGCACAGTTGCTTCAACATATGTTACCGCGTCCTCATGCGGACGTTCGCGTCAGTTCCGAGTCCCGTATCCGCATGCGAGTTCGTTAAATCCTATACTATTCAACACAAGCTTTTTTTTCTGCGTGACTGCAAAAACTGTGCTTGTTTGTCGGACTGAAAACTATTGTTTAGTAGATTTTTTTTTTTGCTGTTTTTCCTACAACATGGAGGTTTGTCGTACTGTTCCGTTACTGTACTGGTATTTTATCCGAAACTATATAGGAGCGGAAAAGTATATAAAACTTTGCACATGATTATGTAACAGATTTATTGTGTAGTCAGGGCTAAACAATATGTTATCCTTTTATGAAATATGGTAGAACGATATTATTTGTGATACAATTCAACGGGGTTTTTACCTTTATAATATTGCATTAAAATCAATTTCAACCTGTACCAGAAAAACCACACACAAGAGGAGTTGGTGCGGAGTTTCATTTAGGTACAAATAGCCAATGACATAACCACATTTAGTAATGATCATTAAATAATTCCCGTTAACATAACAATATTCAATTATTTGTTCGCCTGCCTCTTTAGACTAAAAGTTATCTAGTATAGCACTTGCCAACACTAATATTAGTATGAGTTACTGGCTGCAATTGCCAGTGAGATAAACTCAAGAAGTCGAACCCAGACTCGGTATTTGTTTATCAATGAGTGCTGTTTATGTATTTTGAGACAGCCAATACTGATATTCATTTGGCTTCCTGTTGACCTACCTATATTGCTCATATTATTAATTCCCTATTTACTCATATTTCGGTACAAATTGTGCGCCAGTGCAGCATGTTTCTTCACCTATCTTTTTCAGATGCATACTGTTCAATTTTCCCACGATGGAGAAGATTAAATTTTGACAAAAGTCATATTAGTGAATCAAAATTGATTTTTCCTTGTTGCATTGACAATTGAATTATACTATTTAAAAACCTATCAATGAATCTCGATTTAATTGTGACTGAATTGCACCCATTGTCCTAATATTATAATGTAGTTCAAGATGTAGGAACTTGGTACCCTCGATTGCCGTAGGAAAAGATTTTTATGATTTGCACTTTTCCGGACTTAAAGAAGTCGTCAATCGTAGTACTAGAGCAGCGTCAAGGAATACACGCAATACCTTCTCGCCTGCAATACGGTAGTATCTCACGACGGAATTTTATGATCAGTTTGTTACCAGTACCACCTACTAGTTCTAAACGTGACCACTCAGAGGGGAGGCGGTGGGTTGATGCGCATTGTCTTATTAGATCGAATCTAGAACCTTGCAGGAGACGTATAATCAATGGTGTAGGAAAAATGACCAATAGCACAGACGTCAGCAGGTCAACCTACCTGAACCTATCAAATTTTACTAATCGAATATTAACCTTCCCATATTGTGTTAAGGTTGAAAATCTATTAAAGATATTTGACTGAGATTAAGGTTAGTTGATGTGGTGGCGTCCGTACAAGTACGTTTTCAATTGTTAATAGGAAACAAGCGGGCCTACATATAGTCAGCCTTTACCATCACCAAAAACAAAAGATTTCTCTTTAGTTCCAGAATCAATAGATATACATACAGTCTAATTACATACGCCATTCATAAAAATAGATATCCCCTTTTAGAAGCAGTCACTAAACGGTGTCTTTGTCCTAGTACAGGGTTGTTTTATAACACCTTCTATTTATACTAATCTCCCTTGCTCTGGAATCCCGATAAATATAGTATCAGCTTATTCTCCTATCTTGATGTCGGTATAATACTTGGTTTCCTCATGGTAGGACTATAAATTGCCGTCTTCACATATGGTTGAACCCGAATAGGTTAGTAACAGATCATCGAAGCAGTAGAAGGTTCAGGTTAAACTTTGTGGGCGCATAAAGAAAACGTTGATTTGACTTTTAATTTTTATCTGCATTACGTACTCGTATTTCGCCTAATCTTATCAATAAACCAAATCCAAATTGTTTTCACATTATAAATGCGTGATTCTGCGTGAATCACAAAATAGTAATGCTGTAGCAAAAAAATACTAATTATTTATTAAAAAAAAATATATTTTTTCATTAAGGTCTCTATGAACTTCTAACCACCTAAACCATCTTCTGAACATATTTACAGGCCGTTATACCAAATGTGGTACACGGCGATTGTTTAATTAATAGGTATACCTGTAATATAAATTTATGTCTTGAAGTGCAATTCCAGAGCCAATAAATCTAGGACCCTATACTTGAATCCTCACACATCATACTAAATATTTGATGCATTAATAATAAAAGGTTATGTGGCATTAAGTAACGGCAATCAGTGCATCGGATAGATTCCGAACTCGAACCTCAATTAGGATAATGTGCTACCACGTTTTAAAACTGAAATGGTGTACTCAAAAACTGATGATATTAAGATACTCTTAAGAAACGGGTGGTCAGCGTACAGTAGTCGTGTGCATTTGCGCATTGTATTAAAATAGCTTAAGAGTTTCAACTTCCACAAGAATGTATTGTTCATATATAGATAAAAATAGTTATTGATGGTCATTTTATGTGCCTCCTAACTATAGGTAACTGCAGCAACATACAAATGCAATGTCAACATAAGCATAATGTAAAGTTACCGTTAATAAACATTATTTTATTTTTATAAAACTTTGGGTATAGGTACTGGTTCGTTTAGATACCAGCAGTGAGCAAGACTATGTAGGTACATGTTAGTCGTGTATATTATGGGATGCGTTACAAACGTATAAAAACAAATAGGAGTGTTGATTATTTAACAATTATAAATATATTTTTATTTCCTTTACCATAAGTTATACTTTATAAAACTTACCTGTCATCCAAAGAAAACAAACGAAAGAAACCGAAATAATATTACCTTATTAGTTTACAGAAAAGCGTTCAACTATGTGAGATTACGAAATAATCCATCCATAAATATACCTCATTAAATCGACTTAATAAAAAATATTATTTAATATTACCGCAAATGACTTCACACCATTGTTTTGCAATATAAACGAAACTATATTTGTAAACAAAGGCCTACTTACTGCACAGAAACTAAATAACTGGAAACTTAAAAAAAATAACAGCACTTTTATATGACGTTACATCGAATAATTAGGTTTTTAGCATTAGTCACGGCTTGGATTTGCGCGCGAAAGACTCCGGAGGACAGACTCACGACCGATCTGAGCCTAACCAACTTGTTTACTGTCCTTACCATATATGTGAAGCACGAAGTTAGACCGCGCATGCGTATAATGATTCCCATAGGATGCTCAGTGACAAAACTACTATTTTAATTAATGCTGTGGCCATAATGAGCGTCTTTTTAATTTTGTTTCTACATGCTGAATAAATAATATTTTTTCCAATTAGTGAATAAAAAGAAACATAGTTGTATTTGAGCCCATGTTTGGTTTTTCATGCTGAAAAAAGAGTCTTTTTTACACAAATAAAGTTTTTTTCCGTATCTACTATGTATGTATAAGTTTTTTTGCCATGTCTTGTTTCAGAAAAAAAAACTACCGTTCACCATTTATCAAAAGTTTCGTTATCTATGTAATCGTAGAAAAATACTAAGGAATTTACTGTCATGATGTGGAAGTTATCCAGTTTTAGTAAGAACAAGAAGTTTATAATTTTCAAGAGAAAGTCAAACAGAAAATTACGTAGAATCATGATTTCGGACTTTCGAATTTTCGAAAAATTGGTTGACATTATATTTCATGTCCAGTAATTTTCTTATCTTGTCATTGACTAAAAAATATTTATGGTACACTATTAAGTCAGTTATTTTTTTTTATGTATTCCAGTCTTGATTAACGTGAAGACAAAAAAAACGAAGGTTTTTATTGTTTGCCATTGCCTTTATTTGCCTCATTATGATCAGCCTTTTTAATGTCCCAGTGCAGGGCACAGGCATGTTCCTATAAGCATTTGTGCACAAAATCTCTTCTCCACCATAAGGTCTGCTCGAAACCATGACACCCTTTGACCACTCTTCTTCACTCTATCATGTTACTTTACGGTACAGATAACAGCTTAAACGCTTCTGATAAGTTTAATTCAATCGTTCAACAAGTGTTCTATAATTGTAAGCCAACATTATACTGTATAACTTTTTCTTCCAGTGAGTGGACGTTGTTTGTGGGTTACATTAGTTAAGGAAATATGGAACGTAATTTAAATAGACATGATAGTATTTGCATACTGATAGTCTGTGGCTGGTACGCCACAATTTTCTTATTTTTTATGAGCTTTACCGATGGTGGAGTTGACCTGTAGTGAAAATCAACCAACCAACACTTTTTTTTTAATTTTTAATAGATACCCAATCTTAAGTTAAGACGGAGTGCGTTTCGGGCGACGACAATTATATGTAGATCTCTTAAAAGTAAAAAAATAGCATAATTTTTTGCATTTTTTTTTAATATACCATCTTCGATTGGTGTTATATTTATAGTGGTCAGTCCTGGTGCAAAAGCACATAATTTGCAAACAGTATGTTGTATGAAAATAACAAATGTGTCAAGTTTAATATTTTATACCATCCTAAGTTAACATCAGTCAAACTTAGTAGAAGTAATTCTTTCACACGTATTAGGATTTACAAAATAAAGAAGGTCTGCTAATAGGCCTGAAATAATGAAGCCAGCAGCCACGGGCTGGTAACTTAATACATTCGTTGGTTTTGAAAGAATGACTATAGGCATACACATTCGATACCCTGTCTACAAAATGCTCCTAAAAGTGGTTAAACAAACGTATTAAACTGACCTTGCTCAACAGTAGATATCAAAACTCCGTTGCAGTGCCGTCGTTTTTGGCATTTAAACTGGTATACAAGATGTGTACAGAAATTATATTTATTACGGTGTTTTGATGAAGATGTGAAAAATCTACGTTGATATCGTGATGACAAAAAATAATAATTAAGAAAGGTCAAAAGGTCACGCAAGGGTCTGTTCTACGCTTTTGCAAACTTATTTTGCTTAAAGGTTTTGCAATAGGGATTGCTCAATTTGTTTCTGGCTTTTCATTCATCATCATCATCAGCCTTTTATATCTTCTCACTGCCCCTTCTTATGTATATGATGAAGGACATTTGATTAATCAAGCATAGCTATTAGAGATGAATTCAAAGATATTCTGTTTGTTGTAATTAGAAAGTATCTGAAACCATGTACCTACATAATAAACCTGTGAATATAAACTAATGTGTCCGTGAAACTGTCTATTCATGCTTGAGCAACAGGCGCCTTAACTAACATGTCATGGTGGCTCATGACTCGTACTTTTTGTATTATGAAGATAATTTAATAACATTATCCATATCTCCTATTGAAAACTCAATATAAACGGCATATCCTTATTAAAACTTCGATGTATTTATTGCAAAGTCGAGAATATCTTCTGTCTGACCTATTTGTTATTGACCCCTGGAAATGTACGTATATAGATAAAAGTTTAGAATGTTGATAACTGATAAATACTAGGTCAATTACGTTAAGTGCGGTGAGCATGACATACCCAATCATTATTTACATAATACGCTATACCCGGTGGATAGTCAACATCGAATAATTACTCGATATAAGTAATCAATTATCTCACATTTTATCGTTATCTAGCTATAAGCACACCGTATATCGACACAATATTATGTACATATGTGTGACATAGTAACAATAGTTTGGATTCATTTTCCAATCAATCCTTAAGGTTTCTGCAAACAGTGAAATGGATGGTACGTTCTATTAATATTCATTCATTCCCTATAGCCTTACGCGTGACTGGTCATTGTGTCCTACATTAGATTCTCTGTTAGGTTATAATGGTCCTTGGATATTTCTGAACGAACACTAACCCAAAGGTATACTATAGTGACTATCTGTATGTCACGCTTCAACGCGTTCCTACTGAAAATAAATAAGTTCGCTATTAACAAGTGTTAGGGCCAGTTTCACAGGTTGCTGATAAGTTCCAGATAGTTCATCTGGCAAATAATTTCATACAAATTCACTTCTATTTTTGAATTTGTCTGGTAGATAGTGGCTATCCGTAACCTGTGAAACTGGCCCTTAGTGTAGTGTTAGCATTTGCACCAATGAGCAAATGAGTAAACAAATCATTTCATTTTCAAAATGCCTTCGGAAGCAAACTTGTGAATGGGGACCCAAAGATTAAAGTCCAAACTCGTTAATTCATTTGATCGAAAAGTTTTCAACGGATATCTTTGATGACAATAATAATAAAAGTTCTTATTGAACAGTTTTTGATTATCTACTACTATCTTCACAAAAACCTCACTATGTCTGACCAAATTCTGATACTACATGCATTATTACATATGCACATGCGTTTAGAACGATTTGAATTCTAAAAGTTACATTTTAAATAGTTGATTCCGATACGAAGTAAGAAAACATGGAAATCATTCAGATATATTTTTTGCGATAGAAATAGATAATATTTATTTTATCTGACAATTGGCGAGTAAAGTTTAGACTCAATAATTTCCTTTAATTGGCAAAGTGATATCGATTATAAATTGTTCCGTATTACTGACTGTCCATTTTAAGTTTTTATTTTTTACTATTTAGAATTAAAGATTAATAAAACACGATACGGACGGGTTCGAATGTCATTTGTTTTAGAATAGCAAACTGAAAAAAGGTTTTGTTTTAATAGCAATTAAAACCAATCAAGCGCTAGTTAGAAACGTTAATTAACGGATCTTTGTACTAGACTTCGTATACACTTTGTTAAAACATAATAAACAACTTAACAACCTACAACCTATTCGAAAGTAAAAACTAAACCTATATGTTAGCTTCCAGAAAACTCGACACAGTTATGCAAAGGTAACAGAGGGGGATAACAGATACAACAACTAAGCCTGCCTAAAGATCATCACAGACATGGCCCAATATCTGCCCAATTTCATTAAACGGTGTCCGTTAAAGATGGTGACTCTAAGATACAAATATTACGTAATGCTACAAATCAATTGATTTTTATATTAGAAAATATCTAATTTAACTCCCGGATACTTTTCACGTTTTAATGATCCTGATCTTACCAAGTTATCGATAAAGCAGCTGCATTTTTCATATATCCGATCAGAAAAATGTCACTATGTAGGTAATAAAAATTGTGTTCTGATAAATATGTTCAATAACTCTCTGGTATTTTATGTCTCCACATTGCATCGTCCAGAGTATTCACAGAAGCGGTTTTGATATACGGAAAAATTGGATTTAACCTGTTCTCGACAGGTGAGATTGAAAATTTGAAATTCTGCAGTACAGTTCTTGTAAGCAGAGGGTATGGCGAGTTTGAGCTGAGTTATCAAACGTCGGATGACGGACGAAGCTTCAGGCGAGGCAGTGTGGGAACTACGATCGTGGCCAATTAGTTTGGGCTTGTATTTTTTTTTCAGGTCGTTATGCAGCATGCTTTGTTGTGGCGGGTTAGTGGAAGTTAGATACTTCACACTATTTAGGCTGCACATTCTCATATGTATATAGCTGTATGTATATCATTAATGTGGCCTACACTTACAAGAATATAAATAAGTATGTCGTGTCGATACACAATGTGTAAACAAAAAACGGCTGAACCGATTTGTCTGGAAATTATTCAATAAATAGATTAGCAAATTTTGATCCTTAATTGGTACGGTGAGGTCCTTTCGGGACGGGTGAAACCATGTGCTAGTGTAACATATTTTGATACAAGTTAAAAAGCTTTTTAATTTCAGTAGCAAAATTGTGATAAAATGGAATGAATGCATCTCCCTGCTTAGTGCAGATGATATTTTTCAATGAGAGTTTTATTCCGTGCTAGTAAATGCGAGAAAGAAGATGAACGTAAAACCTATTTTTTGCTTAGTAAAACGAGTAAAATCCTATTAAAGTTAAAAAGCAAGACTAACGTACGTACATCGCTGGAAAAATGAATTTCAGTGTAACTTAACTAACAAGACAAGTCGTCCTAGAAAATATAACTAACTCGGTATCGTTATAATTTGTCAGATGACGTAACAGTTCTAAAACTTGATAACAAGGCACTGATGCTTGTTTAGAAATACACTCTTATGCAGCAGTATTGTTGCACAATAGTTGGTCTGTCCATGACATTCTAGAGGTATTTCAGCGACTGAAGCGAATCAACATATAATTGTTTGTTTGTCCCGGTTACACTAGCATTTCGAGAGAAATACTTCAGGTACCCAAATTACATGAATTCAAGATCGTTCTCCGGGAAGCAAGCTCTTTGCATACATAGTTTTAACTATATTAAAAGTGTTAATTGTGCCGGCTTGAACATTATTTAGAATGTTTGTAACTGTGGAAAGATAGATTTTTATGTACGTACAACTAAGACGAGCTAAATGAAACTTAATTGCGTTTCTATTGACACTCAAACACATGAAACAATTACTGGGGTAAATTTACTGGGCTTCAAGTTCTCTCAAGAAACTACGATCGGAGTTGAACGGTTTAAAATTGTAGTGTAGCGAGTTCGAAGTGGCGCGCGCAATAAACTTAATATTAGCTCAATAAAACGCGCGTAATATTTGTAAAAAAGAACATAATATTATAATCCAAATTGGCAGAAAACTGATTATATTTATATCAAGTTCAAAAATAGGTAGTGGGTTATCATACCCATCCAAAAGACTTAATGTGGTTTGCTGCTAAAGATTCATCATACGAAAAGTAACAACCAAAGCTTTTCTTATTATCTAACTGACAAAAAGATAGATATCTTGATACATTTATGTTTGAACACAGCTTAAGAATAATAGAATCTTAAGAAAGTTTAGCTTCATGGATATGTGAACTATTTACAACTGTTACTGAATTCGAACTAGTCAGACTTAAGTAAAACAATACAAACACCATTTAGGAATATATAATTGTATTCTAAGTGCTTAGTACGGCCATTGACCCCATCGGATAGCTACATGTAGCGTGGACGACACCCGTGGGACTTAACGAGGTGTTACATTAGTCACTAACCAAGGTACCAGGTAACCATGTTCATGCGAAGTTATATAAAGCCAGAGTAATTTGCACGGCCTTACTTTGTTGAAAAATAGCTTTGAGACATCCTTGTGCAACCTCAGGGAAAAGGCACAATGTTGGTTATTTGAAACAAAGGGCCATTTAAACTGACAGTTGATGTACGCTTGCACCAAAGTTATTATCGTAAAGTAACAATGTTGAGTCAGTTACATTGTTGAGTAGGATAGCTTGACGCTGAATGACGGGAAAACATCTGCCTACATCTTTTCCCAAACTATGTTGGGGTCAGGTTCAGGAGCGACTTAATTATTATCACTGGAAATATTTAATTATTGACGTGAGAAAACTGAAGAGACCAAGGCGTCTTGTATTTGATACTAGTACGACGTACGTTTAGAAACATTTATATTCTATTTATTTTTAATACTTCGTTATTTGTGAAAGTAGTGACGCCAAACTAAAAGAAGTTATGTTATTTATTGCTGTAGCTATACAGTTTCTCAAGAATGCTTTTGTAAAGTAACAAAGAAGAAGTCTAAGCGTCTTTTTTAATATTCATTTGGACGGAAAAATCTGTACCAAGTTCACAATAAAAAGGAGTTGCAACTCGCACAGTTTGAGCGAAAACTGCTGAATTTATTACAACTAGCTATTCTTGCAGGGGCTTATAACAGTCTTTAGAGTGTCTACTGTTAAAAACATACAAAAAAATAACACTAGAAATATATAATATTATGAATTTGTTGATTTCTAAGGACTGGCGGCGATGCCGGTGTGAATCCTACTTAGAAAGCACTCAACCGTTTATTTTTCAGTATCTCTAAAATCAAATTGTATTGAATAGTCGATGAACAATTTAAATGAAAACAATATTAGGTATTATTGTCGTAATAGGGCTATATTGTTCTAAACAATATATATTTCAGTCATTAATTAAAATATTACTATTTAAATATAAAACTAGTATTAATTTGATTCAATAAAACATTTAAATGATTTTTAATGAGTTGGAACTGCACAATAAAAACAAATGCTTAAAGAATACAACCAGGTGCACACAGTATAATAATGGGAAAGTAAATTATATAGAATTTTATTACCATAATACAATATGTATGGATTTTGAAGTTACCGGAGGTTTCCACCGTTTCTTTACAATACTAAAAACTCCTACAATCTATACGGAGTCGTAATGTTAATTATGGAAAAAAATTCTAGCTTTTAAGTTAAAAAAGACTTATTTTCCCTGCTGGCAAGATATAACAAAAAATGGTCTCTTTAATATAATATTCCTCACATATTTACACAACTTCATCTAGTCCGAAACTTAGCAGACCTTGTACTGTGGGCACTAGACAACTAATAAACATTAGGTAGATATGGTAGATACTTATTTTTTTTGTAAATACATACATAATACTATAGATAAAAATACCCAGACTAGGTTAAACACAAACACCCATTTTCATGCACACAAATTGTTTAACTTATGCGGGAATCGAACCCGCGACCATCGGCGTGGCAGATGGCGGTGGGCAGATTCACTTACTACTACGCCAGTCATCAAAGTCTCTTTGGTTTAAAATTTTTATAATCGCATAGGCAGAACAATAACAATTTCTTTAAATAAAAGATTGAAATGCATAAATAACTTTTTAACTACCTGGCAATTGATACTCATTGTTCAGTTGTCGTAGTTTTCTATAATAGAAAATTTCCCATTCAATACGTAGCTAAATCGCAGGACAACCTATTGATAAACTAAAGCAATTTCTCAGTAACAACTCAAGTTAGCCGGTTCTTTGTACTTGTAAGTATTTCTGAACCAATTTAAAGAACTTCTGAGTAAGTATCGAATTAAACATGAAAACAGAATTTATCTAGGTCAGATACAGTTCAAGCAAATTAGAATAATAGTTTCTAAACGCTCGCATTATATTGTAGTGCACATAATTACAGTTATCTTTTTATATATTGATAAGGAGTAGGAATAGTTAGTGCGAGTGACTAATAATAAGCTGCCAGTGGTATTATTATTGATTTTATGAGAAAATTGTTTGACCAAGTATGTATGACCTCTGCCTAGTCTTTTCCCGAACTATGTTGGGGTTGGTTCTCTATTTTAACCAGACGCCATGCTGCCTGTATCTGG
The DNA here is from genome assembly GCA_958496145.1 of Heliothis peltigera. Classification (NCBI taxonomy): domain Eukaryota; kingdom Metazoa; phylum Arthropoda; class Insecta; order Lepidoptera; family Noctuidae; genus Heliothis; species Heliothis peltigera. The sequence goes on along the minus strand of OY292321.1, from coordinate 8,939,711 downwards.
TCTCCTCAACCCAGTAACTCATGCAACCCGATACCCCTTGGTGAGGCTGATTGTTAGACTTACTAGTTTTTGTCACGACTGCCAAAAATATTCAGATAGTCGGGATCCACAAATTTAACGTGCACAATGCAAATAAAACAATTGTCAGCAATCTACTGACCAATAGCGGCAAGATTTGTTTTGTCTTATGACCGATCGACCTGCGCAGCTAAGCCACGAGCTTCTATCACTGATCCAATTATGTATAACCGTATGAATTCTTATCTGAAAAAAATAAATACAGAGGTAATGTCAATTTTTTTTTATTCAAGAAAGACAATAAAAATCTCTTAACACGTATAATAAGAAAAGTAAAACCACCTAAAATATAGTTCTCTATGTGCAGGCTATCTAGTAAAGATAGATATGAAATAAACCTGTTATTTCAAAATACAATCCGTTTCACTACTACAGGCCAACCAAAGCCATGAATAAGACAAATTCTGTGAAATGCTGGTAATTGGAATCTGAGCCATACAGTATACACTGTACAGTATTATGTGTACTGTAGCAAACTATAGTATCCTAATATAATAGCGAGTTCCATTAATTCGGAATCTATTGCAGTACGTGGTAAACCTTTACATGAGACCTGATACAAAGCTTAAAGGGATTCGTAATTGTTGTTATTTCCCAGTACTGGCCTTCTCTATTATAACACACAATATTTGTTAGTGCACTGGTCTATCCTTCTATCCTTCTCTATCTATCCTTCAATGCATGATACATGTTACATACGTTCCAATTGGCATGGTGAATAGTTAGTGTGGAGGATTGTGTATGTATTTGTGTGTACAAGTGTGACAAAGTAAACGGGTGGTGTTGTAAAAATATCGTTAATGGTCAGGCACAGATCAAACGATTGTGTAGCTAACCGCATCCAGCCGATTTTATATCTGTGTTTGAAATGTCACAAACGAAACACGTATACATGTTATTTTTTTTTAATAAATAGTCCTTACGCTACAAACACAACAGTTATTTTTAACAGGCTCTGATTGAATGTACCGAAAGCGACGAATGCAATATGCCATTTTCATATCATCTGTTTTAAAATAAACAGCTGGTAATTTACAAAAATAGCTGTACAATTTATTTTGGATACACGAAGCTTTAACAGTAAAGCGTGGTACAAAAGCAGCATTTAACTATTATGTTCTGGAGTGATTTACTGTCGCACGAAAATATGGAGAATACGCAATGAAACAAATCCTGCTGAATCCTCTCTCGACTTTTCTTCTTAGATTCCTCGATCGTCACATCCAATCATTTGTACCAGCTTCAATTACTCCAGATAGACGAAAAACCATAAAAGCTTAATATACGACAAACTGTTCCAATAGGTCAACTATACATGAAATATTTTAGAAAGCTCAACGACCTCACATGTGCCAGTCTATATGCCTTGTTTAATAAAACTGTTGAAGATAGGATGCCATACGGTGACACTTGGCTGAAAGGATTGGCATTGCCATCGAGCGAGTGTGCCAGACGACCGGGCACAAACCCAACTGGCAGTATGACTCTTTGTGCCATAAAGGTGTTTAAACAACATTTAGATTTCTATATGTAGCCAAATTCACACATTGAGATGCTTTGTATGGTGTAATAGGGACAGATGCCATTTGAAATAACGAACATAATCTACCATGAGGACACCTGTTACGCTGCTTCGTAACAATTAAAGTATGTGTTTATTCAAAAATAATACATTACTATCTTTGTTTATATTATGTCATATTAAATACTAATATTATTTTTATTATCTTCTTATATAAAACAAAAACAATGTCTTCGTGTGATGAGTTTTTTTTATATGAAAAAAAAATTAATAAAAAAGTAAAAGGCCCATTTGCGAGAATTTTACTAGTGTTTTTTTTTATATTAGGAACCAAAAATAATATAAGAAAAATAGGTTTAACAATTCAGTGATAGGATTTTTTCTATGAATTCCAACAGTACTTTTTAGCCTAATGAAAATAGTGTAATCAAAACCTATGATTCTCTTTTATCATTTAACAAATCGATAACGGTGAAACCTTCCAACATTCGTTACAATAAATATTACTAGATACGATTACATTGCTTTAGTGAAATGACAAAGCACTTGCCTATTAGTAGTTCGACCAACGACCCAAACTTACACACCTGAAAAATTAACTATATAAAGATTATGTATTTACTGTAACATTCACAGTATACAAAATCTACCTTCTACTGCGCAGATTTTTTATGCATGTTACGCCGTAGCTCACAATGCTACGTTTTTCGTAGCAAGCGCTACGAGGAAGATTTGAGGTTGACTGTTTATTTTTATTTTATGTCAGTATGCTTAGTTATCTTGATAGATAATTTAAGCTGTCATTGTATACGATTTTAAATATTTAAAATCATTACAGGTTATTGTTATATTATTTATATTGCATTACAGGTTTATGACTCAAAAATGCTAGTTCAGCACTTCCAATGTAATGATTGCGTTTCCTTTATAACATTCTTTACTCTTATTAAGTTGACAGTTTTAAACGTGTGTACGTGTAAATGTTTGTCACTCTCTCTCGCAAAAACTACTGAGCATATTTTGATGAAACTTTACAGCACCAAAAAGTTATTAATTATAATAATATTATATTAGTTAACTGGCTGTATAATCTCAAGAAGTTCTGGAACAATTTGTAAAGCTTATTTCTGTTGTAGATTTATCGAAGCAGAGCTTTACTTTCATGCGGATGCGTGAAGTGGTTCCTACGGGACGCGAGCACAAACCGAAACAGATTGCAGTTTATAAATAACTTAAAAGTTTATAAATGCTACTATTTCTGTAGAATAAGATGTAGGTATGACTGACATCTCCTAAAATTCGTAGTAACCATTAATGAACTATTAATTTATTAGTCCTGTTAAATATGTGACTCATCTTAAAAATTTGAGTGATTCTACAGAACATCATACATACAGACATTTAACAGAAAATCATATTTTCCAAAATTTTCAATGAGCCTTATTTTTATTAATAGCAGGGTTTGAAACACAATAATATTTTGATGTAATAAATTCAACGGTTGAGCAGATTAGACCCATATCTATTCTTTTTATTTAAACAGGACTGAGTATTATAAAAATAAATATCAAAAGGAGGCCATGTGGCCCAATAAATACAAAATATAATTGATATATAAGAGTATAAAATTCAGCATGAAATCCCTAAAATCATAGAGTAAGTGGACCACGCATACGCTATATTTTTACCTATTGTGAACTGACCGCCGCAAAGCAGAATCATATAAACCAAATATGCAGAATTCGCCTCCATATTACAAATCAACTCGAGGACTACATAACCTTCTATCTGTAAGGCAAATTATATACGTAACTAGAAAAAAAGCAGATTAACTGTTCAGTTATTAACCATATTTACAAAATTAGTAGAAACCATTGCTTGGTTTAATCAAATTTTAGATTGCGTAATTTCGTTAGCCAACAAGCTACAACCTGAAAATGTGACCATGAAAACATTTTGCCCTTTACAATTCAATATAGTTTCCATACAGACATGCACGTCAATTCTAAGTGAAGACTTAAAATCGGCAAACGTTCGTTGAACGTATACTATGAAACGACCCGGGCAGAAGGATCGATTATTTGAAGAAACAAGGACAGACTGGATACAACGCTAACGTTCGGGAGTGATGTAATCGGGTAAAAGTTGGTCCGAAACCTAGAACAAGCTGGATTATTTGTTGTAATACTCGTATATAAAATATTTTGAAACTTTAACGTGAGCGACCCTATAAGTTCTTGCTAATGTCAAAAAAAAAACATGAAACAAACATAAAATAAGATATTAAATACCAATAATAACCGTTTCTTATCATTTGCATCTTCATTTCATCTCTTAAACTATAGGTACTTTATAATTTTTGACAATAGATGGAAGTTACAAAAATAAAAAATCTAGACATAACTCCATAAAAAAACATGCCAGTGCCATGCTGTTCGCATGGATGCAAAACCGGATCCTAAAAAAGGCATAAATATTATTTCATTGTGAAATGTTTTGGCAAAACCACCATAGATATAACCCCCAAGTGAGGTTTTCACGGTTCTATTTACATTTGCCAAAACATCTGGTGACGACACCTGTTGAATTAACAGCTGTATTCCGTAATCTGTTAAAAGTCACGTAAAATGTTTAGTTGTTTAAAAATCTGTTATAATAATGTATCTCCTCTATCTTGTGGTTGATAAAAACAAATATACTACTTTTGGTTTGAAATTGTTGAATTTACTGACGATATTGTATTTCATTCCACATTATTATGCAGTTTTTGTAAAAACATATTTCCGATATATTTTTGTATATCTGGTTTGCTCGCTATCCTATTAATCATCTATGCTAATATTATAAATGTAGAAAAAGTTTGCTTGTGTGTTAATTTGCTTGAATGCTCTAATCTCAGGAACTACTGGACCGGTTTAAAAACAGTGTTTTTGATAGTCCATTTTATCGTGGACGGCTCCTTGTTACCCGAGTACGGGGAGTAGGTCCCATGGAAAGCAAACTAAAAATAGTATGTGATACACTGAGCGATACTTTCAACTATTGTGTATTTAGATATAATACTTCGACTATACAAGGAATTACTCAATCCTTGTGCTAATACGCAAAAAACCAAAAACATCACTACCTACCACATTCCGTTCACAATCTTCATCACATAATATTTGAACATTAACGATTTACTGCCGTACCTCGTTCACCTAGATCTGTATTTAGGTAGACAGAATATTGACACCGCATTTCGGGGAGGATCCTTATTTTCTTAGTGTCAAGGACAACCTCATTGGTCCGCAATGCGGTCCGCGTCCTATGCGGGCCAATATAATAAGGCAAAAGGATTTGACGCTTCTCTCTTTAGTAACAATGTTTGCACGGAGCGTGACGAGAGAATGAGGCGGGAACAGCTAATTTCATTTGTTGGCGCGTAAATAAATAGTGGATCGTGTTCCTTGGGATAATTTACGAGAGTATTTTCAAAGACTATTCGCTGTGTTTTTTTTCTTTGCCTGCCTGCCTAGTGCCTAGCTTAGTTTAAATCAAATTGCCTGTATTGAGAATAAGCAAAGTTATTATTTAAGTTTATCTTTATTTGGTACGTTTCCTGCGCATCATGTACATATAATTGGCATTTTAAGCCTTCTCATTACTTCAGGCAATAATAATATTTATAATTAAAATGATAACCGTCTATTGTAATTTGCCAACAACAATACATATTTGTCAGTTAATCTTAAATTTTTAAACACTTGAAACAAAATGAATACATATAACGTAATATAATACACCATTTACTAATACACCTTCTAAAACATAGATCATGCTGGCACGGATAGGGTATTTTTAATAGACACAGTAGGTACCTAGCAGGGTAATTGACTTAATTGTAAACTTACCTTAGTGTGATGATGTCTGTCTATGAGAATAATAATATTAAATGGAGCAGGGCCGTCTACTAGTCCTTGACTTACCTGAAAATAATAAGAATGATAAATTAGTTATACAAGGTCAATACGTATTTACAAATCATTACTTTGATAATAATATAGTCAATTATATTAGATACCACTTAATAGTTCATATAATGTGGCTTTGTACTCAATATTTTGAGCACAGAATGTACAAATGTGAAGAGGGAGAGGCTAAAGAAAAGATGGCCTAAAGATGACATAACTAAGAAAGGGCACAATTTTAGTATGACGACTGATGAAAAGAAACAATATTTTGCACCCAGCCGAAGGAAAGAAATAGACATTTAGGACAGAATATTTTTTTTTTTTTTATCCTATGTAACTTAGTGGTATATAGTCTCCATCAGGTACCTAACCTAGTTCAAATATGTTTACTATTCACCCATATTCGTAACGATACAAGATGAAAATTTTGAGATAATTTTACTGAAAAAGTATAATATTGATTGATATTTTTTTTATTTTGTTATTACGTCACTGCAGGAAAACGTGGATGCAGTAAAACTTGTTTTTTTGAAATATTTATTACTTTATTGTGAATAATCCGTAAGTACAATCTGTAAAAGTAATAAATATGTAGTGAAGATAACTATTTTAAACAGCTATGGTCTTTACGAGGTCCCAAAATCAAAATACATATATCAAGTAAATTATCACACCCTACCCATTACTGACATGCCAACCCCTACTTTAAAGTTAAGCTGTTGTGAAATTTTCGAATATATTATCCGTTCACCCCTATCACAAAAACAGGGTTAATCCATTGAATCAACGGCAGTGAAAAGGCACTACACCTATGAATCAAACCAAAAGAATAGGAAAACGATCTCATAGCTACTTACAACCTTATGGACCCGTTTTGAAATAAGTACCAAAATTGCCAGCATTTAGAATACAACCTTAGACTGTCAAAGATAAAGTTGAATTCGTCCTTGGCCTGACTAGTGGTGCCACCGTCGGACTAAGCGAGGTAGTTCTACGGAAGAGGTGTGGTACAAAAGTTCAGTAGTTCATTAATAGATGGCGTTACTTGTTTAGCTCTAAGTTTTCTCACAAATTAGCTTTGCAAACTTTTAAGCGGCAACCTGTCATAACTTTACAGCGTTTACGTCGAGGTATGTACTCATTATGTACAAGCCCCAATATGTTATCAATGGCTGATGATCTGTCGTTAAAGTTAATAATATAAAAGTAAATTAGCAAAAATAATTTAATAAGCTAAGTTTCTTGAAAGAAAGAATGGGTAAATAAATCAACCGAGGAAGCGGAAGATCGAGTCGATGAAGAAAAAATTCGTTTTGGCATAACTTTCCGAAAATGTCTAATTTTAATTTCACGGATCATTTAATATTCTGCTCTATTTCAGAGAGCACCGCAACATCTTTTCTTCTTACTTCAATGCTCATTACAGTCATTTTGGCAGAAGTCCAAACGTTCACTGATTTTTACCGGCCTAGCTTGACCTTGAATGGCCTTGATCTACTTGCATACATTTCATTGACCCGCGCACCGTGACTGTGCGAATTCCTTCTGTTTGAACTTACCTATTCTTGAAATAATTTCGCTTTTCTGCATGGAAAACAAATAATATATTATTTAAGCTGCCGAGATAACGCTTTCTGCAATGTTATTACTGCTTTTTTGGCGATGGTCCAACTCTCAGATTTCCCTTTTACCGGCCCGGCCTTTCGTGGCCTTTAGTGGCCTTGAGCCACTTACATACGTTTTCCTGACCTCAAGCCAGGTGACACTGTGAAGGCTTTTTGCTCGCAGCTTTTGCAAATCTTTTCCAATCACGGCAAGGATTTGTGCTTGCTAATTTTTAGACGGGTGATTGGATTGCTCAAGCTGACGTGAAGCGGAATCGGGGGTTGAACATCTTGTCAGTCGAGACCCAGTGACTTTCACTTTCTGTTCGAGGCACTTGAACTTTTTACTCTCTAACTTAATTATAGCTTTTATTTGACACAAAATTACCGAATAAAAAATCATGGCAAAGCTATTATTTTGTTGGTTCTATGAATACAGCATATGGACACAATGCGCTTTGTTCACTTTGTTCAAACGGCTGTGACTATCGACCTATTGAACTGGATTAGTTGGGGTTTAACAGAAACGTTTAAAACTGATACAAAGCAAATGGCTTTAGCAACTCAATAATTTCAAGCAAACCTGTCAATTCTAGGTTAATCAGATTTATAGTAGGAAACATCGGTAACAGGCAATACTGACCTACTGAACTGACTTTGCCCATTTTCCTAGAATGAATAGTAATTCTTTGTTTCAATTACACTGCGCTATCGTTTTTATTGTTTATTTTTTAATAATAGAACATAGATTATTGACTTGTATTAAATGTGAATTAGATATTAGATAAACTCTTTTCCTCCGACTAGCGACTTTTTCTTTTTTTGTTTAAATCTGCAATACGCAGATAACTTTTTTTACAATATAATTATATATCATGTGACAACACTATTGATTCCTGTGTAAGACGCTTGCCAGTTCTCATATTTCCCGGTTAGTACCTATCACATTATTAGACAAGCCACAGCATACTTTTCGATATTTCAAAGCGCATGTCCTCTGCACTAGCTGTCAATTCCGCACACTATCTATTTGCAAGCGATTTGGACTTCGAAGACTTTTTTCTTCCCTCGTATCGATGCAACTCGACCGACCTTGCCCTATTACATAACAAGATTACTTCAGTGCAACAAATTGCATTAGCGGTTCTATCCCACTGCAACTGGGTTCACAAGTGACTTTTTACAATTAGCCTTGCATTTATTTTGAATCTTTTTGTCTTTAAGTTCGGATAATTTTGCAGTGTGTTTGTCTATAAAGTTTCTCGTGATAATATGGAGTCATGGGCAATTAACAAATGCGTGATTTGAAGTGATCTTTCCAAACCATAAACAGCCGAAATATCATCGATTTGAGTGATGATGACCATTTGTGCAATCCGCCCTTAATTAGTTAATCTATGATTGAGTGCGCCTGGTTGTAAGGTGTATATTTTTAAACGCGCTGTTGCAAAGTGAATAAACGTTTTAGCTGAAAACCTAAAAGTGTTCTTGTGGGCTAGTTAATCTAACGACGTAGGAGTGCTGTTTATCACATTAAAGTTTTATGACATTTTTGAGATTCTACAACGGTTTTTCATATATTCTACTTTACGGATTATAAGTGTGAATGAAACCAACTCTTAAATATCCTGCATACCTTAACATTTTACATCATGTGTCATTGTTCACTTTAAGGGTCAACTCATACTGTTTTGCGACAGTAGTGACGTAGACAGTAGTGAAGTAGTGATTACGATTATAAAACGAGTCTTCATTAAAATAGTATTATTAAAAGTTTTTAACAGTCAAATATATATTCTGTTTATAAAGCTGTTTCAAAAAGATTTATACCTTTCCACATTTTGTAAAGTACAGAATTTTTATAGATAAACCTATAACAATTCTTTAAATTAAATGTGGAATTAACTTTATGTATATCGATTCACAATAAATGATGCTAAGTTAAAACTTTGCAAGCACTGTTCTATATAATCGATTTGAAGTAAGCGTACTACAAGTAAGTCACTGCCTCTATTATTACTTATTCTTGCACGCGGTACACTTCTGAACTCAATGAAAAGCAAACATCAGCTACATAAAGCAACAGAATCCCCCGTCAGCAATGAATTTTGAAGACAGTTACGTCAGTATTCGAGCGCAATCCCTTGGCACCTACAGGTGACTCCAACAGACTTAAATTGGCTCATCATCCAACCAACTCAGCTGCATCGTTGCAAACTTAGTTTGATATATTTTGAAAATTGATGAATATGTTTAATTGCGAGTTTGTTTATGCGATTCATGAAAAAAGTATTTGCCAAAGTAAAGTCGAACTTACAAAACCCATCACCTACATACATAAAACTTAAAAAGAGAGGTCATCCAACATTGAAACCTGTTACCTGTCGCTTTTAATACCGGAGACGGGTTGCCACAATAATAAATACCAAAAAACGTGAAGAAGCGGCTTCCTTAACTGGTCATCATCATATGATAGGTTACGTCAAGATATGCCGCCGCCCGGCTTGCGGACTTAAGCCTTGATGGCGCGCATGCCGAGATCTTATTTCATGACAAGAACTTTCGCAGAGATGCAAAACATGTCCGCGATCAACTAGCTCTCTTCTCGGCACGTATACTCAATAAAATATTGTGAAGTACGTAAAATATAGCAGTGATTTTCCAAAAAGTTTAGTTCACAACCGCGTTGCTCCGCGCCATCATAATAATGAGAAAGTGAAGCAATAAGTTTAATGTATATGTATAATCTATAATGACATAGGAAACCTTTCATTCAAGCTGAAACCTCAGGGAACGTGAAAAATATCCAAATCGACTTATCCGATAATCCGTTACAATAATACAGGCACAATTTTTTGACTTACAACCCTCGTTTTGATCGGGGGTTATAAATTACGAGCTCACTTCAAAGTCGTGAGTCATTTAACATTGTGGAAGGGCTTATATGAGCGTCGGCACATTTATGTGTGTAAGCTTCCTCAGTGACACGTGACGTCACGAACGAAACAATACAACCCAGTTCGGCAGTCCGTAGGTACTATGCAATGTTCATTTAACTGTGCAAACAGGTAAATGAGCTGTGTGCGTTCGTTAAATGAAGTAAAAAGTTCGGAGAACATAAAATATCGCAATTTATATTTATTGTCTTCCTTATGAAAAGTGAGTTTGATTCCGGGATAATTTACAGGAAAACTGAATCTATGTTTTCTTCCTACTAGTTTATTACTTGGCCCATTTTTGAAATTATTTTTATACTCTTCTTTTAAGATGTACTAAGTGCTATTTTACCCTTTTAGTGTTCACAGCAGTTTACCAATAAATAGTATGAATATTTTTAATTCTAGATCTGTTTATTTGTTATTTTACCTTATAAACACCGCTTTTTGTTAAATAATTGAAATAGGATCGCTATTTGCCAAAAAAAAATAATTTAAAAGGCTTTTCTTTCTTTTTAAGAAGAATGAGTATGCCCCATGGAGAACAAAATGGCTAGGTATGCCCATAAAAAATATATATTATTATTATTTATTATTTCAGTATTAAACAAAAGCTTTCGTATGCACTAAAATCCAAATTCATTCATTCAATTCAATTCAAAAACATAAAAATATGTTTTTTTAATGTAACAGATTAAAGTATAAAACTGTGCTTTTATGAATTTATTTCGGACATGATCAATTTTACAAAATAAATTGATTGAGCCGTGTTTTGTTTGTCCGATACACAGAGATATTACTGAACAGATTTTACATATCATAATCCTCTTCGAAATGCTTATTCAAAAATGTGCACGCAAATGTTTTCCGCTGAGCAATCATCTTGATTGCATTCATTTCAAAAAGTTTTGCATTTTATTCGATGTTTTCATAACCCGATTAACAAGGCAACATGGATTATTTCCCTTTTTAAAAATACGTCGAATTTCGTGGTAACTTCATTTCAATCCATTACGTGTTTATGTGACCAGCTCTTTTGACTGTACCTGGTTATTTTACTATAGAGGTTTGCAATAAAGGCCTAACAATTTTTGTCGTTCATTTATAAGCTTTCCAAAAAAACTTGTTCCGGGAAATTTAATGACTATCAGATTGGAAATTTTACACTCGTCTATTTTTATTTGGGCCTACAAAGGAGATTGATCGCAGACCTAGCAATGTTTTACGTTGTAAAATAAAAGTGATGTACTTTCTTATTTTTTTAAGTTTTTATTTTTATTTTAGGGCCTTTGTTTTTGTATCCGAAATTATTATTATTTAAAGCAGAACAGGACATTTCGATTGACAACATGCTGCTGACCAGAAATAAAAATAAATTGTGATAAAGGCAGGGGAAGCAAAGGCAGCAAATGCAGAATGAAGCTGGTTAGTTGAAAATTCAGAATAAGCTCTATACCTTATTGACTTCATTCGTTTCTCTTACACAATTATTATTCTCGTTTCGTCGGCGGCAGGCGCGAAGTTACATGGAATATAAGTAAAAATGGAAATGTAATCTATTTTTAAGCCAAAACCATTTCTACCATGAAATGGGCGATTTTTGATTGGAGACAACACAACCAATTCCATATCCGCGACACAAACGATAGTTAAATAATTAATAAGACTGGCAACGTGACGGCCATATTTTCAATACCATTATGAATGGAAAGAGTTTATGCGCAATATTGTTGGTGATTCTTTCTAAGAATTAGAATCTGAATGCTCACCGAAGTTCTGTTAAGAACAGCTGTGTTTTACGACTTTCATTGAATCTTTTTTTTTGTGCGCCATTGGCCTTCTTGAAAATATTATATAGGTAGGTACTGCTTATGTAGAAAAAATGGCATATCTGAAATATTAAAACTTGGTTCAGCCTAGTAAACCGTTAACAGCTTTTAAGACAAAAAAAAATATATTATATAAATAAATGTACTGACGATCTCAAAGCCTTGGACCGAATACTCAAATTCCTACTAGTTGTATTCGATTCATATAATTTTCGATTGAAAATGTTTCGCAACTTTATAGTGAAGGCCTTGCCAATCGCCTTACGTAACATGAAGTGGGCTTAGACATTAGAAGCTTTAATATAAATTAGTTGCACGACGCTTTGAAATGTAAGTCGTGATGGCCTAGTGGTTAAAGGACCAGCCTCGCAACTATGAGTGTGCGGTTTCAATTCCATAAGTATAAGAACTTTCTAAGTATATCTTGACCACCAATGACTGATAAAACTATTCTATAGACTTCATTAACTAGCGAGGATATCTGGACAATGTATTATGGGTAAAACTGTGAAAAAATTGTGTTTGGTAATGTCCTGATTCAAACATCATTTTTAACTAATCTTAAATTTACACATACGCCAAAGCATGTGGTTGTAAGTCTACATAATTAGCAACTGACTTCTGTTTTATAAGCAGGCACAGATAGTAAAAAGTCGATTAAGTCTTTATGGAGGTACTCAATATAATATAAATAAATAAGCAGGCTTGAGCAATACTGCTGTAAGAAAATATCGTATCTTTATCGATTTCGAATGTCGAATACCGATTTTATATATTATATTTCAATATGTAAGGTATACAAATACTCGTACATAGATGTAGGTACATGTTTCTCGGAATCTACATATGTGAACCTACGAATCGTTCGAAAATTGTTATTCGTAGATATTTTCAGCAGGATCGTTCCACCGGCTTAGCAATAACCCTTCATTTTAAATACCTAATATCGAAACTCAATATCTGAATAACTTAATAAAATCCTGTCGTCGTCACACGCATGTCAACATCAGGACTTTTATTTAAATTCTTGAGATATTTTTACGTTACACTATGAGTCCTGAAATGTCCTGTTTAGTCCTCTAAGGGCCAGTTTCACAGATTGCTGATAAGTGTCAGATAGTTCCATTGTGAATTTATTTGGCCGATAGTGGTTAGCCATAACCTGTGAAACAGGCCCTAATAATTTATGGTAAGTATTTATAATTAATCATATATGAATGTAATGAATGGTAAGTATTTACTAAGACATGATAATGTGCGTAAAAAACTAACACAGTTTTGGTTACAGGAGTAACAAAGACACCCCAAATGGCTGCAGATCGAGTATACAGTTAAATGTAATCTTCAGAAACAGATACATGAAAATCTATTATTATCACAAAGACATTTAAACTGATTTCATCCTTTGACTTTTTTTCGTATTTTTGCAGTCTCCGTGGCAAGTTCCGAATATTGTGAAACTAAATAGGTTTCCCCAACCTGCTCTTAAATATTCACCTGTTTTATTCCCTTAGTCACCTTAAGGGAGAAGGGTAAGCCATTATTTCCAAAGGCGCGAAGCACAAAGTTAGCCATGCTATAAATCATTGTTAGTCTACTTGTTGAACTCTGTCGATTAGACTGCAAGTTTGGGATAGGCCCACCGAAGAGAGGCAGATAAAAATATGCGTAGAAGGCCTATATAGTATATAATGATTGTATTCCTTGTTTGCTTGAAGTATTTTTGCTAGCTAATACTTAAAAATAAAATAAATTAATGCATACAATTATATATGTTATGACGCAATTTATTAATAAGGTGGGTTTTTTTACTCGTTTATATAAATTTAAACTTTATTTGTAAATGCTTGAAGTTCGAAGTTTTATGTTTTATGTTTTGAATTCTTAAAAAATGTTTTTGTTCAGTTTCAATGTCGGCAAATACAAGTGGCTCAGAACTAGGCCTTTGTCTGGCCATTGTTTTCGACTAGTTTGTTTTGTGCTGTAGTCGACGTCTTTCAGTGTGCATTTCACTCAAAAAGTCATCCTCTCGTGGAATATGCGGCGCAATATTTAAACAAAAAACTGTTTTGATTTCAGCTGTTTTAATATGAAACAAATTGTTTATTTTTGGATTAACTGCTGTAGTTTTATTAATGAAGCTCGTGGGTGACAAGTACACATTTTCTGACTCTGTACTTTCAGCTTTCTTTATATCTACTAAACCCAACATGAAGGGCTGCAGAAAATTGAATCCCTGTAACTGAATTAGGTCTTCTCTCCTAGTACACCGTATTTTTTCTTGGTTAAAATATAAACGATGGGATATTTAGTTGATGCCAAAGGGCAAGGTGTGAGAGTTCAGGAAGGGTTTCATTAACGTAACGCGGTTTGGCCAGCAGGATTGTAAACGCTACGAACGAAAGACGTTTGTAGCCTTTTTAAGTACGAAAGAACTTTTATAAATAAGGAATTTGTTGATTAGACGCAGGCTGTCGAATCAAGAAAGTATGCATGAACATTACATTTTCCGTGTCATTAGGGCGATGGGATCCTCCAGAGATATACGAGGGGATGTTCAAGTGTTTTAAGAGTCTGTTGAGTAGTCTAGTTTCAAAGATATTATTACCCTTCACTCGTAAACAAACATTTATTTACAAAAGACAATGGAACATATAAACACAATGAAAACTGACCACGCAATATCGAAATAAAAGTTAGTTTGAAGGTAGTTATCTTGTTCACTGTACCACTTGAATTCGTTTCTGCAATAGTTCTACGTGGATGTCAATTTAATGCACATTGTTATTTTATTGTCTTTGTGTAAATGTACTGCATTTTTCCTTTCATTTCTTTATACCTGTTTCTCTTAGTCACGCCATCACTCGTGAACGGCTGGATCGATTTAAATAAAATTTCCTGAGTCAGAGTAAGGACATACATACTTTTATACAGGTGCGGCAAGTAGTTCCTTCCTACGGCGGGTGGAACCGGGTGGAACCGCGCGGAACAGCTAGTCAAATATAATTTGTGCACCTGTCATACATGTTTCAAATGTTAGGTAAAAAAGCAACGTACCTATAGTCTTGTAAGCCGAGTGATTAATGCTTGTTAACGGCAGAGGTAATAAACCACCTCGGACGTCAATTTGTGTCAATTTGAATTACACTAAAGATGTTGAATATAAATCAGAAAGCGAAAAGAAAAATTAAATCGTATCGAATAAAGATAACTCGATATTGTATTTGAATCGATCAATTAATTTCATGACTAAAATATAGACAAACGATTATCTTTTCACAGAAAAATAACAGAAAGAGGAAAGTAAATTATTGTAAATGTAATAAAACAAATAAATTCTATTAATAAAACAAAAGAACAACAGCCAAAAGAATCCAAACTTCTCGCACCGGGTTGCTCTCAACGCGTGTCAAAAATTCCTTTCCGACAGCTACAAAATAATGAAGCCAAAGCGTAGTGTTTCTGCTGTAGAACATAAGCAGCCAAAAATGTTGTTTAGGAAGAGCCAATTAATTACGGTGTGAAACAAATTTATGTCGAAATAAAATAAATTATAATGGAATACAAATCTTCGTAATATTTTTTTTTTCACATTTTCTTAGGCTTAACAACTTTTCCTCAGTACATACTTGGTTAATTACACAAATAAATAACAGAAACCAATTAATATAAAAAAATGTTATTACGAAATAATAATTCAAAGTTAATAAATAAATCCGCAGTATATGAGTGTATCTATTATTTAATTTAACTCGTCCTGTGAGAAAACCATTGTGCAGCGCCCAAGTCGTTCTACATTAATACCGTTTAATGAACGTGCAAGCTTACAGCGCTTTCCGCTGAATGGTGGCACTCTAATGAAGAGGCGTCCGCTTCATGAAGCGAGTGATCTTTCCCACTTTCTAGTTTACGCGTTCAAGTTCATTGCGTATCAGCAATAGTTTTTGATTAATGTGTAGTTGATATCAACGTGTTTTTCGCTATAGGTACATGATTTAATTTATCATTATAATAATTATTTTCTTTTTCTCTATATTCCTGAAAGAGAACGTAATGTTACGTTACTTTATCTAATCATAAGAAAAAAATGTAAAGTGTTATAAATACATAAGTATTTCAATATTGCAGTGTATAGCCTCTTTCATTAACGTTGTGCCCTTGACAAAGAGGTTTACTGGATACAAGTATGGAACATTAACACCTTGGCGTGGCGCCAACTCTGATATTTTCGTTCAACTTACTTAATATAGATGAACATTAAAGATACACCGGTAGCCGTATTCAGGGCCTATACGGTGCAAGATTGCGTAAAAATATTAACATGTTTTCAAGGTCAATAGGCCTGATAATGCTATAGTTTGCCCGTCCATTTTGACCCTTCGTACGTAAGAAATGTTGCCCGGAGACACCCGTGTTGCGGCGACATCGTTCTTTCGAGGTCGGGCGGGCCTTTTTTGGGCTCGTATTTACTTCAATGTCCGAATTTAGTATTGATAAGATAATACAGAGCACGAAACTTGAGTAATGTCGCAGTGTCTAGAATTTTATTCGATCTGATTACGACTTCTAAATTGGTGCACCTACTGATATATCGAATATAACAGTCAAATTCATCAGCCTTTTTACTGTCCCACTGCTGGGCACAAGCCTCTACTCATACAGAGAAGGGCTCATCGTTAATTCACCACGCTTGTTCAAGGAGGTTTGGCGATTTCGGACTTTAAAGTTCAAGTTTCCTCGAGATATTTTCCTTCACCTTAAATCAGCCAATGGTGCCCGAGATAAATTTAGAAATACAAATACTTACATGGTGAGCGGTAATATTTGCTGAGTCTGCGAACTTTTATTTACCATCGTTTTTATGCGTTCCGTCCGAAGTAGCTGTATGACCAGTAGGTAGTCTTGGAAATAGAATTTCTTTGACCGGCCGTAACTCTCGATCATAGTGACCAATAAAAAATATATTGTAGTTGGTAGGTTTTGATGGCGGACCGACAAACTAAACGTTAGGTTTGTGGTATTTATAGACTATCTTTCAACAAAGAACCAGATGTTTTTGTGGGCTCTTCTTGTCTTGACACTACTATTTTGATCGAAATTAACGATTTGATACTCGTCTACTTTTATTTTGTCTATTTATTCATTTTCTTGTTATAATGTTTGTTCAGACGCTCAATGTACCCTTAACTGGCCGAAGAACCGCAACAAAGACCACACAGTTTGTTTTTTATATATTACCTGATCAATGTCTAAGACATAACAGCAATCATTGAAAAAGTTCCGGGTAAGTTGAAAATGTTATTAAAGCCAGTTTAATTATCAGTTCATTAACATTCGCTTTGTGAGGCAAATTGACCGGCAGCTGAGAGGCAAATGACTTGTTCCGTCGTTCGTAGCGATAGGTGCTAATCTATGCAAGTAGGGTGCATTTACTGGCCATTTCCGTTCATGAACGAACTTGGGCAGTCCTTGAGAACTCCTTGGTATGCTATGCAATGCTATGCTTGGCAATGCAAGTTTATTATGACTACACAATAGGCAAAACAAAGATAAATTACTTAAAGATAAGCACTGGCCTGCCAACTTCAAACGTATACACATCATCTATACCGACGAATTTTATTCCATTAATATTGATAGTCTCTCTCTCTCTCTCTCTCTCTCTGTCTCTCTGCAAACTAATGGAACGACCACAAGTTCCTGATTTCGAAGCGATATCAGTGTGATGCACAAAACAGGACATTGTAAACTGCTCCTTTGTTGTACGAACGCATTAGACAATCCCATCAACATCGAAAATTAGTTTTTGGAACCAGAAAATAATAGACGTTCCCGGTAAAAGAGCTTTAGACCAATATCTCATCATAATCGCTTTATCTTCAGCCGCTGCACGATTCCATCACCGCTGCGGTGTGCCGTTATCCGATGAATTGATTGGCGATACACCGCGCTTTACGCACTTAAAAAAGCTAAAGAACAAAGAGGCGTTTTATTGCTATGTATATGAAGATGACTTTAAAAATGAAATTAGTAGACAATAATAATGTAAACTAAAATTCGAATTCAAATCTAGTCAAAAAGAAATAAGTTAAAAAGTTAAGATCCTAGTAAAAAGAGCCTATTACTCTCTCCCCTACACTTATAACGTCAACTCAGTTTGACAAAAGAAACATTCATGTGGTCTAAGAACAATTGTAAGTACGTTATATTGTGTAAAATCACGTAGATATCAAGAAAATATGACGCGAACCATTTTTTGTGATTGTGTTTTCGAGCAAACGGCAAAATAATATTTTTTATTCAATGATACTGCTGTTATTCTAGTGAGCTTTAGAAAATATTTTTATTCATTATTTTCCAGACAAAGCAGAGAAAACAATATTATTGAATAACTGGAAAGTGAAACCCTAACAAGTAGATATTTGTTGTTCTTGAATAACGGTGGGTAATAACTACCCAACAAACCAATTCTCACTTTCAAACCGCATCCGAAAGGAATAAGATTAACTGAGAACTCAGTTAGCAACGAAATTAAGCTGTGAAGATGTAAATCGCGGCTAATGAAGCGTTCATCATAAAATGATCGTACAGTTTCATTTATAGCGTTTGACTGTCGAATAGCAACACAAAGTATCTCTATTCATATTTTGGATACAAATCGCCTTCATTGTGTAAAATGTAGTTTAATAAACTGTTCACCTATAGCAAAAAATAGATCCAATGGTGATAGATCGATTAGCGCTATGATGTATAATCAATGACACCGTTCCACGTGACAAGAATAACAACTTTCGTCGTCGGCACAAGACCGAGTCGTTGTCAAAAGCAGGCATTAATGATAATCATTTAAGCATCTCACCTAACTTAGTATTAGGCTCATTCCTATCCTACGCCTAGTTATATATAGATACCATCCCTCCTTCCCGTACTTAGTGATTTACTACCAAAAACATTTTCGTTGAAAATCCCGAAAGGCGACACTGCGAGCCTCGATCAATACGACTGCTTTATGATGGTTATTTTGGTTTGGGCCAGTTAGTGATAAATGCTCTGATTCTTTAATGAGAAATCTAGATATAGGAGACTCTGGCCTACGGCATATGAAAGCTTTTTCAAATTTACCGTCTAAAAAATAATTTGGCATTAGCGGTTCTTTTTAACCGTATTCCCAAAAACGATGATGTTCCCAATTCGCATGTTTATATGATGACTCTGTTATTAAGCAATGGATTCGAAATAATATATTTTAGGGGTATACTTTTTTAATTACCCCATACTTATAGGTTTATCTTAGATAGTAAAATTCCACCAAAAGAGGTAGTACAGTTCAGGGAACTCCTGAACGATTTAAAGCAGCCTCCTCAAAAATTTGATGTCTGAAGCATATTGTGAAAAGTTTTTTTTTTAGACACCTAAAAGAATTGAAATGATGACAAAAAATTGTACACAGAGTTTACTGCCATTTTTGAAATTTATGTCAGTTATCATTGTCATATGATTGGCGTCACGACTTTTATGTTATTTTCATACTTATCATGATCCCGATTTAGAATTTCATCTGAAACGCAAGTGTCTACGTGGAGATTATTATAAGTACACGATTAGCATATCTTTTAAAAGCATTTTTGAAATTTCGTGTTAACGAAAAACAAAAATGAAATGTTTATATCATTATGTAAATGAATGATCTTAGAATTAAAATCAAAATAGGTAGGTACATCTAGCTACGTAACTTAATAAAGGTGCATATATACTCATATATACTTATATATTCTCCGTAAACACATTACCACTTTTTCCGTTACATTATTAGCTACAATGAAAAAAATCTGTTCTACAACTTTTTCTAGCGTCAATAGGATATTAGGAACAAAATCGATTACATCAATCTTAAATCGGGACCAGATTGAAATATGTTGGTAAAGCGAAAGCAAAATTTTTTAACTTCATCCCACATACCAAAACTGGGTTGAGGTCAGCTTCCAGTCTAACGTAGATAACTAGATTTAATTGCATATTGAAAACTGTTTCCGTAGAGTGCCTGCTATCCTGACCTTCGGCATACAGCTATAAGCTGCAACTTATCGATAGACAATATAAGCCGGTTATGAGAGCAGCGGAAACCACTATTATGTGATCTGCATATAACGTAGGTACTTAGATACGATTCAAAATAATCTTTTTCACAATAAATGCTGTTTATGCGCTTTATATTAGCTCCTGCCAGCGGCTTTACTCGCGTTCCGTAGCAATTAATTGCGAATACGTATAAAAAGTCTTCCTCAATAAATGAGCTATCTAACACTGAAATAGTTTTTTAAATCAAGTCAGGAGATATTGAGATTACCTCGTTCAAGCAAACGAACTCCTCAACGAACGAACTCGTTCGATTATGTGAGAGGATTATTTTAATCGATAATAGCATTTTTTTTATTTTTCAGTGTTTGATACTGATTGATGTAACCTATGAAAAAGCATAACCACTTTCCCTATTGAGGAGTTTTATAACCGAGTCGTTTTTGTCCAATAAGACTGGGTCAGATGAAGGAGATACCTTTAATGGTGATAAAGTCATGTAGTTATACGCATGACAGTGCATATTAAGGCTCTCCATATTATATTTATATTTCAGCAATAAATTAATAATTGAGGTTCATGTTGGCATTTCGACATGTTGGTGACAGCGTTTTCTGTTCTTAGGAATACAGTGATTCTACGTTCTAAGGTAGGTCAAAGAAGATGGGAACAACTAACGCTCCTTTGGAAAACCTGCGTTCAGCAGTAGGCAGGGATACCCTAATGATGTTGATTGAATTATTTGGTTTTATGCATAACAATGTGTTTTAGCTTCTACAACTTCCAACACTGAAACGATAAATTTATAAGCGATTTTCACCTTTTTTTCTGAATTAGCTTGCACTTGGTATTTCGTGTAACCATTCTAATTTCGAAAATCAGTGATTTTATATACTTTCCATACTTATACACAAACAACTGCAGATACAATTAAGCCTAAACGTGTGGACATCATGTATCTGACAGGCTGTTTATGCAAATAGGGGGTAGATGCAAGTGACGTCATCGTCGCATTATTAAGTGACCTGTAATAGTAGTAGATTGTTCTAAGTATCGCCTGTCATTGAATATTACATTTTAAAATGATAGTATTGTTATTTTCTACTGATAGATATCACCTATGCGCCTCCTAACTTATACTTTCACTCGCGTCTTGAGGACTACTTCTTGCACCTGGATAAATTATTTGCCTATATGTTACGCATATTACTGCCAATGCCAAACAAACATACACAATCACGTACACACGCTCAGAAACTTACGCTATTATTATTAAAGTGTGCTTCTACTTAACATTTTATATACATTTATGTTATTACGATACTTTGCAATAGTCTTACTGTCCTATAATCAGAATAAAACAAATGTGTTAAATACGTAACGAGAATTTAGTTTTAAAAATATTCTCTCAAATCTTACGGATAAAATTAGATATAGTTTCATATTTTATGTAGATATTTATGTAGCTTTATTATATTTTTTCGCTTCCAGTTGCGAGACATATTTTTCTGACACAGGATGCGTAGCATTTGTTCTGTAATGAGTACGACGGGTCATACGTCGACGTCGCGCCAACATCCCAGGGTGTATGGAGCTCAGCCTCTGCCTCAACTGTGTTTGCTCCGGGGTGATGTAGAGACACATTACTCACTTATACACTAGTATTTTAAAAGAAACTATTTACATTAGTTCGTCACATTCGTTCGAGTCGCATATTTTTGGATTATTTACGCACACTAGTAAAAATCCATACCAAAACATCAGCATCGGTTAGACCTTTTTAGCAAAGAACAAACTCACTTGCGCGATTATAGCAATAATTTAATATATGCTTAGTAGGTATGAAGTAGGTTAAAATTAATTACCGCACAATTAAAACATTTTATTGCCTATATAATTCAAATTTTTCAACTTTTGTTTCAAAGCAAAATAATAATGGTTTGAGTACTTATATAAAATGTTCAAATATGAAAGTTGGCTACAATAAATTCAAATTAGGGTCGAGGTTTAATCACCCACAGTGGAATGAAGAAACATGTACGTTAATGACGTTTACACATAACACTATAATAAAAATATATCACTTTAATATGTCATTATAATAATATTTGCACAAGTACTTGTCTACTCAAAACAATAAAATATGAGCTTAAGGGCCAGTTTCACGATGTCCAAAATAGCCACTACCGGATAAATTCAAAAATGGAACAGAATTTGTTTGAAATTACCTACCAAATAAACTATCCGAAACTTATTCGTAGGTGGTGAAACAGGATCTTAATATAGTACCCTGCACGAGTTATTAAGTCTTCATCTCTTAGTGAAAGTGACATTTCAATAAAAATGTTTTATATGCCTTGGAATATCGCTAGACTAATGAGGCAATCGTTACAAAATATCATACATAGAAAAATGTCAGAAGATGCATCTAGAAAATTGTGCATCTCATATAATTTTCTTCTATAATAGACTAGTATTTTGAAAGGACAAATTCTACGGAATACAAAATATTTTATAAACATAATATATTTTATATTTCGCAATATTACCAGAGGAATAATATTTTTATAGAAGCTTAGTACTTGAACAATTTTAAAAGGAAGCTTTATGAATCTTAAAAATTCATATATTATAGAATATCTCAAATTCTTTGTCATATGGATCTAATATAAAGTTGTTATGGGTGATTTATTTATTATTATTTGTATAAGAACAAGTACCTATATCTACACATACATCTTAAACATAAATAAGTATGAGATCTACTTTACAATATTTTAGACGGACACTCTTAAACAAATTATTTATTTTATCAGTATCAACACCAGAGTGAATGGTAAGTGGAATGTTCTAGAACACTCTCGACATTATTATAACACCGGGCTTTAGTTCAATGCAACGTTAACTTCGTACTTGGTAAGGCTTGAGTAAAACGGTTGCTACACAAAGCTGTCGTGTACGGAATGGACCGCACTGTATATTACTGATACCAACTAGATTTTGAACTGCTTGAGTGTCAGGCTACTTTGTTGAAAGAATATTTTTATTTTATTGTGTTTTATGGACGTCGCTATAAAAAATTAGTGATTTTATAGCAATAATATTTACAAATTAGTTTGTTTTTACTTGGAGTAGATTTTTCTGTATACATTTTTATCGGTAATCCGTATTAGACTGTTTTTAAATTCGCTGTATTGTAAAATATTAATATTTTTTTTTTTTTTAAGAAGGCGTACAGATTAATAACAGAATAATAGGTAACATAAACTAGTTGCTAATAACAAGCCTCCACAGATAAAATTTAAAAGTTCGGCTATAATTTGAATATGGTTCTTTATTTTATTTTTTACCTTACTACATATTATGTGTTTGAGTACCACAAGCATAGTAATCATCATAATTATTGTTTATATAGTATTAAAATACAGTAAAATATACCTAACGTAACAATAGAAGCTGAGATATGTATATATTTCACTTGTATACATACAATCGGCTAGAAGTTGGTCTTTGCACACATAGTTACAAACACACATTTAAAAGCTTTCTATAGTTTCGTCATTCGGTCTGTAAATTATTTTGGCATAATGTTGTTAGCGGTACGTACCTAACCGTGACGGTGTTGAAACAATTCGCAAACACGATTGTAGGCAACACTGTTTGTTTGCGTCCAGCAAATCAGCCTGTTGTAAAAAAATGTTCAGTTCAAATACTTGACACTAAAACTAAATATTTTTTGTATTCATATTTCCAGCTATGGTACATATAAAACGGGACGGCATGTAGCACTACAAGCTACTACAATCTGTCAAACTTCCTTAATAGATTTTCAACTTTATCGCTGAAACGTTTGGTTCAAAGTTGATTGGGATTGACAGTTTTGGGTAGCGTTTGTACAATAGAACTATGTAACTAAAAATCGTTGTAACCATTTGATAGGCTATGAAAAATATTTTGATAAAAATCAATTCGTCCCGCTGTGCCTTTTCACTTCAACGCTTCCCTTTGACATATTAGCACAATTTATGCCAAAAGCCTGTATCAAAGTCAGAACAAACTTGATTACCTACAACATCCTCTTATGCATCAGTCCCATCAATACGCTGATATAATATGTAAAGTTATTGTCAATCCAGTCTATTGATAAAGGGAGACTAGTAAATCCATCTAATGAGAGATCTCCTCTAGAAATGTTGTCCTGAGCGTGGTCAATAACAATAGGCATTGATGCCGTGGAGCATGCACTTCAAGCGACTCTATTAGAATGTATAATTACTACCCATTCAAACTTAGTAACTATGGGCTTCATGTACAACTACTTTATAATGAGCTGGATTAATAGAGTTCTTTATAAATTGACTATTCAATTTTATGTTAGACTTTTTTAACACGGTTTCTTTTGTTTCTCCTGTACGTTTGGATTAAAAGCAAATGGCGCGAGTCTTCGCTGACCCCCAGACTTACCGATCGTGGGTTCTAATCCCGCCCACGGTCCAAAAACATTAACAAAGGAAAAGCATGATTAAAAAATAAAGCACAAAATAAAAGTGAAAAATAAAACATAATTTTAAAAACTTTTTTATAGTCAATTGCACTAAACAGTGAATACTAACTAGAAATATTTGTTAGTAACTACCTATATTTTTTAATATTTATAACTAGAAAATATTTAATGAACAAAAAATATTCAAATTACTATGAAAAACGTGTTGGGTGCTCAACGAACGCGTAATGTGAAAAAAAAACACGATACGCTTTTTTCGATGGTGTTGCTGTTAGCTAATGACTCGTGAGACATATCCGTGGCATTTCATCGTCAGGCCTTGCACATTTTGACCACAACAGTATGCACGATTCTGTTCACGATATAGCGTTTTATGCGTTTGCTTAGTTATGCAAACATAATCCGATGTTGGCTTTGAACCCACGAGAAATTGATCTTGCCTAAATCATATAATAATAAAGCTATCTAGGTACACCGAATTAAGTAAATATGGAATGAGTCAATAGCTACGAGGAGCGTACAATTCAAATTCAATTTACATTGTTCAGAGCGCTTTCAAGCTTTCGCTTTTTAAATTTATATTTGCACATACAAAAATTCGTCACTATCAAGATAAAGTAGTGTAAGTCACAAGGGAAATGCCAAAGCCTATAGCTATTCTAATATTTAGTACCCTAATTTCGTAAAATTGACATAGGCAGGTAAAATTAAAAAAAAACTTGATTTCGAAATAAATTTTGCCTTGGACTGAATTGTTGACAGAATGTAAATAAAAAATTATAAATTGCGAATCCGACTTTAGTAAGTGTATCAACTCTAAGAAATAGACGTAACCACCTTAATACAAAATTCCAGCGCTTAAAATAAAGACATGTTATTGAACAAGTTTTTGTTTATCTATTTTATTGTTGACCTTGAAAAAGAAAGCTATAAATATCCATTCATGCTTAATAACTGTGTACTATGCCTGTATTCAGTCCCTCGACGATAAATGCAAAACCTGCTGCGAGCTGGGACACGGTCAGAATATACAATGCGATGTTGATACAACCGCGTTTATTAGATTGATCCCTGTTTGTAGAGCACTGATTATGTACAGTTATAGAAGCCCTCTCAATGAACTCTGATTGCTATCTCATTCCATATCTGTAGCAATATTCCGACACTAAAATAAAGGTCAGTTGCACCATCTCATATGTCAAAAATGGCGGGCGAAACGAACCTAGGAAAAACGATACTCTTTGTTACCTTTGTAGTTTACAGTTTTGTTTCCAAAAAGAACATGGCGCGTGCCAACAGATGTTCATTTCGTGTTCGCTGTGAAAAATATGTTTATACACCATGAATATTTATTATTTGAACTGCACCTTATTTGGCACTCTCGATGGTTCGTTATTTGTTGCTTTTACTACGATGATATTAAAAATAAACTTCGTAGTACGAGTAGGTACTTCATAATTATCGTATTGCTTTTCATCGGATATTTTTTCGGGCTATCTAACTTCTATTGGAGTCAATGTTAGAAAGAGAAAAAACATTTGTATAGTGCACAATATCAAAGAAATATACAAAACAACATAGAACCCACTATGGTGATACACACTTATGCCGACTGATAAAACCAGTAATTCGAAGCTACGACTTTCTCCCCAAAAGGTCATGCGAGACGTTACCCTATATTTTTCCATTAAACGATTTTATGTCAAGATGTCTAGGCTTTGCAGACCTTGACTTCTGAGTGTTTTGTTGTTTATTATCTACTCCCTACGCAACAATAAGGTTAATAACAACATATTTAAAACTTTTTACCTGTCTACCAAGAATAATCTTGTAGGTATGAATGCAAGTCAACATCATCATTTTACTGCCCGAATGACGACGTTACTTTAGCAGTTTTACATTAAATAAGAATGAATATTTTTCCTATAAAAAAATAGATGTAAGTGGAAACTGCAATAGTGATGTAAAATACATATTATAACGTTCTTAAAATAAGCACATAGATGTAAGTGTACCTCACAAGATTGTGGAGGTCCCGTATTATGCTCAAGAGGCAGTACACATGTAGAACAGATTAAACAATCTGTCCTGAGATTAGGCGTGTCAAATTGAGGGAATGAATAATTTTACAATTTAATATACTGCTACCTACATTGTTAGGCATAATTCCACCAATTGAAACGCAACTAATTTATGGCGTAAATGTTATTTATTCATAGAAATGGGGTTGGTTAGCTGATTGATTAATCGTATGACTAAGTTTAATTACATTAGAATAGAGTACTTTAGTAGTGAACGCCAAATCAAAACGCCAGATCATAGGGATCACTTAATATGTCGATTCATGCCATTATTATAGTGTACTTTATATTATTAAGTAAGCGAATTTCTGTTTCTGCATTTTTATCTAAAATATAATCAAAGAGCTTTTCACATTAGCGGAATTCAGCTGTTTTTCCGTGCGGCATCTCTATGTTCGTACGGGTGCCGCGTATAGGCGCGATAACAAACAATTCAGGACTACATATGCGAAAGATGACGCTTCAAGCGTGCGACAGTTGTTTTTTAGCTCGGAAGATGACGCGCGTAGAATAACCCGACGGAAAATGTGCTAGTGGAAAGCGCTGCAAATGATGATTCAGCTAGATAATTTTATTCGTAAAAACGTTGTAAAAATTTATTGGCCATCGTATGGATTATTTTATTTAATTGTCAGCACGGCTTGAAAACAAGTTGAAAAGTTGACTATCCCTTTAACCTTGTTCGCTGCTCAAAAGGATCATTGCTCAATAAGCACTGTTATTAATTCATCCAGTTAGGTATATAAAGCTCTTGAGAACCTGAAATGTTAGTACCTGATGTGTGTGTTATATATTGTAACGACCTCGTAAAAGCAACGGGTGACATGGACACCCAAATTGACCGACGCAATCAACGTTTTATCCTCATAAATTAAATTGCATACATGACGAGAATACCAGTTATGATATCAACCCGCGCGTTGCGTAGTAAGCCCTTTTCGGGTTATGTACAAAGCGTGTCAGAAGGAATAAAGCAATCTTATTCTCTATAAGATTATTATTTTACACATACCTTGCCTATAAAAGTCATTCATACTCATTATGTTATATAATTAAGTAAGTACAGTATCAATATTTTTTTTACTTTTTATATTCAGTTCATTTAAGTGCTATTGGAGTATTTCAGCATAAATAGTTCATTTCTCAAAATTTCATTATTATTACGTATAATATTTAAAATTAAAAAGCTTACCTATTCTGCCTACAATATTATACACACTGATTTGAATTGTACCTGCTAAATTATATAATACGGTTAACGGTCTAACTTATATAGGTACCACAAGTTGCTTGTACAATGCAAAATACGTCTTCTCTGAACTGTATACAACAAACTTTGGCATTGCATAATATTGTTGATCCTTATTTAGGTACCTAAAGAGCTGGCAATTACGTCGACAAGGATGATGAAACCATTATTAAATAAAAGTTGTAAATATTTTAAAAGGCTTTACTAAAACCAAAGGCACGTTATATAAAAAAAAGTTTAAAATAATTCGAAATTTAAACAATAACAAAACCCACGCGCTTTATAAAGTTGGCATATCAAGTGATTCCCAATTCACACTTCCATTCGGCTTTCATGAATCAAAAATGCTTTTATGTTTTCGTTAACGTCACGGGCCTTGAAGGGTAATAAAGAGTGTACCCATAGAAACTCTCTAACTTTAAAAGTAAATGGTCATAAAGTTTGTGTTATTTTAATGGGTGCTAACAGATTTATGTAATTTAAGTAGCTTTACAAAGGATTTCACTTTTCTGTTATGTAATTTTGAATAAATGATTCTGTTATAGAACCAACTAGTTTCATTACAATTCCCGATAGTTTAAAACTAAATACGCAAATTTTGTGCAGTAGTTCAGAAATTAGAAATTCGGATAAGTTTATGATATGTATTTCAGTGATTATTTTTTCATTTATGCTTTTATAGATTTAAAAAAAGTGAATAAATACAATTACACATAATTAATTTACCTATATATAGTTTAAAATTTTCTATGATAAAAGAACAGGAAAACGTCGGGCGGTTACCTCAAGTTTGAAGACCAGCGCGGTTAGCCAGGATGTCTAACCATAATAATTGTACATAAAGGCTTGTAGAAAATAAAACTTGTATATACAATAACTAGAACATCTTGCCTTCTTAACTCTCTTAAATGTGAGCTTCCGAAATACGGCAAGTGTTTTTTGTGTGTTTTTTGTTTGTGCCGTGTGAAATATTATTTATATGTAGAATCTAATGAAGATTTTTAATTTAAAAAATGTGTTTTTATAATATCATTAAAATACATTTATTATAATAAATATATATTACATATTTTATAAAACACTTAACCGTTTGAGTCTCAGGTATAAAATATCTTAAGCCCTAAAGAAGGTTATAGGATACTTTAGTAGTTTTAGTATTGTGCAGGTCTTTATAGTGCAGGTGGAAGCAACAGTCTCGTATTGTGTAAAATATAATACTGCTGTTGCTTCTATTGTTTGGTTCTATTCAGTTTTTCTCGTATCCGATAGTCTAAGCTTAGGAAGATGTAATCTTGTCTTTGACGGTGTCGTGTAGCATCGGTCTTTGACGACACGTGTAAACTGAGTGGTCGGCCTTATCGGATCACGGATGATCCTACAAGGAACAGATACTGTTTCTTTATTGGTTTGTAACTATATGCCCGCCTCGGCTTCGTATGTGGCAATTTTGTTATTCTGAAAAAAAATATAAGTACCTAAATTATATCCTGCAAATCTTGTCCAAATACTAACACACGCAATAGAGTAGTAATTATCCAATTAAATGGAGTCGTCTGTTTTTTTTCGCGTAGTAATAATACGTTCTCGTATATATTTTATCGGATGTAGTAAGTATGTAATTAGCGAGCCGCGGCCGGTGGTGGTGGCTGAGCAAATAGCGGTTTGCGCAAAAGCCTAAAAGCTCTCTTATATTGGAAAAGAATAAATCAAAAATACATACTAGAAGTACTGACTAGATTAAGTCAAATATACTATTAGAAATATGCTGTGTCAGGCATTTTGAGTTAGAAGTTTTACATATATGGGAAAATAATCAGATATCCTTATATCTTATACAGTCACTGCTACAACATATTAGAGGTTCGTAGGAAAAAGCCCGTAGCTTCCATGATAACAAAGACGAGGAATAATTTGAACAATTGTATAAATTCCAAATACTGCTTACTCAGGTTTTTATGCAAAGTGATCTCATAAATAAACCAGTAAAGAGAGTTCTATGAATGTCATATGAATAAAATTGTAGATGACAATTTCTTATACTAATTTATTACGTAATATTATTTACATTTCATTAGCAGCTGCAGAACTATATAAAAATACAAAGAAATTTAGTCACATATACACCGTACGAATCATTTACAATAATTTATAACCTATCGATACTCTAAGGGCAGATTTTAATCATGTAAATAGGCTTTCTAGTCTGACATTGAAACAAAGAGCTGCAAAGTCAACAATCGGGGTTACGCAACGTGGCTATCTTGCGTAACGAGTCGGCTACGACGCTACGAGGCTACGCGGCTACGGGCGTAGACGTCTAAATAGTATCGAGAATATTTTTAGCATTCAATGTTTTCTTGTTAAATGTCACTGTTTTATGTAGTTCTTTTGTATGAAATATTCTCTCTGTGATGTTATATATAGCAGGATGTTTGAATGACGTGCTTATGGCAACATACAACGCAGCTTTTATCACGCCGTAGAATAAATCATGAATCATAACCGTGTTTAATCCACAAAGAGTAACATGATAAGTAAGGGTGGCATGTAAAGCTAGTTCTAACGATGAATATAGAACATGCATTCTGCGTAAGTGCATAAAATATTTGAACTGTATCCTTTATAAAGATACTCAAAATTACACTTTGATGAAATATTGTTAATAAGAATTTAGGAAGATTCATTAAACAATATATGTATTTCGTCATATTTTATTTACATTGACAAAGTATTTTGATTAAGAACTACTTAATTTATTTTCATCAATATAATAATTATGAACATATTAGTGTATGTTTATCTTGTTAATCGTAAGTTCTAATTACATAATAGTAAGTGGTTTAGTATGAAGTCCATTCTTTAGCAAGTTCGTATAAGCTTATAAGCTTAATTGTTGATTGCGAGGAAGTGTCTCTTCTAATTGGTAATAAGCCGTTAAAAATAATTAACAAGAATTCATTAAATTAGTTTCCCATGTTTCCCACAGCATTTTAAGAGAACTCATAAATGTTAAGAGTTAAAAAATATATTTATGTATAATTTTCCTAGTATTTAATCTACATCAGTAGAGTCTCATTATGATCACATTTTTTAAATTAATTCTTTATACAGAACAGGTACAGAAACAGATTATTATTCAAGCATACATATATAAAAAACTAGTTTTTTTTTCCAACCCACAGTTCTCCCCGCGACCTGAAGAAATACGTCACCCACTTGCATAAAAGTAACTTAAAACCGGCTCCGCCTCACCCACTCAAACAATCACATTTTTAATATCAGTTGGAATAGGATTACCTTCAGTGCGAAAATAGAAAAGGCTAGGCTAGGTACCTATTTAAACTAATAGATTTGTTCACTCGCACGACGTGCACCGTAGTAGTTGGTACGCCATTAGTGCTATTACGAGTTAGTGTTTCAGACACAACCACGACCCTCGAGGACTGAATGTAAAAGGCAGTATGTTACAGATGTACAGCATACTAGCTAACTGTCTGATGTTTTTATATTTCCAGATAAATATTTTTATGGTGATTCGCACACGGCACCGAGTACAATTCGCTCGACCGTGCGATCAGGCGGTGTTCGTGTGAAAGGTTCGAGCGGATTTCATAGAAGCTAATGCAACAGGGATGCGCTTCACGGCGTACCGCGGCGGTGCGCGCGGTGTCGTATAAATCAGCTGTGTTACCCAGGTTTAAAACTATTTTCATATTAAATTTCATTTGAGTTAGATTACTGATTTCATCATTCATCATATATATCATATATGTATATGAATGTATTATCATCATTGATTTAATTTATGATTATATATTGATTTACTTCCAATACGATGTCAACGATGTTTTAAAATTTTCAACTATTTCATGGCAAATACCTACATAATGTACATATTATGTATCAATGTGAACGCAATGATAATCAACATCTTATCATTAATCACCCATCTATGATGTGTCTGTTATTCACTGGAATTTACTACGAAAATAATAACCATTAAAGACAGAAAGAACAATATGAATTTCAGCTCCAAACATTGCATAGCAATGTTAGCATTGTAATGTGTATATTTGTATAGGCATGGCTACAAAACGTTAGTAAAGCGCTGCTATTGTTATACAAGTTTTGATTCTGCCATCTGTTGCGAGATATTCTTCGGGTTGAGGAAAATGCAGCTTGCCTGCATCTTCATTTGTTTATTTTTTGCAATTTTAAAATATAATCCGATAACGACGAAAAGACCCAATACGAAGGATTGGTTCAGTTACTATGAGCAAATTGATGATAATTATATCTATGTACATTAATTAAAAGCTAAGTTTTAACTACGGAACTATACTATACAACTTACATATTTAACATAATTTGAAACGAGTAACGATATATAAACTATACTTGTATATTAGAGTACATATTACACGACAACAATGCAACAATGAAAATGTTTAAATGTTAACAAGAAGGCCATTTTGTGCCGTAGTTTGTGTACTAGTAAAACCGTGGCATACTCAATTTTGGTACGACGGAAAATCAGCCGCTAAAAATGTTTATTAAGTGCTGTTACTCAGTCGAATATTGCACTGAAATTTAGCCTGTTTACTATAATGTCCTCGTCTCTTCGTTAAATCAAATCACGTCACTCAAACGCTCAGTTTAGTAAAACTATATTATTATTAACAGCTGAGTTGACAGCACTTACTTCATTGGATGACTTTATTACAGTCTGTAAGTTGTGCCTGAATGACTCAACTTAATGGAGACGCGTACGCTTTCGTACGTTAATGGGCCAGTAATTTTAAAAAGGATATAAGTGGCGGCTTTTGTAGCTATCATATTATCATACAATCCACGGTAAAATGATTAAATTAAACAAGAAATGTTGTTTTCATCTTCAATCATTTTTTATGTCAGTCATGTCAACGTGAGTGTATCTATCTGTGGATTTTAGGAAAACTGATTATCTTAGGATGTAACATCCAAAGTCTCCTGTGTTGCAATAGTAGTTTTATTTTAGTAGTTTTATAGTTGTAGTAGTGGTTTCAATATAATAAGAGGTAGTTGAATTAATTTTGAGACGCGATAATTAGTTTCATATGACTAAGATTCTGTGAAGCGTCGTCCACACCTAAAAACCAGCCACTAATAAGAATATTCCTTTAGTCAAAAATAAATAAAAAACATTTTAACTTACAAAAAAAATTGTATTTATAAAAATTTCAAAGTACGTGTCATATTAGATGAATTGCATTCCCAACATAATTACAGGGAATCGTATCTAAAATTCACAAATTGCGTTTGGCGACAGGCCAGCCGCACACCAGATGGGCATGCCGAATATTGGGACAGGGAGCGCCCTGCGGCGACGTAATGTGTACTATAATATATTATTATACATATTAATATTGGAAAAATACAGAATTTCTGACAAACTTGTGTACAAGGTATCCATAATGAATTACCAATACTGGTTGTGCAACTGATTATCACGTTGTCGCACTAATTAGTTAATCACATATCGTTAGCTATGTAGTTAATGGCCTTCGACCTGCAGGATTGCACGAAAGAGTTACTGCGGCCTTGGGACTCAAATGTCTGTAGAACATGATTGGGTATCATTACGTTTCCACCTACACCCCATCACAACTTGGCCATTTGATAATTTTCCTCTCTCAAAAAATTCTGTATCCCGAGAAATATTATGTAATTCATATATTCGTAATTCTAGCTGATTCGAGTAACGGAATCGAAAGCTTAAATAGTCGCAGTCTACCAAAATAAATAGCTAATCAGTAATAGTCCAATAGATAAAAAAAGCTTGCCAACAAAGACATAAGAGCGTGCAAATTTAACTCAAATGACAGAGGGTTTGAAAAATAACCTACTAAAACGTAACATCACACCTGATTTCCCCGAAGAGTTAAGCAGAGATGGACCTACCTAGCACCACTACATACACGTTGCACCAGTTATTTGGACATTCGGCCGAACGTTTTACATATGTACATATGAATCTCCATCCCGGCCAGTAACTCGTCAGTAATGGGCATGTGTGGTTCGTGTGTTTTTAATTAACCACAAAATGATAGGTCAATAAATTAATTAATATGGCAATTAAGTCGACGTATCAGTGACGTTAAGAGTTGCTGTCATCAACATCAGCGATTTTATATGGTTGGGCATAGACCTCCTGACGACCTTATCGGCCAGTTTACGCGGGCATTATTTATTTCAATCGAGTGCCAACAAATAGCTACCATACATTTTGACTTAGGCTTAGTTCATATTCATTCGTCTAGTAAAGTTGTGGTTATGGTATAATCATACATGCAAATAATTTCCAAAAACTCGTACAAATCTCAATTATATTGAAATTTATCTAACATGATTCTAACATTGCATAAACACGGTTCAAAATGAATCTGAATCCTTTTTTGCATTTAGCTCTGACTTACCAAACCTAAACTTAAAGTTCAACTTCCAAAGAAGCTTTTTCACAAAAAGTTACAAACATTATTGTATCTGGTGTCACGACTTAATTTAAGGCAAATGCAATACTACTGAATATTATATTTATTTATTCAATATTATGTTAAAATGCTTACCGATGTCACTAGACTAATCATAGTCCTGAACTAAGAGTATTAGATTGGTTCTAGTCGTCATTCATGTCACGGATGGGAAAAAGATTTAAGTTTGCGTATAAACTACGTTTTATCCTTAGATATAAATAACCTAAAAATGATTCCTAATATAATAAATTCCTAAAAATGGTCTAATTTTTTAGTGATTATAATGATTATGAACTTCAAAACTTTGGAAATAAACTTAAAAACCTCGCCATCCCCCTAACGAGTTAAAACTATTTCTGGATAGAGTCGCATTAATCGAGTTGACGCGTGGGGGCGCTCAGCGAGAGTGGCTAACTCTCTACGTGACAAGTGCTCTGTTTACTCGATTTAGCACTCAGTAGTTTTATTCATTATTGATGTTTACATAATTATAATCCCTCACTTATTAAGATTTGTTAAACGTATGCCAAATGCTTGCAGGCCAATAAAAAGGATATAAAATATTACTTATTTTTTTAATATTAATTTTCTGATAAACCTACTTATGACTTAGTCGTTAAGATCAAGTAATATTTTGTAGACAAATTAATATAGCAATGTAAATTATGTTTAATTCCAAAGAAGGTAACTCAAGTCTCTAAAATTCTCACTTTAATTTTGATTTCAAATGCGTATATATATTAAGATAAACCCTGAAGGGATTCAATAAGATCGTTTGTAAATACGAATGCATAAAGATTTCCCCTTGGGATACAAAGGCTATCTTGGTCTTGAATAACTATGAAAGAAAACTGTTCAATACTTCAAATCTCATATAAAACAGAAATCAAGTGCGGTTCGGATTTGCGCACCAAGAATTCCGTGTAATGCGTACAAAATATTTTGAGGGACAAACTTGATTATCTAGACGACAGACTATTGTCCCCGATAATGAGTGGTGGTTAGTTTAAAATACATCTGACAAAATAAGTTCGCATACTATACGATTACATTCGCCTAAGTTAGAGTAGGAGAGAAGAGTACTCGCTCTTTCTACTGCTTGGTAAAAATCCGCTCAAAAGGAAGAAATTTCATCGCACAGTTTTTTTTTTTTTCAACGTTCACACAGTCGGTAAAAAAACGCAAGCGCAGCGATCAGTATTCACGCCATAAGAAGCTGGATACATGTCTTTCGTACGTTAGGACATCGCATTGATATTACTCTCTGCTACTGTCGTATTTAACGCTCATGCGAACCAGCTCTTAACATTACACTATTATGTTTTTTTTCAGTTAATTGTGTGGATTGCATAGTTTCAGGAGACCTCAGTTTTAATTCAAATAGGCTTCCGCGTTCCTTATTTTTTTGCTTTATGGACTGAACCCATCTTTCAGTTTTACTAGCTGCTGTGCCTTTAAGAATTCTAAATTTCAAATTCGAAAGCTACGATGTCTAGTCTAGTTCAAACATTTATAAATCCAATTTTTTTACACTTTTTTTGCTTAACAATCCCTTAATCCAATAAAGCGTTAAAATCATCGGTAAATTGATGCAACGAGGCGCAGCGTATGGATGACTGGCCGGATTGCGAAAACTATTCAATTGTCATTCGCGTCAAGCAATTTGATTGGCTTATGTTGATATTGAACAAAAAATATTGAACTTCCCACTTCATCGCTTTCCAATTCAAAACTACCTATACTTTATTGTTCGTACACATGAAATGTCATGACTTTA
This sequence comes from Heliothis peltigera, assembly GCA_958496145.1. Taxonomy (NCBI): domain Eukaryota; kingdom Metazoa; phylum Arthropoda; class Insecta; order Lepidoptera; family Noctuidae; genus Heliothis; species Heliothis peltigera. Next base: position 8,903,590 of record OY292321.1, on the reverse strand, counting down.
ATTAATTTAACAAGCTTTTCCCACGGTATCACGTTGCCAGATTATAATGCCGATCCTGGACTAAAAATTTCGACTAAATTGAAAATACCAAATCAGTTCAGTTGTTTAGACGATTCACAAACTTTCAATGTTTTTTGTTACTGATAGTCTTTAAATTCTCGGATTTCGTTAAAGTTTATTATTAAAAAAACATAGTTCCTCAGCTCTTTTTGAACTTTGCTTGTGAAGCAGTACCCACTTCAGGCAACCACGACTGGGCAAAGCAGAACGTCACGTCTTAAAATGAAATATCTTCCCCGAGAGTGGACACGTGACGTCACACCATTTATCTACTTTCATGTTTGGTTGGTACACTCACCTGCTATATTTCCCACCGATCGTATAATTGCTTGCATTCTGATTATACAAAAAACCGTCCCTAGACATTCAAGTGATTTTTATCTCTAGGTAACCAATAAGAAAATAGTGAGGGCGACGGGAATTATTTATTCCGTAAGTAACTTCCGCAAGCGGTTTCATCCGTATCCCGTAGGAGCTACTTCGCGCACCCGATAAAATATAATATGTATATGATTACAATATTATAGTCTTCCTCGATAAATGGGCTATCTAGCACTGAAATATTTTTTCAATCGGTCTCGTAGTCCCTGAGATTAGCGCGTTAAAACGCACAAACTTTTCAGCTTTGTAACAACAATATAATTATGTAGATTACGTTAATAACATTATATGATCAATTTCTTAGTAGTCTTTATCTTTACTAAGTATACAAAACGTTAATTGTAAAATAAAAATATTAAGTTGTTTGCTACGTAGTTCCGAGCACCAGCTTTATGTAACAAAAGTTTTGTTATTTCTGAGTTTTGTTTCCAACACATTGAGAGGTTTCTCAAGATTTGCTTGACTTATCGGAGGGAAAATTTCACGTTTTTTTGTTGTTGCTAAGCATGACGAAATTTGCCACCCTCGGCCCCGTGACTCAATTCGTTTTTAGACACAATAGTATAATAAACATTATTTTAAAATATTCCGACCCTTGTTAAAAAAATGGTTTCGGCCTCTTTCATATTCTTAAAACTCACTTTCTTATTCAAATTTGAATTTAAGTTACTCTTATTTTATTTATTTAACAATGTATGAAATAAGAAAAAATATAGGTAATAGAAAAATCAGGTACAAAGGCACTGCTTGATTCTTATCTCTAGCATAGCAAATCTCTTCTAGCAGGCCCGCTTTGGGAGAGTTAGAATAAAAAGATAACGTAGACAGATTGTGTAATCAGAAAGGAAAGAATCCAATACATATGTACTTGTATATACCATCTTAACATACCAAAAGAATCAAAAGATTTTTTTTTTGTTATATTTTTTTTATTTAACAGCGTTTAGTAAGTATCTGATAATGGGTATACTAGACCTTGTTTTTCTCCTATACTGAAAGAGAAATTCATCCATTTTACATCCAGCCGCTTGTGTTCCGAATGGATCGTCACATATTGAATGGGTATTTTGTTTGAATTTTGTTTAGTTAGTTTCACCGAAATTTTTAATTTTATTCTGTAATATTTCTAACAATACTTTTGATAGATCTCTCTTTATGTTATTCACAATATGATTGCAAAAAACTGCCTGTCAAACGACTCGCTTAAAATCTTTTTGTTCAAGAATGGGAATTTTGATACAGAATTCATAAAACGCACGCAACCTTCCTTTTCGAAACGCGATGGCTTAAGAATACTAATACAGCTAGCTGCCTTTCGCACAAAGAGAAACTATACTTCCATCCCGCCTGCTATAAAGTGCTCATCTCATTTTATTAGTTTGACGAAGGTACTAAGCAATGAATAGTTTTCGAAACCAAGTATATCAATTAAGGTAAGCACTGGAAACCTTTTTTGTTTGATTTTCATTGTATTGATTGAATCTGCTTACAAAATCTGCCGCTTTAATTAAGATTTATATTAAATTTAATGGTTTATTCCCATTAATTATTTGCTATAATTATAATAAAATAAAGATTGATAAGTTTAATAAATATGTGCGGTTTTTACAAAGCCAAGTATTTGTTCGAAGTTCGGCGGATAATACACACAATATTTACGTGAATGCATTTAATTACAACCATTAAAGCCGCGGACCGCAATAAATATTGAGTGAACTATAGAAATGAAATAAGAAAGCGATGTACTGTTATTTATTTTACATAAATAACAGGTCATTCGGTAATTTAACTATAAAAAAAGTATGTATGTATATATATCGATTAAGTATCTTTATTAAAGTACCTTCTACAACGTTGGCGAATTTAAATAGACATACCCATATTATGCAACCTTTTGCTAGTCTTAACTCGATCCATTTCAAATAGGATCATAATGTACAATGTCAAAGAATTTGTTTTCAATCTCAAAGGTCTATTTACGATTTTACGCAAGGGTCAAGGTCAAGGATCTCTTTAACGTTGACCTCTGATAACCCTAAACAAGGTCACCCTAAACGAGGTTGTGGGTCAGCGACAGGTAAGTGGACATTTGACGGTTTGACAGCAAGATATTTCCTTTATATTGCGGGGGCGGTGACGCGGCAGTGATATGCTTGAAACGGTAAACTGTTATCCTTCGAGTTTCTGATTTAATATTTACCAGAATGTCATTAAAAGTTTATTTAAAGTCAAGTTTTTAAACATTTTGTAGAGACATTTGAAACAGAGTATACTCGTTATAATGTGAATGTTGCTCTACATATGGCTCCGCCCACTGATTGTGCAGCTGGAAGGACTGTAACTAACTCTCGCAATGTTCCTTCTAGAGGTATTTGTGTGCCAGGGTCCAAAAGAGTTACCGGGGTAACTCTTGTGAACAGCCCGCAGCACCAGTAATGCTATTTTGTAACTTAGTTAAAAATATGAAAAAATAAAAGTAGGTACGTATAGATTACTAAATACATTATCTTATTAAACGAAAACATGCCGTTAGTTTACACACGACCTGATTTTGTATTGAATTTAAAATGTGACACACTCGCCAACACAAACTTTAACTGCTTTTAATTACTTTTTAACACGAACGCTCACTTTAATAGCGTTTCGATTTTCCGGTCTACTTGCATTTTTAAGATCTTTTAAGATCAACTTTGCCGTACAAAGTCGGGTGAAATTATATTGTACTTCATACCCACATGTAAAAAGCACATTAAAGACAAAACTAATATTAGCCGATTTATTAAGAAACGAAAGATATATGCTGGTCAGATTATCGTAACATTTTCACCAAAATACATATACCCGTTTAAAAAAAGACTGTTCTTTTGTAATTTAAATAACACAATATTTTTTCTAGTAACACGCCCACAGATTTAGTAGTCGAGTTAATTTGAACATTTTTGCATGCGACTGTTTTGACCTTGCCATGATGGGTGTATGTCACGAGACGAACCCTGATCGATAAGAAAGTATGGGCGGAAGATGTACCATCAAAACCTTACGGCCTACTTAAAATATTTTCAATGTTCATTGAAGTAGGTGTTACCTAATGAACATGATATCACATCCACAAATAGAAATAAATCGTAAGCAATCACAGAGCTTTTTCCCAAAAGATAATAATCTTGATAATAATAACCAGAAATAAATTAAGTGTCATTTTGGGAGTAAATAAATTAATTTATTTGATATGAATATTCAGAAAGCGTATTGTTATGTCAAAAATAAATAAGTTTGATCCTATCAATAGATATTGAACTATTTTTAGGTAAATCTATAAAACGTGTTATCCCACGCAGACTTTGTTTTTGAGTTGAAATTCGTTGTGACGATGTGGGTGTAGCGGGATGCAGTATCAGACTTTTATTGACTAAACCCATCTTTGTTCCTTCTAGAGCCTTTTGTATTCCTAGGATGCGACAACTCTTTCGAACAATCCCTCAACCATAAGGGACCATAACATCATAGAATCTTACGCAGACCTCGAGTAAAATTATTGGTCAAACACATTTTTTTTTCAGAGTATTGGACAACGAATCCAAATTATAAGTATGAGTAAGTATGAATAAGGATTATAAGTAATCTTCTAAAAGCTTTCAAATAAAACATGGACAGGACAGTTATTTAAATTAAAGTGTTTAAATGACGATAATAATTTACATTCAAACATGACCTGCAGCATCTTTCCTGAACTTCCTTCATGTGCATATCAGCCTGGGCCAACAGTTTCACATAACAGTCTTGTTGACTACACTAACTAAACCTCTTTATATCCGACAAACCATTGATCAGTTAGTTGATTGTAGCTGAGACAGTGCTTATTCGATTATAACACCTGCCTCCTTGGGGGGCTGACTACCGATATCTATTAAGATTCCAGAAACGCTTGCCTTGATTTACTATACCGACTGATCTATAGCTCTTTGCGAATTTGTACCATCCTGTGTTTTTTAAAAGTCTATAATAATATTGTATAATTGAAATTTCTTTTATTTTTTAAGGAAAAGAAGCAATTACTTTTTAATAATTTAGTTAAGCGTTTTCAAAAGGAAGGTATAAATAAATGTAATACCTAATTTATCATCATATGAAAGAGGGGCAGATTCTTCTTCGGAAAGCTTCAGAATGCACCTACAAAAGTGTTAACCCAAAAGGTCTTCATACATGTGTGGAATTTTATCAATTCAAATTCCTGAGGTGAGGCTATTTAATATTAGGTACGGTATAGGTAAAGTAAGAACAAAACTATTTGAAATAAAAATTACAAATACTTTCTAGGTATCGATGCCTTAAACTTGTATAATATTAATTTGTCAAATTTTACTGTTTATACCAACTTAACCAAAGTCAGTCATATTTTTATATGATTCAGACAAAATCATCTAGGCACTATAAAAAAACCCTATTTTTAAGACATTAACGAGATAGCTATAAGTTTTGAATTGATAATTTCATAAACTTACAAAAGTACTTCTATTAAGTTTTAATGTGTGACATTTTGTGGACACCGCGCGGCTAACCTTTGCGGCAAGCGAGATCCACGCAATTCAGACCACAACACCAATGCCTTCCTCTGATAAATACAAAACCATAATTCCTAACTATGTTTGTTTATTAGCAAATAAAGGAATGTTTTGCTTATAGAATGTCACACTTAAAATAGGAAAATAAGAAATCGATTATATCTCGGCAATTTCCTTAGGCCACGTGGACTTGCCTCCATTGGAACTTTCTTCAATTTAGTGAGCAATGAATTTAGATTTGTGTCTAGTGCATAGCAACAAGCTCACATAAGACTTATACCAGACTCTAATATGCGATGAAAAGTAACATAAGCAACAAAATAAGATACCCACCAAAAAGGCGTTAAGCTATCCATGCAACAAATATTAAGTTACTTCATATAAACATACTTACGCATGCTGCAGCATGCTCATCGTAACAGTACATAGAATATTTAATGTTCAAATTATCGCTAAGCCAATAGGCTTTCATCCGCGTATAATGGGAAATTACATACAATTTGGTCTGTCAACAAATTTCGGCCGATATTCGACAAAACAACGCCACAGGAACCGATGCGATCAGGTCTAAAATATTTTTGCCACATTAATTCGACAAGGCTTGTCAAGTGGACAGTTCGTAGCTGACTACTGGTGAACATCTTTGAATTGAGAACTTGTTCGAACAGCTCAATTCGCGAAAATATGGCTTGGCAGGTAATCATTCAATCAATCACATTCATTTGTTATATCTTGCAAATGTTAGAAATTTTCTAATTATACAATTTATATAATGATACTGAATAAATTGCTTGATTGTATTCACAGGAATCATCATTTTAATACCTGTGTTCCCTTATACGAGTATTAGAATTCTATGCATTTCCTAGGTAATGGTATTATGGTTATGTATGCGTTTTCTAGGATATGACGCGGATCGACCGATAGGTATAATAAGGTCCGAGCGCGAGTTTCTCATCCCTGACAAAAGTTAGGCTTTTGTGGCGAAAACCGACATCCACGCAGGTGGAGCCGCGGGCGACCGCTAGTTTAAAATAAATTTAGATAGCTTAATTATCGAGGAATATGATATGGCTTATGACAAACACACTATAGAATGCGCAAAATAGCTCTCACGGGCCGTGAATAAAACCGCTGGCGTAATTCATAATACCGTAGTAATATATAAAAGTCTACTCATAAATAAACATTCAAAACACATAGAATCAGCATCACATATACTATCTACTTTACAGATACCTTTTTGATCCGTTGTGTTAGCGATGGCGAAAATGATGAGTGACGATGATATTTGTCATAAAGCGTTATCTTCATGAAGCGAAGGTTCGTTACTTACCCTTGATTGTTCCTGCAATAAAATGTAAATGATATTGACTATGATGATCTTAGCACGTACTTCATTAGCAGTGAAATGTGTGTCTGTGAAGGTGTATGGCAATTTGTATAAATGTTAATTTTTGAGGGGTATATGTTTCTTACTCATTTCCATCCCGAGAAACCTTATCAGCTGGATAAAACTATTGAGTTTATTCGCCACGAGGTAGTTAGGCGCAGACTCTTCAAGTAAAGTGGAGAAGTTTAAAAAGAAAAGAAATATTCAAATATCTCGTCTCCGCCCCCTCAGTAGTATCAGAATACTGAAGTAGTGGATTTTGGGCGTTAACGCTACTAAAATTACCTATTATCTCGATATTATAATATAGAGATACACCTGACTTAAAGCGTGTGTACAGTCAGTGTGATAAAGTGACTTGGAAGACTATGTTTAATCACAATTCCCGTTTTTTCTTCGTATAAATCTAACTTAGGTGCCCATTGCATATGAGTAAAACTAGCATTATGGTTTTGGAAGGTTAGGTAATAACAATAAACGTATGAAAACTACGTGTATAATGTTGTGCAGATGCAAGATCATAATCAGAACTTGAATAATCAAAATAAGGAAATCCACATGGAATAAACTACAACGGAATGAAACAATTACGATTTCCAAAAACGACTAATCAAATGTCTTTGTAGTATTATTATTTATATGTCAAAGCACTAGTGTCCGTGTACACGAAACCACAATAATAATATTGTTCACGTATTTGACGAATATTTCGTTTACAATATTAGTTCAAGGTCATGTAGTTCGTCAAGGTCGATCTAATGGAGAACTTGACTTGCACGCTCATAAGACGTAGTTATTTCTGTGTTGCCACGATTTATGGTTATGGTTGAGTTTATAAAAAAATTAATAACAGTATTTTTCACGTAAAAGTCCCTTCTTTTTCGTGGGAAATCATCAAATGACCCCTCCCGCTGAGGGTGCAGCTGGAAGGAGTGTCAGACTCTTACTGACTAAAACCCACTATGTTCCATCTGTAGGTTCCTGTGTGCCAGGGCCACGGTATCTCTTCCGAACAACCCACAGCCCAGCCAGACCCCGGCCCAAAGGGGCCCCTCCCTTGTTGCTGATATCTCTTCGAGGAGCGCGTGGAACAGAACGCGTCGCCGTCACGGGCCACACGGCGGAGCCCTTGAGAGAGGGACCGCTTTTACTAGCCGCCGCCGTAGAAATTTGAAACGACACGACGAAGATGACTTGCAGTCACTGTCCATCTATCTAACGGCGACGACAGAACCATCTCGGCTGCAAGTATTGTTCCACGCGCTGGTAGAGTAGCTCAGAGTAGTGAGCAATGTCTGCGGGCCCCTGACCACAGCCTGCCTGGGCTGCGCGACTTGCGTGTCATGCTCTAAGTACTAGGCACCAATACGTGTGTATTCATTTGGCGGGGTGTGAGTAAGCGCCCAGCCATGAAATTTCATATAAACTTATATATTGCTACAGCCTTGCTGATTTTTATCAAACTAGGGTATTACATACTTATGTGAATTACGAACTGTTGCCAATGGTTTCTTTCTGTTATTTCTTATGTCATTTGTATCTTATCGGCTTGGATCGATGCGACAGCCATAAGTTTCGATATTATATTACCATAAGTAAGATTTCTTCATTAGCTTCTGTTTACACGTGAATGATATCCGTTTAAATTTACTAAGTTCATTTATTATAAATTAGTATTATAAATTATTAAACAAAGTTTATTCATTTAAATTAATCTAATAAGACCAAACTGTATTATCATATTCTTCAGCCTAGATTTTTGCCAACTATCTTGGGAGCAGCTTCCAATCTAAATGGATACAGCTAAGCTGAGTAACAGAGTTTTCGTAAGCTGATCTGAACATCACCCAGATAGATGGATAGCGGTATAGCGGTCTAGTCTCAGTTTTTTTTCTTCTGAATACCCGTAAACACTATTAATGCTGTAAAAATGCCTACGGCTAAATGTGACTTCACATAACTGTTTGTTACACTTTATGACAACACGAGAGAAGCTCATCGGTCGACCCGCGCAACTGCTCAGTCATGAGCCCCTGATGCTACATAAAATAATAAGTCCACATCGTAGAAGCTAACGGACGCAAGTCTCAACGTTCGCCATATTTAACCGCGCATAACTTTGGCATCATTCAATTCTTTGCTATAACTAGTTTCAATTCGTTTCTACATTAGTGGTCAACGGACCATGCAGTGAAAATTAATAGCATTGCGTTTCCTCTTATAATTTTCGTACATGACGATTTAACTAACAAAACAACGATGAAAACATTACATTTCTTATTTTTGAGTACCGCAGTTGTTCAGTATTGTTTCCTGTGCAAATGCAATACGGTAAGAATTCTTGACTAAGGCTGCTTTTTCACCAGTTCCAGAGTGAGTGTGAGGAAGTGGAAAGGTTTGCAAGACAATAACAGCAGTAGATTTAAATAGACTACTTTATTTTCTTCATTCCCGATGGCAAAAAAATTATCAAATTGAACTAGCGAACACTGAATGCGAAGGATCGCGATATTCCGTGTGGCGTATCAGCCATCGCCTCGTCAGTTTTATATATACGATGCACATCCTCGTACGAGACATTTTCCACGCACATCTTTAGTCTAAAAGACTCCTTAACTTCCGCATCAATTTTATTTTGATCTGAGAATAAACGAGCTAAACGATCGATAGCTGTAATCGAAATTAACTAACTAACTTGACGATGGTTTTATTAACATTTAAAATATTTTCCAAAAGCGCATTTTTTATAATTTTCGTATGCGTTAATATTTAAATTCACAAACTTGATCATTACTTAAAATCGGCATGCTGTCTGTATCCTTTGCCGTGCTGTGCTTTGCCCTTAGGCTTTGCCGCTGTGTGAACATAATAACGTTTGACATTGACTTATATCATAAATCATAATGACTGGATATTAATTACCTGGCTATAATTTTGCGCCAAAACAGTTAAATGTGTTACAGTGCTGAACATTATTGAAATTACTACTTATATATGCTGTATAATCAATAAGGGTTTCTTTTTTAGTTGTACAGCGAGGATTCCAAGTGTGATTTTAATCAGGTACTATTTTTATTATTTTATATTTATTACAATGTTATTTTTAATTATTTCACGACCGTATGTGATGCAGAATTTATTCAAATTGTTAAGTATCTACTCGTTGGTATGTTCATGGGGTTTGTTTCCTGTTCTTGGCTATAAATGTCACTTCTTGGAACTATGTAACTAGTACCTATTTTACGTTTAACAATAGCCTTTAGAGGCCTATATGATGAACTTGTGAATCTGTTCTATAGCACGGAGGTCAACAATGGCCGGACTACCTTAAAAGTTCCGTAAAGAGATATCGAGAGAAGCGCTAGTTTAAAATGTAACACAATAAGTTTTGGTAATTAAATAACCTATCATTTACCAACATTTACGGATTATATAAAATATTTTCAGGGCCAAGAAATAAATCAAGCAACCGATAATATAATACATTATAATACATACACGCCCCGGCAGCAGGCTTATCTTTTCAACTGTTCATCGGAATGTTCGTTACAAACCTTTACATCGATAAGCGAGCTATCGTCGCCGGACCTGTTCCTGAAATCTTGCTTCAAAGGAACAAACGAAGAAGACGCTTATGAATGTGAAACAATACGGTATAAAAATCTAAGAAACATCGACAAATTATTGTTTTTAAACAAAACGATACCGAATAAAAGTTTTTACTTAGTCGATTGTTCATTTGATTTGGATGGTAAAAGAAAATGCTATAAGAAAGAAGAAGGTACCTTTTCAGAAAATTTAGAAAGTCAGGAAAGGTTTAACTGGAACGGAAGCAAATTCAAGGAGTTTATATGTGAAGAAGACATACTAAGAATAGTTAAACGTGATACTCAAGATGTCCAACCTAGTAGAAAGGATTACGGTAAAAAACATGAATTCGCAGACAAAATAAAAATTCTACAGTTTATAAAAGCTGAATCGCTCATAACTGCCGCCGGAAAAGGACGAGGGCAAAAAGTTTATGTAGCTTTTCCTAAAGTCGCGGAGGCCGGAATTTTGAACTGCAGTGATACGGCGTGCAACTATGGCGCTCGCTACAAAGTTGAAGCTGCGGAAACTACGGAAGGTGGAGAACAAACGGGAACCACCGACGGTGAACAAAGAACGGAACCTCCTGAAGTAGAAGAAACGACAACTGAACCTCCAGATTCAGAACCAGAACCGTAATGTAAGACACAGTATTAAACCATAGTTATACTTTACTAAAAAGCTCTGCATGATACGTGTCGTTTTGAGGATTTAAGGACTTCGCCGTCTATCTGTCGTAGCTTAATAGCCAGTTTTTTTCGCAATTAATGTATTTCTGTGGCTGCTATAGCATATAAATACTGAGAAATATACGTAATGAAGTTAATGTTTTAGTGGACTCCTATGCGAAAAATGTGATGGTTTAGCCATTTTTACTCGATATTGATAATGGCAATAGGGGGGTGTTCAGAATATTTCTAAAATGTTTTAATAAAATGTAGTTTTAGGACATTTTAAAGCTAACATGATTTTTTGGGACTTTAATAATAATTTTGCTACGGAAGTCTTCATGTGCTAGTTCTTTAAGCACTTGACAAGTTTCTAGGATATGTTTAATATATTAAGTATTCCTTTAAACAATATTTTATATATATCTTAAGTATCTTTTGGATAAAAAGAATATTGTGTACATTACCGTTAATATAATTTCCTATAAAAATTTCAAAGAATAAAAAAATAAAAGAAATGATTCACCGTCTGTCAACTGCGCTCTCTAGGCACCTATTTTGTAACTTAAAAATGATTTAAGTATTGAAATTTGAAGGTTGATAATATTAACAATTTTATTAAAATTGCCAAGATAACGAGATTAATAGCTTAAGGTTTTATGATAGTACGAGTAGGAGGCAAAAATCCGATTTGCAGTAACTTAACCTACGCCCAATTAGCAAAATGTAAGGTATAAATGGAAACTTATAATAAACAGAAAAACTATTTTAGAAATTAAAGGATTAATTATTTTTTTCAATCTTTATATGCTACTTTATATTACTTTACAAAAACATATGGACTTTATAAAATATACCTAGACTTGTAGTGTAATCTAAAATAATCTCAATCTCGATAAAAATAATTTAAATCTTTTTCTTCCATAGTTAGCAACAGTTTAGCACAAACTGGGGGTTGTCCTTGGGTACATTTCCATAGCGTATACAGGGATAATCGTCGGTTTTGTGTCACCATTACATATGTATATTAAAGTTGTCTCAAAAGGGCTTCAGCGTGTTGGCTTCGGCCCCACGTTCGCCTTCCAAAAATTCGGGACTTTATAGTTCCGTGGTCGATGAGAGAGGCATACATAATCTAAATCTAAACTAATAGTAATCTATCTTCAAACTTTTTGCACTGTTATGCTGGGAACACTAACAGAGATATTTACACAGGTTTGTTACTTACAATAATCTTTTACTTTTATTTTAATCCCGGCTGCATTTTTTCTGACTTGTCTAAGTACCGTCAGGAGCACAGCATAGATATCACAGGTGTAAATGATAGACCAAGGTGCATGAGTGGATAAAACTGAGCGGCACAACTAGTACTTTCCTTATTAAGACTAATGAAAATCGTAGCTCACTTGTATCGCAGCCTTTGTAAAACATCAGCCACTTGAACGTATATTAGTAGGTACAGACGTCTGCACATCAAGCTACTATAATTTGTCACCTTAATAGGTTTTAATCGCTGAAGTTGATTAAGAAAATTTGACTGATAGCTCGATGTACTGGTTGCACACTTCGTTACTGACAAAGCAGAGCTCTATGCCAACGTTCAGTATTCATTTAAAATAAATTTAGATAGCCTAATTACCGAGGAATATGATATGGCTCACATTCTAAAGGGTGCGCAAAATAGTTCTCACGGGCCGTGAATAAAACCGCTGGCGTAATTCATAATACCGCAGTAATATATAAAAGTCTACTCATAAATAAACATTCAAAAACACATAGAATCAGCATCACATATACTATCTACTTTACAGATACCTTTTTGATCCGTTGTGTTAGCGATGGCGAAAATGATGAAAGTGACGATGACCTTTGTTTATAGATGATAGCGTTATCCTCATGAAGCGAAGGTTCGTTACTTACCCTTGATTGTTCCTGCAATAAAATGTAAATGATATTGACTATGATGATCTTAGCACGTACTTTATTAGCAGCAAAATGTGTGTCTGTGAAGGTGTATGGCAATTTGTATTAATGTTAATTTTTGAGGGGTATATGTATGTTTCTTACTGATTTCCATCCTGAGAAACCTTATCAGCTGGATCGAATTATTCAGTTTGTTCGCCACTAGGTAGTAAGGCCCAGACTCTTGAAAGCAAAGCGGAGCGGAGTATAGAGTTCATCAGACTAGAGTATTACTTATCTGAATTACGAACTGTTGCCAATGGTTTCTTTCGGTTATTAATATCAAAAATCTTATGTCATTTGTGTGATATTTTTTTCCTAGTTTCAGATAGGCTTGGATCTATGAAACAGCCAGTAACTTTCTGTTTGGAGACATTTTAATGATTTCTTCATTAACTTCTGTTTACACATGAATGATTTTCGATCAAATTTATTAAGTTCACTTATGGTTTTGAAACTAAATTTTGTCATTAAAATTAATTTAAGAAGACCAAACTGTATTATCATGATCATCTAGCCTTTTTCCGAATATGTGGGAGTAGCTTCCAATATAAATGGATAAACCTAGGTTAGAGCTCATCTGAACATGACCCCGTTACCTGGATAGCGGTTTCTAGTTATCTGATTTTTTGCTTCTGAGTACCCGTAATGACTATCGATGATGTAAAAGTGCCTACGGCTACATGTGTCTTCACATAACAGTTTGTTACACTTAATGGCAACCCGCGAAAAGCTGATCGGTCGACCAGCGCAACTGCTGCTCAGTCATGGATTCCTCGAACTACATAGAATACAATAACAAACGGCCGCAAGTTTTATTTTTTAACATTCACCAGATTTTACAGCGCATAGCTATGGCATCATGCAATTCTTTTCTGTAACTAGTTTCAATTCGTTTTTACATTAGTGGTCAACGGACCATGCAGTTAAAATTAATAGCATCCACCTATATCCACAAATGAATAAATAGTATCAACCTTTCTTCTTATAATTTTCATACAAGATGATCTAACTAACGAAACAACGATGAAAACACTTCATTTCTTATTTTTGAGTACAGCAGTTGTTCAGTACTGTTTCCTGTGCAAATGCAATATGGTAAGAATTCTTGACTAAGGGTGCTTTTCCACCAGTGAAATGTGAGGAGACGGAACGGTTTGCAAGAAAATTACAGCAGTAGAATAACTTCATTTTCTTAGTTGCCGATGGGAAAATATTTTATCAACGATACGGTATAATAATCTAAGAAACATCGACAAATTATTGTTTTTAAACAAAACGATACCGAATAAAAGTTTTTACTTAGTTGATTGTTCATTTGATTTGGATGGTAAAAGAAAGTCTTCACTGTCCATCTGCTGTCACCTAATAGCCAGTTCTTTTTTCACAAGTAATATATTTCTGTGGCGTCTATAGCATCAAATCCTGAGAAAAAAAACTTTGTACTATAAAAATGGCCTGATAGCCTGAAAAGCCAAAAATAGCTTTTAAGATTTAACGATTAAGATTCAACTACATAAGAAACTACTTGGACTAATTGTGATGGGATGCTAGTGGACTACGAATTGAGAAACTAAGACTTTGGGACTTGCCGATAAAAGTATTAGGGGTAGAGTAACCGGATCACTTGCCTGGCTACCGGTAATCAACCAAGCTACTAACTCAACCAGAGGCGAATACCATGATTGTCCCTTTCGGGCTTAACATCACTATCAAGGTTCTACTGGATAACTACAGTTAAAACATGCACAGCTTTTCATTTCAAATGAGAGCTATTAACTGGTTTTCCTTTCAACGACACGCCATGTACTCATTGAGTACAATGGTATGAGCTCCGCCGCCCGTATAATTAATACCTTTCAATACACCGCCCTACATAGCGCCGCGGCAACTGAATTCTCAGAAATGGAATGTACACCTTGACCCCGTAAGCTGTAAGCATCTCTATGGTTAATTTATTTAGAATTTTCATAAATGCAGGTGCATTGAACTCTAGATAGGTACCATTCATGTGGTCCATACGTATAAGTACATCAAGATATAACGTTTTAGTTAAGATAAATAATGGAGTAGAATATTCGGAAGATGTACTAGAATATACCTCTAATATACACAGTTAATGAGTTCATAAATTTATATGCCTATCGCGACACCCAGGTCGTGGTGTCTCACCGGCGGCAGTACAGAAGTCCCGCTGCCGACAGTTCTGCATGCTGACGTCTCTTGTTGCATGCCGCCGGAGCCGACCAGACATTATGTCATCCGGTAACAGCCAATTTAGAACGCGGCGGCTGTCGAGTTCTATGCCGATATGAATTTTGTGTTAGGGTGTTGAAATACGTTTTAATTTCCACTTCCTTATTAAAAATGCCTTACTTTTTTTTTTATCTGTCAAAATTCAAAATATTAAATGCCAAAAAAATAATTGTAATAAAGTTGTGTCTTAGTCCATATTTTTTTTTTGGCTATCTAGCTTATTGGCGGATTACCGTAAGCAAACCATTATTTTGACGCCAACAAGTAAGATTTGTGGTTCTTGAAACGTCGATTACAATGGATTGAAATTGAATTTCAATTGAAATAATGAAGGACTTTAAAATCAGTTTTTTAGATTTTTGATGTTGATTCTTCATATTTTTAACGCCTTGATTCCATCTATTGTACAAACAAGATAAAAATTAATAGACGAAATCATACGAACCTTTTCCAAACTGCAACAAATCCTACTGAAATGTAGCCTACGAAAAGCCTACGAACATATCTAGCAGAGTACGGCAACGCACTAATTTTAGAATTCACCAGAAGTAGGCATTTCCCACATCATTATGCCGCAAACCGACTCAAACATCGTTAAAGCTTTGGTTACAATTATGTATGCTTAAACAACTTTCTACCTATAATTAGAATATTTTCATTAATAGTTAGGCCCTGGAAACTAGTTTATATGCACTAACACAAGCAGTGGCCTAGTTCTGTTGTTTCAATCTTGTTATTAAATTCAAAAAGTCTACCCCTCTGAGCGTTCGTTAAATGCTACTTTTAAATAAGATCTTCTCGTTCATTCATTCTTCATTCTTGTATTCTTTAACACCAAAATAATTAAGCTACTTCAAAAATCACATTTAAATATCCCCAGAAGATCCAGATGGCACGAATTTCATTACTTTGCTAAATGATACATAATAATTTATTTTCACCTGATTTTAAATATGTACGTAATTCTAAATATGTATAGTCGTATCAGACGGAGTTACATAATAGCTACCGTAAATAATGCGTAAGTGCTCATTCTCGTAGGTGAATAATGATAATAATTATGTGGCGTTAGTGCCACCTAATCGTTTAGCTTTACGTTACTGAAAACAGCATCAAAAAGTGAAGTAAGTAATCTCTGACATTGGCGCTCACAGACAAACGGAAAAATCTAAAAACTTGTTTTGAGTTCTTATACTTTAGAAGATATCCTATTGGGCGGTTTTCTTCCTCCATATGCCTATTTATAGTTTATTCATCGACTTGTTACAGATTTATAACAAGCACTAGCTAACTCAACGAACGTCAAATCGTTTAATTTTTGGATTAATTGTATTACAGGCATTTTATCTCTACGTAAGAACCGTTCTTGTACTACAAAAATATATTCCAAGCAAGGAATTAACGATATCAGTTCATCTGCTGTCTAGATTTGAGCATAACAACGTATTCAGCGATTCGTTTTTAATATTATAGTGAGTTTGGATGATAATGTTTCCGTGTCAACAAGTCAAATGTAATTGAATTATCTCATGACTATTTTGATGAGTGCGTCTAAATTTTGATGGTTTCTGTTTGTTACCTCACCACGTTGACCACAAATATTTGGTTAAAACATGTATGAATGATGTATTTGAAAAGCTTTTGCTAGAATTGACATTCTATTGAATTTAAATCGAAATCATTCAGATTAATATTCCCGGACTAATCAAAAAGTTCGAATAAAACGTTAAATTCAGTAATCAAATCAAAACCTGATTAATATGCGAATTTCAAAATAATAAGCCAATTGGCCCAAGCATTGAAGCACGTTGAGCAATATTATCATTACACAGATATCGCATGAGAACAAATTATTCTGCGGCGACGAATCTGAATTCTATGTCAGAAAAAGTATTTAATATTATTGAAAAAAATAGAGTTATACCTTTGAATATAATACAATTAATCTGCACATGTAAATTTAATAAACTAGACGAATGGTTTTCAAAAATTTAACTTCTAATCGTCTTAAAAAAATATGAGGTTCCACATGCATCGCGTTGCATCAGGAAAACAAATAGGACATTTCGTTTAGAAATCGCGATTTTAATCGATGACATCTAACTGAGATAAGCCCTGCAGTATTTCTTGTGTGACTTTGCAATGAGTTCTGATTGTGTTACCTGAAGCATCTAGCAACTCCGTATCAACTTGTCCAGTCAGTTACCGTTGTTTTTCTTTTAAATAAATGATCTTAAAAAGATAAGAAAACCTACAACTTTCTGCAAAACAAACTTGGATATGTGATATCACAATTTATAGAGCCTCGTAAACGACACGATAGCGACAGATGTCCGCTTGTCAATCGTTATGTGTTACGAGAAGTGTCTGCAATACTCTGACGTCAGTACGACCTATGGTATGATTTTAGCTCGTGTGAACCTTGAAGCGGTTTAGTTCAGACGACTGACATTAACTGTTAAAGAAATGCACATGTATTTCTAGCCTACAGCGGATTATTTATTACTAGCTGTCCCCAGCGGTTTCACCCGCATCTTTGGTTACTGCTCCGCTCCCGTGTGTCTTAGCGTGATGGTATATAGTCTATAGCCTTCCTCGATAAATGGGCTATCTAACACTGAAAGAATTTTTCAAATCGAACCAGTAGTTTCGGAGATTAGCGCGCTCAAACAAACAAACTCTTCAGCTTTATAATATTAGTATAGATTATGTATTTTATAATAAAAATAAGTAAATAAAATAAAAGTAATCAAAAACATAAATCACAATTATTTTTCCAAAATATGTAATTATATTGAGATCCCATACTGGCTTGTAATGCAAAATCATAGTACAGGTGAGGCAAGTTTGTATTTATAAACGACACAAGTGCTCTTTCTTTTTTTGTATCAAACCAAACTACGATTTCAATACACTTACGAAGAAGGAAAAAGTAGAAGGTTTCATTTCACAAAAATGCTGTGCAGTGAGGTAAGTGAAAGTTCTCGAGTAAGTACCTAAATGTATTGAAGTGGTTTATTTCAGTAGACTTGTGATTCGATATCAAATTTGTAATTGCAGTCATTATAGGAAGCTTAAACACCGGGAACTGTAATGATAAAATAAATATTTTAGGGGCTCTCCTACAAACAGCAAGATTTTTTGCCTGTTCAAGTGCAACCGGTGAGTTGAGGATATTGTGTAATTTGACAATAAATAATTGTATCAAACGTAATTAATTAATAAATGCTAACTATTACGAGTATGTCATGAGATTGATACTTCAATGCTCTGTATTTAACACATTCAGGTTAATCGTATATGTTAATCCCTTTTATTAGTTTGCTTTCAGTTCTAACTTCTACATGTATTGTTAACTCAAACTCATAACGCAAGAAAATATTATCGATATTAAATTGCTTACGATCACAAGACAAAATTCAATATTAGATTCGTAAGTTTGGAGCTTTAGTTTCATTTGCTGTCCAGAAATAGAGCGCCTCTACAATGTCTCAAGATGGGTTGAAAAATTATCAGTCACTTTAGAACAACCTGTCTATATTTTCATAATTTTTTTACCAAACATTACTGTTACTATTTATGCATGCTCGCTCACTCATCATCTCCCGAGCCTTTTCCCAACTATGTTGGGGTCGGCTTCCAGTCTAACTGGATTCGGCTGAGTACCAGTGTTTTACAATCAGCGACTGCCTATCTGCCTCAACCCTGTGACCCAGGGAACGTAATACCCCTTGGTTAAACTGGCGTCAGACTTACTGGCTTCTGACTACCCGTAACGACTGCCAGGGATGTTCAATGACAGCCGGGACCTACAGTTTAACCTACATCCGAAACACAGTCATTGGTGTCCAAGATATACTTAGAAAGTACATACAAACTTTGAAAAGTTGCATTGGTACTTGCCTGATCTGGAATCGAACCCACGCCCTCATACTTGAGAGGTTGGCTCTTTAACCGATAGGCCACCACGACTATTTATCTACCTACATATATAACTATGCTCGCTCACTATTCGTAAGGAAACAAGCGTCTAGACCGCAGATAGGCGAGAACACCAAAGGGCTTGTATATAGGACAGGCCACAGCAGCGTGTTTGTTCAAGTATAAAAGAGCTCAAATGAGTACCTCGTTGACTCCTGTTTTACGCCTTTTAAATTTATAAAGGCGGTTGCGTTGTAGCCGGAATGTTGTCGAATTAAATGTACCGCAATACCCGAGGCGGCTGGCACAAGTGCACTTGTTTTTCAAAGATTGCCTGTCAGGATTAAGGGACTGCTTGTTCAGTTGACCCGAATTATTCTTATTATTAAGCCTAATTAATATTATGAACGTGAAAGGAGTTTGTTTTTGTACTACGCTCTCAAGCAAAAAGGTCGCCTGCATATCAATTTGTATGAAATTTGACACAAATGTAGATAACGCCGTGGAAAGGGAGACAGTATACTTTTATGAGGACACTGAAATTATTTCCCTGTAGACGCGGACAACAAAATCACAAATAATGCAATTATTAAATTTAACATGTTTTCAAATGTTTTAATTCTTTTTATCATCTGTCACCGTGATTCTGACGAGACAAGATTGTTTAGTTTTGCTCCTATGTAATTATTATTTTGTGCGAGATTGTGGTGCGATTTTAAGTAAATGACTATTGCTATTAATGGATATTGTGTCTGTGGACATAATTATAGTGTTTGTGTGACTAAATAATAGTGATATAAACATATTTCAGCATTTGTAAATAAAATTTCAGAATATTTTAACCTGACATTGGCACTTGTCAAATTTTATTCTTAAAAGTTTTCATTTAAAAGTATGGAAAGTGGTTGTGACGAAGAGGACGGTAGCAGCCGTCATTCTAGCGATGTGACCGTACGAGCTATGGTATATAATAGAGAAATGATGTCTGATTTAGAAAATAATGACAATGAAGGCTCTTTAAAAATTGGCAACAAAAGGGTAAGGAACGACTCAAGTCCAGATGATGACATTCAGGAAGGGGAATTTACTACGGTGGGAAAACGTGGTAAAAAAGCTAAAGTTACGACCCCACGTTCTGGATTTTCTCCAGGTAAAACGTTTTATAGTGATGATACCGAATATGTGGAAGTGTCAATTACTTCGAAAGAAATTCTTCCGAAACAAATTACGCTAGCGAAATTATTAAGTACAGAGAAAATTCCTGATATTATAAAAGTTGTATACAAAAGTACCTTTAAAATTTTAATAAGGTTTAAAAGTCATGATGCTGCTGATAAAGTACTGTTGTCTGAAACTTTCAAACAAAAAGGATGGATATGCAAGAAGACTAATGAAGTTGATGTTTCCTATGGCTTAGTGAAAGAAATAGACCTCGATCTCGATGATAGCAGCATTAAGGAGATATTAGATTGTGATGTGGATATTTTATCTGTGAAACGCTTAAGCCGTAGAGATGATGAAGGCAAATGGGTTAAAAGTGAGAGTATTCGCATATGTTTTAAAGGCCCTATTCCACCTACATATGTATATGCGTATGGTATAAGAATGAAGGTATTACCTTTCAATTTTCTTGTAACACAGTGTTCGAAATGCTGGAGATTCGGACATATTAAAGCTTTTTGTCCAATTAAAAAGCAGATATGCCCGAAATGTGGAGGAGAACACGAAAATTGTGAAACAATTAATTTTCGTTGTGTTAATTGCAAGGGTGATCATATGTCGATGGTGAAAAGCAAGTGCCCGGCATTTCTACGTGAAAAAGAAATAAGAGATATAATGAGTAAACATAATTGCACGTACAAAATGGCTCTCCTTAAGAATAAACAGAATAAAATTGTAGAGTCTAGTCCGAATTTATTCACGGTTGATCAAGTAACTAATGCAGAGGTAATGGCAGGAAAAACTTATTCAGATGTTGTTAAACAATCATTATTATTTACGGAAGATTCTAACAGTGAAGATGATAAGGAGGAGGATGTTATGTCTCCAATTTTGAGATCAAATAAAACATCAGTTCATGCCAAGAAAGGTATCAAACCTAAAACAACGAACGTAAAGAGGCAGAAACGTAAGAAAATTAGAAACCAATTTCAAGACGAGGTAACATCAGAGTTGACTACGGGCAATATTGAGCATGCTGAGTACAAGTCAGGTGATAATTCTCGTAAAAATAATGTTTTTAGCATAAAGAGGTTTTTGAAGAATATAAAAGAAATTTTTAATGCCGACTGCAATGTTGAAACAAAAATAAAATCTATTATAAAGTATTTATTATCAGAACTAAAGTCGTATATTATGAATTTTATAAGTATGGATTTTTTGATGCAGTTGCTTGGATGCACTAACAATGGGTAACAACTATAATACGAAAAATAGGGTTACTAACATTTTACAGTGGAATGCGAATAGCTTAAGCTCTAAATTAGATGATTTTCAATGTTTGTTGTTACGAGAAAAGATTCATATAGCTGTTGTAAGTGAGACTTGGTTATCTTCTGATAAAATCCTTAATATCAGCAACTATAACATAATAAGAAAGGATAGATTGGACTCATATGGAGGATTATGTGTTATAACTCACAAATCTGTCAAAGTTTTACAGAGGGATTGGGTACATCCTAATCCTAGTATTGAGATGATAGCCGTGGAAATTTTTAATGTGCCCGGAATAAAGAACATTATATCAATTTATTGTCCACCCTCATCAATTACTAATCAGTCAGACTGGCATCATATTTTTGATAGATTTGAAAGTGAAACGTTGATTGTTGGTGATATTAATGCGCATCATATAACCTGGTCAAATAAGACTGATCGACGAGGAGAGTTGGTGTACAACGCCTATTTTGATAAAGATTATATTTGTTTGAATAATGGAAATGCTACAAGAATTAAACTAGTTAATGCAACTTTACAACAGTCTTCTCCAGATGCATCATTTGTTTCTACAGATTTAGCAACAAAAATATCCTGGGAGACTACAAATGAGTCGTTAGGCAGTGATCACATTGTTATCAAAATGAAGTACGGTTATGAATCTACCAATAATTTTATAAAACGACGTAACTTCAAAGAAGCTCGATGGTGTGAATACCGTGAAAAATCGGATGAGATGTTTGCTAATCTAGATTTGTCATTAAATGTTCAAGAGTCTTACAATTTATTTTCATCCAAAATTGATCATCTGGCTGAAGAGACAATTCCATGGATTAAAATTTCCCAAGATCCTACTGTAAAATTTGTACCTAAACCGTATTGGAATTCAGAGTTATCTAAGGCTGTGGCTGAGAGACGTCTAGCATTGGCAAAATTGAGACGAAATCCTATTCCTGATTATTATAATATTTATATTTCTAAATTAAATACAGCCCGCAAACTTATTGGAAGAGCTCGTTCAAAGGGATGGAAGGAATTCTGCACCAGTATTGATTCAGGAACATCAGCATCAGAGCTATGGAGAAGAATGAAATGGGTAAAAGGTGGGAGGTATAGTAACCGTTGTGTTGAATCTCAAAAATGTAGAGAACTATTACAATCTTTGACACCTGATTTGGCTTGTGAGGAACCTCCATTGTTTATAGGGGGTGCAGGTGCTATGGAAGGAGAAATAACATTGTTTGAATTGCTAAACTGTTTAAAGCGCAAGGACACGTCGCCCGGTATGGATAATATTTCTTATTCTATGATTTTTAATTTATCTCTTTCAGGTAAAAAGTTTTTGTTACATATATATAATTTAATTCTACAAACTGGTGTAATACCAAGTCAGTGGAGAAATATAAAGGTAGTTCCAATTCCTAAGCCCGGTAGAAATCCCAATAGTTCTAATTCCTTACGTCCTATATCGTTAATATCTTGTCCATGCAAAATATTTCATGGAGTTTTGCTAAAGCGCCTTGAGTGGTTTATTGAAAAATCAAACCTTTTGTCTCCTTGTACTATTGGTTTTCGTAGGTCACATTCATGTTTGGATAATCTAACACGATTGATAACATCCATTCAAATTGGGTTTTCTAAAAATATGGCTACAATTGCTTGTTTTGTTGATATAAATAATGCATATAATAATGTAAATATTAAGCAGATGATTTCTGCTTTAGAAAGAGTTGGGGTGGGGGGTAAGGTTTGTAGATATATCTTTAATTTTTTGAATCAAAGGTATCTACAAATTGATACAGGAATTGATGGTATAATAATAAGACGATCAAGTGTAGGTTTAGCTCAAGGTGACCCGTTATCACCACTCCTTTTTAATATTGCAACTATGAATATTTGTAAGCTAATCTCAACCTGTGAAGTGTCGCAATACGCGGATGATTTTGTTCTTTATGCGTCTTCAAGTAAACATAATTTAGATTCAGCCGTTCATCATTTGTATACAGCCCTAGATGTACTTGTTGAAAATTTAGGAGCGATGGGATTATTTTTGTCGGAATCAAAATCAAATGTTTGTGTATTTAGTAGGTCTAGATGTTTAACCAATGTTCATATCAGTGTGAATAATAAGGAGCTCAGGGTTGTTGATAAAATTAAATATCTAGGTTTGTGGCTTGATTCATCTCTACGGTGGGGAGCACACATAAATGAAACATGTGAAAAAGCTTACAAATATTTAAATATTCTTAAAACTTTAGCAGGAAAAGCATGGGGCATACATCCCAAACATTTAAGAAGACTGTACATTGCCCTCGTCAGAAGCCGAATAGATTATGCTAGTTTTTTGTATGGAAATAGTGCCAAAACACATTTGAATAAATTAGATGTGTTGCAAAATCGAGCATTACGGATTTGTGGTGGTTTTATTCGTACAACACCGATTTGTGTTATGGAAAGTGAGCTCTGTGTATCACCATTATTCGTGAGGAGACATTGGTTAGCCTGTAGGTATTGGTTAAGAGTGAATTCTTTTTGTAATAATATAACTGTTTCTCAAATAGAGGAATTGTCTGTTTTGTGTACGAATGCCTATTGGCAAAACAAGAATAAACCCATTTTAATTGATATTTACAATAAGTTTAAAAACATCAGTGTTCATAAGTCGCCTATATTAGACATGTATAGTATGGATACCTGGATATCTAATATTAATATTCGAGATTGTGTGAGTTGTAATGTTGATGAATTAAATGGTCCAAAGCGTTCCACAAGTGTGGCCACTTTGAGATTGTTGGTTTCGAACATGTTTGATTGTAGGTACGATAATTATTATTTTGTATTTACTGATGGCTCCAAAAATGCTCATGGTGTTGGCGCAGCATTTTTTGATATTCAGACAAATACTGGTATCAAGTTTAAATTATGTAAAGATGCTTGTATCATGAGAGCTGAACTGACAGCTATTGTAGAGGCTTTATCTTATATTCAGTCTCTTCCGCATAAAAATGTTGTGATATTGTCTGACTCCAAAAGTGCTCTTCAACACTTGATAAGTTGCGCATCTGGAGTTCGAGGTATGCCGATAGCTTATGAAGCACTTAAAATCATACGCATTCTTCATCACAAATTTGTAAATATTAAACTTCAATGGATAACTTCCCACGTAGGTGTCCCGGGAAATGAAATGGCTGACAAGCTAGCTTTAGAAGCTATTGTGGATGGCATCATTATCCCTGGTGAACCTTATTTTACTGAGGTTATTCCGGACATGAAAAAGTTTTGTCTTAGTTTGTGGGAGGACCACTTCAATAATGTTACAGTAACGAAAGGTCTGTGGTACAGAACTATTCAGCATGATCTACCTCGAACTCCTTGGTTTGATGTAGCAAACATGCCAAGAGAACTTTTAGTTTTAGCATTTAGGATAAGGTCTGGTCATGTGCCTGTTAATCGATTTTTACACTTAATGGGTGTTAAGCCATCTCCTTTATGTAATAACTGCACTGGTAAAGAGGATGACTTATACCACATTTTGTTAGAATGTTGTGCATTCAACGACTTGAGGCCACAGTTGTGTGCGATGGTCGGTGGAGATGTGTACAATGGTGGAATCAATATTTTACTTGGGAGACCTCTTTCGGAACAGAGTGTCACTATTTATAAATTTATTAAATTAGTTTTTTCGAGGAGAGATACTATTTAGTTTGACTGTTGTTTCATTTTTTAACCTACTTATTTTAGTTTACTTTTGATATTTTGTTGTGGGTTGTATAGCGTGGATTCTGCCATTGTGCATATTGCTATCAATTTTATGTAACGATTCTGGCATTATTAGTTGGATGCGCAATATTTTGACGGAATGTGCTTTGGTTTTATGTCTTAAGTTAAGTTATTGTTGGTGTTTTTTTAATGTTTTATTTTTTTGTGTTTGTAATATTGTATATATTTGTGTGACCTTACGAGGCTGACTTGGCACAGTAGTGCTCAAGCCTCATAAAATAAAAAGATTAAAAAAAAAAAATTCTTTTTATCACATTATTATGTATAACCTAGTATTGGTAACAACTTAGTACTTGAACCCGATATTTACGTATTTTAATATAAGTACTTACTATTTGAATAGTATTTTTTCCAGAAATATTGCGGATAGAAGAAAAATACAGAGAAGAAATATATACAACTAAAATACATTAGCAGACGTAATAACATGTATTACTTAATTAGTATGTAAACGGAAATATCTAATGAAATGCATAATTATCTAATAAAAGTAAACAACTCCTAGAAATTGTATGAAATTCCAATATTGTGTTAGAAAATACGTAATACTGTATGATTTCTGTGAATTAACTGAACCGTGCGCGAGGATAGTGGAGCTAACGCTAACCACGCGTAATGGTAACTAATTAATATAGTACAAATATGAAATAATTACAGATCTTGAATGTTTAGGATCTTAACTGAATCTGATAGACTTGATAATTAAAATTTCTAGGTAGTAAGGATTGCACGTTACGGGATGCTTTTCATAATCATGTAGGTATTAGACTACCCATTCAGTGCAATTTCAAATGTATTAAATTTCTGATTACTATTTGAGAAATGTATAGAATTCCTAGGAAATGTGTAATATAATTTAATTTCTAAATTTCTGAGCCATTTTAGGAATGGATACACATTTCCTCGCAGTTATATACCCTACAACTAGCTTCCGCCAGTAACCCAATAGCATTCCTCAATAAACAGGCTATCTAAAACCGATACTATATATTATATGTATATACATTAGTTTTGCCTTCATAGTCATTGTTGAGATAAGAAAACATGTTACAAAATGTTTGAAATTGATTTCTTTATTCGCGTAGGTAAAAGTTTTCCAAAACTTATAAACAACGACGGTATAAACTTGTAACATAATTTGTCGAAGTTTTCAGATAATCTAAGTTTTGATTCAATATTATTTATTTAGATGTTTGTTAGATTTTTGATGTGGTCGTGTGGAACCATTATCTGTATCTAAGCGGGTAGCGGGGTCCTACCAAGTTTGATTCCTGATTAAATTTTAGTCATATTTGAAATTTTAAATGGTTTTGGTTAGCTTTGTCAATCTCTACGAATGGTCAATCTCTACGAATGGTCAATCTCTACGGAACTTAAAAGCCAGATGGGTGATAATTATTCTACTTATTTCTTTTGAACAAGTACCAACAGGCAACAGGCTCAGTATGACAACCGTAGAAACAAGTTTTGTCTACAGAATAATGGCCATAATGACAGATAAGTGACAGATTGACATAAGATTTCCTTTGACATTTAAAAAAAAATCTTTTCTTCGACCGACATAAGTCTACAAGTGATTATATGCGAGTTGACAGGTCGTGCCATGCTCGGGCAGAAGACATGTTGACATTGACAGAAAGAGCTTTGTCTCCTTCTTGACAGCATGCATATTATAGAATCGCCATGCTGAGCCTGCTGTAGAGGGTAGAAGACCTTGACTGTTAATATTCGCATTAATTAATAATCGCTACTACACATTTAAGTGCCCGGCTGATAAAATCTGACCACGACCTAATTGAAAAATGACACAAATTCAAAATGGTAGTAGAAGGCTAACAAACAACATACCTAGATAGTTAATTTCGTTTTAAAGTTGCATGTACCTAATAAATAATGCAATTAAAATAAAGTTGTAATTGTAGTTTTAAACTTTGGACTGTACCGTGAACGTAGAGTTTTTGGCAGTAATATAATTAAGATATAGTTCCTATGAACTACAGTGTAGGTAAAGTACAGACGCCAGCACATCAAACTACTACAATCTGACAAATTTTCTTAATTTTTTTTTCTTTATCGCTGAAGTATATACATAGTTCAAAGTTGATTGGGAAATTTTACAGTTTCGAGTAGCTTGATGTGCTGTCGTCTGTACCTACCTAGTCGAAGGCATAAAAAACACCACAGTGATTATAAGGTTTGTACATTGTACAGATTTGGGGTCAACCATGTGTCTATGGAATAACTAATTGATTAAAAAAAGTTCTCTAATCCGCTGCAATATTTTTCAAAAACCTAGCTGGCCCACTTAATTTAAAACGCCACTGTACTAAGATTCTACTGTAGTAAGAAAACTGTAACTATATTACACAAATAAAGGCAACTCGTAGTAATAAACCTTAAGACAACATAGAACGTGAAAGAAATCTATAATAGCTGATATGCCATCGACAATTTCTCCGACGAACAACCGACCTTAATAAGCATTGATCACAAGCGCAGTATTTGTAGTTAAAATTTAAATGTATTATACAATTGTCTCCAATGTCGTTTAGTAGTATAAAAGATGTATTTATGTTCTAAGGAAATAATGCGGGTATTGAACCCTTACATTCCTTTAATTTTATTGTCTTAACAAATCTAATAAAAATCAGAACCTTCCAACTCCATAACACAAATTATTCTTATAAGGTAAATCAAAAGTTATCTTACTTCAAGTTCATGTGAAGAGGGGCCTCCGGTAAAACCCTGCTTTCTATTTGACTGTATATAGTCACATATTGTTTATGTAGCTCAATGTCTATGAGAGCCTTAGTGAAAACAAGCCCTGATGTTTTAACTTTTGTTGTTTTAATATTTTTTTATAATTATATAAGATTTAACATATCAATGAATAAAAACAATCATCATCGTTATACTTTTTAAATAACTACATAGTTACATCTACAAATCTGTTAATAAATAATTCTAATGGAAAAAGTACGAGCAATTACTTTTGTGTTGAGCTTAGCAATTGAGTATTTAACCAATTAACAGTTAACAGTAACCGGCAACAAAGTAACGTTTTATTGTCTGATTAAGTTACTTAGTTTGGAAAGTGTTTACAAATAAAAACCGTCCGTTAATTGCCCCAGCTGAACCATTAAAACATCAAAGCTGTTAAAATAAAATTATCGTCACCGATTAGTGTTACCGCATATTCTTCAAGTTGTACAAGTTTATAACTCGCAAAAAGTCCAGTTCGCGTGTTAAATTTCAAAGGAGACTAGCGGACTGTTCAGTATAATTCAGCTGTAATAAAAAAACTTGGGAACATCTAAGGTGTGGGTATAATGAGGCCTCGCTGAAGATCGATCGTAGACGGAGGCCGATGCGGTAGACCCAACGATTTTGCAAACAGCTCACTATTCCAAGGTGACTACATGAACGTTTTTACGTTAAAATTGTTCAATGTCAGAACGACCGCAGAACTAAATTGGTCACAATATTAAGCTCAGGTCGCACGCAGACGTAATTTCATGTTTCAACACGCCAAGGATTAACTCAACATTAGCTAACACCGATGTACTGATATAAGTTAAGAAAGTTTTAAATATTTGTGCTTTATAAGTTGTTTGTGAGACTTGATAAAGTGTAGTTGATGTTGATGTGTAGTGATGTTGAGATGGTGTGGAGACATGAGGTGTGCTCGTATGCTCGTATCAGACTCACCTCTTCCTGGGCTTGCGCCTGGGTCTCCGGCGCTCGCCCTCCAGCTCGTTCTCGAGCCCGCGGCGGCGCGGGCCCGGGGCTCCCCGACGACGCTCCACTTTGCGGTCTTGCTGCACCTCCCGGATATCTTCCACTACGGCCACTCTAGGCACGCAGTCATCTTCCTCAATTGGTTTTGGTGTCTGCGGTGCGCCCATCCGAAGATGGCGTTGACGCCACCACAGCACCCACGAGCTGATGTTGTCGCGAATCTTGGTAATGAACGAACCGGCTTCGATAAACCTCGACGGCTTCACGTCCACGATATCTAATATATATTTATACTATTACAGACGTTATCTCTCGCTTAAATCTAACTTAACTTTCTAACGAAGGCTCAGCTGGCAGTGTAAGCGCACGTAAAGCGGTGATTGGTGAACTCAGCTATAAATCGCGCCCAACGATGTTCCCATCGGATAAACTCGAACGGAATCATGTCCACGTACAGTCTGATATCACAAGCAAATGTAAGCACTTATATTTTAAATATAACTTATAAATATTGGCAGGAATGTGTGACAGTTAAGTTGGTGGTGGTCATTTCTACATTATTTTAACGTATCGCCGCTCTTATATTTCGGCGTAGCCATAGCGACGGCTTCACTGTTGTCAGTCACGGGTCTGGACATGGCGGGTGCGCGCGTATGGTGAGCGGTGCAAGCGTGCCGCGCGATGGCATCAACAAATGTTTACCGTGACTGACGTTACGTAACTAGTTCGTACCGAACGCGCAGCCGTGGTCGCGCGACGACGCCGAGCGCGCGAGTGCGGAGGCTTCGCTCGTATCGCTCCGAGGCGCCCGCCCTGCCGCCCGCCCTGACGCCGCGCGCCGCCCGCCCCGAGCCGCCTAGCCCCTCTACCTGTTACCGCGGTATTGTCCTTACTCAATCATTTTTTTCGTCAAACTGTTCCGGCAATATTAGTTTTTAACTCTTGCTATCTGTTGTCAAGTATTGCAGTGATCGTAAATTAAACCGCAACAAGCCGACGGGAGTAGACAATAACATTTTTATTGGGTCAGACGTGCGATCTCAAGGTCGCACAGAGAACATTCACTTCGATTTAGTTTACGAGTTCTCTTAACAACCAGACATAGTGTGTATAATACTGGACGCAATGCGTAACAGAGATGATATTAAAACGGTATATTTTGTGAGTTGTCTTAATCGTGAACACTGTGTAACAAGTCATTTTAACATTGAACACTTTATTTCGAGTAGTATTCATTTCGTACGTGGAGGTAGAAACGCAATGACATTAGAAATGGATGATGAAGTGGGTATCGAGTACATTTCATAAATCTGGGAATGCTGGATAATACCTAGCTTACATATGTTTCAATCATTTTAATTATTTATTTTATACAGGTCGTTAAATGTTCATCCTTGAGCATCTGTCTGCTGCTGACTGTTTGTATCGTCTATTTTAAGGTACAACTCTAACTTACCGACATACTCCATCTCTTCGCTCAAGTACTATCTAAGTTAGTTTTCTCCTTATGAAATTTACTCACAAAAAGAAAAACTTAATATTGTTCACTGGCAACGTCACAGATACCTACATTTTGTTGAATGGCTATAAACTGCCATGTTCTTAATATGCATGCCAGATGTTCACATCCGAGTCAAGTGGCTGAATGCTGGCTATCTATTGAAAGATCGCAATATCCGTACCACTGAGCGTAGGTACGAGTTAGCCGGTCCAATTGGTATACATTGGTAGACATTTCTTTTATATTTTAATAAAAATATAAAAATAAACTCAATTCAAATAAATAAATAACAAAACACATTTTCCACTAACTACCTTTCATATTTTATACCTAAATTATTTTTGAAATATGTAGGTCCTACATGCCTTTAAAGGCACTAATTTCAGAATCTGAAATGAATACATACAAAGACCCATGTAAAATACACACACCGGTACATAAGTGTTTATAGTCAGAATGGAACCTGAATAAATGGAAAAGAGCAGGCAGATGATGATGATAATATTTCATACAGTACCTGTTCTTAGTCAAACTTTCTTCGGTGTACGTGGTTCGGCGGTGCTGGGTACAGAGAAGGATTCTGTGTTACGGAGATTGAATGAATCACGATACAAAACAACCAACATAACATAGCGTCCTTACCGACATAAAGTGTTTCTTCATTGTTGATCCTGTCTATAAATAAAATTATGAAAGTTGTCATAAGCAACCTTCACTATCCTCATCGACCAATTTAATACCAGTCCTCTTAACCAGTCTTTAGCTTAATAACCACCCGTTAAACTCTCGTAATAGGTAAAAGTTACGTGCCAAACACAGTCACCTTATTACCTACATTGATTTCAATGAAAATCTAATGTTGCCATTAAAGGGGCTAAAATAATACTTAGTCTATACTAAGTAGTTTTTTACTTAGTAATACTTAAAATTCTGCACTACGGAATTAATAATAATTATTATTGGTTTATTATAAATTTTATCTGGCCAACTACAAATTGCTTCACCACAGCACTCAAGATCTAATTTACTGTGGCTACAGATGCGGGTGGCACAGAAATGCTTTGACTCGCGGTTAATCAAGAAAGACATTCTAAGATGGTGATATTGCATAAAAACTGATTTTTATCACTTCATTTTCCATTTGCTCGCATATCCTACCACGATCTTTGATAAGATGTATAAAAAAATAGTTAACAAAATATTGACCCGTTTAAGAAAACTTGTTAAATTCTTGATAGGTAAATAAATTTAAAAAACAAACTAATCAAAGAAAATAGAGATTTAATCATTTATATTCATCATACCTTACCTTGACCTAGTAGGTACCTGAAAAGTTTCATGTTGGTGCGATAGAGCTAACAGCACAGCGCTTAGCTCAATTCGAGTATAATTATAATGGTTTAAGACCTAGTAGAATCTAGTAGTCTGAAGGTTGAAATTTCAGAATCATGCGTTAATGGATGGTCTCGATTTTAATAAAGGTCATTTTGAAGGCATTTAATAAACTTAATATGCGATTCGATGATTATATCTAGGTATACTTCTTAATAATATTATCATGAAGCTAAAGAGTCTGTTTGCTTGCCTATACGCTCTAATCTGGAACTTCTCTGAAAATTTGAAAAAAAATTAACTTTTTTTGTCAGTATAATGTTTTCTGTAATATTTTTTACATTTTTAATTTTGAATTATCGTCGAAGGAAACGTAAACAGACGAAAAGGTGGTTCATAATTATCATTATCATGACCATAGATCAATGTGCCTCCTCTTTGCCATATAAGCTTTGTATTCGACTTATTTTGGTGCAAACGCCAGCAAATCAAGCTACGCGAAACTGTCAAATTTTCCCAACCAGCTTTGAATCATATACTTCAGCGATAAAGTTGAAAACCTATTAAAAAAATTACAAATACCTACTAGTAGCCTAATGTGATGGCGTCTGTACATTGGAAGTTTTTTAAGAGATCGTCAGGCCATTGCAAGCTCACGAGAGCATATCATTAGCATAGATTCCTTACGCTCAGTGCGCGACAACCTCACTACACTAATTGGTAGCGTAAACTAAGAATAAAGGAACGCTTTGCTCGTTTAGACTACCACATAATGAATAAACTCACGAAGGAATGACTGTTGGTGAACATCACAAATATGTGTTTGCGAGTTGTAATGTTTTTATCGACCTAAAGCTTTTCACGCATAAATACTCGTGCTGCCTAGATTACGCAACCACCACGGTGGCGTTTATTCGGAAACTGTGAGTAAAGAGAGCTGTGAAAAAAGTGAGTAGGTACACACGTAGGTACCTACGTTAGTTAACTTCGTGAATAGACGTGCATGCAACATTCTTGCTTGAAAAGATGTGACAACTGATAATTTTTATAAAATTTGTTAAATCATGTCATCTTATTAATTTATCTTAATTTATTAGCGAGCAGAACGGTCACCCAGAACTTCGACCCTAAGGAGCTTCGCGTATCACTAGCTTTTCTCTTTAATACCTGCTAATTAAATAAATTTAAATGCTTTCGTTTATGAAACAAAAACTTAGAGTGTAAACGAGCGTATACAGCGGTTTTGTACACCTGTCTGTGAACACGCAAACACGCACGCACGCTGTGTGTAACTGCGAGCTTACACATCTCATCACACACCGATTTCAGCGAACATTGTATGAAACGCGATGAGCATGTGTGTAAGCGAGTACAAGCCAAAACGATTGCACCTGCATGTATGGAAAAATAATCTGGTTCGAAATTTGAAATATACAATGGTCTGATAAATACATTAATAATTTAATTTCCACGCAAGACGGCTTTTAAGACTTTTCCTGAAAATGATAACTACCCAGCTCATTCGTAAGATTAAGGTACTTCATAGAATTTAACTACCACGTGCAGCGATTTCAGTCGCAGCTGTATCTTCTACTGAGTTTGTAAGTGAATGGGTTCGGAGCGCATTGGCAGAAGCACGTGCAGCTGACGGCGATTGCACGTGCAGGCCACTAGTGCAGCAACCGCCAATCCTAAGACATCCAAAAAAAGTTTATATGTCGGGGTTGCTGCTGTGTTTATTTTAGCAACCGACTCCTAAAGCTATGGCAAAAGTCATATTATTTAGCTTTTCTGTGCTTTTGGAAGGATTTTTTTTAATAACAGGAAATAATTTTTGGTAATTTTTTAAATTAAGTAATTTTTAAACTTTTTTACCAGTAAACACGGAAAAGTTCTCGTCAATAAAAATAAAATAAACCTAAATTTGTGGAAGCTGATGTATAATAGCTTCCACATCCTCTTCATCATCAGATTAGCTTTAAACCAAATAACCAATTTCTACTTTTCTAAAGAAATTGTTTTCATATAAAACAATCAAGTTTATGTCTGTATCAGTCCAGGCGATTTCGAGGAATCAGGAAACAAATATTAAAAAAAAGACAACGGAAACGACATTCAGAAAAGAAAGAGCTTTTAAAACCATAAGTAGAGTTAATAACAAAAGGCATTACGGGGAAGCAGGTGTTGTTCTCTCAATAGACTTTCCATTTAAAACGAAAGTGAAAAATGGTTTCGAGCGCAATTATTACAAAATAGGTCATGATACAATATACTTTAACCTTGGTCTTCGTTCTCGGTGCAGAGACCTTCCAAGCATCAAGGCCACGTAAGTTAGATTGCAGTGCATGTCTTGATAAGCCCTGCAATTTCCGACTTGCATCGCTTAACTAGATTTGCTAATACAAATGGTTCTATTATTACGTAGACTGCAAGAGTATAAAGATTGAGTTATTGTTATTTATGTCATGTAATAATAATAAGGAAGCAATGTCATAATGCAATATTGCTAAGAATTCTGTTCGCCAGACGCCAGCACATCAACCTACCTCGATCTATAAAATTTCTTTAATCTATTTTTAACCTTATCGCAATACTGGAATGTTGATATTCGATTGGTAAAATTTGACAGATTCGAGTAGCTTGGCCTCCTGGCGTCTGTACAAAAGAATTGGTGTAGTGACTCTGAAATCATCAAACCATGAAACAACGTAAGGACAAATGTTTATTTTTACTATGCTTAAATAGTAAACGTAGCTCTGGTAACTACATAAACTGCTGCAAAAATAATAAGCTATTAAAGTCTTCGACCGTAATATGCATAATCTATATCTATCAGCTACTCGTTCACTGGCTAGAGAATAAGCGTTGCTAATCAACACGGATAAATGTTTTCGTAATATCATTTCATCCTTCCATCCTCCTGCCTTTATCCCAAATTTATATTTGGGGTTGGCACCGCATGTTTTTTCCACACTCTACTATTTATGCTGCAAGGGTTTTTTTACAGTCAGCCGCTTACCCGACACCAACGCCTCTTGGGAATGCATTTGTGGTGGTTTACCTGCCATCTCGTGGATGGCCCAGCGCTGGTGGCACTAGGCCTTTAATTCCCTTAGTCGCCACGTACGACACCCACGTAAGAGAAATGGGGTCAATTAAATAATCCAGATTAGTAAATTCACGACCACAAAAGGTTGATCCTTTGTCACTTCAGTATATAGTGAGAGTACCAGTTCATTGCTATTCTATGTAACCCTCTCTTTACAAAAATACTACCGAGATTAGGTGAATTATTCTCGCCGTGATTAGGGGTTGAAAGGGTAGCTAGTTTTTTGTTAACATCGAAGTCAGGTATAGACATTTGATAAAAAATAAAAACTGGCTACTATGATGGAGCAAGAAATGTACGGTCTACGGGACCTATTTAAAAAAAATCTAGGCACTGGTGTTTAACCTTAGACTAAACTTCTTCTTAGGCGTACCCTCATGACTGAGACGTGTTGCCTCGCCATTATCTTTTTCTAAGTGACCCGTAGAGTAGGTATAGTTTATGATAAACCACTTTGCATTTTCAAAATTTACCACTATGACTCCTCACGCATGCACAGTAGTGTTTTGCTTATATTTTTTACTATTGTGAAGTTAAAAGTAGCCAACACTACCAGCAAAATTTCTCAAGAGGATAAGATATACATATATACGAATGCGCAAGAAGTCAAACAACTCAATTCAGAAATGCAGAGTTACTTGGTGCGACCTGTAAGTTTCTGCAACAGTAATTTCTATGACGTAGCCTAAAGAGAAAGCTGAAATAATCATGTAGATTGATGTAACCGGAAAGTTGGACTGAAACTTATACCCAGCGTAGTTAGAAGACTTTCCTTTTCTGTGTAATTAAAATGTAAACTAGAAGCCAGGCTAATTAGATATAAAATTTTCAGCTATCTTACTGCAACTCAATTTTACTGATCATAACTTATTAATTACGTGTCATAAATTAAGTATTTTCTGAGAATGAAAACAAAGCTCTATATCTTAAAAGTTGTATAATGGAACCGTAGACATTAATTACATTTTCTTTTGGCTGTTTTATAATCTAAAATCGCTGGAAAAATATTGAAATAATAAATCTTTTGAAATATCCATGAGTAATGATAACGATTAAGTGGACTGTCAAATGGGATTTAAATAGTCCTATTTCTTAGGCAGCTGTTATAGAAACCAAATGGGAATAAAGGACATTCGCAGACAAAGTTTTGTTTTTTTTTGTTTTCTCTATATGTATATTATCATATCAGTCTTTTTACTCTTACACTGCAGGGCTGCGGCCTCTTATCGAGAAAAAGAGCGTTAATCGCCACCCTTCCTGTAGACGGAGTGGTGAAATCAAGCTTTAAAAGAAAATTCCAGGTTTATTTACTTTCACCGTTACCCAGCCGTTGTGTCTAACATAATATATACTTAGAAACTACGCATACCTAACTTAGAAAAGGTAACGAGATCCTCCTACTCGAGAGGCTGATGCTTTAACTACCTAGACCTACACGACAATATAATGGATGTACTTCATTTTTATTTAAATACTTATACATAATTATGACGTTTGCAACGAAGAAAAGCCAGAAAAATATTAATAGACAGCAAACAGATTTTTATGCGAGCTTATTTATTATGACTATTATGAGTAATAACAATATTTTACTATATTCGCAAAAAATATTTCAAGAGCAGAGGATCAATAGCTGCTTTGTTTTTGATTCTTCGGGTAGAAACATCAGATAGAACTGAGTATAACAGAATAATGGGGACAACGCCAGACGCTCATAGTAAATAGTTTTCCGAATGGAAAACAAACAATCGAACAAGCGATCAATGTCTCTATCACAAAGAAATAAGATTGATAATGTAATAAAGTTTCACGAGGGCCAAGCGGTTGCATTTAATAATAGCGGTGAATCATCAATAACAATATTATTACATTTTGTTCTCCATGATTATTATTGTTTTCGTATGGTTCCTCATTTAAAAAATAGTAAGAATGGTAGGTACTCTTGTTTTTTCTGGGCTTTGAATGATAACGATGAAGCCATCCGAGTTGCAATATTGAATTTCTTTGACAACATACCTAGGTATGATGAAAACTATGGTAGATAAGCTTAAATTAAAAAATGAAATGATTTAAAATAAGAACGCTACAAAGTTTAATCCCATAAGTCCATAAGTATTGGTGTTAGTTATGTTGGCATCAAAATATATTAAGCCAAACTGAACTAAATTGAAAGGATACTGAAAGCTTACCCACTATATAGTTGGGGTTTGTATGGTTGTAAATAATACATAAATATTTGTATCATATAATAATATATTACTTTCTTTATACTTTGTAAAAAAAAAAACAAATAAAAAACTTCCATAAATAAATAATCATGCATAAATGTATAATTCATACTCCTTTACCTAAAGCGTTCACTTTCTTCAAAACGTGTTCATTTTAGTATTATTTTCACAATATTATGTACTATATTTTCTAGTAATATTTTAGTAAGTTTTACTGATCAGTTTAAAAACCTAAAACACGAAAGTCTTTCATATAAATTAATCACGAAATTAAATACAGTTTATGAAAATACTATAATTTTGAGGCAGGTAATAAAGAGGATTTTTAATAAACCAAACATCGCGTGACCTAGAGACACGCGCTCAACGGTATTGAAATCACTACTGCGTGGCTATGCAACCAGTTATCAACATTAGCTGTCTTAACACAAATCCAGGATCTAATTTCGAAATGGTCCTAGTATGTGTAGACATTGAGAAATAGTTAAGAATGTAATCCAAAAAATATTATTATAATAAACATGTATAAAGCTTGACTTCACCGTATGAAATATTAAGGTCAAGGAATTAAAAACAGTATCCTAACTACCACTCAGACTGTTTAAAAATAACAATGCTGGCTACCTTTTATCGTATAGTAATATTTTTAAATTGTCCTTATTTTTTAATTCGACTTTTAAATAAGTAATAGCATCCACAACGATGCTTGGCCACCATATTGGCAGTTGCATAGGACATACTATAGTGAACAAGCATCTGCGCACACACAGGTCTCTCGCCCTCATTATCACTAGACCATAGGTGTAGTCGAGACAAGTAACTGAAAACTAAGTACACTTAAGTAATTGTGTGACCGTGTTGCAGAACCCACTTACCTTATGGCCTCACCATTAAGCGACCGTGGCCTAATTCAGGCCGCTATTGCTCTAAGATATTCAGGTGTTTTGTAGCACTTTCAGCTTAAAATCATAAACAGGAGTCACGAAAATTTCGTACGTTTCTAATTCACGGAAGGTCATAGAGTAGTTTTTTAATAAACATGTTGTATTGAATAATAAATAAGTAGATTTAAATAAGATTAGGAATGTTCATTGGCGAATCATTTTCAAGATACCCGTACCTAATGATTTATTTAACTAGTGCTACTTAGATTGGTGTAATTAATATGATTTATAATTACGCATAACTTTGGTTCAAAGTACTGCTTGAAGAAACCTCCAGCCAGCTATCAGTTTCAGTAGTAATTTAAATTGATAAGTTAGTTGTGAGTAAGAGGAAGACAATAAAAAAGATCTGTCTTTAACATTTCATGAAATTATTTTCTTCACAGATAATCTTCAACCCCTCAAACAAAACCAACCACGTTTCAACGAGTATTTATTTCATTCATAAGAAGACTTATACGGAAAGACAATGCCACATTCATGCGACTGGCAACATTGTGCGTCTAGTGGCAATGTCGCGGATTTCCGAGACTAGGTATTGAATCAAGTTTTTAAACTTGAAATTGAGACTTGATACTCTTACAGCTTATTAGACAATTTCATTTATTTAATTTGAACCAGATCAATAGTTCGTAAGTAATCTCACTAGGTATACCGAAATCTTCTAAAGTTCTCTAAAACTAGATCTTAGAACAGACTTGGCCATTTTCAATAGCCTTAGACCAGTTAGACCCTAAAAATAGCTAAGTACCTATACATAAAACGATTGCGTCTAGCTTTCTGAATTATCTATCACCTAGTCATTATTTTTATATAAATATTTTTGAATAACTGTATGTCTAAAATATTTACGAGGCTGGTGTCCCACTGATTTTGTCTATTTTGGGCTTATCTAAGTTCGTCAGGCCTAAACTTGTGAAGACAACGTTCGTCTATTCATCTATGGGAACAAAATATAATTCAAAACGAAATCTTATACTACTATAAAACATTATGAACTTCTAGAAACGGGCGGTGAATAATTAATTTCTGTACTAGCGCAGAAATAGACATTTCATGCTAAAACGTATTAAAGCGAAAAGTCATTTGCGTCACTATGTCCTAGGTTAGGTTATGTGTGACGATGTCCTAGGGTATCTGGTAACTGTGTCAGGGATACCATAGTCGCGAGGTCACACTACCATGCAATCGGTACCAGTAAATATGCAGGTATTTTTTTTCCGTTAGTACAAAAATAAAGTGTCGATCGATACTGTTCTACTAGCTTGCTTGTAATACGTAATGTGGCGTACTTACGTGCAGTCGTGTACAAGTGAAGTACAAATTCTTCAGTAAAGTCACAGTATTTTCTCGCAACCCAAAAGTATTATATATTATGCTTTATCTATTTGTCTATCTGTATTCAATTGTCTTAAGTTTGGCTTCCAATCAAGCCGGATGCAAGTAACTTGCTATCTGCCCAAACACGATAACCACCTCTTGGCTTGGCCGAGCCATAGAATAGCCGGAACCAACACCTTAATACATGGTATCTCAAAATCGCTCATTTTAAATTAGTAAATAATTTTCATCGTTGATTTGTTTCGAATTTTCTTGTACCTAGACACTAGTCTAAATTTTCAAGCAGTAACACTAAAAAATGATTGACATAAGTTAATTATAATAAGCTATAGGTATGTATAACTTTATTTCTAAATATTATAAAATATAGTCAGTCAGTATGAATTTTATCTTAATATAAAAATGTTTAGTATGTAAATAGAGAAGCCGAACTAATTAGCTAACAAAGCACTTACCTAACTTCCGACGACCTGAAAATATCGCTTGCGACACCTACTTGTACATGCCACTTTGTCACTTGGCGAGAAAACTTTTTAGATTCAACCTCAAACACTCAGAAGCACACTAACGTCGCTTTTCGCCGCCCCTTCCACCGAGCTACACTGAAACTCATAACAAAAGAACATCGCTCTTGTCGTCTTTTTATAATTAACCAGCAATTTCTCGCAGTTTCTCTTGCTTCCCTGCGAAACTTCTTCCCGTATCCGGATAAAACATTAGCCTATTTTAACCTGTTGTATGCTCATATGTACTTTCAATGTAGGTTAACAAGTACTTTCAGAGCCTATTCAATCCAAACAATCAATCAAATCTTTCTTCTCTATTATAAGTATCTAGATAACGGTTACTACGCTCGTTACGTTACTAGTAAAATCGATAATCGTGGTTCAAAGACAAAGATTTTCCATAAATTGCCACACACTTCACTATATTACAAGTGTAACATAGAAAACTTAATTGAATGAATAGGTATTTTAAGAAGATCCTTTATTCGGTTAAAACATATGATGTTTACATACATACATACAAACATATCATTTTGAATGAAACACGTTTGGGTTATGGACTCTTATACTAACTCTAACAAATCCTTATCATTCTGAAAAGTTTATCCAGTAAATTGTGTTAGCTTGTCCTACATTTAAATGGCAACAACATCCTAGGTTTCTGTGACTGGATTCTAGCCGCATGTATGTAAACCCTACTTTTACATAATACTTAGAGATAGAACCCTGGTTCTTATGGGCGGAAGGAGGCTTTCAGCTACTCAATAAAAAATCACGATAATTTTTCTAAGCAGCATTAGGCGAATTAACAAGATATTTTTAACAAAGCTGTAGGTTGGTAAGATTATGTTTTTAGTTATATAAAATGATTTTTATGTTTAATTTTTTTTAAATAGATAGTTTGTAGGTGGTTGTTTTCAGCGTTCTTTTCGACCCTTCATTTTAAAAATAACTTCCAGCAGCTTTAAACCCCATAGTAACTATAGCATAGGTACCTACTCACCGCGAAAAAATATATCCTTTCTCTATAAATGGCCTATCAATCCGTTCCTGAGATAAACCCGTTGTAAAGCAAAGAAACAGACTCTTCAGATTTAAAGTATTAGTATTGATACGACTTCTGCCCTGTATGGATGGATACTACTTAATAAGAAGTTGATATTTATTTTCCTTTGAAGATACCTTCCTACTCGTTAAAGAAATTTCATAGAGGTACCTGTTGATGTTGTACGTATTTATTTATCTACGGACAACTCTTAAGCTTGTTCCAACTTTAAAGTATTTTTTCAGGATGACACTTTAAGTCCAAAATGTACCTTGCCTTGAAAATTTGATCTTTTTGTTAAAGAGTGAATTGTATTCTTGTACCTAACGTCGTACATCAGGCGGCTCTTGTGACTTGAAAGCTTTGCGCAGAAATCCCAACAGCAAACTGGACACAATAACCAGTAACTGTCTGTACCTATTATTGCAATGACGATAACAACTGGGCCTTGAAATGGAATATTTTTTTTTTATTTTCAAGTCAAAAGACAGTTCTATAGGCAGGTACAAAACTGACGTCAATGCATCAATTTAGTTTTAAGAACGATTGTACCTTGAGCTATTGTAGGTAACCCACACAATAATAGAATAAACAATACGCGAGCAAACTCGACTGAATGATAAAGAATAAAACCGCCCAAATCTAGGTGTAGGTATAATTAAAATTCGTTCAAAGTTCGCGAGTAAACCGTGACCTTAACCTTACGGCGGCGCCTGGCGGGGCTACCCACAAGCGATTTAACTAGTTGACTTTGTCAAGCTATTGCCATGCTAAGCCGTGAGCTTACCTGAATAGGTACTTAGCAGTCTAGATTTGCTGTTGAAAATTATGCAACATGTTGTTTCTATTAAGACCTTACTACTTGTTCTTTGTTTGTCTTATACTTTGTTTCTATTAAGACTTTACTTACTTTATATCGCTTGTAGTAATACAACCGCGTTATACGTAAGTACTATGGTACTTACTAAGCCATGCCCAGCCATAAAATCGGCCGATTTGACCAACTGGCAGAATTTTCACGACTGGTTATGATCATTACTGGTTACGATGGTGTTCATTTTGTACCCGCCCTAAGAGTAAGATAGTAAATAATTAAAGATAGGTTAGTGATTAATTTGTTTCAACTGGTTTTCTGTTAGTATCGAATCAGCAAGTGATGATGATACATGAAATGGTTATCAAGAAGAAAGACTTTCTAAAGAAAAACGTGTTTCATCATAGGCCACATTAGCTACTAGAAAGTTAGCATCAATTCGAAAAAAAATTTAGAACAATAACTGCCATAAACCCTTAAAGAATTCCCTGAACTGTAACTGCGTCTCCATCGTCGTCGCACAACGGCTGTCAAAACCCATTTCGGTGAAGCCCAAACACCTACTGCTAACTAGTTTTGCAAGGCCCGAATCTAAAAGTTGACCGTGAGATAATTATTTAAATAACTCCTACAGTGGATGCACTACCGCAAAAGCTTTATATTTATATCCCTACTAGTTGGTGATATTATAATTATCCCTTAAGACCAAAGTGAGTGGTGAGAGTTTAAGCACCCTCTTATAAATATTGATATCTATCTTCATTTAATTAGATCCTTTGTTGCAAAATAGAAAAGGACCTTATGTTGTCATTTTATATTACAGTACAATAGTTCATAAAGAACGCGTGTTCAGTACAGTGTCGCATTGTTCTCCACCTCCCACTGCCCCCTCATGTCCTTCAGTCACGATCCTAATCCAGGTCTGACATGCATTCGAAGGCTGCTCAAGATTATGATAGTTATTAACTTAATTGAACATTAACATGGAGTACTTATATTTATAAAGCTAACTGGGGCAAGTGGTTGTTACAAAGCTGGTCTATGGTGGTCTAATAAAATTAGTCATTGTATTGTAGTCATAAACGATTGATGGTCCACAAAGTATTAAACACACTATCAAGCCATTGTGGATAGGTTTTTACTTACCTGAAATGCTATATTTATTTTCAGTCATAAATCTGATTATGAGGTGCCTACTATTTAAATGTGGCAGGTTTGTCCAAAGGATGCGACTTAATCTCCGTGGGCAAGTTAAAGTAGCAATTATAGATTGCATTAGGTAGGTATTACCGTTAGGTGTTCGTAGGTCCTAAGTGAGCATTCAAATTATATTCAAATCCCCAAAGTTATTGCAGCCGTTTCAGTGTAGAAGTACCGTAGTTTAGCTTGACTTCATCAGGGAGATTCGGCAATGATGATAATGCCGCCAAATCATCGCACATAACAGCAAACGTCATGTTTTATTCTTTTATACTTTTTTTAATTCATGCACGCTCTGTAGTTACCTATCCTGACTGGAGGTATTTGCATCACGTTGCATCGATGAGATGGATGTAGTTCGCAGGCGTTAGCTTGACTTGATGAGCATCAAATCCTTTGGTTTACTTTTTGCGTATAATAAGTAGGTAAGTACTACAAGAAAGTCGATAAAAAATTGAATATAGAAGCTGAGTTAACGGCATAACTGACTTGTTTTTGTAATTTTGGGATATCAGAGTATTTCCACAAGCAAAACTGCTTCATATCAGTATTATGGTATTTGTGAATAAAAAGTATCAACGGTTCTACAAATCATTAGATATTGATATTATTTACTGATTTTTGTTTATGTCAGTTATAACTTACAAAATGAGGTCACTATTCACGGATTCCTTTATACATTTTGGCATTCACAACCACTGCTAAGAATGTCGAATTTAAGAAAATCACCAAACTCAAATGTAAATCCCTCGTAGCTACAAGCGAATTATAATTATTATTCAAAGGCCGTCCTTAGCAACGTATTGGGAGCGTGCACGACAGCAACGCCATCTGGCATTCGTAACTCCTGGACAGTACTGTGG
Source organism: Heliothis peltigera (assembly GCA_958496145.1). NCBI lineage: Eukaryota > Metazoa > Arthropoda > Insecta > Lepidoptera > Noctuidae > Heliothis > Heliothis peltigera. The sequence goes on along the minus strand of OY292321.1, from coordinate 8,859,962 downwards.
TACCGTGTCAAATAATAAAGTATTGTAGGTATTATTTTAAGATCAAAAGCGAAGAGATTTTATTTTGATTAGGTACTTACATAGTACAGTGGCGAATTCCATATGAGGAGGTTGCCGTAGTCTAAGTACCTACGTTTCCAGTATACCCACCATATCCTAAGTAGGTGCCTACTTCTCTCGGACCGATATTTATGTAATAAGGAGTACAGAAGCATAATACATCAACCTTTATAAAACTTATTCTCATCATCATTGAATACAATAAGAAATATTTCGGAAGTCAAATCTATTTATAACTCACTATAGAAATATCGGTGCAAAATCGAATCGAAAGGAAAATACGAAAATACTCGTATCCAATTTTCCAGTAACAAAAACCCTAACGTCACAAATCGGAACTTTCAAACCAAGTTCGCATCGTAGCAGTTCACTTACAAATCACGCCAAATGGATGGCGCTATAGTTGCTTGCGGAACTTGATACCGCAACCCTGCAATAGATGGCGGTAGGTGTTTTGTTTTCAATATGGCGTCAAGTAGCCAAACCCATGGACTTAATGGCCAAACCTTCAAGCTACATATACCTTTCCAATGTCCTATTTAATAAAAAAAAAACTTCTTGAAAATTAATTATTCAGATTCATAGATCAGAATGAATTTCACAACTCATATTTGAGACTGACATATTAAGTACCTACCTGCTGACGGTTAATCGATAGTGGATTGCTTAGCTAATTAATACCTACATACAAGAAGTAATAATTAAATTAAGACAGGATTGGGTTTCTGTACTATATAAAGTAGGTAATGAATTCAATATAAATTAATCTAAAGTATTTTAAATCATTTGTGATAAATGTTCATGTTCACCTAAAATAGGAAAAACACTTATTAAACCAGTATAACAAATAAAAAATAAAATGAGAATAATGATGTAGGTAGGTAGGTACACAAATTTGAAATCACATATATTAGGCGAGAGGTGGCAAGAATACAGACGATAACGTTAACGACCCATGAAAATTAATCACTGAAATAAAATCAAAACTTTCATAATACCTACATACTGAAAGCAAAGCGTGGCACTACCCTAACCTGGCCAGTTTTATATGGAACACTTAAGTATTTCTGTTAAAAACCAATTCCACTAAATCACTTCACATTATTTACAAATTTAAATACATCCAGTTTTATCTATTTCCACTCTAAATCGGGTCAGCCGAAACAAACAAACTCAAATTCACAATCAAAATTATTTCGTTGCGATGGTAAATTAATAATTAGATAAAGATACGCACCACATGTGATATCATTTTAATTTAAAGTAATAATCAATGGGTATTATGTTCAGTATATAGAATAAGTGACATAAATACGAAATTTTTTAATCAAAACACATGTTAGGCAGATTGAAGTTTCTGTGCTCAGTTTTCCAAATGCTACTGAATATATATAATAGGATATATTTTTTAAATACTTATAACTTCTGTCACACACTTGTTAAAACTCACCTGTTATACGGGATGTCCGCGCCGGAGCTGGTGTTAGTGCTTTCCCACGGCGGTTTCGACTGCTTCTGGAAACCAGCGCCTCCACCCGCGAACATGGTGAACACAAACACCCACAGAAACCACAGCACTGCACTTCTCACACCACCATTTTGTAACATAAAACACTAACAATGCAGGTTACCAATAACCCGACCATAACACCCAGTTAAAATCGCGTTTGTTTATATCGCTCGCGTATTTTCTTTCGCTGGAGCGTCCGCTGCGTTGTCGGCGAGCGCTCTCTCGCAAACGTTATCTTAAAATATTTTCAGAGTGCGTAAAGTATTCCTGGATTACGGAGCGCGTCCTACCAACGTGTCTGCGACTGCTGGGTTTTATTTTTACACTGGACAGTTTTTCTCCTCACATTTGCGTAATTACTAAAACCCACGGTTTATTAAGTGGACAATTATATTATGACCAACAGCTTTATATTTTCCATAACGCGGTGAGAAATAGGATGATGATAATAATAAACTTTTATGATCGTCTACAGTTTTCGCGCCATACGTCGCCTATTAGGTCAATGTCGGGGCTAAATAGCCAGACTATGAATCGAGTATGAAATTGGATTACGGGTTTATGTTGCGAGAAAATTTAAATATTCAGCACAAGTATTGATACTCCTGTGACTTATATTCTACTATTCGCTAAATAGACTTAGTACAGTTAGTACCGACTTAGTAGGTATAGATAGACAGTTTGTCCCTGACATTCATCAGTGTGTTTGGGTGTTTCAGTGAAACCCACCTAATGTAAACTGAAATAACTATTTTAGTATGTGTGAAGATCACGTCGGTAACGGTCTCCTGAATTTCTAACCACTATCGCCAACCTAACATTCGTAATTCATTGTAGGTAGATAAGTAAGAAATTCATATTTAGGAATAGGTAATTGCCTTGTACTCGTATAAGTACAAGTTGCCCGCCCGCCTTCTCAACACGAGATATCTCCAAGATTCCTAATTCCTAGCCTGTAATGTCCATGCCAGTTTCATCACCTTCAAACAGAATAAAAGAGGAACACGGCTGCGGGTTCGTTCGAAAAGATCTCTGTTCGCTCCCTGGTTACGTAGACAGAACAGGAAACCATTCAAGTCGCAGACGGTCGGCGCGAGGGCGGCGAGCGAATTTTTTTTTAGTTTTGATGGTACCTAACTAACATCATCACCTTCTTGTTGTGTCCTTAATGAAATAATATAACCAAAGACGTTCAAAAACTGATCAAAACTTATGATACAGCTACTGAAACCAGCTCTAATGAATATTTTATTTGAGTAATGAGTTCTTGTTTCGACCATTTTAATTAACTCTTTGAACACGAAGAATGTCTCACTGATACTTTGTGAATAGTTTTAAGTGTTAAGTAATAATATTTTCTTTTTATAATATACCTAATTAAAATTTGAATTCAAAGTTTCACCAGCCGCCAGCCATTCGCCAGCATAACCAACTACCTGAAACTGTCAAGTTTTCCCAATCCACTTTGAACCATATGCTTCGGCGATATAGTTGAAAATCTATTAACGAAATTTGCAGGCGCCTCTACAATAATTTGGGATTTATATTTTTTATGCATTGATACGAAAAAAAATCACAAAGTTTGGAAATAAACAAAAAAATATCCTGAATAAGATTTATTTCAGAAATACAATTAACAAATTAGATTTAATTACCTTGATTCTGATTAAAATGTATGGACATTTCACAAAATACTAATGAGAAAAAATATTTTATTCTAAATAGGAATGTACAATAATTGACTTGTGTGAACATAATATACACTTCTGGACACATCTATTGGCCCACCTTGTATTTTCAGTTTCATTTGGTCCTAGCTAAAATTTTATTTTAGGTCGAGCAAAAAGTTTTTCAACAGTTTTTTTTTTCAATCTAGCAATCATATTTCGGTAGGGGCCATCGAAACCTAAACTATATGGTGGGCCAATAGATGTGTCCAGAAGTGTATTTTCAGTCCCTAGTTTGTCTTTATATTTTATGAACATATTCAAATTGGAAATTTCAATTATTAACAATAATATACATAAAACGAAATAAAAAAAAATGGTGCATTGATTTCGGCATAAATAATAGGCTCATTTTACATCCCTATGTGAGGGTTAAACTAGAAGACAGAAGATTCATAATTTTCTTATTTATACCTTTCCACGGCGTGGTGCCACCCGCGTGACTGCTTGATTGGGAGGTGTTTCAACTTTCGAGACCACTGACTGATTTTCATCATCAGGCGATTTATTATCCGGTTCAATTGTATAAGTTTTATCATCTAAATGGTCATCAGCAGCTGCGCCCTCTTGTACATCAAAAGTTATTACTTTAGACGTGTGTTTGTGCAGTTCCTGAGAACTGCCGCTGACAACTACGTGTTTGGCCACTAACTTAGCCGTGCATAATCGCCATTCATCTACCATCAGCAGATGCTTTTTTAGATCCCAACCTAAAAAAGGATATCATAGTGCACATATTGAATAGTATTATGGATTTTTTTCATAGTTCAAGAGCTTTTAGTTTTATCAAAACACAGTATTCACAGAAATATCTTACCAACTCGTTCAAGGCCAACTTTTATTAGAAGCCATTCTTTTTCAACGATTTTATTCAGGTAATTCATGAGACCAATGGAAGGTTCATAATTAAATTTATTACATGACGTCTCCATAGGTTCTCTCGACCAGTCGGCTTGTCGTATAGCTTCACAAATTATTGGAAAAGGTTTTAAAACGTTTTCTGGGCTTTTATAAATTGGCTGTAATTTAAAAAGTCAGTATTACTACATACATGATGATATATAATGTCAGTTATCTAAAGTAAATGTATACGTACCAAAGGAAAGTCATTTATTGCGCAGATAACAATACCGAATAGCACAGCATGGAAATATGAACACAATATGCTGTCAGATGTAGCAGAATCTCGGAGGAATACGTATATATCGTTAGTGTGGAGGCAGGGCAAAATTATATACTTGTTGTTTTCGTAAACCTCTTTCACATCTCGTATGTAATCAGCCCTTGGGTTCCTTTTCACCAAGTCCTTCATTGAGTAACCTATTTTGATTCGGAAACCGCACAAACTTTTTACTGAAAACATTAAAAATAATGTTAAAAACCAACTAACCATAAAGTATATTAGGCTTCGTTATAATCAGATGCAAGTAGGTAAAGTATGATCATAATATGTATTTCAAAAATTCAACAAAAGTACTTACCTAACAGACCAGAACCAATAGGGCCAAAGAGCACAACTGGTTCATTCCTGTTAACGGAACATGGTTTAGCAATTGCCTCTTCCCTCAAATATGTGTCAATGATCTGTAAAAATCTTGGCTCATTCAATGTCCTCAGGCAAACTGATCTGATAGCCAAGTAGTTGAAAACTATGTGCAGAACCATCATTATTATGAATATTACTAGAGAACCCCTGCAAGAAAGTAGTGTAATTAACTCACACTGTCTATGCCTACATTTTTGTTTAGTTAACTTTTAGCCATTTCCCTCGTTCGACTGGTGCTACTAGCCATTTTGTGATAAAATATATGTACACTGAACAGTGCAAAAAGTGATTTTCTTCTGGTAAAAGGATATTCGGTTCAATGTATCCAGAGATAACTGACTGAAATCCACACCCACACTCACAAATTTTATCTCCTTATAATATTTTTATTAGTTCAATCGAACTACCTTCATGGTTTGAATAACGTATGAAGAAAAATTCTTTTAGAACCCGGATAAATCCCAATAGCAGTCGTCAGGTCGACTCCTATCTTCATACCAATTTTTATCACAAGGGGTTAATTCGTTTTTGTCGTGAAAGCGTTTTTTAAGCTTACAAACTAGGTCTCTTTGCATTATTACAACCACCGAACATGTAGCAACATCAAAAAATCAGCCACAGCTGCACTATGGTTTGTATGTATTCATATGAAATGGCTTTCGGGCAACTTGCTGTCACCCTCAGCTTTCGACCGATTTTATGCAAGCAGTTGCTTTAACTTGCAACTTTACGGTCTGTTATTTAGTACCATGAACAATTAAGACAAAATTATTTTTACCCAAAGGTTGTGATGATTAACAGCGCAGTAAGGGAAGCGATAAGATTAACAGCTGTTTCTTGTGCAGAGTCCTTTGCCGACACATCTGCTAGATTGCCTCTTATGGCATGATGCTGTGTCATAGCCGCTCTAGTTGCACCACCTGGGAAAACAGAAATGGCATATGTATTTTTTTTATTATATTTTCTTATGACTGCTAGGTTTGTGTTCCAATGGCACTGTATGAAATAATCACATATAAATAGATGACTACCTACAGAAACTTTTAAAAAGTATTGTAAACAAACCTGCAACTCCAACAATAGCCTTCATCACAGTGCTGGCACATAGCACCAATGTGGTGTAATTTTTAAAGGCTGGCAATGCTAGTTCCATGCACATAGCTGCATCATTTAAGGTGTCCGCATATAATCTCCACTTCTTGCTGTATGCATCTAGGTTGCATCTACAACAAATAAAATAATGATTTCAATGCATGTATAGGTAGTTTAATTATGAATAATCTAAATTAGGCTAAATCTTTACATAGGAAGTGATGATGAAAGTACTGGTGACTTCTATATACTATTCATCATCAGCCACTGCTGGGCACAGGCCTCCTCTCACACAGAGAAGGATTGAGCATCAATTACCACGCTTGCTCAATGTAGGTTGGTGATTTCAGACTTTATAATCCAGGTTTCCTTGAGATGTTTTCCTTCACCTTTAATCAGTCATTGGTGTCCAAGACATACATAGAAAGTATATATAACTATACATTATACTATTAGTAACTTTTTTCTTTTGCTGTTGTCATTCACACACTTTCAGTATTTTATGTAATAATATCTTACCCATGGGTATATGCAAAACATATCCTTCCCAAATGACCGCAGCCATCTTTAAGAACCCAGGTAATAGTTGCAGCGAGTGGTGTTGCACTGGTGTCTCCCACACCCACACCTCTCAATACTTCTTGTGTTGCAAGAATACCTGTAAAATATTGATCATCAGAATATGAAATATTTCATGTCAAATAATTTTACTTTTCTGAAGTTAGCTGATATAGTTGAAGTAAGACAAGAATTGGTCAAAGGAATTTAGTTCATTTAGTGGCAAAAATTTGTATTAGTATAAGAAATAAATTTTGGCACAACCCATTTGTATAATGATTATGTTTTTGGTAACATTATTTAAGTAGAGCATTGATTATTCAAATTATTGGCGAATGTGAGTGTTTAGATAACCGGTTGTTGATTGATGTTCGGAAAATCAACACTCCACTGCATGTAGAGACTTACCAGTAATGGTGCTGCAAAAAGCTTGTGCTGTATCCCAAATTTGATAGTTTGTGTAATCTCTGCTTACACTGTTAGGATACCCTTGAGGCAAAAATACTCTTGTGAAAAAGTTTGCAATTTCACTATATTTCTCCTCATTAAGTATAACTACATTTGGCTGTTCTGTAAAAACAATGACATAGTATCTAAATAATTTATCTGCTGTAGTTTTGAATCTATTTTAATGAATTTCGAAAATAATTCATTCTTACCTGGTGGCTTGACATAAAACCTTTTTCTGTTAGCAGTTCCATAAATCTCTTTATAAATTATTTCTCCCTCATGAATTGTGTACATTATTTTTAATTAGATATTGTACTGAAGGTGAGCGGTACTGTATGTGACTTGTTGTAAAAATGTAAACAAGAATGAATGATATGGAAATATTTACGTGTACACTGTCAAGCGGTCAAGTCTTGAGTTTTCGGTATTTTTTTATTACTTTAACATAAAGCATCATAAGGCTTAAATATGTTTATCACTTGAACATCGTATAGGTAACCAATATTATGCTTCTTGTACAGGGGCTCTGAACGTCTACCTAAAAGAAATTTTAGTATAAAGCATTAGTAACTTATGTGGACCAAAATAAAAGAAATCTACTTTTACTTTACGTTTCACTGGAAGAGATTATTAGTAATCTGAACTAGATTAACAATTGAAAGCATAAAGCCAATATGAGGATCACACACCAAACAAATAAACAACTGGAAGAATGAAGTGGGTGGTTTACGGCGGGGGACAGGAGAGGTGGCAGTCAGTCAGTGGCACTGAAACATGCATGACATTGTCATTCATTCCACATGACAATGACAGGAGAAACTAGATCCGAAAACATCAGAGATACAAGCTCGAATTTTATTATTCAGGAAAAAAATACATCATAATGTGTATAAGGGAAATCATCAAACGACCCCTCCCGCTGAGGGTGCAGCTGGAGGGAGTGTCAGACTCTTACTGACTAACTCACCTTCTGGAGATCCCTGTGTGCAAGGGCCACGGTAACTCTTACAAACAACCCACAGCCCAGGCACACCCTGGCCCTAAGAACCCCTCCCATGCAGAATAAACTGCCTCAGTTTAACTTTCTATCTATCTAGTGCTCAGATTAAATCTAGTGCATTGTAATCAACTGTGGTTAGTGATTTGTAGCTTTCAGCCACATGCGGAACCGGAACGCAGTGTCTGCAGCGTGACATTCTGTGGTGACATTTGACATAATATTTTTAATCTGTTGTTCAAAAATCACTAAGGTAAATAATTATTATTAAATTAATTAAAGTTGTTTTGGTAAAACTTGAGGATAATTTCATAAAAATAGGAAGAAAAAGTATATGGATGTGATTATAATTTGTTAGTTAACACTTTAACATTCCAATCCTTTCATATGCCCTGATTTGGAGTAAATGCGGGTTTTTTTGTAATGTTTTCCTGATGCTAAACAGCGAAAAATGTACATCCGCACTATCTATTGATTTAGTGTAAGATGTAAATGTCCATAGTGTATATTGACAATAATGGCACTGAAATCAGAATCGACCTGTGTGGACGATAGACTTGGTTTGCGAGTAGAAGGTGATCTTGGGGACTTTCAAATTGTTGAAGAAAAGAGTGACAGTGAAGATGATGACAGGACATATAACAGTTCAAGGACAGTTGACACTCTTGCAACCATTCCCTCGAGCTTGGTGAAACCCAGCAGTTCTCCTATTTGTGGTAACGTGGCTGTAACAAATTCCGAAAACATTGTAATAGGGAACAATACTTATTTCAATGGTCCAGTAGTAATCAAGCAAGTAATCCAAAACGCTTCCGGATTGGAGAATCCTTCATATGTAAAATCGGAAAGTGAGGATAATGTACCAGAACAAAAATATCAACAGCATTCAAAAAATGATAAAGGTAAATTATTTCCTGTAACTATGTAGGTTTATTATATTGTGTTTATTTACAGGCTCATGACTTGCATAATGCATTGTTCTTCATAGTAGTTTCAATAAAGTTTGTAATCTAAATTAATAAGTAGGTATGTGGGCACATTATATCCTAAGGCTGTTAACAAAATAAATTGTAACTGGTGACAGTTTGTGCTGTGCATATTTTACCATACCTTGCAGATGGTGCAATTGTTGGATTAAATAAATACATCCATTTACAATTTTGAATAACAAATGTCTATTCAGTAACTATTACAGATCTCTGTAATCTAGACCTCTCCCAATAAGATGATATACTTATTATGTTTGTTATTTTTTACAGCAATCAAGCAGTTTCAATTAAGAAAATGGCATAAAATTACTTTTTCAGCGGTATGTATAGTAATACTGGGTGGGATTTTTGCAATATTGTCAATAATACTTACAAACTCCAGTCAAGATGACAGTTCATCATCTGCAGCCGATGAAGATAATACATCTGGCAAAGGCAGTAAGTATCACTATATTAACATTAAGTTCTTGTCACTATCTTTCACATCTTACCTTTCACAATCATGCTCAGTAACTAATACCTATATATTTTTTGTCACCCAGTGCCTAACACATTCAACAAAAACCAAAAAAAAAGGTTTTGCAATTTAAGCATTAGGTTATATCAAAAATAAGTAAAATATTACTATTACTCTGTCCAACTATAAGAAGTGAAAAGTTATAGGCCATATGTGGATATGTTGAATTCGAATTTTGATATAAGTTAGGTACCTAGTGTTACAAAGATATTTGCTCCAAAGAGGTTACTTGGTGTAAATGCATAGTAAATAATATGAAATTGCATTGTAAGTAGCTCCTTCATACAATAAGAAACAAGGTTACCATCAAAATTAAATATAACAGTACAGTAAGTTATTTTAAGACACTGACTAATTGAGTTAAACAAATGGGCAGGGAAGTCCCTTAAATAACGTTACAGTCTTTGTCAGCCTAAATATAATAAAAACAGTCCCAATGTTAATCTGATAAAGAGTTCACACATGCAAACTATATTTAACACTTTTATTTAGGTATGTCTAAAAAATATATATATAAACATGTCCGTTAAAATTAAGATTAAACAATTTTCATCAAACATTGATTTCACAAATATTATATTATCATTTCAGACTACACAAAGGTGGTGGGATTGTTCTATGAAAACTTAAATTTAATTATTGTTACAATTATATTGATGCCTTTAACATTCCTGTTGACATTCTATACATTACTAACATTGGATGGCTCTGTTGATAAGAATGTGGTTGCGGATATTGCGAGAAGTAGAAAAAAGAGAGACTATGACGTGATACTTGATGAAAATGATCCTTATGCACAAAAAGGTACTTTAATATGATTTTGTTCATCATACTTAATTTTATTTACAGTACATGATTATAAAATTATTTCTTGGCATTAGTCATAGTAACAGGTTTGACAACAAAGAGGTTTGTTTTGTATTGTCGATCCTTGTTTATTGCAATTTGAATAAAATTTAATAACAAGAAAGGAATACATTTATATATCTAATTCAAACTGATTTGGCCTTGCAAATCTATTGTTCAAAATCAAAGAACAAGTATACATTTTGATAAAATTTTAATCTTTTGACTTTCGTGTGGCATTTTTCAGGTAATTCATTATTGATAGCACCTGATCATCTAAGAATAGTGACTAGAACAGAATGGCTAGCTCAACCTGTAGAAGGCACTTTAGATAAGATCCGACAGCCCGTGCCCTGGGTCATCATATCACATACAGCAACAGAAAGTTGCAAAACACAGGTAAATACCATTCAAATTTTTATTTTATAACCATACTCCTTCACTTTATTTGATTTAGTTACTTATGGTCCTCTAATAATAAACGCTTTTCAATTCCAGAGTGAATGCGTTTACCGCGTGCGTCTCATACAAATGTTCCACGTGGAGTCAAGAAAGTGGTCGGATATTGGGTACAACTTTCTAGTTGCGGGCGACGGCTCCGCGTACTTTGGCCGCGGTTGGGACTACATCGGTGCCCACACACTGGGCTATAACAAATATAGCATCGGAATCAGTTTTATTGGCACATTCAACAACGACCCGCCACCTAAGAAACAAATCGACGCCTGTTTAAAGCTGCTCAAACGGGGAGTGGACACTGGCAAACTCGCAAAGGACTATAAACTGTTCGCTCACCGCCAACTAGCGTCCACCCTAAGCCCCGGCGACAAACTGTACGATATTATAAAAGAGTGGCCACACTTTGTTAGGAATTTTTCAGATCCCTCGGAATTACTGCCTAATTATACTTAAGTATTTAGTGAATCTTTTATTTAGTGTGTATCTCATATTTGTATAGATGGATTTATGGTTTACTTTAAAAGTATGTATCAATTTTTTATTAATGTGTACCTATGCGATTCTTGCTATTGCGAAAGTTTTGATGTTAAGCGAAATTTTAATAATTATCTATTAAGAATGTGATATATAATTTTATATTTTAGTACACATATAATTTTGTCTTTTCTCACTTATAATAATATTGTTTGGAATATTCTATTGAGGAAATCTTTTTTCCCACCATAATTCTTAATAGGAGTATTGTAAACCGCCTCAGTGTGTGTAGGCCTTTAAAGGAATGGAGTTATAAATATTGTTTTTATACATGGAACATCTTTAGCAACAATAAGCCCTATATAATAACATCAACACTATATAATATTTTGGACATAATATACATTTTCCGCCTAAAATGGCACAAATATGCATTTGCATACAATCAGACTCCAATTATTAGTGATCTGACATCCAAGAATTTATAAAACTTGATCATCTAATTTAAAAAGATGGCTAGGCATATAGCAGTATTCACCTACCCTGGTTTGACAGCGGTATCACAAAATTTGTTATGACCGTGATAAAGTATATTCGAATAATTATAAATAGTTTAGTATTACTTTATTAAGTATTGGTATGAAGTATAAATTGCTGGCTAAATTGTCATATAGTAAAGAATTTTTTTCTTAGAACGTGTAGTCAGCTAAGGACTTGATCTCTTGGTCCTAGGGGTGAAACACATTTAAACATCAGAAAACGTCAAGTTTGATTCCCCTTATGAGTCGATAGAAAAGTGTTTTTTAGTAGTACCTAGATTACGCATTAAAATTGTTTAGAAACAGGTAAACCACTTTCTTGGCCGACCGTATCTGCCTATGCTTTTCTACATAGTATTTTGTTCATTTACTGATCTCAGAAAAGATCATCACAATAGTTAGCGTCATCTATATATACAGAAGAAGTTTAAATGTTGTAATAATAATAAAAAAGATTTCGCCTGGATTGATTTAGCTGCTATTTATAGAAGTAATATATTATGTACATAGTACGTGCACATTTACGTAAGAATATACGTATATTTATGGTAAATATATTGTATGACAATATCCATACTGTGTGATGCTGAACATTGTACTCTAATATGATGTATATGTTATATTTAGATCGTAAGGAGAGGTAAATATTTTTTTGTATTATATACATATTTTTATATACATAGTTGATTTAAATTGTTGTCAAAAGCATTTATTTTTACTAGATGGTTAGATTATTAGATTTTTTTTTATAGGCTATATTAAGAATAATACATATTTTGCCACATCATCATCACCTCCCGAGCCTTTTCCCAACTATGTTGGGGTCGGATTCCAGTTCGGCTTTTGCCACGAGTGCTGTAAAGAACCCGAGGCCTCGGGCTCAGCAGTCTATGCAACTTTATTAAAATCAATCTAATAATTTTATTGTATCCATAGCACAGTCAAATTTCTTATCTACTCGACGTGTCTTGCCTTAATTCGTATCAGATTTAGATTATAAAATTTTCGAACACTTGCTGTATGCGAATTCTATTGACATTCTTATATTTCATACAGTAAATAAAGAAAATTCGCACATTGTCTGGTTTTTAATAAACTCAAAATCATAAGCATCATAAAGAAAATTCGCACATGGTCTGGTTTTTAATAAACTCAAAATCATAAGCATCATACTTATAGTATATAACGATTAAGCAAGAAACTATTGAAATGCTGTACTATTCTTTATGCTCAACTTTTGTTTAAATTGTTTTATTATATCAGTATTTTAATGTACCTATTTAGTTATATTCTAGGTTCCAGACATACCTGGTTTCTGACTCATAATATATCATAAAAATGAAAAAACTTATTTTTTATGTTTGCTGATCCGTAAAAGATACTCAAACTTCGTCTACTTGTTGAGTTCGCAGTTGACTTAAACTGAAACTAAAAGACTATACAATATCATCAAATGATTTGTTGAATTATCAATTTCTAGTTAGACGCACTTCCTCTTGACAAACCCCGCATCCTCGGAATTTTCTATCTGAGTAAATATTTTATATGACGGAATGATACGATTCAGGCTAAAAAAAAAAAAATATAGAGGCGAAAGCTCCGCAACTGTGATGCGAAAATAGGCTCAGTCAAGGCATTGACTGACACAAAACCAAATTGAGTTATGTATGTAGGTCAGAATTTGGTAAATCACGGTATCACAAGGTTTCTGTCAATACAGATAGTCTTTAATAATAATTTGTTCAGATATAGGCACGTCTAATGCTGTATGCAGATTCTTTCAAGATACGTTTTCAGGCACTATCTGTGTCGTATAAACTGATATCCGCATGCATCAGTGTCTTGGAAGAAGCTGTGCCGTGCCATCTTCATCAACTGTTGTTTTGAAAATGGTTGTCGGTGCCTCCTTCCAAAACAATCCTTTTCCAAAACGGTCATCTTGTCGCGGATCTACTGCACAAGTGCAAAATAATTACCACACTGCCAATGCTCTAAATAACACATAGGCTCCGATGTTAAGCAGGTACTTGTAATACTTCGGTGTTTTTCATTACTATTCATATCATATTTTACCTTACTGCGTGTGTTGCAAATAATATCTACTACCTATGTTACTCGTAAGTTGGTACCAAAGCTTTTCTGTGAGGATGTGGCCTGTGTAGAATATTTTGTGACTAAAAATTACCAAACCCTAAAAGTAACATTTGTACCTAAATTGACCGAACAAAAATGTAATGTTACAATAAAATATTATAAAAAGTTTATTTTTTTTATTTTATTGTTTTTTTTTTACCCTACGCATGTGTCCATATTATGTCTGCTAGGAAATGCCAGTAGGTATGTTAAGATTGAAATAAAGGTTAAGTAAGGAGTTGAAGAAGGTGGTGGGCAGTTGCACAGCAGTTGACTAAAGTGAGACGCTCAAGACTGGGCAATTTGGCGCTCATTAGTGAACTTTTAGGTACGTAGAAGGATGATGGGGGAATTTTTTTAATTACAATTTTATCTCATATTGAACCTAAAACTAATAATTTTAGTCTATTTATGTGTGAATAACTGTTGTAAGTTGTTATTAAAAACCAGTTAATCCTACCAACACGAAACTAGTTTGTTTCTATTGACAGTTTTTGTCGTAAATAATATATAAGCCATTAATCGATGTTGAAGCAAGGTTAAGCGTTTTTGATCATTATCGGTCATGAAATGATCGCGGTATTTAATTAATTGATTAACATTAAGTATGGAGGTTGTGTTTAGGTATTGTTATAATAGATGTATTCCCTTCCTAAAGTACGATTAGATTCTATTTATTTTCATTTGATAAGCACTTTACGTCTCACTAGACGATAGTGGAGCGTAGATAATTATTTCCTTTATACCTTTAAATTCGAATTCAAGTAACCCCATGTTCAAGAATGGAGACATTAATTAATATTAAAATAGAGAAGTGGCAAAAGCTACAAAAACGTCCACTGTTAGAAATCATACCTACCCATATTGGAAAATATTAGGCGTATTATCATGTTATAAATACAATTTTAGGTAAGAATATCATGTTATAAAAAATTTAAGGTAATCGCGATATTAAGGGCCAGTTTCACAGGTTGCTGATAAGTTCCAGATAGTGTATCTGGCAGATAATTTCATACAAATTCTGTTCTATTTTTTAATATATCTGATAGATAGTGGCTATCCGTAACCTGTGAAACTGGCCGTAAATATCTATTCTGAAACAATTATTTTATTCCAGAATGAAACGTGCTCTGTGGTTAACGTCCGTGGCCGGGGCAGGTACTTACTTAAATATTTATAAACGTGCCATGGTATCTCTGATAGATCTAGTTTTTTAATGACTAGCTTGTATGTACTCCACAATTCAACACCCCTTCACGTTAGACGGACTCGGGTATTCGCTGAAATCAGTTCCGAGCTAGCATAATGGTGCAGTTCAGTTCAGAGAAATCTAATGTCAAGTCTAGAAAAATAGCTTACGCTAACAGTAGCAAGAAAAAGGAACCGAAGAAACGATTCTGGACGAACATTTTCGTAGAGTTTTGTAAGAGGACAGATTTGCACGGATACAAGTATATCGTAATGGAAGATTTCAACTACGGTGAAAGGTCTGTATATTTTGTATTAACGACGTTTGCTTTGAGTCTCTTTACTTAGGTAGGTATATAACATTAGTATAGACTAGCTGCCAGTCCCTGCTTGATATAGGGTAAAGATATATATTTTTTGTTCGCTGGAAAACGGAAGCTACTATTAGCATACATACTACAATAATAATAAATACAGTAATACATTGGTTCCTTATTTTAGTTGTGATATCAGTAATTAAATATTTTCGATTTTTTATACGTTCGTAGATATATGTACTTACGTTTTACGCGTATATTTAGTAACGGCAAGGCGTCGACAATCGTATCGTCATGCAACTTGTCATGGCTCTGAAGTCAATGAAGAATTGACCTGAACCTGTTCATCTGTAGGTGCTGTTGGGCATTAGCAGTGGTGTCCAGTATTGTAGCTGCCATTTACTTTGTAATCACCGCATACAAGTGGTACGCCAGGAATCCCATAGTTACTGTAAGTACATAATATAGGTAGTTATCATTTTCTTACGGTTCCAATTAAATAATCGCATTTCATTATAGTGTACCTACCTAAAGTATAGAAGTTTTATTACGTCAGACTGCCTATCATATTTTCTATAAAAAATGTTTTATTCAACCGAACATCATTGTGACTGGCATGATTTTATTGAAAATATTTTATTTTTGACACAATGTAGAGGTAGGTACCTAAACCTACTTCTAAGTCAATTAATCAGGCTGTTATAAATAATCCATTGTGTATCAACATATATGTTCCCGTTAGGAACAGGATTAAGTAACGATAACGGGCAATGTCCTAAATTCAAGACTAAGTCCTGGGATAAAGCTAGTACTTACCTACTTAGATACCTCCATAATCGAGCTACAACAATGCACAAAATTATCAGTGCAGATTACTTAAAGTACAGATACTTGAATGACTTTTTGAGGATTAATTATTTTAAGAAGCTAGAATTAAAAAAGATAACTTAATCTATTGCGTCATAACCATTAAACAGTATCTTTATGAATAATTATTAATTATGTACTTCCTTGCTAAGTGATTTGTATAATTTCGAATTTGTTACGCTTTAAGTTAGGAATAACACAAACTATACATATATACCTATTACTTATACAGATTTTATAAGTTTGAAGGACTGTCTTTAAAGCCATGTCTTTGGCTGTTTGAGAACTTCTAAATTTTTATTGAAACTTTACTAGCCATAGAAGGCTTTATTTGCTTATACTTATACTTACCTACATTTTCGGATATTCCCATAATTCTACGGATCCCTCCCGAAATAACTCCACGTTCCTGGATAATAAAGTATCCTTTTTCGGGTCGTGTTCAGGCTTTGTGCCAGATTTCATTAACATCCTTTTTAGAGTTAGATTCAGTTGTACAAACGCCAGTACATCAAGCTACTACCTACCCTTGCTACGTACCCCCTTACCCTACCCTTTATCGCTGAAGTACATTGTTCAAAGTTGGTTGTAAAAATTTGACAGTTTCGGGTAGCTTGATGTGCTGGCGTGTGTGAATTTTCGAAAGTTTAATAATGAGTTTTAAAACATCAAGGTTTGCATATATAAGGATTAACGTGTAGTGTTTAATTATAGATTATAGAAAGTACACAAGGGGCAATCTGGGATGTGCCATTCCCTGCTATAACGATTTGTGATTTGAACATAGTCTCCAAAAAAGCTGCGAAGACCCTGGCATACAATTTGTAAGTGTTCTAGATAATTCTAATTTAATTTAAATCATGTTATAAAGTAATTTGGAGTCCAGACTTTATTATCAGATATTCGAGTGCAGTCCACGGCTAGGCTATCTACGTAGTGGGAATTTTCCCTGTCTACTATTACTTTCCTAATTTACAATAACTATTTCTAGGACCCTTCCAAACAATGTGACTGCGGACTTCGTTTTCAATACGTTTCGTTTGGTGCCATTGTTGTTCTCAACATTCACAGCTACTGATGAAGAAAAGGCGGATTTGCAATTATTACAAAGTATTATAGATTTTAACAATATGACAATAGAAACTTTATTACAAACTGTGAGTAATATCCAAAGATCACGCGTTACTAATAGCAGTCATGTCATTACAGAAAATGTCCTTGATGTCCTTTTTTATTTTACTTCTTATTAGTAAACAAGTTTAGTATGACTCTTTCTCCTTTTTATCTTAGCTGGAACCCAAAACGTCTAAAACTAGCCACTTTGGCTAAAAAGCATAGTAACTTTGTACCAATGCATTCGACACTATCAAGCGAAAATTGAGTTTAGGTTAAAGTTGTACATAGTCCCGCGAATATAGTAACTTTCCTCATACTACCCTTGCAGCTATCGCCAGCTTCTACATGCAGTAACCTGGTGCAGCGATGCATGTGGAAGAACGTCGTATATCGCTGTGACGAGATATTTAAGCAAATCTTCACTTTGCTCAGTCTTTGCTGCACTTTTAATTATTTCGCCGTTGCAGAAAACTTAAAGTAAGTGGTGGTATTCATGCTTTATTACACAACGGTCCTCATAATAAATCTTTGAAACGTTTTGCTAAAGTCAATGCTATTTCCTACAGTCGTATAAGCGGTGGCTGTGGCGCTTTGTCTGCTAAATATTCGTAGAAGTACTTACCATCATAGCGCGTTACATTTCTTACACTAGTACCTAGACTAGAATTAAATATATTATTTATACCTACATACATATATTCATAATTGTAACACATATATTTGAATAAGAGGAAAAGGTTGTTTCTTTATTTAAATTCACAAATAAACACAGTTCAGCTCTAGCGGTTTTCCTAATTTCCTTTGTCAAAGTGCGTGACCGTGGTGTCCGCGGACATGGTCTGTCAACCCTTGGACATTAGCAACCGGGACTGACCTCCTTCCTGCCTCCCTTTTCGTGTCTACCTGTCAAACTTCTTGATGATATAATCCAAACAGCTTATAGTGTCCATTGTAACAACTGTCCTTAGGCCACCGAAAATGTACAGCTAAATTATTTTTGTTCTTTGTTTTCATTTTTTATCCGTAGGTATAGCTTCTTATTATTTTATTAACATAGCATATAGCTGTCAAATGTAGGTATTACGGTTAACCCCTCGCGTCTCGGGGAATTAAATACCTACATTTGACAGTACTATTTTTACATAAGATAAGGATATTATTGCGATGTTTTGTCACAAATGATATGCAAAAGTGTGAAAGAGTACAAACACTAACTCACACACATCAAAACTTTCACGTTTATGATATATTTATGATAGCTCAGTTCAAAGAAAGGTTTTTGTATTAAAGAGTAACAGTGCTTTCACACTTGCGGATTTTCCGGTCCGTTACGCGCGACAAATTCCACATTTTCAGCTGTAATTGTTTGAGACTTAGTACTAGAGTACTTGTCGATTGCTTGCTGACGCGTGTATGAGGGCCCGTACGATCTGCTCAGAAAAACTTTCTTTAACAAAAATAATACCTCTGGAGTCCGCTTTCGTAGGTTCAATATAAAAAATTACGCATTAAATGCTGATGATACATGCTGATGATTCCTTCCAAACTTGTCAGCTTTTCTGTGCGCAGATACTTACTGCAGTTTTATTTTGTTAGGCACATTTTTCTTCTATATACCTATATAAGCATCAATGACAAGTCTTTGCTTAGAGCATTACTTCTGAAGTAGCAATCTTTTGGAAAAAAAAGTAAACCAGTACCTACATGTACCCATTTATATCGACATTGCCGTATACAACTTAGTCCCAAGTTCACACTAATCGACCAATCCACTTAGCAAATTGAGCTACTAAATTTATTACAACATGGAAAGATCTAGAAGATCTTATTAAGTACGCCTATAAATATTGAAGCCAAATAACTTTATATATCAGATACATTCTACTACCTTACTGCGTAAAATGCATTGGCAATTCCATGGGTACTTAAATTGGAACAGACTACAGTACTAGAGACCCAACTGTGAAAGCATAAACTACATTATAAACAAATACAATTCTAAACCACCTATAGAGTATCTCCAACGAATTTGTTACATAATGTCTCGATAATAAATGTTTCTTCACTGCAGGATACTACATAAATATTTTCCAAACGTTATTGTGCAGAAATTGCAATAATATAAAAGACTTTCTACTGGTTGGAACTGGCTCAAGATTCGTGTTGCGGCTATTTGTTAAATTATTTTCTCCGATTACGATATACATGTTGATTTGAAACTAGAGCAAAATCTTTCAAGGGGATATATGTATGTAGAGATATAAGGGTCATTTGTAAGATGGACACTTATATTTGCTCACAAACTTGAACTCAAAAAAAAATCCAGCTGCCTAAGATAAGCAGTCTAGTAGTAATTATAAAATAAATATAATGGTCGTGTTAATGATACTAAAGATAAAGATTCCATTCCTGATGTTAGTATTAGGACCTCAATTATTGGTCTGACCATCCATAAAACGCGACACAGTGCATAAAATACCTTATTAAATTTTGGGGCACATGATTAAGTACCAACAACGTCATTAAAATAGAAATTAGCGACAAATTATCATTGCAACAAGTGCTTATCTACTAAATATTGATACCTCTGGATTATCTGTTTAAAATATTTGTTTAAATACCTTTTTACTTCTTATTAATAATCAAAGAGATAAAAATAATCTTGAAGAAGGATTCGAATTGTTGACTGAGTGTATATTGGAGGAAAAGACAGAAGTTGGTGACATAGCTCTAATCTTAGCGATGAAAAGTGATTCATCGCCCGCATGGCCTTTCCCAACTACGTAGAGGCCGCTTTCATCTATGAAAAGGCTAACAAATACGCTAATTCAGATCTAAACCAGTGATATTTCCTGCTCTAATGTAATAGCTGCCTCCAGACTGTGGATGGGCATACAGACATAAATACACATTAACGTAATGTCATCAGCATATTGCACGTCTCCTAGGCAGTTCCTAAGTACCGAGGATTATGTCACTAGAATTTGCTACAGTAAACAATTAGTTGCAAAGATTAGTAGGTATAGATTTTGGAAAAAGGTGATTAATCATTTAGGCGATAAAATGTACGAATAAGTATAAAGTACATTTATTTCATTCTGACTTTTGTCCGAAGTAATATAAATTGATTACATTGCAAAGTGACTTATCATTCAAAGACTTGTCATAATGCTGATTTTCTTAAACATTTAAATAAACTCAAAAACTCTGTCTTCGTCTTGTGAAGGTTGGGTGTTTTAGGGGTTGTCTTTTGTTATTACTGACGTTCAAAAAGTGCTTGGCAAGTTTGAGTAAATGATTTTGATTTTTTTACTAGCATGCAGGTACCCAATATGCGATGTGTTTCAGTATTTCATTTATTACGAGTATATGTATAAGTACATAATTCTAGAAATAAGTGATTCTTTTGAGAAGCTTTTAAAATATTATTCATTGTTAAAATAGCTTGGGGCTATCTACATAGGTACATACAATAAAAATAAATTAATCGTCTAACAACCTTGGTCAGTTATATTGTCTTATCAACTGATGCCCGGATGAAAGTCATAACACAATGCTTTGGTGTTCTGCTTTTATACTATTGTAGTTATTACCTATACATTATAGATGGTCTACCCTATATTCTTATCGGGGTGAGCGAAACTATTCCATCAAGACGCGGCCAAAACTACGGGTAAAAAAGGCTCAATATAAACCGGAAAAGCGCGAGTCGGAATCGCCCACCGAGGGTCTCGTACCTATGATATTATAAATGCCATTTAAAATTTGTTTATGGTGATTTCTCTTACTTATGTTTATAAGTCACTTGAAAAAAGAAAAAAAATTGGAATGTGCATATCAAGCTCTTTGATTTCGGACCCCATAGGTACCTACCGGTACAACACTTCCGTTCAATACATTGATAAATTGAGAGAGAAAACTATAGTGATTGCATATGAAAGAGTGAGACGGATAGTTAAGTCCAAACAAGTACACATTATGAGCCTGTAAGCCATCAAGCGGCAATGTCAACAATAAAACCCAGCCATATTTTGTATAGAAACTATTATTTAGTATGATTAATTTATTCTGGTTTAAAAGAAAAGACCTGTACCAACGTGAAAAATGATGAAAATTACATATAATTACAAATAAATTTTACACTCAAATGACTTGAGGAAAATATAACTTTTGTTACAGCAACCTTTATAAAATATACGCATTGAAATAAACATTATTTCAAATACGTGACTTTTCGCTATTTGCACGAACAAATTGCGCTTTTAAACAAACTCCTGTGTACTCTGACACTACTGAAAAGTGATTGAAAAATTCTAATTAACTTTTTTTTTACTTCAAATGGTATAGCATTTTACTTTACTCCGAACTGTGTGTGTGTGTGTGTGATGAGCATGCTTGCTGGCTGTAGTCTGGGTGTTATATAAGTCAGATTCTTGTCCCATCAGACTATTAGAGCGAGGGCACAGAGAGTGCACTGTTGTCTGTGTCTGCGCGTGTTGGCAGATCTCCTTCGATAGTTATATAACCTGGGCGGAAATTATTTTAGATGCTATTATTGGCCCTAGTAGGCAGTCGTATATCAACACTTTTTTGTAATATCTAATCTTATCAATCGATCTATCTTGTAAAAATAACTGTGATGTTTTGTTATTATGATGATTTACAGTGAAAACGAAGACCCTTGTCTGAAAACGCCTCGGCGCGTGGCTTCGTGTGGCTACCAGACGGCACTAACAGTTCTACTGTACACCAATCCTGAAGACTACTACAGTGCCATGATAGCATCGCAAGGGGCTTTGGTACGCATGCATATTTAAACACCTTTTAGTACCTGGAGGTAATAATAATAACATCTATATCAACAAGAGGCTACTGTCTTGAGTAGAACCAGACGTTGTGATTCAATGGTAGAACACCCATTAGGTCTTAACTACTCTTCTGTTTTTTCTTAAACTGATTACTTGAGAAAATATTTTTTTGACTTTCAAACTACACCATAGAACCTACTACTTACTTCGAAATTCATATGTAATTTACATCTAAAGTATACATATGTATATTCCCGATGGAATGCACCAGTTAAGGAATTTGGAAGTGACGTGTGGTCAGGGGATAGTGACTATTTGAAATAAACCTCTAGAACCCTTTCCGCACACATGACGAAATTCCCATCACAGGCTGTAATGAACCCCCTAATGATACTCTACCGCAAAAATTCGTGGTGGCCGGGTATCGCTGTTTATGTTCACAACTTCAAAATCAGTAAACGAACATTCTCGAAAGAAACGTGATATTCATGAAAAAAAAAATACCAAGGGCCACAACATAGTCTTTTTCAAAATTCATTGTTGAATTTTACGCTTTATTGACAATCAAAGTTAAGCTGTAATTGTAGTTTAAGGCTAAACGAAGAAGAGACCTTAGTCTTTACAAACATGTTTTATACTAAAAAAAATCCTTCTATATATCTTATCTTGATCTGAAAATATACAAAGTTATAAGGGTACCCATTGACATTTGTGTTCTGCACACCATTAACTTCTTTTTACATACTGACGGCATCTCACAAGTGACTTTGCAGCCATATCGTCTTTAACACAATCCATCCGTCATTTATTTGGTCATCCTCCTTTCCCTTTATCCATGTATGTTTAGACCAAAAACGTTCCTCACAACGGGTTTCTCATTCTTCGATAAATGAAACATGAAATATAAAGTATAAAATATATCTATTTTATATACTTATATTAGTAATTTCACAACATAGAAGAAATACTATCTAATTCCACATGCATGTGTTTCGTAATTAGCAGGGTTGATTGAGTTATCTTACGGTACGCTCATGTACCTCCTAGTGAGCGATCGGCTTCTGTGATGCGTGAACAAGTGACGGAGTCAAACCCTGCGATTCCTTATTTATTGAAAACGATCTACTAATAAGATAGAACTGATATCTTATTTTAGATTTCCATGGGTATGACTTAATACATGACTTGATAACACGTGTTTTAGGTAGTTTTTATGTTTAGTACTAGCTGACCCGACAGAAGTTGTCATGATTTTTTCTTTCATAAGAACCTTCTCCTGACAAAAAAAAAAGAGAAATCGGTCCAGCCGTTCATGCGTGATGGCGTGACCAGATTTCATTTTTATATATTTGGAGATTGATAAGTATTATTAGTCTTTACATAATATAATAAAAGAAAGTCATTGATTTGGTTGAAAACTACCGAAAACCAAGACGGTCACAGAATACTTTTTATCCCCATCCAAAGCACTTACCACAAAATTTGACTCAAAATTGCGTACGGGAAATCTTACCTTCGAAGGCGGGTAGGTCGATACCTGGTTTTCTTCACAATAAAAATATATTTATTTAATTATACGTTTTTATCAACTCTAGACACTGTATTATAAAGTATGGATTTTTTTATTACGAACCATATTCACATTTGTTTGTTAACCCATCAACTGCTGGCATGGCTGAAGACATGAAATTTCTTTGTATTTATGGAAAATAGGTATTTTTGGTGATACGAAAACGAGGAAGATTATGAACACAAAGGTATCAGCAAATATATAATAGGGTAAGACCTAGTTACATCTTTATATAAAGATTAAAGCGATTAGATATTATTTATAGGTATAATTCCATTGCGAATATTATTTTATTGACTGCGACAGTTTTTTTAAATCATTGTCAACTATTCTTAATCTATTTTTCTCTATAAATAGAACCAGTCTTGCCTACTTTGGATGTAAAACAAGAACCATCTAGCGGCATAAGCTCGATTGTTTCACCATCCATTCTCGTGGCCTCTATCTATTTAAATAGAACCTCGGCAGATCAAATCAGTAGCAATTTTGAGTCAAAAAGCGAGCACACACCGGACTGCCGAGCTGAAGGTCCCGGGTTCGATTCCCGGTACAGTCGTTGTATGATGAGTATACTTGTTGGTTGTGGTTTGGGTGTAGTAATAGGTATGTATTAATATACATATGTGTTTAAAGTTTAAGTAGTTTATCAGTTGTATTAGCACCCATAACACAAGCTAATCAAAAAGCTTGTCTTGGGGCTAACCGACCATGTGTGAAAAGGTGACCGAGTCATATTCTTTCATACACTAGTCTCATTTAGTGGCTTGGACTATACTGCGCAGAACATAATTAATTCAAAAGTAAAACTTGGAGTTAATGTACATTTTCAGATTAGGTTAGCATTGGCTGGTTCTTTCCCCTTTTATCTCAAACGCTTTATTTGTTTCTGAGATTTTGATTTCCCTACGGATTTTTGAGCTGTTCGCGTTTCTATTATCATTTTCAAGCTCTCGCATCTCGTAACATGTTTTATTAAATACACTTCTGCGACTGGATTCTGGTGCAACTAAAAGGAGAAATAGAGGTTTGCAACATCTGGACAAACAAAAATCTTTTTTTTATTTCTTTGAGCTCATCCGCGAAACCACCAAACTAAATCATGAACCCTAATTTATCTTTTTTCAATATCTTGACGAGGAGAATACAGTTCGGATTATTGTTAGCTTTCTAGAAGAGTTTCAAATGAAATCGACGATGAAATGTTTCGCATAAACATAAAAGAAGCATTTTAGTTGTCGTACTAGCGTAAATAAGTTAAAAACTAACTGCGTTACATTATTGGTGTTTGGTGCACAGACAGCGGGTGAGGCACGTTCCTCTATTTGCGTATCTTCATAAATGTGCTTCATAATGTTAATTTGTGGAACCTTCGGTACCGGTTACGTCATCCTATGTAAACACCCATCACCCTAAAATTATTATTTAAATTGGTAACTAATTATATTCACAAAGATATAGTTATTTTGTGAAAATTGATCCGATAGAGGCTGTGGCTACTACACAAATCGTTTTGTTTATAGTATTACATAATAAACTAGAAGTTCTTTTCAAATGAAATAATCTTACAAGAATTTATTAGTCTTCATCAGTTCTATGAAACTTATAACAGTAACGCAGCAAATCCTCATGAAATGTCCTCAATCAGGTCAGCCTTTTTACGACAAAAACATACAAACGCACAGATAGTTACTCATTTCCTTTAATTAGGTATTAGCAAGGATTTGTCAGACCCCTGACTGACCTCCTAACAGCTTAAGATCTGTTACAAAATATTAATTGGTTGATTAAAAATGATATTTGCTAAATCCTTGATTGATTTGTAGATACGTGGTTAACACGTGACTCGTGATACACGTTATCAGTTGATTGTGACAACTGATTAAAGGTTAGCGTAGAAATCAAAATAACAGAGATCTTTTGGAATGCGCAATTTTCTGATAGGTATAAGTAGGTAAAGACAAAAAAAGACTGATTTACTTCCTATTTAAATTAAAGACAATGTTGAAAAACATATTTTTTCGTGTTTTTACTAGTTTCCTGGGTCTGATTATGCCATCGTATCGGTTATCCTTCTAATCCCTTATTTTATCTTTTTTTTCCCTTCCTAGGAGTATAGCAAAGTGTCTAAGAGTCCTTCTTTTTACAACAAAATGCATGTCTAAATAAGTTAAAAATACTTGTACAAAGAAACCATTATCATCATCATCAACATCAGCCTTTTTTTATAGTCGCACTGTAGAGCATAGACCTCTTCTCATACGGAGAAGGAATGAGTGCTAATCATTGGTACTTGCTTGACCTAAAATGAAATGGAACACTCGATACTTGACAGGCATGTGTTTTTACTACTAGGCCACCACGACTATGTAGATTCGGACTAGACAAATAAATAGTAATAAAAAATCAGGACAGACAGGTACAAGTAATACTGAACTGAAATGGCTTGCCGACATACGTTACCGCGCGGGAAGCGCAAATATAGACGCGCAAAATAGAATAAGCGGGAATTGACAAATTTTAAATACACCAATAAGAAAACACGAGGCATCATTGTCTTGTCAGTTTGTGCCACGATAGACACACCGCTTTCAGACTCCATAAGGCCGTATGTGTAGTCTCTTTGATTACACTTCAGGCAATAACTTCTTTTGATTTAATTCAACTAATTATATTGTCTAGTGGTAGTATTTACACTCTTTTGTTATTCGTGTTTTTGAGTTTCATTTATTCGAGGTCGGATCTTCTTGTGTAATGTTAAAGGTAGCGAGTCAAATAATAATTCACCGATCGTGATGCACCGATATCCACACATTTTTTTTCATACGGCACCTCTACATATTCTCTTAAAGAGAATAGAGGTGCCCATCTTGAAATCCAATATTCTTCATTTTACTAGTAATAGTATAATTCCTACATTTATTCTGAAAGGCTAAATGCAACTTTTACATGAATACTCAGTATTGTTATTGATAATCAACATTTTTAGACTTCAAGTGTATAGAAATTTATTGAGTTAAAAGAGAATTCTCGAGAGTCTTCGACAGACATCTTTTTGTAAACTTTTATGATTAGAATTTACAAATATGTTTTGTAAACAAGGTATTGTTAAACCATCACATTTACTGCTTATATTTTGACCGTACAAACATGTTGTTTTGGTATTATATTACCAGTTTTTCTGCTAAGTTGTGTTGATCTTATTTATTTTCTGATATAGCCGGATGAGTGGGTAGACGAAGATACTTTGTATCAGATATTGTCTGTCAACAAAAATAATACAATTCCACAACCAGGCTGATACTAAGATCCCTTTTTGGTCTAGTTCATATAAAAAAATCTAACTACACGTAATTAAATACTCAGGATTAAAACGGAAATTTTACACTGATTATAAATAGGACTAATCAGATACAAGATATCTAATTTACTTCCATTAATTCAGGTAATTATAGATAACTCGTACAACATCCCCGATTTGGACTCTCCAGTCCGCATGGTGAATCCCTCCACGGAGCTGCTCATAGCCCTGTCTCCGGAGCGGACTTACACTACTGCAGGAATCAGGTCCTTCAGTCCTGAGCAGAGGCAATGTTATTATAGCGATGAGGTGAGTATCAATAACAAGGGTTTAAATTCCAGCCAAAACTGCGTATTAAGTTCTTGCGGGTAATGCAATTTTTGGCCTACTGATTTCCATTAGTTCCTCAGCTGCCACAGATCAAAGAGAGTCATAGCGAAAAAGCTTCAAACGCATTTATGTACATATCAATCACTACGACGATGAGATACTCAATGCGAAAAAAACAAAGTTAATGCATAGCTTTTAAAATAAAAATAACAAAACCAGTATCCATTGAATTGCCTTACGTAATTTATAGCATGATAAAAAATATGATTTATTGTTTTTCGAGCAAATGTAATGCGTTGCTATAAATTAATGGATCTTTATTAAGAGTATTGTAGTCTGACGCAGGGAAATAAATAAAGTTCGTAAACTTTACCTGAACCCCAAGCAGCATCGCTCAGCATCTTATACCGTCTCATACATTCGCTTATTATGATAAAATTGACTTCCTATTAAAAATGTAATATATGTGTTTTGATGATGCGTTATTATGTAAGTTGAAACTCTCATTGAACCTACAAGAACAGCTTACTCAATTTATATGAAAATCACCTGCCCTTCTTAACGGGGACATTAGGGTGATATATATTTTAATCTTATTTGTCTTCCGATTGATCAATAAAACGATACGATTACTGTGATTAATTTATCTGTGAATAACGCACATCGTCATTGACGCACATACAACAGATATGCGGACTTGGCGATTTACCTATCAAATATATAAATCATTAAATTATAAAAACTTAGGCATCGAATTAAATATCGCAATTAATTACTGACGCAATATATTCCCTTTGGCGTCATTACGAGGTGTTTACTAGCAGCGGAGATTGCAACAATGCGACATTATTCAACCTGATTACAGGAGTCATTGATTTGTTTTGAATTTTAGACTACCTCTATTAAAAACGCAGTTTTAAAATAATTTACAACACAGTACTAGAATTAAATTTGCACAAAGACCACGTTTTGTGGACCCATCAAGCCTCAATATATTCTTCCTTCCTTCTGGTTGTTCACAAGAGTTACCATGGCCTTGGCACACAAAGACCTCCAGAAGAAGCGAAGTGGGTTTTTGTCAGTACGAGTCTAACACTCCTTACAGCTGCAGGTCATTTGATGATTTCCCACAGTAAAAAAATATGATTTAGTATGTAACATGAGAAATACTGACCAGTAGGCAGTCGCACGTATTTCTTTGCTCTGTAGTAGATACATTGAATGTTCTAGAAGTGCCATAATTTATGTTTCGCTCAATATCTATTTAGTTTTTTCATGAAATATACCAAAATCTTGGTTACAGTAAAAACTTACATGAAAAAGACCAGAAAGACACAATTGATCAATAAATTATCACTTAGAATGGAAACTTCACAAAAATCTTGTATTGGGAACACAAATTTTGCATCCTTTCAGGTACAGATCGGTAAATTTCGTCAATACTCATTCCATAACTGTATGGCATATGAGAAGGTGTTATGGATAAAGAGATTGTGTAATTGCATGCCTCTTTCTTTTCCTGCAGAAGGTAATGTTACTTTGTTAATATAAGATTTACCTATATTATTGTGTTTAAATTAATAATGAATTAATAAGCTACGCTAAGTCCCCACGGAGATATTAGTCGGATCGGATTTTTACAGGATAAGGTTTGGTCAATATGTATTGCCGGACGGCGGACCTGCAAACCGAATGCACGTGTAAACTCATACATATAAATTAGGTATATTGTGAGTGAACCGTATCCTACAATTATTTGATCTGGTCATAGCTCCGTGTGAACGGGGCGTTATGGATTGTCTTCCCTTGATGCAACAACGGATATACATACTCATACTTATTTGCATGAGTACTATTAATTTTAAATTCCATTATGTGTGTGATTAGTTAATTAGTTTATGTAAAGTCTTCCACAACAAATTTAACCTATTCATAAAGCGATCTATTATTATCAACTTGTATTATATTATGGTTATATATTTTCAGAAAATTACCGAACGTGTAATTTCTATGATATGGATTGCATGGATCGTGTTTACAGTAAGTAGACTATTTTCAGGGCTTAGACTTATCTTCTGCGTAGTATTATCCATTTTCAGAGACCAGTATAAGATATTAAAAGATATTAATATGTAAAGATATTGAAATATTAAAAGCCAATGTTAATTTGCTTAGCTGAAAAGTTAGCTCTCCACGCGCCTGTCATACATATGTCTCGTAAAAGGCGCTTTATACTACATTTTTCCATACACATATTATCTGTTGCGAGCCGATGGCAATCGGCCGCGCGGATAGATTGTTTATTCTTGAGCTAATCGATGGGAAATCACGATGAATATGTAGTAGTTCCAAAGTTTAGCCGTGGATACGACATTGAGAGTATCAAAGACGTCATAATATAGATCTTTAATCGCGCAGGTGTTATAGCATACATGTATGACAGATAACCTAGGCATAGAATGTAACTTGGCAA
Organism: Heliothis peltigera; assembly: GCA_958496145.1. Classification (NCBI taxonomy): domain Eukaryota; kingdom Metazoa; phylum Arthropoda; class Insecta; order Lepidoptera; family Noctuidae; genus Heliothis; species Heliothis peltigera. The sequence continues at coordinate 8,830,098 of OY292321.1, read as the reverse complement.
AATTTGAAGTGGCGTGATTCTTTTTGAGTGACGTCTGAAGATAATTATACATTCTACCATTTTCGTTTCTTAGTTTTGGAGTTAGATTATAATCTAACTGTGATAAGGGCGAACCGAGTCGTCGCGTCGTTTTAAAAAGAAGTTGTTTAACCAGAAATAGACCTAGGTTAAAAAAGTATCATTGATTCCCTTCCATTTATTTTATGCTTAACATAAAAGAACTTATAGTTCTTACTGTAACTTCTTACTGGAACAGACAAAATAAGTTTATATTTCAGAAACTGCATTTTAAATCTTTTTATATATTATTATATATAAATGAAATAAATCCAATTATTCTTTAAATTCTAAAAAGTCACAAGTAAAACAATTTAAAATAATGTCAATGATAGGTATAATATAAAAATTGGTACCGACAAAAGCGCAGAACCGACTTAGTTATGGTTTGTGGTATAGAAATTAGTGGGCCTATTTTAATAATTTTTTAAATTTTTAGATCACGAATTTGGCAATCTCACGGATGAGCGACATAATTTCAAATGTTATCCTGAGTGTGAACATTATGACTATCCATTGGAAGTGGCTCTCGGTAACCTGGCAGACAACATTTACGTTAACGGCATTCCTTTCTAGTAAGATAAATGTTAATTTAATTCTTCTGTACTACGTAAGTTACATACTCACCTAACTCTATAACGGGTAAACCAACTTGTGTGTTGTATACATATACAATATTTGAACCAAACTAGGACGGGTTCTCGGATGATTTGAAAACACAACTGGTGGGTGGCCCTGCTGTCAGTGAGGTATGTTAAGCTACACGAAGTTCGCCAGGACAGTCAGTATTGATATCCAGGCCAGCGGGCTGTTCTCCAAAGTTTCCGCGACCCTGGCATAGAATTGCACTCCAGACACCTTTCAGTAGAAATAAAGTGGGTTTTAGTCAGTAAAACTCTGACACCATCTTCAGCTGCAACTGGCGGGAGAGGTCAATTAATGATTTCCTACTTTAAAGAAGCTAGTATTGATATACTTACCTATATGAATGTAGCATTGCGCAAAATATTGGCAAGACTAACGTGTGTAGAAATCACTAAATATTTTGCTAAGCTGAAACTTGAACACGATACAAATTATACAATCGGGATAATTTAATACTTGTATGAAATCGGGAGCATTATTCGAATGCGACAGCTGTGCTAATACTACTCGTATAAGCGATTTAATTGTTTCGTATGGGAAGGATTGAAATCTGTTGAGAAATAACTCCATGAGATATTACATATTGCAAGGACTATATGAATTGGGATTAATATAGACATGTTTCTGGTTACCATAAGAGCCCCCGCAGACTGTAGACTAAACTGTAGGCCGGTAGTAGGTCCACAGATTAGTCTGAATTCCCTCCTAATGATACCTAATTGTTGTTAAGTAGGTATACATTATCATACACCTACAGTCTTCGAGGGTTCTTGGAATCGGTTAAAATCGCTGCCCGCAGTTTCTTTTAATAAAAAAAAATATTGTCCAGCTGTAATATCTTCTTATTTAGAGTTTGTGAAGTGTTTATTATGAGATCATAATAAAAAAGAGTTTCGGTATGATTGCAGCGATGACGTCAGCATTAAAAATCGATCGCTATTGAATGTTTTCTTCAACGACTTGGTATCTACCAGATATAGACGTGATGTTTATTTGAACTGGCAAAATATTCTAGGTGAGTATGCAGTGAGAGATGAAGGATTTATTTTACAGCATCATTCCTAGTGATTATAGCAGTAAAATGTTAAACAGAAAGAAAATACGGATTTTTCGCATAAGATAGAAAATATATTTAAGTTCAATAGAATCGAGTATTTTCTATAGTAATAGGTACTATTAGGGAAATTACCTTCACCGTGTATTCACAAAAATGACTACTTAATGTCCAAGGCAAAACCTCATTATTATTTTCCAATGAGGCATCCAAGGCACGCTTATACACAGTTTTATTTATAATCACACATTTCGTATATTATTTAATGTATGATATTATTTATTACAACGGATAAAGCGATGCTTGTTACATAAATGTTGTTTTTTCAGCTGCGTTCGGCGGTCTCCTGAGTCTCATGCTCGGCTTCACTCTAATATCCGGCTTCGATTTAGTCATGTTCTTTACAATACGGGTCCTGTACAATTACATCGTATCTCGCAATAAAATACAGAACAAAATATACGTCAACGAATATCACAACAAGAATAATTGGGTTGACAATTCCATTTCGAAATCAGTCCATCAAAAATCATTTGAAAATTATCGTAATCAGTATTTTGAAAAAAGCTCGTATTATTAGGTGTTAATACATAATTATCGCGATTATTTAACTCAATAGGTATATATTTATATATAAAAATAAAATGTGTGAAGTGTTTATGCCTAATCAGTGTTTTTCATTCGGTATTAAAACAATGTAATTTCTTAAATAAAAAGTACATCAAATAAATGTCTTTTGTTTCATTCAATTAACCTATAGATAATTTGAGGAGGAAAGCTGGTGTTAAACTCTTTAGGTGATGGTGGAAAAGGCGCTTCCCCTAAGTGAAAGTGGCTGGCGGTGACCATTGACCGATAAATTGTATATCAATGACGACGATGATAGTGACAAACACATTTCTAATGTTTGACTGTTACATTCCTATGTCGATATTAATTGATTGTCATATGAAATTGCTATCCACTTAACTCGTTTCAAGCATTACTAGGTACACAACAGTAAATATTTCCGCCAGTTTTACATAGAGGTTGAAACTCTGAGGGGAGAGGGAAATTCAAGCATATTTTTTTTTATATTACACCCAAGATAACATTTGATGAAGAATGATGTGATGAAGATGAAGTGAGATCTTACCGTTTACGATAATTTATTTAAGTAAGTATATGGAAGACGTACAGCTAAAACAACAAATATTAGCACAGTAATACATATGAAAATATTTTTTGTTTGTGTAACTTCGAAAGTATTTTTCAATTCAAATGTACCTATCTCGCAATGTTTCGTAGCACGATCGTCGGTCACTATTGCCACGTTTCGTTCTTTTGAATAATGTGGGTATTGTTAGTTGTTGACGATTCAAATCGATTAAACCAGTTCCTTGGTTTCAAAGAAAGATAAATAATATCTATCTTCTCTTATGTCTTTGTATGTTTGTTTAGAATATTAATTAAATATATAGGTACCTAGGTTTATTCGCGCTCCCGAAAAGATGAATTTTGGTAATATAGAATAGAAAGAAATATTTTTTTTATATTGCACGCGTTTTTATTTAAACGTACCTATTAATTTTATGTCACCTGACTAAAAAATAATCAAATTAATACATAATAATACATTTTCCTTATTATTGCGTAGGTATTTAAATCAAGTCATTCCTTCATTGATGAATTTGATTAACCGATATATATTATTTACTCAATTTTTCACTTTTACTTGAACATTGAATCGATTACACGCGACAGTGGAGTTCCCATCACGAAGTCTGTAACGTGACGACATAGTAGGTAGCAAAAAAATTGACGCGCGTGGTTTCTAAAGAGACGATGACACATTGTCATACGTAGTCCAGTCACTATAATATTTGTGACAAACTTTCTTGAAAGTTGATTGAATCTCGGAGATAAAATCATCTGTGTGCGTGAATCGGAGCCATCCACTTGACGCCTTACACATGCGCAGTAACATTTTGATCGTACACTTCGATTAAGGAGAAGTCAGTAGATGGTATCGGATTTGGGACCGGTAAAGTTATCTGAAGACAACTACAAGTCGCCTTCAAAAACACTGGAAATTAGTACATACTCGCGAAATTAAGATTATTTATCAGCTCAGGCTTTTAGGCGCAAATTGCCACTACATTACCTTGAATACAATCTATTTATTTTAATTTTATCTGTATAGACTAGAAGTTAAATACGCGTCCAACATAACGTAACAAGGAAGAATTCTGCCGCAGTTCTATATCTAATCTTAAGATTACATCAGTTAGGTCCAATTTAGCAATACTATATACACGAACTCTTATGAGTGTATGTTTGTCATTGTTTATCACCGAAATTGACGGTAGCAAAATATCGATGAGTGATTCTTTTTTATACATAGTGATACCCTCTTGAATGGATTTTGGCTACAGCAGTGTGTGATATCGATCCACAAGGGACGAACGGGAATCTACCAAAATAATATAAATTTGATCCCGATAGTCTCTGACTATGTCGGAGGACGAACTATGTGTGTACTTATACTATTTTTGTAACATTCCCGCTCGTACCCTCAAAGAGGCGAATGGGCCTACATGTACCTACTTACAGTTAAATCCAGTAAATGATATGCGATCAGTGTTTTTTTTTTGTATAAATGTGAATCTGCGTGTAATTACTAGTATTCCAAAAAAAATCCTTCGCATGTATACTCCGATAGGTATTACTAGTTTTGTCTTGAGTAAATACGTAAACAAGATAAAATATGATGACAAGAAGTCACTATTATTCTCATAATTGAGAAGTATAGATTTCGCCTCTGTTGTTTTGATTTATTGTTCTCTATTTGTGGAAATGAAAGTGATACGCATAGAAGTAATTACCGACTTTTGTTTAATATGTGACAATAATAAGAATATTACTGTTATTTACGAGTTTTTAAGACTTGCTGTTTCATGTGGCTTCGCCTGTGTTCCAGGGGATCAACTATCGGCACTCGTGCATAAACACAACATAAGTATAATCTAGTTCCAGTATCCTACGCACCATGTTAAACATATAATTTATATCAATTGGTTCAGCCTTTTTATAATTAAAGTCAAAAGCAAACAAGCTCACTTTTGATTTTTTATGTAAATTAGTTCAAAAAATCCTTTATTAACATGTCATCATTAAAGCGATTACTAGATACAAACGAGTGTGTGATACAAATGAGTCGCCGGTCAACGGGCGGGAAGAGTGAATGTTTAGACGAAGGAGATCTTTTATGTTCCTTCAATTATCGTATCTTCGAGACGAGAAACTCTATCCATCTAAATAGGCCTTAATAGATGTTTTCCACTTTTCACTTTTCCCTACTACGAAAATCTGATAGAACCTTCTGTATACTTAGATACTAATAACAGCGCAGAAGTATTTAAAATAAAATGAAATACGAAAAGAGAATAAAGTGTAAAAAGGACTCGCAATTGCACCCTTGTTTACTAGTGTAAGATGTTATCTTTTACGCAATTATTTAATAAAGATAATAAAGATATTACAATTTATTTTCAGAAACAATAATTGTATTTGCAACTTTTTTCGGGGAAATTCGTCACTATAGCGAGCGATCCCTATATTTCCTAATTTCATTCGACGAACGTCAGTGAACGGCCTCTATTTTGTGCCAGCTGTGCCAATCTCGAACTAAATAACACAGTCGTATATTCGCAACAGTTTTCATTTTGACAATTAGTCAATATAGAGCACGTACAAAATAACTAGGCGAGACTGAAGTTAGATTTTTGACTGTGCACTAGTCTACTTTTAGCAACAAAATTCTCTATTGCGGGGCTATCTTCAGGCTCACGAAGCTATGTATTTCGGAGTGTACATTATGATGATCAGCTGTCTAGTATATTAATAATGAGACTATAATAACCGTAGTAAACTTGAATGTCTATTTAAGATTTAATTTATAGGGCTTATACACAAAACTCTAACTTGCGAATTGATTCGTACTACACAATTCTGCATTGTTAGGTATTGAAAATTTTCTAATTCCTTTATAATAAAAATTCTGTAAGGATTAGTCATATTTTCCAATAATACGCTTTCACCCATTTCATATTCTCTAATTTTTGAAAGTAAAATTGCTCTATTGATTTGGATATGAATGGCGGCATTCTGAGCGGATAATGGTAGTGATAAGTAAAAAAGAAACATTATACAATTTAAGGAAATATGATCGTTTAATGATACTCTTGGTGTGTATGTACTTGGAAAAGGTGTCTTACTTCTGATCAATGACAGTGGTTCGGCGTGGTCGAAGATGGTCACTGGAATCATTGAGGGGCCTTGCCGCATGAAGTCGCAACGCAGTCTCCCGCATTGCGAATTCACGTCACGCCTTTTTGGTGATTTGTGTCCTAGCCCATAAAGTCAGTGACAATTTATTTCACTTTGATCTCGGCCAACGAGTAAGAGCTCATTCACACGAAGACGAATCGTGATTTTTCACGAATCGTGTTTTTTCACGATTCGTTATTTTTTTTGACGGGAGCAATGCTTTTTATATACCCATGTTCACACGCTTCACGAATCGTGAAAAAAGACGTAGACGGATACGTCGGTCACTACGGTCATTAGAATGACGATTCGTGAACATCAATGTGAACATCAATTCGGATATTTTGACGAATCGTGAAAAAACACGATTCCGTATTCAATGTGAACATCTATCCGTCAAGGCGAATCGTGTTTTATACCGAATCGTCAAAGACGTATCCCGTGTGAATGCGCCCTAAGACAATGGACAGATTACTACCAATTAGTGTGGACGCTCAGTAACAAAGCTGTATAAGAATCTCGTAGAAATACAGAATTATAGTTTTTTTGCGATTCTGGATTAATTGTTTATTCTTAAACCTGTTTATAATGATGGGCTCAATCTAATTGCCTGATCGGTATCTGCGTCAAAAATGATAAAATAAAAATATCACACAATTGATACTGATTAAATGCTGATTCATATAGAAATATCATAAACATGTATTTAAAAGTTTTGAAAACAATAACGATTGTTGCGGGCAATAATTATGATTTCTTATTAGATTCCGAGAAACTAGAGCCAGATAAGCGACTACAGAACATAGGGTCATAACTTTCTGAAGTAGTTAGTGATATTAATAACCGTACCAGCCAACGCACCATTATAATGACAGTGGATATTACATAGACGAATGTAACAATGTGAACTGATTTGCTGTATGAATTGATAAGAGAAAGTATCAACATGTTAAAAGAAGTTTTTACAATAACTGAATTATATGTACATAATATAAACATATATATATATTTTTATTCAATTTTAAAATTATATTCTTTTCTATGCTACAAAAAAGAAGATCTTAAAATAAAACAATAAAATCTTAACGGAAAAGTAGTTTCAACGGATATCTAAACATGAAAAAAATCAAATAGGTCCAGTAGTTCCTTAGATAAGAGTGTTAAGCTAATAAACAAAGACAATCTTCAACTTTATGGTGCATACTAGTGTAGATTAGCTTCCGCACGCACTTCGTTTGCGATCAATGGGAGCTACTCCATGCACCCGTACAAAAGTAAGGCCCCTATAAAGCCCTCCTCGATAAATGGACTAATAGGTACTGAAATAATGTATCCAGTCGGTCTAACGGTTCCTGAGATTAGTGCGTTTGTTCAAACAAACTCCCCAGCTTTATAATAAATCTATAGATATTATGAGCTATTTAAAAAAAATCGCAGATTGTTTTAGTTTAGTTACAAGACAATGTTGTTTAACAGCACATTTTACATGGTGGGTAAGCAAAATGAGTGCCACCGCGTACCCATTCTTGCACGGAACCATTACTTGGCCAACAAAAAATATAAGTAATGTGTGAACTAATATTTTTTTTTATACAAAATATATCATTTGTTTGTTGTGAACTGAAAGAGGCTACTTTCAGATTTATAATTCTAATTATGATGTGACATGAACAGCTAGTATTAGCAAATATAGCAATAATTTTTAAATAAAAAAATGTTTATGGTCCGAGTATTGTCTTAAAACTGATCAAATAAAAATAAAGAGATTACGAAACTAATACAATTTAAAAATGGAATCTATTGAATTTAAAATAAAAGTCTCAGAAACTCTAACTAAATAACACGTAACTACGAGATGTGACTATAAATATGTTAACTCAATTGTTTATTAATGTACGTTAGAAAAAACCTTTAACGCGATTGTTTGCTTATTCAATAAACCAATTTGAAGATCCCTTGCAATACATTGCTGGTTCCAACTATCAGTTTTGGGCAATTTTAGTAAGTAAGTATATAACAGATTGCGTACATAAAAAATACAGAAAGTATTACACTTCGTGTAGAACTGTGATTAATTAAATTCGTACTCGTAAGAATGAATAGAATAGAAAGAATATCGACGCTGAAGTATGCATTTACCAGTAACCACTATAAAAGCAAGTTATCGACCTAGTAAGATTATGTTGTCTTAATGACATTAAACATTGAGTGCCACTAGAGTGAAGTCCGCGTAAAATTTCAGTATTTTCTTGGAATGTATACATATTGTAAACAAATAGTACACTGTGGGGATAGGTGATCTACTCATTAAGGAAAACATAGAAATTGTAGAGGTGAGATATGCATTCTTATACTTAATGTGCGTGTATGTTTGACGTGTGTATATTAACTGTATTCTACTAATCGCTACAAAGAAGTTCTTATCAAATGAGATTATCTACTTAAAAACCTCTGGCATTGATATCTTCCTTTCAGTGTCGTGAGATCCTTGGTGATTGCAGAGTGGCAGCTGTCGCTCTAATAACGTTTTTGATTAACAATTATGTTTTAGTATAATTTGTCTGCGGCTCCCACCTCGTTCTAAAGCAAGTCGATATAAAGTGAGTAAAAATTCGTAGAGTATTTCTGTGTTGGTTTATTTTATCACCGAACAAATGATTGTGTGGTTATTACTCCATTAGCACCTTCGATAAACATGGAGCAATAAATAGGCTATTGAATGGTGTTCAGCAGTTTATATCTAAAGCGATTGTGTTATTATCGTGGACTATCTGTAGCTATCGGTATTGAATTAAGTAGTGTTATGTTACTATTAATTCCTGTTACAAGTAGCTACTATCTAAAAATATTTGTTTTTCCTAGTTTCCGCGCACGTGTATTTCGGAAACATGTTTGATAATAATACAATAGCAGAGTCAGATAATTTATGTGCATTGAGATGAGTGGATTGCTTTTAATAAATTCGGAATGTATTCGAAATCTAATTAAATGTGCCTATGCGTATTATTTGATGGTTTGTATGTTTGAAAGCGCAGAACTCTTAAATAATACAATAAATAACATTTTTTTTATATCTAGAATGCTCTAAAATTGCTTTGTGTTCATACGTAGCTGAGTAGAAAAACAAAGAGAATATCGTTTTTATGTGAAAGGTGTTTCGGGAGCTGTGCATACGAGAGCGGGTTACGCGGATGGATAAAACTGACTATTAGCCTTAGAAAATATGTTGAAACGTAATTAATTCTGATCAAAAATAACTTACACTTTATTAAGTAATATTGTTAGTTTCCTAGAACCGCTTCGTCTTTCGCTGCGATACGGATTAGTGGCCTGTCACATTAGCTCGTACTATGGCAGTTATAACGATACGTGTTCTTATCATAATCGATATAATCAATCAAATTCGATAATAATCTATTACATATAAGTGATTAATATGACGTTATTTACAATGTTTTGGAGAGTTTTGGCAAATTAAAATAAAACACTTCATGATTTTAGTTTTTATGTGTTGCAAAGTATTAGATAATAAATAAATATTTTTATGACTAAATGAAACATACAACAAAAGTTTTGAATAATGTGTAATTTTTAAGATTGTCCGCCACCATACCACATTGATCGATCGTAAGCCACTGCAGCTGTTTACATAGGAGATCAGCCAGCAATGCAGGATTTGTTATTATACAGCGCAAGCGTCTGCGTGGACACATAATTATGTGCACTCTTTACTCTCTTACCTACTCTCATAGTTCGATGAGACGGCAAACCGATACCCTGGAGGTATCAAGCTTAGGACCGATATTTACTCACGTGCTTTATAAGGCACGGGTGTATCAACACCAACTTCTAGCAACCCATACACCGATACATTCCCCATGAGCGGTTAGAAATCGAACCCGGCCGGATCCTATAGACTGGAAGACCAATTGGGTAGTTTAATAATCGAGCAGCAAATAACAGTAAGAAGGTTAAAAATTCAAGTAAGCAGATAATATCCCAACACATGCAGTTTTGTAAACAAACCTTTGTGATGCTCATTTTAGCAAATAATCAATTATATGCCACTTAGTTTATAGTTAGTCGTAGGTATAGTGATATACTAGTCGTATATAGTTATTTTTATGTCTGTGCTTCGTATACCGCACACTCTAGAGACTTTCTCTGATAGATACCACGTAGATTTAAAATTTACGTGGTAACCAAATAGGGATATATAAACTTAATATTTATAGTGACTATGTTACTAAGCTTTGTTATTTTCTTATAGTTCCAAATCTTTGGATCGGCCACACCGAGAGACAATATGGCACACTCAAGCCTTAGCAGCATCTTTTGGATTTTAATCCTGGCTACTTGTTACACGCAAACTAATGGATACAGCAGTAAGTGTCATAAGAATAAAGATACTTTATATTTAAAAATGTTAATTATACGTTGTATAAATAAATGATAAAGATTCCCACACAAATCATTCGGAAGACACAAAGGAAACAAATTATAATACGGTATTACTGGGTACTTTGTCCGTTGATAGGGAACACGTGCCACTTATGAATAAAAATTCTTGTTAACGAGACAACTGTATTGTCATTTCAAGTTTAACTTCTGAAAGAAAGACGTTTGATGAGAAACCGTTGGCTAGATACTAATTTAGTTAAATTACAGTACTATTGTTTAGTGGCAAAGATTGTTAAATGCTTTACTTCATTGTTTATAAAGTACTAAAACAACTGGTATTGCGAATCATATCGTGGTTTAACTTGAGCCGAATATCGCATCGATTGCTTCATTAGATGTTTTATCAGTAACAGGTCAACCAGTAACTTTAGTCATTGTTTTTTGCGAGACAACGTGTCCGACGTAAATACGTAACGTTTGTAACAATAATATGTAAATATTGTTAAATATTCTTATCAGATGAAACAGAGCTCTTCAATTCGGTGCATCCTATTAGTCGGAATGGTAAAATAGTGTTCATGCACGAGGAATTAATGAAAAAGCTGGACAGTGAGCATGAGACTTGGCACTGGACTCCTTGGTTGAGAACGAGGCTGGAGATCACGGACGAGGGCATTGCCCGCGAGATCGACTGCGTCGCCGGGGACTCTATCGACAGTTTCCCTGATGGCCTCTTTGATGGTAAGTTAATCAGTATAATATACAAACACCCCTTTGTTTATGCCTTAAATCATGTTTGAACATTTTATCCTACAATAATGTGTATTCTGTAAATGGCGTTACCCTTTTCAAGTTCAGTCGTTTTGACTGAAATTCCTTTGAAGTATTTATTATAGAACAAACAAATTTTCGTGTATATTAACAAGTTTTAACTGCTTTAATTTGTTATTTCAGACGAGCAGTTGAGGCGGGGTGCTTTCATTTTTTATGTAATGTTTGGTATCTACTCCTTTACGCTTTTGGCTATTGTATGTAATGATTATTTCATTCCTTGCGTGGAATTGATTTGCGAAGATTTGAAAATTCCTCAGGTATGTGAACAAGAATCTAATTGTATTTCATCGTTGCTTGTGTATTTATTTTCACTATATTGACAAAATTATTGAAATTGTTTTTCAGAATGTCGCCGCGGCAACATTCATGGCAGTCGCTACCTCTTTTCCTGAATTCTTTGTCAACGTTATATCAACCTTTTTGACTGAATCTGACATGGGTATTGGAACGATCGTCGGTTCTGCTATTTTCAATGCTCTCGGAGTAGCTGCCATCGGAGGTCTCGCTGCCATCAGGGTAAATACAACATCAAAAGAATTAATACCTTACTTTTAGGAATTATTTAACGGGAATGCAATTAATTGTTCTATTGTTCTATTTTTCAGCCTATCCCAATAGAAGCAAGACCCGTAACCAGAGACGTAGTTATCTACATGATTAACGTCGGTGTATTGGTAGTGTTCGTGTGGGATGGACAGATCGACTGGTATGAGGCTCTCGTGTTGGCAATCCTGTACATCCTCTACTTCGTCATTATGTTCAACAGCATGAGAATGTTTGCCATCTATGATAGAATTGCTGCCAAAATGTGCAAAAAGAACACGTCAGGTAGTGACCTGATTTATTTTTACGATGCATTGTGATTTAATAGCCTCTTTGAAAGTGTTTTAAAATATTTAATCATTGCTTACAGATACCATTGTAATTCCCACGGAAAATGGAAAATCAGTTGAAGAAGGTGTCGACAATAAGGGATTTAGTGATTTAGATTCCGAATACCCTGAGAAAGTGTCTGTCGCTGAAAAAGGTAAGACAATTAATTATACGTAGAATGATAGTGGAGTATCTGAAAAGATATCTTAATTTCAAGGGTCTTCCAATTTAAATGGTACATCTTTTGTGAAACTGTCTTTAAAGAACAGAACCAAGTTTCTATTTTAGGCAAAAGCAAATTTTCGACAATTGGACCTCGTCATCCGACAAAATACTGACTCAGGTTTAGATCGTTTTGACAGAACTTATAGTGCAGAAAATCTATCAGGGATAATTAAAAAAAAAAAACATCATTATTTTTATTTCAGTCGAAGAAGAGATTGTGAAACCGAAGAAGAGTGTATTCCGGTGGCCCCGAGAAAACTCCTTGGTGTACAAAATCTGGTGGCTATACACTTGGCCTTTAAAACTTGTGTTGGGATTCACAATTCCATCTCCAATTACATTCAAGAAGCTGTATCCACTTGCTTTCTTTATGTGCATCGTTTGGATTGGCGTCAACTCTTACTTTGTCTCGTGGAGCATGACAGTTATTGGTAAGTTTAAATGTTAATTAATGTTAATTTGCAGTGTTCCTATGGATTTTAAATATTGTAGATTGAATCTTATTTTTCTTTCAGGTTTATGGTTTTTTTTTTGTAATACTCTATATATCACATACTATCGCTTGCTCAAGCAATGTATTTGATACAACCTGCATCGACGCAATGTCAGTGTGTCCACGAATTATATCGGGTAGTACATAAACCTACCGTGGCATTTTGTGGGGAGAGATCCATCGTAGTCTCTCCAACTAACACGTTAGTTTACATATTGATAGTATGAACATTCAGGAACTTCCTAACAGAGATCTTTTCTCAATAGAATATGTATAGTAAAGTTTTTATGCGGGTAATTTTTTATAGTTTTACATACATGGCAATCACTTCTAAATATGACATAATACATATCTTCTAATAAATAAACGGTAAATAAAATCGTATTACGTAAGGACGTCATAGATCCTATTGTATATTAGTTTATTTAGCCAGAAGCTATAACCCTGATTCTCCATCTAAAAATTATATAACATTTCCTGAATACTGACCTTGTTTTCTGAGAAAGATTTCGACTAAGCAAGGTTACCCTTGTTCGTATAAATTCGGGCTCGACAGGATTTAATGTGGCCAGACTGTAATTCTGCCAGTTTTTATTTGGTTGGGAGATGGATATATACATATTGTACTAAGAGAGAAATGCTTACAGACAATAATTTTGGAACAAACAAAATAAATCGTATTTCGAATGTCGTTGATAATAACTAATAAACATTATGGTTATTCGAAACATGAGGAAAAAAAATCAATGGTCTTTTGTTATAAAATTAATTACCGTCAATCAATAGACAAAAGGCTTTAATTGTTTTTGAAATAATAGTGTGATTTACAATTAAGAAAATCAACTAAAGACGACCTTGATCCAGCAACAATATTACGCAAAAAAATTGCCGGTGATTCGAAACCAATTACGATAATTGAAATTAATTTAACCCTAACTGAGAGAAATAAAGAATTGTCATTATTTTCCTCAAAATATACCTACCTATGTAAAGTGTATTGTTAGAGAAGTCGGATGTAATGATTCTGGTGTTTTTTTATTGTATTTTTATTTCTATTTTTTATGTTTTTTTTTTCTGTTTATTCTTCAGGGCATACTTTCTTCATTCCTGAATCAGTTATGGGCATGACGTTTTTGGCATTTGGTGGCTGTTTGCCGGAGGCCTGTTCAGTTTTCATCATGTCAAGGCGAGGTACGTACAAATAGGATTAGATCAAGGATAAATCGAATATAACATATTTATTCATGGTGCTCATTTTAGAATAGCGTCTGCGAAAGTTATCGTTGCTATGCGAATGTTTCTATATTCAATCATTCAGTTTTATTAGTTTGTTTATCAAAGCGTTTCACACTTGTTCAATAGCAGTTATAGTTCAATTCAATAACGGCTTGCATGTTGCCATCCCACAAAACATTCGTATTGTTCACAAAATATATTACCTTTTTCTTGTGTCTGCATGTTGCGTAACTTGACTTTGCGTTTAGTATGATTGTTTACATGGATTAAGCGATTATGTAGCAAATACAAAATGCGTACATGTGCAATTGCATACATTTCAATATTATCTTATTAAAATTCCCAAACTATCGAAAGCTGAAGATTATATTGATTTATATTCGAGATTTTATCCTGATTAGTAAGTAATTCTATGATAACTAAAGATAAAAAGTTACTTTAGAATTTTCATCACGTTTTATTATTATTTAAATCGTACTGCTTCATAATAATTCTTTAGTTTGAGAAGTTTTATAGACATATTATCACACTATAAATAGGACTTATCAAATTTGCCTTCGTTATGCGATTGCTTTAATTTCCCCTTGCAGATTAGGCAAAGACTTTAGAAAACACAAAATAAAGTGCACCTCCACCTATTTTCACAAGTTTTATTTTCTGCCAAAAAGAATATTTTCAAAGTGCGCAACAGTGCACATGGGTAAATTGATACTTTAGTGGAATTTTTATTTAATCGTACTTATAAATGATGCATATTTTATGCGGATAAAGCACTAGTAGCATTGCGAATTACTTTTTTATCAACTATAATTCCTATCAGTATATAAATACCTACCTACATTCAATTAATATCCGTGTTACTTCTTAATATTTTTATTGAAACTAATCTTCTGATAACATTAATTAATTCAGATATTTTTGTTACAGGCGAGGGCGGTATCGGAGTATCAAATGCTTTAGGAGCGAACTCTTTAGCTATATTGTTTGCATTGGGTTTGCCGTGGCTGATCAAGACTTTGTCATTACTCAGCCAGGGTGCGGATGAGACCGCTGTCCTAATCAACTCAGCCGGCATTGACTTCGTAGTGGGCTCTCTGCTAGTCGCCGTTGCATGCTTATGGATCACACTCTTCATCGGCAAGTTCACCCTCCGAAGAACCCTCGGTGCTATCCTCCTAGTCCTTTACGCAATCTTCATTACGTTCGCAATCCTTGTCGAAATGGGCATTATCCTAGACAGGGGCATTGAGATATGTTGAGTAATTAGTACGCAGTTTCATTGGATTCAGATAACTGAGTTAATCATCAGCAGTGGTTATTCATTCTTCATGGCTTAGAATATGCTTAGACTGATCACTTTAGATCCTGATAGTCACAAAATGTGAATTAATAATTTTAGAAAATGATCATGTCATGTAGATACAGCTTCACGTTGTATTAATTTTCTTAAATAAAACCTTCGATTTTCTGATTGTAGAATTCGATATTCTTTTGAAATGCAGCTCTGATTAAAGCGTGGACGCCAAAGAGGAATTGTCCATGTGAGAACACGTTCTTATGTATGTGGTACAATTGAGCATTGCCTTGGAGTAATAGTTAGTCAATTTAATTGAAATTACCAAGCGAGTAGTAGATTTGAACGGGGCGAGGTAGCATCTGATATGTGGCCGAATACGGCGTGCAATTAGATGATGTATGGGGTGACTGGTTATATCAAGTGAAAATATTGCAATAAAGACTTACATGCTAAGCAATGTACATCATCGACGTTATGATTGATTCTCACGATCACTGTTTTGAAAATATAGTGCAGGTATTTTTATAGGTCGGAAGCCTACCAAAGCATACTTTTTAATTAAGATTAAGAGAGACAGGGTACAAAAGTAATAGTGGATCAAAAATAACAAATGCCCTAAAAGAGCTGAACTGTTAGTAAAAGAGCATGACAGCTGAGAGTAAAAGTTAAAATATTAATTGGCTAGTCTCGCCAAGTGTCGATTTATCCGTATCATGGCAGAGATGTGGGCTATTGATTTTATTCTAAAAGAAATTGTATTAGATATAGACTATGAAAATTATGATACATTGAAATAAATTTATTACCGTTTCTACAAATTATTCTTACAGTTTACATTGCCTGGTTCATATAAACAGGAACAAACTTTTGACGTTTAGGCCCAGACTCCACCAAAGAGGAGCGGGATACAGAAGTAATTAAAAAATCAATAGAATTTCGTTATTGGAAGATTTCGTTCTCTCGCCCACTCAGCAGCATGTTAATATTAATTATATTAAATTGAAAAACTTATACACTCCGCTTTGGTGGAGTCTGGACCTTACTCTGTGGGGTATATGTCAGAAAACAGTAATCCATAAGCGAAACGAATCGTTTCTTTTTTAGGAACGGGGCACTGTTGGTAACTTCTTTGGATTATTAAAATTATGATGAATGCATGTTGTGAAGTGTCCATTGGTTAGAAAAAGGGATAAAAAGGGGTGTTAGAAAAGGGGGTTCTTACTCTTTAACAAAATAAAGCTCATAAATGGTGTCTTCACTGTGGTATAATCAATAAAATAACTCAAGGCCAATAGGGAAAGTCTCTAAAAATATGTTCTGTACGATGTTATAAACAATAAAGAATTCGGACCACTCATTATATGCCGAGTGACTAGATCTTATTTCACAAACCAGTCACTCAAACCATTTGTTGTGATATTTACCTACCTTGTAATTACACACCGCTGGTCACCAAAATAAACAAGGTTACCGTATAAGCTTACCGATTCCATATGTTCGGTGCCGAGTTCTTTTTATAAATAAGGCTCACTACACACTACCACGTGTGACGCGGGGCTGTTTTTTTAAGGTGGATTTGTTTACTCATAGGTATGCAAAACTTGCATATTGCACCATTCTTACATAAAGTCGACACGAAATGTTGGTTTGTGAAGCTTGCCACGTGATAGTGTGTACCTAATTCCCATTAGTAAGAAATTCCTATCGGTCCAATCGGCTCTTACAAAATATTGTAACACTCTGTTTTTGCGACTGATAGAATACATATTAAACTTTAATTAGTATCTAAGTAGTTAATATTTATTTATATTATTTTGTACTTTATATTAATATAATTGAGTTGAATTAAAAGATTTAATGACTGAAAAAGGGCAAGGTTTTATTCAAAATCGTAACCGATAGAGATCTGTTAAAGGTACTGCTGAATCACACCCAGGCGTTGGAGGTAGAAAGTGAAGCGCCGGGCACATACTCGTATGTGGCATACGTAAAGCCAGTAATTATAGTTAGTTTAGATAAGGTTAGTGCTTACAAGTAATAGCTTTATGTCCTTATATTCGATTATTAAAAATATTTTGCAACTGTTCTCTCTCAATAAACCGGAAATTTAGATTTTTCTACGTTAGCTTTGAGTCGTCTGATTGATTTCACGAGAAAAAGGTACCAAGGACCTATAACAATGAAAGTATAACAATATTGTGACCTTGTTCAAAGAGACACGATATAATTGTTGTTCCGATCAGAGAAGTAAGACCGCCTTTTTTAAATGTCGTCTGAACACATTTATGTTTAGGTGTGAGACTTATAAAAACAATAGTTTAAAGACTGATGTACATAAGAACCACTATAAGGAGAAGAAAAACACACACATATAGATACAAATATCTTCTGTCGATAATATTATTCTGAGTATATTCAAGTTAGCATAGTCATTCACATAATATTCACATATCACTTACATTAATATCAATTAATAATTACAAAATTGACCTACGCAGTTATAGTTTAGGTCATACAACGTGGTCTCTGGTATTCACTAAGCTCTCACCCCCGGTTACACCTGAAATACGTAAAATGTGCGTTATCACTTGAGCACAGGGAAATATTTTCCTTGAAACGCTTATTGAAAGATATGCCTCATATATATATATGTATGTACAAGTATAACCCTGAAATAAATAGATAATATTGAATTATTTTACATTCTGCGAAGCACTTTGATGAAATGCTTTTAATGGCATGTCGGTATTGTCGAGGCTGTTTTGAAGGAATTTCGTTCACATGAGCGCGTACAAAGTAAATAAATATACCAACTGAAAGTGATCTCTTTGAATTTGTGGAGTTATTACATTAGTATATATGTCTAAGTACTTATATAAAATAGCGTAATATTATTTAAAAAATCGATCACAAACACAAATGAATTAAAGGCATTACTAGATAAGATCACAATTAGCAGCTAACTGTTTGCTTCTAAAACACTCAATCAATGATAAAATATTATAGATTAAATATGAGTAATCTATTTGTGTAGATATAGAAGCTAGTGACCACTGAATTGTATTGCGTCGTATCACATACACGCGATTGAAAACTCGTGGAATAACTCGAGTCTGATTTGAGCTGAATGAAAGCGGGATGGAGTGAGCTGCCACATGTGGGTCATATCTAGAAGAACGAGCTCAGCGTTAATTGCTATTAGTCAAGCTACAGATGGCAGGCATGTTATGCAGTGTAATCGAATTGGTGATTTGATATGCAATTTGATTAAAAGTGAATTTTGATGGAAGTTGTCGAATTGGTTACCACCTTATTTTTCAAACGACGCTGAGTTCGAGCGCCGTTTGCTTATAAGTATTTTAATATTATCTTAGAGCTAATGAAATAAGATTTAAAACCGACCCAGTCAATGGGTATGTGTTACCAGTCATAGGGATGCCCTCGTTACTTGTGCGAAATCGTGATAAGTATGTTTTTGTGGCGACCACGACGTCATGGTTGGTGAAGCAGAATAGTATCGCCAAGCATAGACCCTGGGAACAAAATATTTACTTCCATGTACAATCTTTGTAAAAGGTTTATCACTCTATTCTCTCGTTCATACCTACTGGTGCCAATTGAGTAAGTACATTCTGAGAAAAAGTGTATCATGATCTTTTATAGATTTCGGAAGAAAAAATATTATCAAAGCCGAAAACATCCTCCAAAAACAAACTTGCAAACAACCAGGTCAGTGAAAAGAAGTTAGGGTGAATGTTCATTTTTTTTTATAACTATACTCTTTTTCCTACTTTGAGAGTTTTTATAAGGTAAACATTATTGAATTCATTTTTTAATACTTTTATCACATATTTGTTCGAACAAGCTAAATTCAGGAAGCACTGTATGGCTTTTATAGGGTGCGCGTGGAAGTATTTACGTAAAACCGCTGAAAATGCAAGTGATAGCTATTTATTTTATTTAATCTTGATAATTATATAGGTACGATTGAGATTGTACTGTTTCAGGGTAAAGAAATAAAATAAAAACAACAAGTTACTTTTACACTAACGACCAACAAACTGATTCTAAGTAATGTTAATTATTTACACATTAAAGTTCCATCATCGTTTGCTCTGCAATTGGAGTTCTGACTAAAATAACAATTGACTACTATATGACAAATGCTCCAAAGTAGCACTTACACACTTGCGCATAGATTAGTCACACTTTTCGGCACAACATAAATCCTTGAATATAATTTATTGGAAAAACCAGGTACCTGTAAACTTGTTAGAAGTGCTGATACAATCTGATAGGTTTTTTCCCAGGGCGAGTCAGGCAGCGGTTGAAATGGTATTAATATGAAATGTAGTCCAAATAGAGGAACCTGTGTACAACAAGAAATAATCCCTTTACAAGTTTATTTTCTTAATCTTAAAAAAAATATTTAGCTTTATTTATAACAATATCCATAATCAGTAGACTATTGTGGACGCATAGTATTCCTTATGGAATTTATTCGAAGCGTTATTTTAGCAAAACTTTCAAAAGTTAGTAATATAATAAAATCAGAGTCAATTGAACCCGCAACGGCACTATTTTCGTACTGAAGTCAGATATTCTTATCGGAATGGAGTTTTCGCGTAAAATCATACATTCATAACTCACAAGCATGTAAATATTGTTTCAGAAACTGCTTGAGCTTGCAGTAGCAAATTTCAATTTACGCTAAGAAATTCATGAACTCGAACAAACAGTAAAAATAAACACCGAACATATATATGAAAAAGGTATCGTAGTCATTTTGATTTTGTAAAGAGACACAATAGCAAATACGCACGGCTGAACAATTGCTCATAATATAGCTGAATACAAATTGTACTCTCTTACATATAATTTCCTTCCGAATTCTCCGAAATAAAAAGGTGACTGCGTGGAAAAACGGTGCTACTTGAATTACAAATGAGTGCTAATCTAATCTGCTTCTAACTCGAGGAAGAAAGCCCTGTTTATTTGTTCGTATGTTTAGATAGAGTAACTGAGAGTAACCTTAGAGCTAACTTAACTTTTCACCTTGCAACCTGTTGCAAAATACACTCGATAAGAAATTGAATAGTTATTTATTTTTACCTTTACAGTAAAACATGTTATTTATTTTATTACACTTGGGTATTAACGGAACTTCAGCACCTACATATTTACTGATTGATACTGACATTATCTAAAGGAAGAAAGAATAGAAAATCTTTCGGTTAGGAGTCAAACATGGAGTTACTAAAAGTAAATCTGTGATGACAACTTCGGAGTATGAAGTTGAGCTGTAGTTTTATATACGTAAATACATATTTCCCGGCTATGAAGACTATCGTGTGCCGCTAGTTTTAGCGGAAAGCAATCCGCAAGCCTCGCGGAAATGGACGTAATTAAAATATTAAAAAAATCCAACGTAAAATAGTATAAAGTGTTTTTTGAAGTATCAATAAAATTACATAACACCCGAGTCAGTAATGGGCAATCCTAATAAATATGTCTAAATACATGTGATTTACTTGATGACCTCCACTACATGGTAAACAAAGATTACAACGAAGTTGTGATCACCATCTTAGCCATGTCTTTTGTATTCTATTGTAGGGCTAAAGCAATTTAAACAACCTGAGAATTGGTTCCGTTCCACTACCTACTTACCAATATAAGAGCGGCTCTCGCAGCTTTCCTTGCCGCTACTGAAGCATGCTGGTTGGGAGCTGGATGCAACTTTGTCAGTAGCACCCGTACAACGTTCACCAGAAACACTGCAAGTATAGAACATTAGTATTACTTTTCAGCAACCTCTTCCCTCAATTCAATTCCTCTATCTAAATTGGTCAACATGGTCATTTAATTAATACCCTGTGTATTCATTGATTATATAAATTGATGCATGTTTAATCATTCCATAGTTTTAATTGCGGAAAGTAGATAAATCAAATCTTTTTTATGGACATTTTAGATAGGTATTGGAAGCGTGCTGAATTACTTTCTATTTCAAATAAAAAAAAAAGTAGCGTGATGATTTTATATTTCAAATTAAAAAAGTCTATGTTCATCTGTTTTTATTAACAGACAGAGCTAGCGACTGCCAGACCTATATTTTATAAATTTATAAACTTTATGTGTACCTACATCCATCTTACCATCGTCTAGCCCCAAGTTGTAATTTGTTTATCGGCAAATCTTATTGGATTGAGACGCAGGCGGTAGTTTTAGTAAAACTTAACTGGTATAAGGTACGAATTTTTCGCTATTTATTCTATAAGTATATTGCATACACATTTCAATTGATACATACATAAGTCAGTACATTACAGCATCATGCTAAGCAAGGAAAATTGGAACTTTAAAGTCAAGATTGTTTTTCAAATGACTTTTCAATACTCCTCTAGTTTGTGTTTGGACAACGCGGTAAGAAATTGACTTGAAGACAACGATTGACTTGATAAAATATCCCTCTTTTAATAGATGACTGATTTTCCAGCATCTGTCGTGGCCTAAACGGTCAAACTTAAGTTCCTATTTTGGCCAACTACACAGATCGCCCGGTTGGTCTATACGTCTTGTTAGATGCCATCAGCCAGAGGAGTACGGGAACGTTGACGTTGCGTACCAAATAAAATCCGGACAGGGGTAAAAGCATAATGTATAGCCAGCTTTCGAGTTTGGGATAGACTGTAACCATAAAGATTTTTTTCTGTAACGTCGACTTATTACTATATAGACTACATATTTACTGTTGTCTAATCAATCAATCTAAAAATGGAATTGAATATCTTATCTAACATCTGCCGAGTTCATTATGAAATTTCACCTTATTAAAATCATCTAGCCCAGTAGATGTTGCGGTGAGCAGCTAGTCCTAAATATAATCTTTAATGGATGGAGGCAATAAATTACCAGTCCTAATTTAGATAAATTAACCTACTAATGGCATCAATTTGTCGGCGAATCTCTTGTTTCTTTTCTTTTTTATAATTGAATCGACCAGTATCGGGATCTCGCCAGTAAGAAAGTGATGGATATGGTCTACCGTAGAACGAGCATAACCGAATGACGTTTATGTAACATATATCATAACATGGGCTTCATAGAGATTTTTGAAAAATGTAATGTCTATTGAAATCTACTGTGGCGAATTCATCTGGACCGGTTGGCAATTTTCATAGAGCATAAAATTTATACCTCGGGACCAACATCAATATTTTTCTCCTTATATAAAAGTCTTAGCAAAAAAATAAAGGCGTCTCCGTGTGAATATTTTTGAACATTTCGATGGTCACTCAATTGATATTGAGATAATTTATGTCCTCATCGATATTAGCTCCGACGACAACATCGAAGCTGTTCAATCGTATTTATTTGGACCAAAAGTAAACCTATATCCTGCTCTTATTTCAGCAGCCTTTATTTGTAATAAGAGATGGGTCTGTTAACCCAAAGAGTTTACCTCTAAGTGTAACGAACTCGATGACCCTTACTATGTCCACATAGAAGAATATTAAAGTGTCTATTTGGAATGATATCAGATTTTTGCTAAGCATAATATCTAGGGGTATGTTTCTGAGATCGGGAATTACCACATATAAGATTTATTTATTTAAAGTTCAAAAACCTTACTTAGATACGCCAACGAACACGTCCGCGTCCCGTGGGGGCTATGTTGCTCACCCAGATAAAGTACCCTCGATAAATGGTCTATCTATACCTACTGAAAGTTTTTTTCAAATCGGACCAGTTCCTGATCATGATACGGATAGTGATAATTTCGATGATACCATACTCCAAGATTTATTCCACTTCGTAACGTAATTCAGTAATGGTTGGTGTCTACACAATGTTTATTTTCATAACTTTGTGGGTATGTTAATACATATTTTTAGTTTTTTAACGGAGTGTACCTACTATTTAAACGAAAATAGGCTTGGTTGCTTTCATTATTCTTTAAAAAAAAACTAATAATATATTATTACTTACTAAGCTGCTTATTACTTACTAATTTGTATTGAAAACATACAAATTATGCTTCTGATACAAATTAAATTAATTTTTAAACAAACAAAACGGCGACAGCTTTTATAGTTACAAAATAACGCGCAAGCAAGAGAACAAATTCTTTTTATCAATAATTTTGTGTATGAAAAGCAAATACTTTTCTTACTTTCACACATGTATGTAAGGTGGCGGACGTAAAATGTACGAATGGGTCAGTTAAGTGTAACGTTTCGAGAATTTTGTTTGCTGAAGTTGCCTTTATCTGAGTGTCGGGTTATGTAACGTGCAGATCTGAAATCAGAGATCCTTTGGCTGTTTTAGGCGAGTTTGTTATAGAGATTTCTAATCAAAAGATGCATGTTGTTTGTAAGATGTGACCAGTTAAGACCTGACATTCAAGTTGTATTGTTAAGATTTGAACAAATTCAGATTTTTAATTAATGCTTGCCTCGTAGTTTATATTATTTATCTAATCTTCATTATTAGAAGCAATCGTAACTTTTTTCATGAAGTTTCTGGGATAATTACTGTTGAAACTTTATCATAGTGTGCCAACTGCTATGTCAGATGTCAATGACAGTTCAGATGGCTATTAACATAAAGATCACTTTAAAATGGAAGGAAAGTCTTTGTATCATACTTTCAAAGCAGAGCAAAATTCCATTACGAGTTAAACTTAATTATACGGTCCGGAAAGTAGGAAAGAACGCCACAATTGGACTGCGTATATTTTCGGCAGCTTGCCGGCTACTCCAACTCAAGGAAAACCAGTTTTTACATAAAGGGACATTAAACAATTTGTTTGTATTAAATTAATTCAATTGCCGAAAGGCTACCGAAATTCGAATGATAAAAAAATACAATATGCCTTTCTCCGTGTAAATTGTTACACTTTGATTGTTATTAAGAAAAACGGGGCCATTTCAGGGCAATGGAATGACTGCGGGATACTCTTAGAACGGAATGAGTTTGTCTAAAGCTGTTTTATTTTGCTTTGTGAAGGACATACGAATTCAAGTTACAAATATTTGAACGGATTCTGAAATACTTAATATTATCTTGAAAGTGATAGTACTAAAAATATGTCCTATTGCTTAATTTCGGAATACAAATTCTTGTGAAAAGTTATTAGCTATTAAATAATTAGCATAGAAAGCTTCATAGAAATATCAGCCAAAATGACAAGGTATGTAACGATTCGTTGTAATACCGCTCAAAGATAATTTACAACTATTTGAGTCTCCGCTGAATTTACCTTTGAGTCTCAGCTTTTCGTGTATGGAACATTTTTTCAACGGAACAATAGTTCATCCTTAGGTACAATCGACAGCTTCAAAAACGCTGTGTAGGTCTGTACGCACCGCTGTCTATTGTTTACACAATTGATCGGTTTATTGGACATCTCTAATAAGGGGCAAAAGATAAACGGATTGCTCAATTTACTAGGGTTGTAATTCAATAAATAACAGTTCCTACGTACATACATAGGTAAAGTTAAAACGAGGAAGGTCGGAACAGGAAAATTACCTCCAGACCTCTTGGTTGAGGTGAAATTACCAAGACAAATGTTATGGTACAGCTAATTTGGACGATTCTGTGTACCCAATTAACTGTCGAAAGCCTTGTTCACTATAAAACATTTTGTTTTCTTAATATTCGGCATTTCTTAAAGCATAGGCTGAGAATCAGCACTTTTTAAAGGTAAATTTTACAAAAACAGCCCCCAAAGACGCCTGCCTTTCGCCACTTCCTATGTCTCAACACTGTCTATAAACCAATTCTGTCGCATGGTTTGAAGAACGGTTTTATACAAAACAAAATAATAAATAGTCCAGATATAAGTATAATACCTTTGCGCCCCGCACTACAATCTACTAAAGCCAGCCAGCCGATCGGATGTCCCGGCACTGTGGGACGCGATTGACTAAGGAGAGGAACGTAGGCGCAAGACGCGCGCCGCCCTTACGCCAAAAGAGTTGACAAAGAAACGTTAAATTAAGAACAAGCGTGTCGCGTTTTAATTTAACTAAATATATTAAATTGTTGGTCAAGTTGTCATTTCGTCTTCAACTTTATACGTACTTACCGAATGAAGCTAGCAGGGACAGTCCCACCGGTACTATGATGATCCAGAAGGTGTCACTTTGATCCATCCAACATCTAAAATATTACATAAATATTAAACATGATATACGCTTGAAGCACATGTAAGGAGTTATATTGCTTTTGTCCTTTGGGACCTGTTACGCCCAGAAGCCTTGTAAAATCAAATTTGGTTGTATTAACTTTGTGTCTCTGTAGGCATCAGTCGCAACATAGTAAGGATTTATGTAACTGTGATAAATATTTATCTGGTCTGTGACGTCTAGTACGGTAAGAGTATGGAATTTAGTATGGATACATGGATATAATAAGAAAGGAGGATTTCGAAATATTGAAGTTTTCCTTAACAAAACAAAACAACAACTGGCTTAACTATGTATGTTTTGAAAAGAAGCTTGACGCGTATTGAAACGAAAATGTTGTATCTCAATACTTAATGGGTGAGTCCGTGGTTTAAAGGATAGATCAAGGACTTGGTAAATTATTGAAATTAGTTCTAAAAGACTAGAGAAAGTAAGCCAAATTATTTTTAACACACACACGTTGTACTAAAATATGCTTGAAAGGGATTGAATGTTTTCTTATTACGTATAACTTCTAAGTAACTTTTAGGGGCCACGGTGCCGGGAGACCTCCTCATGCGTCTGAGACACTGTGTTTGTGGAGTCTGTCCAGCACATGGTGTTCGAAAGCCCAATGTTCCACACGGAGCGCACGACCTGGCTTAGAAACTCGATAGAGGTATGGTGCTTAACGAAGGTGCAGCCTTATTGGTGACAACAGGACAAGAACGTACTTCAAATAAAACGTAGAATACGCTTTTAAAATTGTTCAGGAGGGAAATTACATCTGAGTTGTACAGAGCATTTTCTCTCTAAAATATCGTAATACAAAAACCAGGGATATAAAAAGACCCTGATTAGGTTCAGGATTAAGCGGTAACTTGTGTACCTATTTAAGCACCTGACACTAATATAAGAGCTTAACCTATTTAAAAGTGTTGGTGAATATACAATATGTATATTTTATTTACATTAATTATAACTAAAAATATACATATATACATTAACTATACTAGGTATAAATATATACAAGCTTATACAAAACTTACAACTAAAATAATAATGTAAAACTAA
This sequence comes from Heliothis peltigera, assembly GCA_958496145.1. Lineage (NCBI taxonomy): Eukaryota > Metazoa > Arthropoda > Insecta > Lepidoptera > Noctuidae > Heliothis > Heliothis peltigera. The sequence continues at coordinate 8,803,426 of OY292321.1, read as the reverse complement.
TAAATAGCGTCAAAAAACTCATCCTCATCGTTGCCACCCGGTAGTGTACCCAAAAGGCTGGCAGCATTATTTGTATTTATAAAGTGTATTTTTGTTAAAAAAAAAAAAAAAAAATCCCTCGGAAACTACGTAATTAAATATGTATATGAAACGTTTTCCATAAATAGGTGAAGAATATTGTGCTTTCTACCCGAAGGGTTAACATCACCACTTAATAAACTCAGTCAACGCCTTTGACTCGTTTTTCTATATCATAAAACAAATATTTTTTCGTCAATCTCCGTTTGCTAAAGAACAAGTTTACAGGTTTTTTTGAACGGCGTCGATTTTATGGGCTTAATTTGTTGATTATGAAAGGTGTCATTGGCCCTGCTGAATAAAATAGTTTTACGGCTGTTAAGTCGATTAAGCCGTCTAAGGCTTATTTTTATATTGTCTTCTTCGTAGTGTATTTGATACACACACGCTGTAGGTACTTATGTAGGTATACTCAAATTTTAAGTTTTTTTTGTGTTCATGTAGTTGTATATATATCATTAGGAAGGCAAATCGTAACGTATATACGTTAAATAAAAAAAAACTTTTACGAATAGGGAACATGGCAACCAAAACAAAACACTATATAATAAATGTAATTCAATAACAAATGATATCGATAAAAACAGGTCTTCAAAGTACCATTCATGCCTTTGTTTTCTTTTGTCAATAGGTACATAAAATTATTAATTAAATAATAATGCCAAGGCCAATTTGGAGTATTTTGTTGACTATTCGTGATCAAAAGGTTGGATTTTAAATTAGTGAAGGAATGTAAGCGTTTTAAATAGTAAATATAATACAAAAAAATATTGACTGACTGATTGATTGATTACTAAACACTTTTCTATAGTTTCTTTTCGTATCGTTAAAAATACACATGAACGATTATTGTATACCTATATTTTAGTATCTTCTGCTCAGAAAAAAGATCAAAGACAATACACATAAATAAGTTGATAGATTACTATTTTTTTACAATCAACACAATATTTTATAACATTCAAAATTACCCTTAAATTCTTCTGTAACTAAACTAGTTTAGCAGCGTTTGCGTTAAACCTACTTTAATTAAAATGTTTCAAGTCGCTGGCGTTCGCTTTAGCATCCTTCGCCTAGCACATGATATTTGAAGCAGTAATCGCATTAGCTCATTTACGTGTAGTGATTAAATAGATACGTGTATTTGATAGATATGTCTAACAGTGTTAAAAAAAATCTGCTGTCTAGAAAATAAAACTTTAAAATAAAAAAATAATTGTCTCATAGTCAGTTTCCTGATTGTCTTCAAAATATCTCTTACATTATCATAATATTACCGTTACTTTACAGCTACCTACAGCTTGTTGAGCTGGCGTCTGTACTTTAGGGTTATTTTCGCTACCCCTTGCCGGCAACACTTATGGCTCCCGTAGACAAGGCACAGATCAAAAGTTGGTCTAGCTTAGGTTCGATCGATCATCACTATTCATCTCGTTACAACATACCTGTCAGTCGCTCCAGGCGTAAAGTATCTGACTGTTGCGTAAATCACCACGATGATCATCGAGACACCCCAACCGAGAGCTATGAACCATCGCATCGCCACCTCGTCCTTCACGAACACCTGTACCACATTCCCATTAGCATCATGAATTCATAACACTTACCTATAAATAAAAGTAAACATGAACTGCGGAAAGTTTAATACTCGTATAACACGTGATGACGCGATTTTAAAAGCAAAAGAAGAGTTTGTTGAAAATTTTGACTTTTTTATGAATCCATTTATTCAGGGAATGTTAATCATTAATCACGATGTTGCATTTAAATATTGTTATCACCATAATTTTACCAGTATGTATTTGAATTTAATACGTATTTGCCAGCAATGAGCGTGCGCAACATTCAGTCTCTTTCTACGAGTAGACTAGTTTTGGATAATCCTAAAGTCAAACTTTTGATTACTTGATTCTAGAAATCTGTGGCTACTTAGTTAAGTAAAAGCCCGGAGACACCAAGTTCTAGAGCCATGAGAAAGGTATTTTATTTTTTATCATTTGAAGTGCCCTTTGTAAACTGTTTATTATTTTTTGTTTTATACATGTCCAGCAAATACTATTCTTAAGAAATCCCTTCCAGCACAGGCTTTATAAGGGAGTGAAAACGCAAAACACTGTAATAAAAATAAACTGTATTATGAAATATTATTTTCTGAAATAATATTTTTTATTTTATAAAATAGATTTAATGGTAAAATATAAGTTCTCATAAATACTTTAGAAAATACTCATTGTATAATTAAATCTATGCCTATAATAAAGTAGAAGTATTTGTTTATAATAATTGCGATACGGCCATTTGTTAGCTATTTACCAGACGGATACAGTGTTTACTGTTACGTTAACATTCTGTACTAAATAATTAAATCGGTTAAATAGTTGTAGCGTGAAATCGCGAAAACAGACACAGAATTTGAAAAATAATTATGTTTTTATTTTTCCTTAAAAATAACTTAACCATAAGATTGAAGATATTCTTATATGTTAGTGGTAAACAGGAAATATATAAATATGAACCAGGAGTTGCTAAAAGTCGAGAAGTATTTTTAGAAGTATGAAAGTTTTGCTGTAGCTAAGCAAAAGTTGTTGAGAAATATCTATTGATAGATAGATATTATTGCATATATTGGACTATGTCTATATTTTTGTAAATATACATACATATATTGAGTTGCGTAAAGGTATATGAGGGTGTGTGTTTGTTAGCCAGCATGATTTAAAAATTATTTAACTCTATTGTAATACATTTTTAGTAAGTTGAGTATGACTTTAAATCAGGTTTAATCACCTAACATCTTTGGTGCTACAAGTTTTAATGTCAAAATTTTATCAAATCCGCCTGATGGCCTCTGACGAGTAATTTTAACAAAGACTATGCTTTTGGGTAGTAAGTCGGCGATGACGTTGACGTTGAACGGGAATGTAACAACACTAGCTTACAGACTACAGGCTGCTTTGGCATCTCATTTCGTGGGAAATTAGCAAATGGTCATTTGATGATCTCATTGAGGGTGCAGCTGTAGGAAGTGACAGACTCTTACAAACTGAAACCCAATATGTTCCTTCTGGATGTTCCTGTGTGCCAGGGCCACGGTAACTCTTACGAACAACCCGCCGCCCACACAGAAAACGACCCAGGACTCAGATCCAGATCCCCGTGCACGGCATCGCGACTACTAAGAGTTATACCATTATTATAAAGGACTGATGTTTCCATATAGAATTTATGACTTTCTTAATACCCGAAGGAATTATAATAACATCAGTGATTGCATATTCCCATGAGTATTGCCGCAATACGTGCCCGTTTCAAGGAGAAACTTTGATATTTTGTTTGCAAGCGGGACTATGTTTACTAAACAGGGTATTAAACGGACGGATCTAAGTGACTTCAAGTTATGATCGAAATAATTCAGTAAAACTACTTAATAACGAACTAGATGTCTATGTCATTGGCCATCAAACATTCAAAATGGGAGATTAAGACTGGAAGTGGAGGTTAAGAGTTTAATATCTAATAATGCATTAGTCTACTGGCAGGCATCTTAGGAGGATGACGGGACGAACGTACCTAGTTCTCCAGGGAGAGGACTATCCCTTACCTCGGGTTGGTTGGAGTGAACGATGATGGGGGATATGCCACGGGATAAATACATGTTTTAAAAGTGCCTTTGTGTGTGTTTTTTTTTTTGTTTTATCAAACGACAATAAAGCTACTCACCACAACGAGAGCTATGTGTAAATGCAGGCCTTCGCAGAACATCCACAAGTAACTTGTGACCATGAAGTAGTTAGTTACAACGTGCAGAATTTGACACCACTCCTGCGTAACACAAATATTGCTTTAATTATTTTATCTACACTCTGTAACAGAGGGGCAACACATATTTTAATAGTTAGACCTACAAAACTTCGTTTTTTATATCTGTTACGTGTGATGCGTGGGTCTATAGGAGCTCTTCAATGACCCAACTTAATTTTAAAATAGTGTTAATTTATTTTATTGTAGTATAGATTTGTTTATAAGGTTTTTAAATACTGTGTAATGAGGTGAACCGACTACAATCATTCTGTTTTTTTTACACAATTACAACGATACGGATTCACCAATCAGCGATCGACTTTCGATATGTATACAATCGATTACGTGAGATGCCAGTGCAATTTTCGCAACTTCACTGTACGTTTTTTATTCAACGCTAGCTAGTATTCTATATAGCATAAGTGGTGGGCTGAGGTGCACAGGCGCATGCCTGTATTCGGATATTAGAATTTAGTTTGTCGAGAACTCCAATAGAGATACCTATTATATATATATATATGTATGTATTAAGACATATAAATATCTAATAGTAACTTTGTATCATGTCAGACCGAGATTATTAGGCAATATTAACTTTGATTTTGTTCGCTCTCTAGAGTCTAATAGTTTAGCAATTAAATAGGAGTAGAGTATCAACGGAGTATCCCTAATGTTAATCACTGATTTTTGATTACACGTTTCGAAGAGTCTCGTAGTTAATCATTACGTACGTCCCTATGTCAATACGTATACGATCATAAATGAATAATAAAATAAAATAGATACACCAAAATACTGTTTCATAAATTAAACAAACATTTTTTCTTTGCTAAACAACAGGGAAAGTGCTTGGCTAATGTTATGACAACGACTAAAGAATGAAAAATAAATTGGTATTCTGTTTGGTTTGGTAATTTGTTTGAATTTTTATTCGCTCCGGAATAAGAATGAACGCCAAGACTATTTCTATGGTTCCTTTATAAGATTACTTTGCTGTTCGTCTTTCAGTCTATTACGACCCTTTATTTCAGGAATATGTGGAGGAAACGAGTTGAAATTTCATCAGTGTACTCAAGTCTGTGGTACAGACGACAGCACATCGAGCTCCTACTAATACTATCTTTCAAATTTCCTTAATAGATTTTCAACGTTATCCCTGAAGCATATGGGTCAAAGTTGATTGGGAAATTAGACAGTACGGGTAGTGGTGTGTTGGCGGCTGGACCATGAAGTCGTGAAAAGATCTAACTAATAACTATACGTAAAGAGATATAATCTCAATGGTATCAAAACAAAGAGTTAGAAGAGAATATTTTGTAAAAATTGTACGAAGCTTAACGTTTTAATAAACCTTGGATAAAAAATAATGTGCCAAAAGTCATATAAACCTGTGTTATAAGATTTTACCCTTTATATCCTACTAATAAAAAGCATAAACATTAAAGTAAAAGCTCCTAAAATTTTACATACATAGGTAGATAGCCAAAATTCTCTCCGTGCCCACTAAGATGGGTAATGCGTACTACTTTTACCCCAATAAAATCCTGGCAAGGAAAAACGAGGAGGAAAATGAATATTACCGTATTATCCTGGACCACGCTGACTTTGTTGACAACAGTTCTGTACCACACAATCCATAAGATATTGTTCAGAGCAAAGGACATGAAGAGATGGACGTGGATACGAATCCGTGTGCATTGCAGGGCCCTGTAGAAAGAAAATTGCTAGTGTATTCAACCTAGGATTTATTTTCCTGACAAAAATACACTGACAATTGATTACCTATTTTTATAAAGGTGAAAGTTTGTGAGTGTATTATACTTGTGTATGTATATGTTCGTTACTTCTTTACGTACATCCAAAAGGCTGAACGGATTTTGATGAAACTTCTGATAAAAAGAAAGCGGGTGCATACACTGGCGGAACATAATGATTAAAAAACCCCGTTTTTAGAAAACTTTAATCTAGAACTAGCAGCAGTTACACAACTGAGTTTTTCGCTATTTGCCACTGAGCGAAACACGCCCTGTTTATTTTATTACCAGCTACACCACTTTTCTTGCACGATACACAAAGATACATGTATAATACATCATCGTAGGTATTTGGTTCTGGTTTAATGAAGAAAGCTTGGAAAAACAATACATGGTCCTATTTTGAAGATATAAAGTAGACTCATAAGATATCATGAGAATCAAGCAAATCACTTAATTTTTCTATGACGTCAGAAGAACCTTGGCCATAATGTTTAGTACCTTGCATCTCACGTGAAATACGACTAGTTTAAGGTTGATGTCTAATGGTCTACTACTGCTACAACAAAGAAGCAGAGAGATAAGGCTGAACTTAGACATGAATAATGAATCACTATACTATGACTATTATACTTTGATGACCGAGCACTGGTCTGAATTTGTTTTTAGTAAATGCAGTCTAGCTCTTTACCACCCCTAGAACACCCTTCGCATACAAAATTTCATGACAATCGTTTGAGCCATTTCTGAAAAATTGCTCGTTTAAATGTATTAGATGTCCTTTTGCATGTAGCTATATTGTCATCTTATCTCTGTGACCACTATAAATAAAGCTATTATAATAATATAAGCAGATTGTTGAAAATTTTTTACTTTTTTTATAAGAATAGGTATTTAAAAATGTAGTTTGCAAAATATACGAATGGAATAATGTACCTAAGTAAGCAAATTCAATTAATTTATTTTCCTTCTCATCTTCTTAATTTAAATCTGTTCTTTGATAATTGGAATTATTTATGAAAATATATCCAAATAGGTATGTTTTATTCTTAATTTAAGTAATACATTTTTAATTAAGAAGTTTATCGAGAAACATTGTATTAGAAGGAACTTATAGGGTTTAACGAATACATAAAAATACTTTGAGGTATATTTTTAAGCCTGATTAATTAATACTAAAACATGAAAAAAAAACATTATGTATTTAAATATCCCACGCGTCCTGGCATCCCCTTTAACACAACTCGCACTGTTTGCTTCAGAAAACACAAAGAAAATTCGATTCAAGTTAGCTATCATTGTGTGCTGTAAAAAGGGTCATTCAGAGCGTACTGCTGAAAATTCTTGCTTCCCCACTTGTGTTTTACTGTAAAGTGTTCATTGGGTTTTAGATGTTATTCTATATCTGAGCAGTACCTAACATTTACGAGTAGGACGCGAATAAAACTACATATACTACATGAGTATTATGTTATTCTAGTTGGTACCTAATACTAGTTAGGTCAATAGGCCCCTTCAAGTAGTAAGTTTTTTGTTTTAATTTATTAGAATATTTGATTTCATACCCTAAACAATGAAAAAAAATAACACGAAACGCACACGAACAAAGTCGCTAGCGACTAACTAGTTAAACACAAAAAAAAAACACAATTTCTAACTAATATTATAAATGATAGACGGCTTTTCTCTACATACACCTCAATATGATAAGGCTGATGGATCGTCTCACGAAGGGTTTTGTTTAAGGTTCTTTTTTTTCAAATTGTTCCATATGTTGAATCGCTCATCGCTGAATCGGCTGTCTTACTTTTCGGGCAAAATAATTCTGTCACTTTAAATTTCTCTATGTACCTAGTTACTTACTTTGTAATATTATACAAGTAAATTCAAATATATTATAATTTGTTTACACTTCTGGTTTAATCCTTCTCTTTGTGAGAGGAGGCCTGTGTCCAGCAGTGGGACGATAAAAAGGCTGTGATGATGACACTTCTGGTTAATGAAAATGGAACGTAGTGTATTAATAAGTACCCTTCACAACATGATTAAATAAAGTACCGTTATTTGCATCAAAAATCGTCTTGGGCTTGGGAAATACATATGTATGTATGTATATCTCTAGTGAGCTTCTTACACTCTTTATTGTTAATATTTCATGCATAACACAAGCGTCTCATGCTGTGCGTCGCCCTTTTATGGTTCAGCTTTGATATGTATCGTGGCAATTGTTGTTCTTGCCTTGACTTTTATGTCCTACTGGAAGCTATTTTTCTAAATGAATTGTTTTGTTTTATGAAGATGTGCTACTGACTTAATATAACTTGTTAAGGCTCGAGTCGCGCAGTTTGTCTCGCTGGTGACGACTGGCCAACATCTATCTAGTCGTCGCTACGGCTTGTTCTGTGCCTGTTTCTTAGGTCTTGTATATTCGAACATATTTTTAACATTATATATTCACTACATAACACATTCAACTTTATTCACGTTTACCCTTACATGCAGCTTCTAACGTAAAACGCGAAACATCTAAAATGTTTCAGTCATTTCTCGGCCAGCTTGTAAGAATCAAAGTGATAAAATAGAAGTTTATTTACGTAAAACATTGCAATTCATGTTCATCGGCCGCTCACTTTTTAATAATATTTATATATACTGTGATGATTGGTTATAAAGTAAACATATTGGAATGAAATAACGGGTTTAGAAATAGAACTTACCGAAAGTAGAGGAATATGAAGACGGAGATCATCAAAGCGGCCACTGATAAGGAGTATCCAACTACATAAATGTTGTTCACAAGGTTTCGGAACTGAAACAAAGGAACCCATCGGAGCCATATTACTTTCACTTGAAACTGAGCGATAAAACTATGGAAATGTGCTGACAAGTCTGAAAGTGTGAGACAATATGCTTATAAAAATATAGTAATACAGAGTTGATGATTTTTTCATTTACTTTCAATTAAAACTGTTTGCAATTGTGATTAAAACTGTTTCTCTTGTTGAAGTTTAAAAGCTTCCGTTGATAGGACGGAATCGGAGAATCACGTACACTTTTTGTCATACACTAGAGAGAGTCTATCCGGAAGCTTCAACTGCACAGTTTTATAGGTTACTTAAAAAACAGAACATTGTTGGTGCTTTTTAGTTTTACCCGTAAATGACAGACAGCACATTACATAGCTTAGCATCAGTATTTTTTTTTATTCATACAGGAATTAGTAAAGTTTCATTTTAATACAACGAAGTCCACAGCCGTCTGCTAACAGTTGACAATAAATTCACAACCTATGCAGCAGATATTATTTTAATTTTCATTAATGCAAAGAGAGTTCAATAAATACAGCTGTATCAAATATTTGTGATAATGACAAAATAATGTACAGTGTGTGTAGTTAACATAAAAAAACTAGGACAAAACATTTGTGATGTACCTAACTCGCCTGTTAAACCAACGGTTCTAGTATACAATATCATCTCAGCCATTAACGTCTGAAATAAGAATATTTTATAAAAATAACCGAGCAAACTGAGACATTGTACGCATGAATCATACTCGTGTATATAGTATGTCGGGCGCGATAAACAATGTGCCTGGTGATAGATGGCACGCTCCGAAGTCGCTGGGCGAGTCGCGTCACTCCTCACGCGCCACCTATACAGCAATTGTGCCAGAATTTGTACACACAAAATATTTTTATAATGAATAGTTTTTCCTTCATCATCTCTTGATAAGTACACAGCTAACTAAAATAGTGATTTCAGTTTATAGTATCATCAAGCCACAACATCCAATGGTATGTTAAAGATGTTAGCGGTTTTCGGCTTAGCAACGGTTGCATTAGAATCCCTAAAGAAATATTTTCTACGCAAATACTCCAAATTACCTTCAAAAAGCTCTTTAACTAATTCGATTTGGTCGCGTTACTGTGAAAAGCATGATATACGGACACATTCGTAGTAAGCCCTTTCGTAATGCTACGCAAATCGACGATACGTGATGCCTTTGATCTCGAAGAGACTACTGCTCTCTATACTAATATTATGAAGCTGAAGAGCTTGTTTGTTTTTTTGAAGACACTGATTTCAGAAATTGTTGTTTCCATTTGTAAAATTATTTCAGTGTAAGATAGCCTTTTAAATGTGGAAGGCTGTAGGTAACTATTTAACGGCGTGCATACAGAAATTTACACGGTTCGCGGGTGAATCCGCTAGTCGCTAGTCGAAGACACCTTTGAAGAAACTAGGAATTAGATAGTCACCTGGAGATTAAAATGGTCAGCCCTTTTGCAATGTTGTTATTATAATAATATTCAACTGATACGTAGTTATTTAAGTTTCTATAAAAAATACACATACTCAACTCAAAATAACAGAAGAGCAAGCGAAACAGTTTGAAACCATAATAAAGTAATGAATTTCGTTCAAAAAGCTTTCGCATTTTAATGATTCTATTGAATAAGCAAGCTTTTGTACAAATTGGTTTATTAATTATATTTGCCGAGATACGAAGGAAATTATGTGTACCTTCTAACATAATAAACCTTGGTATAAATTAATTTAGAATACCTATGGTGCTTTTTGTTAATCTTTTTTTAGTAATCTTTCAACTTTCAGAATTATGACTTAAACTATTTAATTAATTTAATAAATAAGAACCTAATGTAGGAAGGTACTGTTGGCCTACGTATAACTTTGAAATTATCTGATACGCTTACAATGTATATCATATAAGCTGAATTTTGCTGCAGCTGCTACTTACATCCAAATCCTCGACATCGACACAAGTTGTGTAGTTGGTCCAGGGCTTGTTCCCGTGTGGGTGCACGAACCACGTACCATTCGCCGTACATCTGAAATACAGAGTGATTAATATATATTCGTTATAATTAATGTCACATTCCTGCCGTACTAATAGTTATAAGGGTCGGGGAATGGTGCAATATGTGTTTCTCTGCAATTTTTACTTATTAGCCAACATGCTCTCGTTCGTCTCTTCTTACGCAGTACTCCATTCTTTATTATAATAAAATAGATACGTTAGTTATTCTCCCCAAGTTATTAACTACAATACCACTAAACCCATATAACATTATAAGCCCCCTCGTACATAAACACACATGGATGTATTACTTTCCAAAATGTTTTTGGTTCTATTTATTAAGGTATTATATACTTATATATAAAGGGGTAATACACCTACTTATTAGATTTAAATTTAGATGAACATTGTACATTCGAAAGAGAGTAACGCTAGATGAAAAAAACTTCAGGTTTTGTTAGACTGCTGGTTTAGCAAAAATATCGCAGGACACAGATGTTTTCCTGGGAAGATGCCAAAGCCATTAAAGTAACTGGGTAAGTTATTGGTCGTCCAAAATCGCAGGTATTTTTTTCACTCACTAAGTACAAAATTTATCAAGGATTATTTAAACGTTTGTATTATTTTGGGCCCATTTATTTCAATATAATAAGACAACCCGTTACCTTCTCAGAAGGAAACCACTTTTTTAATATTGTTTACTGTGTTACGAATGTCAAAAAAAGGCATCGAATAAATGTAGCTGATTCCACATTATAATTTGTCTGTATTTGCTGTAGGTCCTAACTATGAATTATTCAATTTATTTTTATCAAAAGAATTACGGATACGTCTAGACGGGGCTCGCTACACACACGAGTGGTTCCATGCCTAAGATAAACTCATAATAACAAATGATTGATGTTTATAACTGAGCGTCGTCTCGATTGATTTCTAGTATAAATCCTATTTATAATCTAGTACATGATGTTTCTAATTTTATATTTTGTTTGTCAGTCAATTCGATATATCTTATGTAATGCAGCTTATTTTTAAGCTTGCTTTATTTTAATACATGATTACTGTAGTATCTTTCAGGCTTCTTCATGTAAAGCTGACAGATTCACCAGTTGCCAATAGGACAACGGAAAGGATATTTTGTCTATACTATTTGATACTTTTATATATATATATAGGTAAAAAATACTTCCTTATAAAAGGAACACACATTGAAGACTAAATTCTTGGCCATAAGTTGGCCCAAAGATTGACTTAAACAGTTTAGTTTGAACTTCAAATAAAACTTTTCAATTTTGTCAAAGTAAATGAAAAGAATACATATTCTGAATAATTCCTTAGTAAGGACGACGACCATAAAATCAACGATAGCATAATTCATTCCAGATTGCATTTCAACTTAAAGTTATTTCTTTCTAGAAAAGAATCTTTAGAATGTTGAACAGTTGACTTTGTCGGAGAGCTAAAATTTATCAGCTTTTGGCTTTGGAATTTCTTAGTTTTGACACAAATGGCTATGGCCTACTGGAGCTAATTACACAATTTCTAGGTTGGATGATTTTAATTTATTAATGCAAAAGTTTAATGGTAGTCTAATGGTTTAAATGAGAACGCAAAATGTACACATTTTACCTACTAACTCGTGTATTTCAGATATAATCTGTTCTGAGTTTGGTAATACGAAACAGGCCTAGCTATTAGTAGCCTGTCGAAATCATACTATTATTCTTCAAGTATGTTCTCGAAAGTACTAGGCCTTTGTACTTGTAGAATATAGCCCTTATTGAACACAACAAAGAAAACATTTCCTAATGTCCTATTGTGAAAATCGGTTTCAAAACCCGATCGCAAAGTTTAGGCGAATAGACAAATAAACGTTCGTCGTAAGATTGCCAAAGTTTACGTTACTCCGACGATTAACGGAGTTTTATAATCCAATGAATCAACAAAGAGCGTACAAAAGTTCGGTGAAGAGTCTTTGAATGGAACAGATGGGTGGTTAAGTGTCAGTTGTTCTATGAATCATAAGATTAAACGATTCCCTTTAATGGTTTGTTTGGTATTTTACATAAATCTAGCTTTCGCCAGCGGTATCACCCGCGTCCGTGGGAAATACTGCGTGTACCTGGCAAAAAACTAGCCCGTAGCCTTCTTCGATAAAAGGTGGTGTCTAACCGTACAATACCTATATTTTCAAATCAGATAAGTAATTCCTGAAATTAGTTTGTTCAAGCAAACGAACAAACAAAGTCTTCAGTTTTACAATATTAGCGTAGATAGCGGTTAAATGATGGCAGGCTTATTGAATTACAATCTCAACTTACTAGATAGTTCAACGTATTTCTGTTATTTAATTATTGTCACAATATACAGAAAGGTTATTTTTAATAAGACAAAAATATATTATACAACTGCATTAGTAAGAATAACGTATTACTAAGAATAAAAATCGAGGAAAAAGGAAGGCCCATAATAGCCTCTTGTAAATGTAAGTCCGGCAACATGGAACAACAACTATCTATATATACAAAAATGATTAGGTAAGTTCTATTCTATAATCATCATCTCATCACCTCCCAAGCCTTTTCCCAACTACGTTGGGTTAGGCTTCCAGTCTAACCGGATTCATCTGAGTACCAGTGTTTTACAAGGAGCGACTACCTATCTGACCTCCTCAACCCAGTTATCAGTTAAGTACTGTTCTATAATTTATATTATATATAAAACTAATAAGCAGAAACAAGTAGTAAGAAAATATGTATATTATTATAAAAACTGTTTCACATTTATTACTGTATACTTATTACTGTTAGACCGCATGTGAACATGATAGTGCGGTCAGATTTACTTGTTCATAAGAGATAACTAGATGAGATTAATTAATTGTTTGAAAGCTAATACTCTTCTCGTAGATTAATTTAAATGTCCTGCCTGCTAGGCTAGAGGTCGCGGTTACGATTTCTGCAGAAGCCAAACATTTTTGAGCATGAATATAGATTTTAAAACGACTGCAGACTGTGGGCTATATTTCGACGAGCTCTTCGACTCGATGATTCGGGGACTTAATATGCAATTGTGATAGTGCATACGTTAAGTAATGATGATACAAAAACAATAGAATGTAGCCTTTTTTTTAATGGGAAATCAACAAATGACCCCTCACTGTGGGTGCCGTGGGAGACAGTAATGGGCCTTTACTGATCCCAAACCTTATTCTGGAGACCTCTGTGTATCAGGGTCGCGGTAATTCTTCTGAACCCGATGCCAGTACGAAATATTATTATATTCAATATGGATGAAATGTACGCATAAGGAAATAAATTCGATACCTACAAAATATGGCACAAGAAAACCCTACCAAGAAGTTATGAAACATCGTAAGAATGCCCATTTAATGCTCTGTTTTAACTTTGGATTCCCGTCGTGTTTACAACTGCTGAACCTGATCAAAAGGCGGAACGAAAACTTCTTTGGGCAACATTTATGATGAAATAAAATGTTTATATGTCTCGCAAAGATTGAACGAATTTTATTTAGTACTTTTTCTAAACCCCCCTCAGTTATTATTTTTATCAATATTTAAATGTACAGACACGGATTTTTTACTGTTTTATTATATGTATAGATTTTTTGTTCATATAAGTTAGTTATAGGGACATAATTTACAATATTATTGTATGGTAATTACTAGCTCCCGCCAGCGGTTTCACCCGCTTCCCGAGGGAACTATTTCCCAGAACCTGCTTAGTTTATACTGTAGCTGCAATTGCCTTGTTTTATCAACAAATATTCATCCATAAATCCATACAGAAACTTACGGTTTTATAATATTAGTGGGATACTATAAAATATAAAATTATATTTTTTTATTATATAAAAATAGTTTCAAATCCAAATATTTCTATGCTTCATTGTCAAATTAAATTTCATTATATGGTCGTTCTTACTTGTTGCGCCAGTACTAAGCTGCCAGTTCTGGCCGCTAGTGGAATGAAGCCAGGTGCCTTATACAAATACATTAAAGCACTCGCCTAGCCGAGTGACTAATAAATCTGCAGCCCAAACAAACACTGAGGAGCTATGGTCGATTATTTTTACTTCTTTTGGTGTTTTATATCCAAAGTAAATATTAAACATGATGGAAGTTGTAGTAGGTATATTTTTCATCTGGTTGTTTTATTGGAGCTGGTACGCTTGGTTGCTGGTAATGTTGTCTAGACATTGTTATTGGTCAATCATATTGGGGATATAATTTAAAAAGTTACCCGTATTTGCCTTTTTTCGCACTGATTTTATAATATGCGTTTATGACGACTGTAATCGTCAGTAAATTGATATATTTTTTTAATAAGTAATTTTCGAGAAAAACTCGATAACGATTGCATAAACTTGGCTAAAATCGACTTTGATTGACCTAATAAAAGAAGTCCAGCGAAGGTAAGAAAATAGGTTTTTTATAATTATGATTATTTTTTTGAATTAATGGAAAGAAAAATATATTGATAACTACATACAAATCATTCATATACATACATCTAACAAGTAAAACAATCTAAACAAGTACAATTCATAGACTAAACATCGAGTCTATAAATTGAATTATTTTCTTTCTTTTTTAATAAAGTTAGAGGCTTCTTGTGTAATCATGTAGTGTTTGCCCACACAAGGGTTCACTGACCTCTTAGTTGACCTTTTTCCTCTGTTTATTTGGAATGGCTTCTCTTAATTGCAAAGTGACTAATTCGAGTAACCCAGGATGGGTGCTCAAGATTGAATACCTACGTTAACTTTGTGTCATAAGAGTAGGCTAGGTACCTGTATATACATATACAAGTGGAATGTATAGATTCTGAGGATTAGACTATGAGATTTATGTGCAGCAGAGTAATCCGTAAGCAATATTAAAACGGTAAAGTTTGTTGCGCCTTCACAGGAAAACTGTTCACCCGGATGAAATTAAAGTTGGTATGAAAATAGGTCATATACTGAGGTTTTATTCGGATACGGAAAAATATTCCTTCGGGGCGCGAACTTGCGGAATATTTAAAGTAGGTACTTACGTTTTGTAGGCATATCGTCTTGGATCAAAGCCGATGATGAACTTCGGGCACGGCTGGTACGCAGTTGTGGCAGCGGGAGTTGCGTCCCAGCAAGAGAAGCCGTCAAATATCCGTGGGCACCACTCTTCACCTTCTGTATAACAATATAGGCTAATTTCATGAAAAATACAAGAATTAGATCATTAAAACCTTATCTTATATTTCATTTTGAATAAACAAATAAATAGATGAAAGGAGTCATTAAAACAGGACAGGTTCACGCGAAATGGATATAACTTAACTAATCACTTTTAAGATATTCTGACACTAGACTAAATTATCAGAAGCAAAGGGTGGCAATTTCATCTTACTTGTTCAAATAAAAAATATATGATAGCAAATAACGTGTTCTTCGGAAAATAAATAGAAGAAATTCTCGGAAAATATCTAAATAAATACACAGTGACAGCGAACAAAAACATTATCTTTTGTAATCTTTTTGAGCGTGTCTATGCATAACTTTACGTAGGCTATAACAAAAGATAAGTCGCCTAAATTTAAATGTGATATTAATATCAAAATGAGCGGCAATTTAGAAGTTTAGATTTAGTTTTGAAAACAAAAGAGATACGATAAAATTGTATTTCTAAAGAATAACAATTAGGTCTATGTACTTAGCTAGGCTTGTTGGTTAGTGGTTGGCGCTACTTTGCACAATAATGCTAGATTTCCTTTCACCATTTATCATTTCAAAAGATTAGAAGTAATAATAAAATTAATTGATTCACTTACCATTGTACTGTTCGTTGAGGATGCTGCTATGGGTGATATTCTCTCTATAACATTTCCTTCTTAAGCTCGCAAACCACTGATATTTAGGGTCACTTCGGTAATCGATAGCACGTGTTGTATTATTCTGCATTTTTTATTACTTACATCCGACAATTGACCATGTTATTTTTTAAATATTTACTCTACGTCTAATAGTTGTTTTTTCAGTGTAAATTCACATTTTCATGTTCTCATCAACGGCGACATCTGAAACAAAGGAGATAATTTCGTTTATCTTAGTTCACAGCCTTTTCACTGATCGCCATTGATATGGTGTAAAGATAAAATCTTAGTTTTGGGGTTCCTTTGTGAAACAAGAAGTTCCTGTTGAGCACTCAACGGCGTGCGTTAATTAAGTTCTTAAATTAAATTCCTAACTAGTCTTCTTAATTAAGCGTATAGCGATATGTTGAGGTTTTTAAACCTTTTGTGTCAATAAAATAATATTTCCTTATACATTTTTATTTTTGTTTTGTCTGCTTCGTTTTTAAACGAACCCACTACATAAGCCTGCAATCTATGCTTGACATATTTTTATCTTCCAACAGAACATATGGGTCTTGTAGTTACCAAGATATAAATTCTAACGCCAATGGCATTTAGTTGTCTTATTTAAGCAAATAGTAACTAATGTTCTTTGGATTTAATTCCTAATTATATAATAATAATTTCGATGTCTGGCGCGACTGGTTACTTTTAAAATTAATATGTGCTGTTGATTTGAACTGTTATGGTCATTAACATTTCAATTTATTGGTGTTCTCAGTGAACTCAGTTACTCCGTGATCATGGCGCTTGCAACGGTGTCGAAATATCGGGAACTCAATAAAAAGGTAAACATAGTAGTAATCATGAAATTAGTATATTCTGTTGAAAAACCTCAAGAAAGCGACAGAGCGATTAACATTTTGTGTAAAATAAAAGTGTTGGTATTCCGCTGCGTCCATGCTGCATCCGTTAAGACTGGGAGTTGACCCCACCATAATTGGGAAATGGCTAGGCTAGGTTGATTGCTTGACAATAGAATGCATAGATTTTAAAACAAAATGAGATCATGGATTCAAAAGATTATTATGTTGATTCACAGTTATCTGCAAAGATTAATAGTAGGTACGTTTCGTAAAACCCAAGTCATTTACATCCTATTTAGAAAACCTCTCACGGATTGGATTAATTTGAATTAGTTGTTCATGTTATAAGAGCTAAAGCGGACTAATTACGTATTTTCCACAAGAAATAGATTTAGCTAAATCTACGTTGAAATTTAATTTTGGAAATAATTATAAATTATAGAAGATAATAATGTACATCCTTGCGCACGTTTCTTAGGGCCAGTTTCACAGTGTCCGAATAGTCAAAATCAATCTACTAGATATATAAAAAAATCGAACAGAATTTGTATGAAATTATCTACCAAATAAACTATCTGGAACTTATTCGTAGGTGGTGAAACAGGCCTTTAATGTTTTTATTTAGCGTGTAAGACAATGGGTTAAAAGGCACAATAAAATGTAAAATTGTAAGAATATTAGGAGCTAAGGCGTGAGGCGTATAATGGAATGTTTCAGTGTAAAGTTTACTTTCAATTAGGAGGTTAGTTCAACCGGGAGATTAATCACAGAGCCAGAGTTACGGCGGCCTAGGGTGAACAATAAATACAACGCTGTATGCGTAATGATAGTTTTATTGGCCAGGTGTGCGTTTTATGGTATGTTCAGATACAATTTTAAAGGGTCGGACGTAAACATATAAAAAATCTAAAAGTGTTCAGACACTTCCAAACGGCTTTTGGCAAACGGCGGTTTGATTTAATATTTTTGTTGTGGTTGCAGTTTTTGACATATTTTTTTGAAGGCCTGCTGGAAATGCTAGCGCATTGGATGGCGTTTTAGATTGTTGTTCGTATCGTTACAGTAGGTATGTATAAAATTTAATTTCGCATTTAACTCTCGAGTTTAAATTACATGAAGCGAAATTTGATACGTTATACATGCATGAAAATATGCATCATGTGTTATTCAAGGCAGAAAGCTTCTCGGATGCAGAAGACAAAGAGAGGTGATTCAACGAGCGCGTGTTCCTAATGATCGCAGATAGCGTCCGTTACCTGATTCTTGCTACTCTTTGGAATAGTAGCCTTTAATGGCCCGGGGAAGGTCGGTACGCTTGATGTTTCAACATTAGGAACGGACTATTCTACCTAAACTTTAATTCTTATTTATTTATTAAAGGTATGATACAACTCTTATTAAACTAACATTATATAACTTAAGCTATGTACTATCTAAAATAAATTAAAATCAAAATAAAAAAAATATGTTTTATAATATTATTTTTGGATGTTGGTTAAGTAATCAATTAATACATCCAATGAAAATTATTAAAATGGTCGTCAAAAAATTCTTGCACACCACCCGCCACTGGAAGCGTAGGTACTCAAGAGGTAAGCAATATTGCCGCGTTGGAAGGCAGTACTTAACTTTTGACCAAATTAAAAACCAGTCTTCGAGTAACTTGAAGCGTCAACAAAAAAAAGGCATGAACATTTGGACCTCATGGCCCGTGAGTTTCAACCCCAAACGGCTCTACCTAATGATGTGTAATAATGTGTTTCTTTTTTATGCGTTCCGGCCAAAACGGCTCGCAATACTAAGGTAAAAAATCGTATAAAGATGATTCGATATGAATTGATTAAGATAATTCAGAAACATAATGTTTTATGCTAATGGGGCTTACAGGGTTTAAATTAATTTCTATACGGATAGTTTAATTACTTCAAAACAGTTCTGAAACTGCAGAAAATAGTTTCAAGAGATGAGTAGTGTGAGTTCATTAATATTTATTATCCTTATTAAGGTTCAATCAATTCAACAAGGTCAACGTAGCTCCATACACAGTCAACTTGCTTCATTATCATTGTCGTGAAAGAAATTAAAAGCAGAAATTTTCGTTAACTTTGTTTGACTATGAAACAATTTCGTCTAATATTCACAATTTGAATGATTAAAATATGAGTACATAACTTCCTCATTTTATTGGAAGTTATTCGTAATTTATTTATTATACGAACATGTGTAAGATTAAAAGCCTGTTCTTTTATTAAAAGAAACATGTTATTGCTGCCTAACAAATTAAGTAATAGCAATAATAGTCCAGTCTCGTCAGATTTGGCGCCAGACAGACTTTTACTTTCATAATATTAGTCATATGGGGAGAATGGTTAAGCTATGTATTTCCAATCACGTCTGTTTTCTTATCATTACACAGAAGTATAAATTCGACAACTTTATGTCTGTATACATATATGTCTATCATGTCACTTGCTGTGGTTGAAAAATTATGCATGGAGCTAGTATATTATCTAGGGCTCTTTAAATCAGCACCATCACCACGCTAAGTGCCACTGTTAATTTTTTGATTAAGTCAGATATTTGGTCACACGAACTGTTCACGAGTCTTATCGAGATTTATTTAAATGAGAGACGTGAATCTGGATCTCATGCACACTGGCACTTGTGTTGCAGGACCGATAATCGTTCTGAGACAGCCGACAGTTGAGCGAGACAAGGAGCTTCTAACTGTCGGCGGCATATATCAAACTGAAATATGGAGATAATTCTCGGACTAGCTTTGATGAGATTCGGCAAAATAGTTGTTGTTATCATGGAAAATATTCAATAAGATAATGTTTCACAATTATTTTGATTTATTACCAACATATACATATTATTTTATAGGTAAGTCTGTACTTTTATAAAATGTAGGACATTATAGGTGGCATATCGAATAATGAAGTTAGATGACGTAATCGGTTACGTCTGTTTTCGGATTGCCTAAAAACCCTCAAAAGGTGACGAGTACCTTTTGGAATTATGTTTGTACCTTCAATCTTATACACATCACTAGCGTGCGTTTTACATTCCATATCAGGATTATAAAGCTGTTCCCCACTGTTTCATCCACGGTCACGTCTCGAGGGATATATCACGAATGTAGCGTAATGTTTAGTTAATAAACGTAATGTACAAGTTATATTACTGCCAAATCTAATTATAAATTTAATCCAAGCCTATGAAGTAGCTTTTACGTGAATAATCAGCAAACTTACAAGCCTTCTCCTATATAATATTAGACTGGTATAAATTTTCTGGTATGTATAAGGTTCTCGAAGCTCTACTCTAATACCAACACACCGTTCAATCCCGGCAATGCTTTTAGTCAAGCAAGTTATGCTGTCTTGGTATTTTCCTTTTTGGTTTGCTTTACTATGCACCTGCATCCCAGGAAACTTTATCTGGTCATCACTACATAGTATACAACAAAGTCGCTTTCTCTGTCCCTATGTCCCATTGTATGCTTAAATCTTTGAAACTACGCAACGGATTTTGATGCGGTTTTTTTTAATAGATAGAGTGATTCAAGAGGAAGGTTTATGTGTATAATTTTAGTATCAGCATTGCACCCGTGCGAAGCCGGGGCCGGTCGCTAGTATAATATAAATATAGCCTATGACAATATTTCCTAACAATGATAAAATTTTTCAAGCGGGTTCAGTAGGTAGTTTCGAAGTCAATTCGATACAAACAATCAAACTTTTATTATCTCTTTTCTATTAGTAAAGACAATAGGTTAAAAGTATATTAAAATTTCAAAATGTATAAACAGTAGGCATTTGAAAATAAATATTAACTGCTTGACAAACGCTGAACAATGTCTCTTTTCAGCGGTTTTCATACACACAGCACGGCGCTCCACCGAGATTGGCAGTGAACCGGTGCTCATATTATTATAATAAACTGAAGTAGAAAATGGCGTGTGTAGGACCTACGAAATATCTTGGTTTATCTAGGAATTATTTTTAAACTTGCAAAATCCATTTCTATACCAAATTGTTCATAGTGTTTTTCTTAAAATTTATAGGCATGCCGATTAATTTGACGTATTTTGAAATATTTTGCATTAAATAGCGTAAAATATGAGTGTAAACCTGGCATAATACAAATTTATATGCCAACAGCTGCTATCTAGCAAACCGTGAAAGAGATGAAAATAGATTAGTTTACTGATACGATAAAGAAGGAAGTGAGATAACTGTAAAATACAGATTATTTGTGTTAAACACTCAATGACGTATTTTAGCTGTTGGCGCTGAAGTATTCGAATGCATTCTTTTAGGTCACAGCTAGCAACTTCAGCTTCGCATGGGTAAAAATTAAATACTAAACTCAGGGAGTTTCGGAGTTTCGTCAGTCCTATTGCTGAAAACGGCAAGAAAATTAGTTCAGTCGTTTTTGATTTTATTGCGAACCGAAATACATACAGCGACATATACATGTGTATATACAGAGTATATTAATGTTGCCCAGTAAATTTGCCACTGGTTTTTAACGTGAAAGAAACGCTACAAGTACTTATGACTGGGAACAAAATTTAAAATATATCAACCAATATTAACCTATATTAACATTCATAACAGACCATTGGGCCAAATCGTCAGGGTTAACCCTATGCTTGTTCTTAAATTAGTTACACCTGTCATTAGTGCGTTCGTTAGCTACTTTAGAGAATTCAAATCAAAGAGTAATTTATACGGGACCTAAATAAAAAATCTGTTGTCATTTAATTTGGTTATTAAAATTAGATTTAAGTCAAGCTATTGAATAGTTAGTTAGGTATATCATTCTAATTGAATATTCAAAATATTATTCGTTTAAAATCAGTGTCAAGCCACGAAAACACGCAAATACGCGTAATACGAAAAGCGCCCAATGTATACCGGTTTTTACAGTAAGCTCTACGGTAGCAAATAATTTCTTAACCCAAATCTCTGTCAGGGTAAATCTACCACTTCTGCTATTTCTAAACGGTGACGATCGTTTTCGCATTGTGAGCTTAATTAATGGCACAATTAAATTCTATGACTTCAACAATATTTATTAATTTAACTTATTAATTAGTGCTATAAAATTATGAAACCAAATTAATTTTAGCTTTGCCTTTATACTCAAAAATAATGCTTGGCTATTAGACTAAGGCGCGTTTTATATTTCACTTGTTTTGTTACTTATTTTGTTATGTGTAATAATAGTTTTTTTTCAGAATTTGCTAATAAAACGAAAGTAAATATAAATTAACGTCAGGATATATCGATTTCTAGGTATCAGTTAACATCTATATCAACCTAATTTTATTTAAATGGGTTCAGTATCAGATACTGAATGTCAAAAATTGAATATTAGACATTAATAGAGTAATTATTAGTAAAAATTCTTGCGGTGGTTGCATTGTACGTAGTGTTTGTAATATGTACTTGTATAGCAGGATGATACTCAAACGAAAACATTCCGATTCACACGTATGTTTTGTCTCAGCCAATTGCGCAGTATTTCCCGCCTAAATGTAGTCAGTGTCCTTCATCCCGGTGTGTATTGACTCAACACTAAAATCGGTGACGAATGGTTAATGTGCACATTCATGTATGCAAATGTGTTCCTAGGTGTGTTAGTTCTCACTTCACAAACCTAATAATCATCGTTTAGTTTGGTTCATGAACTTTTTTCTCGTTGTAATTCAAATTCTGGAGGTGTGTCTCATGCTTTATCAACGTGGTTCTCAAAATCCCGTGGGACGTGCTTCGCCAAATAGCATCGGGGTTTCCAATTGTTGCACGTGTATGCTGAGAACAAAGCGGGCCATACACTACCATGTGCTATGCTTTGCGCATTGACGTTTATTTTATATAAATTACACATTTAGATCAGGTATATCCATAGCAAAGAGCTTACATTTAAAACGTTAAAACTAAATACAAGACGACCCCTAATTATATGTATCTTAATAGGCGAATACCGAATCAGTACGCAGACGTGAAAGTATAACAACCACCTCGTTATATTTTTAACTTTAAGATTTTTTAAATTAGGAATCGGTACGAGCTAAAAGACAACATTTCTTTTTATGTGTTACATAAACGGATAAAAATTAACACATAATATGTAGTACCTAAATACCTGCAGCAGAATTGCCTGCAAACAACTAATGTTTGTCAACAGAGGCAGGAGATGCCTGTTCTAATAATCCTCTCTCATCATTTATTTCCTTTTAATAGGAATTTTATTCTTAAAATTAATTTAAAAAAAAGTTCCCTAAACAAAACAATCATAAAATATAAGAATATTATAAAAAAAAAATCTCATCTAGCCGGCTTACCCGTGCCTCATAGCGCTCATAGATTAAGTGTTCAGTTAATGCCCGGATAAGTATAATATCGTAAATGAAGATTATGTACAAAATAACACTGATATCATAAGGTTTGCGTATTATTCCGTGAAAACGTATTAAAAGAATATTCTGAATATGCATTTTTGAGCACGAAAAGCTTATAGTTCATTTTCTAATACATTCAAGACTTATATTAAGTAAAATTCTTAGAGAGCCAAATTTCTATTTCGTCAATATCTTATCTTTTATCAAGCAGGCTTGCATTTCTCTTTTTACTCCCATGATTGAATTTCATTTCAGTGCCTTTGTTTTGAGACATACATATATCGGAAAACATACTGGAAACAAAAACAAAATAGAGAAAAAAGAAAGGCGCTCAATGAAACTGCAGACTGAATGGTTCTTTGATAATCGCTACACTCGTAGTACTTACTTTAACTTAATTAAACGTTAATATTAATGGTGCATAATATTTTATTTATTTCCCTGAAAAGTTTAACCAAGCAATATACCTACTTTAATAATAATTTTTATCACCATCAAAATGAAGAGTATAATTATGTAAGCAGCTTACAAGTATAGTTCTTGACAAACTTAATGTGAACTCATAATTAGCTGATATACGTATATGGTCATACCCCTGGCGCACCTCCGAGCCGCCATAAAGATTGGCGTGAACTGTACCTATTAGTTTTGTATGTTTTATTGTAATCTTCATCCATTGCTTTCCATTTGGTGAGACGCGGTTCAGACCGGCACCATTCAATATTAAAATCTGATGCAAAAATAAGATTTATGAAGAAATCTCGGGACGTGGAATGAATAATAAAAGGAAAAAAGGGGTTAGCAATTGAAGCAAAAACGATACCGACCCTTTCAAACTCAAAGTATTTATTTGCATACTAGGGTAAATACAGGGCTTATTATAACATAAGGTACTTAAAGCTAAGCGACCTTTTACACGAGTTTCAAATGTGGGTTTTCACTAAATATTTTTAAGTAGGTACAGCTTACCAGTTTAACGTACGTGTTATGAATTTTTTTTTATTGCTAACTATTGACTCACATAAATGCAAATGTTATTTAACATAGTATTTTTTCTAACCTGTGATTGTCGGTGGATTTTAATTACCAGTCTATCTGTTGATTACTCAAAGAGAAGTCAGCAAAACTCGAAGGTCCCCATAGGCCGAGGCCAGCCGCGGCTGTGGGACTGTTCGCAAGAGTTACCGCGGCCCTGGCTCATAAAGCCGGAATAAAACTGGGTCTATCTGTTCATAGGATTTTGACATTACTTTATTGAAGCCACGTGGTCTTTTTGTTAGTTCTTTGTTTTTATTGTCTCTATTTTTGTATTTCTTGTGCGTCATGTTCTGGTAAATCAATGTATTTTCATAGAGACATTGGTGACAGGGATCGTTAACTAACGTTAAACTTTGAACGAAAATATATAAAATAAGGAATGCCACACACATAAGCAGGGAACACGGTAGTGTGAGGTCAGTTATTTGGCTACTAGTAGCCTGACAGCCCATAACAAGGTTGATTGATTTACCTACCTGTATATGAGCGACGATAGTGACAAGGCAATTTTCTTTATAAGCTGTCCTACAGGCAAAGATAAATGACTAGTACTAGGTTTTACTACGTATAACATTCTTTGCTTGGTCGGGTTTAATCGTGCAGTTAGCAAGAACATTTTGATAACTATCGACAAAAAAGTTTAGTGCCTGCTATGTTATATTTTGGAGATAACTTAAGTGGAATTTGTATTAGGCCTCTGTAGGGATTGAAGTATCTAATCAGAACTACCTGACCAGTACTAAAAAAAATGATACAACTTTTGACTGCATGGGTTAATATTTGCAAGCTTACTATTTATTGATTGACCTTACTACATAACTAACACAACAAAAAACAGCCTTCGTCACACAGAATATAATTGCTCAGCTTTAGGAAGAAACAAAAATAGTATGTTTCTTGTTTGTTTCATAATTTTCCTTTAGGTGTTTGAAGCGGAGAAACTGGAATCGCTGAGGCATTTGATGACTTTGTTTGCCAAGCCACATACTAACCCTTTTACCATAATTATTTGTGCATGCAGTTGGTAACTGTAGGTGAATGAAGGCTACAAATTGCTATGCTAGAGTTTTAAATAGGCCGCCGCTTATTCTGATAAAGTAGTAAATGCTTATCAAGATTGATATTATTTTCGAAAGTTTTAAACTGTTTGCTTACAATAAAATTTAATTTTGACAATTTATTTAGTAGTAATTTTGTTTCATTTCCAACTTCAGGTAGAATGGTGTTCGTTAAGAAATCTTACCAAATCAGTTTTCGAATGAATGCTGATATTGTACAGGTCTTGATTATAAATTTTAAATGTCGGTACCGTAGTATCGTTACCTACTGTGGATGCTTCCATTTATCTTTTAACAATAATATTTACAGACAGTTTACGTGTTCATAAGAGAGTTTTCCTACTAATGTTTAAATCGTAACTTAATTTTTAGACGTGTTTTTTTTAGTTTCCTTGTATAAAATTATTTCAATGACTGTTTAATAAGAACATTAGCGAACACTTCAAAATTATTGAAATAAAGGCATCTATCTCTTAGGCATTTATCATTTAGATTCCGTAAAGATACCCCGCGCACTGTTTACGCGCCTGTCAGCATGCTTAAATTCGCGATCTCGAAACTTTTAAACTTGGAATTCCATCTTTAGATTGTAATGCTTCTTGAAAACACTATGTGCTGCGCGGTTTATTTTTATATTGAACGAATTTGTTAGAAGCCACTGTGACATGAGACCCAGTTTACGAATAACCGCAGAGATGCGCGATGCCTGGTGATAACCGCCTTACTTTGGTTCAGAGTTATAAAACATAATTATTACTTACATATGTATTCTAAATTGATTTTACCACAACATACATATACAACATATAAGCTAATGAACTACCTCTTAATGTTTTTATGTAATCAATAACATTTTATTTTATTTGACACACATTTGTAAACAATTGGTGTTCGTAAATTCTAATAACATCTTATAACAGGTAATAAGACGCGGAAGTATGAATAGATACAAAACAATAAAAAATAATGAATGGTAATGCAACTTAGAAACCTTGACTACAGGAAGCGAAACTTGTTTGTTGTTCAGCGGAACTGTTTTACTTTGCTTGTCTACATCATCATCATCAGCCTTTTTATCGTCCCACTACTGGGCACAACTCGCCTCTCACACAGAGAGGGATTGAGCGTTAATCACCATGCTTGCTCAATGCGGGTTGGTTTGCTTTTCTACACAGGGGTACTTATACCGCAGTAGCGTGCTAACCAAAACACCGTTGTGTTAATTGCTACCATGGCAGAAGATTGGTTTTCACCAACTATTAAATGATTTTGGACCGTTTCACCACTTAAAGATAGGGGTTAGCCTAGCTCTTTATACTACATTAAATCATATTCGAAAAATATTTTTTTAGCAGAGTATCATGTGGATAAGTCTTACCGGGATATACTACTATTACTATTTTTATATTTTGTCGTTGTTTCTTTTTCAACAGTTCAGAGCACTTTTACCCAGTTTATTTCTATTTCAATTATGAAATAAATTGTTCTTTATTCTATTTTAAGAATTACCGGTTACTGGAGCATATATCCTTCCACGTATTTCATATCCGGTTCTAAACACATCCTGGATAAAATACATAAACTAGCGTACTGGAGGGCTACAAGTATCGTAAAGTTTAAGCTTGACTTTGCTTCGATGAAGACGGATTTAGATTCCCAGTGAGTTTTTTTTTTTTTTGTGCCGATAAGTTCATTACACTTTTATATAACTTGAAATGGAATGAGTGAATAATTGACTTGATGAATTTCAGAGAAGAGAGTAGAAAAATACTTTATGTTTTCAATGTGAAAAGGGGGTCAGACAAGACTTGATTTTGCATAATTCTTTATTAGATTTTCTGCAATTATGAAAAGTGAATGTTAAAATAATGGGTTCATTATCTCAGGTTTTAGCATAAACTATATTTTACCACTGGTTGTTATGCACCACCTTACACAAACTTTTGATGATGGAAATTAACATAATCACGTTTTTTCTCTCAAGTTTTGTAAACTATACTATTAGGTACTTGCTTAAGGTTCTGTTCAAGGTAAGTTTTATTTTTAGACTTTAGTGAATAAAACATTCGCAATCTGATATTGAGCTGACGATTTATGCAATGACAGACTCAAAGAGGTTATACTCGTAGAAGGGTTTGGGTGAAAATCTTTTTACTTAATAGCTAACTCAAAAGGAGAAAAACAAAGCTTTATTCAGAAATGCTATTGCACATTGCTTTACAGATCGCCTTTGATGATTACGTGCGTATGTATCAGCAAAACTTAGATATTGCCACAATTATGAGTGTATTTGCCCTATAATATACAAATAAATAAATAATATATCGGGGACACCTTTTTCTAAGTTCTAAGTTTTGGTAAGCTATTGATTAGCTTGTATTGTGGGTGCCAACACAACTGATAAACTACATATAAATCTACATAAATATATACATATATATATATTACACCTAGTCCACAGTCAACAAGCACGCTCTTCACACAAATGTCAACAGTGCCGGGCATCGAACCCGGCACCCTCAGCTCGGCAGTCCGGTGGTAACCATTGCGCCAACGGGGTCTTCAATAATCTATATTAATATTATAAAGAGATATTGAGCATGGTGATTAACTTTCATTACTTCCCCGTATGAGAAGAGGCATGTGACCTGCGGTGGGACAGTAAAAAGGCTGATGATGATATTTAAAAGTAGATAAGTATAATCATTAATACGGTAAGTTTTTGTATATTTACTTGTGTTGAATTTGATAATAAACTAATTAATCCCCGTGGCTCCACCGACCGCCCCAGGGAAGAACTTCCCGCATCTGGATTAAAAATAGCCTAAGTCCTTTCTCAGACTCCAGACTATACGACAATTTAAATTGGTGCAGTAGTTTAGGTGTGAAAGCGTGACATACAGACAGAATTACTTTCGTAAGGATTTTAAACGTTTACATTTACAGCATATCGTATGGTCACTTATAAAACGGTATTGTTTTTAAGAAACTTTTTCGAATCACGATGATTTATTAAAATGCATTCTTTAAAATTAAAAAAGACTTGAACTAAAAATAAATTTAATGAAGCTCGGAAGCGAAATTATAAAATAGCTGTCAGAGACAGGACCGTATTTGTTCATTTTTCATCTATCCATTCAGCTATTGTGAAGCATATATCAGCTAAGCATGTCCTTCAATTGCAGAGTCCAAAGAATAAAGAAAATAAATATCCTTAATATTTTTTTGTTGACGTTATTTGCCTACGCATAACGGTAGGGCATTAGGCAAACTTAATGTCCCAAGGCATTATATATCGATCAAAGCTTACATCTAGATAAAGGGCTAATGGCATAATATAAAACTTGACATGTGTTATATGTTTACAACATAATAATCTTTGGCAGTGTCGTCTATCAGTGAAATATGGCTTAAGCATTTTCATATAATATTACGAGTCCTGATATCAAATACCAACTGTAACCCCAGCAAAACAAAGTATACATAGCATACATATGTAGTTATCTATATTTAAAGTTGTTATTCGTGGTCTGGCAAAATCCAAAACAAATAGACCCAAAATATATAAGCCTGGTGAGTTCAGGCTTTAATTTCATTCATAATTGAGCACTAAAAAGGTCAGAAGGTAAACCCATGTGTCTCTCCAAAATAAATGCGCAAGCGAAAACAAACATTCAATTCGGCAGTCGCTGAGCCTCCTCAAAATAAATATTTATTTTAGTGAAAACATACCAGACAGCAATAATCAGTACAGCATTGCACGTGTATGATTTGGTGCTTAGTGATTTTTCCCCTTGAATAATAATTCCAATAGGTACACATATTCCAATACATATTTCCAAATAAACACAAAACAAAAACACTTCAACCAACATTAAACATAGATCACGTAAAAACACTCGTTATTTCCAATAATCAGATTGAATTAGTGTTCTTCACAACACTTCAAAACTAAGTGGTATTAATTAATTACCTTTAATTAATTAACGGTGAATGACGAAGTAGGTTTGTCCTTTCAACGTATTACTGATATCCTGATTTTTTTTCGTGGGAGGCAAATAGTTTGATAACCGAAGTTCGTGGGCGCGAACTCGAGCACTGGTTGGGCGGGCGGCCACTGTTCTCTTAGGCGGCTGCATGAGAACTGAGAGGTCGGGATCATTGGATGCCCGCTGATACTGAAAAATTGAAAGTTAACGATGCGCACTTCATCCAACATTGCTGTTCAAGATGTTTGTGTGATATCTTTACTCGAATCGCGTTTTTTTTTATAAATGTACCATTTCAGTTTTTGGAAAGGTATAGTGTTACTAAGAGTAGACAATTAATTTTAAAATTGCAACAGACTTTAATTATTATAAAGAACTAAAATAAAACTATTTTTTATGTTTTTAATTCCAAAACCATGAAATCCCCATTTTATAAGTCTAAGTTCATCGCGTTTTAAGTCTTTCGGTAAAATTATCGATATCTCTGCTGAACTAAAAGAAAATAGAAACACAAATATCAATATTACAGCAACAGCTGTGACGTTTTGGCAATTTAACATCATAATTATTGTTAAATCATTTTTCTTTTAACCACCCAGTATTGTACCCAATGCCTAGCAGCATTGCCACGTTGGATGGCAATTAATCGGTGGGCAAAATCAAAACCCGTCCTTTGGGTCACGAGATGTGTCTATCAGGCGCTTGAATAAGCAAGGAGGCGAGCACACCAATTCCACGTCTCGAGGGTTTTTACCCCAAACGGCTGAAAAATATAGTCTGCAAGTGGTGCAAAAATATAGCCTGGAAATGCATGAATCCATAAACCCGAATCCCATTCGCCAACCCAGCAGGCGTGCTCGTTCTGCAGCAGTAATTGACGTATCAATTAAACTTTTCCGTATTACTCTGCAGAGCGGCTCGTCCCACAGTCTCTGGGCGGATGGATTGGCGGAAGGATCTGTGCTCGGGCATAAGATTTTCCAGGCATTTATAGCCTCGCGGTCAGGCATGGCACCTCAGAATAAATCAACGTGGTAGGTAAAATTTTGCTGATTATTTTTTCATTACGATGGATGGAACAATAGTCTTGAAATATACAGAACTATGACGTACATATGTCCCAGACCTTTGAGAGATACACGTGGGACCAAAGCTAACACGCTAAAGCCCTTTGAAGCGAGTACAATTAAATGAAATGGTAACATATCACCGGTGATTCTCCTTGCATAATCTATTGAAATGTGAGGACAATCCCTTACATGTGTAAGATTGTGAATAATGGCTACTTGGGATGATTAACGCTTAGAAATTATCTTTGCAAATTATAGAAATTAATAAATTAAAATTATAAGATGATGGGGACGTAAACGACCGAAAGGTGAAGGTGCTTTATTAACTTTAAACACACATCACACAATTTATGTAGGTCCTATCATCGTAGCTGATCCAGAGGCCATAGGACCGTCCTTCATTATATATTTTTTTTCTCTATTTTAGGGTCAGTTTCTTCTCCTTGCAGCGCTCTAACTCTAACTGCATTAGTTCTTGCTAGTTCGGGTTGCTACTCTCGAGCATTCAGCTCACAGTGCCTGCATTAATGTTATCTTTTATTTTTAAAAATAACAATATTAAATTGTCTATTTATATAATTTATATTGTATATAATTTCTAATATACAATTTGTCTGATCGGGACGAGGTAAGCGTAAATTAAAAACCTTTATTATAATTTATAAGTATGATTTAAGAACACAACTGTAGGTACTTTTAAATCATAGGGATTGGTCAATCTAAACAAGTTTTATATACTTTACCTTTCTTAATATAAACTGTTTCTGCTGCTATGATGTGTTGAAAATATTTGGTATTTTCTTTCCACGAAAAATTATGAACATAGAATGAATTTATGGTGTCAACTTCTGAGCAGTCATTTGTTTGCTTGAAATCTTCGTTTACGCTCCAGTTAGCCATTACAATAAGATTGTCTATAATTTTATTTTAGAAAAGAATTGCGAGGCAAATGTAATAAACGAATTGAGATTTTACGTTCGTTGTTATACGCTCTATAGAATATAATAGAATTGTGGGTTGAATGAAATGAAGACAGATTTAAGTTAAATTAAAACGATGGCATCGTGACAATTGAATACAAAATATTGAATTATTATTTTATTCATTAAGAAGTTGGAACTGAGAGGTATTAATTATTATTAAATAAAATAGTAAGTCGATATGAAATTGAATGCCCCGACATAAAGCTAACAGTGAGATAGAAATGATTTAAAAATATTTATATGAAACGGATTGCTTGATGACTGATGTTTACCCGAGTGGGTTATGTTTTTCGCGCGTATCGTGTATTGTATGTAATATTTTTTATTTCCTCATATCTTCCAAACGGCTGTATGGATTACGAAAACCAGGGTATCGTTGGCTTTTTTCGATAAACCAAGTGTTCAATAAAAGAGACTTCAAGAAGAAGTCGATTTTGGTACAGTATGGAATAGATTAGATGGAGACCCTTTTTCTTTCCTGCAACATTGTTATCACATTGAATAGCTCGTCATGAGGATTCAATGATAAATTATTATATATTTTTTAAATTAACTTGATCTTACTTACCTGAATAAAGAACGGGAGCTTAGATCGGCAGGTTTGTGAACATTAAAGTGATAAATTTAGAGGAACACTTAACTAAAACATAGTGAATAAATTATTTATTAAACTTCTAAAGAAAAGTAAAAAAAAATATATTTAAATAAATATTTTTTAATAATATTACTTAAATAAAAAATAAGCCTGAATTAAAATCTGAACTGAATGTGCAGGAACAATTTGAACAATTGCAGTCAGGAGACCTACATTTTTGATACGGCGCTATTTGATACAGGCGGGTTGTTTTTATATCACTCATTTTTTAACTGTTATTTTAACAAAACCAATTAATTTACTTAAAGACAGTTGATTTCTAATCCTAATACGCTAAGGCAATAAATTTAATTTGAATTCGAATCCACAATATGAAGTGATAAGTCGGATCAATGTCTGCGAAACGTGCCTCTGAACCAAGCCGCTATGCTGACAGCTCGCTTAAAGTTTGGTTACTAAACTGAACTATTATATTCATACGCATAAATTATTTAGTCTTACGAGTATCCCATTTTGTGAGTCAATTCATAGAAATAATGACGTAATATTTTTGTCATCCTTTGTAATCTGTAATCTTCTATTAATGGAAAGGGCAAGTCTAGGACAATGTCTTCAATCTACCTGAAGCATAGTCACATTAGTCTTTGTCAATATGACAATAGCTAATGTGACCATGTTTTACGCTCTATTGTCCTAATGGATTTCATAGAGCCCCTGCACTCTGCAGACTAAACTGTAAGCCGAAATTTGGCTCGGTGGTTGGCTGACAGTTTTTTTAGATAATCATGAAATCAATCAAACGTTTTATTCGATCAGTGATATCAGAAGAATATTTTATCATTGCAATGTTTGCCATCCACCATCTCCATACTCACTTATGAAGCCTAAGACTATCGGCCGATTGAAAGTTTGCAGTGTGTGCGGGCTCTTATAATGTAAAGGTACTTCTTCTTCTTCTACACGACTTCAATAAACCTTTTAAAATATCAGGTTCCCGGCGTGTTTACCTATTCCTTGACATGTTGTTGTTTTAAAACATTCATTGTTCATGGTAAGACTTTTTTCGCATTACTTTGTAGAGCGGTTTTGCACTTCTGCATGTCTGATACGAATCTGATCTGGACACATGAAAATATGATCCATCGCAGACATAATAATAATAATAATTTATTTAGTCAAGTAATACAACTCAGATTTGCAAAACAAAATATATATATAAAAAAAAAAGAAACGTTTTTCTTTTTAAAAACTAAGTTATTGTGGTATAGGGCCTGCAGAAATTTGGCAGCAACGATTTATTACTATACAGTCCAATCGACTAGAGATCATTTTTAGGATACTGTTAGTGCTGCCCCGCACTCTGTGTACCAGGGATGCGCATCTTTTACGCATAACCGTATAAAAGCAATCTACGCGGGCTTCTGCAAACATCCCTGAAGCACTACAGAAACGCGGCAGCCCCATCAGTATCCTAAATGCATTGTTATATTGGACTCGAAGGGCATAGAAGACATAGAACTATGGTAATTTACGCACTAGATCCGATCTCCGTCACCGTCATCTGATCTCGTCATGTTTTCTAGACTAATATTTTCACTAGTTTGGATTGGATTCGGATCGGAAATAATGCGAAAGTGCTCTGATATGACGAAAATGTCTGCAAAAGAAATCTGCACGCTGTCATCGAGCTTCTGTCTACACTAAAACATCGAGGGGAAAAAAAATTTTTTTCTAGCTCTTGTTCTATGTTCGCTATATTATCTTAAAGCACCCTTATAGAATACATATGTATATCCAATAAACACTTATATATAACAGATTGTATAATGACAGATTTTTACCCGAGTTATATAATTTCTAGATCTTTGGCACTAGTTCCAGGTGTTCAGAAGCCAGAAGTCTTGTTTTCAGACATTAGCCTAGATTTCTAGGAAAATGTACTAATGTAAATGTATTTAAATTGTAACCGGTGATTGAGAGTATAGTTTGGAAAGTAGATTGTGTGACGGCTTGCTTATCAGTCTAATAATATCACCAATTGAATGCATGTCATTTAATTAATTTAAATTCGCTGACCTGCGGCACTCCTTAATGAACCGAATCAACATAGCGCTGATTACGTATTTATACTTTCGTTTTTTGAGAAGTTGATTAAATACAACTTCATCCGCAACATACTTAAATTCTAAGTATTAAATAAATATTTCGAGTTTTCTAACAAAGTTCAATATTGAATCCATTTTCACTCTAAATGATTACTTTATAAAAAAATAATTTTAGTTATCATGTGAAAAAAGCTCTTCTTAGTCAATTATATTAATGCGACTAGATTTATTTTTTACTTGGGCTTTTCTGCGCCCTTTTTCAGTTATACTTGTTTGCAAATAAATGTTTGCATAGGACCTATATATAGTTAAAAAAATAGGGGAAACGTTACCTAAATCTAATAACATTAATGGAATCAGAGCTACTACATAAAAACATATATTATTATGTAAATAAACATTTTCTATACGAGAAATTTGTCTTAAAACAATAAAATGACTTTGGTACCAACCAAAATAATTAATAATGAGCCATATACATGTTACCTAGAGAAAAAAATACAAAATTATGTCAAACCAATGAGTATAATAGTGATCAATATTATCGTTAAAAATAATTGTATCCGCAATTAATACGAACACTTAACGGCTAACAAGGTTACTCTTGTATAAGCTAATATTTTCCAACAGCGTTTATTTATACGTCAACCATAAATATTGAACATATTATTGGTCATTGTATTGAGTATATAATAAATAGCAGGCGTGCTTTATTGAAATATTACATTATTCACAGCGATCGTCAAGAATAAGGTATTTAAATATAATTGGGATCAGAATATCCACCGCACAAAGAACTAGAAATTACTATATTTTACCACACATCCCTTAGTTTTGATCCATATCCTATAAAAATATTTATCAACTGTAAGGGTATGTTCTACTTCTGTCTGGTAAACAAACCACTACACAGAAGGAAGAACTGGATCAGTCATTTTTTGTGAAATTCATGTTATTCCTATGAGAACTACTTATTTAAAAAGCAGCAGGATTACCCAACAATATTAATGTGCATTATACATCAAACCTTTGTGGTTCTTGATGGTTTACAAGTATTATGTTTCTCGAGTGATTAGGTCGCCACGATTTTTCAAAGTTATGGTGTTCAATTCGTCATGTTTTGTTGATGGAAGTCCCTACTTACATATTAGATGAATATAGCTTCCGTTTATAAAAAATGTCATGATTACAATAATGTATAGTATTGTTGGGGGCTAGAGAAGTTACACTTTTACTATTAAGCATATTTTATTTTATACTCAAGTTCACGACAAACAAAGTATACACCTAGTCCCTACACATGTTACGTGACACGTGTAAGTTATACACACGTACCTATAACCCACACATACTTGTCTGACATTCCATTCCTCTCAACCCACAGCGCGGATAGTCATTTGATGATTTCTCATTAAAAAAGGCTTGTACTTCAATCACGTTGGTTTTCGTTAATGTTGGACGCTACTCAATCGTCCAAATAAAAAATATAATGAAAAACGTACGGTCAGCAACAAAGTTCTAGTAAAACCATCAAATCTATAGCATACCATACTCAACTGTCATACTGACAGAACAGAATGAGCGAAAATTTAAAAAGTCTCTGAACATCGATTTTTCATTTAAGATTTCAAATGTTTCGTTTGATTTGATTGCGTTAATGAACTTTTGTTACTGACTTAACATACCCTTTATAGTTTTAGAGTTGGAGAAGTCTGCTCTTTCCATTATCACAAGCATCCCATGACTCGGCAGTACAAATACAAGTTTGTGATTCCCAGATTTATAGCAGGCTTTATTCTGAGGCTCATCCAATATAATTAATATAATATAACGAAATTTTTTAATTGCTGTCATATATTTTCAGCTGTTTCATATACGTATCGCAAATCCCATAAACAAGTCTATGATGAAATTGCATTGTTCAAGACTTTTATGACACTAAATTGATGGACTCTGTTAAACCAAAATATTTTAATGTGAAAGTCCTGACAACTAAATTGAAAAGTTATGATAATTTTTCTGTTAATAAACAAACATATCTCTAAATGGCACCCAACACGCTTTAACAATAAGATACAGTGAAACACTCATGTAGAAATAATTGTTTTGTAATTGTTTGAGTAAAAAAGAACATATTTTATTATAATATTAACGCCAATTCAAAGATAAAAGCTAGTGGTATATTCGTAATAACAAATTATTTAGGTCACTGTTCATTGTATTCTGTTAGTATTAGTATCTGTTTGCTTCTAATAACGTTTTACATAATACATAATGTATGATTGGGTATTGCCTAAGGAAAATTAGAGAAAAGCAAAATGACTTTATTTTGTTTAACACGGGATAAACGACTTTCAACGTTAGTAATAGTAGATAACTATAAAATATAAATTATTTAAGTAGGTCTTGAAATGAAAGTACTTACATCATTATAATACATCGATACTAAAGTTTAATTTGAAATAAGAATTTATGGCAATAATTATTCACTATGAAATATTATTTATTAATCATAAAATGTTGTGTTCCAAATTTAAAAAAGAAATATGTTCTAATTTACTATTTTTAAAAAGCAGCCTGTTCGACGGAGTGTCTTGTCCAAACTATCTTGCAAAAAAATAAATTCTTTTTTTTTTGCTTATATAAAAGCAGTTCTTAGATATTTTAACCATCTTTGAGTGTCAGCGGGGAGTAACTTTGAATTATGATTTAATTACAAAATAAATTGCTAATGTCAATAAACAAGCATTAATTTTAGTTCTAAGTTTGTCAATTAAAAATTTCAGTTTATTATTTTCAATATACCTAAGGCTGTTTGAAAGAGTACCTTAGCTAGAATGCTAATTTGCAAGTCCAGAAGAAAATTAAATTCAACCATAGTTCCACAATATTTTTACTGTTGATCTGTGATAAGTGAAACCGAATACATTATTATTTCATTTTTAATCATAATCAAAACATAATTGGGCACATGTGCGGATCTTATCATTATTGTTTTCGCCTTTATATTTATGAGATGAGTAAGTTCTATGAGAAAGTTACTACTTGTACCGAAATATACCATTACACAGTATTTATTTAAATTTTCCAATAGGTACGGTACTTATTCAAGAATATTATTGATATGTTTGCGTGATTACACTATTTTAGATTCTTAGTCGTATTTTATATGAATAAAAACTTTTTTGTTTACTGTAATTGCTATTTGTTTAGTTTACATTGTCTATGCTCAATGTCAAATAGCCATGTCATCTTCGTGAAAAATTGCCAAGGTTTGGAAAACCTGATTGAAAATTTAGTTAAAATTACATTAAAGTATTTGATCACCAAAAATGTCGGCTTCACTCGATAGCACGTTAGATCCTATGGAAGAAATCCGATTCCGTAAAAAACACAGTGCCAATTGGGTAGAAATACAAAAAGATACTCACTTCACGTTTAATGAATTAGAACGTAAGTCAAATGTAATTGTAGAATTATTAATGTTATTTCAAATTATTGCATAGAAAAAATGCTACAAACATTTCATAACGAGTGGGTAGTAGAAGTATCGTTTGTTACATTATTAATTTTTCTTTTCAGACATTATGGTAATATTTTTCAAAATTCAAAAGAGAGACGACAGATGCCCCGGTACAGATCTCATAACAAGGTAAATTAATATACTTTATTTACTGATTTTAAGTCTGGCGTGGTTAAGAGCGAATTCGGTTCTTATATTATCGTTTCAGCATGTGATTACCTTTGTTAGACGCCATAAAAATCGTTTCCAAGAAGCAGCTGAATCAAGCGGCAATCCGTGGCCATCGAGATGTTTACGCGCGTATCATAGGCGGGACTTTTTGTTTCGTTGTGCTAGATTTCTGATATTCTGAAAATATGTAGGTACCTCTGTATCATTCATACTCAACCTGCGGGGATTGGCTGGACGGACTGGAGGATGAACATGAACTGAAGGGACCTTGAGTTAGTTTCGCTGTTCCTTTTTAAGGTAGTCAGATTTCCTAGCCGACAATTTTTTTTTTCTTGGTTCATGTAAACCAGACTGATTTATTTTTTGTATGTAAGTATTAGCAACGACAAGTCTGACTTTGGTCTCTATTGTTCGTTCGCACACTAAGCTACATATAACATTTAATACACGTAGTGATTGCGTGTGAACATGCAATGCAGTTTTGATGTCAACGATACAAATGTCAAGCTCCACAAAGCACAGTGCTCTTGTCTAGAATTCCCTGAAAGTCTGCTTATAGTACCCTGGAACTCGCCACGTGCGTTGTTTGAGGTTTTGCTCAAACGAGCCACCGAATGCAGCAATTAGTGGTCTCGCGCAACCGCCGCTCTTAGGCCTGAAAGTTACAGATTTTCGAATGACTCATAGATTAGCGTGTAATAATCACTACAGCGCTTCACGACTTAGACATATATGAGTATAATATCTAAACTTTTTGCCGATAGTATGATTACATCAGTTATTAAAATGTTTAAAAAATACTCACACTTTCTATAAAATAAAATACACTCAAACTACTTTTCAATACATTGCTGCGAACTTAAATGTGCTTTAGAGTAGTTTATGTACCGATTATCTTTAGAAATAAACATTTGTAACTTTCTTAGGTATGTTCCTAGCCTACAAAATGTAACTCATATGTTGAAGATTATGCAGACTTGAAGGTAGTAAGGAACGCCATAGGCTTGTTAGCTATGTGACAGCGTTGAGAGCAGAGAGACTTGAGACTTTGTCTTGGACGGAAATAATCTTACACCCACTACGTATACGACTGTCTCTAGTCCTTCGCAGCAGTATTTTTGCTCTTTTAACTATAATAAATATCAGCTAATATCGCTGATGCGGGGAGTCCTTTTCTAGTGCATTCCCAGTAGCGAGCTAGTCTCATAAGCAACTTGAATTGTTATATTGTACTCGCAGTGCACTGAGACGTCCCGCTTCGCGTGTAGCCAGAATGCGCCTAGTATAAACCGATGAGTCTTATTATGTATGTATTACAGTAGCTGCAGTCCAGAATTGTTGATAAAAATAAACACAGAACGCCTTAGTTTTGTTTTATTCTTTTCTGATTATTCTGAATATTTCTGAGAGTACAGAACCAATATATATAGCAATTGTTATCCTTCAAAGAATTAATATTACTTTACTGACGGCTTATGTAACCGTACTATTTCTGAAAGGGTTCCCCTTTAATCCTATTCACAGGATTATAAGATTTTTTTGCGAGTTTGCTAAACTTTGTTATTGTGCTCACTGTCCACAATATTTAATATCTAAAACAACAAAATATTTGTTGATACTTGATAAACAATATAAATTTTGATAGACTGGTGTCAGAGACTACATAATAAATATAAACTAGGTTGCTGTGTGTAGTAAATGTAATTTATGTTTTTAATATGTACATGAAACCAATATTAGAAGAGACCGATCTCTACACATATTTTTGATATTTACATTCTGAATATATGTCTGCATTGTTTTGTTTTCTGAAGTATTTTGTAATTCAATTGATATGACCGACTACACGTTGCAGGCGGCTAGGTTATTGAACCTAGAAGTGTTGTTAAGAAATGGCGGGCCAATGTGAGTATTTATGTATAGCATAATGTGCTGATTACAAGAGGAAGGTCGTGAAGTTATCAGATTGCACAAAACAAACGTTGTGACTCTTTAGCAACTGGACATTCACGTTTGTACATAATATTCACATTGAGGTTATGAATTGATTTTGTATTATTCTGAAGTTTCTACACTTTTCAATGTCCTAAGAATAGATTTATAGCATATACATACTCCACATAATATACAGAACGCAATGACTAGAATCATTGAATAGAATCATTTTAAGCACATTCATTAGTAACTGCTGTGACATTTCTTTAGGTCACACGAACTGCATGAAACACTGAAAAGAACTGTGGTATGCCCTAGACAGAGACTGAACTAGTTTTTCACTGCGCATCCTCCATTGCCCCCAATAACAGCAACGTGGAAGCAGGAAGGTAGTACTGTGCAATATAATACATAAGAGCGGGACAGAAAAATGCATTGCTCCTGATATATCTTCGACATTCATGTTCGCCTAGTACTTCAAATGCAATCGTTGCACAATTTATACGACAATGTTGCTGTTGCATTTAATTTGACGTACGGAAAGAACATTTTATTCGGTCTTTTGTCGTATCTATGTTTATCTTTTGATAGTAATTATTTCTTAAAACTATTACATCATATAACCTTTCAAAAACGATACTGTAAATACTAGTTTACAAGTATGTATTCTTGATTGAAGACGCATACATCTTCATTGAGACGCTTCACATACATATAATTGCATTGTTGAACATAACACGCGCACCATCCAAATGCAACTTTAATCAGAAAATTAGTATTATTCTGAAGACATGTCATACCTACACATTCACAAATAATAAAAATGAATACCTATGCATTCGTTTTGATCTTACTAGGAGAGCATAAAAATATTTTGTCAGTTGCATTTCTTACACATCTTAAGCAGAATGCGGTTCGCTCAATCACTCTGGAAAAGTATATTTTCCTTCCCTGCTTAGGCTTCCCCTCATAAGGTTTGGTCTGATATTTTGCTTGCACTCGCTGGTAATATATTTTTAAATAGAATGATTTAACTCATGTCTCCTTCCGCTTCAATAGACGAGCTATTTAATACAGAGTTCTTGATTCCAAAGATTCAATTTGTCCCGCAGAAGTCACTTCAGAGACGTACTACACAACGGCCTGGGGATGACGGACGCCTATATGATGGAACGCGTGATGGTAGCTTTGGACCGAGGGACTTCGCCACACGTTACCATGGCCACATTTGCTAAAGCAATGTCCCTTTATCTGCGAGGTGATCTAGAAGAACGGATCGCTTATGCCTTTACTGTTAGTATATTTTATCCACGCTACTAATTACAAAATACATATATTGTTGAAAGCAAATAGATTACCTACCTACCAAAGTGCGAAACATAAATATGATCTATTCGTGAATGAAGTTAATTTTACTACGAGTATAACTAGTTGCAGATTTCACATCTTTATTATAAACGTGTTTTTATGTTTTACAGGATTACAAATTCTTATCTATCTATAAAACACTGGATATGGTTATAAAATTTATGTTTAATCGCGGGAAACTGCTATTTTTTTAATATTTGCGTATCCTTTCATACCGATAGTACAGTTCGCATCGAATCCAAGATAAAATTGTCACACATTGTATGTTTGACAAATTACTTCCACGGTGATGGCATTGACGATAACATCCTGAAGTCGATCAACTTGCCAAGAGCGACGATGTGTCTTCACAATACATCATGTACTTATATGTAGTAGGTCATCCTTATTAAATTCTAATAAATATCACTATCATGGTAAAGCAGCTGAATCGATTGATGTGGGTATGGAGATGGGCGGAACCCTGCGGATGACTTGTGAGAATTTTTAACAGTATACTTGCAAATCGCGTAAAATAACAGTGTAAATGTTTTTCTCATGCGACTTTTCATGAATTCAATTGAAGTTGCCTGAAATGGCCATTTATAAACAAAAATACTGTGGTATATTATTAGTGCTAGATCTAAGAAATGTCTAAGAAGTCAATATCATTCAAATCCTTTTAGACATTTGCATGATTAAGTAAAACATCAGATCCTAAAAAGTTTGGCATGCATCATAATAGTAGCTAATAATAAATCTATTTTGCAACACAAGGCAACTTTTCTGGGACCGGGTCTGGGTTCTTTTCAACTTTATGAACGTTCATACATCCATCCTTATATAAGTGTATGTAGGCTCTTTTAGTAGGAACCATTATTTTTACGACTAGCAAACGGTTCATATAACCTCATATATATTTAGATGTAAACGGACCGTTTTCGTGTAAGCTTTTTTTGTGTATGTCTTAATATTTTATTTAAAAAATATGCTGCAAAAAATTTAAAAATCCTTTGCTTGGGTACTTTGTAAAAATAGTAGCTATATTATTATCTTTAGACCCAAGCTTCACCAAAGTTAAGTGGAGCGGATTATTTTTTAATGACCAATACAGTTTCTACGCTTAGGGATACTGGTACGTGGGCAGAGGAGATATGTTTAAATAACGAAATTCTATTGGTTGTTTGAAACGTGATCCGCTTACCCACCATCGAAATCTAGTTGGACTAAAACTTGGTCTGGAGCATCGAGCACATGACAGAGCGTTATTAATGAGATAAACCATTATTCAAATACAACTGTCCATGAACGGGTATATGGCCGCTACGACCCTATTCATCTACTTATACGTTCCGTACGCACGGTACTTAGCTACAAACCCTTAAAATCTACATCTACATCTATAGGAAATCAAAACCA
The DNA here is from genome assembly GCA_958496145.1 of Heliothis peltigera. Lineage (NCBI taxonomy): Eukaryota > Metazoa > Arthropoda > Insecta > Lepidoptera > Noctuidae > Heliothis > Heliothis peltigera. The sequence goes on along the minus strand of OY292321.1, from coordinate 8,760,606 downwards.
ACGAAAAGCCATAGTGGAATAACCGTGTTCAAATACTTCACGCAAACAATGCGAGCAAAGGCATGGACATCTATTACTGTGACTCGACTTCTGTTTTTGGTTTCATACAATCAATAGAGAAATTGACCTGAGAGGCAAACAAAAGAATAGTTTTTAAACAAAAGGCAGTTTCTATTGAGGATTTGAGAATGTCGAATATTCCATCTTTTGTGAGGTTGCCCAGCTTTGTACATGGATTTTTAAATACATTTCGTAGCTAATTTTGATTCACTGACAACAGATTAAAACACTGAATCAATTTAATTTTAAATAAAAATTGGTACGCTATGGTAGTCTGAGAAAGGACATTGGCTACGTTTTTATTTGAGAGCATTAGTTTCTTCAAGGCGCGGTCGGAATTGGGGAGAACCGCTATTTATCTATAAAACGAAATATTTATTTTATTTTCATAAATACATACATCATTTGTGTAATTTTCAACTACCTATCATGGTTCACGAGATACAGTCTGGAGACAGAAGAACGTACGAACAACGCAGTCTGAATAAAAAAGTAGTTCCTAAAATATTCTGAGTATGTGTGCTCCAAGGTCTGTGAGGAAAATCCTTAGATGTTTGTTACACACTTCAATTAAAAGCATACTTGTGCATTATTATTACGGGATATAGTAATTAGATTTCTACATTCCTATATAGTAAAAATCTTAATAATGATGAAATATGTGTAGAATAATCGTTGATATCAATGTACCGCAGATCTTGTTCCTCACAAATGTTTTTATTACAGTGCTACGACTTACTAGGTGAAGGGCAGCTGAGACGAGAGACTATGTACCAACTGATGAAGAAGAGCATAGCTAAGGCTTCAAGAGACGATGATGTAGAAGAAGCTGTTAAGGTACAATTCGTAATACTGATCAGTTTCATGTACATACATATATTCAGTTTTTTTTTTGGGTATATGGGAATTCATGGACTGACCTTCCCCCGTATTGTAAGTATGTGTCTGTGTTCTTTCTGGAGTCATTCAAGGCCACTCAAGGTAACTCATTTTAAGAATTAGAAGGTATCACATGTGGAGACTTTTGAAAATGATACTGCTGTTGCTCATAATTTTTTGAAAATTTATGTATCGGGGAGACTTCCGTTTTAAATTTAAAACTATGTAAATCTGCGCTTTCTCTTTTTTTTCTAGTATTAATGTCTTTGCACACACACCCTAATAAACAGCGATCTTTATGCATGTTTAGGTTGTGATCGTTTTTTATATCTATATGAAAGAAAAAATATCACCATGTCAATTTTACCTACAAAAAAGTCTCAACTCTCTGGAAAAAACGCTATTGAGTTTCCGCTTAAACCTAAAAAAAGTGGTAACAATAACATACCTTACTGTCTGAGTTTTCGCTTTTATATCACTGATTCTAATTCTAAAACCAAAATAGATGATTTCTGATGAAAATCAGTCTTCCTAAGTTTGATATCCAAAAAAATGTTCTGAGATTCAGTTAGGTAAATAAATCTCGTATTACCTAATGATCTATAAAATCTAAGTCTAAATCGAAAACTACGTCTCGAACCGCCAATTATTTTGTACCTTTTGTTTGTGTTGGACTTGGTATGACTGATTCCAAACTGGGCAGTGGTCTTATCTTTGTTCGTAGCTGTAGTGTAAAAGTTTTTTCTTTCATGTATGTTGTATCAAAGCTAATATCAAATAAATGGAAGCGATTGTTGTTGTTGGGATTTCAAATCTAGATCCAAGTTTCTTTAAAAATAAGATTTCGTTGTATCTATTAAAAAAATATAAGACTTGCCATTGTTATATCTGATTTGTTTGTTCGTTTATCGTAATTACGGCGGATCGGTGCGTAAACTTAGGAGAATTTTTCTACCAATAAATTAGAAACGCCCTTGGATTCAGGTATATGGAAAGTTATCGATGTTCCCTCGGTAGGATTAGATTTACTAGCTTGTAGGACTTTTTTGTGTGTAACTGAAGAACTTGGGTTGCTTGTGTGTTTTGTTGGAAAGATTGCGCACAATAAAGTTAATATTTTGTGCGAGATTTTTTTTAATAATTTTTTATCTTATGTGGGCTCGTTGTTTTTTTAGAATTATGTCCTTTTTCTTATGTTTATTTTAAGCTCTGACACATTAAGTGGGATGCAGTTATATGTGTGTCTGTCTGTTGCACCGTAGCTAATATCGTACCTACTCGTAGTTTAGTGCCTGCAAAGCAACCTTTTTCGATAAATAAATAAAATCAAGGTTTTGGATATCAAGTATAGGATTAATTGTTTAAATTAATCATATGCTCGTTAACTGTCTACACAAAAAAAAAGTTATTTTTTGGTTGTTGACTTGTTCTGGTTTCATTCTTCTTTTCTTATTTCTTAGTTGATACTCTTGGATTATAATTTTAACTGTAAAATAATCATTACGATTTTTTTTATATATAGTGTCGGTATATATTTTGTTGGCTCGTGTGTGATTGTAGCAAAGTGTTGTAAGAATAGTTGAAATTTATTTATCAGTTTATTTGTTTCATCTATTGCAATGATAAGCATGACGAAAATGAAATGACAGTCGTTTATTTGTAGGGCATGGGTAACTAACGGTAAAGATTTGATGAACATTCTGGTTGGTAGACAAATATCCAACTAGTAATTACAATAATATTAGTTTTTATTGGGAGAGGTCAGACTGTTGCTGCTTTTTTAATTACTCAAACAAAAATAAAACTCAAATCATGTTTTAAACAATTTCAATATTGAAATCTTTTATGTAAACAGTGAAAAAATATTAAAATGTAATATTGCTTTGGTAAATATAAAATTAATGGTTTATTATATGAAATAAAGTAAGTTATGATATAAAACTTATGGACGCTCTGAATCTGGTTAATTTCTATAATAATGTAAAAGGGATTTTCATTTCCAATTGCTATTTAGGAAGGGTATAATACATTTTCTAGTAAATATGTATGTTTAACATTATATATTTCACAATTTTCTGAGTCATTTTTAGAATTATAAACACACATTCCAAGAATTGAAATGACGAATTTCATTAGTTTCGAATTAGAATATGATATGGTATAGTCCTGTATCTCAAGTAATATTTATGGTATATTCCGAGATATAGCAGAAAATCATTCTCAAGACTCACACCTGTATTAGGTACAAGAAGGTCTTTACACCAAAAACACCCTCTGTGCAAATGTCAAGGAATCATTTCGAATGGCTTTCTTTTTAGTCTTTTCAACAACAGCGCACCAAGCGGAAAATGTTAGAACCTACATGTAAACTGGAAAGTATAAGTTTGCTGAACTAACTCTCGGTCACAGTAGAGGGCACTACGGGATAATATAATGAGTTCAAACTATCCTTCACCAGACTTGGAATAATAATAAGTCTATGTTTCTCTTGTGCATTTTATTTTCCATTCATTTTTTGTTATGCACTAACTTTGCTAAGCATTAACTACATATGGACAATTATGTAGTTAATTTGGTCTAATACTACATCGTACCTCTACAATATCTCTCCAGAAATTACACAGGAGGCGATATACTTACGCACCGTATTCAACAATGGTGACAATATGAATATGGTTCAATTATTTTGAACTTTTTTGTTCTATAAAAATTATCCGTTGCAACTTTTCAATTGATTTTCTTGTGATATCCGTCCAGTCATTATTGTTACAATAGACCTTCATAGATTAAAAACTGCCATAATATGTACACCATCCTTGTCCAGTAGATTACGTTAAGAACAAAATCTAAATAATTGTGTCATGTTCACACGGTAGGTACATTTTATTCATCTTACTAAATTCATGGTTGTTTTTAAAATGCTAAATACTACCATCTTACACTGAGACTTCATTATGTAAGAACGGACTGGCTGGGACCAAAATATAAATTTAATTTTAGGTATGGTGCTCAGTATAAGTAGAGGCGGTGTATGGTGTAGTTGAAATGTCAATGTCCTTTTTCTCACAATGACCAGGCACCTGTCTGGGAGTGCGATGGGAGAACGATGAGTATTGTTTTTGTACATTCTTAAGGCACCTATTTTTAACTTGACAAGGAAAATAGAAATGTTTTATTTATGAAGTTCGGATCTTTAAGCTTTTTATATGTTGAACCAACTTCATTTCGTACCAATATCAAGTTGTCTAGAAGCAAATCCTTCTAATCCTATGCGCATAGGGGCTGCAGTTTGCCTACATAACAAACTTCGAGACTCCGTGTTCCTTCCGCAAATGTTCCGATTGAGATCCAATTTGCTTTCGCTACATTGATCGTATGCAAGTTTTTGCAATTTCAGATATAAGTTATTTTCCATTTTATTTTAGCCCTCACTAAAATTGCTCGATTAGGTAGGTATATAATCTAAAATATCAACATTATACTCTGAATTAAAAAGAACATCGGGTGATTAAACAAAATAAAGATTATTATAAATCAGGAACAGTGGAAAGATGATGAAAATACTTTTAAATTGGATAGATTTATTTTTGAGCGTAAATACAATTTGGACAACAGAATACTGAACAAAAGATTTTCTTCGGTTGTGAAGAATATTACATTAACACATTAAAAATTTCTTGTTACATCAGTTTTAGGCGCTAACTTTACTTAAATGTGAAGTCACCAGGCACCCTCCCCCGAACTTTGTATATTTTAATGATTTGGAACTTCATGAATTCAGAACCTAGTGAATTGTTAAAGGTAATTAATAAGTTAACAAGATCTAAAATTGGTTCTACATTGTCCACATTCATCGTTTCCTTGGGACATGAACTAGGTCATCGTTCTATCTTATGAGACGCCACCCACGCTGTGTTATAATCACATTTTGCGCTAATTATTTTCAATATAGTGTGTCTTTGGCAAAATAGACGATAACAAACCACTTTTGTCTAAACATAAACTTGTTATTGTTGGTTTTCTTTCAAAAATCCTAAATCATAGAAAAGGAGAAAAAGGAACACTATTAGTACATATATAGATTCCGATGTCTTGAGGTTGCAACAGTGTTTATTTTGCACCACTTTCTAGAGCTATGTACGTATACCCGTTATTTATTTGTACTTTAGTGTTTTTAGAAATCGTTAGAGTTGGTACAAACAATCGTGGAGATTCTCTCGTTCTCCGTCTTCAGACGTACACCTAAATATCAAGTTTTTACCCGATGCAAGACAAATTTTGAAGAGTGTTCCGGTTTCTTAGGGTTTCCATCATTAGATCCTTGAATTTTCACAATTATTGGCGTAGTTTTTATTTCGCCTATTACATTATTAGTGACAGTACTTAAAGAAATAGGTCATTGGCAACAGACTCTCTTCGCTTCATTAAGTATTTTTCTAAGTACTTTTTAATTTCAAATAACCTTTCAGCGTTTTATGCAAGATGAAAAATGTGAGTCGTATTTATTACTTATGAAAGAACTTGTACCAACTTGCTTCAATTAGCTTCACATGTAAATCACAAACGGTGCAATTAAATCTTAAAGAAGAGATCATTTTATATGTACCCATTATAAATATATTTTGTATTTATTTATTTAACATATTATTTATTTAACATATTATTACATTTTTAAATATTCTGTATATAAAAGAAAAAACATTTACAAAAAAAAGAGCAGTCTGGCCTCGTCGATACGCCTCTGGATCCTGCATTGCCACGCTGGTGCAGCTTTAGGTCGCTTAGATGAGACATTAGGAAATTTAACATTTGCTACGCGACATGCTGCAACAGTGCCGCAATACAGGATCGAATGCGTATCGGCTAGGTCTTCGCTTCTTTCTAAGAATTTAGAAAGTAGCGAATCCAAAGAACCCATTAGTGCCTGATTTTTTTTGTGCATGGGCAAGCGTGCTAGCCGTGGTCTCTGCGTAGCTGGTACGGTTCGGTACTCAACAATCGCGGCTTCCAAAGTGCTTCTTAAAATTTCATTGTACTCGGTACCTGCAGCAGTAGTTTCATCATCTCCGCACTCCACTATGTGATTGTTCCAAGGCGACACCACAGGCACTGGTACCTCGGATTGTGGTATAGCGGAAGTGACGCTGCTACTCCGCATTTCAGAGCAAAGCCGATCAAGTACTGCATTATCCAACCTTTGATCACGCTGAATAACGCGCACCTGTCCAACGGCGGCGAGGCGGAGCTGAGCGACGACTCCGGAGGTGGTAGTTGTGCTCGTAGTTTTCTAGCTCTCGTCAACATTATACACATCAGTGTTGCGTTTTTAATATTTTCTTTTGTTCACATCTGTTACATGGTGGGATATACATGGTAGGGCGAATTTCTTTTATTTTCTTTTATATTATGTGATTTATACTCGATAAATTATTATTATAAAATAAATTTATTGTAAAGCAAAAATTTGCGTGACAGTTGACGGATGCGGGGTTGCCAATTAGACAAAATATATATTTATTATAATAAAACTTAAACTACTTATCTAAAATTAATTAAAATTTAAACTAAAAAATGTAATGCGTTATAAATAATATCATGCGTTGAAGTATTCCTTCGCGCCACTGTCATCCGGAAACGTTCCCAGAAGACTGGCTGCATTGCCACGTTGGATAGCAATGCTTATTATTTATCCAAGAAATAAGCCAGCCCTCTGGTCACGCGAAGCGTCGATCAGCCTTTTAGTGAAGGGTTCGCCTGTTACCAAAGACCCGACTCCCATTCTCACACCGCCAATAAACGGGCTCTCTCAGCAGCATTACTTGTCCCATTGTCTTTGAGAGCAGGGGTCGCCGGGTACATCCGTATTGGGACTAGTCATCTTCCGAGCATCCAGCGCATCGGTCAAACATGGTACAGCATTAGACATAATTTTTTTGGTCAATATATCTGTACTGTGAACCGAGGAGGTTGATGCCGGTAAACTGATACTTGAAATTTTGCGGAGTCCAGCATCTCGCAGCAGACCTCTGACCTTATCCATAACAGTACTGTTGGCGCGTTCTGCGACGCCATTTTGTTGTGGACAGTTCGGTATAGTTTTCTGGTGCTTGCTTCCACATGTCTTGAGATGTTCCTGAAACTTAGAACTTATATGTACATATATTCTCCGCCTATATCGCTTCTAAGTACCTACTTTTAATTTCTTTCGTCAAATGATAGATCGTAAAAGTATATTAATAAAGGTGTAAAAAATTGGGTAACTTAAGGTGCTCCGCGAAATCAAATTTCGACGGGATAAATAAATATGCACAAACATGACATACGTGAATATTAATGTAACACATAAATGTTCGTTGTTGTTGTAAGTAATAATTATGGCAAAGACCATAAACTAAAAGCACCTTAATAGTCTAGGCGAGTGGACTATTCAACTGTACTTACTCACAAGTTTGGTACAGACTCTGCACCTGTAAACTTCTCAATGTATGCTTGTTACCGAAATAGTTCACTGACCGAAAAGGTTATTTATGTGTTCGTTTTAAGACTCCAACAACGTTATATTGTACATACACACTCTTTGCTTTTTGATAGCACAATTGGTTAATAATACCTTAACGGTTTCGAGACGACATGTAAATACACGTGTAATTAGGGATCATTAAATGTTTACAGCGATGACATTGTCAGGTATCAATTAACCAAATTATTTCAAGTGATTTGAGCTATGTTTTCGTCCAGTGATAAAATGCTGGTATTTAAGTCTATATCCAATAAATGAGTAACAAATTCAGTGTAACAAAGCTGCGGTCAGGTTTGTAGTGACTGCGGGATTATTTGCAAAAGTTGCCGCGACTCTCGCACACAAAGAGCTCCTGAAGGAACAGTAAAAGTCTGACACTCCCTCCAGTTGAACCCACTGTAGGAGGGGTCCTGTCTATTATTGATAACGTTTCCGCTGCCACTTATTACATATTTTTATACATTTACACATATTTTTAACCCCTGATGCAAAAAGAGGGGAGATGTGTTCGTCTGTATGTCTGTGACACCGTAGCTCTTAAATGGATGAAATGATTTGGATATGGTTTCACCCTTTCCTACAAAGAGAAATATAGTATGGTATTGCGGCCAAGTTGTGTGACACAAGTTTCGTCCCATTACATAATCTAGGGGCATCCAAATTATTTTCTTTTAATAAAAAATAAAAAACCAGTAACGAAACTAAATCCAAAACCAAAGCATTTCCTTTTTGAATTTATCAAAAATCCAGGAATAAGCTAAATAAGCTAAATGAATTAATCTGCAGACTTTTTGGTATTATTGTTTAAAACCTTTTTATAAGACTATTATTTTTATACTCTTTCTATTTTTAAAAGTGACAGCTATTGTTAAAAAACAAAAGAATTAAGAATAAAAAACAAAACTCTTTCTTTCATTGCGGTTTGCGGGTTTTCTTTTTATGGGAATATTATAATTCTTAATTCTTAAAACGCAATTTTATAGGCTTGGGTTGTATTATGATCCTACCCGAAGAACAACCATGGACAGCACTTACATTAGGTATGTAAAGATATGAGAAATCAATGAAATCTTCAGAAATCAAAGGTAAAGAGGGACAACGATGTTTCGATAGACTTCTGTGTTTGATTAGTTTTATCTGCTTTGCTTGTTAACCGAGTGCTTGGCAAAAATGAAAACAGTAAGTAGCCTTTGATCTCTGTGATCAATAAAACAGAGCGGATTGAATTTATCACAGCTTTTGCAAAATCAATTACACTTTTTTTCGGAATTCCATTGGTATTTATACATGTTATGATTAAACTGTTATTACATATTATACTTACTGTCATATAGGATATCTTTTAATGCATGCCAGGAAAACAGTCGTACGAACGTGGCGCTGTTCACACAATGGCCCAATAATTCGAGAATCGCAAAATAGTTGATCGAGTTTTCAGTTTTCACTCTCGTTTTAGAATAATTACTTTGCAACAATCTGTCATATTCAACGCTAGCGTGTCTATGGACAATGTATTTTTAGTCGTAATTAATTTTATAAAATTCAATTGACGGCTTTCAGGGTGAAAATTTTATTATGTCGGAACGAATTGTTTTTGCTTCACTTTAAAATTTATAAAGTTGTTAATTGAGCAATATGATTTCGGTCAACCAATTTAAAGTCTTAGGCTTAAAAACAATCTCTCCATTGCAGATTCTTTGGACAATGTTACCTTTAACAGTTTTTTTGAACCTGAATATTTGAATGGTCTTTTCAACTGCTTTACAACTTGCTACAAGAATTTTCACATTCAAGGTGGTTAGAGATGATTTGGAATATTCTGATGCCATCATTAGCAGACCAACATCCGAACTCAATCTATGAATTCGTCTTTCACTTACTGCTCAAAGTCTGTGATTTGTGGCCAGTAGTTGTGTGGTGGTTGTTCCGTAATACTCTCCTTTTAACTTAGCTTCGTACCAAACAATTAACTAAGCTACCACTAATTCTTGTCCTCGTCAGCTGGGTTTTGTTCAGAAATTATAAGTATTCACTAATATTTCTGTTATAATTATATATATATATATTTTTAAATATTTATTTATCATACAACATGTATCACTATAGCTATTTGCTATGTATATGGCATATATGCAGCTTTAGTAAAACAATACTCTCTATTATTTGGCAATCGTCACTGCATGGTTTTATTTGTCCAGGGCTGTTGCGCACATTTCGTAAGGTTATGGAGGGTATATTTTAACTCAATTATTTTTAATTTCATTATCATCCTTTTCGCTTTAATCACACTGGGATTTGTTCCCGCTTCGGAGAAACAATGTCCGAGCAATCAAGTTGTATGTTTCAAATCAAATCATTAATTTATCCTCAGTAGCTATTTTGTTTTTCATTTTTAACACGCTTTTTTAGATTTAATATCTCGTCATAAAGTGCTTTATCTTGTATGAAGTGTATTTGTATTTTGTTGCACAAATTGTAAAAGGAATTAAATAAAAAATGTTGTTGAATTGATTTAAAATATGAATTAACAATAAGGTATAACTGGGCAGAACACTCAAATAGGCCGACAAAGCTGCGGGCAAATTATTATCTGGTTAGTAGTAGTAATCTAAAAGCTTGTTAACAAAAATTCTGAGCTAGCAAAAAGTTGGTAGCAGGCTAGTGCTCGGTTTTATGTAACATCTTATTTACTAAAGGATTATTGGCCATGTGGGAGGCACTTTATTCGTGTAGCTAGTATTCCCGTTAACTAAATAAGATAAACTCGTTTATAAAGAGAGAGGGTTTACGTTCACGTTGGCGTCGCTTCGTACCAGGGTCAATTCTAGTTTATGACCAGTCGTTCATCAGTCTTACAATTAAGCCGTTGGGGGATTATTCTTTTCCTAAATAGACTGCTCATTTTGTGGAAAATTTGTGTCTTTCGTAGTTGTACAGTATTACAAATGCCGTGTATCCTGTTTTATTTACATCTGAAAAAAACCGCCAGGTATTGTTTTTTTTTTATATATTCAAAGGAACTTTTTTGTTTACAGAAGTTGTATAAACATATTTTATAACAATTTATCAATAAAGTGCAAACAACTTGTTCAATCATAGAGACTTGAGGTATTATTATTACGTTCGAAAAAAAATTATGGCGAGTATTTTCAGTCTTCTTGTGCCTCTCTATAATTTCTTGTTCATACACGAAAAAATCTATCTCTAAAACGTGAAACGTTCTCTAAAAGGTGGAATTGGAATTCCTTTGCAGTCGGCTTGAAATGTTTGTGGGCGGTCATATGGACAAAATTGGTATGAGATAAAAGGGAGACGCTCGCTCTATAAATTCCTTTCATAAATCGTAAAGTTAATATGCAGTTATGAACACACAAAGTAAAATGTACGCAAATTTTTATTATGTGAGTGATTTTTGTGTTTTAAATTGGACGTCTTTCCAAAAATGCTTTTCTCGTATCTGATAAGGGTCTGATATCTAGACAATGAAGGTAAATTTCTTGGAACTTTGTTTAAGAACTTCGTCAATGTTTTTTTTCCGATTTCATAATTTATTCCCTAATTATGTATATTGTTGTTTTTATACTATTGACGGGATGGGGAAACATACATTATGCAATAACCGTAATAGCACGTAATAGATTTTTGTTTTTGGTTGATGTGTTGACAGTTTTGGAATTTTCCAAGAACAACGGGACCTGAAAGATCAGGGAATTTTTTTTTTGTTTATGTTTTCTCTTATATTTTTTGAATAAACAATGGTCACATGAGATGACGTAGTGACAACTTTTGACAGGATTTTTAAAGTATTTCCTTGACTTTTTTAGATCAAAACTTTTTTTCAATGATAGGTGATTAAATTTACCGTATCTGGCAGGACCGTACGTTTGTTAAGCCTCAGTTCTCATTTTGAGTACAAATCTTATATTTTTAAATGTTAGCAGAACTGCTTCTTGCTAAATGTTAACTCAATTCTAGCAGTACTAGTGCAGTCGAAAATTATCCGAAAGAGACGAATCTTTTCATTCCGCCACTGTACATTGACTACTGATATCTCGTTCCAGTTATTGGGCTGTTAATATAATGTGTCTTGTAACAAAGAGATCAAATTGTTAAATACCCTTTGTAAGCTTGTAGCTTGCGAAGCCACACTACGGTGCTACGACATATGTAGCGTAGTAGCATTGAATATATGTACTAACGCTTATGTATTGTGTATATCGCTTAGATACCTAACGATACGTTCAAATCGTGGCATAACATTAATAAGCTGGTTAAACTACTGTTAAACCGGATGACTGAACTTCAAGATACGAAATTGTACTAATGTAATTCGAAAGATATCACAACAAATCAATCTCAATACGACTATTGGAAGCATTATATTGAAATCCAAGATTTGTAGAGAGGAAAACATGAATACTTAAGTTATAATAATCGGTTCAGCGGCCCTTCTGTGATAACGTCACGTTTTACTCGTACATATGTTATATATATCATTTAAATAATATTATTCTTGTTTTTTTTTTTTGGAAAAAAAATACGTATGGCACTCTGGATCTGCCGCGGTAAAGCAATTGCATAGCATTACACACGTATTTTATTATTTTGGTAAATGGCTACCCTACACTTGGACCGTATCTCGCTTGATATCTAAGACTTAGCTTATCATCTGCATACTATATTTAGAGACAGTTGTTTGAATTTTTGGAACAAAGATGCGTTCGCATTGCATTCGATTATGAATATAGAAGAATTACCGTTTTTTCTCGTCATATACAATTTTTCAATATTAGTCACCCGAGATAGCACGATATAAACAAGTTCCTGGGAATTTTCTTTACTTTTAACTTACTCATAAACTATTTCGTCAAAAGTTTCACCTTGCAATTTGTGTACAGTTAGAGTTGATGGAAACTGTTTGCGTTTGGCTACACATTTTCTATTTGATGTTAATGAAATACTTGCTACTCGTAATTCAATTGGAACAGCGAGATTGCTGACTCTATTTTGCACTGCCAGAAGGGCTGTTTTTGCCTTATTTTCTACCCGCTTTAATTTTCTATCGTAATGCACCTACCATGTTATCACTGCATTACCTAAAGGTTGACTGTAAAGAACACCTGTGGCATTAAGTCCGCATATGTACTTATTTGTTGCATAAAGTTTAAAAAAATGAATAAATAACGAGCTTCGTTGAATGTTTAATTGAATTAAAAACTATATCAATTTATAAAAAAATGGTTTTTGATAGGATAAATGCAGCAGGATGATAATTATAAATACTGATTCAGTAACTGAATCTTTTAATCGACTTTCCCAAAAGAAGGCTCTTAATTCGACCGAATGTTGTTCGCCGATATCTTCGTCATTTATAGACTGATTTAGTGATTTATTTTTTTATATGATAGGGACGTATGCCTTTCGAGGATCAGGATAGTGGAAACCCAAAAAAACTGAGAGTAGCTCTAGAAAATTGAAGGCATGCATGGAATAAAAACTTGACATTCAGGTGTTATTTAATGACACTATAAAACAGTAAAGGTGTAGAGCTGACCTGATTATGGAGACGACAGAGAGTCGAGGGCACTCTTCAGCAGTATATTATGTCAAATATCTCCTGTTTGGGATTATTTTGTTCATATTGATGAGAACTTTACACAAAGATAAGTTTTTACGGCCATTTTGGGTTCGATGATGAAGACGAAGTACGGTTCAAGGAACTCTTCAATGGTTTATGGCTGCTACCATGTGTTTAAACTTATTTTCTTTGTTTTGTTGAGAACTTTCTAGTATGAAGTGTACAAATGGATTTGGACTGACCTGATTTTGGACTTTTGGCATTTAAAAGGTGTTGAAATAAACACAGCTGCAACATCTAGACATCGACTTATAGAGCGGTGTACTCGTACTTAAAAGGTTTTTTTGTTTCTTTTCAGTATTTTTAGAAGTGCTCCTCAACATATTCGCTTGCTTAATTTGGTATGTACCCAAAGCGATTCGTTTTAGGTCAGCTGTTGTCAATTCAGGGAATAGTATATTTGAATACGTAACTTTCTGGGACATAGTATGTATGTCGCATATTTAAATTATGTTGGTCAATTTGAGCAAGTTTATTGTCTGCAAATATTTTCGCTTATATGAATGATTTCATGAATTATCTAATAAAATAATTCAGAAGTGCGGCAAATAAAACGGCTAGGTATTAAGTTTATAACATAGAAAATTATTAGTTGAATACTTATCTTATTTTCTTAAGCATTTTTTTTTTGTTAGTCACCTAGAAGGGCATTTAATTTTACGCCGAGATAAATATTAAGTACATTTTCAAATTTTCTTATATTCACAAAAATTAAAATTGATATTATTATTATTAGCTTGGATAGTCAAAAGTTGACTTTCCTTGTTGATTTTTTTGTGCATTTGTACTAAGAAACCCTTGGCTGTCATGTTTTCTGCGCAGTCTCTTCCAAGATCTAACATAAAAATAGCATCTAAACAAATCTGTAAAAGCACATGGCTCTGATGTAACTTCATTCATAATTGAAGCATCATTTTTGGTGGCTGGATACGGACCCACTACCTCGATGTTGCCATCGCAGTAAACTATAAGAAATGGTTTAACTAAATTATAATATTTGTGAAGGGATAAGTTTATTTTTGAAATAAATACTTACTAGTCTTTTGAGTGCTTAAATATGTGCCATCGGCAATGGCAACTAGTGGGCATTTCAGTGGACGTTTGGAGCAGGATTGCCTAGAAAATAATTAGCAAGCAAAGAATTTCCTGTAAATTATTCCCTGGGCTTGTCTGGCCCATGCCAAGTGTCTAAGAACATAGCCCTGACAAAGATTTTTCATGCCCGTTACATATACTCTTTGAGATTTCGTCTGGGCATTTGAAATAATGCTGAGATTCTTTCGTCACTGTCTCCAGTATGCATTTTACAAAGAAAAGCACTAAACCATTTTTTATTTTTTTTTTATTTTATGGTTGTTTAATCGTCTCGTACAGTAAATTTAAGTACCTCTATTCATATTTGATTACATTTATCTTTTTTTTTCAATTTTCACCATTTCTTCTATACGTGCACTGTGCAGCACTAAATGTTGACATAGCATTTTCACTAGCGTTATAATTCATGAAATAAATTGGCAACTAAGTGATAATTTAAAATTCTGGCATTATTGGGTATATCGTCTTGTTTTCTTACTCCGTAAGGCACACACGGTTTTTCACGATCATCACACTCCAAAAAGAAGCAATGACATGCTGTATCAGCTGCTCATCTTAACGTAGGTGATGATACATTTTGATCAGCCGATGCTACCTGCAATGGAGGTCTGGTGATAGACGGATTAAATATGTGCCATCGGCAAGGGCAATTAGTGGGCATTTCAGTGAGCGCTTCAGGATTGCCTAGAAAATAATGAGCAAGCAAAGAATTTCCTGTAAATTATTCCCTGGGCTTGTGTGGCCCATACCAAGTGTCTAAGAACATAGCCCTGACAAAGATTTTTTCGTGCCCGCTGCATATATTCTTTGAGATTTCGTCTGGGCAATTGAAATAATGCTGAGATTCTTTCGTCACTGTCTCCAGTACGCATTTTACAAAGAAAAGCACTATTTTTTTTTATTATTTTATGGTTGTTTAATCGCCTCTATTATTATACATAATGTGGGTACAAAAGCGCCCTCTTCCTTTCCTCAAATGTTAAAAGTCACGGTAGTTCAATGGTATGTGTGGCGGTCCTGAAATATGAACGCCTTCATTTGAAACTCGGCCGATCATGTTTTATTTTTCGCTTTTTCTTCATGTTTTTTCATTTTCAATTGCCTATCTATTTTCCTTTTTTTCAAGTTCACCAAATATAATGAGCAAAGTTCTGTCATCCAGTTAATTACTTTTAAATGTGTAGGTACCTATATAAAACATTTGGTAAGCTACAGGTACTGCCATCTATCTTGGAACTGTTATACCTACAGAGTTGGTCTGCTTCGAGGAACGACGCTTTTTGAAAAAAAACATTATGTAATTTAAAAATACCCTAAAACATTCACAACAACAAGATTCGGATGTGAGGATCTAACTTGAACTTTGTTGATTGCCGGGCCGCTAAGCCAACGCGCCAATTATTCGTGTGAATGAAATTTTTGATCAATACATATTATTCATACAGGTGTTAGGTTGTTTTCGTTACGGTATTTCTTGATTTGGTCCCCTCATCGAGGCCGCGATATAAGCTTTTCAATAGCTTAAAAATAATGACGGGGTCTTGCATTTTAATGTTAACAGGCAGCGTGTGAATATAAATACAAGCGATTTAAACATATTTGTACACATTTTTCTGGGTCATGGATGTTCAATCATAGTATGGATATGTAGTATCAGTCAGAAGGTTGCTGAGCTGAGATTTCTTCGTTAACTGGTAGGGTAGTTGACGATTTTTTGTAATATAATATTACTAGCGACCCGCCCCGGCTTCGCACGGGTGCAATGCTGGCACTAATTACACTACAGAAAAACTTATATATTATACGTATAAACCTTCCTCTTGAATCACTCTATCTATTAAAAAAAACCGCATCAGAATCCGTTGCGTAGTTTCAAAGATTTAAGCATACAAAGGGACATAGGGACAGAAAAAGCGACTTTGTTTTATACTGTGTAGTGATGTATTGTTAGAGGTTAAACTTTAGGTAGGTACCGCTTCATTCTTCTGCTAAACATATTGTGCAATTTATCAGTGAAGACATTTAATTGGCTGTTTGTCGCAAAGTCATGTTTTTTTACCTACTGTACTGACTGTTAGTCTTCCTTATATATTTAAATAAATTAAATAAAATAACCTGATTATACACCTCACTCTGCAATAAATATGCTCGTAATGAGTTATTAAAAACATTTTTGCTACATCTGTTTGCTATAACAATATGGCTGTTGATTTTTCAACCCAATAATTCATAGTCTGGGATTTCTCAAATCCACCATAAATAAATTGACGTGAATGTATTCTTAGGAATTAAAAATAAGTATTTAAAAAAGGAAATCTAGTAACTTCAATTTTTATTTCATACAAGTAATTTCAAGAAGGAGAATAATCTAAAAGTATAATAACAAATTAATTGTTTCAGTAAATATTAAGTCAGAAGTCACAAACAAATCTCAATAGCTTAAGCTGATCCGTTATACTAAGTCATTATAAATCCCATATAATGAAAACTGTTAGCTGTTTTAACAGCCGTGTTCCCAGGCCCCGACACAATCCCGCTAACTTTTCCATTTAGCATGATTCAGTGTTGGCACTAATTATTATTCACAACTTCTCGCTTCATGCCAGCATTTAATCTAAGTTGAAATAGGATTGAATTCGAATTTGAGCGGCCATTAAAGTACTTCATTTACAGGCTGAGAGTCGTGATATTTCTACTTAGGTTACTAAATGAGAAAGTTCGTGTTTCGACAGTGTTTTTACATAATCCTTGAGTATTTTTTGATGCATAGTTTATGACAAGTAGACCATACCCGTTTCAGACTCAATTCAAAGTTGACGGGAGTAATAATTACATAGTTAAATATAAAAAGCGCTTTGATTATGAGGTGATAAAATAGTTATACATATGTATAATAAAATTATGTAGTATATAATATGTATGTACCTATATATCTTAATTATCTTAATGACCATGCCGACGAAAATGCTGGCAGTGTCGTCTACTAATGGCTTTGACTAAGACCTAATACATTTAACAGAATGTATGGTTCACTGAAACAAAGGCTGTATGTTTATGAAATACAGACCTAGTCTATGTATATTCGCCATAGTGTAGCCTATGCATTAAGCAGAGGTTAGTTAACGGCCATGATGTGTGATCGATGTACATACATGAAAAGAAATCAGAATGTTACTTGAACTAAATAATGAAAGCATGAAATGCAAGCATTCTGTAAAATTTAACTTATTCGAAATGACAGTTTCAAAACTGATTTAATTTTTACTGGAGCCATTGATAGAATTAATATCTCAGCCTCTTTTCAGTTCTACTGATTCCTTCTCAAAGTTTCACTCGCAGCCCGGTAAACAGAACTATTTACCACATTCGGATAAAATATGTATAATATTTATGTTAATAATTTTTTTTTTTTATTAAATATAACTTAACATTTTTGGGTTTTTGGTAATGGTATTGGGTTGCCCGGGTAACTAAGTTGAGGAGGTCAGATAGGCAGTCGCTCCTCGTAAAACGCTAGTACTCAGCTGAATCCGGTTAGACTTCAAGCCGATCGCAACATAGTTGGGAAAAGGCTCGGGAGATGATGTTTATGTTAATCATTGATAAAGTAGCATAGACACGAAAAAAATATATAATTATATATTATAATAAGATATTTTTGCCTGTGTCTTCGATTCGAAAAATGTTTTAATACTTACCTAAACTTACCTAGATAAAAATACCCTGTGATAAGCATCATTCCAGTTGTTGTTGTTTATTTGTTGAATAAATACTAATATTTCGCATTTGTAATGTAATATTGTAGCTGTAGGTACCTACGTGACTTGTTTTGTTGACTTTACCTTCCCACTGAGAAGTTTCTTGTAACATATTATGTCTACAGATTTTCCATTCGATCTTTATAAAAAAATAAGTAAGCTTTGAAAGCTCTTATAAAAGTTCGACTTGTTCTTTAATAACATCGGTTTTAAATGTCAAAACAAACATTTTCACATCTTGAAAATTGACTCGAACTACGTACTAATCTACTAATATTATAAATCCGAAATTTTGTAAGGAATACATCCTTATATGGGTATGTTTGTCATTGTTGGTGCAACTACTGGATAAATTTTCATGAAACTTCAGAGAAAAGTAGTTCCTGGAAAACGCGGGTGAAAATACGGGCGAAAGCCTACATAAACATCTCCCGATGTTTGAACCTTTTCGTGACGGTGATACCTCTAGTGTCCTTTCCCTCAAGCCAGTAAACTTGTAATTGGGTTTGGCGAACTTTTTGAAGCGAATACTTACGCTTGTCTGTATGTTAAAGTATTTTCCTAAATTAGCTCCCAGTGCTTTGCATTTAGAGTTTATTTCTATTTGTAACCGCTGCCTTAACAACTTTCGCTAACGTAGTTGGAGTTAGCTTAAGTATTTTTATTAAAATATGGGCATTAATGTGACTACTATTTGAGTAAATAAAACTTTTAATAGTGAGGTTCATTTCATGTTATTAGAATTGCACGAATAGCAGCTCATTATTGAAAACTTATAATTATTTTGTATTTTTGGTGAATACGCGTTGGTGACATTGCCTGCATTTGACACCATGCAACGCGACGACACTATCAGTACGGTAGATATACATATATTAAAATTCTATTATACCTATATACAATGTATGTATATTTAGCACACCACATAGCATTTTGACAGGCTTCATACTTGAACATCCCTTGCTTGCAACTAATTAAAAATAAACCCACGAAACACAGTTATTACTAGCTTCTATAAATTGGTGATAGCCAGATACTTTAGTTTTAGTTTTCGATTCGTTAACAAGACAAAAAACTTCTAAATAAGAGGTTTATTTATATAATTCTCTTTTAATCTGACCTTACTCGAGTTATTTTCAACCAGAACTAAAATAGTGTAATTACGTGTAATACCTTGAATATCAAACATAAAGTATATGTACCAGTAAACATAAACCGGTCCTCAAATAATTAGTTTTATATAAGTCTCCAACGTCAGAGGAACATTAATTTTAGTTATAAATAGTTATTCTACTAGGGTTGAATTGTTATTTAAGATCACTTGTTGAGTTAGAAGGGCAGGCAGTCACGGCTCGGGGTCTGTATAATATAACGTTTTGCAGCATCGATTAAGTTTTACAATAGGGTATTTTACACTATGTAAGGAAAAATATAAAAATGTTTGTTCATAATAGATTTCGAAAAAAGTAAACAAGAAACGTCGATATTTATTCATAAAATTGCAATTTTAATTTTATAATTCCATTTAAAAAATCGTCTTTTCTAATCTGTTTTTCAAATGTCTAAAACGCCATTCGCCATATTAGATCCCGCCGTGACGTCATTCCGATAGTAAACAATCTACTGAAAATAATTATTTTGATAAATTTACGAGTTATTAACACGTTTGTAGCCTTTATTTCACTATGGAAGACGGTTTTGTGAAAGCAGAAAGTACAAATCTGCCAATGGTTAATACTTTAATGGTGGCGAAATTTTCAACCAAGTATTTCTCATTTTTACATCACTTGGCACTTGAATCCATAATTTTTGTGGCGTTTTTACACTTGTATTTTTGCATTCAGGCACAAGACACCAATGATAACTCATTATTTTCACGAATCTTATTACTTGGTCTTTCGCAGTCGTATTGTTTACTAACCGAGTGACGTCACGAGATGAAAAAGCATGGCGGCTAGCGTTTCCGCGCGAAAATTCAAAATCAAAAATAAAAAACAAATTTTAGGGCGATTTTCGGTTTAAAAAAAAAATAACAAAATTTCTACTAGTCCATTACGATCTCAGGATTAATTTAAAACAGTTTTAAAAAAATGGTGTAATACCCTATTTGATGGTTTTTATTGGTATTGCTGCGAAGGATTTCTTATTTTTCAAAAATATATCGCTTATTTAAACCGATTTTGTTCTTAATTATATTCAAAATTTGTAACACCTATAAAATGATTAATTTTATGTAACGTAAAATATTATGAATGTAATTAAAATTTGAGTCGTCTATTTTATTCGCATATAATTCCATGTCACGTCATGAACAAGCGATAGACAGGGTTTTGTCTGATTGAGCAAGCCAGACAAGATAAATATAGATTCAATCCCGAATGGCTTGATACCAATATTAATGCTCCCCTGTATCTAACTAAAACTCGCTGCATATTATCTAACACATAAAGGCCGCATGTGCGATGCCTGCTGATACTCGACGTCGGGCGTAGTGGATTGTACCTCGTCGAAACAAACACATCGGTGAGCTGAAATGTTTTTGTGTGCTAGCTGAAAATTAAGATTGTTAAACTCGAATGTTTTGTTGTAGACCTTTTGTATTTCTGTCAATTTCGTTTGTCGCTCGTGAAGCTCACTTCAATATGACCATATTTTGGAGAATTATTTAAAGACTATGTAGTATGTAGGTACCTAATTGCAGCGATGTATAATAATCGATTTATGTCGGAAAATTGTGCCCGTTAAGCAAATTTTTCTTAAATCAGACATGTCGGCCATTCTTTCCCGATTCTCCAAACGTGCAACCCTATAACGAGAAAAAATAATAGTTGTTCCCAATTATGTTAATGCGGCAGAAAAGCGTTACAAAAAAGGTAATATAATAAACCTCAATTGCAACAATACTCTCTTGCAAAATAATCAGTTTCAATTCATTTCAATGTATACGGGATAAAAGACTAATACTAGCCAAAAAAGCGAATGTCGACAAGAGTCTCATTACCAATTCAACCTGTTTTTATGTTCTTGAAGATTCTAGTTTTGTTCAAACTGTCCCGTTGCACCTTTTTTTTTCATTGGGAAATTATCAAATAACTCATATGACTCCTCTCGTTGTGTGCAGCTAGAGGTATTATTTTGTACCTTCTGGAGCTCTTTATGTACCAGAGCTGCACCTTTCCTGGCTCCCCATTCTTCGTATTCATAGATCTACGTAAATAAAAGTACTTAGTGCCAGTGACTTGGGTCCAAGTGTAAATATTAGCCCCAGTAGTGGCAGTCGGTATGTAACTCAGGTAAGCTAACTTTGCAGGTTAGCACAAGTCTTTGAAGTTATGCATAAGTTCCGACTAAGTTATTGATTTACTTAGCAGTCTCCTAAATGATACCCACGATATGTTATCGGTTATTTATGGCCAAGATAGCGTAATATTCCTATTCAGGCTGTATGACTGTGACACATGTACAGTCAACCCCAAAAATTGCTGAACACATCCTTGTCAAATTCATCACAAATTGCACAACATATCCTTCAGAAGTTGATTAACAACACAAAGGCTTATTCCGTTTATCCACCCTAAAAAAGCCACCCTGAGGAGGATACTCGGAAACGCGTGTCCTTCTATCCACCCTGAACGGGGTGGATAACCGTAATTCATATAATATGTTTCTTCCGATTTTTTACCCCAAGTACAGTTGAATCAAATCAATATCTTTTAAGTTTTAATTTAATATTTATTGTTAAGCGAATAACATAAAATAGTCTTAAAATCTAAATTGTAGGTACATGGTACTATAAGATAGAAAGCCGAAGCGGGGCTGGTGGTTTTTTATAAATTTTGCAATATGTCCAGAAAATGACCAACGCTTATTTCATTATTGAGTAGACGTAGTTGCGTATCCTGGATAAATTCGTCCCTTTTAATGTATATTTGCAATCGTTTTCTAAATTTTTTTGCTGCAGCAGACGTATTTTATGAAATATTTTAATGTTCACGAAGTTTCTTGGACTGGGTTTGTGTATGTTTTTGTGTTAATGACTGTACTTAGGCAGGTGAGAAAAACGGAAGAAACATATTATATGAATTACGGTTATCCACCCCGTTCAGGGTGGATAGAAGGACACGCGTTTCCGAGTATCCTCCTTAGGGTGGCTTTTTTAGGGTGGATAAACGGAATAAGCCAACACAAATGGCAAAATTTTCTTTACAAGAGTTCGAAAGCAGGTAGTCAGAAACTTAATGATAATAGTAACTAAACAACAAATAAAATAGTTGATACAAGGTGATTAGAGAGCGTACATTTTTAATTACCTAGGGATGAGGAAAGGTAAGCTCATATTCATTCAAAAGGTCCAAGTCTAAAGTTATTTTGACCGTTTTTTGAATCATGTAAATCGTTACTCGCTTATGGCAAGATTTTTTTCTCGAACTTTAATACAATTGCTGCATTGCTCGAAGTGGTCGCAAGCACTACTGCCTTGAACCCAATATTGTTTTTTCTTGAAAGTTACCCGTTAAAAAGGTAACTGCTCCTATAATCTTAGTTCTTCAGCTACATGGCATGTGTGGTGATGGCTTGGGATGATTGAATTCCAGACAAACCAAAATTAAGTCCCGAAAATTGTAGGATTGAGTAAAAACATTACATACCCATGCATATCAGACACTACAAAACAATTAGGTGATCTGATTATGGGGACTACAGAGAGTTAAAGGAACTCATCAACTGTAAATTATAATAGCCTATTTCTTATTTGAGTTTATTTTATTTGTATTGACGGTAACTTTACACCAAGTTATACCAGCATTGCGGGTGTGAACTAGCAATTAGTGTCCGACCAAACTGGTGGTTTCGATTTTGGTTTTTTCTTTCTCTTTCGGCCGCGTTGAAATTCGAATATTAACGCGGCAGCAGGTGTGTCTTACCCTAGAACCATTCAACTCGTATGGCAAAGGTAAAAATTTACAGATTATTATGACATACCTTCATACCGAACCTTATTAGTTATTACTACAGATTGGCACCAGTTTCTCCATGCATTTTTTTTTTTCATTATTACAGCATCTAATTCTCATGTGACGAGTAATGAGGGTTTTATTTGAAAAGTTGTAATTTAACTTGTTCGTATAATTTTCAGTTTTTCATAGGAAGATTGCAGTATAGCGTGTGCAGACGGCGATTTTTTTTAACTGCTTCTTCTACTTACTCATATGACCGATTATAAAATGTGAATGTCGTGCAATCATTCATATGGCTCAATTAATTGTTGTTGGCAATTAGTTCTATGATGTTCATTATCTATGGATGTATGGAGAATAAGAAAGATTTTTACACTAATATTAATAACGGACGCCAAGTCGACTCATGCTGCACGGCAATAGCCTGTTCCAGTTGGTTATCATTCGTTCCGGTATTTGTCAATTGTTCGCGACGCGCGCAACAAAGTTCCAAATGTTACATAGTTGTTACTCATGCACTCAAACGTAGTAACCCTAGCGATATACAACATGAAACATTCACTTGGGGCTACGTGCAAACACATTGAGGCTTCCCGCGGGGAAATCCTGTGCTACGCCGTAGCTCTATGCTACGCGTTTACTCGTAGCGGTTCTAGGCAGGCTATACTCTACCGGGCCTGTAACACATAAACTCGTGAAACTTTATAGGGAGAAACGGATGGTACTCACTGACCATTTGTTTGAGAGCACGGCTGACGTAGTAATGTAGTAAATGGGACGAATAACGTTTGAGCAGAGGAAAAGTGGTTCACTTCAGTGTTGTACATTGGGCTATACATCCAAATATAAAATGGTATTTAAAATCAATTATGAACGTCATTTGCGTGATGTATGAAATTGTATTTTAATTTTGATTGAACTTAAATGTTGATCCTGAACCGCAACGAACTGTTTGATGTACGAAATTTGGTGATCCGAATTCTGACGAGGCCACAGATTTGATTATAATATCTCTACGGTTTGTTTACTTTTCTAAAGTAGTTTGCTGATGTTATAGCGATAATGTCATACTGGCTAGGTCGATACTGACAGTACATAATTGTTGACATTGTTTATTCCTTCAATTAGGTTGAATATACGGTGGTATTATTTTTTAATTTTGTGTTTTATAAATTGAATTTAGAAGCTAACAAAGCTTAATAGTAGTGTTAATGCTGTCATCGCAGTTTTATTATCACAGAGTCATGAAAAATGATCTTTCTTTTGATGGCAATAAAACCTAAAGTATGAATAAATAAATGACACATAATCCTTATAGATACCAAACAAGTCATTTATGCGAAATGAAGAGTTCCTACTACAGCAAAGATAACACAAAAGCCCAAAAAGGCGCTGAACGAATCAAATTTTCAAAACTGCTGCACAAAGTGCCGTCCACAAGTTGCTTGACAACATGAAACGTCAAAAAGTTATTGGGCAAAATTTGACCCAGTATTTTCCTACAAAAAATAAATTAGTTTTAAATCGTTGTATAAGCCTAAAATACATTTTAGAAAGCTTTTTTATCTTTTTTAAACAATGGCAATAAACATTTAAAGATGAATAAAAATACTTAATAAATGTACCAATAGATAAAACCATTTCATTAAATAAACAAAACATACGTTTTAGGAGTGTGTGGTCAGTGGCATGGATATGCCATCTCACTGGCACTTCACGTCGCGTCAGAAAGCACAAACTGACATATTTAATTTAGAGAGATTTTGGACGATATAATGCGCTGAGCGGACGAGCGCGTGCGACTTGCAGTGTGTAAAAGTATCATATTATCAAGTGGTTTCATTTACCTGCCCGAAACGAAGACGCTGAACACCACAATATAGTATGTATAACAATATAATTATAATAATAATGGCAACATCGACAGCAATGTCAACGTGTTTTGTTATGTTTCGTGAGATTTATTATGTAAGCAGCTAATTGATTTTGAGAAAAATCAATAATATAACATAATAAAACAGATCTGTAATATTTTAATTTGATATCAAAATAAACCGAACGAGAACCCAAATGTGACAGACATCATAATGAAAACACGTAAAGACGAAATTATACAAAAGGAAATGTTGACGAGAGCTTCAACTAGTTGGCTCGCCGCCTCCGGACCCCGGATCTCCAGTATCACCGGCAGCTGCAGTTGCGTCGAGCTCGAGCGACGAATACTTCTCTCCGCCGACATCGCCGCCACCTGTGCGTCGGCAGGGGAGACGCCGGCCACCGACGGGCTTGGGATTGGGGGGTCAACCGGGCCCCAGCAGGGTCCCCGCTACCGGTGGTTGTGTGCAGCGAATGCGATGGACTCGCACAATGAACGAGAACATCAGCACAGAGAACGCGCATACTACTACATCCTCTGCTACAGAGGGAGGAACTAACCTCACTGCGTACCGTGATAGGATGCTGTCTCTGTTTCAGGTACTTGAATCAGCTGTCAACGTTTAGGCCCAACGACTATCGGATCAGGTGCGGGTTATCCAACACAATTGCAGACTGAATGACGCCGCACTTGATCGGCTGCGATTAGAGATGCTGAGCAACCCTACGGTCATCACCTCATCATAGATAGCGGTGCCACCGCCACCTTTAGGCGGAATCGTGCCGCCATCCTTGTTGAAGAGGATGAGGATAGTAGAGTTGTAACAGTAAGTAGTCAGTGCAATGGACGCTTGAGGTGTGCTCTGGAGGCTACCCTCCTTCCTGAGCAGGACCAGCCTCCCTTCCTTCCACACACTGGGAAACTGACCCCGCTTGAGGCATGCCCTGAAGAGCCCCCTCAAAAGTCAAATACTCAGGTATGGCATAAGATGGCTAGAGGGAGATCGTGAGGAACCGTCTATTAAACCGCAAGCAAAATAGAGGACATGGAAAAAGGAGCCGAAAAGAGATATATTAGCTGGATGTTCTTTCGAAATTGTTGATGAAGAAGTGGACTTTGAATAGGCTTTCTTCCTCAATCTTTATGAAAAAGGATCTTGTTTTTAGTTGGGTCAACCCTACTTAGCTCAACCATATTGAAAGAAATATAACAACAATATCACAGTAGCGGATCTTCCACTTTATTTTACCGCGCGGCAACGAACGGTCGGATCATACGGGCGTAGTCGTGCACATGCGCGCGTCGCGAACAATTGACAAATACCGGAACGAATGATAACCAACTGGAACAGGCTATTGCCGTGCAGCATGAGTCGACTTGGCGTCCGTTATTAATATTAGTGTAAAAATCTTTCTTATTCTCCATACATCCATAGATAATGAACATCATAGAACTAATTGCCAACAACAATTAATTGAGCCATATGAATGATTGCACGACATTCACATTTTATAATCGGTCATATGAGTAAGTAGAAGAAGCAGTTAAAAAAAATCGCCGTCTGCACACGCTATACTGCAATCTTCCTATGAAAAACTGAAAATTATACGAACAAGTTAAATTACAACTTTTCAAATAAAACCCTCATTACTCGTCACATGAGAATTAGATGCTGTAATAATGAAAAAAAAAAATGCATGGAGAAACTGGTGCCAATCTGTAGTAATAACTAATAAGGTTCGGTATGAAGGTATGTCATAATAATCTGTAAATTTTTACCTTTGCCATACGAGTTGAATGGTTCTAGGGTAAGACACACCTGCTGCCGCGTTAATATTCGAATTTCAACGCGGCCGAAAGAGAAAGAAAAAACTGTGAAGGATAAACCGTTTATACTATACATATACTCCAAAATAAATATTTATATAATAAACATAACATTGGAGCTTTTGACCTTTTTTGATATATCATCAGATGACCCTCACGCTCGAGATAGAAATAGAATTTTCAATAACATTTAGATGCGAATGGATGTGTGATAAAGAGAATGAATGATGAATCAGATTCAGAGTAATTTTATTTATTAACATGCACTATGTTATGTACATATTTATTTCATATCTATGTATACTAATATTATAAAGCTGAAGGGTTTGTTGATTTGTTAAACTTTTGAAACGATTTGAATTTCATTTCATTTAAAAAATATGTCACTTAAACGTATACATATCTTAAAGAAAATTTTATATCCCTCGTACGACGGACGGAATTTCCCGTGACGGAAAAACCTCAGTTATTTCATAAAGTCTGAAAACGTATGGATCTATCATAGTGGGTATGAGCAATTGAGTCTCATATTCATGATATCTGGCGTATGAACGCCGCACTACTCGTATAACGATACAACCCATAAAATTTAAAATTTCACAGCTCGCAGTCGTCACAACAAAGTGCCAATATGTACTTTTTTGCAGGAACTGGTAGATATCATGCTGAAGCGAATGGACCCAGATTTGGATGGAGTGATTAATTTCCAAGATTTCCACGACAGTGTGATAAAGACGCCATCTTTGTTGGAGAGCCTGGGCTACTGTTTTCCGGAGAGACCAGCAGTATTTGCCTTTATAGCAACCTGGTGCCCAGTATGGGGAAAAATGTGAAATATACTTAGGTACAACGCTCTCAAAGCTACCTCTGTTAACTTTTTTGTACATTGAAACTTAATCGAACATTATAATTAAATAAATTGTTATATATATAGGTACATGTATAATGATTTGGTATTCGTATTTCATCAACTAGATAATACATTATTATATACAATAAACATGTGTTTTTTTCTTCGTGAGGTAGGTAAATCTATAGTAAGCAAGTTATTAGTTAATGGTCAGTGTCAACTGACTGCACACAATGAAGGGAAGCGACAAAAGCTAACAAGTTAAGCTCGACTTAATAAACAGTATCACAAAATAGAAATATATTTCCCAAGGGTGCATCTGGCAATTTTACTTAATAGTACCTTATCTTGTCTGTTGAGTTCATGGCCTAATATTTCGTTTATAACACAAGGAATACTGTAATAGCCCTGAGGTGATATCTCTCCTGATTACCGAATGCGGATGATGAGCTACCCGATGAAGCCCCATCGCTAATCAAGGATTCGATAGGTAGGTAATTGTATCACATTGTTATTATGATAGAGTGAGCGAACTGAATATGGCACGATCCGACTATCATAATATATTAGATATAGATTTTCATATAGATTTTCTGTGAATTAGTGAATGTTAGCTGAAATGTATGAACGTTGAAAATTTGAGAAAATTAATAGCTGCTTATTTAAACAGCCTTCTAAATAATAGTGTTATTCGTCAGGTAATACTTTCTTCTTCTCTTTCGCGTTATGCGGAAGAAGGAGCATATACACACTCACAGACTTTCGCCTTTATTATATAATTAACTTTATAACAATATGTTATTTTACTTTGAATTTCAGTTCCGGCAAAAACTAACTTAAATCACGTCCATGTACAGTTTATGTAAAGAGTATCAGATAATATGAGCTTATGATATATTATGAGAGACTTGGTGTTGTTACAAATACGTGATCTTGTTGTTTTGACCATTCTCAAGAATCATGCAAGTGAAATGTAAAATTGTAAGGGAAGCAACTGCAATGAGTAAGCAGCCTATTAAATCTGAGGAGAATCCATTTCTTTATCAGTATCATCTAACTTGGCTATATTGAAAATGCTATGGCTAGCTGTTCCTACTGTGACGAATAAATGCAACGTGTATGTGGAAAATATACGTATAGTTTGTAAATATCAAGCCCAATTCGTACTTAACGGTAAATACAAAACATTTTACCAAATGGTTGAAGGATGAACGGCTTGAAAAGTAGATTAGCAGTTTGAATGTTCGAAGGATTGCTCCTGGAGTCCTATTTTACTCAGGTGCCTGAAATATAGAATATTCTTAATTGCACACCAAAAATACAAAGAATGTACGAAAGTGCAAGGTTGCTTTATAAAGCAAGTGAAATTGCGGATGACGAAAGTAATCCTACAATATTAATACAAAGTTAAACTAAAACCGGCCGGCATACTCCTTGCAAAGTTAAATGCTAAATGCTGCGCTGTTTTAATCTTATTTGGGAGCATAATTTAGGTTCTTATTCACACATATTGCCTTCCAGCTAAGTACGTTAAATAAAAATGTTATTCCTACTAGCGTCATGACGCTGAACTAACAATACTTGCATACTTCTGAAGGCTGAAATTGTTGGTCTGAGCATACTTTTCCGTTTCTATGACGTTAATAACAGTGTGTCACTAGCAAAATAGTGTAGTGCAATCCGCCCAAAGTTTTTCAATAAAACACTGTTTGCAGTCTACAACACATATGTACATTTTAGTTCAAACTGACTTTTCACTAACTCAATTAATTATCCGCACATGTTCTTCAGCACAATTTGATATATTATGTGCGGTGTAAGAATTGCTATTTTCAACATTTATTAGCCCTCTGAAACTGCTCTAAAACTCGTCATTCAGATTTCGTAAATACTACTGAATGTATTTTGTAAATAAAAAACTCACAGTAAAGTAATACCACAATATTATATTGTTAAAACATGACATTTAGGGCCTGTTTCACCACCTACGAATAAGTTCCAGATAGTTTATCTGATAGATAATTTTATACTAATTATTTTCCATTTTTTAATTTATCTGGTAGATGCTATCCGGACATTATGAAACAGGCCCTTAATCTCATAAAGCTTATTCAAAGTAAACGGCGCAGACACTCCGTCTCGTTTCAAATATAGTCCATATATTAAGTAACGTATATCTGTAGCTTGTTGCATCGCTTCAGTCGCGGCCCTGGCTTCGAACCGAACGGACTGCAACAAATTTAATACCAACACTAAATAAATATTTAAAACACGTGACATCGAAATTATTCTGTTCATGAATTAAATTTTAAACTCTGAATACATAATTATAGTTTATTAGACTCAAAATAAATTATTTTTGTATTATACATATTGTTGTATTTTCATTTTATTATGTTACAAATAGTAAGTGCCTTTATAGGTTTTAGTCGTCCATGCAGTCGTTCTCTCGTGGCGGGGGTAGACAACACAGCTTTGTCACCAGTAAATTTTGAATATTATTATCTGCGCTCTTGCAGATGCTTCCATGCTTTCGTGTTTCGATCGATTAATAAATTTGCACCAGAACCAATAAGCTTGAAAAACTCATGCAGTCGCGCAAATGTGAACAACTATGGCACCGGGGTGTAGACTAACAATGTAGTGACGTCATTGCGGCTAAAGCAGCATGCTACAGTGAACTATGTCGTCTATAATCTAACCATTTCGCTACTGGGTTGAACCATTAAATCAAATAATTACAGCGTCTTCGGTAAAAGGCGTTTCTCTTAGTTTAAGTGTAGAGCCATGATTAATTTTGTATATCTAAAAATATTAATTTTAACCCCATATAAACGGAACCATTGGCAATGACCCTATTATTGGTAAAAATATGACCGAAAGCTGGTGATGGTATTTGCAGTGCCTAAAAAATATTTTTGTGTTTAATTGTAAAATAATAAACATCACAGTTAATTTTCATAAAAGTTAGTCTGTCCGTCTCTACATTAATTTTCTATCGTTGATTTTCGATAAAAATGGCAGATGTCAAAAATGAAGTGTCTAATTTATTTGACTTAAGCAACTGCATTGACTAAAATTACATCATTCGATGGAATTGAAATACTGCAATAAAACTTTTGATTTAAACATAAATTTAGATTCTGCTAAAGCATTTTATAAACTTCTAGTGCATTTTTTACAGAATCAGAGTGAATCGTCTGTGTATCTTATTTGTGTCCAAGTAGTTTTCCCTTTAATGCCATAGTAATTTAATAACAGCATCCCGTACCTTTCAAGAATCTTCAATATATATGTCTTCTGGGAGAGTCTGATTTCTTGCTTCACGCTGTCACGCTCAATTTCGTATTTAATACCTAAATATTAAAGTCTTTATTTTAAAGGTATTTTGTGGCACCGTCTCCAAAATCTAGAATAGTTAATACATATCTTACGAAATTTTGCAGGCTTTGCAGGTCCATTAGATCTTCAAACTCAATACCAGGCTGTATGATACCAGGCCTTTATACCACGATGTCACTCGTAAAAGACCTATAATCTATGCGAAGAAACTTGGAAATAAGTAAGGTGACATGATTCAAAGAACTGCTTGATTAAACAGCCAGATAAAATTTCACGTAACGCTATACGCCCGCTTGTTTAGATCATGTAACACTTAAAATATAATCTTAAATTACAAATTATGAAATTGACCTTTGCTTAGGTTGCTTTAACTGCTATAAACCGAATTTATTCTCAAATAAGATACACACAAATGAAAGATTAATTAAAAACTCGCTTTTAAACATTAGTAAAATTGTACCTTTTAAGTTTGCTTAAAAAGGTTTTCTCACAAAGAACATTTTATGGTATGTATTTATCTATATTATAATATGTACAATTTTAGACTCGTCGAGTATTTTTTTATACTCATTCTTATCCTGCTTTTTATAACCCGAAATGCACGCGGATGAAGTTGCGAGCAACTGGCTACTGAACTATGTGTAGGCATCAACGCCGCTCATAATAACTAGAAATAGAAAAAATAATATATAACTTTTCAAAATAACTTCGTCCGGCAAACAACAAAAAGTATGCATGACTTTTCGTTAAGTATATAATATTTTATTTATACAAATTTCAATCAGTTTTAAAAACCTTAATTTATATGACGTAACTGTGCACTCACGTTAATAAAATATTTCCACATACCCAAAAGGTTTTATTCCCTTTATCTGCATTGAAATAAAAAAAGGGAATTTTCGGAGCAAACACTTTTAAGCGTGACGCTATTCATGAACACAGTATGTATAAATAAAGCGATCAATATGTGGGATCTCACGCTCATGAGGCATATCTAGTTCATTATTAAAAAAGAGTTTAGCTGGAAATAGAACTGTTTTTTTTTGTGCATAGCTATATCATATTGATGGTCCGGTAATGATCCGCTGAAGAAATTATAAGATAATGAAGCTTCTGTGTCCATCGTATGCGCGGCGCACGACCGCTGGGAGGTGAGACCCCGTTAGAAGCCGATGGGCCTCTGGGTCTCTTACCATCCGGAGGCCGGTGTCTTCCTTGCCTTCCTTGAATGTTTCTACTTTTTACTCTTGGTCATTTTGATATTTAATTTGTACATATTTTCCTTGATAAAACAGAGACTGGTATGCAGCTGTATTTTTAGTAAATTGTATGAATATACAAGATATGTACATTTTAGAGTATAAGTTACCAACCCATTGTAAACGAGATCAAATAAGTTTATAAAGTGCAGTTTTACCAAAATTACTATGAACAAGGTGTTTCATAGTAAAAACTTAGTTAATTTAAGAATTTTATAATAATACTCGCCAGATGTTTAGTTGGTGGCTGCTCCAGTTGATATTCCGAGTATTGGATCTAATATTATGTAACCACGCAATAAGTTGAATGCACAATGGTATGTTCTTTAACAATTCCATGTCCATATAATTGATAGTAAAACTTAAAACAGTTCTACCCCACTTGGGGGTATATGGGTATCAGGAGTCTTGCATTATGTCTACTTCATTCTTCTTTTTTTTTTCTTCACTACTTTACATTACATTACTTCATCCCCACTATCCAGCTCTATCTCAGCCTGCCCTTCCAATGTGGTGTTAGCGGACGCGGAAGGGAAAAACGTGAGCTTCTTGCGTAGGCGGGTCAAAAATGACCACCTTAGCTAAAATGCGGTCGCGTGGTTCAATAAGATGAATACTATCTCATTGGGAATTAGATAATATTCTTTTTATTTTTGAGTGGACTGTATTAGGAATGGTTTTGTTGCCCTGAAATACCTACGGGGATGTTGGATAGCTGGAACTTTCTAGGAGGGGCATGTACCAAAATTAGCGAGCAACAAATACTCAATACTCAATTCTTTATTAGCATTCCATATGTTATATTTACAAATTGTCCAGTTGCACACCTTCTTGATTCGCTCGCGGTCGGTCACAAAACACAGTAATTGTCCTTGGTGGCTGCTTTACGTTCTATAACTTCTTATACACACAAGTTACGACACAATAATGAATAGGTACACTTGATTTTAGTTAGTTTTTGCCAGTTATACGAATATAATTTGCGTACGCGCGCGAGAGCGACTTGCCGACACAGGTGCCGAAAGCATTGAGAGGATTACGACAGAAACTACAACAGAATAAGTAAAAGTAAATCCTAAAATACTTCGTACTTTAAAATGCGAGTTGTTAAATATAGGCACTCAATAACATTCTAGTTCGAAAGAAGTTGATGGGATATTCCATATGCAAAATGGATTTTGGATCGGAACATTTCAAGGCCGCTCCCATTGCCCGCCGTCACTAACCGTCAAAGCGAAATGCGATTATTCGTATCAAGTTTGAATGAATTCCTTCTCTATGTCGGCCACGTAGTGGATAAATCAAATATCTCTACAATGTTGATGTCGAAACTATGTCGTAGATTTGTTAACGTCATGAAATGGTCGTATATCAATAGTGATGAATAGAAATTCTGATTATTTTCTTGATTTGTAATAATATATTTGTTTGTCAATTTACCATATAAGGGTCTGTTCGAGGGCTAGTTCTTCTTGGCTTTGAATTTCAGCTGTGTCCACAATTTGAAATGTTTACTATTGCAGGTATCTTTAATATTCGAATAATTGCCATGTCTGTGTTCAAGTGATTTGCAATGCATCTGTATGACCAAGCTTTGTTAAAAAATAATCAAAATATTTAACCTTCCGCAACTTTTGTTCTTTTACCTACAAGATGAACTAAAATGATAATATAATACTAATGACGAAAATTAATTAATTTGATGCCTAATATATTGGCGTTAAACCAACCAAAAGTATGTTGACTGTTTCTTTGTTTATATATTTTTTTTAACTTAGCTTTTCCTGTTTTAATTTGCTAGTGCCAAAACACGTAAAAAAATATAATTCTAAATTAGGTACTGATGGCAAATGATTTTTTGTCATAAATGTAAAGAATACAACAATTATATTAGATCTACGACGTAAGTAAGCTCATGTCAGTACTCAAGGTGTGTTTTTAATTATATGGCCGCTACTATATATACTACAATTACAAATGTATCGTAAGAATGGTGACCCAGTTTTAATGGCCTCGACTTGGATGTCGCGCGTCATCGGTTCAAATGCTGCGAGTACAATTTGCACTGTACAATTGTTTCATCGTTTCAGAATTAAATTGATAAAATGTCCAGTTTTCAGATGATTTTAAATTAATTTAAAAAAATAATCATGCAGGTGTACCTAACATGATAACATAAAGACATGAGTCCGTAGGAAAGTACTGTTGTCATTATTATATAGCGGAAGCGAGCAAGCTTCCGAACGAACTACACCGCACACCTGCAAAGAAATCTTGTAGCCTTCTTCTTCAGCTAATACTGAAAAATAATCATATTAGTTATAACTAGCGGTCGCCCGCGGCTCCGCCCGCGTGGATGTCGGTTTTCGCGACAAAAAGTAGTCTGTGTTGTTCTGATATATAACCTATAGAGAGACTTCCTCGCACATATCCACAACGGTATTTACTCTAAATTTAATTTCTACGACAACATGAAGAGTGATGTTCGACATGTATTCCAGATTTTCTTGATTGTATGCACATCATGCCGTATATTTGTGATAGTTACCCCTTTGTAATAATCTACATTAGTTCCTGTTCAATGATTTCACAGCTTAATGAAGTTGATAGAGTTTTGGCTTTAATATACATAGCTATAATTGATTGTAATTACCCACGTTTTTTGTAACATTGTTTACTCTCGTATAGGTTATGTTTGTTATAGAAATTTTTGCAAGGTGGGGATTAAATGGTGGTCGAAAGATCTCAATTTGATTTTATTTGGCTGTTTGGCTGGTAAGGATTTATTGTTTGCCTATGTTTTCTCAACATGTAGAATTGTGTAGCGGAGGGTAAGCAACTTTTCCCAGGCTCTTTCTGGGTTCTAAAAAAAAAAACATACTGTTCTCTAGTTCCGCACTAGTTTTTTTTTTTATTTTGATGATGTATATCAAAGGGGATGATTATGGTAGGGATACATCTGGCAACTTGTGAACTTTGCCGAAGTGTATCCTGTAGGGTAGAGTAGGGTAGAGTGGGGTAGAGTAGGGTAGTGTAGAGTAATGTAGTGTAGAGTAGGGTAGAGTAGTGTAGAGTAGGGTAGAGTAGTGTAGTGTAGAGTAGGGTAGAGTAGTGTAGAGTAGGGTAGAGTAGTGTAGAGTAGGGTAGAGTAGTGTAGAGTAGGGTAGAGTAGGGGGGAGTAGGGAAGAACGAGAGCGAAGCCCCGCGGGCAAAAGCTAGTCTAAAATAATATTATTCTTGACTTTCTTAATATTTGGAATATATGTATTTACGTACCTTTATTTGAGTGACTATTTTCTAAATTTTATTTTCTGTATTTGATGGGTGATATTCTTAATAAGATTTTAGAACAATTAATTTACAAAATTAAGTTATTTCGCATAAGACCTTGCTCAGATATTTTGTATTTACAGGTGGTCAGCGCCTTCTGGCGTTTGTGTTGTTAAGCAATTTAAGGACGCTGCGTTGTTCAACAGTTTTGGAAATTTGAATGTGTTCATCGAGCTCGGGAGCTGAACGTATATTTTTGTTATTTTTTAAATCATATCACAGCAATGTAGTTCAAACAACTCATTGTGTGATTTCTTGTCTCTGTATCATCATCTCCCGAGCCTTTTCCCAACTATGTTGGGGTCGGCTTCCAGTCCAACCGGTTTCGGCTGAGTACCAGTGTTTTACAAGGAGCGACTGCCTATCTGACCTCCTCAACCCAGTTACCAGGGCAACCCAATACCCCTTGGTTAGACTGGCGTCAGACTTACTGGCTTCTGACTACCCGTAACGACTGCCAAGGATGTTCAATGACAGCCGGGACCTACAGTTTAACGTGCCATCCGAAACACAGTCATTGGTGTCCAAGATATACTTAGAAAGTACATACAAACTTAGAAAAGTTGCATTGGTACTTGCCCGACCTGGAATCGATCCCAAGCCCTCACACTTGAGAGGTTGGCTCTTTAACCACTAGGCCACCACGACTTTCATTTTTATATATAAAGCTAAGCAAATAACTTATATACTATATATATACTATAGTTTTAATTATCATCTTGATCATATTCATCAATAAAAATATATCACTATTTTTATTTTTTACCTCCAACTGAGGGCGTAGCTGGAGGGAGTGCTAACAGTAAAGTGAGAGATTAAATGAACTTACACAGTAGGTAGATAGTGCTATAACTTTATATGGATACGTAAAGGAATATTCTCAGAAATTAGATGAGTGGCAAATTATTATTTTTAAAAGATGCGACTAAAATCCCCGTGAAAACGCCTGTGATATTCCACTTAGCCTAACCATGCCGTCCGTGGATAAGAGTTGCGGAAATCGAGCGGCTCGAGCGGAACCTGCTTAACTGTCCTTGTCGTTGCGGGAACAAATCTTGAAGCTTGATTTCTTCAATCCTAAATACAGCATTATTTTGTATGTCTTTACTAGACCACGGGACTACAGAGTCCCGGATTTTTAAAAGGCGTACGTGGGGCCGAAGCCAACACGCTGAAGCCCTTTTGAGACAACTTTAATGTATGTAATGGTGACACAAAACCGACGATTGTCCCTGTATACACTATGGAAATTATTACGGTCCGAGCCTTCTATCTATTATTACTTTTCTGTAATATGTACTGATGGCAAATGAAATAAAATACAAGAAAAAAGAAAAGCTGGTTACCGTAAGGAGAGAAAATTTATTCTGTTGTTTTAATGACAATTTTACAATTTGAATATATAAAAAACAAACTTATTAAAAAAAGGTTTTATATAAATAAATAAATCAAAAGAGTTCGTAACAGAAATGTACCCAAAGACAACCCCCGGTTTGTGCTAAACTATTGCTAAGTATGGAAGAAAAACTACTTGGGCTAAGTATATTTATGACTAAAGGTAATACGGATGGTACGGTCATATTGCGAAAGAAGTATAGACAATTCAACTTCATCAATATCTACATTTTCACGGCTACAATGTACCGGTTTGTATTGTTATAATTTACTTGAATACGTACATGTACCTGACTGCAATATACTAGAATAATACACCATTTAAATTTAATGAACACTCATCAACCTACGAGTGTTAATCTGAATATGAATTCACTGTCTATTCTGTTTCTACACAGCGACGCGAGAATGTTTCATCCACGACATACCCCAAGCAAATGAGATATTACCTTTCTCTGTATACAGAGATTTAAGCCCGGGTATAGTCGAGTTATAATTGGAGTTGTGCCCATTTCGGGAGATAATGAATTAAGCCCTACCCTCTGTACATTCAGTTGGTCAGATATTTAGACTTTCGGTACTCTGAATGAATTTACAGTTTCCAGAGATTTTCAAGAAACGTAGAGTAACGAGATTATAATAAAACCACCAGAAACGTGTTTTATGTCTTATATATTAGCAGTATACTCATTTTACAAGCTAATAATTAACTTTTTAACAAAACCTAAAAAACACTGCAACTCCTTCAAAACCAAAAACAAATCACCCGCCTGTCAATCATTTTTCTTTTTTTTTTGCAATGAGTCCAGTTGCCAGCATAATAATTTTAATAACCAAATTAAAAACAAATCATTTTCAACTTCCTGAATATTATAAAATATTACAAATTATTTATTTAAGTTTCATTATAATATAAAATTGGCATTCATTAAGCACCTATTTTTATACCTATCCTTACAAGATCATTATGAGACGCATATTTTTTGTGCTGAACAGTGATTGATAACATTTTATTAACAAGTTCAGGGTACAATATACATACATACGTATACAAAAGCTTAGTTTCAGTCGAAGTGTACAAGTATCGAAACCTTATTGGTCATCAATACTTGCCCTCTTTTTAGAACACAGACCTCAAATTCTCTGCCAGCTAACACACATACACAGTACAGCTGACCGCGAAATAAATATTGTTACTTTCAGTCCGAAGTTTGAAAGACCGCACGATCAGTGATGTGAACCGCAAATACACGGGTTTATGCAGCTTTGCTATCAAATACTCACAAAGAATTTTCACAGAAATGTTTTGGCAAATTCTTATGGCTGCAGGCTGTGTGCTTTGGTGATAGATGCATTCGTGAGTAAAACCAACATGAAAGTGGAAAGAATCTAGTGATAGCCATATGAAATTTTGTTTGAATTTTGTTGTCTATTTTATAGATCTGTTGCAGGCAGTTTCTTCATTAAATGTAACAGCTAAAGTAACGTCTAAAAATAAAACTAACGGTCAATTTGTTTTTTCACGATTTTGACTATTAGTTTTGCTGTAAGTTTCGCCTTTAACTTTAACTATTTGTCAAGGAATGTAAAGCTAAAGTCACTGTCATTTTGACAAAGTTATAGGTTATAACATTGATTCACAGCGTTCACAACATTTATTTATAGAATTTATTTTATTACCTATTGAAGTATGTATATTTATCTAGTATTTGGTTTATTAGTTAGCAGTACACCACAGACTAACCATGACTGTATTATTTTAATGCATTCGATCCTTCCTAAGGTTGTTAGGTAGAGATCGCTGTCAATGACAAGACTGCCATTGTACCCATTTTCATTATCATTCACGTACTTTCATTCTCACACATGAAATAAGCTTAAATCACTGAGCATCATTCTATTGCACCCAAGCACGCTGCGAGTTCTACTGAGTAGTCAGGCGAACACAATTAGCCAAATGTTGAGCAAACAAAAGCCTTTCACCACGAAACCCGGTATAGCACTAGAACTGTATTTTTTGGATTTTGTCATTTTTTACCACAACGGGTCGAAAGTTGAAGTAGGTAAGGAAGAGGTGCTGCGGAAGAATCTGGATTCCCGCGGCCCCGCGCGAGGAGACACCATGGTGGTTTTAGCCAGTAAGAGTCCGGCACGGCCCTCTGCCTCTCCCCAGGCGGAGGACAGTCCATGAGGACTTCCCCCGAAAAAACAAAAAAAAAGGTATGGAAGGAGTTTAGGAGTTTCACTCAGGCACAGGGGTCATATTTTCAGGGCATTTAGAGATAATGAAAGTTGCTTCGCACTTTTTCCGCATCACTGACGTGCATCATCATCAATTGATCGAACAGTTGATCAATCCGAATAAATTATTATCAAATCAATAATTATCATGAGTGTTTTAATCACACTCTACTATTGTTATGATCAAAGTGTATCTGAATTTAAATTACATTGTAGTAAAAAATATAATGCTTTTTTTCGCTGAGTTGTTGTTCATACGTCACGTTGACGATAACTCGTGTATCTTTCGTATATTTGGCTGACATTCAACATGATTAGTGACTCAATATGTGACCTAAAAAACATGATGCTATTTCGTTTCGCCTTTGGCTTTCTTCAAGATTTTAATGGATCAGCTAAGACGAGGGTGTTTTCTTATCTGTATATATCTTTGTTGTTTTTATTTCTAGGATTGACACTATGTTCAACTATCTTAATCCCTTTAACCTATCGCATTTCAATACTGATTGAATATACTTTTTTATTTATGATTGCAATGTTAACTAAGGATAAATACATTTTCCAAAATTATAAATTTATCTATGGCTTAGATTCCACACCCGGCGCTAAAATAAAATTTCTGAACCTGGAATACTGTCTTAATGCAATTGTATTATTTATTTTGAGTTTCAAAATATTGTATTCTTTTTTGGTCTGCTGTCTTATTCCAGAAGTGTGTTCTACTGCAAACTTATTCCTATTTTTTATCAACTCTTTTTACCAATTAGGCTGCGATATAGGGAGACTTACAGTGATAATGTTTATTGGTCTGGCACATTTGCGAACAAAAATGTTGAGAACCGAATTAATTACTGAATGCGCCAATGCATCGTGGGGTAGATACACGGCAAAGAAATATATAAACATATACGAATCTCTAATTAATACGATTGATGATAATGCTACGCCGGTGAAAGTGACGGTATGTATCTCTATATACTATCGACTTTTTTTTATTTTTCTCGACCCCATTTCCAATTTTATTACTGGCATTCACATACAATACTGTGGACATTCGCGTATACATACATTTTGAGTGTACCTGCCGGAATATTCTTATGTTTTTGAAGCCTGAAATGTAACACGAGTCTATGTACGTAAACGTATTGATATTTCGATTTAAGGGATCTCCTCCATACTGGACAATAGAGCTTCACTAGTGGTTCAACCGCGTGCTAGAATTATTAGTGTTGTGATCTCTTTTAAGGCTTTCGATTGAGTTCACCATGAAACACTTTTATGCAAATTACGCTATTATAGAGCCCAAATCACCTGTCGCATTGTCTTAAAGTAGTAGGCTCGTATTTACATCACAGATTGCAATTTGTGGTTGTATATTGCTTCTGAACCATGAGGCTTTCCAGTGTAGCTAGGCGTACTATAGGGCTCTATACTAGGTCCAATCTTATTCTAAGAGTAATTTAATGATTTACCTTATCAACTCTGACATATATGCAATTTTGTCTTTGTATAATTAATATTTATAAATTTTACGACGTAAACAGTGCATTCCCATTAGTTACGTACTCGTTTACCATAAGCAGTTTAGTACGAAATGCCAATGAATGAATAACGATAAGATTCGTATTGAGTATATTTTAATTGAAAGCGCTTTTGAAATTTTCGCATTATATATATGTATTCATGAACCCACACGATATCAATAGAATTTTGTCCTCCTCGCTGCTACAGTTGGAGATAGTATTTTTGGGGTACTAGAATATTAAAAAACCCACAGCAGCTGTCATTCAAATAGCAGGATAGCTTTAAATTACATCGTTTGATTTTTTTATTGTAGATTGTAATAACATTGATAACTTCTACGATAAGAGTATTTTCTTGCCTTTACCGAGACCTCTCGCTTTTAAAAGAACAGGTAAGCAAACAATAAACGAATATTTCTAATTATTTTTGAATGGAAAACTATGGCAAATTTAGTGTAGATAGTACTTGCAAGGCAGGTGGAGCAGAGATTAAGGAAAAGAGGAAACATTGAGCTTTTGGTCTTGGGAGAGACCTACATATGTATGTATGTCTAGTATATGAATAACATGACGATTATTTTTTCAATTATTATGGCACATGACACAATAAATGTGTCTTACGTCACTGGCACTGATTTTGGTATTTTGAGTAATAGTCCAGATCACCAGGCTCACTTAATCCCTTAAAACATGCTTTATTAGCATAAGCCACAAAGCACAAAGTTTAGTGAACTTAATGCAATAGGTGCAAACCATTTCAGGCTATAGCTGGCATAAAAAAGTCACTGTTGTTTGGATACGTAAATGAACCGATTTTCGTCATCATTGTGGCTACAATATTATTAGACCTTATCGATGATGATTATAAGCTAATGAAAACCAAAATCTATGAACGAAGAATGCTAGCCGATAGTAAGTAAAACTATTTAATAATGCTATGGTATACATAGGCTTATAGCATTTCCAATATATCATATACCATTTGGATCCTTCTAACTCTTCTACTAGGTACATTTACTGGGCCGCCTTTTGACATATTGCAGACACAGCGTGACTTCAATGTTCAAACATTAACAGCGATCTCAGTGCATAACAAACCGAGTGTGATGGTAATTTTGTTATTATTAAAGTTAAAGTACTTCTCAAAACTCCTCACAATGTAAGCAGGCAGCAAACGTAATGCTTAAGATGACTAAAATATTAAATTCTTTATTTTTCAGACAAACAGCAGCGCAGTGATCTTCAATACTTCTTGATTCTTCTAGAAAATCGACCGTTACGATTTTGCATTTTGCCTAACTTACCTTTGACAACAAAATTATATCTGAACGGATTCTCATTTTCTATGCTTACCATTATAGCGGTCTTGCAGATAAAAACCTTCTACTCTTAAAAACACAGGCAATTGTTTTTAGTTTGCACATTATTTCGTCGCATGGTTACTTACTGATTTTACTTAATCTTTGATATCATGATAATTTAATGTGTGAAAAAATTGTATCA
Source organism: Heliothis peltigera (assembly GCA_958496145.1). Taxonomy (NCBI): domain Eukaryota; kingdom Metazoa; phylum Arthropoda; class Insecta; order Lepidoptera; family Noctuidae; genus Heliothis; species Heliothis peltigera. The sequence goes on along the minus strand of OY292321.1, from coordinate 8,718,552 downwards.
CATTTGCTGTTCGAAATAAATTCACATAATTAGTTTGCTATAATTAGTTTGACTGTTTAATAATAATATTGAAACAAAAGCTACTTTCAAAGCAATTTAGAATAACTCTTTAGATCGATACAGATCGCAACTATCTTCAATTAATTAAGTGAAGTGTATGGCTAGAATATTCGGATCTTTATCAAAGTTTGATGATTTTTTTTTATCCAAGGCTAAAAATTTATAAAATACTTGCTTCTAACAGCTTAAATAGCGCCTTAATTAGCGCGTTGCTAATTCGGGAACCATTGGTTCGATTTGAAGAGTTTGTTTGCTTCCTGAATTAGCGCATTGCTAATACAAACTCTTTAGCTTTATAATATTAGTATAGATTTTACTTTATTGTTTAGTGATGTATTTTAAGCCCATCGTGTCCAATATTGACTCGCTAGGTCGCTTAAGAGATGAGGGGTGAAATAAACACGATTGAATGTAAAACTCGATAACGTTTAAGAGTCACTCTTTAGTTAAGTCTTATAATACGTGACACAGTTGGTACTACTTGCTGACTAGCTTGTACTAAAAATATTTATACATATAAGCTTCATGCCTTTTTGGAATCAGAGGAAATTTATAAACTTCTTAGCTTTTTTAATTTGAAGATTTTCTATTTTCGCTATCTTACATTCGTAAGTAAATGTAATACCAAGCTTTACCAGTTTCGGCCAAAAAGCCGACATTTTACTAGCTAATTTAAACCACATTTTTTTAACATCATGTGTATCAAAGAAAAATGGGCCTTTACAGTTCAGATTATGGTCTCATGCATTTGACGTAAATGCGAACAAACTGTCAAAAGCAGACCACGAAGCGGTCGGTCATTTATGAGCATTTTATGTGCACGGTTTATGCTAACTTTCAATGTCGATATTGGAAAAAAATATTTTCTATTTATGTGCGTGTATTCGTATGTGAATGTTTTTAGTCATAGCATCATAGATTCTTGACTCAGGTAGACTATAATTACGTCACAACGATAATTGAGATCACCTTTTTAAAAGGATTTAAGCTTTCAACAGTATTACAAAAAATCAATTTAAGCACGCTTCAAAATGTATTTGCATTGAAAAATCATCCCTATCTACAACCCCCTGCCATGGTGAATGGCAACGCCTTAGTCACTGCCCGATGTAAAAGCGAGCCTTTGGGTAACAGGTAGCGTTAATCAGCCGCTTAGATAGTTCGTTATAAAGACCTTGAGCATGCGGACAAATTGAAACAATGTTTGTACATGGAATGTTTGACCATGAATACAGAGTATTAAATGATATTGAAAAAGTCTTTATTAAAAAAAAAAAGTGTTATTCTCTATTTTCGTTAAACAAAAAGTTGATTTTCTGCCCGAAGTTTTTCCTCCTCTACAAAAGATTTTGTTCATTTTATTGACGTTTTATTTAAAAATATTTCTAATAGCTATGAGTACTGTGCAACAACTGCAATTACATAAAAAATAGTATGTATGCATGCTTTTTTTAGAAATGGATGTAAATCCACTGCTTAGTTTAACATAAACAATATCTTATTACAACATAAACAATATTTTATTACATGGTACTGTTTTATTTTTCATATAAGGTGCGGTACTACATAAGAAGTTTTTCTTTTAATACGCGACACTAAGGTTAAACCACGAGAAGATCTCACATGTTTCAAAACCGAACCAAAACAAGTTCAAACAGGTTTTTTCTAATATTTATACCTCCTGATTTTTCTTCCGTTCTTGAAAATGAACACGTATCTACGGCTGATGCGGGACCCCGTCATGAGCGGTCTGTCAGTCGTGTCAATATCTGCCAAGAAAATATTGACGCGTGATAATATTACCTTGTTCTGATTGGTTTATTTCAAAGTTTACAATTCTCGCTTGTTCGAAATTTGTTATGTTAAACCAATATTTGGGATGTAGAATAATTTAGAAAAATCTTAAAACATTGCAAAAATATGTTTATTTTTTGACTGAGAAAAAACAAAACTTAAAATTGTGACATCTTGTCAAAATAAAAATATACTTTTATATATATAATTTGGATGGCCAAATCAAATGGGTTCAGCTGTACTTATTTATGTAAATTACGTAAGGTTACATATTTCGAGTGAGAGATCCGATGTGTTGGGTCGGGTGTTATAATTTACATTTGCATACACACATACATTCCATCAGCATCTATATTAATCTTGGCTACAAATACATATTTAAGTTAGTTTATATTGATGTTGTATCTATTACGTTTAATTTATTAATGTTAACGTTTTGGTCGGACGAGTTTCGATATTTGATTGGATTACATTTTGGGTCCAGATTATTGATGAAGTAAGCTTTAATCTATCGACTGCGGTTTACCTGGCGAAATTTAAATGAATAGGTTTGGCATGGATGGCTGCTCTAGAAGATATTTTTGGCATTATTAAGGAGCACCCTGCGTTTAGCATTAGATGGTGATGGGTTAATTATTCAAAGCCCGGATAACTATTCAAGAACTCAAAAATATTACCTTGAATGTGAAACCTTTGTACACATTTTATGTGGTTGCATAAAGTTTAAATAACTAAATAAATAGATGGAAGCAACTTTTTATAGATAAAACAGGGACATTGCACTGCCGACGATAAATCGTAATTCGGTCTGTAGTTTTACCACCAACAGTTTTGTAACCAACATCAATCTAGTCAAACTTTGGCATTTAGGTATAAACCTAGCACCGTATTAAAATTAATAAAATAACTACGAGAGCAAAGGAAGAAAAGAATTAAATTCAAATATTTGTTTAAAGAGCAACTTATTTTATAAAAATTCACCGTTAAATCATGCCGCACAAGATCGTTCACCTATGTATATTATCCTATATTAATGATACGTGGAAAACATGTAGTGTTTTGGGATTGGGATTTCTTTCTAAAGTTACATAACTTTGTGCATTTCATGTAGTTTAAATAGTCACTACCCACATACCAACTATTTGTCTTTGGCGTATTTCTATTATACTTGCAATACCCATACACTGGCATGCACCTTCTTGCACTCAGCTAGCTGCCTCTGCTCTGCTTTGTGCTCTGCTTCTTACTCTGCTTTGTGCCATTTAATTGGTTTCTAAACAATTGTTTCCCGAGCGTTGATTTTAGGTGCGTTTTTCTGTTCACAAAGAAGCGCTCGCTCACCACCTCCAGGTTTATCTTCAACTTGTACATTAGCTTCTTGAAGCAGTTTGGTTTTGATCTACTCTTAGCTTATATCCTTTTCGCTATTATCCGTCGCCATTATCATGTGGTTGTTGTCTCAGGATAAAAGTAAAATAGACATCATCCAGTCGTCTAAGATTTTCTCGCCTATTGCACCCAATTGTTGGGTTTTGGTGATTATTTTTGAAATTCTCCTTTCATGAAAAGTTTTCCAACCTGCATGACCATACTAACGCTGTAGTGTCATTCATCTGCCCCAGACTATACCTACCAAAATACGCCAGAACATCACAGAGCGCGATGCTTCACTCGCGGTTTTTACGTTTTATAAGTGTGCTTTTCTGACCGCTTCCTTGAAATTAGTTTCAAGTTGAAAGTTCCAAATTTCATTTATTTATTCAATTCCAAATCCTGCTGCTCCATTGAGCTTTTGTATTCTAAAAATCGAAGAACAGTTATTGCCATCCGTCACCATCATCGAAACAATTGACAATACACAACACATACATATGTATATGTATTGGTTTTGCATCGTCTGGGCTCGTAACTTTTTGTTAATAAAACTAATGATATTATTATAATTACAAACAAACATGTGCTTCTACATGTTTATTGTCCCAGACTTCGAGTCTAACGTTGAATGTGCTACATGTCTTACACAAAGCTTAGTACGAGATTGGCAGTATTGAATACCAAGAGGTTCTGTATATTCAACCGTACTTTAGCAGGTTGTATGTGTCTGCATGGACTACGTTATTGTATGTATTGAAGATCATTCTCATAGTGCGCATACATCACAATATAATACTGTTTGACTTTTAAAAGTAAAACCAAAGATGAGAATCATAGAGGAAATTTTTTGACATTATGTAGATGCTAAAATTATACTTAAACTTTCGAAGGCTTGGAACCAAAACTATGTGAAAGTGATTCTTATGTTACGCTGTATAGATAAAAGGGATAGGTTCGAGAAATGGTTTAAGTATTTTTTGGTCTTATGCGACTTTATAATATACTCGTATTTGCTCTCTATGCACAATCTGTATTACAGCGAGAGTCAGAAATTATCTATTATCATTGCTATTAATACACCTTACTGTACTAAGTCATTAATAACATTGAAAGCGTAGGTTGATTGTGTGGGTGGTTACTATCTATTTACTTTCTTCCCTGTATGTTAATACCATAAGCCTGTGATAGGGTTAATTATCTTCCTTGAAGCATTTCAAACTTGAACTATATCATTAGTCCGGTCAAATTACACCGAAAGATGGAAGTAAGAGTTCAATAATTCATATCAAACTGAAAATTGGTAGGATTGGAACCTGGAAAAAAAATTACTCGAATTAAATTTTATACCTACAATTTTCGATCATCATTATCAAATCCTGGATTTGATGAAAAATGGACCATTTGGGAAAAAATAAAAAAGGAATGGTTAAAAAAAAATAACTAGGTTTGAAAAACGAGAGCGTTACACGCGAACAAACAATAAACAAATACAAACATCCGAATTGAAAATCTCCTTTCTTCTTTCCTTTTTGGGAACTCTATTGAAAAATAAATTAACCGACAATAATGAAGGTAGATAATTAAAATAATGACTTTGCAATAACTAAATAAACTGTGAATATCCGAAGTAATTGTGCATATCATTTGACACATTGATGAAATAATTATTTTCAAAAGTTATACTTACCGCACCAATGAACTACATTATTTATTCTACATATTATATTCAATACCCACATTATTTCGCAGGCTGTACAATAACAGGATGCAGTTGGTATTTTTAAAGTCTGTCAGTTATTGACATATGCTGGATTGATCGCAAGGTTTACCGCAGCCTTGACACGCAAACGGCTCCAGAAGGAACAAAAATGGCTTTCAGCCAATAAAAGTCAGACACTCTACAACTGGTCATTTGATGTTCCGCCCCAAAATGAGATATGCCTTTTTCTATCACACGTCATCCTGTTAGCGCGCTTTTTAACCTCGTCCCTGAAAATTACTATTAAGTAAGAATCACTACATAGTATAAAACAAAGTCGCTTTTTCTGTCCCTATGTCCCTTTGTACGCTTAAATCTTTGAAACTACGCAACGGATTTTAATGCGGTTTTTTTTAATAGATAGAGTGATTCAAGAGGAAGGTTTATATGTATAATAACATCCATTAAATAGTGGAGAAGTACTGTTATTTTTGAGGTTTCTAATGTGATGTCGTAAATATTTACATTTTTTCCGCTTACATTGCAAACGCAGGCTGAACCCTACGAGGTTTATCAAAATAATGTACTAAGTATTGTACACATTGAAAAGGTCTACAGAAAAGTCCATGATGGTATATGTCTATCTCTTATGGATAACCCACAATAACTCTTTTTTGTCATTTACTTTTTACGACAAATAATGGCTAATTTTCGAAGCGATTTTAACCAATACAGCATTAATCCTTAACCAATTAAATATCTTGAATACATTGTTCATTTAATATAGATCTATATGGCCCTTTACACCGTATGGTTTAAGTGAATATTTTCGAAGATATTAGAGATTTAAAAATTGCGGGACGTAGCGTTTGCGGCGGTACCGGCCGGCCAGTATGTTTTTATATACAACGTTCACAGTTTTTCTGCCAGAAGTCAGCAGTGGCGAAATCGAGATCGCTCTGAGACAGCTCAAAAATGGAAAAGCCCCTGGCGAGGATGGCATTACAACAGAGCTATTAAAAGCAGGAGGTAAGCCCGTACTGGGGGAGTTCCAGAAGCTTTTTAATGTCGTCCTGTTTGAAGGGAGAACTCCAGAGGCGTGGAGTAGGAGTGTTGTCGTCCTGTTCTTCAAAAAGGGAGACAAAACCCAGCTGAAGAACTATCGACCCATTTCTCTCCTAAGCCACGCATATAAGCTGTTCTCAAGAGTGATCACGAACCGACTTGCGCGAAGACTCGACGAATTCCAACCACCGGAGCAGGCTGGGTTTCGGAGCGGATACGGTACCATAGACCACATCCAAAAAGTGCGGCAGATTATACAGAAGACCGAAGAGTATAATCAGCCCCTGTGTCTAGCATTTGTGGACTATGAGAAGGCCTTTGACTCGGTTGAAATCTGGTCTGTTCTGGAGTCTCTGCAGCGTTGTCAAGTAGATTGGCGATACATCCAAGTGATGAGATGTCTCTACGAAGCCGCTACAATGTCCGTCTAAGTACAGAATCAGCAAACAAGGCCCATACCGTTGCATCGAGGAGTGAGACAAGGGGATGTTATTTCCCCTAAACTGTTCACTAATGCAATGGAGGATATGTTCAAGACGCTGAACTGGAAAAGACGAGGCATCAACATCAATGGCGAATACACCTCCCACTTGCGATTTGCTGACGATATCGTCATCATGGCGGAAACGCTGCAGGACCTACAACAGATGCTGAACAACCTGGCTGACTCTTCTCTACGCATCGGCCTACGGATGAACTTGGACAAAACCAAAGTCATGTTCAATGAACATGTTCTACCGGAACCGATTGCGATACCCGGCGCCGTTCTCAAAGTTGTTCGGAAATATGTATACCTCGGGCAGACATTGCAGTTAGGTAGAAACAACTTTGAGGACGAGGTGAATAGGAGAGTTCAGTTGGATTGGGCTGCTTTTGGGAAGTTACGTCGAGTCCTAACATCGTCGATCCCACAGTGCCTAAAGACAAAAGTCTTCAATCAGTGCGTCCTACCTGTCATGACTTACGGAGCCGAAACGTGGAAACTGACGGTACGGCTGGTCCACAAGTTTAAAGTCGCTCAGCGGGCTATGGAAAGAGCCATGCTCGGCATTTCTCTGACGGATCGCATCAGAAATGAGGTAATCCGTCAGAGAACCAAGGTCATTGACATAACCCACCAAATCAGCAACCTGAAGTGGCAGTGGGCTGGCCATATTAGCCGAAGAACCGATAACCGTTGGGGTAAACGAGTTCTAGAGTGGAGACCACGCCTCGGCAAACGTAGTGTAGGACGTCTGGCAGGAGCTGGATGCGAGAAGCCGAAAATCGATCTCAGTGGCGTGCACTTGGAGAGGCCTATGTCCAGCAGTGGACTGCGATAGGCTGATGATGATGACGACAGTTTTTCTGTAGTGTATTTAGTATCAGCATTGCACCCGTGCGAAGCTGGGGCGGGTCGCTAGTAAGTTATAATATATAATATTAAGTTAGAATACTTATTAGGTTATACAAGCTGTAGTTTTGCATCCTCGTCAAATTCAAGGACGTAATTATGCTAATGATTCTCGATCCAAATCAACAATAAAATAGGTAGGTCATTTTTTTTATTTTTTTTCCTATCCGTAAGTGTGAACTAGGCGTATTTAAAGGCGGCGCGTCTGTAACTAGCCCTATAATCGCGCGTCCACACGCACACAAACGCAAACATTCATACACAATGCATACGCAACGATCATTCACAAAAATCGTAGGTAGTCAATGCCACCCCAACCAACCACGGCGCGGGCGCTCTCCCGCGCATGCGTCTTGCCACCACAGCTTGCCACGCTCCCGCACGCGGCCCCTCGCACCCGAACCAACAGTGTGTTTGATGTCGCCGCAGCGATTGCGTGTTTTGCAAATTCCGCTCCTTTGTGAAGCCATAGCCGAAAGTGCAAGTTGGTGGACAATTACTCTAATGTCGAGTTGATGGAAATGGTTCGCCTGTATGCCATCAGTGGAAAGCCATTCGGATGTTCACGGACATTATTCGCAACATTAAGTAGATCGGGATAAGTGTTATTGCCGATCCTAAGCCCGTTAGGTAGGAAGGAAAATTTAAAATCAACCAATTTAATCCACAAATAAAAACAAAATCACTACAAAAAGTTTAGCTAAACGATAGGAATAAAGCAAAACTTAAATTTTATTAATCAGCTGATCGCAAGTCAGTGAACTTTATACGGCGTCTAGTGTTACTGTCATTCGTAAGATTCCCTATTATACTCGTACTGATGCTTAAAATGAGTTAATTACCAAACTAAAATGTGGGTGCTTTTCGAAATAAAATTAGGTAAAATTATTGCTACCGGTCGTCGCAAAGGTCATTACTCGCTCTCAGCTGTTTGTCGTTGCGTGCGTAGAGTGCGTAGCCTGCGTAGTTGGGTGATTCGCTTAGTTTTGTATTAAGGTTTCAATTCTGAAAATCTGTTAAATTTCAACAACAAAAAAAAGCGGCGCTTATTTGCTATTTCCCGGTACAGTACTTTCAATTGATTATTTATGTCTTTTATGACAGCCACCTGAAATTTGACGAGGATGCAAAACAACAGCTTGTATATATAGAGGTATAAGATAGTGAGTAAACACAGATGATGAATGCACACTGCAATATGAGGAAGGGTTTTAATAATAAAAACAATCGCAGACGCTGACGATTCTATGAGGATTCTTCAATCAATTAGGCATGCGAGAGCGTATTTCATGTTAGGATACCTTCTACATATGTTGGTAGTGTAATATGCAGCTGGCAGCTGGCTCACTCAATCTTTGTAGGATCATCTGCCGACGTGAAATTGAGAACAGCTGCAAGATTTCAATCACGTAAAATACCTTTAGTATTGACATAGAACTATCGCACATTTATAGAAAATACGTTATGATACAATTTATAGAAAACAGGAAATTGTTAAATTTTAATCTAGTTTATATTCGTAAAGGACGTTTTGTTTTTTCGTAAAGTTTGGTACGAAAATTTATATTGAAAAAATATATTTTGCATTAAGATAATAGAATATAGATATTGCAAATACAGATGGTAAAAACTTGGTCATCCTTTAACTATTTAAGATCGAGGCTCCAATGCCTAAGGGTCAATGGCCATTTTGCCAACTAGTTTATATGTTTTTAAATTAGAGAACTTATTCGTAGATAATGTTGATACTGAAGAGGCAAGTCAAAAATAGCCTGCCTGCTTTAACTTTAACTATAATAATACGTTCAGGGATATTGAGCCGCATATTATATAGAAAACTCTATAAATAAAGAACCTTATTACTAGGTCCACTTGAGACAGTTCCTTGCTGTCGTTGCTGATATTTTTAAATATATGATTTATAAACCTTTATTATTTATTTACATTAGCAATTTATGTCAGCTGAAAAACTTAACTAAATTATAAGGGCTATATTTACAAACTTTATAAAACTATAATATATAAAGAAAAAAAAAGAGACAAATTAAAATTAAAATAATGCATCAAAAAATTCATCCGCATCGCTGTCAGCGGGGATCGTGCCCAAAAGGCTGGCCGCATTGCCAGGTTGGATGGCAATGCTGATTCGTTCGCCAAGGTATTGGCCTGCCCTTTGGTCAAGAGTGGACTCCACTAAGCGCATGCTTATTTCTTTGAACAGTTTGTGGGCACTTGGGCCCCATGGTCCCAGTGTTTCCACCCCAAACGGTTCAAACATGTAATTGCCGATTAGGTTTACATATTTGCGCCGTTTGAGGTTTTCCGCGGTAGCAGCAGCCGCACCGGCACAGCTCGCCATACTGGGAAGATGGGAAGGTGCAAGGGTGTCAACGCATGTTACGTCCCACACCAAAGACCTTCCCATTTTCCATGGCATTATGGACATCCCATCTGGTATCTTGCCATCGTCACGTGCCAGGCCCTTCGGTTCTAAAACAGCTGGCACTCCGGCGGTGAGAAGAGCACGACGGATGATGTCATTAACACTGGCGTGCGTGACCTGCGCTCTTGCTGCAGGTGAGACCATGGTGCCCAAGGCAGTCCACAGATTCGCCGCATTGACAGCGATGCGGAGGTCCAGTGGGAGCACCTAGGCGAAGGCATGTAGCGAGCCGGAATGTTGTGTCACCCAGCATAGTTCCAATGCTGGGTGAAGGCAGTGCGTGTAGCTATAATTTTGCGAACGCCGAGGCCGCCAAATCTAATCAGAAGGGTAGCTTGAAGCCACCCTCGGTCGTCCAAAGCCAAATTAAACAAAGATGTAATGGTGTTATGGATGATTTTGTCTACTTTTTCTAAAAGTTGTGGCTGTTTCCATAAAGGAGAAGACCGAAGATTATACATAAATTTTGAGCCGAAACAACAGTATCTTACTAAAATAAATGCCGAATGTAGATTAATTTTGAAAAGTCTATCTGAAACATCATTAAAATTTGAGATTTTTGTGTCTTTAAATGATGTAAAACTACTTTCCAAAATAGGCGAACCTAAGAGGTGCAGTGAAGTCTTGTCCAGGATATTAACGTGGGGTACTATGGCATTAAATTTTGATATGACTGTCTGTCTGTCAGTGATGTCAGGTATGAAAATCTCGCACTTTGATGAATTAAGGTCCAGACCAATAGAGTGAAATTGTTCTTTAAGGAATATGAGATCTTGTAAAACCGAGTCTATATCACCTCCTAGAGTCCCATCATCCAAATACCATGCATTGAATTTAGAATTTAGTTTTTCTATTATGGGATGATTAGCCAAACTGAAAATGACTGGCCCAAGAGGGTCACCCGGTTGACATCCAACTGCAGATTCCAAAACATGGTCTATAATTTAGAAGGGTATCTATAACACTGCCAAAGAAAACTGTAAATTTCGGGTAATTCCTTTTTTGCCTCAGCCAACAGAGTGTCCCTATTAACAGAATTAAAGGCGTTTTTTATGTCAACCTTAAGGATGACCTCACCTTGGTTAGGTTAGGTTGAAATTTGTTAGCAAGCACATTATGGTAGTGCTTGCAACAAATTTTGGCTGCCATACGCCTGTATGGCATATATGGCATATATATAATGGGACGAATGCCGCCGTCTTTTTTGCGTAGTGCACACAAGTTCGCACGTCGACGACGGCATTATTCACATTGCCGGAGAGCATTAAATTTAAAAGAGCCGTAAGTTCCTTCAAAAGCGACTCACCAACTTCCCCAGCGCCTGAGCCTACAAGATCTTTCAAGTGTTGAGGGCTCAGGCCATCGAGGCCACCTGCAGAGCCGCTTCTGAAGGAAGCCATGAATCCAGCTACCTGCTGAACTGTAACTGAAAGGTGGTCGGAATTTAGTTCTGGAGGGTCCGGGAATGTGAGGTCATCCGCAGGAGCCGGGTGTTTACTCTCCAGAGCGGCAAGTGTTTCTGGAGAGTACGGCGCCACCACATCGCTGCTGAAAAGGGTCCTGGTAGCCCCCCTAATGTCACCTTCACTGTGTGTATTTGTTGACACCAATGCTGACTATTTGCTATTTGTTCAGAAACGTATCTCTTAATTTCTAATGCAGCAGGCCGCAATGTGCACAGTGAAATTGATCAGACAACACCCAGCGTTCTTGCTGAAAACCCTGTAAGCTAGATCCGAAATATAGCCATCTTGGGTGAACAATTTTTGTATCAAAACGCTCCAATATACACTGTTGATCAACAAAAATTTTAAATATAATAGAATATACACTAAAAATACAATAAAATACCACATCACAGTTTTGACTCAACGTGTCACAAGTGACGTCGCCACAGGAGGCGCCGTGCAGCGCCGCGCGGCCGCGCCGCCCGCCGCCGTGGCTTTGGCCGAGGCAAACGTTCGCCATCGGCACAACTGGTGTATAGCTGAATTTTCAGAAAATTGAGTTTTGAACGCAACAGAGTTAGCACTGGTTGTCAAACCGTTGCTATGTCATGAATATGATGATTTATAATAATTATAATGATTTATAATAATTTGCTGCTGTAACAACAAATCTGGTCACTCCTTTAGTTCCTCTATGGTCCGTGTCTGACTAAGCTAGATATGGTCTTTGTTTTCGTGGAAAATCATCAAATGACTTCTCCTGCTGAGGGTGTAGCTGGAGAAAGTTTCAGACTCTTACTGACTTAAACCTGCTATGTTCCTTCTGGAGTACCAGGGATACTCTTGCGAACAATCCGCAGCCTAAACTAGCCAAGGTCTTACGACAGTTTATGGGATAAGACAATTAACTACACTCGGTGTCCCTCAGGAGGATTTTCTTATGGCCCTCGATAAATACTTTTATTCAATTCTCAAAAGTTTAAAAGCCAGACCGACAACTACTTTTGTTGAAGAGGTGTCAAGAAATTATCATTTATAATGAGAAAATATATTTCTAGAACAAAACATAATTCTAGCAACATGATACAAACAATTACCACAATTATATCCTTTTATATTTTATTTTGCTTTCATAAAATAGCATTTCAAAGAGAAGAAATGAAATACTCTAAGTGTAAGGTCATTCGATTCTTGGAATTGCATCTAACGGACAGAAATAAAGAACAATATTGTTCATATGAAAAGTTTCTGGTAAAAACAAATTGGCTAAATTTTGTACGATGATACCTCACTAGAATTTCTATTTTAATTAATTAAACATTCCTCGTGTAAAAGATTGAGTTTACTTGTTTAACAAAGTGAAATGAAATGCGCTATTCTTGAATGTTATTAGTTGGCATCAAACATTTCTTTTCTTCATTCTATATATTATTGAAAAAAAAAACGAAACAACCGCATAAATAGAGGATACTATTGTAAGCCAGGACCTACATATAACAGCCGGCTTAGCATGGCGATTTTATATTATTCTGTCAAGAACAGACAATGATCTTTCTGTCAATGTCAACATGTCTTCTGCCCGAGCATGGCGCTACGTCAACTCGCGTTTCTATGAAGACTTCCTGGCTTCTGATGCTGATACAAGAAATGTGCTAATCGTAAATGTCTTAATATAACATTAATTTACCGGTACTTTCCCATACTCGTTGGCTTTATTCAGAAAAAACTCTTATACTGTTTTAAAATTATAATTATGGCAAAAATAAGTTTGGAATCTGTTGTTTTTTCAGGATATAAGCAATACTCTTAAGAAAAAAAAACAAAATTGAACAAAAGAAATTGAGACGCAATCATTTGGGCAGGTAAAGTTATAAGGTTACAAAAAATAATTCCTTATAATATTAGCTCTTCTATCAGTTGCAACTTGTAGTAAACTACCACTAGATTCATTAGCGTCATCCCTCAGTCTTTCTTCTGGAAGAGTAGTACATGTACAGGCAGCCTAAAACAAGTCACTGTTTAGCAAAATATTTTTTACATATAACAACTATTTTACAGTAGAGTAAAATAATAATTTACCGATAATGACGCATTATGTTGTATAATGTGCGGCAATAATACACAAGTGCAGACGCCTTCTCAGGCGTATAATGCAGACTTCTATCGATACCTAGGCATCTTAAAGTTCCCTTTAAATAGCCACTGGTGCGTTCGATAACATTGCGCGTTTGGCAGTGCCACTTGGTGTATCTTTCTTCTGGCGGGCCGTGCTCAGCGTTTCGAATTGGCGCCATGAGCCAAGGGTCTAACGCAAAACCTGAATCCCCTAAAAAATAATGATAATTTAATTTTATGTTTTTGTTTCTTAGAAAAGAGAGGACAGAGCATATGGGTCCAAATTATTTTTAAACTTAACGAGGAAACATACATATAATATGTACATGTCGGAGAAACAATATTCTCGTCGACATCATCAATAGTGGTTGCGGGCTTCGTGGGCGTCATTAGGGTAAAAAATGCGAGCACAAAACACACTGATCACTATTTCGCAATATTTTAATTAGATGGATTTATATTTAATCACTAAAAATTATATCATTATATAACTAAATCAAACAGTTAAGACCGAGCAGCGGGTTTAGGGCACCTATCTTACTATTAATTTTCTATTTGTTTTCTCTCAACTCTCAACGATCCAACTCGATCGGCCATTTTCGCGCCTCTTCTTCTGTCATTCATCCTTGTCTATTGTTAGCTGCCAGTACTACCATAAAAGGCTCGAGGCTCATACTCTGCTCTGATTGTGTCTGTCATTACGTGAATTAATCACTAAAAAGGTTTTCTAACAAATTAACATAAATTAAGGTAGGAACTTGATCATGATGATGATGATGATGAAGGTAGGAACTTCAGAAGTAATTAAAATGTTAACAAATAATGTTGAATGCTCATAGCTTCCTCCGACATACATATGTATATACATATATTACTGTATAAATATTGTGAATATCAAAGTCGTCATTGTTGTTTATTTAAAATGACAGTTACCTAGTCCTACCAGTCTTAATGATAGAGCCTGTTGAAAATAAATTGGTCTTGCACTCTACCAGGATAACTGGCATTTACATTGAGTATTTTGCACTCAGCATCTGCAATCTGGAATAGAAGTACTAAGTAATTATATATATAAATTTAAAAAATAATTCATGTTTATTGATTGAGTTCTGCTCACGACAAAATTCACAATTTGTCTCATGGTTTTTAACTGACTGCACAATAGAGATAAAGAACGTATAGCGTTTCTCTGAGCTTTACGATAATTTTTTTCAGCATAAAAAGTTATATGGTGACGACGGTAGGACACCGAAATAATTTTTAAAATATATTTGATAAAATTATGCAAATTATGTTTGATTAGGTCAGATGATAGACTATGTGACATTTCATGGTATAAAGTTATTTCTACCCCCAAGTGTCAAAAGTAAAGAAAATAAAATCTGCATGCTCGGCGTTGTAGACTTATGTCGGTCGAAGAAAAGAAAAAAATCTTGTCTACGTGTCAAAAGAAATCTTACGTCAATCTGTCACTTATCCGTCATTACGTCCATTCTCTGATAGACAAAACTTGTTGCTACGGTTCAAATGCTAAGCCTGCAGCAGATTTAAGATTTCTCTTGGGAAAAATTTCTCAAGATTTTTTTTGGACATTTTTGAAGTAATTTTTCTTTTCTTCGATCGACATAGACTACAAGTGATTACATGCGAGTTGACAGATCGCGCCATGCTCGGGCAGAAGACATATTGACATTGACAGAAAGAGCTTTGTCTTTTCTTGACAGAACGGATATAAAATCGCCGTGCTAAGCCTACAGGTACGTGGAGTTTTGAAAGCAGAGCCAGTCTAGAATATAAGTTGTATATTTCTTTACGAGTGACAATAAAATTAATCTAGATAAAAAAAATCGATTACTCTTGTAACGAAAATATAAACTGTACTGAGAGTCAAACCTAACTTAGCCGTTAAAAACATTTTTCTTCATAAATCGATTATAAAATTAAGTATCTTATCATTGGTATATTCCATCACTTGTGCTACTAGCCGCTTCTTACCCAATTTCATGAACTTCTGTAAAGGTTTGATTATCTTTGCAAATATAATGGTAAATGCAATACATATAAATGACAATATTATCTTTTAATTATCATATTTATTGCATTGATTTTTTCCCGACCACAAATCTCTATAGTTAATATTAACTTAAACTTTATACATTTGTGCATTCCCAAGAATGGGGTCTTGGCACACAGACAACGAATTAATCCCTTTTATTGTTAAAAAAATATCTTTTATTAGGAAATTGTACCATATTTTTTTTTTAATTCTACAAATCTGAATCGTTTTGACCTACTGCGCGCATCAAGTTTGTCCGACTCAAGTGAATGTTTTTGCAATAGAAATCATTTAAGCAATCTTTACCAAATTTAGTCTTCTATATTGAAATTTTAAACCTTTACATCAAATCATCATGCTAGTCTTTTCGCTCTATATAGCTGAAAGGAAAAGGAGAGTCAGACGTACTGAAAACTATCCCTGTTCTTTCAATTACCCTTTGCGTTCCGCCACGCTGAATCTTTCGAGCAGTCCACTTCGCAAGCACTGGCTACAGCAAACCTGTCAACTATGCTGACATCTCTTTGAGCCGTACGTGGAACACTACAGGTCATCGACCCAGCTCCGATCTTTGTTTATTTTTCTAGGACATTAAGGCACACAATTTCAGTCTTCTATATGTATCGATAAATACTGAAACCAGCTGGTCGGTGAGGAAATATCACACTTTTATCATACACGTAATGTATTTTTAACGATGCTAATCTATAAATCAACAGTTATTGTCCAATTCATTAGCAATGTATCTACATTGTTCTGAATAACCTCCGACGCCTAAAAAGGAGGGTTATGAGTTTGATTAGTATGTGTCTGTGTTTCTGTCAGTGGCAACTTAGCTCTTAAACGGAGGAACCTGCATAGGATTTTGGTTGGAGGTAATTTTCAAAACAAAAAATTGGCGCTTTTTTCTATCAAAATAAGCTCAGCCATTTTAGAGTTAGGTAGTTGTTCTAAAATAGCAGCAATATGTCATGTTTGGATTCGTTTGATGAGGATTTTAATTTCACTTTATATAACACAAAATAATTTTTCGACCCATTTATTTAAAACAATTATTTTAAATAGCATAATATGTATACACCATAACCATGCCAGCAAAAAGAGGAGTGTTATGAGTTTGTTTGCTTATATGTATGTGTCTGTATGAGGGTGTGTTCGCGTATCTCTTCGTGACACGTTATTTTTAACTTTTACAATGTCAACTTTTCGTGACGGGATTTTTCTAAATTGGTTAAAAAATGTTTTCTACGGGAAATTATTTTTTTTTTTTTTTTTTTTTGGTGTTACAAGATGGTAAAAGTGTGTTTATTTATTTCATTTATTACTAAAAATATACATATATATACATTAACTATACTAGGTATAAATATATACAAGCTTATACAAAACTTACAACTAAAATAATAATATAAAACTAATAAATAGCGTCAAAAAACTCATCCTCATCGTTGCCACCCGGTAGTGTACCCAAAAGGCTGGCAGCATTGCCACGCTGGATGGCAATGCTTAATCTTTGTGCGAAATAAAAACCAGCCTTCGGGTCACGGGAAGTGTCAACCAGGCGCTTGGAAATATCCTTTGCGAGGATGCGCGCACTCGGTCCCCACGTCCCGAGGGTTTCAACCCCAAACGGCTAAAACATGTAGTTGCCGATAAGGCTACTATATTTGCGCCGCTTGAGGTTTTCTGCTTCCGCAGCAGCGGAGCCAGCACAACACGCAGTCCTAGGAAGATGGGATGGCGCAAGAGTATCAACGCAGGTCGCGTCCCACACTAAAGTCCTACCCAACTTCCAAGGAAAAAGCGACATACCGTCTGGTCTCTTGCCGTCGTCGCGTGCCAAACCATTTGGTTCTAGTGCGGCTGGAACGCCAACGGCAACAAGAGCGCGACGGATGACGTCGTTGATGTTAGAATGCCGTGGTATGCGGCCCGCACTGCGGCTGCACGACAGGCCGTGGTGACCGAGGCTGTTGACAACTTCACCGCAGTGGCAACGATGAGGAGAACAACACGGAGCACCCAGACGCAGGCAAACGGCGAGTCTAAAAGTGGTGTCGTCGAACATGGTGCCTATATTCGACGACGGAAGTGCATGAAGCCATAGACCCGATTCCCATTCGCCCACAGCCAACAGACGCGCTCGCTCTGCAGGAGTAATTGACGTATCAATTGAATTTTTCCGTATTGCTCTGCAGAGCGGCTCATCCCACTGTCTTTGGGCGGATGGGTTGGCGGGTAGATCGGTGTTCGGGCATGTGATTTTCCAGACGTTTATAGCCTCAGTCAGGCATGGCACCTCAGAATTGATCAGTGTGGTAGGTAAAATTTTCCTGATCAATTCTGAAGTGCTATGGACAGAGGAAATAAAGGCCGGTAAACTAACACTGGAAATTTTGCGGACGCCAAGTCCTCCCAAGCGAATAGGAAGTGTCGCTTGAGTCCAAGCTCTGTCGTCCAAGGCCACATTTAAGATTGATGATAATGTATGTCTGATTATATTATCAATTTTGTCCAAAAGGTCGTTGTGCTTCCATAAATGTGAAGCGCGCAAGTTATACATTAATTTAGGGCCAAAACAACAATACCGTATGATGGTAATGGCTGAATGCATATTAATTTTGAATAGCCTTTCCGAAATGTCGTTGAAATTTTGAATTTTGTTATCAATAAAATCCGAAAACGAGTCCTCCAGTATTGGTGACCCAAGGAGGCAAAGAGAACTTTTGTCTATTAGTTTTAGGTCAGGGGCTATTGATTGAAAATTTTGAAGAGTTGTCTGTCTGTCAGTTGTGTCAGGTATAAAAAGTTCACATTTTGAAATATTTAGTTCTAAACCTATGGCATGAAATTTATCTTTGAGATACAGGAAATCATTAAGTACTGTGTCTCTATTGCCTCCTAAGGTCCCATCGTCAAGGTACCATACGTTTAATTCAGAATTTAATTGCCGAATGATTGGCAATTATTTATTTTAGTTGTATTATACTGTATCAGAACTTTTACTAATGTATAATTATTAGGCTTAAAAGGAACGACGCAGGTTCTACTAGAATGTTCCATAAATCTTGAATGTGTGTCGAAGTGCTTTTCTTCGAGTGAGGTGAGGCGAGTAATCAATAAGAGATAATTGAAATCTCGTCACGCCGTGTCTGCTGAAAATTGCTCTTGATAGCTATAGACATAGCTTGATGGATATTAATATTTATTATAAGATGGTCCCGAATAAGTTTTCTGTGAACCACTGTGCCTGGGAAAATCGGAATTCGTTTTTGAATGAAAAAAAAAAGCAAATGCTGTAAAACAAAATATATATCGCAGTTTTCGTACAATGAACACTTGTTTGTTGCATGTCAGAAAAAAACACTACTACAGTATCAGGGAAAAGATAAATAAAAATAAAATTTCAATGAAATCAGGAAACGGATTGCAATTCAGAAAAAAACAACCGTATTTTTATTTATCTGTACGTTTTTCAGACGATTTCATTTTGAAATTGTATTTTTTGTGGTTTGCTCACGGAAAGGTTTGCACTTCGTGGTAAAATAACAGTCTCACGGGTCAATCGATCATAATAAACATAAACCTTATGGTCTACTATGATATATTCGATGTTCAAAGTCGAGCTTGTGTGACAACATTACATTAATTATATTTCTATATTAAATCCTACCATGTTTGGTAGGAATTAATATGGGTACAAGGACATGGCCCAGTTTTTGGACATCATAGAGTGGTTGAGCTTCAAATTTCCCGGTAACTAGTTTTCTTTTGTACCTTTCTCAACTTCAAAACCGAAACGTAAAATGATTGCGTCGTTTCTAACTCCTTCATGATAGATGTTTATCTGACACGCACAAGGAGGGTCCCTTGTGATAATATCTCAGACCATCCAGTTGTGACGTTTATAGGTGGTTATAAAAATAAGTTTCTAGAGGATAATGAACAGTCATCAAATATGATCGCAGTACTACTTACATTTTTTCCAACAAATGGAGTCAATATTTGTGCAAAAAAACTCTTAACCCTTGTTATTTTTTAGGGATCCATATTATATTTATTAATAAATTCATTGTTTATAGATTCAATTATATGAAAACGATAATATGTAGTATGAATAATATATAGAAAAGCGAGCACAATAACTATATCCCGTTCAGAATGCGAAAAAAAAATTGTTCTGCCATATGTATACGTATACCGCGGACCAACTGTTGCACGAACAAACTTGGAATTTTTGGCACGCAACCTCGATTACACTAGTTCAAGTCGCTCTTAGCCTTTTATGTCGATTTGAATTTTTACTATAATAGGTAAAAAAGCTAGAATTCAACCACGTTTAGCCTTACGCCATGTATGTTCAAGTGTAAAAATAAATCCACAAAATCTTTGATCACTTAACATTTTGTATTTTTAAGAGACCTGATATATTTTATTTATAGATCCAACCTTTACGGAGACTTAAGAGTGGTTTTAAAATTGATGCGGTTTTTGACAGCCTGTCGTGCCTTATATCGATTTTTTTGGAACCAAAAATATTTTTGTGTCGTTTTGGGGGAGTGATTGGGGAAAAGGCGCAAGAAAGGTAGCTAGGTAGAGGGCGAGGTGTGGCGCGGGGGAGGCGATGGCAGCGGCGGCGCTCGCAGCCTGCTCACTGTCGTACAGTACGGCTTTGTGGCAACACGCCCCGAGCCGAACTCCGACTTCGCGAACAGGCGCGTTCGTCGCGCCATGTAGTTATATCCCAACAGTTAAAGAACAAGCTTCAAACTGTTTTCAACTCTCACAAAAGTTGTTAAAAAATACTCCGGTGTCGGAACTGACTCCCAGCAGCCGCAGACTTCAGGTGAGCATTTTAAGATTTTGGATATACGCGCGCCATTTTATTTCAGGACCTTATCTTACCCTACAAGGCTCGCACCCTAAACGGCCCATTCGCACCTCGCGGAGGCGCGTGCTTTCGTGCACTACAGGTGAGTGTAGTTAAGTTCTGTTTGTCTAGTTTTAATTCTACACTTCGGGACTACTTCGAGATACTTGCCTGATCTGTAAAATAAGTAGCCAAAACGTCGAGCATAAAAGGTAAGAGTAACTTTTTTAGATTTTAAGTAAATCAATATGATTATCAAATAATAAAAATAATTATTGGCATTATCATACTTTCTTGAATTTGAAATATATAATTTAATAAGGTCGTTTTAGAATTTAAGGTAATACTTGCAACCTTATTTATTGATCTGTCAATGGTCCAAATACATAAGAAAATAGTATTTAAATTACTTGTTATGACATTCCAAGGAGTTATTTTAATAACCCCCACTTTTGTTGGACATTATTAAAGGTATATTGTTATTTCGTCAAATTGCCGTCGGCGTTGGGGGACGGGCGGTACCGCGCTGCCGTCTACGAAGGTTTTAGTCCATATTTTTGTACAAGATAAATTCCAACCCGTGTTTAACTAATAGCGTCGTTGAATAGCCCTTCGTAAATATATTAGTTTATAATCACACGTGTGGAAAAATAAAGCCTTCTTTTATCTCCGTTAAGCAATATTATATTTTAATTATTTATTTATTGCTTGTTGGAAATCTTCAAGAACGTTTTAACTTAAAAGTGCACTTTACTGGAAATTCATATTGGAACAAAATTATTGAATCCAAGTCGATCTTATTTACTTGTGCTTCATGCACCATTATTTTGAACCGCAGAGCCGCAACTAGGATCCAATTTATAGGATACTAGTTTACTTTGGCTTACGAACTGTATCCATAACAAATTGTATAAGCTCTTTCACATGAGCTCAAACAATCCAAAAAATCAGAGCTCTGTCTTTATACGCTTACAGCTTTGTTTTAACTGCATTGTATAGATGCGAGCACGCCAAGCTACCCGAAACTGCCAACAATAAAGTTGAAAATCTATTAAAGAAATTTTACAGATTGTAGTAGCTTGATGTGCTGGCGTCTGTACTATGGTATAAGAGTAAGTCAAAATAACCTGGCTTACAATTCTTCTTCTTAAAATTATATAAAAACGCGTTATTGTCGGTTTATTTCACTAAACCTCAAGAATAACTGTAAAGATTTGGCTTATTTTGATATTAAAATCTTTGTAGTCCAGGGTAGGTTTAAGCGATAAGGCGTTAAAGAAGTTTGCCGGGTCAGCTAGTTCATAAATATTTTAAACGTTACATACTACTACTATAATTTGTTTGAATAGGTATAATAGATATGAATTCAAGAATCCTGCTTAAACTCACCCGGAATCTTAACCGTCTAAGATCGATCAGAGAAAACGATAACACAGCTACTTTAGCGGGTCATAAAATTTGGGTGCTTTTACGATGCTGTATTGAATGTAGGTTTTAGAGGTGCTTACCCCGGGAATAATGTACCGGCTATTTAGTTTTAGTTCTTCTGGTACCTACTCCAATATAGTAGTCGGCGTAAAAGTATCAATTGTATAAGTAATCTGGATTTATAGTCAGCTCAGCGGTGCACATTGACGCTTTGCGGGTGCGGGCAGGTCAAAGGATCGATTTCTGAGGGCGTCCCGGGCTCCATAGCACCTCGTTTCACTCGGTTTTTTATACTCTTTTGTAATATTTATCGTTAACGTTGTATATTTTCTTTTATCAAAATTATAACAACAAATTTTTATTGTAACATGAATGTTTAGGCTTAAAGAATATATTTTATTTCTAGAAACTATAGATGAAATGTTAATTATTATAAACTTCGACCAATTAAAATATCAAATCGTTAATTAATTCAAGTTTTAATCCAGAATACGACTACTTGCTGAAATATCATTTTTAATTGGGTTTTAATTAAAGCTTAAATAAAGCATTAAAGGTAACTACGGTAAAATATTAAAATCATTGCTATATTGCTGTTTCCATGAAATGTATAAATGCGTTTGTCATTTAAATATGTAAATCATAAGAATTAATTTGTGTCAATATTATTTTATATTCGCAGTGCCGGATTTGAATTTTATTCAATGAATAGCAGTATTGTGCTCTTTATATCTCAATACGTAGTACCGACGCGGACGGAATATACCCGTAATAGGCAGTCGTAGGCACGAAGCAACAAGTTCAAAGAGTTTCCCTGATGTTGGCCCAATAACGTATTGCGCTTTAAAGGAATAATCATAAAGGAAATGTGAATGATATTGTTCACGTATTATTTACTTCAACATTAGACATTTGTTTGTTGATGATGTGCGTAACAGTGAAGAAATGGAAATGGGGTCTATCATCTTGTTCACTAAAAATGAATCGTAGGTAGACGTATTTGACAGAGTTAATGACACACCAAAATGCCATCTGGATAAAGGCAACAAAAAAATAATATGGATCAAAAAAATCATTAAACTTAATTTTATAAATAAAGTAAATCTTTTACAATAGCTATGACTTAACAGGCAAGTAGTTTTTTCGAACTTGTCTACATAATATATTACGGAATACGTAACAACATAACATTTTCAAAAATCATATGATAGATACAGAATTTTTAATTCCACATTACTCAATAAGAAATTGACTAAATAAATAAAGCTAATATAATAATGGATATTGATAATATAATAATGGATAATTTCAATTGTAATTCATGAAATGCTCAGTCAAGTCCAGTACTTATTATTGCATAAAGCCTTTGTTATATTGAAAACGCAGAGCACCCAGCGCTCTTCACGCACAACCGAACCACTACTCGTGTTGAACGTTTGCTAAAAGGCTTTGAATATAGGTATTTTCACCTCTTATTTTTTAACAGACAAATCTGTTGATCGTTATTTTGTATGTCACGTCAGAATACATAATTAATTTTTAATTGTATCCGATTCGTTCTGAGTGACAGACGCAAGGGTTGATCGATTAAGCTACGCCGGGCTTGGTCGCGCCCTGTATAGGGCTCGTTCGGTCATAATAAGATGGCTCCATGTTTTGGAAATCGGGTTTTGCCAAGAGTGATTTATATTGGTACATGATTGTTGCTAGCAACTTGTAGGCCTAACAGACAGTTTATCGATGGATATTGTATTACAAGTTTGAGCTTAGTCTGGAGTTTAGATAGGCAGGTGTTTCATCAAATTTCATCTAACTAAATGTATTAGTTGCATCCGTTTGGCTCCGCTTATTCAATAACACTTATTCTCCACTTTTGTCTTTTTCATTCAACTTCTGTAGATTCAAAAATTAACTATTCCTTTCAATTACTGATTTATATCGGAACTTTTATTTATGCTAGGCAAGCATTTGCTAGTCAAATGGTTTTATTGACTAGCATGAGAGTATTGCAGTGACGTCAATACAGAGGGGCAGTGCTGGGGAACTGTATGATGAAGTATGTAAACCTCATCGAGTCTAGGTTTGTTCGATTGGCGTCTGGGAGGGTTTTTTGTTCAGTTGTTCTATACAAATTATTATATTTGTTTATAACGATGCTTGCCTGCATCGTCCTTTATTAACATTTATTATTGTTTTTACTAATTACATATATCATAATCATCAACTATATGTATACTCATATACCTACATATGATTATAAAAAGAGACCAAATATAAATAAAATATGTGATTGTGAATCCATTAAATTAAGGTTGGTTCGACCCAGTCGTGGCTGAGCTCTTTTGTAGGACGTCCGTTGTGTGTGCACTGGCCTAAAGCCTGCGTTCAAGGTTATTTCAGATATTCCAGAGCACGATCCTGTTTTACTTTTCATTAATGTAATTTTGCTTTAATATGTTCTCTGAAGTCTATTGGAAGATTCGAGGGGGCGTGGAAAAATCCACGTTGATCTTTTGTGAATGAGATTATCATCTATGAAATGTTAGATGGTTTGTTGTATAACTTTTAAAATTCTATAGTGACTATCATGGCCCATGCGGCTGTTTGGGATGTTATCATCAACAGTGTCGGTATAGAGAGTTGTTTTGGGTGCCTCCAAACATTATTCCTAATGACCTAAATAAAAATATTTAATTATATCCCCTCCCCTACAGCAGAACTTTACTCGAATATATTGAATTTGCAAAAATGTAATAATTTTTCTTATCTAAATTTATTTATATCTTTCCTTCTTAATAATAATCAAAGTACCTATCTCGTTGTTATTTATAAAATTATTAATAAAAAAGAAACTGGAGTAATCAGGAAAGGTGTTCATTCATGCATCACAAACTTAAATTCAAACTATAAAATCGAGGCGCTTGGGAGTAGGTAACTGACGTCTGACGGTCCTGTCAGACGGTCCCATCCCGCGCAGACGTGAAGTCTCCGCATAATACTTCCCCACATACAATGTTTCTTGGTTTAATTAAATTAGAGACTAAAATATTAATATTCCTGGTATGTGTGATGATAAATGCATATCCAACCCTTGCACGAGATAGGTTCTGGAATAATCATACCCATCACTGATTTAGACGTCAGTTGGCGCAAAATTATAGTCGAGCGATAAAGTGACTATACCTATTTCGGTCCATCAATAATAATCTTCTCTGAAATTGAAATTCACGGATGATAGCGAGAAATCGGATGACGGATCCAGTACGTAAACTAGGACACAAATAGGTCTGCGGCTACACCGGACCGTACTTTTAGGAATTCGGATCGGAAAGAGGGTGAATCCGCCGTTAAGTTATTAGCAAGCCACTTCTTTCACCACATATGCGCAGGCAATACTAATATTATGAATGCAAAAATTTGTAAGAATGTTGTGTGTATGTTTGTTGTCCTTTCACGCAAACTACGGCCTGGATTTGGCAAAACCAGCCAATTCTTTTCATCTAACTAAAGGAAATATTTCTATCGAGCTCAATTGAATCCGTTTATGGAAGCTAGTTCTTTATTATATTACATAATATTTGAAATTGGTTTACAGTAGATATCAGTCGTTTTAATATAACAAGTTGTGGGCGATAGAAAGAGAATTTTAATTAGAAACTCTTAATTAAAATAAAAGATGTGCAGTGCATCCATAAAGTATGAAAAAATCAGTCCTTTATTGCCAGCACGTGCGCAATTTAGTGGAAACAATTTAATTGGCAACGTTTTCCATTTTTCATTCAATTTCAGTAATTGCCCAGGAGATGTAACAATTCAATGAAATGCTTCCGCACTGCAATTTATTCCTTGACTTCTTTCATAGTGAACATGAATTATATTTGGATGAGGTTACTTCTAGGTTCTAAAATTTATTTATATTACATGAAGTTTTATCAAAGTCAAGTAGTTGTACCATTTTTTACATATTGTCCAGCGTTTAATGTTTGTACGCACTATTTTGGACTAGCATAAGTAAAAGTCAGATCAGGAAGAAAATAAATGAGGTGCTCGACAATATAAGGCAAAATAAGTTTGGACAGAAAGCAAGTCTTGCTGACATCCGAAATTATCAAAAAATCTAATATTTTCTTTAATCTTGACTAAAGTAAAATAAAGTAACTCCGTTGTTATTCTTAATCAGGGTCTATCCAAGGCTGCACCTTCACAAAACTGATTGACAGACCTCGAAATACGTAAGGCTGCCTTTTAAGTTCTGTCGTTTGCCAACCTCCTGCAGTTGGTCAAAAAAAAACATATGCCATTTTTATCTTTTTGAATTTAGAATTCTAAAACAAAAGACTGTTTTCTGATTGGTCGAATAGTTTCCACGTATTGCCTCCTCAAAAGTGACAAGTCGGTTGAAAAACTGGAAATGTGGAAGGAAAATTTTCGTGCGATAATTTGCTACCACTTTCATAGGAGGTTATTGCAACTTCAGTGCTTTGAAGAGATCACTTCTGTGTTTAGTGATGCAGGACCATGTCTGAGGACTGTATAACGCTAATATTTAGAATTTCAACGTGGGCACTCTAGCCTCAGTGACAATCCCGGTGAAGGTTGTCCAAAAACCGCCATGACGCAGGAGAATATCTAAGCTGTGCGACAGCTAATCCTCGAAGATCGATATGTGAAATACCGTGAAATAGAGGCTTTCGTGGGCATTTCAGGGACCACTGTCCAAAAAATCCTGCATGAAGATCTTGGTGTAAGAAGGGTGATCTCTCGTTGGGTACCACATTTGCTTAGCGACGAAACAAAACAGCCTGAGTTAGTTGGTGTCGCAAAACTCTGGAGCTATTCAACCTAGCAGAGTCAATGTATGTTTATAATGTGGTTAGTGGTGACGAGTATTTAATTGGATATATGCTTAAGATACAGATTCTAAGCAGCAATGGACTGTCTGGGTCTTCCAGAATTAGCCAAAACCGACCAAAGTCATACGCCCACGGAGCACTTCAAAAAGAAGGGTTGCCTCGTTTGTGGCAAAGGGTGATCACGTCGCGACTGTTGTGCTGCAAGAATGCAAGACGGTTACCGCTGACTCGTATAACACTGTTTGTTTGCCCCAAGTCATCACCGAATTTCGAAAAAACAAGTGAAGACTACGTATGATAGTGCACCATGACAATGCAAGTTCGCACACCGCTCGCCTAACAAAGATGTTTTTGAGCACAAATATGTAGAAATTTTATATCACCCCCCGCACAGCCCTGACTTAAAGCCCTAACAAATATTTTACTTTCCCCAAAATTAAGCAAAGTCTTCGTGGTCAACGTTTCAGCTCACCCGAAGAATCTGTTGTCCCATACAAATCGGCCATTTTGACTACCCCCACTTTGGAGTGGAATAAATGTTAAAAAAACTGGTTTAAATGAATGCAAAAGTGCATTAAATATCCCGGAGAATTCTTGGGAGTACAATAAGTGGTAGTAATCTATTAGATTGTCTATAGTTATTTCAAACGACAAAACTTAAAAGGCAGCCCTCGTACGTGACGAACACCTACCTCGCTACCCACGAATATAATCGAAATCAATTGAAAAAATACTGTAGGATAATGGCCACTCTAAAGTGGCCTAGGAACATTAAACTATTTATAAAAAACTGCTTTTCGTTTCATTTCAGTATAACCAGATAGATATTATCGGACAACTAGAAAGTTTTATTCCATATAAATACAGATTATACACTTCTATTTTATGCAAAAACAGCATTAAAGTTATGGAAACGGCGAGTTGCGAGCGTGTTTCGTAAACGATCCTCAAATAATGCAATCTGAACATCGCTCGACGTTCGTTTCAGGTCAGTCTGCCGCTGTCTGCTGGCAGCGATGAACGTCTAAAGTAGAAACTATGCTCGTTATCCATTGCCAACTAAATTCGAAAATTAATTACTTGTCAATACTTTATGATTTGACAATTATACAGTAATTTTTCTCTTGATATCTTAATATAGTACAATACTGTACTTCATTGACAAATATTGCTGCATCTAAGGTTTAAATTTCTCAAAATTGTATAATTATATTGTATTAATCAAAAATCTTACTTCATGCATGTGCATTTCAAAATTCATTTATTTTTTTATGCATGTCGTTTTAAATTTTTAAGTTTATTCTGCCGTAAATAAAAATGACTGCCAACGAGTAGAAATCTCTTTTTTTATAAAGATTCGCTTTCTTAGTCATGCAGTTATGAGATGTCTAGTAAAAAAGGCAGGATTTAATTAGGCGAATAAATACAGGAGTATCATACTATTTCATGAATAGGATCGGAGAAAACATAATTAAAGGTGACAGGGCGAAGATCAGCAGGCTTAGCATGGCGATTCTAAATCTATTCTATCAAGAAAAGACAAGGCTCTTTCTCTCAATGTCAACATGTCTTCTGCCCGAATATAGCGCGACCTGTCAACTCGCATACCTATAATCACTTGTAGACTATGTCGGTTGAAGAAAAGAAAAAATTCTTCAAAAAACGTCAAAAGAAATCTTATGTCAATCTGTCACTTTTCTGTCATTATGTCCATTCTCCGGCTGACAAAACTCGTTTCTACGGTTGTCATGCTAAGCCTGCAGGGTGCATGTATTGGAAGAAAACCGACCAAGTGTGAGTCAGACTCGCGCTAGAATGGTTCTGTGCAATTTTCTACAAAAACACGTTACCTATTGTAGCCTCCATCAAATATTAATTTTATTTATACATTTAAAGTTATTATCCTCCGTCCACTTTACTGGAAAATTAACCAGGAAATTTTTTTTTAGTTGTATTTATTACCGAAATCAATATTTATTCTCTTTATTAGGAATCGTTCGATCGATATACTACACCCCATCTGTGAAAATTGCTATCTACCTATCACGGATCATGAGATACAACCTGGTGAAAAGCGACATCTCAGTAGATAATAGAGTCCCTTTGGATGGAAAAAAAATAAACTTAGCCGATTACGTAATGAATTGCCGATGAAATTGGCTCCTAGCAGGAACACAACATGCAAGAAAACAAAAAAAAACAAAATGGAAGGCATATACTATTATGAAAAAACGCTTTCGGTTAACAACATTATATAAGTTTCGTAACATTGTACGTGATTTCTTTACAGCCACATGTACATCACTACATAGTATAAAACAAAGTCGCTTTCTCTGTCCCTATGTCCCTTTGTATGCTTAAATCTTTGAAACTACGCAACGGATTTTGATGCGGTTTTCTTTAATAGATAGAGTGATTCAAGAGGAAGGTTTATATTATAATAACATCCATTGCACCCGTGCGAAGCCGGGGCGGGTCGCTAGTATATAATATCTCGCATGATATCTCGTTACCTTCGACAAGGATTGTACCTTCATTCGAAATTGCATGCAAAAACATTTTTTTTAAATCGCAAATAGAAATTAGCGCGACAAAATAATATTATATTCTTCAACACTAGTATTTTGAGACCTTGAAAGCATTTCAGATTTAGTTGACTAGATTCACTGTCGATATCTAGTCTTATTAGGTCCGCTTGAACGTCACAATTTTAATTGGAGCAAAGTGATTCTGCAAGTTTGTAGTCCAATGAACATTAAGAATTTATTCAGTAACCATGTGTCTCTTTTACACTTGAATTATAATCGAGGACGAGAAGTGAAGTCTGTCGAAGTGAATGTTCAAACATAAACATAATATGCATGGATTGAACGCTTTGGGGAACATGCTGCACTGGTCTAAATATTTACTCCGATGTTCATATAACGTGCATGTCCAAGAATATAGTAAACTTAACTCGTACGTAGAACAGAATTTGCATTGTTCATAAGCAACTACGGAACATGTATCGACTATCTTGTTGAGAACTAATATCGGAAATTGATGCTGACAGATTCGATAATACCGGCATTTTATCACAATTTTAAATGTACACATCGAAGGAACTTACTTCGCCATTATGCCCTTATATTCAGAAGCTCGCTTTACTAGGAAAATAACAATACATCCCGATCAATTTCGTTCGTAATTGGAAATACGAATGTTGTACATTTTGTTGTACAAGTGTAGAAGGTAACGGAATTAATACTAGTTATAGGTAAGGCACAATTAATAATAGTTATAGGTAATACTGAATTGTAGCACTAGCATTTGGTGACTTTGGTATTGAGTCACACCTCTTATAATTAATTAAAATGTAGTTTTTGCCAGAGACGTCATCCGTATCCCGTGGGAACTACTCCGCGCAGCTATATCCCGATTTTTTTTTTAAATTGTTCCTCTAATTCCTGGGATTAGTACGTTCAAGCAAGTTAACAAACAAAGCTTTATAAAATAAGCTCAGATAAATAGACAAGACACAGACAAAAAAATAAAGATGAAAGTTTATTCGAATTGAATCTTAAATTTTCCGAAAATATGTCGACTAGTAACACGTAGAAAAGAGCATACGAGAGTTTAGTCAGAAGAAATTGTTAGGTAATCTTTATTTTATTAGGTAAAAAATAATGTTAGTAATGGCTAGCGGTTTTTTCCGGCTTTTCCTGCAGACTTGGGAGCTTCTTCCGTATATACATATATGCGTTTGTCTAGAGGATAGTATAACTTTTCAACAGTGAAGTTATATTTCAAATCAGCTTAATAATTTCGTAGCCTATTCAATGCAACCAAAGAAACAATAAAAACTTTTATCTCTATAATTTATTAATTTTAGTAATCAATTAATACTTATAAATTGGATTGAGAAATATTTATCGTACTGTTCAAATAAGATTAATTTTGGGAATTTAAGCTGAAAGTAATTTTGTATTTACGTTGTGTAGTTGGGATCTTCGTGCGGTCCGTCGTGATGTCGCTGCACTGGAGAGCCTGCGGTTATGATGATTGACGTCCTCAATCGGCGTTTTAGTTTGTGGGTAACACTGTGCAATAACGATACCTGCATTGCCTATAGCAGTTAAAAAAACGTTTAAAGTAATACGTTGCAATACTTTCAAATGGAATACTTCTCAATACATAAATAATATACTGAAAGTTTTCCTTTGGGAATGCATACGAAGCTAACAAAAATTCTAAATGCGTACTTAAACATTAATGCTATTCGCATCACGAGGTAAACGCTCTTGCTTTCTACATTATGGAGTAACCATTAGTGTGAGCAAACAGGCTGGATTAAACGACTACTTGTTGAAGCACTTTTTGCAAATAAAAGCCTCAAACGTCGTTGAAATCAACACCAGAGAGTACTCACTGAACATTCCTATCGTGACAATAAGTTAAATACATCTGACACAAGGGATGACTATGATATATTTTGTAATTATGCAACGAAAGAGTAGAAACATTTTTTTATTACAGAATAGTTTTTCAGGGATTAAAAAAATAATTAAAGCTTTTACTAACTTGCCTTGTTAGTCATATAGTTTATTAGCAAGTGCGAGACAAATCTTGTTAGTTTATTCGAACTACTTCCTGAAGTTTTGAGTCGATATGCATGCTATAAGTCTGCAGCCAGGAGAGTCTTATTGTGAGGTAACTCCTCGACGTTTAGGAGAATAGATACGAAACTTTGCATAGTTATGCAGTTCTGCTGAAATTTAATGTGAAAGGCTTAATTAAAAAAGAAATAGAGTTTGATTAAAAATAAATCCTTCATGATCAGAAGGTCTAAGTACCTAAACGTCCAACTAAAAGATGGTCTTATAGCAGAACGACTATTTAGCAAAATGTCAGATTCTCAAAATATCTGGACATTCAGGTACAAGATGCAAATATTTGGGCTGTTATTTTTTCGTCGATTATGAACCAGCTTTCAAAAATACATTATTTTATATGAAAGGGTATGCTGCCGAAGTGGTCCCATTGCCACTAATTATGTAAGAAATCGTGGTGGCCCAGTGGTTAAAGCACCAGGCTTTCGAGTATGAGGGTTCGGGTGCGATTCCAGGTCAGGCAAGTACCAATGTAACTTTTCGTAACTTGTAAGTTATACGTACTTTCTAAGTTTATCTTGGACACCAATGACTGATTAAAGGTGAAGGAACGTCTCGAGGAAACCTGGACTATAAAGTCTGAAATCACCAACCCGCATTGAGCAAGCGTGGTGATTAACGCTCTACGGAGAACGTGGGAGAGGAGGCTTGTGCCCAGCAGTGGGACGATAAAAAGGCTGTGATGATTATGATGATGTAAGAAATATAAAAATAATCAGAACGCACCTTAACAGCATGGGAGCTCGTTCAAGAATGCCACCTCTGGAATGACAGTTAAATTTCAGTATCACAGATAATGTTTAATGACGATAAATATGTTTATTACAATAATCATTTCGGGAGTAACTGTAACTGTAACTGTCGGGAGTAAGTGCTAAGTAAAAGTAAATAGTCAATATATTTATGGAGCCAAAACTATGTATGTTCAATAATAACTTTGGATATGATCCAATTTAATTTCAATATCATAAAAGGCATAAGTTAGGAGCCTGACAGCTGGTCCGGGCAACCTTCCTTTGTGGCATCGGGTCTAGCGAAATGCGCGATTATAACTCCAATGATGACATGAATTGATATTGGGAACCCGAATGCAGGATCCGATATTAGTCCAATACCGAAGATTTGGTCTGCTAGCTTGAGAAATGAGTCTAACTAACAGCAACAAAGTGATTTTACATTCGAATATTTCATCACAAATAATTTATAGAATCGTTGTTTTTTTAAGGAGGTAACTAATTACTTTCTCCCTAAGATACATACGCAATTTTAAAACATACAGTACTACTAACTTGTAGCTGGATATTAAAATTGAACAAACAGAAACATACGTTTAATTTATTTTTAATACTTTATGCATAGTAGTCGTGGTGGCCTAATGGTTAAAGAGCCAACCTCTCAAGTGTGAGGGCGTGGGTTCGATTCCAGGTCGGGCAAGTACCAATGCAACTTTTCTAAATTTGTATGTACTTTCTGAGTATATCTTGGACACCAATGACTGTGTTTCGGATGGCACATTAAACTGTAGGTCCCGGCTGTCATTGAACATCCTTGGCAGTCGTTACGGGTAGTCAGAAGCCAGTAAGTCTGACGCCAGTCTAACCAAGGGGTATCGGGTTGCCCAGGTAACTGGGTTGAGGAGGTCAGATAGGCAGTCGCTCCTTGTAAAACACTGGTACTTAGCTGAATCCGGTTAGACTGGAAGCCGACCCCAACATAGTTGGGAAAAGGCTCGGGAGATGATGACTTTATGCAAGCATCCAGGATATGATATGACTATATAAAAAATAAAAACAGTTTCATAATTTTATTCAAAGTTTCACTGTTATTTAGCTTCCTCTTCATTTCAACGTAAATACAGAGACGATGAAAAAGAGTACTTTAAATTTAACCTAATGGAGTCAATTTTAATGTCGTTGCATCTTTATTTTGCTGCAAATATCGTTATGTTAAAGTATTGCACGTCGGACAACTACACTGAAATAAATATTATGAATTTCATTTTCATGTACTTGAGAATAGGATATCGCGTATGTTTATTATTTGTCCTTGTATTGTAGTAATATATTTCGTATACTTTTTTTATATATAACCTAGAATCTTACGCGTATCGAGGAGTTTAAGATAAAAAAAAACTGATTTTCATTGTTTTGCATACTCTTATTTGATTGCTTATAAGCAATCAAAGATGTTAACGTACAAAATGATACCATTTTTTTTAAAAAAAAGCTCCTTTCCCCTTTTTGCTTTTTCAATATATCAGTTAAACACATAAATAAAAGACAAGTTTCCCAGAAAAAAAATCGTACCAATAAAATATTGCCACTTAAACGTAATGGGAAATAGTTAAAGAGCTAGTCATTGCGCGGCAACAGGTAAAAACGTTCGCGATTTCGTACAAAGAGCGCTGGACAGCGCTGCACTTCACTGTAACATTTAGTAAGTACCTTTAAACGGTTCATTTTACTTTGTGGCATTCTTGTGTGGTAAAAATACCAATTTTTCTGTATTTAAAATAAAACCTTTTAGAGCTCATGAATAAATGCTGATTGAAACAATGAACAGAGAGGGGAAACACTAAATAACAACACTGAGTGGATTCCCTTTCTCAAGCACGGATATTTTGCTTAAAAATGTGGCAAGAAATATTGCCCACATAAATCTATCTAAGAGTAATAGGTGTACGGGTACGTGTAAAGATGTTCTGTAGACCAAAGAAGACCATGAGGAGCTTTGTGGCTTGGTAACAGCCGCATGGGTCTATCGCTTAAAAGATTGAGCAACGCTTAGCGCGGTTGATGCGTGGATGGATGACCATCTTCTCGTGACGACTTCGGTTTAAAGAATTTTATTCTCATAGGAACAATACATAGGTTCACTTACAATGAGATACAAAGTATTCTTATATCTAAATTAATACATTTTGCCTCCGATGCGTGGTGACGTTATACAAAACAAATATTCATATACTAGTAAGTAGGTATATAGAAAGTTTGTAAGTACTTCATTTCTAAGATTTAGGCCATATCTGTCTATCTATCTATCTTACCTAGGTGATATGTGGTATGACTACATTTCATGAAGATGAGACTAGAAGCCGACTCCAACATAGTTTGGGAAAAGGCTAGGCAGATAATGATTCTGTATATCAAATTGTACCTCGCATTCTTTGATTTACTTTTTCCATGGCAAACAGTTTGACGAAATTGTTTTAGCTCAAAACTTATTTGCCTTTATCTGCGCCTTCATTTGAGGAGACGCATTGTTCAAACGTGGGAAATAAATAATATTTCAAATGGAATTTTCTTTAGAGATCTGAACACACACAAAACACTCTCATTGTAATCATTCAATTCGCTCTGGGATCTAACAACCACGTTACGTACATACAAAACATAAAATCTACCCATCTACGTACATACATAATATAGACCCATGTATCCTCTTTCGAAAGGTTAATCAAATTGTTTTGTCCTTTTTGTCTTGTTTAAACAAACATGTTAAATGAATACTGTTTTAGAAAGGGTCGCATAATAATCTGCGCTTATTTAAATATCCAGAAGTGCCTACAGGCCCATTGACAACCGTTTAGAGATAGCACTGATTACTCTGTGCCGTGGTTGTGAACAGAAATGGAAGGTAGCAAAATAGTTCCCGCTCTATAAATAGATAATCATCATTTTATATCGGATTGTTCGAAATTCTACTTAATAGTTGACAATACTGCCTAGGCTTTTGCAGCTGAGCACCATTAGGTATTTAATATAGAGCGACTGCCTCCTCTGTCCTCCTCTCACCGGTTCACCGTTAAACCTGACCTCTTGTTAAGACTGGTTGCCAGAATTTCTGGCGTTTGACTTCCCATTAGGACTGTACAAAGGCAGAGCTGGGACCACTCATTTCGCGTGCCTTCCTTCCGAAACACGGTGGAACTCATGATGAACCAGATGTTCACCCATTCATAGACCGGCCGCACCAAACCATATGATTTCTATTACTGAAGCAAATGATCGACCGACCGAATATGCTTTGTTCCAATGTCCAGCAGTAGTGTGGTCACCAAGCCTAATAAAAATGCGAGCCAGTAATAGCGTAAGCAAGCAAGCTTCACAGGCTAAATTAACATTCAGCCACACCGTCTAGTTACGCTGGGAGGCAACTGGCCAACAATCACGTCAGTTCAGATATTATGCATGTAAACTATAAATAAATAAACGTTTAGCTCGAGGGTAGTTTGTGTGATATCCGGCGCGAGGATTGGAACTTCACCACGTGAGTTAGCCAGACTGTTCATATACACGTTCATTATGAATGTTATATTTTTGTGTTGTTGTTTGTGGTGAATTTTAAAACCTTTAATCACCTTTAGATGTCAGCGAGTCGTAAGCGCAAAGAAAATGACCATCGTCTTCTAACGTTGGAAGAATTGACACGTCTAATATTGATAGTGAATATAAACATAATATTATAGTTTTTTTTCTCAATCTGTCATTGATCTGCGGTTCGTCGAATTACAAAAGTACAAAATTTACGCACTGAGAATAAGCGATATTCAGCCGTTGGCTGCCTAACGCCGGATGACTGGTGGTGTTGTTTGCTTTTAAACAATAAATGGTTTAATAGGAATCAGGAATAATGAGATACTTAATAATTTCAATGCGGATAGAAGAAACTTATAGAATGATCATCCAAAGCTAGCAAAATGTACTTAAAAGAAAGCAATCCTCCTGAGCTTTTTTAAATCAAAATCTCTGGCAGGACTGGGTTATTTAAAGTCGTAAATGATTACAATTGAAACTTATTATTAACTTATAAACAATGTTGAAAGGATACGAGTTTTACACCTCTGGTTAATACATACTCTATGGCGTTACCACACAATAATGCGCTGTAGTTTGATTATTTTTTTATAATTTGCAAAAATAAATATACAGAGCAGGGAGCAGAATAATTCGCAAGGTCAGTGCTGAGGTTACTCCCTCACGTAAATGTTATTCAAAGCGAGTATATTTGATATGGAGTTGGTATCATGTTACCATTGAAGTTAAATTAAATTGTAGCAATATGAAATGTAAATCACAGCTAAGAATACAAATTGCAATGTGGATTTGTTCATTTATTTGTTTCGCTTTTACGGTACGGTAAAGGGACTGAATCAACTGAGATGAAAATTCGTATGCAGTTAAGTGCGCGATGTAGTTCCGTCGAGATGCTAATGAAGCAGCTGGCTTCATATATTAAACGCAAAAGAATTTATACGCAATGTTTATAATTTTTCAGTTCATTTCAGTCTGTCAATACGAGAAAAAGTTTTTAGTTGCGTCGAATGTTGCACGTTTCAGTAAGACGATGCATCCGAGGATATTATGAAAACAAAATTATTTTCACATACTGAAAACATTTGTTTTGTTGATCTATATTAATATCTAAATATGTGTGTTCTTTTTACTACTCACTATACAAATGAGAGGCTGAATAGGTCAGATAGGAGGAGACAGGAGGTTAGACTGGAAGCCAACCCCGAAATAGTTGGAAAAAAGCTAGGCAGATGATATACAAATGAGTACTGGTTAGTTGGACTAATGAAAATTGAGAACTAATTACTACAAAATTGTATGTTAGTTGTGTTATAAAATATCATTTACGAGTAAACGCAAACCAACGTGACTGAAATTGATATTTAATGAAAAAAACGGTCAGAAGCTAATATAATAACGCAATTAATTTTTTTTCAAAGCGAGCTACAAAGCCTTGTTTTCAACGCGCCCATTTCAATAAAACAATTATTTGGTAGTTCCGGAGATCAGTTGGACGCCAACTAATATATAGCCAGCCTAGAAAAAGAATTCTCTAGAAATTTTATTACGGCTTGTGAAGTGTTGCTGAAACATTTACAATGTCGACAGCAAACATTGAGAACTTCCTTTTTATAATCAAAAATATACGTAATGCCTAATAAAAAGCGTTATGCTCCCACAAGTCTTAGTCCTGACGTCGGAATGATAA
This sequence comes from Heliothis peltigera, assembly GCA_958496145.1. NCBI lineage: Eukaryota > Metazoa > Arthropoda > Insecta > Lepidoptera > Noctuidae > Heliothis > Heliothis peltigera. The sequence goes on along the minus strand of OY292321.1, from coordinate 8,681,302 downwards.
AGTGTAAAGATCATCATGCTAATTATGATTATAGTGTAGGCACGGTGGCGGTTGCGATAGCGAGGTGCGAACCAAATAATATAAATTATGTGAGAAATAAAATACTGCAAATTGTCTCGTCACACTGACCTATCTGTCTTATTTTCCATAAACAAAATATTTTATAAGGTAGGTCACTACAATAGTAATTGACGGCCCCGTTGGCGCAATGGTCACCAAGCCGGCCTACCGAGCTGAGGGTCACAGGCTCGATTCCCGATACAGTCGACATTTGTGTGATGAGCATGCTTGTTGGCTGTGTTATACTGTGTATTTATAAATATCATATGTGAGTAAAGTATATGTAGTTTTTCAGTTGTGTTAGCACCTATAACACAAGCTAATCAATAGCTTACGTTGGGGTTAACCGACCGTTATACGAGTACATTATGCAACAAATGCTACATACATAGGTAAACTTAAAAATAAAGGTTAAAATATTCCTCTCTGTTTTAAAAGACCAAGGTCTTGTCTTGTACCTGGCGACTTGCTCTTGGTCTTCCTTGCATTGAAAAAAATAACTGTGAATATACTCGTAATACCTGCTTTGTAGTTTCAAAACGTATTTCTGCCTCTAAATCGAATTGGTCTAGCCTATGTCCTTTCTCTGGCTCATCTTGAAATGATTTGGCATCAAACCACGACAGACAAACAAGCAGAGTAACTTTTACATTTATAATATTAGAAAGAATATTATCGTCCTGTAAGCGTAGGTTTTTCATCAAAGGCACCTGTCCTTTTTGTAGGGATTCTCATAGTCAGAGAACTATATTAACAAACCCATAACATTATCAGTTATTTATGAATCATCGAAAGCAAAAAGGAAATCAATCTGAAATGTGTAAATGTAAGCGGCTTCAATCAAACTTCTTAATAAAAATCTTATGTAATCTCTCGAAGGAAATTAAGCTTTCGATTACGAAACTTGAAATATGTCATTGTACACAAACGACTTGTCTCAAGTACTGTCGGGAGGTTTATATAGATCATGTGACTCAGCAAAATTCAATGACATTGCGTCACTTGAATTGTCAAGTGTGAACAGGAGGCTTTACGCACTATATACTTCAGGGATAATGTACGTCTCGGAGCGTATTATTCCTAAGGCTGGTGTCATACTGCCGTATGTATACCTATGTATGTACCTGCTACATGAATTCTTGAATGATACGAACTGAAATAAATAGACTGTCAATTTAGAAGATTAAAGAGGGATATGAAAATTATTATAATAATTGGGTTCTCATTTTCTTTTTAACAACTTTTTAGTGTAGATATTATCAAGTACTTTAAAGGACTAACTGGAAAATAATAATTTGTTAAATCAAAACATATTACTTACACGACAGTGACGTATTTGAGTTTATTGTACGGTATACCTACTTTAGCTCGTATCTCGCTTGATATCTTCTAGATGAAGGAATACGACAGTCACTAATTTGTGAAACACGCATTAATCAACTGGTTCAGTGTACTTAAACTAATATTATGGATCTGTTTGCATAATTCTGTGCAATGACATGTACTGAAGCATTTGCATTACGCTACGGCGTAGACCACTGCACTACGGCGTAGCCCTTTTGGAATGTTCGAGATACACTTCAAGGTTTCAGCGCAATTCTATCGCTATGTAGTTTTAATTGAAAAGCAATCCGCGCTGCTAGCTTTTTACGAATTGGATTTCGTATATAAACCACAAAAATACCAAATAGCATCTGTGATTGGTTTTCAGTATCGGTTATACTGTGAGTAAAAAATGGGGTCGGAATCTCGGTGATACGAAACTTGAAAAGCACTCCCACTATATACTCTTATTGTACTCACACGAACCTACATAATTCATATATAGTATACAATTCACCTAAACATTTGAAGTTACGTAATTGACCATTATATGACAAAGTTTAAAGATACGAGTGCCCTAATTAGTTGGCCTCGACTGTAATGTGTCAAATTACAAACAAAAGTTTCAAACAACGATAATTATGATTGATTCCATACATATTCACAATGGACTGATAATGTGTAAATACGTTTAAAACAATAAATAAACGGACCTGAAAATGTTAGGTTTGGTTTGATTTGATGCACCTCGCTGTGAAATGGAAATATCAAATCATGGTTTTAATTCATGAGCTCACCAATATTGTCTGTATAAATTACAAATTGTTGTTCTTTGGCGGACAAACCCTGTTTTCTTTTTAAGTTATGCACGAATGATAAATATGATTTCCGAGCGTAACACAACTGTGTACATTGATCCAGATATGCATGTCTAGATGTACATCTATGTATGTTTATTGCACCTCAAATCATTGAAGTTGTATATTTTCGGAACTGCTGAAACATGGTTACCTACATAATTATTTAAGTCCCGCATAAGATATATATTTGGATAATTTCTATAAATCTAGAGCTCAAATTAATAGTTGTATTACTTCAATTGTTGGTTCATTTGAATCGAACAGATCTCTTAACTGTATGTTTCATTTCATTTCTGAATGAATGGTTTATCTAGATTACTTAATTAGGAAAGCTTCCAAAGAGTTCAAAGGTGCATGCCATCGAACATTTAAAAGAAAGCTCCATTTAAAATGAGTACGTTTCGTTCAATAAAACAGTGCCTCACTTTTTCCTTTTCATTCCACATTTATTTTATACAAAAGAGCTGTTCGAGCCAGTTATAGTATGGGTCTAAGGGTTGCTCTTGGAGAAATTTCAAAGAAATATAAACGAGGCCCAGTACATATTTTTAATGTGTGTTTAGTATTATTGTCTTAGGTATTCGTTATCACTGAACATTATTAGGCTGGAAAAAGCTAAGATCTTTATATGTATATGCATTCGCGTTTTAATAACTTATATAGTATCATCGTTTGACTCAAAACAATTTCATGCATACTATTACTGACCGAGCCTTATATTATTATCTTTAAATAAATTAATTATAAAAAATAGAAGCGAAAAGAAAAGCTAGTCGCCGTAAGGAGATAAATTTTATTCTGATGTTTTATTACAATTTGAATACATAAAAAGGATAAAAAACAAACTGATTAAAAAGGTTTTATTATTAATAAATCAAATGAGTTTGCAACATCCTCCCTTTTTCTTGGGCATCTTTTTTATTGGCCGCCGTAGGACGACTCCTGGGGTCCTAATATCTGCCACACAGATCACGCCATCGCGACCAAGGTACCTACAGAGCTTCGACCAAGACCCGAGGCCAGGTTAGTTCTTATCAGGGGAGACATGAGTCAGTGGTCGAGCGTTCACAATATTTCGGCTTCAACCAACAGAGTTACTAAATTCCTTTCGTGGAGCTCGTTCTCTTAAGAGTTTTTCTGACCGGAGTTTTCAGTTTCTGAGGCGTACCACGACGAGCGATGAAGCGACGAAGGCACGGTATTGCAGAATCTGCAGCTAAACTGGCAACAATTTCGGGGTGAATGGCTGTTGTGACTAAGCATGTGAATAGTGCAATACAACGTTTTTCCCACTGATGTCCTATTGACACCATTACTAGACCAAAATAATACAAGCCTTTGAACGTAAAGGCGCGTCTATGTTCTATGTTTTTGAATTTGATTGATCGATGCATGCAAATCGAGGAAATATAATTTGATACGTCTAAATAGAAATAAATTATACAGCTTTCAATACTTTCATAAGAAACATCAGCAGGCTCCGCATGGCGATCCTGTGTCTATTCTATCAAGAAAAGACAAAGCTCTTTATGTCAATGTCAACATGTCTTCTGCCCGGCATGGCGCGCGACCTTTCAACTCGCATATAATCACTTGTAGACTTATGTCGATCAAAGAAAAGAAAAAATATTTTCTACGTGTCAATCTGTATCTGATGAATATGTATATATTATAAAACTTAATCTGATATTAGTATAACCACATGTTGAAAGCAACAGGGTGTTACAAAGGGATAAAATAAGGTTGTTACCTTAATAAATAGGAAGAGCACTCAAGAATTTATAAGCAAGTGTGTTTATTGATTTTGCGACAATGGTCTCGTTCGAGTCCCGGAGATTTGGCTACAGCCCGCCCCGACCCTCCTCCAACAAAATTTAAACGAGCCATAACTTTTTTTCGGTTATCTGATTATGTTTTTAATTTAATTATGAAGATAAAAAAACGCCTCTATTTAAAACTTTAATACCTATTACTATAATGTGTATAATTCATTCCATTTATTTCTTCGTCTTTATAAGAGTATTTACTTTTAATAATGCCTTAGTTAACTCTACCTGGGATAGTACTTTAGAAAGCTTTCAGAATGTATCAAAATAAAACATATAATACGAATATTTATTTTATTCAGTGGGAAACATGTTGTTTGAGTAGGACCGTAGCTTCATCAAGTTAGTCGGTCAGGAAAGTACACTTATCCTTGCTATGTCTATTTCTACTGCAAAGCACTACCCGTTTCATTTGCATGGTCTACCAATTTATTTATAGGCACATGATACATTTATTAGGTACTATATTAGAAGTTCATTGCCGAAGAGGAAGAGGTGAAACATACTGTATAGCAGTTTTCTCTCTCGTAATGTAAATTTGAAGGTTAAATAAAACGCGTGGTAATTTAGTGCACGCTATTGTTAGTTGCCGCATCTGCGACAATCGTACGCCACCAGGACTGTTTAGGGCGACCACGTTTGCGCTTCCACTGGGGATTCCTCTCTAGGTTTCATCTCGCAACGGGAATAGGATCTCTTCGGAGCGTGTGGCCGATCCAGTTCCACTTGCGACGTTCGATCTGCTGGTTACTTCGTATCTCACCGCAGGTTTTCCACAGTTCTTCCACAGTTCTACGTTGGACTTTTCTCAGGCAATTGATGAAGGCCTGGAGTTTTTTTATACATTAACTCAAAATATTTTAAAATCAAATAAGCCGTGGTTGTTACGTCACCTAATGTAATCATGCTGTGCCACAATAAGTATCAAAACTAGATTAACTGATATATAAGATAAGATTCATGAGTATTGAAGACTCGTTTGAAAACTCATTTGATAGTTCCCTGTTATCGTCTTGTTTAAAGTCATAAATTGGCAACATGAAATTAAAACCAGTAGTGCTGTGCTGATCTCAATAAATTGCTCAGTAGGTCTCCTTCATCAATGTTTCACAATGTTTGACTGTCAAAGTGTGCGCCATTAAATTATAAAAAGCATAACTCATAACGCAAATTGCTACTTCTGTAGTAACAAATAAACTATGGTTACCGGTCACACCCAGTATTTTAACTTAACCTTCTGAAGTTAATTAAATGAACGTTCCCGGAATGTTGTGACATAATCGCATATTCAACATTCCCCGGTTTTAATTATGTAATTACGTTATGCAGTAATGCGACATGTACATTTAATTAGAATATTGTGCGGTTTTTGCCGACTGCCAAGAAGGGTTGTGTTTTGCGCTCGTGTCTTGTATGCATATTACGTATATGTATACTTTAGTACTTAATATTTTCGAAACGACCCAATGAATTATGAACATCAGTATACCGTACAATTTCATCTTGATTATTCAATATGTAGGTATGTACACTAATGTGACATTAAAAAAAAACAATTCAGTCTTCGGGACGCTAACCCCTCTAGTCTGATTTTTATGTTTGTTGAAATGTGTTTACTAAATTGAAAATATGAAGATTTTAAATGTTATATAGTTTGAAGAATCACTGTCGCAATTAAAATAATACTAAAATGGATTGAACCGCGTCTGTAATATCCAAACAAAATACTCGTACACGTGGCGGATGACTAGGCAAGTTTGTGAACTTTAAACGGATAAATGTACGCCGAAAATATCATCAATATACAATAATATAAGCTTACAAAAAACCAATATAATAACAAATAATTTATTTATCATTAAATAATTTTATAAAGAAAATAAAAAGATTGAAAAAAATATTAAAATAAAAAACCTTCCAACAAGAAAAAACTATCAAAAAACTGAAAAGACAGAAACAATTTGATCATAATTAAAAGTATTCTGTTTTGGTAGACGAAATTGTATCATAAACCTTAATGTTGAGTTTTTCTAATACCTTGTCTATAAATTAACCATGATAAACTATTACATGGTTCTTAAAACATTGACAAACTAAGAAAGCTAATACTAAAATGGTATATCGAAGCTTTAACATATATAATTTAGCATCAAGAAATATTATAAGTTTATTGCTTTGAAGGTGCTTAATCAGAAACCATTACATGTTTATTCTTATCGTGTCTTATTTCCATAATATTTTCCTTTCTCCCCATTGATCCCAGTTGATACTTCAGAAAAAAGTAGATATATATCTCAATCAGATATTCAAACTTTGTAACATTTACTCAAGAGCACGTTTCAATGAATTTATCGACGCTCCGATGTATATTAAATTCTTATATCAACACATAAATTCTTTATAACGAGGAACCTATCGATTCACCGCTTTCCTCGCGTTTATTTTAAAAACGCGAGCGAAACAGACTCCTCTCCGTCGTAGTATAATGTGGAAAATCTGTTAAGAGGAACATTTTATTAAATAAATTATGGTACGTATACCTACAAGAAGAGCAGTTAACGCATCTTTGTATGCGATACGAGTCAATACAAAAGAGGAAATGAAAAAAATATACGAGTATATTGGATTTTTCTTGGTCCGGTCACGTAGTTAGACGCATTTCATACGGGCGGCCATGTCCAACAGGTGATATAGCTTAATTGAATTAATTAAATGCGGTAAACTGATGACATATGTTAGTCCGATGATTATCTGATTTATTACATGAACGTAAATTACAACGAAGTTAGTATAAATTAAATTAAATTCTTCTGAATAGTAACGGAAGTTTCAAATTAAATATTTAACTAATGTAACAAACTCACAATTTAGCTGGCTCCAGATTTCGTTTTTAATACTTATAACTCTTGAGGAAGGCGATCAAGACATCAGTAAAATGGGTCCCTAGAGCTTTGCTGTTACATACAAGATCCCAATCAGGACTTGACTTAGTTAATACTTTTATCGATTACATATTCTGATTGTTCGCGATACACGCGAAACGGAGCGCGCCGTTTTGACGTCGTGGAGTAGAGCGAGGCACCTGTCGAAGTAATTCTTCTGTTTTTTTTTTTTATATCGAAAATTATTATTAGGTATGTCAATTCGCTTTATTGCTGTCACGTTTTGTTTTGTTGGATTTTCCACATTTTATTTATAATATTTTACAAGTTTTTCTCTTTATGTCATTGTCTCCGATCCCCTACCGTTTACATTGAGATATTCTTGGTGACCAAGAGCTCGTACAGCTGGTACGTAGTTCTTTACTTTGATGAAAAATGGTACGTACGTTTCGGCGGCCTAATTTTCTTTCAGATGTTGAAGTTGAAGACATTATAACTTGTATTTTATAAATAATATCCACTTTTAATTACATAATTAAACTTTAAATTTATGTACAAAAATAATTACGAGTATAAGTATTGGAAGTTTTATTAAAACGTCTTAAAATTCTTGAAGTGGCTTCACGGTTTTCGATATTATTATTTTTTTCGAAGACTGTCTACGATGAGGCTAGAAAATGCGCAGGGAAACTCAAGACGAGGTCGAGCCTTCGATGGCAAGCTCACCGAGTAACCGTTTAAGGCCTTATTAATTAAATAGAAAATATGTTTTGTGTTATAAGACACAGTAAGTACGAGTATTTTATATCCTATTGTTTTACAGTCCGTGAATAGAATTAAAATATTTATTTTGCTAAAGAGTTTATTAGTGAGATGCCCGGTGATAATTTTATATCAATATTGTCAAATGCGTTTTTTTTATGAAAATGAATGCTAAATAATGGAACTACCGTTATAACACAGTTTTGTAATATAAAATAAATAGTATCGCTATAAATTGCGCTTGCTTCATTTCCTAAAAAAAATATTCTATGCAATTGATTCATTTGAATCACAATTTTATTTATTTCTCGTACCACTTTATAAAGCTTTTCCTGACCAAGGTTACTAGTGAAACAATTAATATTATAATACAGTAATAGAAGATTGAGAGAGAATACAAACTTCTTATTTATATATTATCATTGTTCTGGCTCCGGTGACAAACCAAATAGGTAAGCGAAATTGAGCGTGAATTTGATCTCATGTCAATTCTTCGTAAATCTATATTAATACGTGAAGCGAAAACTTTGATTCCTTTATATGGATATATTCTATATTTAACAAAATCCTTCGCTTCATGTAAAACACTGGTTCCATGCAATTAGACTGGAAGCAGACCTTAACACAGTTGGACAAGAGCTAAACAGATAAGGACAAGTAATGTTTCAAAGATATGGTTGCAAATTAAATTACTTTGCGACAATGTAATTGCCAACCCTAAAAAAAGAAAAGTTACCTACATAAAATAAGCTTTATTCTCTGCTAAAAAAAAATCAATCTTCACTTTGAATTTTAATTCACGTAGAATGAATTCATCTCCATGACGGCTAGATCAAAGTGACTGACAATATACAAACCTCTGATAATATTTTACAGTTACATGTAGAAACAGCGTACCTTCAAAATGAAAGAGAAATTTCCAGTGAATGCAGCAAAATTAAAGCTGTAAATGCTTAAAAGTCATAATCATTTAAACTCTTAAGAACACGTTGCGAGTAAACGTAAAGTTTGTGTCTGACCTTAAAATATTCGCTCGGGAGTAGAGCTTGTGCACTTAATACTTTCCTTAACTACACAATCGACCTTCACACTTGCTACGCTTCATTAAAGCATTAATTAAATTAAGAGCAACATGTTTTGCACCAGCCATCTACATCTGCTTCTGAAGCTCACTCACATAGCCCGATGTAATTATAAAACATGCATATTACGAATTTGCTATTTTTGAGGACCTACTTAATAGTTGTACTTAAAACTGGTATAAGCTTGCATACCCTGTGATTTAGGCCATGTATGTAAATAATGTTATAAAGAAAAAAGATTTTATTATTGGTTTGTTCAATCAAAATAGATGGCGAAACTATTTGACGGATTTGAAAAATTCTTTCACTGTTGAGAAGCTTTACTATCCCCGGTGAACAAAGGCTATATTTTATTGGGTGTAACTGCTTGTGTTTTAATAAATAACTCAGGATGAGTTTGTTCATAGGCAATTATGGAAACAATGTATGTAAAATAACTTCACAATCCGCAATCACTTGGACAATAATATCTCGTACGCAATTGGTTGATCTCCTTTGGGATAGGCGACGTGACCCAAATTCTGTCTGAACTTAATTAGTGTAATTGTGACGCCGACTTCGAATTTACGTATTGTGCAAAATGTAGAATTGTGTATAGAGCAAATCTAAGATTTGAATACCTTAACTTCAATTATTCCAATTAAAAATTATTGTAAAGTATTAATATTTAAACTAACTAGTTCTACTCGTAGCAGTGTGAAGATTTATAATGAATAAATAGAACTTGCTTACTGACCGACTATTATTGTTTGTAATAAATGGAAGGTACCTGTATCAAGTCTGAAATTAATTATATTGTGGTAACATGTAGCGCCCGGGGCCTTGAAGATACTTTGTTAAGACCACAGCGATGGCAAAAATTGTAACACAAATAAACTATAATAACAAGCTTCCGCCCGCGGTTTCACCCACTTTCCCGAGGAAGGACATTCTGCGCCCTTATAAAATTATATTATTCTGATATATAAGCCCTTAAAAGCTTAATTGAGGAACAATACATTAGTATGAAGCAAGACAGGTTTGGTAACCTCTATTATTGTCGAACATAGTTCTTAAAGCAAAATAATTAATTGAATAAAATAGAATTTATACGCATACCTACACCACAATGGTTTCTGGACAGTGACTCGCGATGTGCACAGGTTGCCATTAAGTTTCGCACGAACTGTGTTTTACCTACATGGAACGATTGCCCACATCTATCAGACAAACCAAATACCAGGTAACACGATACCCCGGAGTGGATTACATACATAAGATGTTCTAGCTTTTGACTGCCCCCAACAGTCGTAAAATCAAATATGTATGACATCTGTGTAATGACATCCGAGATCCACAGATTAACGTGTTTTCTGAGGCATGCAGGAACACGTAATAACACAGTTGATCACCCGTACAAAACAGCGCTTACCATGGCTTAACCTTTGACCGGTAGACCCTTGCTGTTGTTTCTTAACAATATCAACCACCGATACATTTTCGTATTATTTCCTGGTAATATCAATATCTAAATAAAATATTGGATGATTTTCCTATGAAACTAGAGTCAAGTATGACACAAAAGAAATACGTAAAGTTTATTCGCTTTTGAGAGGAGGAACGTGTCAACTTTGTTAACGGTTCGTTTGCCCGTCATCGATATTCAAATTAAATTACATACTAACTAGTCAGGTGTACTCGACTGGCTATATATCTGCGACAGTTATATGTTACGTAACTTAGAAACACAGAGCTTAGTGCACTCTTCGCCTTGTTAACCTAGTTAAAATTTACTTATATCCGCATATCAGGAAATTCTAATAGAGATGGTAAAAGTTTGGCTCGACGCTTGGGGTTAAAATCAGTTCTCAGTTTATGAGAACATTTAGCTTTTGATTAAGATTTTGTTCATGATAAATTATGTCACTTTTTTATTTTATTATTGATTTATTGGATATACCATACAAGAAAAGTTTGGTCGCTTCTCTCAAAACAGCCTTTTTTATTTGATTAGCTTTAATGACACCACGGTATGGTGTGGTGATATAGTTAAATATAGTTAATTTTCCTGAAGTCATTGGTGTTTTTTTTTCACAGGGGAATCAGCTTCCGACCCGGGTAGATTCGAGCCAGCATCTCTAGGCAAGCGACTCAGCGCCGGTATGTCTGGGATAATCACCAAACTGAAAGTGGGGGCTAATCAGCCACCTCCACCGCCTCTGGAGAATAACCCCATCCTTCAATTCTTCGAGGTGGGCAAGGAGAGCAGTACAGCTGGACCTGGCCTCATCTGGCGAGTCCACGATGCTTACAGGAAAAGCGATGGCAAGGTTAGTAACTAACAGGGTAACCTACTTGTATCAACTTAGCTTAATATGAGCAAATTTTCACATCCCTAAAAATACTATTTTTATCAGATTTAAATAATTTTAATGTGATTTAAGAAAAGGCATGTGACGGATTGCGATAATGTCTAAAATAAAACATTTTCGGCAAAATATACTGGTTACTTGTATATTCTATAAATTTCTTAATAATACGTAAAATCTAAAATGGTTCAAAGTGTTAGATATAAATTATATGAGAAACATTTCCTAGGAAATCAGTACATTTTCTAAATATCCATCGCAAATCTAATACATTCAAGACATGCATAGGTACATATTTGTGGCAGGCACCCCGATTCAGGACAATCTAACTCGGATAGGTAAGGCTAGAACGCTTTAGGGCCCGTAGACCTACATTATCATTGTACATTATTTTATTACACAATAAGATTGAGGAGTACGTTGAACCGAAACGATCAATTTCAGATTCACAAAAATACGAGCTGCGCAATGTAGACAATGTTCAATCAGAAATTAACACTTTTACAACAGATAGTATCTGACATTAAGAAAATATTTATTAAAATAGTATATTATTCAATTAAGTAAATATTTTTTACTGATTTCGACCGAAGTGGTTGTTCGTGAAAGATCTTACTTCCACCTTTTTTTTAAACCGTCCTCAAATTGGAAGGAGCATAAATGTTGCATATATTCAATGTTCACAACCCTAGACTTCACACATTTTGTTAACATAAATGTATTTTGTAATAGTACGAATCGGTTGCTGACGACTGGTATTCAACGTAATGAACTATGAATTTCAAAACTCGTATGAATTTTATCACCCTCAAGGATACGCATCGTAAATTTCTCGATAATCTACATTATTATGGCACTTCTATAAGATGCAACATTGACCTTGCAGAAAACATCAAGGTTGTTTATTACATTCTTTGAAAATAAACTTGTTTCGTGCAGACTGAAGGGGACTGAGCCTGAGTCTCCTCAGGTGCTGGGTCTCAGGTCAGTCAGGTGCAGGCTATTCTCGCCTGCTACTATTGTGGAGTCTAGGAAATTAAACCGCAAGCTTCGTCGGTAGCAAAATGAAAACTGTATTTGTTTTAGAACAAAACAAAAGTACATACTTATCAAAATTCAAATATTAAAAGTATAAAAAGAAATCTTAAAAGTATGAAGGTATAAAAAGGTGCATCGCGCACATTCCTCCACCCTGAGTCAAGCCCTCAGCTTCACCAGCTTCTTTAAGGACCTCCAAAGCGGGCCCGCTGCAGTTGTGACGTCAGTCACTCTAACAATGCTATCGCGGCCCGGATAAGTCGCTGAGATGCACCCTCTCGGCCAGGAGCCCCTCGGTAGGTTGCCGTCAACCACAAGGACCAAATCGCCCACAGCCAACTTTGGGACTTGGCCTTGCCCTGGTCTGGGTAGGCAGGTACTCCTTGACCCAGCGCTGCCAGAAGTGATCCGCCAAACTAACTGTTTTGCGCCAACCGCTTCTTAAAACTAGGTCGTGGTCTGATAAAGTTGCTGGAACAGGACGCCCCGACGAAGCTCCAAGGAAGAAATGGTTAGGAGTGAGCGCCTCTTCACTACCAGGCTCGACAGAAACGTGCGTCAGGGGTCAGGAGTTGATAAGCGCCTCTGCTTCTGAGAGCACGGTCCGCAAAACCTCTTCCGTCGGTGCACGTGCAGTGATGGTCACTTGGAGTACTGTGTTGACGCTTCTAACGAGTCGCTCCCATACTCCACCCATAAATGGCGCTGATGGGGGAATGAAGCGCCAGTTAATTTTCTCCGCAGCGGCATACTCCATCGCTGCGTCCCCATACAGCGCGCGGAGCTCTCTTCTTGCCCGTATGAAAACAGTGCCATTGTCTGACCAGATCTCAGACGGCGTTCCTCTTCGAGCCACGAAACGCCGAAGACACATAACTGCCGCGTCCGTCGACAACCTGCTAACAACGTCCAAATGGATGGCGCGTACCTACTACTAGGCATGTGAAAAGCGCCACCCATCTCTTCTCTCGTCGCCGGCCAATAGTCACTCGAACTGGTCCGAAGTAGTCTAGCTCGGTGAAAGTGAAAGGGCATTTGTGGTGAGCTAAACCCGTTTTCCGTAGGTGGCTGGATCTTCTCGGCTCGGCGTATGCGCCACAACTGGCAACGGAAGGCAACAGAGCGGACGACGTTTCTTAAGCCGAGCAGGTGAAACCCCTGGCGAAGCTCGTTGACCACGGTCTCTGTGTTAGCATGGGCGGCTCGGCGGTAGTGGTGATCCACTAGTAGCTGAACGGCAGGGTGCTTCCCGTCGAGGACGATGGGACTTTTTGTGGCTTCAGGCACCCCCGACACTGCAGCGATACGGCTGGATAGACGTAGAAGGCCCTTTTCATCCACAATCAGGGAAAGATGAAACAATCGACTGATGCGAGGTATGGGCAGAGGATGGCTGCTAAGACACATCACCTCGTCGGGAAATGAGTCTAGTTGTGCCTGGCGCAAAATATGCGTCTCAGCCAGGCGTATATCGTGTGCTGACTCATTCGTTGGATGTGAAGAGTCAAAAGAGCTTGACGGCTGAAAAAAAAGGTAAATATCCCCCCTCGCTCACGAACTACATAATCAACAACGGCACTACTATAAGATGCAACATTGACCTTGCAGGAAACATCAAGATTGGCTTACATTCTTGGAAAATAAACTTGTTTCGTGCAGATATTTGGAAGTATTTGGCTGAAATACAATATCTAACCTTGACTCTTTTCCGCGATGAAAACCACTTCGTAGAAAAATGTGCAGTTTAATGGAAACAAGTTTAAAATAAACATGCAATATTAAAATACAATAACAAAAAGTTATAACCTATAATTAATTTCTATGAATAAAATAAAATGAATACATATAAAAAATAAAATTAATCATCGTTCACAATAATATTGAACATCAGTACCAAACTTCGGAATTAATTAAAGTAAATAATTCAATACAACCTTTCATCGGGCGACAAGCAATGCAACGAATAAAACGCTTATAATTTATTCGGAGAGCTAATGAATTGCCTTAACATTAACATATTTTATAAGATAACAATAAATTATTATATTGCAATTACATGATGACTGCACCTACGACTGACGATTAGGTATACCTACCTAATCTATTCGTACATAGTTCAAAAGGAAATAGGTTCTAATTTATGCGTATCTACATGGGTATATTGTTTTTCTACGAGTAATAATCGCTTCGATATCTGCAATTAACGCCTCAATAGACAACTTATTGTTTGTATAACTAACCGTTCCTAATCGCTATCCGACGTTATCAGCCAGAGAATATAAACATTGCCCACCCGAAGTAAGATTTTCAATAGACAGCCAACATAACATTTACACAAAATGATAATTTTGAATTTTGAGCTTCCAAATCGAGTTACCGTGGTCGTTAAACTTGCAAGATTTAAGATTTCCTTAATGAAAGCTTTGTGCTATCGAGAATTCATCGTAGCGATTGTGGAATGCAAATGACCTACAGCCGTTGTCGGTCACACGGCTATGTTGTATATGTACGATCTTGTGGCATTGTCAAAGTTATGTTGGACTAACCACGATATAATTGTGACGTCCACTAGTATTGTAACAGTCGACACATAATACAGGGAGGCAAAGAATTTACTAAATGCACTTTTATTCTCAATAGTATTTACATTAAAAATAAGTAAATGAAAATTCTTTTTTTAAAGAGTTATGTAAGTAAATAAAATATGTAACAAAACTATACCTATATTTTAGAATTTTATTCAAGGCAGTGTAAAAGATTAAGGATTTAAAGCTTATGTACTACAGTTCATATAAACCGAGGCAGGGATTCAAAGCGCGGGATAACAAAGTAAATGTATTGACGGGTGCTCTATCGCGCAAATCCGAGAAAATATAAATTCTAGTCTAAAGACTGTTGTGGCGAAAAACGGCTTGTTGGCTTTTTACTGCGTGGAGTTCATCACCGTCGTTCTTTTATCACGGGTCTATTGCTTGCATATGTGTGCGGTTTTGAAACACTTCTTATTTAAACGGAATTGTAAAAGGTATGGGAAAGAGCACAACCTATGTGCGAGCGGGATATAGAAGACAAAATTTAAACTAATTTTATTTATGAGTGCATTCATATGTACCTACACTAATTGATAGGCTGTATTAAGAAATAGGTTGAGCATGTTTGACATTTGAGTTACCTATTTATATGAAGACAGGTAAGAGTTAAAGTTATACATAAGAAATCATACACAGCGGCAATACTTTTTTCCAAGTTAACAAACACATAAACACAATAAACAATCACAGAAATTAAAAAAAGCAAACATTTGAATTTACTTCATCGTGTAAGACTATAAAATATTCCTAAGGATATAATAAGTCGTACATTACATAAATAATGTAAGAACATTCTTTCAATTTTCCAATCCTGTAAACTTTAGGCCTGATGCAGACGGCGGGCGTACAGTCTGCGGCGGTCATTTTAGTGTGTGAGAATAGAATATAGGGAATGAGTCCATCGCAGAAGTAATTGGTAACATTTTGGCAGATTGCGCCGCACCGCGCCGCGTAGCTTGGCACAATACGTCTGCGAAGAAAACATAATGTTTGATGCAACACGGGCAAACGCAGACGCAATAATGATAGAAGACGTGCATCTAGTCTGTGAATAATCCGCGAAGGGCTTTTTGTCTGCAGTACAGACATTTAGCACGCTATCGCACAAAAAGTCCGTCATCTGTGTCGCACCTTATGTAAATTCACAGAAATATATAAACGCCGAGTAATAATGATACATTCAACAAAGAGAAGAATAGCTATTCTTCATTTGTTCCGAAGCGTGCACGGACGTAAACAAAGTATGAATACTCCTATTTTTGGCTCTTTAAAAATATTTGTTATTCACACTTTTCTGACATTCTTAACATCTGTTACGATATTCTGGCTGAAACCTGCAAAATCCCAATAACGAATAAGTCCAATAACAACAAAGAAATTCAGGTATACATAATATACATATATAATGTTCGTATCTGATTATTCTTTTGAACTATCTCATATCTTTGAACTCGTGAACTGTAATACTAAAACATAATTTTATGAAAAACAAATATGTATATATAATACATATGTTCGTAACACTTTCACTATATAGTTACTGTAAACCGACTGAACCAATTAACAAAAATTCATTTGGGACATATTTTGGGTACGTAATTAGTGTCTTCAGAAAAACTGTAAGGAAACAACTACGATTAAAATTCAATTGATTTTGAATTGATACCTTTTTCAATAAATGTTCAGTAACATAAATAATATTGATTTCCTTATCACGTATTTGTATAAAATAAAGCATTCTCTATTTAAATCACCTAATCATAAATCTGGATCAGCTGAAGTGATTTTGAAAATTCTTTTAACAATAAGTAGTATACATGTTATCCGGGTACGGGAAGTAAGTACATTGGGACACGAGTAAAACCGTGCGAATTATCTAGAATTAAATAAATCAATTGAACATGCCATAAATTTCACAAAAGCCATTTCAAGCACGTCAAAGTTTGTGTGTTACACTATACGTGTGATGCATGCCATTCTCGAAAATGAGTAAGCCGCAGATCAAATGTCTAGTAGTGATATCACACGCCTAAATTATTTGGAATTAGTATAACAATAGTTAATCAGTATTTAAACAAAGGAATGGGCTGGCAAAATAAGAAATAAAATACCCAAATACTTGTAATTTACGTTTAACATAGTACTGGAGTACCTAATGATGGCTATTACTCCAACCAAGTTCTACACTTAAGTTCGAGCCTGGAATTTAAACCTTTATCTTCAATTTAAATTGTATTCATTAGAAGAAGCAATAATGCTAATAAAAATTTTGATTTAAGTTTTACATTACACAAGACTGCACTTAGTCTTGTGTTAATTTACATGGCCAAGTAGCAGCCGCACGACCTGATAGATCATAAAGTCAAGCGACGCTTAGCGAGGTCGCTCGATAGGTGGCCATCTTGTCACAATGAGTTCCTCCGTATTTCGGAAGACACAGACATTTGAACATCTTTGGCAGTCGTTACAGTTATTCATAAGCCTGGAAGTCTGACATCTAATCTTAATAAGGAGATCAGGTTGCCATGATAACCAGTTTGTGGATGTCAGGTTAAGAATCCTATGTTATCTGTCAAGATTGAATTTTTTTTTTTTGTTAGGACTGACTTTTCCGTCGAGTAATATTATGTCTATGTACATTTCTATTTTTACGAAATGAGTGTAAATACATTTACAGTTGCAAGTCCTAAACCGTCAGGGGACAGAATGGAGCAGTATATTATTGCAAAAGGCTGTCTACTTGTCCATTCACTATGTATATTAGATACACCTCAGAGAATGTAACCTAGATTCCGATAGGTTTATGTTTAGACTGGCTCTAAGCAGGGATTCTCTAAGCTCTATAATACAATGTTTATAAATACGATGTAATAAAACTTATTCTATTAACTGTTTTTTTTAATATAATATTATATTATTAAATTTGGTTTAAGTCAAGTGTTGACTTTGTTATCATAAAATGTATTCGTACAAAGAGTGTGAGATTTTTTAAAGCAGTCACATAATAAGGGTTTCGTGAAAACAAGTCGACGCTTTTGTGTGTAAAAGTTGTTGTTCTTTTTTTTCAAGCCGGTGAAAGAGTGGATTATTATTTAATTTGCAGTATTTAAACCTTATGAAAGACCTATGGATACAAGGAAAACATGGAAAACAAAATAATATCAAATTTATCGCGATGACCACTAAATCACCGGCATCGAACACGTTAAAAACAATCGACTAACAAAATCCGAAATCAAGGTCAAAACCGCGGCAAATTAACTCCGGATTATCTAAAAAAGCCCATTGAAAATATTAATTAAACAAAAATTCGTTATTGATCGTAAAAATTAGGAACTAAAAAGCTTAATTACCCTGTAAAATATCTTAAACCTGAAGTTAATCCTTTAATCTCGAAGCTACATAAGTAAATAAAAGTTTGATTTTATTATTTAAGATCTTTATATAACATAAATAAATAAAATTTATAAAAAAGGTAAATACTAGCTTTCCACGGCGGTCTCGCCCGCGTCCTTTGGGAACTACTCGGCGCACCCGGATGAAAAAGGAGCCCACAGCCTTCCTCGATAAATGGGCTATCTAACACTGAATAAGAAAAAATAACCATTAAAGCATTAATGTACCTACATAGGTTATGTACAGGGACAAAAGAACAGTATAACATATGTCTAGGTGATTAAATGAATATCTTGAATAGAAATACTGTAATATATTGCAAATTGAAAGGAAAATGAAACAAGAAAAAAAAAACAAAAACGAAAAAGTCATTAATGACAAAAATTGCTGGCTACGCATCGCCCTCCAGCTCCGCCTGTACGCGTTCTAGGTACAATTTGTAGGAAGTTCAACAACATAACATAATGGGGGGAAAAAATCCTAATCATCACGTGAAACGACCCTCGCGCTGCAACGAGAACGGTACAGTACTCTGAGACAAGATACTATGTCACTTAAAATATAAAAGAAGATAAATTTGAGTTTCGAAAAATAAATAAGTTGTAAATTCATCTAACAAATTTCACGAATCCGTTATTGGCCTGAATAACTGAAATCGTCGTGACTTCATTGAGTTCTTAAATATATTTTTTTATAAAAAGATCACAAATGTCATCATCAGATTTACTGCTGCAACTTTTATACAAAGTAAAGCATTTGCGACGAAACAAAGAAAACATAATCAAAAGTAAATTGACTTTCTGGCAGTCCATAAACTGAAGGTTCACGAGAATTACTAAGAGCTAGAA
This sequence comes from Heliothis peltigera, assembly GCA_958496145.1. Taxonomy (NCBI): domain Eukaryota; kingdom Metazoa; phylum Arthropoda; class Insecta; order Lepidoptera; family Noctuidae; genus Heliothis; species Heliothis peltigera. The sequence continues at coordinate 8,662,286 of OY292321.1, read as the reverse complement.
CCGTTTTAAATTACTTATCTCTTAAACTTCATTCCTTCAATTTAGGTCTTAAATGTTCTTTAGAATCTAATTATATTAACTATAACAATAATTCAAGTTAGTTTAGTGGTACTATTATTTTGCAAATAGTTTAAATTTTGTTAAATAGGTACATAAATAAAAAAAATATAGAGGAGGCCTGAATTAAACCAACCTATGAAACCAATCGTTGATAACCCTTAAAAAATAATATATTTAATGTATATGTTTTAATTGAAACTTCGAAGCAAGGTAATGAGCTTTAAAATTTGAAACCAATTTGGAGGCTCATGTAATTTATGTCGTCATGGAAATAATCTTTGAAATATCTTTTTCGCACATTCAAACGCGCGATGTTTCGCGAATTTACATACATTTTGTTTAAACGTTGTTACTTTAATATGATCAAAAATCAATACTTAAAAGTCAACATTTTTATGACATTCATGAACATAAAAAATATAATAATGAAACCCTCATGTGATACCGTAGCCAGAAAGCAAAACAAATGTGAACAGATTTTAAAAATGTATGTGCAATATATTGATTGCCTTCGAGCATAGAAACAGGGTTAAAATGCTCTTCAAACTATTTAATATAACACCGGTTCTACGTCAAGCTGCAAGATCTTACATGAAACGAAGGGTCTAAGTTGTCACGTCGGCTTCATTTCATAGTGATGAGTATGCTAAAACTTTACCTAAAGAGGAAAGAAATTTCTTACACCTGTGATCAGCTATTTGGGAGGCACCATATTACATGCCTTGATACCGTTCTCGTATATTCAGAATATTAAATGGGCTAATGGTTGTCGCTATATACTTTGGAGATATGATGATAAACTTTATGAGAGTTCGTTACTTATTAAGATAATAAGCGTACTCGTATATCGAACGAATAAGTTTCAGCCGTCATTGCTGCAGTCAGACTATGGATGGTTAACTGCAACTATACGTACATATTATATTTTTTCCACAGCTTTGGTCCTCGTCACGTACAGACAGGGCATCGTGTAACATAGCATAAGATGCTGGGTTGACAAATACGTAATGAGTTGGCATCAATCATTCATGGAAACATTTGTGTTTATATTTATGAATACATACATGCTCATACTTTTACGAACAAAGCTGTCATTTCCACGTCTCCTTGCTCTAACGAACTCACTGCTAATGTTTTACATAACCCCGACGGAAATATCAAAGCAGAAATTAAATTAGGTGCCAATAATTATTGTGATTATATTCGCCCACACATTCTTCGAGAATTTAATTCTAATATCTAAAGTTCTTAACTTTCCCGTCAATTAATGAGATGAAGACATAAGACGTATTTATAGCTCTGATAAAAACAAGCCGCATTGACGGAATTATGAGTGCAGACGTTTACAAAAAAAAACAAACGTTTCTTCTAAAAGAATTGTTGAATTTCAGCTAGATCAATATTTAAACTGTTATTTGTAAAATAATTACTGACATCGAAGTCCTATCTTTCAGCCATCACCAATGCCAATGTTAATTGAACCATAAAATATTCAGCCGACTGATGGAATGAGATGTACAAAATAGATACCTATTTATAATTCAAGCATTGAAAACTGCTGTTCAGTCTGCTTCATAATTCAGGAATTACTAATAAACTTTTTTTTAATGTATCACACCCGTCTACCGATCTACCCTTTTTTTTGTTGACATGTCGAAGTATATATTAATCTTATTATGCATATATATGGGTACACACGTATAATGTATAAGTTTCATGTGTGTCCAGAAATAGTTTTTCTTTTTATGAGACTGATCTCGAAATAATATAGCTATCTAGAATTATATCTGGTTTTTCAATTACCTGTTTTAAACACAATGGTTATTAAACTGTGTTAGAATACCCTAACACAGCCATTAACACGTATTGGTCGTGTATTTAATAGAAAAAAATCTAACGAAAGTACTTACGGTTTACGATCGACGCGACACTTTTTAGCATTTTTATATTCTGGGCGAGTGCGAGACGCAACTTTATGAGTATCAAATCGCGTAAAAGAAGGTCCCGAAGTAGGTGAATGGAATAAGAGTCGGTAGACTTATTTCACGAGGCAATTTAAAATTATATTACTTCAAAACAGGCCACAGGTAATCGTCCTTGGTTGTTGTATTGGACCCACTGTAATAGATCAAAGATTCAAAGAGGTTTTTTCCATCAAATCATATATAATGTAACGGTCTCGAAACTTAAACACATGTTATGGCCGCTAGTATTTAAAAAGCTACACCTCCATAGTATCATTTACTTAAATGTCCAAATAAAAAACGTATAGAATATTGTATCAATTAACAGTATCACCAAAACATCATAAAATGTTTTACCAACACCGACCAAGTAATTGATAAATTATATCAAGGAATAAATAACATCGGAGGGCCCCATGCCACGAGCAAGCCGAATATTTGATCATCGAACTAATTAAAACTTAGAGGAAAAGGTCCCTAGTTACGGCTTGAGACAAGCTATGCCACTAGTGATTTCGATTAATTAAGTCAGCTGGTTCCAAGATATTAATATATCTTTGCGGGACAATCGTCACTGATTAATTAGTTTTCTGGAAAATATATTGAAAGTGTTATTATATTTCATTATTTTTATAGCAAGAACAAACTAACGAGAATAAAATATTTCATGGTCAACTGAATGTACAAAGGTGAGCTTAACCCAGACTTAACCCCAAATATTACCTATGCTCTTTGTTTAAACTTACCATCATATTTTCCCTTTGCGTATATTTGTACAGTATCCAATAAATAATTTTCAGGAAACCTTTGGAATTAAGTACTACATATTTTTTTATGTGATTCTATATTTATGAAATCTTGATAATTTTATTACATATGAAATAAATAATAATATAAGAATGTGTACATTTATACATTATTCCACTTGTGATTAATTTCAATATAGGGTTCCTTCCATACAGAACTATCTCTGGTATTGAAAACGAAAAGTTACTTTAAATCAAAGGACCGTTCGCACGTAATTGAAGTGAGCTGTTTTCCATCAATTGGCGGTCCCCTAGCTCTTTGTTTAGTGTAATTGATTGCCTAAACCGGTTTAAGCCAGGGCTTCGAAGCCGGACTCGCCAGTTATGCCAATTATTTAACGTTTTAAAACAATTGTTTTATAATGAAGTGATGTTGTTTATTGATCATAAAGTTTTGCAATTTACAAGTATGTATTAAAATGGGTATGGCATGGAAAGCCAGTAAGTATACATACATTTGTGATTATGTTTTTGCATAATTTGTTTCTGGACATTCTGTATACTATGTACCTAGTAATAATATTTTACTTCCTTAGTATGCAAAAATTACACGAACCAAGTTTAAATAATTTAAAAACTACTTTATTCCACTCAATATTGGAATTTAACTTTTATTCTATCTGAATATATATAATATATTATGTTAAATGTTGTTATTATCATTGAAGTGCTGACAGAAATGCTGACAGGTTTTATTACCCTTTTTTCAATAAAGTTCCTTGGGGTCTCTAAGGCGACATAAATCTTGCAAAAACATCGAATCTGTCTGAAGTATCAAGCTTAGCACGCACGGTTGGAAATTTTATCCGCTTTATAAAACGAATGAAGATTACTTAGTTGTCATGTTATACGTGAGCATACAAATGTATGAAAAGAGCGCGCTCACGTATTTGATAAAAGTAACTTTGTATTACATTCACAATAAAATAATGTGTGCTTCGCTTGAGATAGTATTATCTTCGCAACTCTATAAAATATAATTACTTTCTAGAATAATTACAAGCGCAATCAAGAAGGGTTTTATAAATTAGCTTCCACTTAACTACCTCGATTAAGTTTATGCAAAGATGAATACTTAATTTCACAATAGTCGCTCGGTCTTAACTCGAAATTAGAAATGTCTGTCTGGAACTAGCTCGAGGAAGCTGTGTAAGTTAGAAACGAAGCAGAGAAATGAATTGTTCCATTCCAGTTGCATCCGTACAACTTTATTCAGAGACTGCAAATCGGTGGAAACTCTTTGTTAAGAACGAAAAGCTGTAAAGCCGTTTTCGATTGGTTCATTTGCAGGTTAAACAGCACTTAATGCTTTTGTTGACACGCACCCAAAAATTATGCAATAAAAGTATCATTATCATTCCAATAACGATAATATGACGTTATTCATTCGTTATATTCATCATTTTGACCTTTTAGCTTGTAAAACAATAATATATTAACAAAAAAAAGCAATATATACCTAATGCATAAGAATTTTTAGGCTATCCTTAGAACTTTAACTCCATTTTTTCTTGGTAACTTTCATAAAATGGTTTCATACAGATCGGATTAGATCGGTTCAGATTTCAACAGATTTATAAAGATACATTATTAGTCTACCTCTACATCACCGAAATAGTATATAATTTCTTCCAAAACAGAACTTTCATAGAAACTTCCTACCCCCTTACGTCTGGTAAAATCTAAGTGTATGTTTAATTATTTGAGCAAATATGCATTTAGTGAGTTTATAAAGAGCATATTTTATACATAATTTAGAAAATAACGGTGTACCTACAAGTGCAGTTCATCAGGCAACTTTATACAGTACACTGGGGTGGCTGGGTTCCGAGGATTTTTCCACCGTTTAGTTTTATAATAGAGCAGCGCGCTTCGTGACGATAGAAAAATATAAGCACAAATTCACTGAACCATTTTACAAGTACTGTTGACATTTCTGAAAGGTTGGAAAAATATTACAAATACTGATTGAACGATGAGTATTATCAAATGCAAACTAATTAACCTTCGCCTTTAGTTACCATATTCTAAAGGCAAGGCAAAGGTAAATCATTATTAACAAATTAGGCTATGCTAAGTCTTAAAGTGATATAACTAAATATTCGAATACGAATTTTCTATGCCAACAGTTGCACTCAAAACCTATTCATAATATTACTTATACTAATTTATTCAAATTAGCCGCTAGTAATAAAGTGGAACGGTTTAATTAATGGTTGTGGTTGTTATTTAGCTATCATATTAACCACAATTATGAAATTAGTTTACAGTCTATAAATTCAATTAATTTATGCCACATTTCAAGGGCATTACTAATTAACTTTTTTACCGATGTGAACTCGTCACATGGGCCGCGGAGAGTGTAACCCTCCCCCCTCCCCCCGTGAGCCCTTATTAACCCTTTGTGTTCCAGAGCGACGGTACCTCTTTTGAGCTATCCCGCATAATTGTTATTTTTTTAAACTACCTCATATACTTGCGAATAATTCCACTTATGGAATGAGAACACTATGTAAGCTTTGCGAAGAATAAATCCGCTTCTTTTTAGTAATTTTAAGGACAATAAATGAATATTCGATTGATCTGGTGCAAAATTGCACGTACTTGAGATGTAGCATTTTATTATTTTTAGTTCGAGGTTTAGAAAGAAATCTTTTTTATTGGGACTTCGTCCGCCAAAACTGTTTACACGGTTTGTTTACCTGAACGGAACAAACTTTCAGCGGTGATTTTCATTTCGGAGACCTGAAAAATCACATTCTAGTCTTCAATTTACCGAGGAAGACTGCTTAACTGATTTGGCAATCTTTTTTTTTACTTCTTATATCACCTTAATTTTGTAAGTACATTGGCAAAAACCATGTCTAAATCCGATGGGCCATTTTAAGTATATAGCACACAAAATCTTCGCTTTCAAATATCATAAAGATTTTAGTAAACATTACTCAGATCGAATAATAACTAAGTAAACCAAAATCACAATACGCGTCCATTATTAATAACATACTTACCTCTAGACTTAAGACAGGCTGCATACATATTTGCTTATTAATCAGGCCCTTAGAACCTAAAGTCACATGCGTGCGGTTACTTAACATCGGGAAGGCAACAAGTTAAGTAAAGTTGTATCTAACCGTGCCGGAATGGGACAGTTTATGCGAGTTTGCGGTGTTAAATCAAACCATCGACTAGTACATCACTAACTTATAACTCGATAACTACCATACTTACTTATTATTACTATACACTTTGGGGGTCTGTTAAAATATATGACAGATTATATTGTGTTATAGCGATACAATGTCATCATCAAGTCGGACATCACTATCCTATAATGGTGATATCTAGGAAGTGGATAGACCGCTTATAGCATACCACACACTACCAAGTGACAAGCTTTGGTTTATGATAAGTTTTTAAATACGCGACCGGTAGCTTGGTCAGACTAAGCTATCAAAAAAATGAAAGCTATGTAAGAAAAGCAAGAATATATTATCATAGAACTAGAGCCCACAATAAGAGATCATAATTCACGGAAAAGTGCACAAATGATATTTGCTTTTTGATGAATATAGTGAATAGCTCAGTCACTTGTGCCGAGCTCGTCGCTAATACGTGACACGATTAAAACTTTTTGCTGTCTATCTGTCACTTCATGAATCTTGATAGTTTCAATATAAGTCAAACATTTTGTTGTACTTACAAAGTATTCGTTTCGTATTTTTTTAGCTCGATATTGATAACGGTATCTGATGCTGGAAATATTCATAGAATTTTCGGTATATTACTTACGAATAAAATTTTGGAGCGATCCCATACAACAGACAAATATCCCGTGATCCAAAGGCTGGCTTTTATTTCGCACAACACACATGTTTTTTTGCTATTATAAAGGTTATGTTACAGAAACCTTCATTGAACTTGGCTGGTTTCTTATGCTGAATATGAAATGATTTTAAATCATCGCTAAGGGCTGATTCTAGTTACATACTAGCATCACCCACCAGTGCTACTTAAGCTTAGCACACAAAGCCATTAGGATAAGACACGAAATCCCACTCCGAAAATATTGTTTCTCGAATAGCTAAGAAAATGTAAAGAAAATAACCTGAAGACCAAATATTCTTATTTCTAAAAAATATTGGAAACAGCGCAGATAGGTATATTTTACAAATATATTACTAATACAAATATTTCTTTTTTACAAATATTTATGTGCAAGACATCATATCAAAATTTAATTCCGTAGCCCCATGATAAAAAATCAGTGACGGGACTCTCAAGGACTCTTCGCTTTATTTATGTTATTATTATTATATTAGTTTTAAACTGTAAATTATATTTGATTTATTTTAATAAAGGTTATTTCTGTAGTAATAATTCTATAGGATTTATTTACACTGTAATGAAATAAACTGGCTAATGGCTAAGTGGATCACAAACTGCTATATTCCAAAGAACAAAGACACGCATCTGTTACCACGCTCGTCGACGCATTGCCGGTTTACATTGAGCGTGTTTTATATACAAAAACTTTTTAAACCTATCAAAGTCTATTGAACAAAATGAAACAGTTTTCTATCACTACATATAGCTGTATAGGTAGGTAAAGAATTAATAACGTCATAGAAATAGTAAGGCTTGGTTTTTGTAGGTAGCGTATTAATTGTTTAAAGCTGGTGACTATTATATGACCTAGAATTATTTTACATCCTAATGTGTTATATGCGTACATTTATAAAAATTAAAATCTCAGTAATTTAATTTCGGTAATAAGGGGCAGTACAACGGTGCAAGGTCCATACCTTGCTCCAGCTCATAACTTGCTACGTTCTGTCGAAAGTTGGTGAGGCTCCTCGCACTTTCACGCTCCTCAGCGACGAGTTGATGTTCGCGCTCTAATTGTCGGCGTAGAACGAGAGCTTTCGTTGCAGCCTTTTTTACCTCGTGGAGGCAGACGAACTGTGTTTTAGTCATAGCCTCGCAATGATCTTGATATAATACATTGAACACCTTATTAGTTAATAGTGACAAGAATAGAGTCAGGATGATAATTATAGCCATAACTTTTTCAGTAAACAGTATGAATAATACTTCATCTTTACCTAAAACAAACTCTACAGTTGGTGCGGCTTTCGATTTGCTACGAGTGAGCATTATGAACAAACATATTTTGAAAATATGGAACGAAAAAGAAAATATGTGAAATGACAGATGTCTACTAGATGAAAATTAAACGAAAAAAAATGCTGGCTGAACTAATGATGCGGCTCGAAGGACCAATAATAGGGAGCAGTGGAATGGTGATGGAGATACCTTTTAGTTGGATAGATTTTTAGCGTAAAAATCTTAGACTTCTTTTTAAGGTACAATATTTTTTTATGAAATTCTTAATACATATTTCAAATAAAAATCTACAATGAACTTTTTTGAGTCTGGAATATTTCGTTTGTACTGTAGCATACTAGCATATAATTAACAACCGCAGCTCATGAAGTATTAACAGTTAAATGAAATACAATGACTGCGTTCGTGTATTATTGAAATAGGTCAGCTTACTGTAATATAGATTTTGTAAGATATTACGAAGATATGATAGACTTAAAGATAAAGATTGTTTTGATGAAGTGCTTAATATTGTTTAAATTTAATACTCTTTATGTGAGTGAGAGACGACTTAATAAATACCTAAAATAAATAGTTTTCATTTCATCATTCATCATTTTCATCAGGAATAAACGATTGCGAGAATAATTTTATAGTAAAGGTTAGCATCCGATTATTCTTATTGAAAAATTCCGTTGTTAGTAGTAAACACTGTAGAGATTAGGTCAAAAAATATTTTTAGACGACTTATCCAATGGGAAAAAGAGATTATTTGCATTTCAATCATATTTTCAAGCATTTTAATGACCACTACGTCCACGTGATCAATATCAATCCAAGCCAATTAGCATCGGACACTATGAGCTAAAACACAGACAGCCTCAAAATAGCAATCCGCGCTTCAGACCTCTTTACCAGCCTGGTCAATCAATTCTGTGCTTTTATTTAAAAAACACTTCTACAAAGATAATTTGATTTAATAACTCGTTCTGGAAGCATAAATGTATGCTTACCTAAGCCCGTGAATTATATCTATTAAGAATCAGCTTTATCTTTTCGTTTTCACTCTATGTCTCTATTGTTTCCACCTAGAAAACAAATTAAAAATGTATTCGCGGACTGCTGGTACTCTGTACCCACATCTAACGCTCTTTAAGACGGATGAAATAAGAAGAAATACTTGCAGATGTCGTATTCTCGTTGACTTACTGCGGCAAAACAAAAAGCTTTTTGATTATTTCATAAAGTGGCATCAGGCATATGCGACGGGTAAAAAAGAAATATTGCGCGGAATATTCACGCCCTGCGAAGTAGGTGAGTACAGAAGCCAGCACATCAAGCTACTAAAATCTGACAAATTTCCTTAAAAGATTTTCAACTTTATCGCTGAGGTATATGGTCCAAATGAGATTGGAAAGATTGGACAGTTTCGGCAGCTTGATTTGCTGGGGTCTGTACTTTGTACCCAACGTACAGTTATGTAGGTATATGGAATTTTGCAGATGAATGAGCGCACGCCGTCATAAATATACGCAACAAATCTAAAAACAATATAATTAATTAGTTTTTATAATAATAGCTATTCTACGTACTGCTTCTAATAAATTCCTGTAAAAATGTATATTTTTTAATTTACTATCGAAATAAACGGTTTATGTATGCATGCTTCCAATAGTTGAAAATGCTTTTCATTAATTTGATTTAATTTTTGATGGCCTAAAGGCTAAACTTAATGATTAAAGAATAATTTATGAAATTAACTCAAAACTTACAAAGCTTTTTCGACCCGACGCAAGTCAGGCGTGCACCGCAGTTGTGCTGGACTACGACTAGACAAATGAGGCAAGCAAAAACATTAACAATATTTATTAAATATACTTATGTATGTGTGCAGCTTTCAATTAATGCTACTCAGAAATCAATGTGCTCTAGAACAATCAACTACGGCATGCATTATAATAGTCTGCACTATGAGATATTTAATTATATTCACGGCCCTGATAACCCGCAAAACCCAACTGATTAGCTAATATTATTATTGTAGCATCATTTATGAAGAGGGTGGGTATTAAAACATAATAAACGTGGAATATAAATTACAAAAACAAGGTCGGGATTAATCTCACTAATATTAAAATAATAAATGCGAAAGTCATTGAACATCCTTGGCAGTCGTTACGGGTAGTCAGAAGCCAGTAAGTCTGACGCCAGTCTAACCAAGGGGTATTGGGTTGCCCGGGTAACTGGGTTGAGGAGGTCAGATAGGCAGTCGCTCCTTGTAAAACACTGGTACTCAGCTGAATCCGGTTAGACTGGAAGCCGACCCCAACATAGTTGGGAAAAGGCTCGGGAGATGATGATATGCGAAAGTAACCCGTCCTGCTTTCACTCCAAAACTTCTGAACCGAATTATTGGAAACGTCTAATGACGGGACAGTGCATAGGCTTTTTATCCAAGTGCGGGAAATAATTCCTTCGGGACGCGAATGAAACCGCGGAGAATAGCTAGCACTATTACGCTAGTAATATTGTTGCAGCACCAACATACCATTAGTAGCTATTAATTGCAATATACTATACATTATTGTAGTATCTTGAGTGCTTCCTTACCTAACTTAATTACAGAGATAATAATCCTTAATGATTATAAATGCAAAAGTTACTCTTCCATACACTACCATTTTGTTTTATGATTTAAATATTTGGTGTAGTTTTAATTCGTCCGCTTTTTATACGCCTTTTAGCTGCAAAAGTACAGTGTGTCGGAAAAGTTCTAAGATACAAAAAAAAATATATTTTAAAATTTATTTCAATACCTACTTACTCATCATCCGTTATCCCGGTTACAACCTTTCGGGTCTGCTTTCCTGGTCCTTCTCTTACACTTCGCACGATCTTCAGCATCCTTGATCCTTTGTATACTTTCTCTTATGATCATAATCATCAAATGACTTGTAAGTAAACTGGATAAAACTAAGTCCAGGTTTTTTTTTATTTATTGTAAAATATTCCAGTAATTTCAAAATTATTTTTCTCGGAAGTTTCTGGTAGGTATAAAGGTTATTACGTCAACTCGGCTCCATATACGTACCACCTTTAGTTAACCTCCCGCCCTAGAATTCGATTTAATATTAAATTTCAAAAATATTTCAAATAAAAATATTCTTAGAATTTTATGGTAATACTTCTACGATATTACGATTGCAATAATATTGAATTTAGTTCAAATCACACTAGGATATAATCCCAATGCAATTTTAATTAAATCGAGGAATCTATAATTACACTGCTTCACTATATCGCTCTTGAGTGCAGATTACAAAGTTTATAGTGGCAACGTTCGTGTGCTTAGTGACAGCTGCGCAACTACAATGCACCTAAATACAGGTGCTGTAACTTTAGCAGACTAGTGTTCTATGATATTTACTTGAGAAAGTGAATTCATCTTAGCTTTAATTAGGTAATTCCATTCAATTGATGTCGGGATAAGTATGTTTATCTTGGACACCAATGACTGATTAAAGGTGAAGAAAAACATCTCGAGGAAACCTGGACTATAAAGTCTGAAATCACCAATCCGCAATGAGCAAACGGGGTGATTAACGCTCAATCCTTCTCCGTGGGAGAGGTGGCCTGTGCCCAGCAGTGGGACGATAAAAAGGCTGTGATGATTATGATGATGATGATGATGTCGGGATAACAAGTTACTCGGTTTAAGATTCCATACTTTTATATACATATGTACATTCATGACAATCAAATCGGACTTGATATTTATCTTTATTAATTTTGATTACGCTAAGTATTCAACATAAAAAAAACGGAAATCTGTCAGTCTTCTCAAGTTCTCCATTAATCTTCTAAGAAGTAAAATACCGACACTTGATAGACAATTGAATAATATTTCCCAAATTAAAACAAAATTTTTCTAGTGATCAGGCAAGCGATGTTTGTGAGAGACATAAAATTTATACACTCAATTGCCGCCGCATAAAATGAAATGGTGTATTCGTGACAAACATTTGCACGGTAACATTCGTGGAGTGAGCCACGATTTTAAAATGTAATAACAATAAAGCCTCTTTCTTATACTAAAATATATAAAACTATGTTCATAGTTCATTTACAATTCATTCTTCTAGGTCTCTTTTCTCTTGAGCCTTCCCAGTTCTTGGTCAAATACCTCCATCTACCATCTTTCATCGGTCAATCGTACTACGTGACCGACCCGCTTCTACTTGAGCTTTTTCATCTGTATCTGAGCATCCACGATATTGTATTTTCTTCACATTGTTTCTGATTTATTTATTTTGCTAGCATCTAATATTCACGATGCTTCTTTTCAAAGCACGAGGAGTTATACATTTTTGCCGGAATCCGACATTGCTATTTAAGAGCAGTAGCAGCATCAGTATTCAATTCATTTCTTATAATAAACTAAAATAATTCATCAAACTGTAAACAAACTGTAACACGTATCTACTGTGAAATAAAGTGTTTTTTCTAGCTACAAATAATTTTCCTTTACTGGTCATTCTATTATTATATCGCATAACATTAAAATTACAATATTTCTCAGAGAAACCCTATAGGAGTTATTTTGGGTCCAAGGCGCGGTCATGCGAATTTTGCCTCGGAAAGTTCCATAAATGTATAAACTGTTGACCAATTTTAATATCCTTTTTTGTGCTAATTAAAAATTCTGTACAAAACTTCATCGAATTTATTTTGTTGAGAACCTTTTTACGCTAACTAATATAGAAAAGAATTAAAAAAACTAAAATTTCTTGTTATAGTACTTAGTTTACAAATATTCATTTTAATTATTTCTTTTTAGTAATCAATAAGTAAGGACCGTCGCGTGACTGTTACAGTTTTCTAATGGCATGAATGACCAGCTGTGTGGGCCAAAGCAATTATTATCGTTATTCTAACTTTGTGATTGACAAGCCAAATAACAGTGGCTGACAGTTTAAAGAAAGTGATCCATCGTTCAAATTCTTTTAATGCTAAATGGGGTCAGCTCGAATCCTGGTAATTACAACACTGCGGTTTTTTTTAACATAAATTCATAATATATATGTAGGTAGTGCAATATTTTTTTATTGCTTGTAAAATCTATATATCTTAGTCATCTATACCAGAGCTGATTTTTTTTTTAATACTCCCTAATTTTTTTGGCAGTAGGACACCAAAGTCCGAAGATGAGTTCCGTTGTTGCTGACCGATGTACGTTAATCCAAAATAACGAGTTTTCCTATACACAGAACATCAAACTAATAAAAAATAAAAACAAATTTTCGAATCAATAATGCCAATTACTCTCAGTAGGGATTATCCGTGGAAAGCTGCGAGAGTTGTATTTCCAAACAAATCAGAGATATCGGACGGAGCGAGAAAATGTTTCTGCATTTAGTTTGTTTTACGCGACTGATTTCTAAGAATGTAACGTTGCATTTATGCGACACAATTATTTTCTCAGGTCCTAGTGAGCTTGTTAGTCGTTCAAGGTTAGGCCAGTGTTATGTCAAGTTCAACATTGAGTTTGTTTACCTAAGAGCTCGCATAGACAGCTTTAGTTTTCAGACTTTTTTGCAGATAAATTGCGTGTTGGCACCTTTTTCCTTTTGTGAACGTAAAAATACTATATTTCGTTGTACCTGTGTAAGTTTTACAAATATGATGAAAACCCGCCTGTTAGTCGGTAATTCCGCAGAACTGTATTTGCGTACTATAAATGGAATAGAACAATGCCCATTAACTAGCCCATTAATAAAACATTAACATGATTAGGTATATTACAATATACAGACGCCAGCACATCAAGATACCCGAAACTGACAAATTTTCCTAATCAACTTTGAACCATATGCCTCAACGATAGATTGAAAATCTATTAGGGAAAATTGATAGATTGTACGTTACGTCTGTACATTAAAAATTACAAAATTTGCCCAAACCGATACGATGCAATGCCCAAATTATCATATGTTATATTACCTATTGGTTTGCATTAAGTTCTAAACTTTAGTTGGAATACCATAATAACATACGTAATCTCGCTAAGTGCAACTATACGAACATGTGCTGTAATGTATTTGATATTCATCGCTACCAATTACTTTATGAAACGTATGTAGGCGATTTGCTATCCAATACTGTATTGTTATTTGTCAGTCCATTAATTAGTTTGTAGATTTAGATATGCTTCAGTTGATCCGTGCTTGAGCTTCAATCACCGTAGTGATCGATACCAACGGATGGGTAACCGAGAGCTAAATTACTCTTGTGAATAAGTTAATCTAACCTAACATTTAGCTAAATTAGTAGCCGTTTTTAGACATGTCACCTGCAGTTCTTGAAATAAATTCTTAATAAAAGCTAAAGAGCGTTCTTTCGCGCTTGAAATATGAATTGAATACTTTGATATTTTAAAATAATCACAAATAGTTGTGCAAAAATACCGATACCATTAGACATTGATATTATTTTTGGAAAATATAATATCCTACTGTTTTAAAATTATTATCAATATTGTAAGGCATATTAGTCTTGCGGGTAGCGTTGGACCCCAAGCACGTCCGTCCAGCAAGTTTTATAGATTCTACTAGTAAATAATGTAAGTGGGCCTTGAGGCTTGAATGTTCATCTAGAGAAGCTAACATATGGCACAGTCGACTGAAGTTAAGCTGCAAATTTTGCTGAAATATCACGCAAACTTAGAGCCTAGGCTCTAATGGACCCTGCGCCACTAGAAACAGGTACACAATTCTTTATAATGTGGGCACTACAGTCTGGACTAGGTCTAACACGACGTGAATATGCTTCCATTACTCAAATGCAACGTGAAATTCTCCAACGCTTCAACATCACAGGAACCTGATATTCAGTTATTATGTATTGAATCTGTTATGTTTATAAATGGCTTAGCACAGGTATCAAAGCTAAGCCGAAAAAAAAGGTTTATGTACAGAAACCTAATTCTGTTTTTCAAAATAACTCTGCTGGTAAAATACACGTCCTTGAAATCGTTCCAGCTTTTAAAAACAAGCAGAAAAAACCGATAGTTGAACTACGAACGAATACATACTACACCAAAATAAACATTTGAAATTAAATTTTACCTATTTTTGACACTCATTGTATATACAGCTTGCGATAACATTATGATACAGGTAGGTAATGCTCTTTGTTGCTTTAATTTTTGTTATTTAAAAGTTATTCATAACATTTAGCGTTCTTTCATGAACTATGAACACTTTCAACTCTTAAGCTGGAGTCTAAACATGAGTTTGAGCGATGCTAATGTTAAACATATTACTTTGTAAAGTTGCTGAGATACCCGCAAGGGAAAATAGTTTTGCACGTTGGTGGTTCAATTAGGTACTATTAGCAGTTTAGTTAATTAAAATTTAAGCAAACATCGCATACTTTATAAAAAATTATAAAAAGTTATCTTTCTGCTTACAAAACATTCTTCATCTTATGATGCAAAACTTTACAATAAAAGCAAATAAGTTAGTCATTATATAGTTTTTTTAAATATCTTCCCAGTTCTACACGATATTGCTTCTTGCCTAATGTAATGTTGGCAGTTCAACGGGTCGTCCTACGGGTTTTGATAGCCTAACGATCTTCAAAATGGTCCCTGGAGAGGAATTCGGTCCATAAATGACCCTTATCTTTGGATTGCATCTTTAGTGACTTCAAAAGTTTTATATTATGTGTTATTTTATATACTTGAAATTTATTTCATTCCGTTCTAATTCCTTATTCGATATGTATTATTGAAGTTTTCGCCTATTCTAGAAACAAAAATATGTAATTCTAACAAAATATTCCACTGTGAGGTTACGGTCTAGTATAATGGCGGCAATTGAATAGCCGACAGAATGCAGCGGTCCCGATGAGCGGAAGCCGACCGACTTCAATTAATGCCGTTCAAGCGAGCTGCCCATTGCCCACTTCCATTTATATAATTCTCCTTTCAATTGTCCTCTTTGTTATATTAGAAATCGTATTCGCGTGAAATATGAGTTGAATAGAACGCTATGAAGAAATAGCTGGAAAAATAAAGTGGGAAAATGAATGAACAAACTATTTATAACGATGAAACGCAATCACAACGATGTTCTGATTCCTAAAGTCAACGTGCTTTATTATTTGTCAGTAAATGACATAGTACCTTTAAACGAGGCACGATCAAGTTCTGTCGGAGTCCGAACGAAAGGACATTAGTTAAACTAAAAAACAAAACAGCTGCAACAGATGTTGTTTGTGCCGGTACAAGTAAATCGCTTGTTGGTTAATATTCACAATTTCTACAAAAGATCGCCAGCTAGAACAGATACTCCCATTCAATGTTTGCAAGTTCATAATAACATAGTTGCACTAGCGTGTGGATAGCATTAAAAGTTTCGCTTTTCATTACAGGGACCTACATTGTTAGAAAATTTCTAACCTTCAAAATAATAACACGAGTGCTCTAACATATTTTTTTTCACAGGAATACAGAGGTAGAATAAATGGAAAGCAAAATTCATTTCAAACGTTTTGTTATGAAAGCCGATTTCATACAAAGCACTTGCAAAACTGATATTTAATAAAAGTTTTGTCATTGGGTCAGTAGTTAGTTTTATGGAAACATTCAAATTCAAGTATAATGTGTATTTAAACGTATGTACATAGTTAATTTAAATTGGTATTATAGAATACTAAAATAAATTAAGCTTTTATTTGGTTGTCGATAGATAAATAGAAATATAGCATTTGGTTGGCTTTTAATTCATTTCAGATAATTGAACATTCAATTAATTTTAACTAAACTGTATATTCAATTTATTTTAAATGTAATTAATGATGTATTTATCAAACGGCTTACAAATATAGTACATAGTGATAAACAATCTGTTAAGTATATAAATATAATCCCGCGTATTTATTTTTTGTTTGTCTTTTATTGAACATTTTAACATTTTTATGTTATTTATAAATGTTTAATTGCCAGAGTTGCTGGCCGTTCATAGCCTTATATATCACTTGAATACTGGACTTTCTTACTACAATAATTAATTAAGAAACTAAAAGCCAGTAAAATGCAGGCGACTTAAACGGTTCCCTAGCTTCATTACCGAGAACGCAGTTCATAACTATTTCGAACAATCCCGCAACACAAGCAGGCTTCCTTTCTGTTTGAAGGTGAAGAAACTGGTTGTCCACGGACCCTAGGGACGATGTTACCTGTGCAACTCTGTAATTAGACCATTAGTTGTGCAATAGAATTTTATTCATTGAAAAACTACAAAGCTTAAAATATCTCTGTTGTTGTTTGACAATACGTTTATTGACGTAAGCATGCCACGCCTTTTACCAGTAAAGTATCTAGGTAAACTACGTAGCGCTGGGGGCCAGCTAGTGATATTATAAGAGTTCAAATTGTATACTTCTTTTTTACAATATTAGTTGATTCCAATGTTAAAGCAATTTAACTCATCTTGGTGACCTGTATAAGGTACATTTTATATAATATTGTTATTGAATTTATTTTTAATGTCTAGTTCAGCAAAGAAAGTCTGTGAAAGCTTCGCTAGGACTTTTCTTTGGAAACGATGTCAAGTTCTCGATAACCTTGGGTAGCGACTTAGGTTATTTCTTGCATACTAGTTCTTCTCCCATTTTCACCCACACTTTAAAATAAATATTTTTTGCACAACGAAAATTATAAAATGGTGTTACTCTGCAAATTACAACGGACTCGACTGATTCTGTAGTGTATCGTCAAAGCATCTGACGCATTAACTTCTAAAACAGGAATTCTAAGGAAGGAAGATATATTCTATAGATTTGGAAATTCCAAAATGGCTAGAATTTTCAATCGTATTAGTAGAGTACCAATTATTTTATATATTTTCTAAACATTTGAAAATGTAGAAAAACAGTTATCCACCGATACCGGGAACGGGGTCGAAGCTACTGGTAGTTAACCGCCTCACAATACGTGCCGTTTCATGGAGCCTTCTGAATCAGTCCCTTGACCCAGCCACCTAACAAGTGCCTTAAGATTTTGATCGAGGCTCTTGGCCTTTAGCGACACAATGACACCAATTTCAGGTACCTGGAATAGAGACGGCATCCTATCACGGTACGTAGTACGAGGTTAGATCCTTCCTCAGTAGACCCGCAGTATGCGCGCATGACTTTCTTGTTCATTGTGCGAGTCCATCGCATGCGCTGCACACAACCACCGGTAACGGGGACCCTAATGGGGACTGGTTGGCTCCCCAATCCTAAGCCCGTCCTAATGCCGACGTACAGGTGATAGCGACGTCGGTAGATAAAAGTACTCGTCGGTGGAGCTTGACGCAACTGCAACCGCCGGTGCCACCGGCGATCCGGGATCCGGCGGCAGTGTGGCTACCTACTTCTTAGGTAGTGGCGTGCACGTAGACGTGTGACAGCTCTCGTCAACATTTATTAGCATAACCTTCCATAGGATTTCGGTGAAATAAGTTGTATTTGTACTGTGACATCTGTATTTTGTGCATTTAAATTATATGTATGTACCCAATTTATATGTTGGCTTATGGAACAATAAAAAATCTATTAATTGTTACATACAAGAAGCTATGGAGAGTACCAACATTATTGTAATACAATAATACTTATCAATAAAGATAAATTCTGACACAAAAAAACATACCTTCGAATTGATAAATCGTTGGTTAAAATATTCACAATACTTATAATTACCTACCTAACTATTTTCAATATCGGTACTTGTATGTTAAAGATAATATGATAATATCATACAAGACCATATTATGATGTCTTTTATATACGTAGGTGTTAGCTTGTGAAATAAAATTGAATAAATAAATAAATCTCAAAAGCATAATCCCACATCAACTTTATCACCGGCGACGAGACTCAACAATTTTGCATAGTATCAAACTTTATTACCGGGTAATAAGGTTGAAACTCATTTCAAGGCCATGCTCGCTACACCTCCTACAAGATTTAATAAAATCCTAATTTATCCAACGGCGACTTCAATTTCTAACTTTTGGATATTCTTATTTACCCCAAAGGGCTTCAACCAAAATGGGCTAACCGGTGAACAGCTGTATAGGGGAAAAAGAAATTGATGAATAATTTAGAAAAAATATTTAATAAACATTGGTTTCTTTTGGGAGTGTCAAACTAAATGATATTAAAAACGAATAAAAAAGATTTATAATTGATTATTGGGTGTTTATAGTGACAGTTATACAACATGCGGGATGCATTGAGTTAGGGTTGTCAAAATAAAAACTCTGAAAAAATAATAGCGATATTCGATGTTTCGATTCGAGAGCTTCAAAACATTAAAATATTTGATGGAAGACCGAGCAGAAAAACATTTCTTTTAAGTGTTAAATAAAAATCCTCAGCTTGCCTACGCAACGTGGAACAAACCAAGAAAGTTATTATCGAAAAAAAAATGTAATAAACGTAACAATTGTAATAATCGTTTGTAATTGATATTTCGTCTTCGTTCATTTGGGTTTTGTCCGTCATGGTAGCGAGTATTATTATATTAACGCGTGCTTTTCTTGAAGATTCTAATTAGAATGCAGCATGGGCCATACCCAAAATAATTACGCAGAGCAAAACAGCTCAGGATAATATACAAAAATAAAATGCAAAGCAAAGCAGATCAGGATAATATACAAAAATAAAATGCAAAGCAAAGCAGCTCAGCATAATATACGACTTGAAATCGATTTCATAGGAATCCTATGGAATCGATTTCATAGGAATCCTATGGAATCGATTTCAAAGTGTGCATTGATACCTAGTACAGAGGACTGGCACAAAAAATCCAGAACCGGTGATCGATTGTCAATGTCATCATCAATGTCCGTATCAATTTCATTCACTCTGTGTTCGTGCTCTTATTCGAATATTACTGTGAACATTATTTTGATTTTGGATATTTTTGACGACTTACGCTATTCAAAATGGATTCTGATGATTTTTCACCCAACGACCCCGGCTTACTCTTGGACTCAGAACCCGCTTTAAATGTTTACCCTGGCATGTCTTCGGATAATGAACCCGTTTTACATGACGACCCGCGCATGAACATGGACTTCACGATTTTGCCTAGTGAATCTATGCATTGTATAAATTGTGGTGTTGAAATCACTCATAGGAGAAGACATATTATTAATCTTGTGGAAGTGCAGCGAGTTATACTGCAATGGATCGCACCACAAGTGGTAAGTTCCAACTTCTGAGATGATTAAGTATAATAATTGCATTGAGTACTTGAGTTCTACATTATTTTAAAGTCTTTATTGCACTTAAATAAAAAAAAAAAAACATTTTTACAAGGAACATTGCTTTAATTAAAAAAACAATCTGTTGTATTTGCTGGTTATTTTTTTATTTATTTATGTCATGAATATTTTTCACAGATTGGACAGAACAGCTTTGTATGCCATCCTTGTTGGATCATAGCATTGAATGCATCTGCGAGCTCATCATCTGATTTTTCAACAAGCTCAGATTCAGGTCATCACAGACAGTTATGTGTAAACTGCAGGTATTCACTGTTAAGGATTCGATCTCATGGGATAAGTAATAACACAGAACGAGAGGGGCATATCAGAAGTGTAATTCTGCAATGGATTCAACCACGTGAGGTAATTGATTTTTTTAATATGATGTAGGTTCCAAGATAACCAAGCTTTATGTGGTCTTACCATATAGTGCACTATTGTAATTGCACAGATCCTTAAGATGATGATAAGGTTATTCGTTCTTCATATTATAATAATGTTCTTTTTTGTTTTAGTTGACGGCATCTGATAGAATCTGCCATCCTTGTTGGCAAAGAGCTGACAGACACAGTACACGTAATATTGGGAGGGATGCTGTTGGTGATGTACAGCAGGGTGATAATGCAGAAATACAACAGGGAGGCGAAGCACCAGTAGGTTCAATATTTTTACCTCACATGAGAAGAGCTCCAGACACACAAGCACATTGTTTCTTACCTGGTTGCACTGCCGAAAGAAGAGTAAGGATTCCTTTGTGGCTTAGAGTCTTTATTTTTCGTGAGTGCAATTACTATGTACCACAGCAATGTAGGATTTGTGAATTCCATTTAAGGAATAACAATTTTGACATTTTGAGTAATGACTTGCATTCAATACAATATTTTAATGCTAATCACATAGAAGACTTTGCTTCATTCATAAAAGAAAGAATAATATTAGACTTTTTGAATATTCAACAAATGTCTGATGACTCAGTGCATTATTGGACTGGTTTAACTAAGCACCAGTTTTTGGAATTAAAAAGTAATGTGCAACAAATAAATAATATGCGAAATGGCACATTAGCTCTTGCTGCGTATCTTATGAAAATAAGAACTGGCGACAGCAACGAGCGGATATCAACGCTATTAAATATACCGACTACCACTTTAGTAAGATTATTAAAAAAGGTCCGCCAGATACTTTATGATGATTTTGTTCCACAAAACTTAGGCATCAATCATATCACACGAGCTCAAATTGCTTCAAGAAATCTCATGATACCTAATGAGCTGTTCGGTGGAGCAAATAGGAACCCAATAATTATTCTGGATGGCACCTATTTATATGTACAAAAAAGTTCAAATTATTTATACCAAAAAGATACTTATTCTTTGCACAAGTATAGGAACCTCATGAAGCCTTTTATGATGGTATGTTCTGATGGCTATATTATAGATGTACTTGGTCCCTATCCTGCAACAACATCGGATGCAGATATCATGATTAAAGAATTTAATAATGAAAACAATACTTTACGAAGTTATTTTCAACCTGGGGATGTTTTTTTGCTGGATAGGGGTTTCAGGAATTGTGTCCCTTTACTACAACAGTGCAACTATACTGTTCACTTTCCTTTATCCCTACAACAAGGTGAAACTCAACTAACAACAGCGGCAGCTAATAAGTCAAGAACGGTGACAATGTGCAGATGGATTGTTGAAGCAGTAAATGGAATTTTTAAAATGTCCTATAAAATATTTAGGAGTGAATTTTTTAATACTGCATCCACTCATGCTATGACAGATTTTAAAATAGCTGCCGCCTTGATAAACAAGTTCCACCAAAGGGTATCAGATAGACCAGATGCAGGACAAATTGTAAATCTGGTAAATGAAAAATTGCACACAAACAATATATTAGCTGATTATGTAATCCTACTAATATTATAAAGGCGAAAGTTTGTAAGTATGGATGTATGGATGGATGGATGTATGGATGTATGGATGTTTGTTACTCTTTCACGTAAAAACTACTGAATGGATTTGAATGAAACTTTACCACAATATAGCTTATACATCAGAATAACATATAGGCTACTTTTTATCCGGGTATGGAAAGTACTTCCCTCAGAAAGCGGGTGAAACCGCTGGCGGAAGCTAGTTGAAAATAATTTAAATCGAAGACGGACACAATTCTCCAACTTAAACGCTACTATTGAAATTGTTCAATTTCCTAGATTAGCATTTGATGAACTTGTGTTATTAGCGTGTGGAACATATCAGATTAAACAGGCAAAGTCTTATTATGGGGAGCACATAAGAAATGATGGTTCCTATACAATTGAAGTGTGCATCGATAGAGCCAGTGACCTTTTACAAGGATTTCCTTCAATCGAGAATTGCACATTATTGCGAGGGAAAATACAAAGCCGACATATAGGCCGTAAAATATATTTTGTATATATATTATATGATCAAAATCAAGGCATACAAGCTATTAAGCATTATTGCTGCAATTGCATAGTCGGCCGAAGGACTGTGGGTTGCTGCGCTCACATCATGTCTGTCATATGGTATTTAAGCTGGGCCAGGTATGAAAATATAACTCCACCGGCCCAGTTTTTAGACCACGTTTTAATAACTTACGAAAATGAATAATTTAAAAAATACATAAATCATTTATTTTAAAGAGTTGAAGTTTTATTTTTTATTATTTAATTAAACAATTTGATACAAAACTTCCTTTACATATGTTTTCTATGTACTGTAAGCTACTCAATAAAATCAAAAATAGTGCAATATTGTTATGTTCATGTTCAAGCCCAAACGCCATACAAAGTGGTTGATGTCCTTTAGATCCTTGGGCTGATTAAAAATCTATAGCATGCTTATATAGCATAATTACCTATCTCATATTTTCGTTTTCTTTGACGAGGATAATGCATTAAAAAGTTAACACAAAAATTGGATTAGGACAAAAGCTTTTCGGCGCATTTTGATTTTCTAAGAGCATGAGGTGGGAGGCAGAAGCTATGTATTTATAATACCATCTCTTTTTCGACAGAATTTGAAAGGTCGTGTTCAGAGTTGGTGTCACCTTTTGCACAGACGAGTAACTTGCCAAGCGGCAAGCGACCAAGTTTGCATGATATTATATCGGTACCTAAGTATTTACTCTATTGAATCGAGTTTGGAACTAGACCGCCATCATAATGAGCTGTTTAGAGTTCCTCGCTGAGTTTGTTGTTCGTTCGACTTATTTGGAACATTATATAGGTACTGTTTTCATATCATGCTGTCCAATAGAAATTATTTATACCATAATTTTACTGGAAATTTTATATTTATGTTCAGACGCCAGCACATCAACCTACCTCATTTTATCAAATGTCTTTAGTAGATTTTCAACCTTATTACAACACCGTAAAGTAAATACTCGATTCTAAGTCTTTACTAGAATGATATTTTAATATATTTAGTTCTGTTATCTCCGGGAATCCCGCAAAAGTTTTTCCAGAAGCACAATTATTTATATGTTAATATCCTCCGGAAGACTGAGAGAAAAGCTCATGTAATGGGCACCAAGTAGAAAATTATCAAAGACAATTTCTTTTGTTGAGCCAGCAGCGTTTGTCTCATGCGCGGTCATAAAACGTGCGAGAGAGACAACACAACACTCAGTATTAAGATTTTACAAATCTCTTACTAAATTTTCACCGTCTTACTTGCACGCTATGAAGGTGTTTAAATTAAATATTCCTACCTGCACCTCTACGGCTTCCTACCATCATATACTTTCTAATAAATAAGGCAAATATCGAATGAATAAGCACCCTGTGTATCCTTACCCTGTACAGATAAAAATACGACAGACGCAACACCGCGTTGTTGTAACACCAAAATGCTTGCGTAGTCCACGCCCATTTTGTTGTATTGATCTTATTATGTTACGGTTTTAAACTATGAACCCTCGCTGAATAAAGAAATAGTGTTTACATGCATGACCTCAATATTTCAGCAACATAAAATACGCAATAACTCTGAAATTTTAGATGCTACGTTACATTGTAAAATGGGGTAGATATATACATAATTATATAGTCTTTTCACTCGGACGAAAATGTTACGTATTATTGCTAAATTCCAAGTATTTTCCTCGCTCATTAATGTGGCAACTAATTTGACTCATTTAGTTTGCAATTATCTGTAAATTATATTTGCATGAAATAGGAACGCATGATAAATACATCAATATCGTTCTGCGTACTTATTAAGTTGTGTATTCGATTTAGAAGATCAATGGAGCAGTATTCTGAGAAATAAATTATTATAGTATACTTCAATTCATACGACTTCTGAGGGTAAATAAGTGACAATTATAGTGAAAAAAGGAGATCACTTACGTAGTTTAAATAGTTGAAAATGTCTGTTGATATAAATTTATATAAAACAGAAAATAAGGCAATTAACGTATTTAATATAATGAAGCTATATCCAGCGGTCAGCGACCAACTGACAGCGCTCATTCATGAATGGACGTATTCATCGTTCATCGGCATACTCCAATTGGGCATTCCGCAGAGTCAACCGATCCGATAATGCCATTTATGAACAACTGGCATCAAAAAACACTATTAATTTGACTACCTTAGTATTGCTTAATGACATTGTCGATATCACATTTTATAAAGTTGGAACGAATGCTTGCACACAGTTCGCATATCCTACTTCGGTTTAATTTCATAAGCAAGAGAAGGTGTCTTGTCAAATTGAAGATACTGATGTTTTCATGACTGAATAAGTGTAGTTTGCAAAATATCGTATCAAGTGGATAAACTTAAATCTTCAAACATGAGTTTATATTTGTATTTTAAATTGCAGGAAAATAGTATATCATATAACACAAAAGAGCACGTATACCAATACCCTTTAATTGAATCTTATCTGGAACTTGATACAATAGCCTCCAATAAAACCGGTACACTTGAATGGCCCAGTTAACACTATAGTTAAATAAATACCTAATAGATTACAGCACCACTGTACAAACTTAATGGCTTAACAGTCTCAAGTTTCTCAATCAATGAATTCAATTGAATTATAGTAGAAGAGAATGTTCTGAATTAAATTGTGTACTCGTATTTCTGTCCCGATGTCTGTGGCACCTATTTATTTCGTGCTACATTTTAATTATTTATATTCCTTTACAATTATTTTTTTCTCTTTTGTTTTTATATTTATTTTTAGGATACATTATTATTTGTCTTTCTCAGTTTTGTTTTTTTTCTATGATTGGCACAAAATATGTAATTTTTTCGGTAAAACGCAACAATAATTTTTCATTCATTCCAACCCTATTTTTTATGCTCCGCGTTAAACAAATATTTATCCGATTCAAATATTTGCTGTATACCAATGAAAAAATACATGTTATTTATCCTCTGTCACTGAACGTAAGTTACAAAAGGGTGTATAAAAAGATTTTAAACTCAGTGTTTGCTAATCCAATGATTTTTAATATTTCCATTGATTTTGATGTAATTATTTATCAATCGTAAACTGACCAGATATTATTATTATAATGAAAAAGAGATTGTATTTTGGTGAAACAACATTTAGCCAGCTATGCTTCAACTAAACCGCTCCGGTAAAACCCCTGCACTCCAAAACTTCATGCTCGGATTGACATCTTGAATGGCAATTAAATCATAATACAAGTTTATTTTACACTTTCTGCCTTTTACCTAGAGCTTTATACACGCTCAAATGAATCCTTTTTATGGACTCACGTTTATAAATGGGGCTTCGCTGAAAGGAGCAGCGTGTATGCTTGATTTAGCCTCCATTTTACGGAATTTTCGAAATATCCAGTAAGTGTTATTGGATGGCGAGGTCGACATATTTTATAATAAGCCTTCACAACGCCCGTCACTTCCCCACATCGGTAAATAACTTTCTTAGTAATCTTAAGTAAAACGTTATTTTAATCGTTTGTCAAGTTTTCGCTACGAAATGTTGCAGTATATAAAAAAATATGGGAACTTGATATTGTGTGTGTCAAATTTTTGACTGGACGGTAAATCCTACGATAAGAAAGAGCTACATTTCACTGAAATAAATAGGTGATCATGATGATGACTCTGAAACCTGGAAATATTAGAAATTTTATGATTGTTTGTGAAGTAGTTACTATAAGAGCTCGTGGCTAAGTAACAGCCACGCGGATCGATCGATCATAGAGATGGCGCGGTCGTACCGTGGATGGGTGACTGCCCCATCTATGTTATAAATATTCCCCGTATTTCAGAAGGCACGTTAAACAAAGGTCCAGGTTACCATTGAACATATTTTGCAGCAGTTATAAGGGTAGTCAGAAGTCAGAAAGCAAAAAAAGGGGAAAAGTGTATCGGGTTTCCCCATGTAGCAACCGCATCTGGTAAGACTGGTAGTCGAAGATCTCAACATAGTTGGGAAAAGGCTAGGCAGATCATGCAAGCAGTTATAAAAGAGCGAGGGAGGTATATATTACACAACATAATACATGTGTAATTGATAGACAGTTTCTCCACTCCATTAGATTTTCGTGGAATCAAATAATATATTTATGCTAGCTAGTGAGCTCTTTCTTATTCAATTTGTATTTTTACGCATCAATATGTATTCTGTTATGTATGTTGAATGTACGAACACCTTGTGTTATGACCTCGTTTATTGACTGACTATATATATTTTAATTATATAAATATTTTGATATAATATATTAGCTATTGGGTTCCGCCATCGGCTTCACTCATTTATGGGAACTATTTCGCGCATCCGTATAATTCGCTAAACACAGAAACAATTTTTCAAACCGGACCAATCATTATTATTTTCTTTTGATATTAGTATTGGATTATCGTCTCCCTTTTGGGTTTTTCACTAAAACATCGACTTGCAAACACAAAGAACATCGCTTTCCAACCAGATAGATACAGACAGAAAAAAATATATTTTCAACGCCTGTTTATTTATATAGGTTTTTGTATTAATTATAAACAAACTTGACATCTAATAAACCAACTCAACACGCTTCAACTAACTTAACCAGATAGATAAATACGAACATTGTGCTAAAAGGAATAAGTAGCATAAAAAATTGGCCACGTCGCGGATTTTATTGAAAACATAGGATATCGGAAAGGCTATTCAAAATTAATAAGCATTCAGCCATCACCATCATACGCTACTGTTGTTTAGGCCCAAAATTAACCTACATATTGCTTGCTTCTCATTTATGGGAGAACGCCAACCTTTGGGACAAAATCGATATTGTAATCCGACATATCATTATTATCGATCTTAAATGTGGTTTGGCAGCAAGCAACGCTTCCGATCGCATGGGAGGTCTTTGCGTCCGTAAAATTTCCAGTGTTATTTAACAGGTCTTTATTTCATTCATTCACGGCACAACACATGTCAACTTTAAGGTGCAATGCCTGACTGAGACTATAAACGTCTGGAAAATCACATACTTGAACACCGGTACACCATACAACCCATCCACCTAAAGACAATGGCCGTTCTGCAGAGTAATACGGAAAAGTTTAATTGGTAGGTACCTCAATTAGTTCTGGAGCGCGGGCGCGCTTGCTAGCTGTGAGCCAATGGGAATAGGGTCTATGGCTTTCTCGCATTTCCATAGTCAATCCTAGGCGCCACGTTGGTACCAAGAATGCCGTGGCTGGCTGCCCGCAGTATGGCTGCTCGGCAAACCACGGCATGCTTAACATCAACGACGTCATTCATGGCGCCATCGAATCCGTTCCAACCGTATCCGTGAAAGTTGGGTAGGACTTTATTGTGGTACACTTTTGCGCTATCTTACCATGCAAGAAATGCATGTTGTGATCGTTCAGCCTTCGCGTTCGTCGCGTTATTGTTAGTAATATTTTTGAACCATATAGGGTTCAAAATCTCACACACACCTCCTTGCCGAGGATATATCCAAGCGTGTGGTTGGCAATTCCCGTGACGTGGCTGGCTTTTATTTCACCCAAACAGTTAAAAATGTAAATATTTTGTGCTATTGATATTAGAAAGCTTCTCGAAAAACCGTAAAGGGCAGCAATGAGTAAATGAACCAACATATACATAGATTGTCAAAACACGGCGGTATTCGAAAGTGAAATACCTTTTGGTTAATGGTATGTTATTGTTGATGTTCATACTGTTGTTGTGTATTAAAATAAAAGTAAACTGTATTACGTTTATTTGTATTCAAATACACATTTTGAAATTATTACGACGGGTCTGCCAAAAATGCCTTTTTTACCACGGTGCGCGTTGCGATCGATTCGTGTTCTCCCACCACTGGCTTCGTACCTAGCTATTCTAACTGGTTTCGTTTACCTGATTTCTTGCAAACCTAATTTCCACACTAAGTATAAAATAAATGTCTGGTGGCGCTATACTATAACAATCTGAATATTTTACGTAAGTTTTATAATAATGAATCCAAGCAATAGGATAAAGAACGAGTGAATAAAACACTTTAAACGCTAGACAAGCTACTAGTTTACCCATTTTAGAACTCCGTTATCACAGACAAACTCACGCAGAGGTTAAACAAGAATTTTGCATCGTAGATTTAATTCAATATTAATAAGTAACTGATTGTACTTAATTTTCTGTTATTATTGGGGGAAGTTAATATTGTAATTAAATATTTTAATAAGTTTCTGAAGTGATTCCGGGACTTGATTAATTGAGCCCGGTACAAGTCGCCGCAGTTCGATTCAGACCCCGATAAAACTGCCTTCGTAACACGAAGTTATTACAAGCTGATCACATTTTATAGGTCGAAAAATATAAAACCAAAAATTTACCAAAAATACTGCATTTAACTACACAATTTGTGACAGTGCATTGTAAATAATATATTAAGATTAAGGTGGTAAAAATTAAATGACCCAAACGGGTCATTTTAAATAACTCAAAGATAAAACAACAACAACCGTACTACGAGTATAAGAAAAAGGGGCTAATTAAAATATTATGTGGACCGTTATTACGCCCTTAAACGCATTCCATAATAACATCGGAATATAAAACAACCTGTAGAGTTTGGAGGGTTAAAGGTCGGGCGTTGGATGTGTAGACGGGTGGCGTAGCGCCCGGGTAGCGTAGTACGTAGCCACGGAGCGTAGCGAACACGCGGCTCGAACGTGTTCGGAGCTACAAGTGTCAGCGGCAACCTTTTGTAACGAATTCTTAACATGATACATGTCTTTTATGTAAGTTTTGTTTTGTCTTTGTTCTTGACAACAATATATTCAAACAATGAACTAAATATTGTCATAATCGATCTGAAGATTCTGGAAAGCAATTCTTTTATACAGCTTATAATTTCTTTGTAATGAACAACAGCAAAAGAAATTTACTTATTATTTTCACATTTCAGTAGTTATAAATAAACCTCTTTAGATATTGGTAGCAGGAAGACCCATTACTGTTTATACATCGATCTAATACGGTTTTTTGTATTTACTACATAAAACAATTCACTTTCACAGAATCACTCTCGAAGTCAATAGGGCTGTATAAAATTTGGGATAATAAGTGAGTTTGGGTTCCCTAGTAAGCGAAGGCCCGACCACTCCCTAACCCGTGAGGCATCACCGCTCCCCACTCCATCGACCTCGGGGACATTTAGGGGTCGACCGACTTAAGAACCCGGTGTCTGGGTCTACGGACCCCCTGTTTTGTGCTAGTATGATAACAAGCTTACATCAGCGCGCGCTTTGTATTTGTGGCCAATTAAATTGTACTACGATTATAACCAATCAATTTGAAATTTCAAACCAAGAGAATAATAGGCGCCCTAGTATTGTAACGCGTTTTGTTTGTTAGTATGCCACACAAGCTACACTATTGGACCCAAAAACTATTCCCGTCAAAATGTCATCCATCAAGCTGAACTTTGTCTCCATACAGTTAGTACAAAAATAACTTGAATATAGAACTGTGTACTTTTTACGTACCACAAATAAGTATGGCCTGTTCACTCATGTATCAAATAACAGTTCCGTTAAAAATAACTTTAGATACCTAAATACGTCCAGTTTACATTGAGAATCACAGACTTAAAAATCATAGCCTGGATTTTTGAAAAATTGTCCGTCAGTCTCATTTGGCTATTCATGTCTAATTCATAAATAAGTACCTATGATTAAGATATAGGCATGATTATAATAATGACCTTTCGGAAAATAGAATAACTTCGTTGGCTTGAACCTACTTAATACATAACTAAACTTACATACTTTGTATGTAACAATGATATCCAGTTTGACGAAGTAGGGATCGAACATGGTAATGAGGAACAGAGTCTTAGGGAATCGCTTTACGCCCTTTAATCATGGTCATTAAAACGACTTTTGTCCAAAGTGGAAATCATTTTAACCGAGTGAACCACTCGCATCGATTGCTACAAGCGTTTACGTCTCCTTGTGATGTTCTTCTTTCTTTGTGGGGACAGTCGGCATCACGCGAAACAATAATACAAACGTATTATTGTTTCAACAAGTTGCTAGGTTAGAAAGGTAGAGATTACGTAATAGTACGCCCTGGACATATCCGTGGAGTTGAAAATAAGTCTTTTATCAAAATACTGGAATATAATATTTATCATGAACTATTGTACAAGCTACCGGTACGCCATGTCTCAATGTACATTATTGACTTGCTGGTAAAATTCACCGAAATTCCTCTAGTAGGTAGGTCTCGTTACCACATTTTATCTGACTGAATTAACCATAATTCGTGGAAGTAGCGAGAAAACGTGAAAAATAACAAGCAATTAAAACGTTCACTTATTTATGTTCACACATGTACAGGTGAGGGACACTTAATTTAACGCCTGCACAACAATTTATTTTGTAAATTGACAACCAATGTATTTCAGATCACCCCAAGGATTATTTTCGATTGTTAATAAATACTTGTCAACATTTTATTTATAGGAAATACTATGATGAAAATCTTATTTTCTTTTTTTTTCATATGACTAGGCTAGACTAGAATTATTAGGAGCTTTAGAAATATGGCACGAGAATGAACAAATATTTGAAGATACTAATTAAAAAAAAAAATACAAATTAGCAGTTAAAAAATCTCAATTTAATCGTTATATTAAGTTCACCTTCATTAGTAAATTAATGAAACCAATCAGTGGAATTGACTTAAAACCTCAGATGGGAGCTTACACTGGCCAATCAAAATAATGGAGTGGTTGGTTACAACTGTAAATGCCCACAAAGGTGTAACGTGGGGTTAGCGAAAAAAAGAACAATACCTAACGCTCAACTAATTTAGTTAATACATTTATAAAAACTTGACTAAACCTGTACTAAAAATAGTATTTTTACCTACTAAATGTTCAGAATTCCAGAAAATATTTTTATTCTGTTGTCATTCTTAACAAACCTCAAAGAAATCCTTTCTCCGCCGATTATGACGTAAGAGAAAAATTTGAATTCCGAAGATGTTACCCGAGTTTTAAAAAAGAACCGTCGCCCTTGTGGGTCTTTTGAATCACTGTCTATTTAGTGATCCTAATAATATCGTTGGAAATTAGATTTCTATGTTTTCATTTTATGGTTGATTTTTCCTTGGTCCTCACCTTAGTCCCTATATTCCATAAGCTTCTTTATTTACAGCTCTACTTCAATGAGCATGAATGATGAAGGGTATCGGCAATATTGCGAGTTGCCTTTATTGCTTTTAATTACGCTTTGTAACTATTTTGGGATCAGCTTGATTAATCCCCGGTTTCGAAGCTACTTTTATCTATTCATTATAGCTACCCATCTGATACTTTATGAAAATGGGTATGAGACCGGTGCCTCACAACGTCTGTTCATTGGTCACACAAGCTTTACTGACGTTAAATTCTAGCTTTGTCATGACAGTGAGATAGATTGTTAAAACCTTAGCTTCTATTATTAAAAAAATTATTTTTTTTTGTTGTGTTAAATATTTTTGTTTACCACCGAACTAATAAATGTGCCAAACTTAATATATCAATACCTAAAATACGTGTAGTTTGCATACACGGTTTTTCTTTATAATTATATGTTACGCAATTATGCATATATTTTTTTTTATATTTATATATTACCTATATTTATTTTAAACTAAAAAAATACAATGTTCGATTCCATTTATTGAACAGATCCATCTATCGTCGGGCTTAAGAATCACTTAATAGAGTTCATACTGGCTTTCTGAACTCAATCTCCCGAAAATAATCGGGTTCTTTTATTAAAATGTTGCGTTCCTGAGTAACCTCGGTAGCTATCTACCAATATTGATGTTTTTCTGAGCCGATAGATGGAGCTGTTCTATATTTATAAAAAAAATAGATTTTATTAAAACAACACGTCAGATTGTACTTTATAATGAAAATATAAGTCGTCATGCTAGTTTATGAAAATTTAATGTAAATGCAAGAGTTTCCATTTTTTGCAACGATCTACTCATATTTATTTACGTATCAGTTGTAAGGTTTATTCCGTGTCATATTAAGTTTGATTCAATCCTGCGAAAGGTTGCGGGATACATTTTATTTGGTTGCGTAATTTAAATCCCAACAATGTGGGCAACACAGGAAACAACGATATATCTATGTATACATATTTGTCGAAAGATGACGCAGCGATTCTCAAACAACTTCAAACAGTACCTAATTAAAAGCCTTATCTATTAAGCTTCCATATCAAGCGAAATTCCGGTTGTTAAACGGTTTCCTAACACGCGAACGGTAACAACCAATCAATCTGTTAAAGTAACTGGTACTTGTATATAAAACCTTATCACATGAGAGTAGAATAGACCAATACAATAGATTTTTATGGGAACCTTTAATGTGGCCGTAACCACTGCTTTAGTGTCGAGTGTCTATATGACGTCATACTTGTCCTGATGTGGGAGCGTTATTATCAAATAAACTTGGCAAATAATTTTGGTTGCTAAATCTCAATATTTCTATATAATCTTCATAGCTTTTATCGATTAACAATGTTTGTATTAGTAAGGACAAAACGGTACCTAATCGTTTATATAAGTCAACAACTACAACTAGTTGGGTTATAATCTTACAATGAAATATGCACTGAACCGTTTAACCTAAATTCACTCAGCATTGTTAGAATTTCTGAAAGTCTAACAACTAACGTTTGATACGTTTACGTAAATCGACTCGCTCGCTAGTACACTATAGAAATTACGAGTAGACAAGCACCATTACGTATTGTATTAATTTCATAAATCTAATTTAAACAACGTTTAGATAAAGGGATTGTAGATTTAAGAATTCTCAAGAACAGTGTTTATACGTTTGCTTTGCATAAGCGGAACTTGAATTTCGTGCTCATATCCTGCTGGGTCGATTCTTACCGATGTCAACCTCACGTGTTTTTGTTTCAAAAGGTGGATGCTTTGTGACAGAAAAAATAACAGTATTTTTGTAGCCAACGTATTTACCAATATTTACGACTGCTTCAAAAAGAGTTCAGAATACCTCTCGCTTTGAGAGAGAAGATATAATTTTTTGTTATATCATACTAACCTGAATCAGCAAAAATAAGTTTAATGTCTTCCTTTTATCCCGTCTGTTATTCCCGTTTGATAGCAAGTCTCATTGCACTAATATTAAAAAGACATTACTAGTCACAATAAAAATATAGACGAAAGTTTGTGCGTCTGTATTTGTTCGCGTGTTACTTATTCTCGGTCAAACGGATGGAACGATTTTATAGAGTTAGCCAACAGTCTAGACATATTCGCAAGCTAATATTTATCAACATACCATAAGGGAATAGGTGGAAACTAGTACATATAGTATAACTAAATGTAATGTAATTAATACACGCGGCTTATGACCTCCAAATGTACGCTCTAACATAATACATTTCATTACTAAGCATGTATTATGTGGTCACAAGGATATGTACTATGAAACCCACAAATATATATTAATTAGCATAACTACTCCTAGTAGTCAATAGCTATATAATTATGATAAAAGGAGAATACCAATAAAATGGTTGCAAGGTTAAAATGTTCTTTATGAAAATGATATTGATATAGTTTTATTGATTTTCTAAGAAGCAAAAATGAAGCAACACTGAAAACTTCAACATAAATACGTTTTTCTATAAAAATGTATAAATATAGAACTTGTTCTCGATTCCTAATAATATATAAAAAGTACTTATTATTATTTTGCGATGAATAGTGTCAAGCGAACTTGAATGTTGTTGCTAAGACCTACCCAATGCTTTGTGTATAAGTATTGTCATGTTTCTTTGTAATCTAAAAATAAGGAAATATAAAGGCCCGATAGTTCATATTTCGAAATAAATTGGAAGTACATATACTTATGTAATATTTGTGTCTAGCACAAAGTTTGGTCTATTTTTCCTCTAATTGCTGGATAAGCGTGGATTGGACTCATACGTAAAAGTGGCGGGGATGAAAACTTCACGAACAGCTTTATTAGATAGATTAATAGAACAGTTTAGCTTTCTCTACGACAGAAAGCTGCGGGTGGCGTCAAAAAGTATGAAAAAGAGAGCTTCATTATTTAATGACACTAGATTTTCTCTGCTCGACACTTTTATACAAGTACACTGCTTTTAACATTTTTCTTCTAATAGCGAATCTACAAAGTATCGCTGATGTCACTTTAACTATTAAGAAACAATCATGAAACAACCAACTTAAATGACTCACAATGAAATTCCAGAATTTGTTTGATTATATATAAACCTTCAAAAATAGCTGCGTTAACCTTATTGAAAAGGATATTGCAGATATTGTCGCTAGCTTTACAGTACAAGTGCACTACGGTACGTTCCAGAAATTCAGTGACGACACTAGACCTGAAACGTTTCAATATTGCCCCACGCCACGGTTCTTTACACTTGTTGAATTTGTGAATGCACCAAAATGTTTTGTATGAAGCTTATAAGGACTTTTACACTAGTGAATTTTCACACGCATATACGCTCGGTTTTATAGCGCGCGACTCATTCGATACGACACATTTGTGAAATTCGCACGGACAATCCGCTCGTGTGAAAGCGCTGTTATGCAGTTGTCTATAACCTTTGTACATTTTTGCAAGTGATAACATTTTATGGTGCAAGTACATACGAAAAGTTTTAAGTGTAATGCTATCTATGTACGTTTAATCGCATAAAAAAGCATGCAAGTTGATACAGCTTTGATGACACTCGCAGCTTGGGATATCAAAGGACCTATCTCATTTCCTTTAGTACTTGATGGTCAAACATCGCACTGAACGCAACCTTGTTGAATAAATGTGGTAGGAAAGTGTCGTATTCTTCATTTATTTATTTATACTTTATTCAAAAGGCTAACGGTCATTCTTTCCAGTCAACCCTAAGGTGATGCAGAGATAACTTGGTGGATTATGGCTTGGCATTGAAAATAGGAGCGACAAAGTAACTATAGGAGGCATTTCTCCTATAAACGGTATACTAATAATTAATAAATAAAGAGTTTATTGCAAAACTTGTGCAACTTTTACAGGCCTTAGGTCCTTAGGGGGCCAGGCCGTAGTTTCACGGGTTGCTGATAAGATATATTCCATTTTTGAATTTATCTGGTAGATAGTGGCTATCCGTAAGCCGTAACCTGCGAAACTGGCCCTGAATATAATTTATTAAAATATATACTACTTGTACATATATACGCACTTATTTAACATACAAACAATTATATATGTATATGACCCCTTTTGTTAGTGAATCACGTGACTACAAATTATTTGTTATTCACATTTTATTGCTTCTTTTTTATTGAACACTTTATTGCTAAATTATCGTACCCATCAATTTTTTTCAAAATACAATAAAATCATCAGTATTTTTAATTAACTTCCCATAAAGCAACTTTTGCAATTGATTGACACGCATCGGATACTTGATATACATTGCACGATGAATATAATAATATTGCTTAGTGGTCATATATCAATAAAACAATGAGGGTACAAATGGCGAAAGACAATAAGCCAATCCACCTTTTTGCCTTTGCAACGTATTCCTACAACGTATGCCTTTAAAAAAAATACAAACTCCGCTTAGCAAAATTATATGTCGCTTCTCAGGACTTTCCAAGATTTTTCCCAAGTTCACGGGCAGAAGCTAGTTAGTTATCTCTAATATGGATAGAGGATTTACTTGAACTTGAACGACAAAGACGAGTATCTAAGTCTGTACATTCCGCACTATTCATCGGGGGCTTACAGAGAGTTCCCTTTTATGCGCTGCGATTGGATTTTGCGGGATTTCTGAGCTCCTTCACAAGGGCATGTGACGTTATTAAATCTAATTCCTAAAATCGATCTATTGTGAGCTTGCATAATGCATATTCAAGGACAAGGTTACACTATTGTATTGAATTTGCGTCCCATAGAGCAGCGTACAGGTAATTGCGTGCCTACCTAGTTTAATTGAATCGTACCGCTGATGTTCTGATATAACGAGAATTAACTGGGTTAATTCGTGGAATGTATGTATGATATAGGAATAAATTTGTTTAGGAATAATATTTATCGCATCGGCCATTGCAAAATGTATGCCTGTCCCAGTGAGCTATAAGGTTTTTAACAGGCCACATTTATTCACTGCCCGTCGCTGCCGTCTTCCTCAGTTCTCCTATAAACGCTCATTTTCAGTACGTAAATGCACTAGGGATTTTCCGCACCTGAAAGAAAAAGAAATGTATTCATGCTCATTGATCATCTCCAGACACAGACCAGAGTCACCTGCCTGGAAGAATCGCCTAAATATCATCTACAAACCACAGAGCCATTACGTACTTAAACAGTTTTGATGAGTTAACATCTCCACCTGTTGCCCTTTGATGCTGTTGGATTGATTCTGTCCTCTGCTCTTGTACTTGGATGTTTAAGGAATAAATAATATTACTAAAATTATTAAAAAAATTATAAAAATAGGCGAATGATTTCCAGTAGTCATGTTGTGATCTTAAATAATGTTTCTAATTTGATACTTTTTGCTATCAAAGTACTTTTTATTCTTTATATAAATTACATTTAATACGACACACATATATTTGTGCAAGTTCTGTTTATCTTTTATTTATAAATGAAATGATATTGTATTCCGAGCCACCTCTTTAATTTTAGTTCATGAAAGCTAAAAGCCGCATGCGTCAACAAGTCAAAGGTAATACCGAGCTTTGGTTTATCGGTCTGTGGATGTGTGAGTGATCATCTATGACATAGCTTGTGTCTCTATGCTTCAGAAAGGACCTTTAGCTGTAAGTCCGAGCTATCATAAGTACATCTTTGACAACCGACATAAACAGCCAGAAGCTCTGACAACTACGGAGTCTAACCAAAGGTATTCCTTCCTTCTTTGCCCGAAATCGAATAAGCCCTAAAACAGTGGTAATTGTTCCCGCCAAACTTAATGGCGGCCCGGAACTAAATTAATCATTAAGCACATTATGTAAGTGCACATATCCCATACCCTCAGAGAGTGTTTGTTTAACATCCCAGTGTACTGATATTGTTTTACTCTGTATGTGTGTATATGTATTTATAATAGGCTGGCACTCTATAAGGCGAGGCTTAAAATGTAAGCTCTTTAACTTTGTACTTATGAACCATTACAATCGACACGCGTATGTAAATAGTAACGCTAATGTAGCAGAGCTAGAACATCTAGGTTTATTATGTAGTTTAGTAGGTATACCTAATTTTTTTTTTGTGAAAGCTACTTTTTAATTGTAACAATGAATAACATATTTCAATGAATCGAATTTTGGTGCTATAATACAGGATCAGAACGTAGCATTTTTTTATGTTTATATACAAAACCTATGCTAAAGTATGTAAAAATCATATGATACTGCCACTATGTATTATTATAACATATATACATAATATACATACGTATAGATGCTACACTAATTTCCTCTTACAACTTAAATATAACCCAGTCATTTCGTTCTACCCACTCAACTTAATACACCCTTAAACCAAACAACCACATTTAACTTGTGCGATTCACCCAAACTCATCCCTGTTGTTCGTAATTCAAGGATTTATGTCACCCCCGAGTTTTAAGACTTATTCATCAGTTCGACCACTAAAACTTCTTCCATATATGGCCAAGCTGAAGAAATTTATTATTATTTAATCCTGCATTTCGGCCGAAGAAAATTTCTAACGCTGTCGAATCGGTATAGCTAACTTTTGTGAATTATTTAAATTAATGCATATGTACATACCTATACTCGTATAACAGCGAGTAGGTTAATAAACTGACTAGGTGAATTCTGTACCGCCTTTTTATAATGTTCAGTCGTACCTTGTGTGAGTAAAATTAGTAATTAGTATTAAAGTTAAAAACACCAGTAGATCAGGGACTCCTTTCACGATAATAGAATATGGTAAGATAACACACATTGAAAGTGGGAGAGAATATATACAAAAGCATAAAAGAAATAAATTACAAGCGACCACACATACACCAACACATAATATTTAGATAAACGGTATTTCATCGACAAATGGGGAAGGGGGCACCATCTATCCAGGTAAGAACATTTCTTGGAACAAGGGTGAAACCTTTGTTGTTCACTGTACTTACCTTGTTTGCCTTTATTTTACTATCGGTTGACAAAACAGAAGGCAAAAAAATTACTTTATCAAGACGTGACTGTCACTCGCCCTGTACATTACTATGGGAGTCCGCTCACTGGTGACTTTTTGTCACTCAGCCGGCGCAGCGCGTTCAGAGTAGACGTATGCTATTTATTATAGTCGTATTTTTAATTAGGCGAAGCTGGATGGCAATAGTAACTTTAGTGAATACTGACGTAATTCAGAATATATGGTGTAGAATTTTCCTTTAAACGATCTTTTCGTGTATTTTTTTTCTTCTACGTATTTCAAGAGCACAAATCACAGCCACTTCGTTGAAGTCCATTACAAAAATAAACGCGATTTGTCACCCAAGAACAGATTCAGTGAGCGCATCGTGAGTGACAGCAGGTGACAGTAACTAAAAAATTGCAATCAGCGGTGGGCCTTTTTTTTTTTTTTTTTTTTTTTTTTTTCGTGGGAAATCATCAAATGACCCCTCCCGCTGAGGGTGCAGCTGGAGGGAGTGTCAGACTTTTACTGACTAAAACCCACTATGTTCCTTCTGGGGGTCCCTGTGTGCCAGGGCCGCGGTATCTCTCACGAACAACCCGCAGCCCAAGCAGACCCTGGCCCTAAAGGGGCCCCTCCCATGTTGCTGACATCTCTTCGAGGAGCGCGTGGAACAGAACGCGCCGCCGACACGGGCCTGTCGTCCCTAGACGTACGGACGATGAGCTACCCACACTCACCGCCCACAAGCCCGCGCCTACGGTGGTCGGGAGTCATCCCTTGACACCCGGCGCCCGTGGTGTCGACCGGTACCAGCCCTGCCGCGACGGCTGGGATGAGCGGTGCGGTCTCTTAGCCGCTCCGCCGCCTCCTTTGCTAGCATAACTGCTTCACAGAAGGAGGCGACGGCATCCCATTCTCCCTCGCTCCGGACCATGGCCTGGATCAGGGCCGGACGCGAGAGGTCGCCGCCGCCAATTGCCGCTGTGAGGACACGGCGGTGCTCCGCCCAGGCAGAACACACTTCCACCGTGTGCTCCACCGTGTCCTCTGGCTGGTCCGCGCAGTGGTGACACCCAGGCGTCTCCTCCCGCCCGATACGATGCAGGTACCTCCCGAAACACCCATGTCCGGTGAGGACCTGCGTCAGGCGGTAAGAGAGGGTGCCATGACTCCTCCCAATCCACTCCTCGAAGAGGGGCACTATGGCCACTATTGTGGCGTGCCCTGCACGGGGTTGCGTGAGGCGATCTCGCCACTCCACCATGAGATCGCGCCGGAGGACTGCCCGCTGCGCAGCGACTTGCCGCGGTAACGGGAACTCCCCCCGACGCAGTGCCTCCTCGCGCCAGTCGTACAGGCGCGAGAGGACCCTCGCCTCCAGATCCCACGGTGGCAGTCCGGCAAGGAGACCCGCTGCCTCGCGGGAGATAGTGCGGTACCCCCGCACTAGCCTCTGGGCTATGACCCTCTGTGGGACGTTGAGGTGGTGGACGGCTCGCAAGCGCATTGAGCGCGCCCACACCGGCGCCCCGTAGAGGGCCATGGACCGCACCACTCCCGCGTAGAGTCTCCGGCAGGAGGCATTTGGGCCCCCCAGATTGGGCAAGAGCCGCTTGAATGCAGCCCCCGCCCTCTCCAGTTTAGGGCCCAAACGTCGAAAGTGCTCGACGAAGTTCCACCGGCTGTCGAGGACGAGTCCCAGGTACTTCATCGTCGACTCGACACCGATGTGAACCCCTCCCACCAATACCTGGGAGCCCGAAGGTGGCTTATTCCGAGGCCCATGAAAGCACATGACCTCGGACTTGTGCAAGGCCACCTCGAGTCCCAGTTGCCGGATCCTCTCGATCACCATCGCAACCCCGCGCGTCATTAGTTCGGCCGCCGCCAGATGCGACCCCCCCTGCGCCAGCACCAGTGTGTCATCGGCGTAGCACACTATGCTGACGCCGTCAGGGAGGTCTGTGCGCAGCACCCAGTCGTAGCCGATGTTCCACAGGAGCGGCCCCAGAACCGATCCCTGCGGAACACCGCACGACATGTCTCGCCGGTTCCATGCCCCATTGTGACCGGGGTAAATTACGGACCTGTCCGATAAATAGGCCCCGACTACTCGACGGAGGTAGGTTGGCACCCGGTGATACCGGAGTGCTTCCCCTATGCAACTCCAAGGCAGGGTGTTGAAGGCATTGGCGATGTCCAGAGACACCGCCAAGACGACCCTACCTCGGGACACCGCATCCCCCGTCGTGAGGGCCCTCACGCGCATGATGGCTTCCACCGTTGAGCGCCCCCTGCGGAAACCAAACTGGTGTTCCGCAAGGTCCGGCCCCGTCCCCACAAGGTGCTCGACAAGGCGGTTTGCAATTACTCTCTCAAAGAGCTTGCCCACCTCGTCGAGCAGCACGATGGGCCGGTATGCGGACGGAGAGTCCGCAGGGCGCCCTGGCTTCCGAATGAGGACCAGCTTCCCCGTCTTCCAACGAAGTGGGAACTGGCCCCTCTCCAAGCATGCGCTTAGGAGCCCCTTCAGTCGAGGCCCGAGAGCCTCTAAGGCCAGGACCCAGGCCTTTCCAGGCAGGCCGTCGGGCCCTGGGGCGGTATTTTTGGCTTTCAGCCTGGCTACCGCCGCTCTCAGGTCCACCCCGGTCACTTCGGGGACGTCATCGTCGGTCTCGTGGTCCACATCTGGCATCGCAGGCTGCGGAGCCATAGGCGGCGGGGAGTGTTCCCCGCGCGCAGGGAACAGAGCGCTCACCACTTCCTCCACTAGCTGGGGCCGGAGACTCTGTGTCAGCGGGGGTGCCCAGGTGCGAAGTTTTCCTCGCACCATTTTGTATGGGCGACCCCACGGATCTCTGTCCAGAGTCCCCAGCATCTCCGCATTGGCCGCGTCTTTGGCCCGGAGAATGGCCTCGTGGAGGGCGATCTTCGCCGCTCTGTATCCTTCATATAGCTCCGCTTCCCTGGCTGTCGCATCCGGAGGGCGGATGCGGAGCCTGCGATGCCTGGTATACCGGTGTCGCGCCTCGACGCATCAGCGGTGGGCCTAAGACAAAATAAAGACTTTTTATGATTTTTACATATTATCACAACCTTTGCCTTCATTTAGTACCGCTTTTATACTTAAAAACATTTTTTCAGAAACTTAAAGTTTAGCAAATTTCAATGTTTTTCCCCGACGAGAAAATACAATATTTTTACTGCAATTTAGTTTCAGAGCTGGAGATGTCGGATTCATAGACCATAAACATTTAATTAAATCATAAGAAGCGACTGAATTTATTGCGTTACCTCTTCGCAGATCTGTGATGGATACATTGAGATTGAGAGGCGGATTTGGAATTAATATACATATATATGAATAGGCTCGTGTTACGCGTTTCTTCGTACAAACTTGCTACTTCTTGTACGAAGCCTTAGTTGGCCAGTTGTTGGCTATTCCTCCTGTATGTACCATTGCCGCTACGATGAAACTTTCGATATAAACATTTTATGGCAAGGTATGGCTTCAATTGAGCTACTCAGCTGTAACGAAGAAGCG
This sequence comes from Heliothis peltigera, assembly GCA_958496145.1. Classification (NCBI taxonomy): domain Eukaryota; kingdom Metazoa; phylum Arthropoda; class Insecta; order Lepidoptera; family Noctuidae; genus Heliothis; species Heliothis peltigera. Next base: position 8,619,802 of record OY292321.1, on the reverse strand, counting down.
AATACCCTAGTAATCGAGGATATTAATAAAAAATATGAATTAAGCAGTATTTATTTACATTTCAGAAGCAGTAAATTTCAATCAAGGCAACGTATCGCTAGTCACTGCTACTACGGTGAATTGTTTTCACCGTTTCAACATTCAGTATTGAAAGTAGTCACTCGAAAAGTGAGTCGATTAATCAAGTAATTACATGTTTAGCTCTCGATTAAAGCGTTTCATTAGTGCCGTCTTTATCAAAGGGAGTCTTGAGCACTAACTTGTTAAGCTACCCTATTTTCTGTGAGCTAAACACCGGCTTAGTAACTGCTTAATCACGGAAATTGTCGACTTTAACAAAATTTTGCAGAAATTGCCTTCAATCTTTGCAATATGCAATATCATCAAGGGCGTATTTTGCTATTTAAAACATTAATTGACTAACAGAAACTTTGAAGCTTGATTTTACCCAAAATATAGTTAAAAGTTTTAACTGACCCTTATAAGTTTTATAACAATTAATGAATGATAAAATTAATTTTAGACATTTGATTTAACTTTGTGAATTCATTTGAAATCCTGATCTTTTAGTTGGTCAGATATTCAGTTGCTAAAGTTTCCATTTTTAAATACTGACTGTGATATCGGATGCGAATGGCATCGTGCACACATACAATCGGGCCGTTGATTCCGTAGCGGTAATTGAGCTGACACCGCTTATGTGAAATACAGTCGTCCGCTAACATAAAGGATCGCCTAGTTAAGTCCAAATAACTTTGGAACTGTAGTTCCTTGAATTAAAGGTTTTCCGCAATTGAACTTCATTTTTTTATAGATTCGTGCTGTCATTTACCATTGCCCACAACTACCCAGTTGGCATAAGGCTGCTCAATGTGACTGCTACGTCCAATGATGCCTTTTCAGTGATGTCGTCACCTATATTTTTTTACATACCCCATGCCCCCATGTTCCTCGAACAAGTCAGTAAGCTGGAAACATTCGATTTAAAGTTTGCCTTGAAAGAGCGTCCCTCGTTTTGTGTAAACACAGTTCAATGATTTCCTATAAATATGCTATCTTTTTGGAAACAAGTCAAACTCCTTTTTGTTTTGTTGTTAGTGTTTTTTTTTGATAATCTATGTTGACCGACACATCATGTGCATCTTAATTGTTTTTTTTTGTTTCTGGACAAGCCTCTTCTTTTATACAAGCTTTCGTTCTGCTTCAATAAACCGCGCACACCGTCATCGTTAATGAGAAAAGCCGTCATAGCGTGTCGACTCCGCTGAAACGTCTATATCTACTGCGCTGAATATCTTCCGAAGACGATAAATCAATCATGTTAGTCACAATGAATACTTTATTGCATGCGGGAGAAGGCTTATAAGGGCATGATAAACGACTGATGTTAAGTCGCAAATAATTTTAATCTCATCTATTTATATCTTCCATAGTAACTAACAAAAGCTATTGTACTTTTTGTAAGTGCGAGGGGTCGATCAGGAGTCGACAGCCATCCATGTTCAATGCTGTTCCGTCGCGTTCAATACTTTAGACTGAAGATGAATTGCACACTGTGACATTGGCTGGGTTTGATCACACACTTAGTTTATTTTGTCTTTCAACTTTGTGATATCTGATACTACTCTCTAATACTCAAAAGCTTTTTAGGAATTAGCTGACGAGCAGATCAGCAGAGAAGCAGATCATATGTATAGGCTTATTTTTTAGTATATGGGAGCTACATAGACCGAGGATATGACATAAGCTACATTTTATGTGGGTACGATTCCAAAGTTCCAACTGCGTAGTATGGATGTACACAAAACTTACGATACCAAAACATTTTTTATTTTATCATTGCTACATAGTTGTTTTTGCTTTTTGATGGGACCTTCATTGGCAGATCCTGATGTAATAAGGAGTAACTTGGACAGGTTATTCTTTTATCTGGGAACGCGGAAAGTGCTTGCCTTTGGACGTGGGTGAAACCGCGAAGAACAGCTAGTTTGTAATAAGTAAGGACATGCTTGAGCGTATTTCCTAATAAAGTTTGGTCGTTAACCCAAATTGGGGAGTTTAAATTAATGACTGACGCGCTGGCAACTTTACCCCAGTTAAGGCACTTAACGCATTTAATAAATTAATCTGAAACAAAGTCTAGTAATAGACATGTTTGTAACATGCATACTAATTCTAACCGCCTATGTGCTACTTTTATTTATTACACAAATGTAACCAAGGCAGACCTAATAATACCCCAAAGCATTCTCCAACAGGCAACTATCAAGTTAATGGGACACGTAGACATATCCACAAAAAAATCAGAATAAATGCTGACTGTCTCCTCTCTTTGCAGGAATGTTCAGTGTTCGTGTTCGACAAGCGCATCGCGGAGAAACTCTACAAGCCGAAGCGCAAGGAGAGCATGTTGGACTGCATCCGCGTCTGCATCACGTCCATGGAGAAGTTGCGACACCCGAAAATGCTGCAAGTCATCCACGCTCTGGAAGAAGGCACCACAACCATAGCCTTTGCTTCAGAGCCCGTACTAGCAAGTCTGGCTAACATCTTGTCTTGGCATGTAAGTATTTTCGAAAAGTTTCTTGTGAAGTAAATATTAAATGAACGTACCTCTCGAAACATTAGATTGTGACAGTATACAGCTGGATTTTAATAAAAAATAGATATATAAACGTATAAAAGAATAATACTAACTTCATGATACTAACTTTTTGCCTGCTACGTTTAATTTACTACTTAAAATCGACAGTTAGGCGGTACGAAGAACACCAATCAGTGAGTTAGTAATAAGAATTACTTTGACCTCCAAAAAACCGTGTCGCGTGTATTTAATTCTTCATCAGAACTTTAGTACTATATAAATGGTTATTCAGGTCTTATTTTGTATCATATTGCGATAATCATACCGAACGTAATGTAATTTGAAATTATTTACCACTAGTTATTTACCATAACCTCAATCACCCATGTCACAATCATTCGTTTAAGTAGATCAAATTTGTCAATGTACTTACCATAAAATATTGAAGTAGTCATTTGTAGGTTCATTTTACGACCGAATGACTTGTTATTTTTATCGACAGTAAATACTTTAACAAAAATATTCGTATAGAATTTGACGTGAAACTCCATTGTTCCCTTAAATATATTGCATGATAAAACCAACAGTAATATGCGTGCAATTCTCTAGTGACCATCGGACATTTTTAAATCGACCGTTAATATTTTTTGAGTAACTATTCGTTGATAACACACGGGGATATCCCCTATATTTGAAGTGTTTATATAATCACTTCAAAAATTAGATCATATTATGCTAGCCACAAGATGCGGTTTAATAAACAAATCTTGTTCTGCTGCTGGCAGTGACGAAAGCTTCAATCGATTGACGCCACAACGAACTTCGAGTGTTTATTCAGTCGATAATCTCTCCTTCAAGATTATACACAAAAATACCTTAGATAATTATTGTACTTTCGACTTTGACATCGCGATGAACATTTTCGCATGTCTAGACGTATACATTCTTGGTTGTGAAGTTGACTTTGCATGTTAACGCCGGCGCGCGGCGCGTAAATCATACATTAAATAGTTAAGAACTTGATCGGAATTTTTGAGGTATGGAGATACTTGTTAATGTTATGAAATGAATGACGAAGTTGTAAGTATTATGTTTATTTTAAAGCAAAATAAATAGGTACGTATGATACATATCTTATAAAGATAACGTGTTAAGAAATTCGAGGCAGCGCTATGATTTTATTTAGTTGATCAATAACATACGTATTGAGAAGGATAAGTATCAACTTGAATTGGTAAGTGCCATGAAATATATTAAACCCTAAAATTACCTAAATAAGTTTAATATTCTTTGCACGAAAAACTATGTATTTACATTAAAAGAATATTATACGCGCACCCTATGTCACTTAGTACTTTGCCGTAAATGTGTATATTATCCCGACTTTTAACAAGACACCTCATCGTCTCAAGGGTGGCGTAAAAATATAAATAGACTGGGTGTGGTAGAAAGCTTTACGTTTTAACAAAAAAAGTTATTACTAAAATCCACGTTTTCCAAAATTACGAGAAGATTAATTTAAAATGCCATATAATATAATTAAATACCAATACAGCCTTTAAAACCCGTTTTTTTAGGAAAGCAATTTAAGACCCTATTGTTTGAAAAAGGTTCTAAGTCGATGTCCTAATTTCATATTTATGTGATGCATGAAGAAAAAGTGCTCTCAGTGCACTTAGACATATGTATGTACAAGCAGCTTATATCGCAATATAACCTGATTGTGATTCGTCCCAAAATTTACTGCATTGAAATTAATAATACATGAACAACATTTCAAGGTCACGCAATCGCGTGAAAAGCGCGTGCAACCGGATGCTGATGATATTTTGATTGTGAACATTACTTGATTAGTTTGAAGCCTGTGGTTTGATGAATCGTGTCGAGGGCAGGTCAGACAATAGGCGTTACGACAATGATAGAATATAGCGATTCTGGTATTTAAATTTTAGATTAGCAAAACATTATGGAACATATATTTTTTTATAAATACTAAGATATAACTTTACGGAGTGGGGGTCGTGACGTCACGTTTAAGTATATTTAGTGCCTGAAAGTGACGTAACACGAAATTTCAACGTGTTTTATCAAATGAGAAAAGAAAAAAGTAGAATCCAACATTTTATGCTAAACTGAAAGAGGGACTTATTACCTTTTTTATTCGCCATCTCTGTTGCTAATATCCGCAATAGAAATCAAATGGTAATCCGTTCGGACGAGCAGTATTAGGTAAGTAGCTACAACTGCGCTTGGTTTACCTACTTATCTCGGTCCACCGCAGCCAGATCGGTATTATCGTTACGAATTATTGGTAAATCCTAGGATTAAACTGGGATTGCAATGACGTCATACAGTAACCTTGTCGATCAGATGGATCTTTTTATTGATGTCCACGATATAATGTGTATCTATAACTTACTCCAGGGTACCACCTAACAAACCAACTCACTTTAGCATTCATAATAATAATAATTAGCTGCTACTAGTGGTTCCTGCGTCCTTTTAGTATAAAAAGGAAACATAGCCTTCCTTTATTATAACTATCTAACACTGAAATATATTTTTCTGATCGCATCAGCAGTTTCGGAGTTTACCGCATTCAGCAAACTAATGAAAACTCTCTTACCATTCACCGTTTTAACCCTAAAAGGGGGTTGATTCTTAAGATACATTATCAGTACACCTCTACACCATCTACATATAAAGCATACATTTTAAACTTCAAGTCTCTTACTTCAAAAGCATAGGACTTTTCTACAAACATCCAATCTCCGTTTTAAATTACTAAGGGTGAAGTCCCACGAAACCTGTATTCAGCGGATGTATATACACCGCACAAGGAAGCTACCTGCCAAATTTCAAGTTTGTATTTGTTATAGTTTCTGAGATGTCGTGATTAATCAGTGAGTAGTAATAAAGTGGTATTTGGCTTTTATACTCGTACATAGACAAGTACGAGGAGAAAAGTTTTCAGGAACTTACTTTATCCTATCTACATACATGTATGTATTTATTTACTCAGATCTTGATCTTGTAATTCCACTCTCAAAAGCCTTTGATCCTATTTATTTTGTTCAGACTCATATTTACGATATATTTTTGAATCTTTGATTGACATAATTGGTAAGACCAGCGACTGCTGTTAAGATATTTCCACCTTTCTGCCTACATTGTGATAATGTTTGGTAGGTTTTTTCCGAAATGATCATTTACTCGTAAATGTTAGTCATTAAATGGGATGACATAAGGATGGAGTACTCAAACTAACAAAGATGTTTTATAAATAAATTCATTATACCTTTGAAGTGAATAGTTGTTACTATAAAGTCTTCTATAGAAAGCAATTGGGTAAAGCCCGGTCAAAAAAGAACTATTTTTAGGCTTTCACAATGTTGCTTAGTGAGCCTTGGTTTATAGAGTTTTTGTAACTTTACCAACATAGCTTTTCTTAAGAGCATCAAAAGCTGGTCGATTTCCCCTTCCCCCTCAAACCGTGGCGCCCTATTTCCCGCCTACGATTTACTCGGCGTTCACTTTCGCCCGGGGTCTTCGTACCCCGGCGACGTAGCCGGATGGGGGCCGCAGGGGGCCATGAACGACTGCCAGCCGTACACACCACCTGATGCTGTTCCGATGTCTCTACGCCCTAATTATAACTTGGCCGTTCACTTCTTGTTTGAAATACTCAACAACTTTTTTGTTGTTGTATTAATATTAATCGTTGGTGTTCATCTGTAACAGACAGGTGTTAAATAAGTTTTCTTTATTTTTAACAACGTCCTTATACTACTCCGTTTTCTTCGAGACATCACAACTTTTTAAATATACAGAAATAGAATTATGTCTTCCATAAAGGGGCGCAATGCTTGTCACGCTTCTGATTTCTCAAAAACAAATGTCATACATATGATGATGTACTGTCTACGATTTTCTTTATAAATTTGCATCGATGTATATCGGGATGGTGGTCTATACTTCATGTAACAAATGAATTGTTGTTCCATTGCATTTATGTGTAGGTTCGCCACAAATACTATCGGATTATTGTACGCTATTGTACAGATGACACGTGTATGTATTAAATAAATACCAACAGTAATATCAATAAGTAAAGCAATGTATAAATTAATTGAAATATTTAATGTTGTATAAATTTATTATCTCTAGTTTAGTATGCGTAGTATTTATTAAAAATGTTGGAAAGATTAGTTGCTAAGAGCGTTTAGATGAAGTAGCTTAGCAGAATATCAAGTGCCTACTCAACAACCTAGAATGTATCAAATTGGGTACGATAAACTGAGAGATAACGAAGACACATTATCCGTCTTTCAGCTTACTACAAATTGATGTTGGGTCGCAGTAATCAAATGGATTTTCAGAAACTTCTTTTGATGATATTTTTAGAGGGTTACTTTTCTTATTTCGAGGGATCGGAAAGTATCCATAAATTGAAAATACATATTACACAATTTATTAGAGATGGTACTGAATTAAATCTTGAGTGAAAAGTAGATCTTTTTATGTTTAAAGCGAAACTGCTCGGACCTTACGCTAACTGTCGCTCAGATTGATTTATTAGGTGCAGCAAAAATGCATTAATGTTACGTGAGACTGGAGCTGCGGAGGTGTGCAGAACACGATAAATGGTGATAAACCCGCTCCTCCCAACCAACTGCGACATAATTTTGTCACCAGCTCGCTTTGTTTACACTATGTATACATATTCACGTTTGTTCTTATGTCGAAGGCAACTGCGACTCATCTCACAATAATATCTTGATCTGAAATCAACCATTGTGTAATATTTTAGTGCCAATAATGTAGGTACGTAAGCTTAACTTCTTTCAGTGATGACTTATTGATGCCTAATTATTTTTTATTTTATCTTAAAGTAAAAGCCGGTGCTTTAGGTAGATACTCACTCAGACTCAGTCCCGTAATTATATTTATTACTCGAATTTTAGAATTGATACATTTATTTGCGATTATGTTGTCAATAACAAACAAACATTCAATATCATAAAATTAAACAGCAAATCCCTGAATATGTACCTCCTATTGATGTAAATTGTTATTCCAATAAATGCAATCATGTTTTATATGTACATTCGAGAGAATTCATTATTTTAGAACTAATTCAAAACAGGTTTCGAATTTTAATTAAAGTAATCGTTGCTGTATAAAATACGAGTATATTGCGCACATTAGTTAAAATGAAAACTTTCAAAATAGGGGCAGCCTTACAAGTACAGTAAGTTTTTATTGAAGTTATTTTTAAAGAAAAGTTTTTTTTTCTTAATTCTCTCAAAAAGTACAAATAAAGAACTTGGCGTACTTTGAATTTCTAAAACTTTTTTCCAGATGCGGATTCGTCTTACGTTATGTCTTTTAGAATTAAGATTTGTTGTACTTTTACGGTGATATAAATGCAAGAGCCAAAACAGAGCCCTTTGCGAATTGTTTTTGTCCTTTTTAGTTAGTAGAGAACTAACTGTTTCTGAATTTTGCCAATTAAAAGGGATGATGTTATTTATCTCGTATTTAAAGATAATATGTTAGATATAGTTTTAAGTGCTACGTAAATTGAAACCTAAATTGCTCTCTGTTCTCTGTAGAAACTATTCAACACAGGAGAAGTTATTAGGTACTCTCTGAACTCCTGACTATCAAAGTCCGATGGAACGAAAATTCTGTCCCAAATCTTATATTTGTTTCTAGGTAAAAATTCTGTTTTGTAGGTAATGTTTCTATTTCTAGGTAAAAATTCTGGATAATAAATATTTACTTCTAAATGGTAAAAGAAGGATTTATATATGTGTATTTTATTGTAACAATTAACGTAATATCCATCCTATGCATATTTAATCATTTCATTGTTTTACTAAAAGCGAAGCATCTTCCAAGCTGACCGACCGCTGACACAATAAACAACCTTGTTGCCCCAATCCCAACTATATCAGAAAAACAATTTCACTTAGCTTTTGTAAATAATAACTTTGTTGTGCATTAACAGAACTATGTTTTTCGTAAATGTTTCATCAAAGCACTTGCTCCTGGCTACAAAAAGCAATTTAGAAGAGATTTTTATTCCAGCCAAACAAAGTCGTTGTTCAATACCGTTTCAATTCATAAAATCCACTAGTTTCTATTAAAGTCAAATACTGTAAATGGGACTCAAGTTGCGAGTAAACGTTTAACAACCGACTCTTTGACAGGGACCCTTTTGCACAACTTTCATCAGTGGATTGTTCAATGAGGGTTCCGTAGAACTATGCACTCCATCTACTCTTATACGACCACCTAAACTTCGAATCACTTCACTCAAATTTGATTTGTCGGTCGAGATTGTTGGTTTAAGGCTTGAACGGCGAGGATCCAAGACGTAATAGGATGGTGATCAATATTGGACAACTAGTTGTTCGTTAAACTCGATTATATGGGACCACTTTGACATCTACTCAACAGCATTATATCAGGCAATATTGTATTTTATGATCGTTTTACTCGGCTTTAAGAAAAATCTGAAATTTGAGGTTGAATAATAAATAAAACAACAGTAAAAAAAACTACGAACTGAAAATTCAGAGATTAAAATCCTCTTTTAACTACAAAACGTTTTTCTTTAATATATATCATGTAAAATGGTAATTGGGTTACACTTGAAGAATTTTGAATGCATGAAATCTTTATATTATCAGATGGAAATAATATGTAATTATTTTCTTCGTCTCCCTTGCATACACAGTACACCACACGACCTCCGTATGCTGTCATTGTGAATTATTGCCGCCGCCATTAACCTGGATTGCCTCGCTTATCCACGTGGACACCTTTCAGCGTCAGTGAACTTATAGCTGTTTATTTATTTTAAAAACCTTTTTATTATGCTTAAAAATGAAAGCGATGGAAAAATTGTTTAAAGTATCTATATGGTGAGAATGAAAAGGTAATCAGAACTCGACCTCGAATCATTATGAAGTTAAACTAGTGTAACCATTCTAAACAATAGGAATGATGACTAGGTCTAAAATAAAATATTTTATTATATTCAATTTGTAAAACGTAATAAAAAACATCTTAAAATAATGTCACTTTCATTTGTCGTTTTTTATTGATTATATAACCGAAATAAATACACGGCTTGATGTGAAAAATCTGTGACGTCATATCTTTGTATTTTCATACCAATTCCATACAGGTATGTATATACATTGGCACTTTCGATTGGAATAAGTTAAAGCTAAGTTTTCATCATCATCATCATCACAGCCTTTATTACCGTCCCAATGCTGGGCACAAGCCTCCTCTCCTATGGAGTAAGATTGAGCGTTAATCACCACGCTTGCTCAATGCGGGTTGGTGATTTCAGATTTTATAGTCCAGGTTTCCTCGAGATGTTTTCCTTCACCTTTGATCAGTCATTGGTGTCCAAGATAAACTTAGAAAGAACGTAAAACTTACAAAAGTTACATTGGTACTTGCCTGACCTGGAATCGAACCCGCACTCTCATACTCGAAACGCTGGTGCTTTAACCGCTAGGCCACCACGACTTTTTGTTCTAAACTTTTTGATCCTATAATATTATAAAAGCAAAATTTTATAGGGATGTATGTATGTTTGTCATTGTTTCACGCAAAATTACAGAATGAACTTTAAAAGTAAGCAGTACCTGATATAGCTTATACATTAGAATCAACAGATAGACGACTTTTCATTCATGTGCGAGAAGGAATTTGCTCAAAATCCGAGTGAAACCGAGGACAGTAACTAGTAAATCTATATAGGCCAAGTATAAAATTCTGTAAAGGGAATCGATTAACCCTAATGCACGTAGGCTATGAGGTTAACAGCCTTTGTGGAGGTGATATTTCTAACCTCGGTTATAAATATGTAAACGTTGCCCTACTACGAGTACTATACTAATATTATAAAAAGAAAAAGTATGTAAGTTTGTATTGTTGTGTACATATTTCTTGCTCCTACACGCCCAAACGGCCGAACCGAGTTTAATGAAACTTGGCAGTAATACTGCTTAAAAATCAGACAAAGACTTTTTCATCCGGGTGCTGCAAGTAGATTCCTCAGGAACAGGGGGGAACCACTGGCGGGGGCTAGTAATATTATAAACGCGAAATTTTGTAAACATACATATAATGTACGTATGTTTGTAAATCATTCACACAAAATTACTGTATGGCTTTTAATGAAACTTATCAATATTAGCCTAATATACTTAAATATGAGATACTTTTTAACCATGTACTAAAAGTAGTTTTCTCGGGACCACAGACTTGTAGAATAGAAAAAACTGATGTAAAGGTAAAAAAGCTAATAAGAGTCCCAATCCAACGATATCATGAGAAACAACGAAGGTGTATGCATTTCATCTTATTATATCCTATCAGCACGACTAAAACACTTAAATACTTGGACTAAGTCCATCTGTATACAGGAGAATGGTAAATAGTCCATATCACCAAAACTTCAATCCAGAAATAGCATAATATATTATATTCCCCTAAGCATGTTTAGGGGCATGTGTTCTTAGGCCCAAGTTCAACGACAACAGAAACGTGCGTTATTTCTTAATACAACTGTTTACTAGGAATTTCCACGTTCACTAAAGCAAATCAACCGATTAAACACGGTAAACGGCTCTTTTCGGTGACCGAGGAAGGAGAAGTCGTTTATACAGAGATAAAGAGTTAAAATGATATTTATTTTGCAAATAGATTAAAAACAACACTGTTGTGTTTTTCAAGGTTTTTTCGAGGTGAGTTCTGGATTTTTTGACTACCTTGAGATGAAACGTGGAATCAAACCTCAAGTCTTATAGAATTATGACGTTTCGTAATTAAAAACGAAGTAAAGATAGTACTGGAGACTAGTAAATTATGTATTATTTTCTAAAACGTGTCTGATGTTAAACCTTGTTCTCAGGAGTGCAATGTCCTGCCAGGCAACGCGCCACCCATAATGCCACACCCCATAACCTTGGGTCCTCCAAGCGCGCAGCAGCAGATACTAAACGCTCCGCAAGTGCTGCCACCGCATGCTAAGGAGTACTTCTTCCTGGACATCGAGCTGCGTTACGGATTATTACAGGTAAAATATACCTGTTTCGGTTTATACTCGGATATTTATTTTGAGTATCTATTGATTGGAGACGATATCCCTTCATGTGAACTGTTATTTTTCTATATATCCCTATTATATACTGCCTTGTATGACGATCTTTGGATTCTTACTTGTCAGTGGGTGTGTATGTTCCGTTCGTTGCTTAACTATTCCTGTTTTATACCCGACGGCTGCTCATGAAGCCTATTAGGGTTCTTGAGCACTAAAGGAAAAAAAGCAATTATACAATCGCTGCGCTTTGGTCTATCTGTCTGCAAAGATCCTTCTTCTCAGGAAGTGGTAGCAACATCGATGTATCAGTTACCAACGGTAAAGTTATTTTCGTCCTTCAATATAGTTTATCTTTTCGTTAGATGCGTACATATTTTGTATTTTTATAAGTAACCTTCAGTATGCCAGTTCAATTAGCACTGGATTTTTTTTCCTATGTTCCTGTTCTAATTGCTATGTTCGAAATGTTACAAAATTTAACGTTATGAAGAAGCATCTTATTGGAAACGATTTCACTTGTGTCATAAGGATTTAAAGAGAATAGTAAAACATTTTCAACTAATGGGCGGAATTTCTATTTCATTTATTGTATTCCTTGATACAACTATTATTCGGGCCTCTAATGACCATTGTGACCGCGGCCGCTCCCTTTGCTATACACAATGGTTGTGTTCCACGAATCGATGTAGGACTTGTAATCATAAACTAACATTATTAGCTTAGCTTCATTTCCAAACTGTATTCTGTTTACACCGTATTAAGTCTGACTTTCGTCCGACTGAAGCGACAGCAAAAAATAATGAGAATTAAAAGTCTAGTGGAACAATGATAACTAACAACATCGCAGAACTGATGGAATACCTAAAATGTGTCAGTAAGCAATTCAGTATTATAGTTATGAAGAGTTCCATGTGGCACATGATTTATAACTTGGTAACTGTTCCAATTGTTCGCTTCTTACTACTTAACGCGCCCATACCCTTTCAGGTAGTTTTAGCGAGAAAGCGTGACAGACAGAGTTATTAACATTGCCCTGTATTTATAATTTTAGTAAGGACGATTGTTTAATTTTGGATACGCCTATTGAAATTATCGATAAATCCGTGTCTAATTATATGAATGTACTTTTTCAAACATTGTAGCATCCATTAAGCGTAACTGTCCCAAGTCTGCGAAGCTGACTCCGAAGTTGGTATCCGACAAGACGTCGGACATTTCTCGCTAACTGTCAGCTATGTTGGTGGAAGCTTGGATGCCTTGTTTGTGATGTGTCTCTGCATATTCTGACCTTATCTTAGGACCCATTTTTACTAATTGGTTAAATTGGAACTTCTTAATCTTGAGGGAGTCTCCGTCTCAAGGAAGAAGGTGCGTTGTGGTAGATCCCGGCTTGTATTTCTACATATTAGGAACTCGTTACGGGTTGTAAACCAGAAAGTCAGACGGTCTTACCAAGGGATATCGGGTCGGGTGAGAATCTGCCAGACTTCTTCGGCAGACGCTCCATGTAAAACTCATTTTTTTACTTCCGTTAGAAAATAGAATGTAAGAGTGAGATACTTATGAATTCCTGATTTTAAACATCTCCGATTTCATATACCTAATTCAAAGTAATAAGATCACTCTCAAATTATAATTTTACTAAATTCTATTAGAACTTAATGTTATTTCTACAATAATCCGACAAAAATATCCTTAAAATGTTTCATAAAATACTTGACATGCTTTGAGTGTTGCGAACAGAGGTACAAGTTATTCTGGGTATCTCTACCCTACAATTTAAGAATTCGACAAAAATCTGACTAAAATTTATTAAAAGTTACACTACGTAAAATATTTCAGTAATTACATTTTTACTCCAATTACGAGTATTTAGCTATTGATTAAACGTCACTGTTTTGAGGCCACTGAGTGACAAGTCTCCGCCTAGTGCATTAGAATAGACGAAAAAGCCTGTATTACTTGACAGGTTGTGTAATTATGTCATAAATATGTTGTTCTATTACCTTAATAGAAAACACAAAAGGTTTATAAAAACATTGCTTACCAAGCTGTGGGTTTAAATATTTTTTCATAATTAAAAACCAAGGATTCTTTTTAATTACGGACCAAATCATAAAAAAAATATCTGGCGTCAAAGCTCGCGTAAAAATTGAGTAATTTTATTTGGTGATCTGCGTAACAGATGTGAGTTTCATTATAAATATTATGAACATACATACATATTATGGTTTATAAATTAGTGTTCATTTTGATAAACATAAAGTGTAGGTACCTACACGTATTTTTCATATCAGACAAGGCACACATTACATTTTAGGTCAGGAGAACTCCGCTCTGTATTCTTCTCAATTAACATTTTATTGGCGAACACTGAGTAGGACGGTCAACGTGACCATCAATGTGATGGTCAGACGATCTGATAAGGGTCGCTGGTGGATGTCACTAGTACATGGTAAGCTAATATAGTACCGGCAAAATTTATTTAAAAGTAACTACGTACGCCGAACAGCTTAAATTTTTTCATTCCTCTTCAGCTTAAGATTTCAGATTATTTTATAACAATTGCTACACCTTTAGTTACTCTTATTTGTTCAATTTGTGTATCTTTATAATTTACGTCAAGATTATTTACTGAAAATGAACGTTAATAGGATTGCATGTTGTATGTTTTTGAGAAATTAATACGTAGGTGTATTGTATAATGTACATACCTGACGGCAGTTGTGTCTAATTTCCAATAACACAGAGTTTTTTTATGTATAGTTCTATGATGTAAAATTAAATGATTGAGAATTATCAGAATAGAGTCCCTATAGGTATATAAAAATAGATGTTCTATAAGATATTAAATGGTCAACTAATAGTTCTGTAACATTTTGCGTTTTGACATGCAAAAAAGGTCATTATATATAGCGCATTTTATATAATTATAGATAGTGCTTCGTTGTAAAACTTTTCTCAATAGCAATGTCATAAAGATTTTTTCATTCAATTCATATCTGATATATCACGTTAGTCTGGCTAACGATAACTTGTAATTCAACGTACCGAAATTCAATTGAATCTGAAATGTTATATTGCAAGCCTTTCATAAAAATACACGTGCTAAAACCATGTTCGAACACATTGTTCAGCGATTGATCCTAGCGATAAAAATGTAAAATGGAATATGAATTTTCACGACACAGCAGAAAAATATGTCTCACATAAAGTTGACTAGGTTAGTGAACAGGTGCAAAAAAATGTACCTAGATTCTAAATGTCAAAAATTTCCTCGACTTTTAACAACGACCAAAATCGTAGTAGATGTGAATGTCTTCCCTTAGTTGGTTGCAATAAGTTGCACGACGCTATAGCGTTCCCGTTCTCACGACTGATCTCAAGTTCTCAAGCTGTTTGCAACTTTATGCGAGTCTGCAAACGACTTTACATACAGCAGTATGATTTATTTCGTAAGGCAAACATTTGGGAAAAAAACATTTATTTAATTTCATGTGAAAGAGCGACATATGTTTGCTTCTGAAAACGTACAATTGTCCCGTGCGTTATGTGTGAAATGGGCATAGTTCAGCCATCCACATAAAACATCGTAACTATAAGTTAGTTAATTTTATATCATTGTTTCGAATCGGTTCATTTGTGATTGATTTATTAATTTATTGAATTAAAAGCTTTCTCTTTTTAAAGTCGTTAAATCGAAGTACGGGTATAGATACATATAGGTATTATTGTTTAATATACAATCACAATACATAATTATTAGAAGGTTTAGGTAAAACTTTTTGTGGAAACCAAAATAATGCTCTTTTTCTTTTATTTTTCCTTTTCCTTTAAAAACCATTCCTTGCCTGATTACATGATTCAAAGGTGAAGACAAGTACTGCATCAATTCCGTTTCTCCAGTTCAGATCCCTTTTAGGGATCTAAATCTGGACAAAAGCTAGGGAAAGCTCTGCATATACATATGCACTAAGATTGGAACAGCGCGTGGTATGAATATTATATTCCTCATTTCAACCAGGATTTTGTGGAGTTTCAGTAGCATTCAAATCTAATAAATTTAGAACTACTACATTAATTTACACCAGCACCTTTGCTGAATATATTTGGTTTGCTCTGGCACAATTGTAGCTTTTCGACTAAACACGCACGGCATACAAAACTCGGGCTTTTACACTTCATTGAAATTAACGAGTTGAAATAATTATGAATTGTTGAACAAATAGAATGTTTAGGTATTTAAAAAAAAACTATGGAACGTAATTGAACATCGTAAAGTGAGAAATATAATTCTCTCTTTCTGAAGAGGAGCCTGCAATGAGGTATACAATTCTTCACTTATTTGATCATAGAATACAAACAGGACATGGAGGACTTTGTTTTATAATATGTATGTGGTTCTTTTTTTCACATGGTCATGGTCGATGCTAGTCTCTGTAAGCACCCAATAACATGACAGACAAAAGATTCTTACCATTCTTCATTTGCAAACGGGAGCTTCAAAAATAAAATAAAAGTACCGTACTGGTCTATAGAGCAAGACGTGTGTTCATATCAGGTTTAATTAAAAAGCTCACAATCTGTATTTAATAGTTATTTACTTGTAAGATAGCAGGACTGTTTCTGGCACAGTTGTGTTAGCTATATTAATTTTGGCAGTACAAGTGCAAGCGAAAATCTAATGTCATGTGACAAACCTTTTCTTTTCATTCCACTGTACAAAAATGTTATTAATTACAATATTTAACTATACTCGTATTATTTTACTATATTCTTGTATTATTAATCCTATAAAAGGGCATTCAAGGGAATACTAAACTCTGAAACTGAAGCAAAGTATATTTTAAAATCTCGTATTTACTACATATTTTCCTCGTTCTCGTGAAAAAATATTACGAATTTCATATAACCTTGTGTTGTTTTACATGGAAATGGTAAGAACAAAGGAAAACAATCAACTTCAATGTACCAACAAAGCGACTTTTTGTTCTAAACGGTCCTTTTAGAATTAATTTGACAATGGAATACCTGTTAGTCGACCATAGGGCAATAGGCCTTTTGGTACCCTCTCGTACTCTGTTGATTTGTAGTACCGTTGCATAGGTTTTGACGCACACAGTCTTTGTTAGCCCGAATCATTGTCTAATTCCCTTGAAATCGACGAATAGAATGTACATAATTATACTTATTAAGTAAGCAGGATAAACAGGTTTTTATTTTAACTGTATTTAATATAGCTGCAATAAGAAAACAAAATCAAGAATTTGCCCGTTTCAGAAAATGACTACCGACTACGATATTAAAAATAAACGATGGAATCTTTTGTATTAGATGCCATTAAGCATCTCCATTGAGTACAGAAATTATTATGCTATGCGGATTACTGCAATTTCAGAAATATATACAAAGTTGATACGACAGAGGGCTTTTCCTTTTAACTGCCTATACTAGGTACCATTTGCAAGCTCTGTACCAAAAATCAATTAATTAGGAGTTCAATCAACAACAGTTCAGTCGCAATTTTAGTTTTTGCCCTGTTTGAACACGATGTATCTTTCCTAACAGCTGATTATGTCTATACGCACAGGTCATCAAGTCAGGGTCGACGTTGACGCTTTATTACCTATCTAGGTATCTAAGGTCTGTAAAATTTAATTACAAAGGGTGGTTGTGATAGTAAGCTATTTAGTTTGTTAGAAAAAAAAGAAACTTATTTACAATTATATTTTATTGTATACCGTATCGAATTAATACTAAACACGTATAGTAAACGTAGTGTATTTTAATGCTCCTGTGTATTACTTAACTTTGTCATAAAATCTTGAAGCCTTACATGGATTTTTCATAATTACTATTAAGAAGAAGAGCCTCGTAATTAGTGCAGCTTAGATCGGCTACTTAATCTTTATTGTTGTCCCAGTTTTGTTCTAAGTATAAGAGTCATAATATTCAAGAAAATGCATTCAAGTTTTCCAAGTACTTCGTAACTCTTTTAAATAAGAATGTAATCCATTGACAATAGCTTAGTAAAACTTATGATATCCCATAGGCGCCTTTCTTGAGTGTTTTATTTGACACCGATGTTTAATTAGTCAAGCTTATATTTATCTCGACGTTTCATATTAACAGCTCTTGACTTTAGAATTTGTGGAAGGAATTTAATAAATTACACTACCCATTACATAAATCAAAGCGCTTCCAAATGATCCTATCCTTTTGGGATATACGATACGACAGACAAACACATGTTGCTGAACTCATAAAGTCTCTTTGTAAGCGACTTCAAAAAAGGGTGTGGTTCTTAATTATGTATACATGTGTTTTATTGCTTTTGACCTATATGAAAAATTGTTCCACTAGCTGTTTGGTACATTATTGTCAACAAATAGCATGAAACCGAATACTAAGATTTATTTTCTGAAAATGATATTTTAAAATTGCTCTATATTTTTTATCAGAAGTTTAAATGACATTGTATTACTCTAAAATCGTGCCTCCATAAGCGATGTAAAATCAAAATCATTATATTTTCGACAAACTAACAATTTGTTTATCGCCACAGCTTATCGACGCTCTACACTACATGCACTACAACTCACACCAGATGCACCGCAACGTGTGCCCGCAAGTCATTATCGTCACCAAAAGGGGAACTTGGAAGCTTTTCGGTCTCGAATTTGCTGGTAAGTTAAAACACGCATTTTTATTAGGTATAGTAAGAAGCATAATAATTCCTTCTATTCTATATTTTAGCGGTGTTAATTAAAATAGAATCCCTGTGAATTCCATCCATCCTAAAATTTTCTAATACCATGATTATCCCTTTGCAATGGATGGATGATTTGGAAATGTAACGCTTCACCGTTACATTTCCGACTCACTCAAATAGAACGAAAGCCAGCAACTGTCAGACCTATATTTCATAAAGCCAGAAACTTTGTGTGTATGTCCATCCTACAGTAGGTATCAAGTCTCGTTCGGGCTGAACAAAACTGGTACGTTATGTATTATGTATATTCCAAATCCACCTTTTTTAATGGCGATATTATCAAATGACTCCTTCCGTTGTGGATGCAGCTGGAGGGAGTGTCAGAGACTTACTGACTAAAGCCCACTTTTATTCCTCCTGGGGGTCTTTGCGTGCCGTTCCGCGGTAACTGCTGCAAACATTTCCGCAGCCCCGGCAGGCTCTAAAGCCTATAGTCCAACTTAAACCTGAAAGCAAGTTGATACCTACTTTAGGACAGACGCACACAAAAAGTTTCGGCCTTTCTAAGATAAAGGAGGTCTGGCAGTCACTGGCTCTCGGTCTAAAACAAAAATGTAGCGAAATAATAGTTCAAATATATTCATCATAATAATAAACGTTCAGAAGAACCGTACGAAGCAACAGTTTTCCCAGTTATGGACTCGACTGAACAAAATTTTCAAATGTACGTCTATTGCATCTTATAGCACAACGGAGTTTATTTATTTATTCAATAAAAACTTACACTATTATAACAGGCTTCGCCTAATGCAATAGGTACCTAGTTATGTTCCAAAACAATTCATATTATAAACATCAAAAACTATGAAAGGCCTTATCTAGTATTAATTTAAATTTCTTATATAAATGTACCAATCCGTCGGCAAATAGGTCTAATTCATATTTATATCGATATCATCGATATAATATAAGCAGCACTTTAATAAGTTTTTTTTTTTTAGTAAAATTATGGACTGATCTTCTTTTTAGGTCTTCTTTTTAGGGTAAGGCCAGCACAATTAGCTTTTAGTAGAGCCAGGTACGATGCAGCTTAACACTCAGTCTGATACCTTTATGCACCTGAATTTCATGAAGTTAGCCAAATTTTGACCATCTCAATCAGTCCTTTTACGTGTAGAAGTAGCAGGCTATTTTCGCTTTAAAACATGGAATAATATTTTTTTGAAGTTTGATGAGGACTACCGGGATGAGGGAGGTATCCGACGATAGGCCCGTCATATGCAAATCAGGTGGTACGTGGTTGGTAAAATTTTTGAAGTTTCGCCGAGCCGCTTTTCAAATATTTGTTTTTTCATCAGTTTTTTTGTGTAGGTGCTCGCATCAGCCCCAATTCTGCCACGCGATTTTTAAATTTCAGTCCGTGAATATGTCCGTCCATCCGTTGTAGAAAATGTTTCCGTTACCTTTAGTCTCTGGGTAATAAAGATTTTACTTTTTAACTACCTGTAAAAAAATATAAAGATTGTTTTAATTTTTAATGATACAAGCCCATTATTTACCAATTATCACAACAATAATACATATGTATTACTGCGCTACCAGGTGTGGCAATCTGCACTCATAATATTAATTAACATTGTTATTGAAACCCCTCGAAGTAATACTTACCGGTGTAAATACGTAGCTCATACAGTAACGCTTATCTTAATTAAATTAGTTTCTACAATGCTTTAGACAGTAATTGCAAACTACGAATTACGCTCCCAATAACGGAAAAGCGGGCGATCAGATTTCAGTGAGATAGTCCGAAACTTGGTAAGGTAATATAATAGTTTATGTAATA
Organism: Heliothis peltigera; assembly: GCA_958496145.1. Taxonomy (NCBI): domain Eukaryota; kingdom Metazoa; phylum Arthropoda; class Insecta; order Lepidoptera; family Noctuidae; genus Heliothis; species Heliothis peltigera. Next base: position 8,599,533 of record OY292321.1, on the reverse strand, counting down.
AGAATGTGTGCAAGAATCTTATCAACAAGCGACTGAGACTTCTAATAAAATCCTAAACCATAGAAACACTTATAACCCACTGAATTTCTGGCACTGTGTCAGATATTTTCTGAATCAAGCTTCGGAAAAAAATACACTAGTGGTAGCATGGCATTTCTGCTCTGCACGGGATCTTGGATTCGATTCCCGGGTTGGTCCGACTTCACTTTGTGGGTTATAAAAAAACTTTCACAAATGTAGCCTTTTTTTTTTTTTTTTTTGGCGCTGGGAAAAAATGCTATTACGCATCCCCTCCCCATCGGGGGACGGGAGAGGGGTATGTAGGACTCCTCGGTAAAATCGTTCACCGGTATACCCACTAAAAATACCCAGCGGCACTCCGACCTCGCCTGAGTGGAGGGGGCCTGGGAGTCTATAGCATCCAGTCCCCCGCCGGCGACTGCCCGCCTTATGGCAGGCCCCTCACGTCCCCCCCCAATAAGGAGGGGCTTCTATATTGGCCGAAGCACGGGGGGTGAATCCTGTGGTGCAGGCGGAGGCGCCCCCGCGCCTGTCGCCCGCTGATCACCCCCAGGGGCGGATGAGGACGGAGGTTGTCTTCGCCGTCTTCCACCCCTTCTTCGTCTGCGTAGTGGAGCCGCGAGAGGATCGTCCTCCCGTATGCGCTCCGCCGCCTCCTTCTGTGACATGACGTCCTCACAGAAGGAGGCTACCGCTGCCCATACCTCTTCACTTCCCAGCATGGCTGAAATCACGCTGGGAAGTGAGAGGTCGTCCCCGACCATTGCCACTAGGGCGCGGCGGGGTTCATCCCACGATGGGCAAACCTGCAGGGTGTGCTCCGCCGTATCCACCGCGGCGTCGCAGTGGTGACATTTTGGGGTCTCCTCCCTCCCAATCCGGTGCAGATAAGATCCAAAGCAGCCGTGCCCGGACAGCACCTGCACCAGACGTCACAAATGTAGCCTGGAGTCTCGAAGTTGGCCATTGATACACTTGATAGCACTTGTGCATCGAAGAGGATGTATATATCGTTCTTGATCTCTCTCTAGTACTCTAGTCGTGCCGAATTGCCGTCCTATCGGACTTAGAGTGTGCACCTTTGTCTGTGCAAATACTAGTGAACTACAATATGTTCTGCTGAGTAGATCTAGACGCCGTTACTGCAAAATGTAGTTCTGCCAACAAAGACGGTAATTTATTTTGATACTAATTTTGATTTGTAGAAGTTAAGTTTTAGAGCGTTGTAGACGTTATCTCGTATAGGTATATTCGAAGTACATGTGTACCCGTTCGTGTAATCAGCCGCGATTTTCTCCGGTGCATCCCTCTGGGGAGGAACGGATGTAAACCCCTCGCAATTTGAAATAGAAAGATCATGTTCATAATTAATGTGCTTACTTCGAGGTCAGAAGAGGCCACTTTCCATAATCGGGTTGAAAACCTGACTAATAACATTCACGAACCACAAAGAAGTTATCGTCTCCAGGATAATGTAGATGAAAAATAAAACGGACCAAAGGCGCGACGCACGGGGTTGTTTTATTTCATACGAAAGTAATACAAACAAACTCTAGCAATTAATAACTCGGTCCATCCTGGCTAACTAACCTTTTTAACGAATCGCCAACTACGTCAGAACAGAAAAACTATTTTGTCGAGTGGGTATACGTTTTTCCCTATTGGAACAAGTTGGTAGTCAGAGTAACAGTAATTCAACATCCGCCTTATTTGCTGCCGTTTGATATCTTCAAAGCTTTTGATTCTTACTACTGAATAAATATGTAATATATTATATGGCGGTAGTAAAACATGGCCTATATTATTCTCGTGTACATATTATGCAAAGGTACCTTATGAACTAATTATTGCTTAGTTTAACTGACAGTAAATTGTAGACAAATTCAATATTTTATTTATTTAGCTTAAGCAAAAAACATTAAATGAAAATTCGTAACCATTATCATTACCATCATTTTACTGTAGTCAATCGCCTGCAGGATTCCATCTCTGTGTTTGTCGATATATTTCATCAACGAAACCTATAACAGCACAGTCAGACCCGATTCCATAAAATCTTTGCCTACAAATTCTACTGACAGCACCAAGATTTTCAAATATTGCATTTTCTGTTTCATAGTTTCATGGTAATTATAGTAGTGTACTTTCAGGAAAATATGCTTATTACGAATAACAATGTGAATGTTTTGCGAACACGAGAGTTAGGAGTTTTGAAAAGGCAGAATATTATTTTAAGAGGAATGAATAAAACTTTACTACTACTTATTTAACCATTCTAAGAAGAAAATCTTGTAAGAGCCTTATTACTGGGTGCACCTGCCGAGCGTTTTTCCAATTAAATTGTGGTCGATATCCAATCCAACTAGATGTAGCTGAGAGTTAAGTACCTACATATTTATTTAGCATTTACCTTCCTAGTCACTATCCCGTCATTTAATTCTAAGTTTCAACAATTCCGAGTACTATCGGTGTTTACCTGTACAGTCACATTTATACACTAATGCCAATGTAATATGTCGGTCCGTACTTACAGCCTATCTTTGTATTTTAATGGACTATTGAAGGATCAATCTGCCTATAGACTACCTGTGACACTTGCAGAACCACGTGAACAAAATATGAATATATTTTATAATATAATTTAGTCCGCAAGTGCCTACTTGCGGACCACTGCGACATATTATGGAGTATATTAAAAATAGTACATACCTAGAGACGGAGATACATAATAGCATCTTTAGTTGTAGTCATAATATCCTTGAAGATACATATATGACATACGACAAACCTTTCTTACGCATCCAATCTTTTGCCTTTGTCGGTATCGGCCAACCTTGGCAATACAAATCACTAATGAATGTATCAATATTACATAATAATAATATATTTCTGATCGTTTTCGTACTCGACTTTCCTCGTGGGTTTGCCAGCATTCTGATCAAAATAATTTGAAAAAGTAATGATATTTTTTATTAAATTTTTGTCGAAATGAAACAAGAATCGAAACTAGAGGTATAGTCAAGTAGTGAATCGAATTAGGATCACAGTCGTTTAAGCTATCTGAGCGTAACAATGAAGGTGACCAGTTTTTCCCGTCTATAGTAATATCGTAATTTAAAAAAATGTTACATACATATGTACTTAAAAGAACAGATAACAAAACATTATCTTTTATTATTTGTGGGGTAGTCAGAAGCCCAAAAGTCGGATGACCAATCTCTACGAAAGGTAGCTGGTTACCCAAGTTTTTTGAGGTTTGAGTAGGTTCTTTATAAAGTTGCTCTATGTAAAACACTGGTACTCCGCTGCACTTGGGCGACGACATAGACTGGGAGTCAACCCCAATAAAGTTGGGAAAAGACCTTACAGAGAGAAAATACTCCACATTTTTATTGAATTCCCTCCTAATAAAATTGTATTTTACAGAAAACTGCTTGTCATCTGATCCCACCGAAATGATCTGCGTGCCTCCGTGGTCTATCAAGGTGGCGAAATTATCGCAACCTAACTTAGATTTCTTGGGTAAGTCTATTTAATGTCAGAAGTGCCGTAGTCTGGCGAATCCAACACAACTAGGTACGTATTTAAGGTCACCCTACCTATTTTGCAACTTGCAAAATAAATGTTTCATTCGATTTTTAAACTTGGATACTTTCTAATTAAGATTTTATTACAAGCCTAAAAGAATAGTGTTATTTTCTTTGATTCTTCTTAAAAACAAAATTTAATTTACTGATTCACCAGTCTCTTTAAGATGGAGAAACGTTAGGCCGATCTGGATAATTTTGAGTTTAAAAATATTTCTATCAGTCTAGGGTACATTTATAATAGAGATAGAACGGTCGTCAAGTTAGACGCCATAGTTCTTACTTTCAGAAATAACCGTTTTTGACAGTTCGGTTAAATTTGACGTATTTGTTTTAATTCACTAAAAAGACGAAAAATGTTCTCACACAACACAACATAGAAAACTGGTTATATGGTTAAAAATTGACTAAAATCATTATATGTAAATAAATGTGTGATGTTAAAAAGTGATGTGTATATTCTAATAGACAAAGTTGAATTTGCCATCTTTATGGTGAAACCTCCTTTATTCAAAATCAGATCAGAGTCTGGTTGATTTTGTGCAGTAACAGAGGGCCGTGCACATAGAAAGCCGTGGTACAAGATATATCACACTGATTATAATTATTAATTATTGTTTTGCAAGTTTTTATTTTATTTTGATTTATAATCCGTTGTCTCACGAAATGTGTTACGTGTTTAATAATCATTATTTTTCAGGACTTCAATGTAATATCAATTTATTTGCAGGAATTCATTGAATTTTAACTGTTATTTATATTCCTAGAGCTATATTTGGTGTAAAGGTACCTTCTATAGCTCTAGTTGTATTGTGACCATGTGCACTTCACGTGATTTGCTCACATGTTTAGCTCCCGAGGTGCAGACGAGTGGTCATTGCAGCATTCTGTCAGACATGTTCTCACTGGGGCTCGTGATCTGCGCAGTCTTCAACAATGGGAAGCCGCTGATACAGGCCAATAATAACCCTATATTGTACATGAAGCAGATTGAGTTTGTGAGTATCGTTATCATTTTAATTTCGATTCCATGTATAAACGGACACGTGAATATCTTACCACATATTCCACAACTTCAAAATAAAAAAAAAACAATAAATAAAAAGAAAACAAATCAAAAAATTTTCAGGCTGCATTGGCCCATAGATGTACGTTAAAGACTAACATACATATTATTATATTATACAAAATTGTTAGTATATATTTATGTAGTATATAGTATAGAACTTAAATCTATGTTAATATTATGTAATTTCCCACAACAATTTCAACATTCTCCGAGAGTCCTTCGTCAGTTCGTCTACCGTGTGAAAGGGCTGTTTAAAACTCGTGTAAGCCAGAAAGCATGGGTCTTGTTTAATATTACTTTACATTCAATGCACTATATTCCACAATTTTCATTGGAAAAGGAATTCATGTTATCAAAAGGTTGCCGAGACTAATCTTTGATATGAATATCAAATATACCAAATATTAGAAGAGGGAAACATGGAGCTAAACAGAAATATCGTGCTTTCTACAACATACTCGTGTAATCCCTATTAGCTTGCACTGACTGACATAACTTCAAAGTAAATTGAAATTCATGAATTCATCTAGTAAATAAGTTTGTTCTTAAAGTGCTATATGGATGTGCCTTAATCTTGAACTAACGTTGATGACTTGGTATCAGGACAATATTGGTAATAAAAGCAAAAAAAAATAGAAATTGAAACTATGTGTATATGTATAAATAAATGAAAAGAATTGAAAAGGATTGAGATTAAGGAAGAATTGAGAATTCCAAACTTAAATTATGAATTAGTGCGTCGTTGTTAGATGGAAGACAAGTAGGACCTCTAAACTGCGACGTGATGACCTGGTCCATAACCAATTCAGAGACATCACTGTCCATCATTACCACCACATCGCACACACTATGTGTGGGTATAATTTTTTTATTGGCAAGCTGAAAAATGTGATATTTTACGATGGTACCAAGCAAAGCTGTCAGCCACGTTCAAAATAGCTATGTTGAACCAGCAGTTTGGATGATCGTAGCTTTCTATTTGACAGTTAAATAGAGCATTGCTTTATTATTTGCAATAGAATAGAACTTAAACTAATTTTCCAAACCAAAGGTGAAGCTTGTGACATAAACATATATAGTCCTCCTTATCGATTTCAATAAAAGTGACCTATGGCAATTCGTCTTCTAGCGTGAGCCATGATATGAATGGCTGGACCAAGTATGGATCTAAGTAAGCACTGCAGTACAGCTGACGCAGAGTTACGAATGACGTAATATTATGTGATCTCCGCTTGCCCGATGAAACCAATCTGAATACAACCTACTATTTCTAATCCTTTGTGACGGACCAGAATTCACAACTCTGTGGGAAGAATTCCGTAATTCATTATTTCGTATAAATACATTTTGTTAGCTCTGTTTAACAACATCATATTTTAATATTGTGGCTTAGTAACAATATCTTTTTACTTGCTTTAATAAAATATCTCAAATGATTTTATCTAATAAATGGTTTCTGTTTCCCACAATCGCGTAGTTTCGCAAATTAAGAATAACATTGGCGGTAAATATAGTTACGTAGAATGGAAACCTAAGAAATCTAATAATAGTCTCGTCTCCTTTACAAGTATCTAGAGGTAAACATAATTGTTTTCTGACTACTTGTAAACAATACTCTTCGGTTTCAACGAAACGTGGGTTTACGTTAATTTGATATGTTTCTAAACAATAAAAGAATCGTGGATTCATTTGTTTTACCAAGGTAATATCCCAAAAAATCTTAATCTGTGTTTTATTATTTCATATTATATTTATTTATATGTTAGAGCGTGGATGAGCTCGTGGCTAAGTAACAGCACCAATCAATTGATCATAACGTAAAGCAATGCTTTGCGGTCGGTTCGTGGATAGGTGATCATGTGTGTGTCCGATCATCGTTAGGTTTGTAAATTCTGAAGGGTCTTAACGGTTGGTCGGACACCTGAAAATCTGACAGCCAGTCTTAACGAGGAATATCGTTTTGCCTGGGTACTGGGTAGAAGAGGTCAAAAAGAGCAGCATCTCCGTGTAATATACTGGAAATTGCTGCATCCTTAGACTGGAAACCAACTTCTACATAATAGGGGCAAGGCTAACCATATGATTTTCGTCCTACACTCATGTGAGTTTAGGAACCCTGTAAGAATAGATATATGATAGTTGTTTCGAACGTGAAAATCCGATACACTCTAAGGATCTGCTAGACTAAACGTTACACATTTATGCCACAATTACGATCAATTAGGCTATTTTATAATCATCATCATATCAGCCTTTTACAGTCTACTGATAATCCTAGGCGTCCCCCACTGTGCGCCACCCATCCTGATCTCCTTGGCAGTCAGTACACAAAAATGTATAAAGAAGTCAATTAAAAAATAAGAATCTGATTAGTCACTTAAAGTTCCGTAATTAACGATGAACCCTTGTAGTTTTGCGTTTTCCCCGTCTACCTGTCTGTCTGTGGCTTAATTCAAAGACTCTTTGTACTAGAAAGCTCTATTTTGACATGAATATTCCATTAGGGGAACAAAGTGGTAAGGTAATTTCTTGAGTCATATTTTTTAAGATACCTCCCCTTAGTACCAAAAAGCGTAGGTTTTTTGTCATATGACGGGGGGTGTGTCTTTTAAAATGGTTAACCTCTTATAATAGTGGTAAGTGTGTAAACCGAAATTTTCGATTCTCTGATTCGTTTGTAAAAATTTAACTTAATAAAGTAGTAATTTTGTTAAAAGCCCGTCCCGATAGTTGGCTAAAAAGTTGCCTATGGTTATGTAAATAATAATATAATAATAAAAAAATACTTACGAAAAGTATTGCGGTGATTACGTTACAGTTGGATAGTTTAACATAGTTTCTTTAATGTTGAAAAGATTTTTGCTAACTTAAGTCAAAACTAAAGTCTATCAAACTAAATATACCTACATATATCAGTTGTATGAGTTAAGGAATTATAATAACTATAAGGAATTACAATTGTATTGTAATAACACTGCGTTAGTCTAAAAAAAAGAATTACTTAAAAAAGAAATTGCAAAAGCTTTCAGCCACAAATGAGAGTGAATGAACAGTTTTCTACTTCGCTACGTAAGTCTCTATCTTTATTGAAAAGTTTTCTTATACATGTAGTTTTAGTTAAAATCTACTTACTGGTATTGCTTGAAGTAAAATTGGTTAAATTTTATTGGTACGACCTAATCTTATCATTTATCTAAATTTTTAATTGTGGAGGTGTTATGATAATAATATAATGAAGCGCTACAACGGGAAAAGAAAATAATGAGGAAACCCAAATTCTAAACATATTGTAAGCAGCCATAGCTTGTATTTGGTACCTTTACCGTGCCTGAACATTCTTATTGTTTGAAGGATTTTTAAACCTAGTACAACATAATAAAGCCCTTTACTTATATTTATATTTTTTGTTACACTAGTTCACTTTATGGGTCAGCAGCTGAAACAACTATGGATAGAAAACCCTGACTACGCAAGTTTAATTCAGTCTTTTTAGTGTTTCCTTCAACTAGTTAGTATACGCGTCTTCCAGTTGTTAATCTTTGAAAATAAATACCTTATTATAAGTTACTCGGTAAAGTTATAAATATAATAATACGCCTTTAACTTCTGTAAATATTATAAACAATCACACAATGTCTCTTATAGTATTTTATGCTCAATATCCGACGGATGGTGTTAGCATATCTGCACAACATGATCGAACGGATCTTTATAAGAAAATGTACATATGTACACACGAGAACATACCTCACAGTAATATTCACAAGATAAAATACAGAAAAACGTCAAATACAAAAAATAGCGATAAAAAATAACATTAAAAAAAACTAGTATGAAACAACCTTTTTTTTGTTCAATTCTAAATATCAAGCAAATAGATTAATAACATACACTAAAATTATAAATTCATTTGATGCCTATTAATTTCAGAATGAGCTTTGTTCATTATTGAAAGTCTAAATAGCGAAACTGACTTTTCTAATCCGCTTCTGTTTATTCTACTTATGAAATAATAATTTACTTCAATGTAAAAGATAAACAATCAATGACGGCAAAGGCTCCTAATTGGCCAGAACTTCTTCATTCAAAGCACTTACTTCTTTGATGCCAGTCAAAGAAAACTCGGAAGTATACTCATATTTCAAACAGTAAAATAAGCAAAGAGCCACTAGTTCGCAGTCACAACCAGCAAAGCGTAGCTGAAGGAATAAATTATCCTTTTTTTTTTCATTTCACAAGTGACCTTTATTTTCTTATATTAATTTCACATTAATTAAAACATAGAAAGGAACTGTGAAATCGGTTCGTATAAAGCGCAATTATTATTTTTCCATTGTCTTCATTTGATTATGATAAAATAAAAGACTTAAAACATTACATTAGCATTGATTTCCTTGATTATTCTCTATTATTTTTTAAAATATAAACTTGAAGGTGTTTATGGCTTTTTATATTGTATTCGGTCGTGGTTCTAATTATGGGTATGTGTGTAACAGTTGGACCAGCAAGTCATCCAGGTATTGCCCCGCGTGCCCACGGCTCTGCAAGAGGCGGTGCAACGCCTCCTGGCGAGGGACCCTCACCCTCGTCCCACAACGCAGCTGTTGCCGCTAATTAAATACTTCAAGTAAGTTCATCTAATTAAACATTTCAGTAAACACTTAGTACGCCTGAAAAGTTCAGAATTCATATGCTTTCATATTCGTATAAACTTCACACAACCATTGATTTAAAAATCATAATAAATTTAATTATTTATTACAGCCGGGGTGAACATGAGCAAGCGATAGCCGCCATGCAATTCCTAGATGTGGTGACTATGAAAGATCCAAACCAGAAAGCAAACTTCTATCGAACTACTCTCATTGAGGCTTTACCATGCATACCAAAGGTGAGTTTACGCTATACAACGGGAATTGTCCAAAACTTATAAATGAAACGTTCAAAGGCTTTGACAATAGAAAAATAAGCTTTGACAGCGAATTTGTTTTGATTGCTCACTCAAATTATTATAGTATCAACATGAAAATCTGTTTCCCATATGACTAAATAGTAAAAAAATCCCTTTTATTACCAACAAGTTATGTTGAAACATAATGTATCATCTATACATTTGTATTATTTCTCTCTCCACGCGTGTACACGTCCTTGTGAACATAGTGTATAGTAAATACCATACGACTAGATTTCCAAAGGCTACATGCAGATGCAATCACTGGAAGTCATTTCCCATTTGCAAATGTGGCCGAGATGCACGCTCCACGGTTACCGTATGTACTTACCAATAGTATATCTCATAAATAAAATGCATATGAAATAGAACTCACCGTTTTTTGTAATCGCTGTTTTGACAAATGGCACCATTGTATCAAGCCTATAAATATAACAATAAATGAAATAAATATAAAAATAAATAAATTATAAGAAAATGAACTAATAAGAACTTTTAGTCCTTTAGACTAAGAAGGTATTTTAGGTTGATAGTAAATAATTATTAAAATATTTATTACCCCTCTATTACGATTACTCTATGCTAAAGTCATTTTCAATAACATGACAGCTGTAGTTCGGTGTTGCGTTTTGTAAATACAATTAATTTTAAGTTTAGATTAGTTTTTAGAGTTTAGGAATGTACAGACGCCAGCACATCAGGCTACCCGACTGTAAAATTTTCCCATTCAACTTTGAACCATAATGCTATTAAGGAAAATCCAAAATCTATTAAGGAAATTTGACAGATTGTAGTAGCCTGATGTGCTGGCGTCTGTACGATACTAGTGCATTTTCATACATATAATACGACATAATGCTATGCACTACACTATTTCAAATATATTTAATGTAATTTTAAACAAAACGGCGGCCGTACTAAGATTCGAATTGTATTCCAAAGGGGTTTTAACATGTAATATTGATATATACAAATCCCGAATGTGCCCCTTATGTATGTCTGACATCTAAAGAATGAACTTCGAGTCTTCTCAGGCAAACTTACGCTAGTTTTCTAGCTGCACTATACATATACTCTTGCTCTCAAGTCACTGATATTTTTAGTCGGGTTTTCATAAACTTCTATTAATATCGAATAAAAACAACAAATAGACGTCTTTGTACGGGATTAAATATTTAAGGGCGATCGCATACAATGAAAGTGATAGACGTATATATATATTCGAGTATAATATTTAAATTCCTAAGCTCAGTGTTCTATTTTAGAAACTACGCTGGCAACACATATGGCCTGCCCTGCAAATGGAGGTCAGAACCGCAGAAGTTCTAGCCTCAGTTCTGCAGTCAGTGATGTGGCTGGTCAGAGAGTCAACCCAGGAAGAGTTTTCTTTCTACATCATGCCTACATTGAAGTAAGTACTGATATCTAACCATTTCATATATAATTACGTAGCTGTTTAGAAAAAATTGCGTCGCATTTAGAAAATTATTTTACGCCTATCCTGTTGCTCTTGCCATTTCAATAATTTTTTAACCTTTAATAAAAAAATTATATTATTTGTACCACTTTCATATGAGATGGGTGAAATGTGTTTGTTGTTTAGAAATGCTTTCACATTGTAACGGCTTGAGATTAATATAATGGAATTACTTTACGTTAGACACTGAACATTGGTACCTTTTATACAGGCTAATTTTTATCCACGTTCGCGCAAAAGTACAATCAGTTGCGGCTAAAATAAAATGGTGGAAAATATCTAAGCTGGAACCTCTAAAATAATACGATATTACCATAATATATACGTTCACTGTTACCACGACATTTATTCTAACCATTACACTTTACCAAGCTAGACCGGCTTTTCCGGATTGGATATTTAGAGATTTCCATTCAATTTATTTTTCTAGTTCAACCCATGTCTATAAAATATGAAAAATTGTATTCTGTTTAACGTTACCTGCAATTTTACCCCCATCCTGATGAAACTACGAGAGAGTATGTATCATCTATAATATTTTTTCTATTATGTTATTTAATTAAAATCCGTTTAGACTTTAACCACTGCGATCTTAAATAGAACACAATCTTGTTTATAATATTTACTAGATTAAAAGAAGATAATTACGCAAACAGCAGATTGCATTCGATTTATGTTTATTTTAGGATATTGCTGAATTCACCAAAGAGTATCCAAGCTTCGGTCACAATTTTGGAGAATTTGCATACAATTATGCAAAAGTGTACGCAAGCAGAAATTGACAATGAAATATTACCGGCGCTCTATCATGCCCTGGATAGCAACACCACACAAATCCAAGTATGTGTCATTGTGTATATTTTGCCAGTTTGGGAGCTTGCTTTTTTTAAGCTATTACTTAATTAATTCTGTTTATATGTGATGATAAGTAAGGAAATGGTTGCATTTATTAAAAAATAAATTTGATACACAGATGTACCTACTCGTATAAGTATACAGACAACATACCAAACATTTTGGTAGATGTATCAAAAGTAATGTTTTAATAAGGAATCAATTAAGTTTTTTTTGTTCAAATATCATAAATTATTAACTAACTTGTTAAAAATGTTACGACTCCGTTTTTATTTCGTGATTTGACCTGAGTAAAATCTATTAACAGGCAGCGTCACTCATCGCCGTTCAAAACATCTGCGATGTCCTCGAGGACAGGATCCTTCACACCACAATCCTGAACAAAGTAAAGGCATTACTTGAGAGAAATCAAAGTGACGTAAAGATCATCAGCCTGATCCTCTGCTTCTTCGAAAAGATAATTGTGAGACTCGAGCGGACCCACATTTTGGAGCAGGTGATTCCCACTCTGCTGGCTATGCGGCTCAGCGACCCCGATATCGTCAATCGTGTCGTTAGTGAGTATACTTGGCCATGTATTAGTCTTTAGTAGGATCAGATTTATAACATTTTCTTCATTCAAAACAAGCGTGAACTGCTCTAACGCCTAGCAAAGCCTCGCAACGCGATCTCTGCTCCTTTTGCGAACGTGTTCACATTTTCATTACCTACTGTTAACCAAAGCGAATTAAAATTTTGGCAAAATAATGTTGTTATATTTAATTTTAATGCTGCATTTTATAATTATGTTTAGACGAATAAACCTACCTATTACAGAACTCTACAAGAATTTACTCTTGGAAAGAAAATTTGGATTGAACACTAATGTGATGGCAACAAAAATGATACCCTCGCTTGCTCCACAAACTGTTAACCCGGCGCTGAACGTCGACCAGTTTACTAACTTGATGGAGGTATATTTTCAGAAAATTAACACTTAACTGTCCAGTTGTGGTTGTATCACGGTTTTAATGATGTTGTGTTTGTCACGTGGCTGTGCCAGATCCTGTACGACATGCTGGAGAACATCGATCGGCAGCAGCGCTACAAGCTAAAGGCCGACAACCTCGCACTACCGAGCCCCGAGCGTCGCAAACTTCGTCATCAGATGAGCACAGATAACATGAATGCACCACCTTTTAATATCCCTAACTTAAGGGTGGAGCAGCGTAAAACTTCTAGCGCCGAGGACATGGCCCGTAAAAACTCTATGACTGGGCCCCCTCCCGCAGCTAGCGCTAGCGGTAGTGTAGGCGGTTTCAAGAGTAAGCATGAATTTCCAACCTGTAATGTAACAACTCCGACTAGACAGAGAATTATACGGAAAATTTATTCAGGCACAGGGATCGGTCAGTGGTTCTTCGGCTCAAGCAATTCTACCAATAACGACAACAATTTCCTTCGCGTTTCAAGCGCTTTTCCAAATCGCCGACTGTCGGATAACACTCTGATGACGCCCAAGATCCGCATCGCGCCCTCGTGCGCCTCGTCCCCTGGAGGCACCCCGGGGGGCACTTCGGGCCTGCCAACGCGCCGCCACTCCAGCATCGGACCGCAGGAGCGTCGTGGCTCAGCCGTGAACCTGTCGCCGCCGACCGTAAGTCACATTTTGTCAGAACCCATATGCTTGCACGCTTGTATTTGACACTGATAATATTAATGCCTAGTATGTATTACATACATAATAAATGATTTGAATTCAGTAGCTTGGAACAGGGGTGCAGTAGTAAAACGATGCTGGTGGAGAAATGAAGGTGCGTGGTAATGAGGGTAGTGACAGTGGTTATTTTGGCAGGGCTACCAGTACAGGGGCCGAGGGGGCGGCTCAGGCTCGAGCCTGTCCGTGCCGTCAACGTCTCAATGCGTTGTAAGTGATGTCAAACTCGAACACGTACGCCTGCCTGGCTGCGTGTCCTCCCTGAACCTCCTTTTGAATGTGAAATTGTCCAGCTTTACATTGATGTGGTTCTGTTATCTTCTGCGGTCGTGTCTTCTTCCCACACCGACAGGGAGAGATAGTATTTGATCTTTCATCACATTATCATTTTTGTATATGCACGTGGATCGGACCTTTCACCGCATCGCATCAATGCTACTCCTTCCAATCCTGCGAAATGTTCGAACAGACACAAAACTTCAAGAAATAATGAAGTGTTGCATGTTCGTTGATGATTTGTATAGTGAACGTCCGCGATGCATGACGCCACTCCGCGTTGACTGTGTCGTTGAATGTTCTGTGCCGAGGGTAGTGCCTCTCGCCTCAGGAGAATGCTACTGTATCCATTGTGTTCATGTGTGGGTGTGAACCTGCAAAAAGATAATCCCACTGTCGCACGTTTTTTCCAAATTAACCCGGTTATACATTTCAGGAAAACATTTACAATATTATTTTTAAAATCAAAAGAATTGTCACTTCGCGTCTACCAATTGGCATTAGATACATCGGTTCATGAGTACTTCAAGTATACTGCGAAACAATGTAGATCCAACAGTTCAGCAGGTCACATAGGTCTTCTTGTGTGTTGAATGTGTATGTGCAAGGAAAGCTACGCCAGTAAGGTAATCATTTCTTCATTCATGTGAAGGCTCTAAGCTGTGTATTACGTATTCGCTGTCTCATTTACTGTTGCTATTTGTTCTTCTACGCAGCTTGCACGGAGCATGATCGTGAGTATGACTTCATTCTACCGCTCGCTGCGACTCGCGCAGCGCCACTCATTCATGTTTTCAATCTGTAACTGTTGCAACTAAGACACTAAGATGTTGCCGTTTCGTTATAACATTGGGTTCAACACGGTGTACTATACTTTATCAATTTACAGCTTTTATGTAATATTGGCAACATCTACGTGCGAGTATTTCGCTGTAGAGTAGTAAATAACTATTTACTGACACAAGAATTTCACAAGCCCACCACGCTTTAATACGCTCAGTATAGACGTACGTACTTTATTAAATGTAAGGCATGCCGACATTAAATATAATTACTATTGCGATAGGTTAAGAACTTTTAATACTTGTAATCGGTTTTCAGTAACTATACTCAAAATTTATATTAAATTAACCTGTGCCAGTAAAGTTATTATTTGGGTGAACTTATCGGTGACATTTTTGATTAAATGAAATACCAACAGTACATGCGTACATACCTACACATACACTGACAATAGTAATCTTGGCTGGCAGCAACCATCTCGCTTGCTAGATAACATTAAACTTCTATGTTTATTCGCGGGAAGAACCCGACCACCAGAACCAGACTTATAAAACTCTCAAGAGTACATTTTCGCTCTTAAATTGTTTTTGTATCATAGTTTAAACCCAGATTGGGCACCAACAAGAAATCTATTTGTTTCGATACTTGCTTCTGTCTGCGACACTGTCCGTGATAAATTAGGATTTTGTGCAGCGGGCAAATCAAGAAAGAATAGTCAGAGTAATTAGTAACTAAAGGATTATATATCTGTGTCACAATTTAAATAAATACGAAATTACTTCTGTACTAAAAATAAAAAGCATAAAAACCTTAACAAATGAGCAAGTATCAAGTAACCTTAAACACTAAAGCGAAAAATAAAATAAATAGCGCTAATAATAAATGTTATAAAGGCGAACGTTCGTGTGTATTTTTCTTCTTCACGCGCAAACGGCTGACCAGATTCTGATGTCACCTAATATAGCTTATGGATCAAAATAACCATAAAGGTATTAATCCCGTTGCGGGAAGAAACTCGTAGTGGCCTATTGGTTAAAGTCTTTCGAGTATGAGGGTTTGGGTTCGATTCCAGGTCAGGGAATTACCAATGGAACTTTTTTCAGTTATACATACTTTCTAAGTTTATCTTGGACACCAATGACTGATTAAAGGTGAAAGAAAACATCTCGAGGAAACCTGGACTATAAAATCTGCAAACACCAACCCGCATTGAGTGTTGTGCTTAACGCTCAATCCTTCTACGTGGGAGAGGAGGCCTGTGCCCAGCAGTGAGACGATATACTAATACTACACGAGAGTGTTGAGAGCCTGTCTTTCAAAGTGCACATTTTGAAACCGAGATATTATTTTACTGGTCAGGAAAAATAAATATTTTTTCGTATCACTAATGAAAACCGTCATTCTCTACCTAATGTATTATGGTATTATTTAAAAACAGTATCCATTTACATGGTAATGACTATTATTTAAAGTTAGTACTTAAAGTGTTTATTAATTTCAAATTACATTATATACTCTCCTTTTATTTAACGTCGTTTTTTCTTTTACTACATAACCGCAACTCAAAACCAATTTTTTTAAGAAATCTGTTTAATTATTAAAATTATTTTTATTTGTCCAGGTGTCAGGTACAGGCTACCTAAAAATCAGAAAATAAAGCATTTGTAAATCGAACCCAACCCGTCACAATAATGTTGAATGCTAATTTTATTCATAAAAAACTATTAATAATTTACTTTTACAGGAAAGCGATTCATAATATTATTGTTATCTGGTGGGTAATGTGGTTCCACTAAAAGCCAAAATAAACATTACATAAATCAGTTTATTCAACTTTTATCAAACTCATTATTATCTCCGCATGTACTCACTGATGACGTGTCTCACAGTCCACATATTATATCTACACATGTTGTCTCACAATCCATCCTCAAAGGCAGTAATTATTTTTATTAATAATTTGAAATCCTTTCTTCGAAACAGGACTGTTTCTAACTTTCACAGATGTCAACCGCTAAGTCACCCACATTTACGTGTCGATATTAATATATTGCTGCTGTGTAGGGTGGCTCAATGCCTAATACGTCATCGAGTGTACCGTTTCTGCTGACCTCGTCAATGCAATCGATTCGGTCGCGCCGGCCGTCGGCCTGCCTGAGCAGCTCCCAGGGTTCCGGACTGCTGCAGCAGCTCAGCAGTGGCATGGTAAGACACCTGCCGAGCGGCAGTAGACACCACTCGCACGCCTCCACGTCGACCAACTGGAGCCTGCAGGGGGCCACCGCCGCCGGGTACAACGCCCTGCACCACACCGCCATGGCTGTGAGGAAGTGCCCCTCGCTCAATATTACCCTCACGCGCTAAGCAGAGAGCGCACTCCTCCCGGCCACTCGCGCCTGTATCTAGTAGTAGCGGCACGCCGTGTGTCACTCACCCTGCGATCTGCCAACAAGGGCGATCCCCGTCCGGTCCCTTGATGTTTTGTAGTTTTATCATATTATATCGATGTTGTTTTAACTATAACTATATTAAATTTATTTGCTAATACTTTTTTAGAGATATGAACTTGTTTGTTTTCGTATGCTGTCTATCAATATTGATTTTTCTTAGATTGTGAAAGCGTAAGAAATTGAAAGAGAAAATTGAAACCCGTGGATTTTTTTAGGTTGACATCGACGTCTCTTATTAATGAATGTGTAAATTCACTTTTAAAAATGTCAGCAAAGGTATGATGTAGGAGACCCTGTGTAAGCTTTAATCAGTATAATGTGGACATATCACTATGTGTGAAGGGAAGATGTTAGGAGATGTCCATTTGTAATAAAATGTAAGAGTTTATAAATTGAATTATGTACTTATTAAAGAGTATAATGTTACCAAACTGATAGTGTACAGCAAAATGTTGTATCGAGGTGCTGTGATATGGTATTGTTATATTTATTAGAAAACTACTTTAAAGTAGTAATAACTTTCTGCTGTTGGACGATGGCATATTAAACACTAATATGGCATTTGATAAGTTATTGACTTACAAATACGAGTCGCTAATGTGCCAAATATTTACGATATTGTGAGTAATGTGGCACTCCGTGAGCTAGTGGGCTATGGCGGCTGCCGGAGCACCGCGGCGCCGCACGGGGTGCGCGGGGAGCGGACTGTGCCTGCGACCGGCACGGTGCCGCGTCGAGTGCTCTCTATGCTCTCTACTCTCAATCACTTTATAACATTACCCGCACAACGTGCGGTAACATCATTTCATTTATGCTATTACTGTCGACTTCTTATCTACCTGCTTATTCGTTTAAAATACTTGTAATTGCAAAGTTTAAATATTTGAGCTTGTCGAAAAATGTAAGGTGTTTTAATATTTCACTAAAGACGGATATAGTTCTCGTCTTCGCTTTCCATTAAAATTGTAACAAAAACGTTTTATAAATTTGCTATTTGGAGATACCAACTTTTCTTAATATTATGTTACTGTTAATGAAATCAAGAGTCAGAAATTAAGTCTTTAATGGAGCGTGTGTAAAGGATTTCTACAATACAAGTCTGTTCAAAGCCTACTATACTTTTTGTCCAGTCAGCAAAGTACCTGTAGTAGATATTTATACTAAGTGTGCATACTCTGGATTTGTTTTAGAAGTCATAGACCCCATCCTTTTAGCTTGAGCACATTTAGTTTGCTATTCCGGCTTATCGGTAGGTATGATGTAGTGTTGAGGTGTGATGCCGTAGTCGACTAGTAGCTGTGACGAGAGCGGTCGGACGGGTGACAGCGTAGAGTAGCGTAGCACTAGTTGTAGCGTAGCGGGCGGGCGGGGACCGCGCTGCCGGTTGCGGTGGCGGCGCGAACCCCGCAACCACTGATCTGGCACGCGCTTTGTTTTTAATATTTTTTTTTTATTATGGTTTCTTCCAGTACCAGCTGTTTTCCGGACGTACATAAAGAGAATTTGATATACGTTAGAGCCGCGTAGCGTAAACCGAGAGTGGGTCGGCGATCGCGGCGCCCGCGCGTGTCGCCCGCGGGCCGCGCTGCGCCGCTCTCTCGCCGCAGGCCGAGCGCCGCTCGCCGCCCGTCCGCGCCTCGCCGCTGCACGTGCTCATTTGATCTCGTACATGAGCTTCTATTTTGAAAGTAAATTACCGTTCCAAAATTAATCAATCTACAATAACAAGTGCATAATTACACTTTTGTGCATGACACATTCATGTGTTATGCCTCGGCCTAACGATTTTGGAAAACTTTTAATAACATCTAGCAAATTATTATCGTTTGTAATGCATGCTGACTGTGAAAAACTACTATTAGAACTACTAAACATACCTAATATTACTAAAATTTATCAAGGAAATACATATATGAATATATATTTTCCTTATGTTTTTTCTGATGTCATGTAGCGTTTGCTTGCCACGAGATCTTGTATTCAATATGGGAAGTATGCAAGTGGTGCACGTCACATGTTACGGTTATGACTTCATACTTTAACATCATGTCTGTATTTGGCACAGTTATTTGCACTTCTTTACAGAACAGTACCTACTGCTTCTCTATGCACATTTACACACTCTTTTATTGAAATATTTAAACACTTTGTAGTCCTTATTAGTAGTACAGTCATTTGGTATTTCTACCTGGAAAGGTGTCCAGCAGTTTAAAAAATTTGGTATTCTCTACACCACTCGATCAATTTATGCCATGACAAGGTTTTTATAAAATCAAAAAATAGTACGTAGCGAACATAATATATAAACTCACACGCTGTTACAAAAATTGATGAAGATATGAATTAGCAAAAAGAAATGCCATGATACATGAAATGAACCTTGAATATAAGTTGTAAGTTAAAGTTAGGACAGAAAACAATAAAATTTACCAATTTTCAACAGTGCAAGAGAACTCTCCAGGTAATTTACCTATTTTTAGAACAATGACTGCACTCACTTGAGAGCGAAGAAGTTTAAAACAACCAGAATAAACTCACGATATCACGATATTAATAAATTGAACTGTTGTTAATTTATTATTTAAAAACATACATTTACGTTCCGTATACGTTACTAAATAAAGTGCTAATGGATGAATGAATGTTTGGCTAAACATTGAAGGAACAGCTGTTTGGCACCGATAGCTTGAATTTCTTGCTAAGCGTGAGTACACTGTCCGAAAGTGCAGATTAGCTATAGTATTTGAGTATGTATTGTGCTCTTTAAGTAAAGTTAAGTAAATGAGATTTTTTGAAATGTGATAGTATTTCGTGGAAGTTCACCTGTCGGTCCAGTGCACTAATAAGGTGCCAAATTAATTTAAAATAATATTAATTATTGCGCTGGAAATGATAATTCACGCGACAATGTAATTATGACTTTAAACTAAATTCTTCATTGAAGGAATTAAAAAAGAGAAAACGTATTACTATACGGTGATACCGTGTATTAAATATAATTTTGTGCGACCTCGTAAAATATTAACTAAATTGCAGCTTGACTCCCTCCTTTCTCCGCAGCGGTTATTACAGAGTATAACGTTGTTTCAATAATGTTCCGAGAACCAGACGCGACAAACTAAATGTACTGTTTTTTTATATTTTGTAACTTAAACTGGCATTTAAATACCGGTTCTTTATATTTGAGCGAATAATTACTCAAACTCATCTTTAATGAATAATGATATAGAGAGAGAAAAACGACTGTAACTGAACACAGAAACGACACATAAGGTGTAAAAAATAAATTGAAGTATCAAGTGGGCCATGTTTCCACTTACACATGTTATTCTCCTTAAACAAAACTCGCATACTTTCAATTCCTTTCAGCTTTATGTAGCATTTATGTACATATATCTGTATAATACTTGCATAACATGATTGTATGTCTAGGAATGATACTGTAAACTAAACAAACAAATATATATGATATGTGCATAATGTTCCGTTAAACATTAAAATGTGAAGGCATAATTAGTTATCTATTAAGGATGTCCAGAAAGTGAGAAGTAGAGTAAGCATGATATAAGATTTTATCATATTATGTCTATATATTATTATTATATAATATACCTAGTTATAGTTTTAAAATATCATTATTGATGTTATGAACTTAATAACTTTATTCTCAAATACCTTTGCCTTCATTTTTATTGATATTGTATTTAACGACGTATATGATACATATACTTATGATATATTTATTCAGGGCTTGACAATGAGCACTCTATGGTACATGTATAAGTTAAATGAATTGCAATCTCTAGACAATCTCTGTTGCTATAAGTGACAGCGGTAACAAAAGATACTCAAGTACACTAGCGTCGTGATTAGCTTTTAAAGCTTATAGAAACTTATCTCAGATTATTTATTCCAGGTGAAACCGTATTTTTATTAACAGAAAATATTTACAAAAGAAAATCCAATTGCATTATTGTAGATTTACAGCAGCATGTAGAATTAGTAAAAATTACTCTCGGTCCGCCCAAGTTTTACGTGTCGCCTTGAACTGATCTCATAAAATTCAGCACTGTTAGCAATCAGATATGTAGTTGACATGAAATGTTTATTACTCAATATAATATGTATTTATGTATACCTACAGAGCTCCTTTAAACGCGTATTGTAGCTTTGGCGTGGCTCTGCGCACCAGTTGCTGTGTGCTTTCAATTGAAGTACATATTCCTTTTAATTCTTCGATAATCTTTTAATTATACAAAAGGGTAGTTGCAGGACATGTTAAAGGTAAATATATGTATGAACAATAAAACTAAGAAGCCCGAGAAGAAAACCATAGGAACATTTATAACTAAATCAATGTTTAACACACGTATAAATAATGATGTTGTTATTACGTCTCTTATTTCTTCATAGTAGTTTAATCATGTGTGCCCGTTTGAAGTGTATGCGTGAGCACTTAAGTACCCTGCTTTCAAGGTACAGGCCGGCAGATCAATATTAATTAATTCTTCAAAGGGTTGTGGCGTTTGCTCAGTACTAGAGTATGTGATATCATTTTTATGTGTGCCCTGAATTCTATGATGATAATGATGATGATAATCATATCAACAATCACTTTTTGAATTTTTCGATGTGATTCTATAAAGTAGATAGTAAATACCTTAAAATTATATACCTTTTACTATATATAATTAATGTTTTTATCATATATTGTGCTACCTTGTGATCTCTATGAACGTAAACTACTAATTTCTTGAAACTTGACTGCTCTCTTCTAAGGCAAATATAATTCGACAATACTTTTGTAAGATCTTTCGTATTTTTCGATCGACGCGAAACATTCTTGGCTAAATTTAAGGTGCATAGAGATAAAAGTGTAAAGTGTTTGAGCTTATCTGATTGAATTTTATAAATAGTTAAAGACTTTCCTGATTCTATTCTTGTTGAAACGAAAAGACGAAAAATTGTTGCCTTAACCTTGTTGAAGCTATTCTTATCAAGTCCCTGTAAAAACAACCAACCAGTTCCTATACTTGTGATCTTCTTCGGCAAACTGAAGGTTGCCGAACATCTCTTACTCTCTCTTTCCCCCATAACAATTCCCCTCTTTTAAGGTCCCTTGCCATTTTAATGTAACTAAATATTTAGTGTTAAATAAAGATCCATTCATATATCAATATTATATTAAAAATATAATTAATCTACATAATAAAATATATGGATGTTATTGTCGTAAATTGAATTATATGATAACACTTATTACTTACATATAAATGCAGTGTTAGTAGAGCAGAACCCCGTTACACATCCCCCATGAATGGAACCTTTATAGTGTATCAATATTACATATTCAATCGATAGTTTGAATGTTTAAGATTAATGAATGTTAAGTGTTATATTCATCAGAGCCGTTCTAGAACTTCTTGGATTGTAAACTGCAGTTACTTTGTTTATCCATCTGTGTAGTTTATATCTGTATTTATCTGTTGTCTGTTTATATATGTATGTCATAATATTCGGATTATATACTTCTCATTATGTTCACGTGTTATTAACAGTCTAAATATGCACGATGCTCAATATTTCTATTATTATCAAAGTTCGCAAGACTTCCTAGTCACTATTTGACAAATAAGCAAATTAACCAATCGGTTCAGAGCCATCGCGTTAGTGATTTCTCTCCATTACACGTAGGTAACGTTTGCGATATTTCAGTCCAAATAATAGACTAAGTTACTCGTATTTAGCAAAACCAAGCACTGAAGCATCGTGGATATCTTTAACATAGTATTATTATTTAAGTGAAGATTGTTCTACGGGTATTGTTTCAACAAATATAATGTATACGTGGCTCTTGTAGTAAATTAAAATGATACTTACTATCTTTGCTCGTTATTTGTTCACCCTCGTATAAAAAATCACAAAAAATAATTTTTTGACACCATCAGTACACTTAGTTCAATACAGGTCCTTGACTTGTTTGAGGCACAGCCGTATATGACAGCCATTGTAGCCAGGGTATCTCGAAATGCTTCATAGATCACTACACTTCTGTAGTCACCGGTTCTTTTAGCTTTCACATACCCATCGAAGGTGACATTGCACATGTAAGCGACGAACTTAAATTAAAATAAACTAATTAAATTATGATGACCTACATTTACAAAGTCAAAATAATGTTATATTCTAGGCAATTATCGATGCAATGGCACTGAATATTATCTCATCTATTCTAGGCATTTTTATCTTTTTAGTGTCAGGTCCAAAATTATGTCATCCATATACACTCCATACCTTTTATAATAGCTATCATAACTCAAGTTTGTGGGAAATTCACATTAACCGGCCATAGAAGATTAAAACATCACCCACATACACATCATCCACATAAATCAAACAAATGCTCATAAAATAAAAAGTACTTAACCAAATTGGATGAAATTTTTATGAGTCAAATGGCAAGTATACTGCATCGAACAAAAAAATAATTACACTAATCGGACTAGAAACCTCGGAGTAATCGGTGTACAGACATAAAAAGAAACATACGGGCCAAATTGAGAATTTCCTCCTTTTTTTGGAAGTCGGTTAAAATGCATTAGGTATACATAGCATTCATAAACTACACAAGTTTGTAATTAATGCTTCTACTTTAAATACTTTCTACTTAGTTTACATCAAGATTATTAGATATAGGAGGTACCTACCTTTAATTCTATTAATAAGGTTTGTTTACTTAACATTACATTAGAATGTTGGTAACTATATTCCCAATCCAATATCAGCATTCCAAAAGCTGCATGAAATTTTTATATTACTTTTTGTTATGTTATTTCGTAAATCTGTAGGTAAGTTATTAATTAAACGAGGAACTAGGTAAAATATTGTGTGCTCACCATAAATATAGCTATATAGCTTACCCTAACTCCCTTTTTGTGTTCAACATCTTTTATGCCATCTACGTTAAAGTTGAACACTTTTTGGTACGGTAGCCAGTAATTTACCCAAGTACTTCGCAAGTGTGACCAATAGATGGCGTTGCTCAAGCTTTCTGCTATATCTGCTAATAATATTAATTTACTAAAGATTGTCTGGACCTAGTTCTAGCGGGAATAATATCAGATAGACCTAGTTTTATCCAATTGGGAATGGCTGGACCTAGTTGTAGCCGGCATGATGAAGGACAGACCTAGTTTTAGCCGAAAATAATCGGCTCTTACTAGGTTTAACCAAGAGTAAGTGACTACACCTAGATCTAACCGGTTAAAACTAGGTATAGTCGCGCTTCGTTTTGTAGCCGTAACATATAACCTATATTATAAATCTGTGTCAAGTGTGTAAGGGTGTAAGGGCAGCCCTCCGTAGACTGACCCTATCAGTATTGAGCTCCTAATTTTGAATCATATTCCACTGGTTTTTTTTTTACTTTTTATACCGTTTATTCAAATATTTTTTCCTTCTTTTAATTTATTTAGTCTTTGTATGCAGGACTTCATTTTTTAATGAATACCGATAAAATTAAATAAAAACCAACAAGGACCTTCAAATAATCATAACGATCTAAAATAATATCAGTTTTACTGGATTTCTATAACGCTCCTGAATCAATTTCATGAACCAGTCTTCTTAGTAATGGTATACTGAACTCACCCCATCAGTCTGCGGAGGGCTGTCCCTTACACCCTAGTGTGTATGAATATAATGTAATATAATATACACCCTACCAGGCTGTATATTATTGATTTGATTTTATTATATGTATGTATGTATAAAATCGTAGAAAAGTCAATTCTGTACATTGAATATTTCTTTAAAAGAATAATTGGGGCGTGAACTACAATCGGCTTCAAATTTGGCATGAATGTAGCTAAGAGATCGGATCAACATATAGGCTACATGTTATCACGCTATCACTTACGGAGGTGGTGATGGTTTAATCACCTAATGCCCACGCGGATGACGTCGCGGGCAACAGCTATTGTGAAATAAAATAACATTTTCTAGATATTGTCATTTTATTTAAATCTGATAAATAGGTACACACTTAATTACGTCTGGTACTTTTCCCTGTTGTTAGTTTTACAAAAGATCTGATTTAAACTGTAATTTATATGTAGGTTTATTTTATTTCCAAGAGTAAAAATTGTAATAACAAGTCTTTTGCTAAATAACTGATAAACATAATTCTAGTAATTTTTGTTAAATCATATTATAGATATTTTATAATAAAATAATAATTAATTTTAAATAATTTATTTTATTATAACTAAGAATAATATTTCCAATTTGGCAAGTGGTTTCCAAAACCGGGTTTTTTTTTTATTTAAACTGCAAATTATATGTAGTTTTATTTAATTTCTAAAAGTAAATTCTCACTATAGTAAATTTCATTGAATTTTAAAGAAGAAAATTGTGATTCAGGCTTTTGCTGAACTACTGATAAACATATTCAACATATACATATAGAAAAGTACATAATTATTATATACAAGCTGTTGTTATACATCATCGTTTCAGGTGGTTGTCATAAAAGACATAAATAATCAATTGAAATTACTGCACCGGGCAATAACAAATAAGCACTGCTTTTTGTTGTTGTTGTAATTTAACAGATTTTCATAGTACGCACACAACGACAGCTGAGCGCGAGAACAGACGCGGCGCCTTTAATTGTGGCTGGTTCACACTTACAGATTCAGTAAATAGGAAAAAATATATATAAAATATTACCTACCTATTTTATTGTTGATTTGGATCGAGAATCATTAGCATAATTACGTCCTTGAATTTGACGAGGATGCAAAACAACAGGGTATTTGACTCATTTTTTTTAATTATTTATATCAAAAGTAAAATTTTAACAAAACCAAAAACAGAAATAATTTTTGGAATCCGTTGAGAAATAAGTAATTTATAAACCTTTCAAAAGTCAAATAGTTAAATAACAGAAAAAGGATGCACTTACAGGCTTGTGACGTCAACGCTATTTGATCTCGCATGTGCAAAAGAGATAGCAAGATGTCCCCACTATGATCCCACTCTTCATCTACGAATATAAAAAATGTTGATTGCTGCTCCATTTATCAACCAATTTTGACGTTCTTTTCAGTAAAATGTTCTTTGTGTTTGTGTTTATTTGTTTTGTTAAAAATTTTGTACAAAATCAAACAAAGTCAAATACCCTATACTAATGCACCATATTTTTACTGGTCATCTAGAACATGGTAAGGATCATGTTTACCATAAAAGAGTCATGTAAACAACAACATATTTTATTAAATTTATCATCACAGTCGCCATGATGGCTTCTACGCATACGCCTCTATACAGGGTGTATCGGAAAGGGTATAATCATCCAAAGGGAGGTCAATGTACTAAAACTGAACCACTTTCTAAAAAATGCGAAATTCGTTAAAAATAAATTGTACCCTGTATAGAAAGTTTGAACTTGCCGTCTAAATATTGTATGCAGGGTAGGAATTTTTTTATCGAATTTCGTCTTTTTTTTTTAAAGTTATTCAGTTTTACGAGTACATTGACCTCCCTTCGGATGTATATACCCTTTCAGTTACACCTGTATAGGCGCACGAACGTTGACCCCTAGTTCATTCATTTTTTTATGACAAACATGATCCTTAGCATGTACTTGATGGCTTGTAAAAATATGGTGCACTATTTTTGTTAGACCTTTTATAGATAGAAGACCGACATGTTTTTATTAATTCTTCTTGAAAGTGCGCTTGGAAGCACGCCGAGCCTGCGGCGGCGCACTGGTCTGAGCCCTGGGTAAAGAAGAACATTGTACGCATTATTACACCATTCGTTTAAGTTGGAGACGTCGTGAGAGAATTTTAAACATATACCATCTGCATCATCTGCCTAGCCTTTCTCAAGCTTTCTTGGGTTCGGCTTCCAGGCTAAACCGGATGCAACTGAGTACCAGTGTTTTACGTGGAGCGACTGCCTGTCTGACCTCCTCAACCCAGTAACCTTGACAACCCAAGACCTTGGCAACCCATAACGACTGCCAAAACTGTACAAATTACAAGAGGGACCTACCAATTTAACGTGCCTTCCGAAACACGGAGAAACTCATCATGACAAGATGGTCACCCACCACGGACCGACAGCGCCACGCCTTGTTTAACCTTATGATCGATCAACCCGTGCGGCTGTTCCTTAGCCACGAGCTCCTCAGCAGTATAGACATATCATTTATGTTTTATCCATGGTTTTACTAAACAGCCATCATAGAACTTGTAATTGAAGTATTTTCAGTACGACTAAAATTAGGTAGATATTTCCCGTATTTTCCGCATCTATCTCTAAGTACTGGCCACAAAGAGAAATATGGCTTATTTAATTACATTGACATTAATAAATATTGTATTTACCTAAAGGGTGACAAAAATGTGGGGCAGCTTGAAGTCAAGGGAGGCCTAGAATAATATTCGGGCGGCAGCCCATAAAGTGTGGGGTCCGGCGCCGCTATGGTGGATTGCCCCGACACCTCGGCTGCCTGTGCCTCGGCCTGGGATTCTTGTGCCTCAAGCTGCGCGGCCTGCGCCGCCTGCTCCGCTGATATGCCCTCTGTAAGACTGCAATGTGTCGTGTGTGTGTGAAACGGCCTGCGTACATTTCTTCCTAATGGCGTTTATTGTAAATGATACCTATCGACCTCATAGATTAAGTATATAAATAGATGAGCTGTTCAAGAAGCAATAATAAGTAAAATAACTTATTTCGTCACGTCTTAGTAGCTGTTTTCAAGAATTATTCTTTTTCATTTAAATTCATTGTGTATTTGAATTAGTATTTTGGTCAATAATAAGTAATATTGTATTAATTACTATTATCGATATCAATGACTCGTTACGTCAGACTGTGTTAGCTGATTCCTTGTACCTACACACCATACTAGCTCCGACCTGCAGTTTCACCCGCGTTCCGAGGGAACCACATCCTCACATGGATAAAAAGTAGTTATATTTTATTCTGTTATATTAGCTATATTACTGCCAGGTGTTATCATGAAAGTGTTACAGACATCCTACCATCCATACAAACTTTCGCGTATACATATAATATAAGTAGAGCAGGTCGTTTGCGTCTGACCTAAATGGGTGTCAAAACCTGAATCATAGCAGTAGGTCTTATTGTGATGATTCATGATATCCTCTATAACCTCCATAACCCTTTACCCAGGAAACACAATTACCCTTGGATAAAGCCTGGTTTTCAGTTTGGAAAGCTGAGCAATGATGATGAGCGCCATACAAAAATACTGCACAAATTTTCCTGTAATTCGTGAAAAAACGCCTAATCTCTATTGATATAAATCCAAATTACATTTTACCAAAAATATATTTCATCAAAAAGGTTTAAAGATAGTATAATTTCAATGTATGTATTTCATTAATAGCGATTTCGGACTTTAGTTTCAATATAGCGTAACTATCCCGCTCAATTTGCATGGATTTCCAAGTAAAATATCAGGTATTGAGTTTTGGGACGGAATGGATTCCCAGAATCTTATTTTGTATATTTTTACCAAATACTAGACAGTTTACGACACGCAATGCAACACTGCCTGTCCAACTTTGCGTAGGAACGCAATCGAACTTTCCAGTTGCATTATGATCAGATGGATGACTCAAATTAAGTTTTAGTGAAAGCGGCAAATCAGCATGCTGCAGCTATTTAGTATATTTTGTATAAATAATGTTTCTATTATTATTGATTCCGGTAGTTATAATAGATATAGAATAACAGATTCTAAATATCACAATATATTTCTAATAATTTATGACTGGTAAGTTAACACTTACTTCGCAGTGCGACTGAAGGATAGCGCACTGGGGTGACGCCGAATTCTATAGCTACGTGTCCCAGTGGTTTCATGTTGGTTCTCGTAGCTACCTGCAAAATATAGTTCTTTTTACTCTACTTAAGAGGGTAACAAAGAGAGGAAACACTGAATTCTGGGTTTCCTAGTAAAACTATAAAATAAGATTAAGTTCTAAACAGAAAATGGTCCTCATTGATAATTATGGTACCGGCCAAACCTAATTTCATGACAATCTAGTCTTGCCTAGGCTAAACTAGTTGCTACTTCAATCGTATTAACTGGTATAACCTAGTCCAAACTAACGCGCCCTTAGCCCAATATAAAGGCGCATATTCCAGGATAAAATAGTATGGTAATTGGAATAATTGGATTTGGAAAAATAATCGTTTTTATCATTTAAAAAATGTTGTGTAAAAAAGTCGTGGTGGCCTAGTGGTTAAAGAGCCAACCTCTCAAGTGTGAGGGCGTGGGTTCGATTCCAGGTCGGGCAAGTACCAATGCAACTTTTCTAAGTTTGTACTACTCTGTCAAGAAAGTACAGGGAAAAGATCAATAATACACAAAATGTCTGTTATTCATCCAAATTTATTTTATCACCTTCAAAGTATGCTCCTTTAGAAACGATATACTTGCGCCAACGAATAATCCATTCATCAAAATTTTTTTTAAACGCTGCTACCGGAATTGAGTTCAGTTCTCGCCGCGAATTCTCCTTTATGTCTTCTATCGATTGAAAACGGGTGCCACGAAGTGGTAATTTGAGTTTAGGAAAAGGAAAAAAGTCAGCAGGAGCCATATCTGGTGAATATTTTGTTGCTGGATGGTATTTGTTGAGTGTTTGCGACTTTCATGCGATTAAGTTTTTGGAAAATATTCAGATCTTTTGGGACTAGCCGAGCAGCAACATGTTTCATACCCAAATGATTAGTTAAAATGGCACGGATCGACTCGTGAGATACAGAAAGTTCGGCGGCTATCTCTCTCAGAGTTGAATGGGGATTTTCAGTCACTATTTTCTTCACATTTGCGATGTTAACTTCAATTGCAGACGCTGACGGCCTACCAGAGCGAGGCAAATCTTCCATCACATCTCGACCGCTTTTGAACGCTTTGAACCACTCATAAGCACGAGTTTTTGATAAAGTCGATTCACTGTAAGCCTTCTGTAACATTTTCAGTGACTCCGAACACGAAATTCCATTGGCGATGCAAAATTTAAGACAAACTCTTGGTTCGATATTTTTGTCCATTATGAAATTCGCAGTGCACACTATATATGATATTACTAAAACCAGCACTGTATTTAATATAAATAACAGATGCAACTCAAACTCCGCGCCAAAATGGAAAACAGTTGTGCCAATCTAACAACTACAAAAAAAACAAAAATTTGAATTTGGAACCATAAAAAAATCATCCATTCCCGATACTTTCTTGACTGAATGTATGTACTTTCTAAGTATATCTTGGACACCAATGACTGTGTTTCGGATGGCACGTTAAACTGTAGGTCCCGGCTGTCATTGAACATCCTTGGCAGTGGTTACGGGTAGTCAGAAACCAGTAAGTCTGACGCCAGTCTAACCAAGGGGTATTGGGTTGCCCAGGTAACTGGGTTGAGGAGGTCAGATAGGCAGTCGCTCCTTGGAAAACACTGGTACTCAGCCGAAACCGGTTAGTCTGGAAGCCGACCCCAACATAGTTGGGAAAAGGCTCGGGAGATATATATCATTTAAAAAATGTTGTAGTCAAAACTAATGGATAATTGGTAATACAATTATGCCATAATTGATTGAATGATTAGCAAGGTGTCTTTCTACAATCGTAAACTCTAGTAGAAACAACGTATACGTAACGTAACGTATCATATGTACATATATGTAAGAACAACAATGTATGGAAATGACATTTTAGCTCACGTGATTTTTGTCGATTATAGACAGACATCTTGTCTTGGCTTGGTGTCATTTAGAATTGAAGAGTATCATTAAGTAACCTTCTTGCAGTTGCATCTATTTGTGGTACAGTTTTTGTACCCTGATCTAACTGAAAGGATATTTCAAAGCCTTGATTTACATATGCTAACTCTAAAAAAATTTGATTGCATAATGTTGAATTCCTATCAGACCAAAGTGTTGTCGAAAGACGGGTTTGGCTGGTAACAATTATAAGGATGCCTGAACAATATTCATCCATCAAATGACTGCGATCTTATTAGACACATTTAATAACTTACCTAGCTCTTCGGGGTATTCAAACCGATGATATTGTGACATCCTGTATTCGTGCTCTGCCGGGTCTGTAAATGAAACAGAGGCACAATGACTACACAGTAAGAATCCTAATTCCATTCCAATCATCATCGTCATCAATCATTTTATCGTCCTACTGCTGGGCACAGGCCTCCTCTTCCACGGAGAAGGATTGAGCGTTAATCACCATGCTTGCTCAATGCGGGTTGGTGATTTCAGACTTTATAGTCCAGGTTTCCTTGTGATGTTTTCAATTTAGTTTGGCAAATTCGTTAGCCACACTTGGTCTTCGGTTAGCGGGCACCTAGGCAAGGGAAGTGACTACAGCTAAACCACCCAAAAGTCTAGATTTCGTTTTGTATTTTTAGATAAATCAAGTGACTTTAAAAATAAATAAGAACATCGTTATAAATTTTAGCGATATTACATTTTAAATTATCTATACTTATAATAAATCTGTAGAGACGTCAATTCTGTACATTGAATATATTTTCAAAATAACTATCAGGGGGTGATAAGTGCTCGATACTGATGCCAAAAATGCAATCAGTAAAATTTTTGTCTGTCTGTCTGTCTGTCTGTCTGTCTGTCTGTTTGTTATTAATAGGAACAAAAACTACTGGACGGATTTTAATGAAACTTGGTACAATTATTCTTCATACTCCTGGGCAGGTTATAGAATACTTTTCATCACGCTCTAATCAATAGGAGCAGAGCAGTGAAGGAAAATGTTGGGAAAACGGGAGAAGTTACATCATTTTTTAAGCTTTTGTCGCGTGTGCAGCCTTAATGGTTAAAGCTACATAGAAATCATGTATGACGGAAATGTTCTACATAAAATTATCAAAAAAATATTCCACAACAGCATATGTCTATCTTTAATGGTTGACTCACAATGACACGTATAACTCCCGATAGTTTACCAGTTCGGAGCTTTCTGATTATTTGTTATTGATTTGTTTACTCTTATGTTTATAATATTCTCGCTCATGCCTAATTAACACAAGATAACATTATAACATATTCTATAAAAAAAGAATCATAGAAATCGGTGTAGAAATACCAAACTTATACATAAAATACTATAATTAGCGGGTCGGTCGGTAGGTATAATAAGGCGGGAGGTCCGAGCGCAAGCTTCTAATCCCGACAAAAGTTAGGCTTTGGTAGCAGTAATCGACATCCACACAGGCGTAGCCGCGGGGGCCCTCTATAGGTTATATATCAGAACAACACATAAACTACTTTTTGTCGCGAAAACCGACATCCACGCGGGCGGAGCCGCGGG
Organism: Heliothis peltigera; assembly: GCA_958496145.1. NCBI lineage: Eukaryota > Metazoa > Arthropoda > Insecta > Lepidoptera > Noctuidae > Heliothis > Heliothis peltigera. Next base: position 8,566,980 of record OY292321.1, on the reverse strand, counting down.
CGACCGCTAGTATATTAATATAATATAAAAAATGTGAGCTAGTAGGATAGAAACAAAAGAAAAAAACAATCAACTATTTGATAGTAACGTTTTTGTTTTTTTCTCAAATTCAATATCCTAATACAATGTTAGCGGAGAATATGAATATAACATATTTTGTTCAATAAAATTGTAACCGTAATTGGGAAAACTTTTTGGAGGCATTGGGAGCAACACTCTGTGCCGTTGTTCTTGGTGAAAACGTCTCTCGCCAACCCGCGTAGACCATGGGAATGTCACTGACGACTTGTTAATAACACATCAATGCATAACACATCAAGTCAAAGTCGCCTAAATCCCAAAAAAAAATCAAATATTTTGAAGTTCGAATTTTGTTCGAACTTTGTTGTGGCTCGAAAAACGATGAAGTTTATAAAATTCTTCATAAAATCGAAACCCCATCGCTTTTCGATACACTAAAATACTTTTTTCTATAAACACAGTAAGGCGATATAAACCGAGCATAAGGAGTTCCCGAGAAATTAAGGTAGATTCCAAGCCATCGGATTTTATTGACTGTTGGTAAAAGTGTAGGTACATATATTGTAACCGCTATACCTATACAGCAAATCTTCCATTAGCAATTGATTCGCAAAACCCAAAAAAAGATTAAACATAATTATTTTCACTTAGCATACCAGTTTCATTTAAATGTCACTACTGTATAATTTATTGTTAAGATTGTATAACAAATACCGTGCAACATATTACATACTTAAGATTATTTAAGAAGAATCACAGAATTTCAGTTCAAAAAGTATAAATACTTACAGAGATTATACGCGTATTGGGAGCTATAATACGCCCGCCTTAGAGCTTCCCACAGTAGAAAGATGGAAATATGAGGATACTCTAAGAAAAATGCATAACATTGCTGAAACCTGCACTTGAAACAAGTGCAAGCCATTTCTGAGTCCCGACTACGAAGTATTTATTTGAATTTACCGCGCCGAATTACCGGTCCGTCTGCGCCGTGCTATCGGACCCGATCTCCGGTACAATCTGTCAGAATTTACTCGTTCAAGTTAAAAAAAAAATATACGTTACATTTTCCACCAACGTAAAATAAAGTGCGTGGGTATGGAACGCAACGTTAATGATTCAAATATTGTATAATAGCCAATTTCACGAGAATTTTTAATTGTAGTTAGTAAATAAAATCGCTCAATCACTCGTTAAAATATATTTTTATTTTGAATCACGGGTCAGTACGTATTTAATAAAATTGTGTTATAAAATAAAGCGTTATTTTCATCATGAAAGTTATAGCAATTACGTGTACCTAGTTTTAATCAATGATGAGAACTCTGAGAAATTGAGGGTAACTCTCAAAAACGTTAGGTACTAATTGGGTAAAAACTTGAGATTCGTGTGAATAGCGCTATAAAACAACTTTAAATCTGAGCTGATGATGAAGACGACGGACAAAAATAATTAAACCCTTTTACATGGTCCATAAGTAGATAGCAAAATAAAGCAACAACCTGTAGACACCAACTTCTAAAGCCTTGTCATTGCCAACCAAACGAATACTAGATGTAATCTTACTAAACCGTTAATGTGCTACGGCTGCGGCGTAGCTGTCGTTGCTGCTACGTTATACATGTGTGCGTAGGCAGCAAACAACGTGGACATTACTTGTAGATATAATTATTTATACCGTAATAGTTTTGCTAAAAAAAGCTTAAGCAATCCTAAATAAACTGAAAGAGGAATTTACAATGATGCAAAACATTGCCATATGTTGCATTAATTATTAATGACTGTTTCACTTTTAACTATCACCGTTCCATAACACCGTACATACCGTACACAAGTAGCTACCCGCCCAACTTCGCAAATATCACTTATTTTTTGTCATACATATCTTGTCCACAATAGAAAACTGTCTAATTGTGTGCAGTTGTATGAATGTTTTCTCGTCCATAAATACTTTATCAATCGCATAAGCTACCGCCTGAAACATATTATTAATAGCGTAACAATAACTTATTTCGCAAATAAATACAAAGCTCGATAAGAAAATTAGCGCTTTTCCTGCGACTTTGTCCACTAGGTATTTAAAGTACTATCGACGAGTTGATACGCGTTCGAAAAAAAACATGATCTCTCCGCGATTACTTACGTGGATCCTAAGCGCAGGCGGGTGACTATTTTTTTATTGCGTGTGGTGCAGCTAGGACCTAAAATAAACCGTAATTTATTTGAATAAGGTTTAATATGAAAGTTAAAAAATTGAATTGAAACTAGACAAGATTTGAGTCGTGTATTGGCCACATACTTATGTTTTTGTAATCTCCAACCGTTCGCGGCAGTACTTGAAGTCGTACTAGCCAAAGACTATACTAAGATAGATGCGCACCTCTATGTTTTAAAATGGACAATATTAATTCCGTGATCAGCAGGTGGTGCTTTTTGTGCCCAAAATCCTACAGGGAGCGCTGGTGTACTAATTTTACAAAAAAGTTTTAATTTTAATATTAAGTGTAGAGAAAGTTGTAGAAAGTCAGATGTTTCATATGTACAAATAAATAATTTATAGTAATACACTATTATGCACTATTATCGTGCTACAATTTGTTTACGCTTAATATCACACTTTATACATAAAAAAATGAAACACCTATTTAAATCACATAATTTATTTAGAAAAATCAAAACATATTACAATATTTTTATCAGGATGGCTAAGCTAATGTTCACAGTCTCTTTTATTTTTTCTCTTTTATAATATAAAATTCTATAAACCCCTTTACACCAATTGTGGATTAAATCGATTACGACTTTATTAATCAAATCGGTAAAATTATCTTCATGCTTTTTAGGTGAAATTATTTTATAATCACATGCACAGTAAAGTAACAGCTTGATTTTTTCCTTTACAAATACTGATTCCGGATACAAAACACAATAGCCACATAAAAAATAGCAGTAATTAAATAATAATCTTTATTTTAATCAAATAATCTTTTATTTGATTAAAATTATATTATATTATATTATATTAAAATAAAGATTATTAATTACAATCAATTTCGTAAATGAATGATTGCAAATCAACTTGTTCCTCGAAATTAAATAATACCACATTTCTTGATTTCACTATTTTTGTTTATGGCAAACTACGTCGATCCATCCTCGACGATTCTGCCAATAACGGTTTAATATTCTGGTAAATTTTGATAATGTCAAGAATACCTGTACTTTTCTAAACCAAATGTTAGGTAGGTAAGGTGACCTTGTCACTTGAGATAGCTGTAACCCCTGGATATTTTCTTTGATATTTTGTTGGTTTTCAGGCTGGAAAAGCCGACGAAGCTCTAGTCACAGTTCACCGATGAACATAATAAGCATCTTAATGATAAAAAAAAACATGTTGTTTTTTGCTGCCTGCCTTTATTGAATTCTCACGTGCTTTTGATACACTTATTCATAATCAGCTAGTTAATAAATTAGATGATTGCGGAGAACGTTGTGATCCATTAGGTACCCAAATACCCGCTTGTTCAATATTGTCAACCGGGTAGATATATCGGCGAGTCAATTCCGTTGCATTTTACTAAACATAAGTATGGACACATCAAATTATTAGCTGAGTACCTACCTAAGCCTCACCGATCGATTAAAACTATTTTCAAAACACCATCTCTAAATCTGTTGTTGATCCTAACAATTCTTGGAAATAATTAAACTTAACAGCTTAACAACGTGGTAAATAACTGTGTAGGCGATGAAACTGAACAAAATAAAATATATTCGCAGTCGAACGGAGAACCTCCTTCGTTTTTGGGAAGTCTGTTACTAACAGTAAAAGAATACCAAGAATCATTATCCTAAGGGATTATCATAGCAGCTTTTGTATAAAAAAAACAATGGAATCTAACTGTAAGCATACATCGTTTTTTTCTATCCGTCTGTGTCGTCATGAAGAAAAACTTGAAAATAATTTTTGATTGGCATTAATTTTTTTTCAGCCACTCAAAATGCAGACGCCAGCATATCAAGCTACTCTATCTCTCCGACCGATTTCGGCTACGGCGACCGCTTCAACTCCTATTCGGCATTTTGTCGCTCATGCTCCCGAAGATGGCTAAGCCTATCTTTGCAGAGAAAGTCCGTGCGCATTGAGTGCAGGTAAGCTTGCCGTCTTGAAAATAACAAGCAACTACTTTATAACTGAAGCATATGTCCAAAGTTGATGAGGAAAATTTGACAGTAGGTATCTGTATATGCTGGCGTCTGCACAAACAACTTAAAACCAGTTATTTTCCAAAATTGTGATTTGTTTCTGTTGGAACAACTGTGATGCGTTGTGGCAGACATTCATTTTAAGCAGCTTTTTTCAAATATTGGCTTTTTAGCAAACACTGAACCTACATACCAACTAACTTTGTTTTTCTGGTCCCCTTTTCTTCGACTTTACTCCTGATGCTTTCTCTTATTTCGTAACTATATCATAGATTCATTCTCTTCATGAAATTTCATTAATAACACGAAATGATTTCGTTTTAAGAAATATCTCACTGCACCTGATCATCATGTTGATGGGCCCGATCAATGATAAAGCGTTTCTATAATAGATATGGAAAAACAAGCGTGCCGCTTGTTCAAGATTACTTTATCAGTTCATTTGTTCATCAGTTCGTTGTGTGCAAGGTGACTGAGGCCACTGAGACGGAGACGATCGACGTAGGTTATTGGGTATATTTTTAAAACACACTCAGAGAAAGGAGTTGTCGAAGTGATGACGGAGCTCGGGGCTTTGTCGGCATCACTTAGGTAACGCCGGCTGCTGAAAACTGAATCAAGTTCTTAATATAGTATTCCAGATTATCCAGCTAAATGTGAAACTGATCAATCTGATCAAATGAAGTTGGACCATATCATGAAATGCGACCATTTCATGAAATTATGGATAATAATTAATGAAGAGATCAAATCTACCGTAATTATGGTTACGTCAAATGCAACATTTATTTTACGTAATAGTTACACAGACATATACAATTACCTCATCATCATCCTTTTTTTTATTGTCCCACTGCTGGGCACAGGCCTCTTCTCAAACGGAGAAGGATTAAGCGTTAATCACCACGCTTGCTCAATGTGGTTTGGTGATTTCAGACTATAATCCAAGTTTCCTCGAGATGTTTTCCTCCACCTTTAATCAGTAATTGGTGTCCAAGATAAACTTAGAAAGTACATATAACTTGAAAAGTTACATTGGTACTTGCATGACCTGGAATCGAACCCGCGCCCTCATACTCGGAAGGACTGGTGCTTTAACCACTAGGCCACCAATGATGTAACAATTACCTAAATCTAAAAAATCATATGAAGTTTGAGTGTGTGTGTACACTAATCAAACTCATCAAAATGTTTTTAACCCCTGTATTCTATTGATCAATACTCTGTGACCTGCGCAAAATTTAACAGTCTTCGTGTAGAGGCACAGCAGGAAATGCATTAATTCTTATAGATTATGCCTACTTATCAATAAATATCAATCTAAGATCTCCCAATCTCAGTAACAGTCTCGTGTCTAAAATATAATAATAAACAGATAATTTCACAAACTGTTTCCCGCTGTTAGCATGCCCCTGGCTGGAGGCCTTAAATTCTAGGCATCCACAGGGTTTGTCCGGTTAAGCAGTAAACATGGCAGCCTCCAGTAGGCTGAACTGCGAGATGCCCACTCAAAAAAAAAACCCCGCGGTTAGACTCGCGTCATTGGTTTGCATGGTCCTCGCGTCCACCAAAGATGAGCGAGAGGAAGTGGAGCTATTTGCGAAGAAAAAAATCTCCAGTACATTCACTCCATTCTAATAGCATCGCTTAGCTGAAAGGTCGCGGGTTCTTGTACATACTTACAAAAGATTTGTTGCGAGGTGTATATTTGAAAGTTAATTAAGACAGGTGGAAAAGCGTACTTTATCTGGCTTACAAGATATCCTTCGGTGAAACTAGTTCGAAAATTTTGTAGCTTCTTCGTCTACCAAATATGTAGGTATAGATGATGTTCCAAGTGTTTTCGTACACACGAAGCATGCCATATAACACTCTTATGTTATCTACTCAAGAACCCACCACTCTATACGCAAGTCACAGTTAACCTTTGATAATTATGTGCATGGGTATTGTCATTCAATGTCAACGAAAATCGAGGAGGGCTCAATAAAATAGATCATTAAAACCGCACGCTTTTCTGGGTAGCTCGCCGTCCGTCCCACGAAGAGAGCCCATGTCGGCGTCGGGTGTCGACACTTCATGCGCTCCTCCATCCTTACCCACAGGGCAGGACCCTGCAGGATTGCTCGTAAGTTACCAGCCCCTATACAAAAAGGGGTCTAGAAGGAACAAAGATGAATTTAGTCAGTGTGACACTCCTACACACTGTTGTGCAAGTGCTCCAAGCGTTGCTAAACCATATGACACGTACAGTTCCATCAAGTTTTATTAACTGTTAGTATTAATTAAATAATATATTTTTATAATTTCATAAAGGAAAAACATATTGTAGGGCTATCATATTTTAATAATAACGCATCAAAATACTTTTAATTTTACTAATTTCAGCACAATTATTTTGTTTTTGTTTCATAAACTGTTTCTTAAAATTTCATTCACCATTTTGTCGTTAACTAAAAATCGTATATAAAGTCAGATAGCATTGTCTGTTGCAGGTAGGAATTCGATACCTACTTTCAGGCTAGATCTTTTGAAGTACTCTTTTCAATTACAATCAGATAAAATTCGAACTGTTAACATGTCAGTACCGTCAGTACACCACCGTTTTCCTTTTTACTTCCTGAAATGCTTCAATTACCATACAAAATCGCAGTTCTAGAAAGTCTTGACTCTTTAAAATCGAATTAACCTTTGACCAGTCGACTCGGGGCGCTGTTTCTTAACTGTTGGATAAAAAAAATAGTCAATGTTGTTCTATATATAAAATAAAATTGATCTACTATTTGTGTATTTTATTGGAGTGGAAATGGAAAGGGAACATAGTGTATTAAAATAAACAAATGAAAACGCACTTCAATACTACACCATACCAGTTTATTTTAGTATTGTCAAATATTGGATCGTTCGTGTATACGTCTCACAATCAGCACTAGACAATAAACGTCCAAAATGCGTGAAACGCATATTGATACTATTTAACATAATATGTTTTGTTCAATTTATTACAATTAATTGCGACAACAATACTCTTAGAGCCGTTTGCGAGGTGTTGATGCGACTGATTGCTACATTAATGTCTACATATTAGTTAATATTGCTTTTTTGTTTAGGCTGTGTATATCAATTAATTATTACCCCCTTAAAGCATCTACATTACAAACTTACCAAAGTATTTACACACGTAAATACTTTGGTAAGTTGATAAAATTACAGTAAAACTAAAAGAATTGGTATAGAATGAAGAATATAAGACTTAACTGCAGCATGCAACAATAGCTTACTCAGTACTTCCCTTAGAACCAGCATTACCAATCACACCTAAGTACCTAGAATACCAACCATATGTTCCAAAAAACCGTTCATAATTGACCTACCATTGAACCTAAGTACAATAAACAATACTGAGTCAGCTGCAAATTTTGAAGTAATAATGCAATGATTTATAAATATAACGATAAAATGAATATCGCATTTGATCTAAAAAAACAGTATGCACAGCATACTGCATATTCGTTATGAAAGTTTCTAAGTAAAACGACCTAAGTGACCAACTATATTTTTCTATTTACTTCTTGTTTCAGCAGCTACGTGGAATTTTCAGTTGAGTCACACCACCACTAAGTCAATTTGTCAAATTATACAAATTAAATTATTACAAATGATCAAGTTCTAAAAATATAATAAAAATATGAAACAATATTTTCATCACAGAAATAAGTACACAATGGTATAATAATATAAATTATAATATACTCAACAATCATTATAATAATAAAAACAACGCAAATAAAAATGCATCAATTACGCTTAATTCTACAATGACAATAAATAAGTTTAAGAATATTAATAATTTTGAAACATTGTTTGGTACAAACTTTGAATATCACTAAATTGACTATTGGTGTAATGTGTGAATCAAACTGTTGGCTGTTACGTTCAGGGATATAATGTTTACTACCTGAAGCACGTATTACAATCTAGCCTGAACGAATTAACTTATGTTGTTCGGTGTTAGGGTTACTTGCCCAGCTGTTTGATCAGCATTTCAGTGCTGAGGGACTTGGGTCGCTCGATGGGGAGGCCGAGAGCACGCGACCAGATCAGTTGAGCCAGAACTCCGAGAGCACGCGATACTCCGAACATCACAGTGTAGTAGTTCATCTCCTTCAGTCCATAGTACTGCAGAGAAACACCGCGCATTAGCTGCATGCTCATTATCATAAAAAATAGCAAATCAAAAATATTATGTAGTATAAATACCTGTAGAAGGACACCAGAGTGAGAGTCTACATTGGGCCACGGGTTCTTGACCTTGCCGAGCTCCGTTAGGATCGGGGGCACCACTTTGTAGACAGCGGCCACCAGTTTGAATAGAGGGTCGTTGGGCAAATGCTTCAGAGCGAACTCGCGCTGGCATGTATACCTTCACCAAGAACATAATAAGTTAATAAGATGAAAATTATTGGAACGCAATTTGTCCAACCACACAACGCCTTTAAAAAAGTTATTTCAGAAATACATTTATAATAAATATGTAGGTATAAAAACCGGATTTGCGCTAAATCATATCTTTTGATGGTAGTTTTTTTAAGTAGCAAACCTTAGCTCTCCAATCTAGTTGTAAGGTACTTGCTGAGTAACTTTTATATTGCACAAATTAATATGCTATCACTATATTAGTTGTCTGTCTTCCAATTTATATAAACCCTGTATTTCATTTTCCTTGGTTATCTTTAGTTCGGCGTACTGAATTATATGTTTTAATTTATATACCAAGTTTATTGGACCTCATATAGTAGCTATCCTTACCTGGGGTCAGTCTTCCTGAGGACAGCGTGTCCGTAACCAGGGACAACCTGTCCGGACTTAAGGGTCTTCCAGATGAACTCCTTCAGACCTTCCTCGGTGAAGTTGTCGCCGACTTGCTTGCGCAACTTTTCCAACCAGATCAGCACCTGCATCAAGTAATCTGAATTAATTACGATCATATCCAACGAACACCGTTATTCTTGATGGCAACTGAATTTGATGGATAAGTGCATTGTTAATATTTTTTACTATTGTGCGGTTGCAATTAAAATGATAGAGATCTCCTGGCTATAACCACTTATCCACATTTATGTTCAAGGACCAATAAAAGATTCCATTTTTACAAAATGAAGAAAGATACTCTGACCACCAATTAGCCACATTATCAGTTATGTTTAAGCTTATATTTATAATTTATACATAAAGGCAGAAAAGGCAGATTTTTCAATAAGTAGGTAATTTACTGTCATCAAACATACTGGAACATCAAACGAGTATATATGTTCTGTAAGTAAAAGTGCTCAAACTATTTAAAATGGGAATACAAACCTCCTGATTAGCCAGACCGTGAAGGGGTCCAGCCAGACCATTGAGGCCGGCGGCGAAGGAGAGGTAAGGATCACTCAGGGCAGAGCCTACCAAGTGCGTGGTGTGGGCCGAAACGTTACCACCTTCATGGTCACTGAACAAACAAACAGAAATAAGTTTTAATATACATACTTCAATTGTGTAAAAAATATTATAACATATATAATAAAATGCTATAATTCTCGCTAGTATTTTCTTGTTCAAGAAAAAATATTAAATGAAAATAGAACAGAATAGAATACCGAACGATAATTTACAAAATACGTGGGCAACACAAAATTAATCAAAATTACATGCCCTAAAATAAAATAAGTAACAAGCACGCGGTAGGTAAGGACAGTTTACATTATTTATGTTAAGTGGATTTAGTTTAATTTTCGCATTGCTTATTATTATTGTTAACATTTCACTTATGTTTCTAATGTATGTCACTGGTTTCCGTCTGTTTTCATTGGGGACGTCAAGTGATGCGAATAAGCGGGTTAACACCACTTAACGTTACCAAGTGAACACTTCAAGAACACAATAGAGTTAAAACCGTGCTTTAGTGTTACAGATCACGAGGCACTTAAGATAACAAGGACATCGCGAGGTTGCAATGTAAACTTCAATAATGTAGTTACATCAATTTAAGCAAATGCATACATTCGGGAACAAAAACATGGAATGGATGGAATCAACAACACCTCAAAACTAGCGCAGCATAATAAAACATACTTATATTGTTATCATCATTATATAGTCGCTAGGCTAAAGATATGACAACCACGCGTCAAGGTCGAAAATATAATGAGCCATAATCTCGCTGAGCTATTGGTTATAAACCAACATGGTATTAACATTTAACACCACTTTATAAATCTGGATAACCAATTAACAGTACACATTCTTTGTTTTACTGGATAAGAGTACTATACTGTGCATCTTCCGAAATAAAAAAGAGTATTTGATTCGTTATGAAAGTATTTTTGAAGTTCTGGTATGATATTTTGTGTACTAATAATAACATGTATGATGACGCGCCTGTCATGTGGTTACTATATCTCCACACCCCGATACGCTCGGCCCTCGTAAAGTGATAATTAGCATGCGCTAAAATTCGCAACTGGCAGTTAATACAAAAAAACACTGTAACATTAAAAACATTCGCCATATCGCTTTGACAAATCTTACACAAGCATACTCCAACAATACCGTACCGTACACTATAAAATTCATTAATATATTAATTTTAAATTTGGTAATATAATCAAATTTACATATTTTTTGAGCAAACAGAATTTATTTTAATTTAGGTTAGTGATGGGGTATGCTCTCCAGGCCAAGACGTTAAGTTGCGCAATCAAGAACACGTAATAAGTCGTTACAATGTCACAACGTCACAAGCAATGTACTGAGGAACATCAAAAGCAATAACACATTATCTACACATGCAAATCATCGTTCGGTATTCATTTCTATAGAAGGATTTTTTCTTGAAATTATAATTATAAGAACATTAATAGAACTGTCGAAATCAGTAATTTACCGTGGTCTTTATTTTAACAGAAGGTTTGTAATTGGATTCAGAAACGCCAAGTTACGTCACCTTCTGGCATTCATAACTTCGTTACAACAATTCTTACCTGTGGATAGTGAGGTACAGACGCATCAGCTCTGTGAACTGAGGGTCATCGAACCCGAGCATGGTGCAATAATTGGCTGACCAATCCTTGTTGTCGTCGATAGCACCGATACCCTTGCCGTCACGGTAGGTGTTGCGGTAGATGGTGGCAGCAATCACGGGCAGCTTCGCGATCAAGTTCATCGAGTCTTCATATACGTACTGCCATAAAATATGCGTAGTTATTAGTTAAAATAACTAACAAACTCCGATTTGCTAAATCAAGTTATGAATTAGGAATTTTAGTTTAGTAGATTAATTTGTGGATTACTCACCTCCCAGTACTTGGATTTGTGCACACCTTCTGAGTAGGCCTTCGCAAAGGAGGATTCGCTGTTGAGGGCGGTGACGGCAGCCGAGAACTGTGACATGGGGTGAAGCTTGCTCGGCATGTTATTCAGCATAGTAACAACGTGCGCTGGCAGCTCCGCCCTGACGATTTGATTTCAATTCTTGTTAATTAATACTCGCATTTTAATACATTACTAACTCATTTGAATATATATCTATTCCTTGCAAAAGCGTCTCGGCGTCTATTTCAACTTACAAACCGGACTTACTTCAAAAAATGTAAGAAGAAAAAAGATTTATAAAAAATGAGAAGATACATATATTAGATGGGTAATTAATAGGATTTTACAGACCTTTGTGCCCATTCCTTGGACAGAGCTTTTGCTTGAGCCTCGGTGGGGACGTCTCCGGTTACAAGCAGCCAGAAAAGACCTTCGGGAAGTGGTTCTGCGCCTCCCTTGGCCTTGGGCAGTGCTTGCTGGCATTCAGGGATAGACATGCCGCGGAAACGAATACCCTCATCGGGATCTAAGACAGATGTCTCCCAAACCAAGCCCTTGATGCCACGCATACCACCATACATCTGGAAAAAAATCAGTGCATTTATCGTAAGGACGTTTCATTGATACTTATGCTATAAATTATTGACGTCGACCTCGTTACACGTTACGATCACTTGATCACAACTGCAGACGACCCATAAGATTGATTCGACGTGTAGTTATCGATCAATAATAATATTTAAATCAAATATGACCTTCTTATTTTTCCTTCATTTAGAAAACATAGCGATACAATGCAAAATTAAAAGCTATAAATGTGGCGATCTTGAATAATGTCCCTTTATAATGTAGTTCAGTGACCGCATGCCTGGCCTGCTTGAACAAAGTCAATATAAGATGGATAATATGGATAACACTGTTTTAGTGCAGCGAGAAGTCACTGCCAGAGTACTCTTCACGGTCACAACCAATAACATGTGTGCATTTAGCCAAATTCAATAGCGATTTTCTCATTTCAACGTTTTTGCTAGCATAATATTTTGGAAGCCACACTGTTACAAAGCAGGTCTCATCTCAAAGTATAAATGGTTATTTCGTAGAATTTTTACAATATGAATACATATTTTTACATTAGTGCAACACGACGAATGCAGCGCAGGAAATAAATACATCACTGTTTCCATACATTACTTATCATATCACTAACAAACTTTGAATATTAATATTGACTTACCATATCAACGGTGACCTCTCCAACTTTGGTGCTGCCATGTTTCTTACGGAACTCCCGGATCTTTTCCTGCTCTTTGGGGATTTTTTCCTGGAGGATGCTTTTGAGGTTGGTTGACTCCGCGCTCAACCCCCTCAGCAGAATCGATGCTGTCGGGCATACTTTCTGTGCCGAAAAAAAAAACAAAAATGCAAGAATGAGTAATACGACAATAATAAATTTTATATTCAATTAAATGTGCATACATCAACAATACAGGTTTAAAGGAAACTTTGTACTCTATATATGGATGTCGTCGACTTTAAAAGGTAGATGCACTCATCAAATATCAAATGTAAAATATACGTATTGTGAACAAGTTTAATATAAGACGTTTCAAGGCCATCGCCATCATTTTAAATAGCATTAACCTCCATTAGGAGTCACCTAACGAATGTATTTATATACTTACAGAAGGTAAATAGTTTAAGTTAACAAGAGTTTCCTTTGTATCCTCAATATATATATTTTTTCTATACTTAGAAAATAATTGATTATGTACGCTATTGAAATCATGCATACAATGACAAAAACATTTGCTGTAAGTCGAAAAACAAAGAAAAGACCTTTTAGAAATAAAGCATTACTACATTACATTTCATTTTATGTGCATATATTGAAAACTTTCTTAAATAATTTTTATTCTATCAATTACAACACTACTTTAATGTGCAATATTTGGCACCAATATTTTAATTCGCCGACCACATTTCTAAAAGAACAATATGTCTATCTCTGTGAGGAAGTACTTGTTTATAAATAATTTGATAAGAGCAATCATAGCGGTGGCAGTTCAATCAATAAGAACGCCGATAGGTCAGCGCGGACCAGAGTTTAACCTGATTGACATTATAAATCACATTAACGTCTTCGAAACCCTTCATACTACTAGCAACATTTGATCAAGATGATCATTTCAAAGAGATGCTACTTCAATCTGATGAGTATATAACAATTAATGTATCATGCATAATTATTATCTTTTGATATCTAATTTTGAGCATCATTAAACCTATGCAATGTTTATGTGGTAACAGCTCATCAAAAACACATTTATGGCAAAACTCATCGTAGTTAGCGAAGAAAGGAATGTTGTTAATGAATGCTTAATAGTATAGGTAGGTGGCATCAGTTTCAACAGTGAACAAGACACCAGAATGCGGGTATCCCCATTGTCGCGCTTGTAATCTACTGCAAACGAGGACATGGCGCATGCTCAGTGAGGTCAGTGGAAATAAGGCCGAACAATTACGTAAATAAAAGTGTATGCTAAGTTCTATATTTTCCTTAAAGAAACTAACAATTCCTGCAGATCGGTGGAAGATGAGGAAAATTTTAACATTTAATGCATACCAAGGCCAGCCAATTACATTTCAATTAAGTGTTCTGCAATTTGATCACGGACAGCAAAATATTGTAAAAGCCCCCAACTCGTCGAAAAATCATTTTTATTGGATACATGGCATGCTTTATCGAGACGTTCATGGAATCATAGGGGACGAACACATTTCCCAATACATTTAACTGAAAGTTCTGAACAAACAAGCGAAGTACATGTCTATTTTCGATACCGGTAATACACGCATCGCTTTAGACTAAATCAGTTCGGGCCACATTGCTGTTCAAGAATACGGAACTATCTATAGCGGTCCTATATCTCATAAGACTAAAGGAACTGGGTCCTTTTGCATAATAGGATCATTATTTTTATTAGGTATATTTTATACAGCATATTTTAGAAATATTAAGTACTAGCTACCGCCAGCGGTTTCACCCGCTTTCTGAGGGAAGTACTTTCCATACCCGGATAAAAAGTAGCCTATATGTTATTCTGATGTATAAGTTATATTGTGGTAAAGTTTCATTCAAATCCATTCAGTAGTTTTTACGTGAAAGAGTAACAAACATCCATACATCCATACTTACAAACTTTCGCCTTTATAATAGTATTAGGATTAGGATTAGGATTAGGATTCTTTAACAGATTATTGATGAATGTTAATATTATTATCATAGAATAAGTATGTACTTTTATACTTTGAGCAACATTGACCGCCATACGCATTACACGACATTTAGTAGTGTCGCGCATTGATTCATGGAAAAACGTGCGAACGCGTATAAAAATATTCCATGGCCAAAGGTACCTATTATAAAACTATCGTTATTAATCAACCAGTGTTTGTTTAGTTTCAATGGTTTCGTTTATTGTTATTAAGTATAGAACACAAAACCAATTTGATCTGAAATTTTCGGATGTTTAATCTCAACATAGTCGAATAAGTAACACCGGCCTGATTTTAGTCTGAAGAACATGACGTCTAAAAGTGTTATATAACCTGTAACCTACTTGCAAAATAAATATCGTTTATCGTTATACGCAACTGATAAGCAATTTATTTTGTTACTCAGGTACAAACACGAAAACATTGTCGAAACTTCTTTTTAAATAAAATCGGACGTCCAACATTTTTCAAATGATAATGTTTTCACAGAAATTGGAGGGTTTTTTTTATTATGATAAATAAATAAAAAAAATATGATAAATAAATAAACTATTAAATTCATTCAGTCGTTTTTGTGCGATAGACTAACAAACAAATACATATGTATATTGAGTAGGGTATAATTTACTCAGCTGCATCTAGTTAGACTGGGAACCGACCCTATTTAGTTAGGAAAAGGCTAAGCAGATGGATAATGATTTTAGCTACTACAGGAGAGAACAGCAGAAAATATTAACTAGCATATTTAGACCTAGTTGGTCTGGTCTGTCAGCAATATTTACTCGTAATTGGTATCTATAAAGTTTCGGGTTTTTTCAAAGAAACACGTTTTGCTGCCTATGGGATCACTTTTATTATGAGAAAAGCAAGGTTTCCGATATCAGCCATTACGTAGTAGCGAGCAAACTTGTTAATGAATGATAAAAGAGTCACAAGTGGTTGCAGCTTCTAGGAAGTTTAAAATTGGTTAATGATTCCCTTACAATGATACAATGACGTACCTATTACAAGATTCTACATTTAGATAACTAGCGATGACCGTTACAATTTTATTTATTAATGACAGAGTACAGATAGACACGTGTTGCTGGAGATTTGTTGCGCCACTTCGTCTTCCTAGCAAAAACACATAAGGGCGGTCTTTTGGAACTTTTAACCTTCAAAAAGTATTCTTGTGTAGCCAAGTCTGTATTAGTGATTTAGAGTTTGAGATAATTTGTTGTTTGACAATAAAAACTGTTAAGATTAATTTACAAAAAAGATTTAATGTAGAGTAATAGAATAAAGAATATTCTATTCTACTGTTGGCTGCCAAGGTCGAAAACGAGAAAAAAATGGGTCTTGCGGATATTGTTCCGGCCGCTGAAACGAGTTTTTAAAATCTGGTTTCTTAAAAGATTGCGAAACATGTGGCAACCACGATCCTAAAATTAAATATGGAATTTTTTTTCCGAATTCTATACCTATTAGGCAATGGATGATATCATGTTAAATGTTGTTTTTTTTTCTAATAAAACACTATTTTGGGTTTCATTTAAAGTTCGATAAATACAATTATAACTATTTAATCTCATTTAAAAATATGATATACACATAAATATGTGCTATGAGCTCACTAGACCACAAAAAAAAATGCTTTAAACACAACAAATACATACACAGCATAACGTAGCGAATATAAGTATATTCATAGAATTAGCTATCATTTTCATATAGCATAGGCAAAAAATAATATTGCAGCTATTTTTCAATTTAGTACGAGTATGCGTCTACGAGTGAGCGTTGCTGATGCAACTAATTACACACGATCAAATAGTTCGAGCCCTTAATTAAGTCCCATAAGTATATTATAAATCATCGATCCGTCCGTCCGTAAGGTCAAGCGGCTGCCGTTATCTCAATATTTTGCTTCCGTGTAGGTGCCTAATAAAACATAATAACATAAAAGTATTATATATACTTATATCAGCAGTTTGATCGGCGTCCCAAAGGAACTTATTACTAGTCTAGTATGGAACTAATAAGCTTTATCACTGTAAGTTTCATCTAAATCTGATCGGGAGAATCGCGTTATAAGAATAACAAAAACAATCGCGTGACCAGAGGGCTGGCCTTTTCTTTGGTCAAAGAAGTAGCAATGCCTTACAACGTGACAATGTTGCTTTCGCTTTCGCGTTTCTGTTGTTTTATGGTGCGGTTCAAAATATATATCAAGGGCTGTTCCTTACTTTCCTTAAAACGACTACCAACTTAGACAAATATAATGTTCAGTCTCTTGAAAGGAGCTGATAGTAACAACATTAAAACTTGTAGTGACGTCGTATAGATTAGATTGGTCTGATAGGCAATCAACGTAATATTGATTCGATTATGCGACTTTACTTGATATCGAATTCAACAGAAGTCAAAGAATTTATTTGCTTTTTTTCTTTTTTTTTAATACTGTTACAGTACTAAAACCCTGTTTACTATCGCTCAATAGGTACTTATAGTTGCTGGGGTATTTTCTTTCTTGTCCCTTGCTACCTCGACGATGGCAAGTTGGCAAAATCTTAGAATTACGAGAAACCATGGAAAAAAATATCAAGAATAATAAATAAAAATCTGCTACAAAATGTCAATAATTTCAGTCATCACTCATAACATGACATGCAAATCGAAAAGTGGAACTAACAACGATTGTGGAGGTAACTTATTCACATTTTTAATGTTTAGATTTTTTATCATAGTAAGTGCTCATCACGTATACCTCACTGTATCCTTATCACGGCATTTTAATCCCGCCTGATGATAACCAACTGCTTAAATCGCTGTTGGTTACACATAGAATTCGTTAACAGTATTTTCATTGGCTCTATTCGCAGCTATCGTTTTTGTTATACTACTAGAAGCCATAGCTGAACACAACCTTGAACATGTACGTCATCGTAACCAACGTTCTTGGCAATAGAATTTTTTGTAGATCAACAATACTTCCATGTATTTTCGTTACGATAATATCCAAATTAAAGTAATCTACCAAATAATATAAACGTATTAAGATGTCTGAACAGTGTTTCTAACATGTGCCTATATTAATCGTGAGCATTTGGGCGTGTGCCCGATGCGAGCGCGGGTTGACCTGCGTGGTTATCTTTAGAGTTGGGGCATAGCAGAGGACACGCATCGTGAATGTCATTACGAGGATTTCTGTTACATAGTTTACTGATAACGCTATCAAGTCACGGCGCCATCGGTAAAATGTCACATTTGTACCGAAACCAGGAAGTGTTAAGCATTCGAATAGTCAAGCCAAATTGTCCAAGCACCTTGTTATGTAAATGTTACTGGCGTAGAACAATAGGCATGTCACCTGACGTTAATGTTAACTTACTCCCAGTTATGTCACGAACATACGCACGATGATATTATACATCGTGCGAGTTTGACGTGTGACGGATGTGCTCAGTGAATGAGCGGCTCGTGATAACACTTGCGTTAAAATTCGCGTATGAAGTAATATGATGTTAGTGGGTCCACGTGATAGAAATGGCGCGGAGACGGTCGCTGCACAACGAGTGACATCAGTTATCACGCCAACAAGCGCCACCGAGCGTGACACTGACATAGATTGACCAAGGCCATTGCCACTGCCACATACTTTAAGTAAATCTCACATGACTTGACATGACTACAATTTTCCATAACAAATCAATCATTAAGGTTGAGAAGTTTAATCCACTACTGAGAATTGACATTGTCTCTGTGATAAGATTAAGATAAAGCAAACTGTAGAACAGGATAAGGATTTACACAGTACAACAATTATGTAACTATTTTAACAGGTGATCATGTTCTGAGCAAAGAATAAATATAATGTAAGAAATATGGTTGGATGGTTAAAAACTTATACATATCATGAAGGTGAACAATGTACTCAAAAAATATGTCAATATTTTGATTCCTGATTCAGGCTTATTATATTGTCCTGTTTCAGGTTAGACACCATCAAAATAAAACAGAAAATTATTTACTTAGGAAACACAGACTACATTACATTTTGGGTTGGTCAATGAACAAAATACTCAAGTGAAAGAATTCATTAACCAAATAAATGAACAAAACTGTTATGCATTAAAGATGATAAGACCTAATATGCACAAAATCGACATGGCTATTGGACATTATGTTAATCTCTTTTTAATTTGGAAGTGAATAAAATTATAATAATGCCAATTTGAGTAGGTAGCATCAATGGACGCCCAAATCCAATCAATTTTTTTAGGGATTTTTTTTGTAGGATGCATCTTTAGAATACCTTTATATTAACTACAAAGTGCAGCAAAACGAATGCCTTAAAATATCGCCATTGTTGGTATCCAATTAATAACATGTGCTAAAATTATGAATCCTGTACTTTTATAGTGAAATACATGACTGGGATTTCCCGCTGCAAATCGCATGCCCTTTACAAGTACACCGGTCGTCGAAATGAAATGACGAATCAAGTTAAACTGTGATAGTCCCAACTAAAAGATTCTGTAAGCTAGAGACAATCCGGATGCAATACATATACAATTATTCCCAAAATAGTTTTTATTCACATTACATAACTTCGAACTCAAAATGTGGTCAAGAAGGTTATAAAAAGGTACACAAAAATCAACATGCAAAATAATTAAGTTTTACTCCTAAAATGAAAGCAGGCGTAAATTAATATATTAAGTATTTACCTGCACCTCCGCTAATCTAGTTGATGTAATCCTGAAAAGAGCCATTTTCAAACCCACCGAGCGCTTGCTACCACAGACAACTACACCTTGCTCGCGATCGATCGCATTCGCAAGTGGATGGAATGTTGGGTTGCCGACTTGGCTACCTACTTGCTATAAGTTTAGTTTATGACAACTAACTGTCAAATATTTAGTAGGAAAAGTGATGCTACTTTAGTAATTTTTTTTGTCCGTTTATAATTATTATATTGTTATATTTTAAAACTGTATTATTACTTTGTAAGTTATGTTCAAAATTGTATAATTTTTCATCCATTGTATTGCTTAATATGTGTATTTAGTTAACTCAAAAAGTATGAAAATACACCAATCATATTACGTGCATAACTTCCAATTATTTTATAACAATTTTATTTTTGGAAAAAACCACTTTTGTTTGCCTTTCTTTTTATTTATTATAGTGCCAAACAGCTCAAAGTATTTAACTAATTTAATGAAGAGGGTTTTATGTATACCGATTGTTTTTTTTTTACATGGATTATTATTATGATTATTTTGATGTGAAGGCAACACTTCAACCTGTGCACAGACTATATCCCTGTAGACCTGTAGACCTATGAATACCTAAAAGTAGGTACTTATATTAATCTGTGGCTTTAAGATTGTGACCCTTTCGGGTATCTATCACATTATTATTATTCTTATCGACGCGGTCATTGCTCAGAATCATCAATAACATCCTATTAATGTAATGATAAATAATAATGATACGATAGTAGCCAGCCAAACTAGTAGTTGCCTTTGTTTCACTTCGTGCTGTGATTAGCTTCGGTTTAGTTACATTTCAAGAGAGTGTGTTGAGTACATCGCAACTATGCGGTCACATATTTTAATAATATGTTTGATATTAATCCTAATCAATGTGGCCTATGGCGGTAAACAATTTCGCCTTGGTAGAAGTAAAGGAGGCAATTTAGGTGCACCAGGAGGATATACTGGTGACCAACTACCTACAGCACAGTGGTTCATTCAAAAGTTGGATCATTCCAGCCCATCAGATTTAAGAACTTGGAAGCAGGTGAGCTATGTTCTAAACAATTGTGGTGAGCCGAAGGCAGCTTAATTTTTGCAGATATTCGCGAAATTAAAAAACATTTTTTATTAACATATTTTCATTTAACATTTACATATTTGTTACTTTTCAGCGCTATTTTGTAAATGATAGTTTTTATGACTTTAACAACCAAGGGCCTGTATTTCTTATGATTGGTGGTGAAGGACCAGCTGATGCTAGGTGGATGGTTAAAGGGGCTTGGATTGATTATGCCAAAAAATTTAATGCACTTTGTATCAATCTAGAACATCGGTATTATGGAGAAAGTCATCCAACAGAGTAAGTTTGTAAATAGCAGCTTAAGTTGTAAAAAGAACCTATATAATTTTCCTTACTTCTACTTTTTTTTATTACAGAGACATAAGCATCAAAAACCTCCAGTTCCTTTCATCTTACCAAGCTCTAGCAGACTTAGCAAATTTCATTAATGCCATGAACAACAAATATAGACTACGTAATGATGTCCGGTGGATAGCCTTTGGTGGTTCCTACCCTGGTTCATTAGCAGCGTGGCTACGTCTTAAGTACCCACATCTGGTATATGCTGCGGTGTCTTCTAGTGGTCCATTATTGGCAAAAGTAAATTTTATGGGTAATACTTCTTCACTAAAATTAATATTGTTGCGCTTTGAAATAGAAATAATTTTATGTGCAATACTAGTGATTTGATTATTGCTTTCTAAGTATATCTTGGACACCATGACTGTGTTTCGGATGATATGTTAAACTCTAGGTCCCGGCTGTCATTGAACATTCTTGGCAGTCGATAATTAACTTGAATTAATCGATAATTAACTGGCTTAATTTTAGAGTACTATCAGGTGGTTGTTGATGCACTGCGTGAAAAAACTGGTGGTGAAGATTGTGTCAATGAACTCAAAATGGCACATAACCAAATTACAGCTATGATGAAGACTGACCCTAGTGTTGTTGAAAAAGAATTCAGGTAACAGCTGTTTAAACAAAAAGTTTGTACAATGTAGTATAGGAGAACCCAATGTATTTGAATATTCATGAATTTTCTTCATGAGTTATATGAAAAAATGGTAATTCAGAAAATAAAACTGGAAATTGTTACTTTTCCTAAAAATTGTTGTAAAAACTGTAAGCTTAACATATTTTTATAGTGAAATGAAAAATTTCACAAATTAGTAATGTAGTATTTCATTGTTACTGTTGCAAAATGAAAGTTATTTTCAGAAAATCGCCTTTTATATCTAATAGCAATTCAAAAGAAAATCAACAAGTTTCTTTTCTATATATACATCTGTTTATTAGGCGCTCATTGTTTTATTTATCGTAAGTGTACTCAAAGAAAGGAAACGTACGGAACCTGATGGCGTTGTTTAAATCTTATAAATATCTGAAAAGACTGTATAGTAGCGTGATATTCATTTGTTGTGATTAGTGGTCAATTCCCGCTTCTTTGAAATGGTTCATGTGAGTTGAACTGTAACTTGTTATGTTGTATAACTTGTCAATATTTAATACAGTTAGCATAACATCAAATTTAACAATCCAACAGAATTCCCAGACGACATACTCTATTTTGAGAACCATCATTAAAATTACACATATGATTTTTGTTACAGGGTTTGCAAATCCTTTAATAGTGCTTCAGCAAATGATATTAAGAATTTCTACAACTCCATTGCTGATGATTTTGCTGACTTGGTCCAATACAATGAGGACAATAGGATAAGTGCAGATGCTCAATACAGGAACCTTACTATTAATACTGTAAGTTTGACACTACACTTGAATAATTTATACATAAACAATATATATTTATTGAATCATAATTTATTTTAGGTGTGCAACATGTTAACGTCTCCTGGGTCTGAACCAGCGTACAAGAAGCTTGCAGCCTTCAACTCGATTATATTGGATAAAACCAATCAGACCTGTTTGGACTACAGCTATGACAATATGATTAAAGAATTGAGGAATATGTCTTGGGGCTCAGAAGGAGGTTTGTTTAAAATTTAATTAAAACCTGTTTCTGAATAAAATTTATTGTATTTTTTGTCTATTTTTGTAAATGTATATGCAAAATATACAGATGTTCAGCTATACATATAAACATTTTGCTCAGCTCATTAGTGGTGGTAAAAACTAATCCTGAATTGTTGCAGCCCGTCAATGGATGTATCAAACATGCACTGAGTTTGGATTCTATCAGACTTCTTCTGGGGAAATTGAAGTATTTGGAAATGATTTCACACTTGAATTCTTTATCCAGCAATGTGAAGATATTTTTGGTAAAAAGTAAGTAGCAATGTTTTTAACTCATAGAATATTATTGTTTACAAAAGATACCACTACTGGTGTAGAAGCATTTGAAGTCCATGTAGAGCTCATTCGCGCGAGAGTATTTTCGATGTTGAATTAAAACTCGATGTCATAACTCGTCTGTCGTCTCGGTAAGATGTTTATATAAACAAAGAAAATTTATACCAGTAGCGTTTTGTGTAGCTAACAATAAACTATCTGTAAGTTATTTTGAAACATTCTCTGAACGATCAGAGATACATACATAATAATAAAAAGTACTCAGGTTTTAAGAATCTAGATTTTGCGGCTTGTCCCCCTGGACCCTGGGTGGAATAGACATCACCAGTTTAGAGCCTTCTTATATTTACCATAATATTTTGTTTGTTATTTTTTAGGTATAATGCAGACTTTGTAGCTGCGTCCGCCGATTGGACAAATAGCAATTATGGGGCCCTTGGCATATCCGTGTCTAGAGTGGTATTTGTTCATGGCTCCGTAGATCCCTGGCATGCACTAGGAATCACTGAGACGCAAGACAATGATGCACCTGCGATTTATATAAAGGGTATGTATATGGTTTATGTAGATACTTTTCGTAAAACAAAAGAATAAATTGACTGGCACAATCAAAAGTGTTGACAGTTTGACTGTACGGCTATATTAATCCAGTTGGCTGGCTGCGACATCTATTTGATCGCGTCGTCCGGGCTACCAACTTAATTAAAGAAATAATATTTAGATGTTGTAGTTATGATGTTAATTTTCATGCAATTTTAATATCTGTCTCTTGTATTAATATTTTTTAACTATAAATTAATTTTGTACTTCAGGGACTGCCCACTGTGCGAACATGTATCCACCAAGTGAGAATGATTCAAGCAATCTGATCGAAGCTCGAGTTGAGATTGAGCAGTACCTAGCTGGTTGGATAGGACAGCCTTAACATGCATTTTACTTTCCTAAGCTAAACAGAATATCAGTGCATCTCTCAAACAAAGATATGCAATCTTTAAAAAAACATTTACTGATGAAAATATTAACTGAAATTTTACTGTCTCTTACCATAATGAGAGCTGATTAAATTGTAATAGCTGAGCCATAGCAGTAAGTAATCCATTTAAAATATTTCTTGTTAGCAGGTGTTGATTAAATATATATTATTCTAGCAGATTTTTGTATCCCTTTTTAAATCCAACTGTTGATTGTCAAGGAATAGAGGCTAGCAATCTGAGGCCATGATTATGATGAATTATGCTCAATTATATTTAGATATGAATTAAGAATAAACTCAAACTCAAACTCAAAATCATTTATTCAAACTTGGCTAAAGATTCAAGCAATTTTATGTTATTATTATGAATCATGCGTGTTGTTTCTCCATATTTCTGAATTATAAAGCGTAATAAAATACGACGTGGCAACAACTGCATTTATGTACGGAAAATATAAGTCTAACCTGGGACCGCAAAAATGTGGGGATAAAACATAAATAAATATATCTCACCATGTTTTTTAATTATATAAAATAATTATAAAAAAACCGGACAAATACAAATCGGATTCTTCCAACTAAACCCTTGTTGGAAGATAGTCTTTCATAGAACCAAATTACAGATAATTTTATAAACATTTGAGATTTTTTTTGTGTGTGCGGGATAAACTGTGCACGATATGCCCTTTCATTTCGTGGACACGGTAAGACGCGTTATTTATAATTAATTTATATAGGGTCTGACAGTACTATAGTGCACCATAATATCATTCATATTCAACATTGTAAAAATATGGTGCACTAGTATTTGTAGACCTTATATTGTTCTTATGTACTATGCCCCTTTTTTTGGATCCTTGTTTGAACTATTTTTCGTGTTATAATAATATATAAAATGGGATTTTCATTTAATTAAATTCCATTTCAATGAGGTATTTGGATAGGTAAATTAATTTAAATAATTCCTGTGGTACTAGATGGTGCTAAAATATTTGTATCTTATAAATGTTTACGATGGCTTAAATGGTTTAGCGTTAAAAAGCATTTAAATTAAAGGTTGATTGGAAATATAGCCCAAGCTCAGGCAAATAAAAATTGTTAGCCAAAAATATCGATATATGTACTGCAAATACACTGTTTTACAAATGTTGTGAACAGTCTCCGACTAAGAATAAAAAAATTGCTTCCTAGATTGATATCGGTGGGACTTATAATAATTGGGAAATCTGCTGTGCGTTATATAAAACCCGAGCGGTAACACGCTCGGGTTTTGGGAATGAAATTTTGTGAATGGGCAGAGCTAATATGCATAAATGTAAAGGTGTATCGCATTTCTCTGCCATTAGCCGTTGCATCTTGCTCTCAGTAGTTTACCACTAATTTATGGTCCAAATCATATCATTCTAAGATCCACTACCTTGCCGGAGTAACTTTCACTTAAATTTTATATCTGAAGTCCGTATTATGTTGAGCTTTGTGATCATCAATTAGAACGTTTTTTTTTTAGTTTAAGAATGGTATTTCTAAAATCTCAAGTAGTCAAACCGTAGTAAATAGGTGTTAAATAAACTTACCAATGTACTTTGTTGATGTATAAAGTTAAAAACTTTACTGCATGTGAATCTTTAAGGAATCCAGGATGTTTCTAATTGTTATATTGTATGGTATGAATGAAAACATAGACGTACATTAAGTAGTGATCTTTATTTCTATTGAATGTATAATTATCTAGACTTAAACCTAAAAAAATGCAGGAAAATAATTTATATTGCTCTTATAGTCCATCAGATGGAACATACTATCGTTAAAATATATTTTTACTATGTATATAATATTATAACATCTTTTAAGTATCACAAAGTCAAATACAGTGTATAACAACAACCGCTGCAGTAAATTATTTAGATTCTTATAGAATCTTAACTTTAGATAACAACTTGTTTTAAGTCTATTTTCAACATATTTTTCTACTATATTGTCAGTCTGTTACTATAGTGTTATATACTTTATAAATAGGATATAGGATCTGAGCAATGATTTTGTAGATTTTTATTGTATAGCAGTTCCTCAACAGTGATTTTTCATCAATATACTTAGAATAGTAATTAAAATAATGTTTTAAACAAACAACAAGTTTGTTTTATTTTAACGTTATGATGATGTTGTTGATATTCTTCTTTCCTCTTCTTTTTCATACAAAGGCTCTAAAGGTCTGCCTCTCAACATTATTTCCATGGTACTGAAAAAAAAAGCACGAGTCTTCAATGACCTTCAATGTGATAATGAATGTAATTAAATGTACTACTGTATATAGGTACAGTAGCCTCCAAAATTCAAACTCTCGAGTCTCAGCTACGTACGCCGTACGCTATTAGAATTTTACTGATTGCATTTTTGCCATCAGTATCGATCAATAATCACCCCCTGATAGCTATTTTGAGAATATATTTCATGTACAGAATTGACCTCTCTTTAGATTTATTATAAGTATAGATGTGCTCATAATAAAGTAGATTTCAATGTAAAACATACTTACAATATTAAAGTGAACACCACGACCTGCGTAGATATTGTGAGATAGAATATAGAATTGACGAATTCAGTGTCGAGCGTTGCTTTATATAGCTGAGAGTAAATTATGGAAGCAAACATTGCTACGGCGTTCTCCATCACAGATAAGAATGCGTAAGCCACACCTGAAACAAATACGAGCATACCATTCATGAACAACTCCAGTCAATAGACTTATGGTTGCTATCGAACAATCGGCGCTAAAAAGGTCTTCTGGTCTACCGCTCTTGCACCCCCACGCAAGCTGTCGTCGTGTTTTAATACAAAAAGGATATAGGATTACAGAAATTAATTGGATGGACGGCAGTAGACCTGGATAATGAAAGCCATTACCAACGGATCAATTCTACAATTATTTATACTTTATGTATATTAATTGTCAGTAATCTAAAGTGTGCGAAAATAAAATAGCTTTACTCTCTTTTTCACAAATACAATGCTAATTTCATTGCGGTGAATCAGGTACTGTACTCTAAACCTAAAACATATGTTACAATTACGGTAACGGTGATTCTTATCACAGGTTTATGCATGCGATGTTAGTTTCATGTGAAGAGTCGTAAAATCGGTTTTATTAAAAGCAAAATGTCTACGAACCCCTTTCGGATGCAGGCAAGACTTTAGAAGTCATGGAGCGTATAAGAGGCGCAACACACGGACCAAAGGCCGCAAAGGTGGCTCCCAAGTACCACAGTTTATCTGTCTTAGCGTGGGCATACACCAAGTGCCCACATATATGGGCCGTTGCACCCAACATCACTATCAGCTGAAAGAAAGACAAACATTTATTGATGATAAACTAACCAAGCATTTTCTTTAAGTTTCATATAGGTCGGAGTTAATATCGGTATGGGTGGGGAGTAGCAGGGTATACATGCAGATTTTTTCATGTTTATTTATGTGATACAGAGAATGCTTATTTCATAAAATAGCGGAGAGGTACTGCACGACAATATCCATTTTAAGTGCTTATTATTTATTTACTTAGTTAACTTGGCGCAGGTTGCCTGAAATAATAAAAAGACTAGGATTTTTTAACAGAAAAGCGGAGTTAAAAGCACAGAGAAAGAGGGTGAAGGAACCGTAAAAAATACTTTAGTACAATAATTGATATTAGATAATTATTCGTGGTTACTAACTGTATCTCTCCATTGTAAGACTTTAGTCATTAGTGGTATACCAAATAGCATAGCTATGACATACAGGGTGCTCAGATACGTCCTGAAGTTGCTGAACGATGTCGTGTCCCATTTGAATACCTTTATTGTATACAGATACATCACTGAGCGTTCGTCTGTAATAAATAAAATACGATTGATTAGGGAAGAAACTGTGTACGCCATAATGTAGGTATACTATGTAATAGGGCCGATTAGGACTGCGACATTTATGATTAGTCTCGTACTACTGATTATTTAGAACAAAATCCGCAATTTCACCTGCGTATGTCTTACTCTATACATTAAAAGGGAAACAAGATTAAATAGCAATAGCAATGAAAAAACCTTTTTTATTGCTACACAAGCGGTTGCGCTTGCTAGTAATGAAAACTGACTAAGATTTTATTATGGCTGCTAGGTGCAATGTTTATAACTTTGGAGGTGGATTTTTAATTCTAACTATACATTTTAGGGGAATGATGTCGTTCGCTACACACTGACAAAAAGCTCTTATAGGCAAGAAGAGCAAACCTTGTCTTGGGTTAAATCTCAAATTCTTAAAAACAAGAAACGAGTCCGAGTTGCCGTCGGTAAATAAGATGTTGATTGTAAATTGTAAGAGGTATAATATGCCAAAGTTCTGCCTCTGTCAATACAATTCTATCTATTTATAAGAACCGAGCATGAGTTTTTTATTAATGTCGTTGTCGCGATGTTGTTATATTTGTTCTGGTTCATAATTGTGTAGATGAGAACCTACTAACCAATTGACACACATTTATGAGCTATCCACACGTGATTCCAACTATAAATTTCTTGAAGTTCATTGGCTGAGCAACCATCTTAAGTATAAATGAATTTTTAAGCTTAAACACAGAATACTATATAGTAACCAGAGGCCAAAGATTTTTTGTCTCGGTAGCCTTAAATATCGCATAACAGGTATAAATTAAAAATAATTTAGGTACGTACCTCTCTGAAAAGTATAAAATGCCATCGATATCAGAAGGAACCATAGAAATAGCCTCCTATTGTTAGGTCTCTTCTGCGATAATATTGTTATGGTATGCACGATATTCTTGACATCGAAGAAGTCCGTCAGGGGGTTTTTGATACCTGCTTCCTTCAGGGACTTCTGTTCGGGCCTCGTCTGCCACTTGAGGAATATCACAGTATATAATGTCGCCAAGAACATTAGGACCGTATTGATGGCAAACATGATTGTGAAAGATCGGTCGACCACTCTGTTCCAAAGTAAGTTACCTGCAAACGATCAGATTTACTTGTTTCCTTTTTTATGTTTTCCTTGCTGAACGGAATTATGAGGAAGAATTCGAAGATGTCGTAGCCGTTTGGCGCTGCAAATGTTGAGGTACGAATATAGGTAGGTACTCGCGTGTATCATAGGATAGGTCTATGTACACATAATAACAGCTGCTTGGATGAGCTTGACCCTTTGAGCGGACAGGCAATATAGGCTTCGTCAAGCTGTAACTGCAAATAGTTCTTCAGCGTTATTAAGTGCTTTCTGAGACATACCTACTTTTAATAATGGGACGTCAATAATGATTAGAAATTATAAAATAATTGGTTTAAAAGTATATACTTGAATTATACCTTACCTATAGCTACTCCGGAGGGCATTGTGCTTAAGTACACTACGTCTAAAATGCCGACTCTTAATGTTCTGTTTTTCAATGACGAAACATCAGCTATGTAGGCGAAGCAACCGGCGAATATCGCCAAGTCAGCACCAGTAAGGGCACTTGGAAATGCTGCGGTGTAAATCACATATTCTACAGGCCATGCTGAAATTATAAATACTGATGTCAGTATTTATTTGATATACCATGTTAGTTGATTCTTTTATAAACCATTGTTATTTTAATGAATGCTTAATCAAGAGAGTGAAGAGTTTAAGGAGAAACTGACGAATTTCTACAATTTCTAGACCACATTTCCGTTAAGAAATACCTAAAACACTTTTTTATTAATAAACCGCTAAAACCTTTCAAAAGTTAAGAAATCGCTCTAGATTTGTTTGATATACGAGTATTCTCATAATGTTCGATGATGATACACAACGTTAAACATGAGAATTGCCTTTTCATGAAGAAAACAGTTTTGTGTCAACAAATTATTTCATCCAATTATAATTATGATGTTTGCTCAAGAGTGATAAGAAACGTATTACCTACACTCAATGGGCTAACATTATAGACGGCACGTAAAAAAGTTGTTCTGCCAACGACGGCGTATAAGGAAGCACACTTATTTGTTTTCGATCATTCCGAAGTTATTTGCACACAATTATTTGGATTTCGGTTGGAGTGCCCACTTTAGACAAAGTATCAACCAGTTCGACCTATGTACAGTCAGATTTTATCTATACTAATATTATAAAGCTGAAGGGTTTGTTTGTTTGTTTGAACGCGCTAATCTCAGGAACTATTGGTTCGATTTGAAAAATTCTTTCAGTCTTAGATAGCCCATTTATCGAGGAAGGCTATAATCTACATCATCACGAATATACATCATCACGCTAAGATACACGGGAGCGGAGCAATAACCAAAGATGCGGGTGAAACCGCTGGGGACAGCTAGTATATAATAATTATAAGACTAAAACCGGCACTCAGCGTAATTATGATGATGATTGACGTTATACGTCTGCGTGTACATGCTGCAATTTCGCATCGTCTATAAAATTAACAGCGCGCGTGTACCTGTTACCATAAATCTACAAAGACCTTGAATCTAAACTTTGGTCACAATCGCTATGACGGACGTTATCATATCAGTGTGCATTTTGTCATTGAATCCGAGAGCTATGTATTGAGATACTATTGACAGCTCATAAGTCGTCATCTTTGCTGATAAATATTATTCATAATATAGTAGTTTGGTTGCGTCACTTTAAGAAAACAATAGTTGATTACTTATCATTGAACTATAATCAAGCGTTTACACAATCGCTTTTCCTTCTATCTTATTTTTTAACTAGCTGTAGTAACCATTTTCATCCTCATGTCTAGGCACTTCACGTCTAGATAATGTATTTTAGGTACACTTCGTTCAATTGTACATTGTCATACTTCGTTTTATTTTCGTTACATAAGGGTTCTCATAACCGTATTGAAGTCTTCGCTAACTTTTTTTAAGCTGTTACCTCTTTGCTAAGTTATGGAGCTTAATCTTCTGTGTGTTTATTTGTAGATACGCGCTTATCTCCGAAAATATGCCTCCCGCTGCGACGTACAAGGCTGTATAAAGCTATGCTAGGTCCTCGAGGCGATTGGCATCGGAGGGTTTATTTTAACTTAAACTCACAAAGCCATGCCTCTAGACTGAGCAGCAGGTACAATATTCTCAGAAAAAATCAGCCGACACGCATGGATGCAATTTTTTTGGTCGTTCATGATTTAACACTTCGTATGTATTTTGTGGCTGGCAATGCAAGACTGCGAAAACCACCGCGACAAAAATGTGAAATACCGACTTAAACACACATATGCATCGTAATATGAATTAATTAAGATAGATAATATAAAAATAATAGAAGATGCAGATCTAAGACTATTTTAGTGGTAGCGCAAGCAGCGGTACAGTATCGTTATGGAATGTGCGCATGTGCAAGCCTGGTTTCCCGAACTAACGTGAGCTGTATCAGATTATCTGATTGTTTCAATTCAACAATCAGATCTGATTGTTCCTCATTCCCGTATTATTATCACAACATCTGTAATTATATCTTTGTTGTTACAAGCTGTTTCGCACGTTTTTGTAAAAAGGGGGTTCCTTCGAGGACTCAGGCCTTCTACCCTAAGGGGTGACAGAGCTTGTATGAAACTTCAACAGTTTAAATAATGTAGTAGAAATTCGAATTTACTACAAAAATATCGAAAATAGTGGTCAAATAGCTCAGCTAGAATTAAGGAGTCGGAAATGAAACGTAGTCGCGAAAACACAAGACACTTAATGAACTGGAATATTACATCAATTATTAACGCTTAATCCTTCTTCGTGTGAGAAGAGGCGTGTGCCCAGCAGTGGGACAGTAAAAAGGCTGTAATGATGAGTATAATAAATCAATGGTGTATTAAGATTCTCACCTTTTGTAGTATTTATGGTAATCATCGCTGAGAAAAATAATTTTCCGAGAAGCCCGCCTAGCAGAATTATCTTTCGACCTCGTTTGTCGCTATATGAACCTATGAAAAAAGCCAGAAGCAGCGGCACGACGTGACTGGCAACACCGTTCCATTGGTGAAATGTTGATACTGTTAGCTGAAATAAAAAATCAAATTGTTATAATACTAACCTTTTACTGATCAGCAGCGTGAAATTAACCTGGTCTTGGAAATGGAACTGGAACTTAGCTATATATGAAACCTTATATAGCCATTTGAGTAGAATTGTCCTTGTAAGAAGTATGGTACAGCAAAGTATACCAGCTAAGAATAAACAACAACAACATATTTTTTGCTGGAGCTTGTGTTAAAGTTGTACAGCCTTAGATATAGGATAGATATAGGCAAAGACAAATAAATACCATACATGCAATAGAAATATTGTTCTGCTTTGCATGAGTTTGTTACAGTTCAAGAACTGAGAATAATTCAGGATTAAACTGACCAACAGCAATGAAATGGAAAATTTTAGTAGAAATTCACTCTACGGATAGATATAATACTGTACATATGTATATACTAGATTTAATAATAATTTTAACTATTCAAAGATTTTTTAAAATGTAGGAAATAGACGGTATTATATAAAGTTTACCTGCACTTCTTTATTAACGTCATCATAGCTGCTAATGTTGTGGCATATCTCTGAACTGTAGCCATGGTTAACTGTACAAGCTTGATACACATAAAATGTTTGTTCGATGACATTGGTGATCATATAGGCCATCATATATAGGAACATAGGAGGCTCCACAGTTATGTATTTGTACCATGGCTTTTTTCTCCCCTAAAAAAAAGTTTACCAGTTAAAATGTGTTGTGTACTAATTAGTAATTTTATAAAAAACTTGATCATGCTATACTAGTTATACAAATTTCCTGTTATAATTTTATCAAAATATACACAAGCATTATAATTTGAAGTTTATCTTTCTCTCACTCACTGTAGTCACTTATAATAAGTGCAACAATGTAATTAGATTGACAGAACTTAATCAAGATTTATCTTAACATACTTTGAGTAGTGATTAGTGATAATTATCATTTAATTGTCTACTTTATGACTAAAACCTTTGAGATGTATAATACAAACAACTTGATGAAAGGTTCCTCAAAATGGTTTTCCTAATTTAAAATTAATTGTGAAATAAACCAGTATATTAAAGCATAGCTGACAGATTTGATTGTCAATTCATAAATGAAAGTGATAATGTTTATTCAATAGGTTTTAAAAAAACGCTAAGGGCCAGTTTCACTATACCTGAATAGTCAATATGTACAAAATAAAGTAACCGGAACTTATTATACTACTACACATATTTTTATAAACTAGATAATGCTGTTATTTCCTGTCAACAACTAGATAATGCTGTCCTGTCAGACTAGCTTGAGAAGAAACCCCGAAACTCATTGACTATTAAAAATAAATCATTGATAGCCTTGATACAGTCAATAATTTGCCCAAGAGGTCAGCAGTTAAGATGATAAGTAAACAACAAGTTACTGTAACACGTGACCACATAAGATTTTCATTTACAGGATCACATTATTTCACCATTTGTTCTTTTATGTTAAAGGATTCGTAGTCATAATTTGAATTTCAGTTATCAATTTCTGTTTCGCAACAAATTCGCATGCTTTAAAATATTGGTTAAGTTAACAATTATTTCCAAATAGCCTGAATAGTGGTTATGATGGAAAGATTAAAGTAACTTTAAACATGAAACAGTCACGAAGTGATTTGTTTTTAAAACGAATCTCAAAATCCCTCCTTTTTTATTTGTTTTTGTAAACATGATGAAATTGTTTAAAGAAAAGCGGAAATGACTTCAGATTTTAAACTTCGAAAAGGTTTTGCATCGCTACTTGTTCAAATGGTTATGAGCGACACTAATATTACGCTTAGCTGAAAACGTATGCCATGCGAAACATACATCTTCGTAAAACATGGGAAATCTTGATAAAATAACAATAAAAATATACTCACCATAGAAATTTCCTCCTTTGCAGCAATCATGTTAAGAATATAAAAATATTACGTCTGCGATAAATATTTAAATTACATTTATCCACACATTTCTGAAGTCCTTGTTTCTTGGGTGATCGATTATTTAAAGTGCCACTGGACGACTCAACTACTCTACTTTTCGTGGAAGACTACTTTTTGTTTTGTAATACACTATCTTACCGCCAAGCCAAACAAAAACTCATGGTAATTTTACTTTTCCACAGAGTATATTATCCAATGTTATTATGCCACAGACCTCACAACTCAGCCTTGAATACGTTCCACGAAACAAAGAGAACATAAACGGAGATGAACAATTAAGAATTTAATGTAATATTAAGGATACTATGTAATATAATAAGGATTTTAAAGAAGGGTTCTACAATCATGCTCATTGAATATAAAATGAAATTTGCTAGTTTCTATCAGCGGTTTGCGGCCTGCTTCCTGAAATAACTGCTTCTCGCACCTCACCTGGACCAAACGTAGCGTACCTATGTGTTACTCTGACGTATACGCGCGCTATTTTGATTGCCTCCTTGTCGTCGTAAGCAAATAAGTATTCTGATTAATTATTATAAATTGCTTTAAGGGTATTAAGAGACTTTCCTAAAGTAACCAGGAGTCTGGAAGTTAGGCATAGCTTGCAAGGGCAGAAATCGGTCATTAGAAATAGCCATTATTATTAAGTTTTACTACTGGCAAGTTATTAAGGGCGTGAAGTAAGTGCGTGCGGGAAATAGTTCTCTCAGGAAATGGATGAAACCGCTAGCAGAAGCTGCGGAAGGGGAATGAATATTTCAAACTACAAATCATAAATATTATTCGTAGCTATTCAAAGTTAGATTCCTCTCTGAGGGTGTGGGGTTAGGTTTAGTATAAACTCAAACTGGCCCGCATCGGGAGGCATTTTAAAATGCGGTAAAAATTTTAAAATCTATCGACAGTAGTTATCTCAGGCGGAATGCGTTCGGCTGCCGCGACGGCCGACCGGTCATCCAATCGGCTGCCGTGGGGTTCGTTCGAATCGCGCTTGGAGTGCGTACGTCGAATTCCAGCGGAGGCTGTCGTACGCATGCCGCGGTACCGATACGGTACGGCTGTACATCAGACGCGGCAGCCGAACGCGTCCGTCTGAATCTCACCTTAAATATTATGTCTTTCATTTTAGTTTAGGTTTTATACGGATTTTTTGCTCATCTTGGTATAGATTTTGATAGAATTTAGCCAATGTCAATCTCTGACTTGCTGACTTGCTTGACATTCACATAATAACGATAATATATAATGCAGTATCGCCAATTTATTCAATAATATTTACCTGGAACTATATTCTGCATACCTTTTACGAACATACAATGAAGGCGTCCGTATCATATCACCAGTTCCACTATGTATTTCATAGAAGTTAATCAAGAAAGTGAACATTACTTCTTCCAACAATGGTACATAGCATATTGAACCAATATTGCCTCTCGTCGAAATCATGTTGTTTTTGTATCACGCCGAAAGTTGGAACTATTCTGATTGCTGTAGCGGGGCTACTGCCCAGTGTGTCGCTTCTGCTGGCATATGGTGTTGGGGAAGGGTTGCTTGTGATGCACGGAGTAAACACTTTGGTAGCAAATATTATTCTGCATTTGTACGCTGTGTTAGGCATCCTACTGTGCGGTGTCAACGTAATACTCCTTGTTGCATCCGTAACTTATAACGAGAAGTTAATACTGCTTTACTTATGGTTCGCATGCGTATACTTTGTAGTGGATTTCGGAAGTGTACTGGTAATAAGTATTAGTGCAATATGGAATAGTTTTTTTTTGTTCGGTATGACGTTATTTGTTATTGATTTAGTGTACTGGATTTCGCTGTACATGTACGTGTTTCCAGTTGTGAATGGTTTTAGAAAGAATATACACACCATAGTGATCTTTTTGGCATAAAATAAAAGTATGTTAAAGGAATGGTAGTTTAATATTTAACAGAAAGAGAAGTCTATTTTATCTATTTAGGGCTACTAGGTACCTACTAGCTAAGGTTTTAAAAAAGCTATAGATAAAACTAAAGTCTTATGGCCTTGATTATCCTGCTACACAAAGGGGGGATTTGTGAAACCCGAATTGTGTAACCCGATAGTGATTAAATAAAATTGGACTAAAGTTCCGTTTAAACATTGATTTTAATACAAACATCAGTCAGTTTGTGCT
Source organism: Heliothis peltigera (assembly GCA_958496145.1). Taxonomy (NCBI): domain Eukaryota; kingdom Metazoa; phylum Arthropoda; class Insecta; order Lepidoptera; family Noctuidae; genus Heliothis; species Heliothis peltigera. The sequence continues at coordinate 8,530,901 of OY292321.1, read as the reverse complement.
GTAAGTTTCGATGATGAGATCAAATGAAATACCTAGTTCTCGCCAAACACAATTGCGGTTTACAATTCCGAGCACAAATAAAGACGCATGTGGTCCAGACAGACCCCGTCATCTCATCTTCTCACCTCCGCCACCAGCTACTAGCTGAAAATTGATCCTGCGCAGCGAATCTCAGAAACTACGTTACGACAAAAAGTTTGGCGGAAACTATGTCTATTATGTTCCTAAATAATAGTTAAACTTAAATGGAAAAAACCTATTCGTCACTTTAAAAGTCAGTGTATACACTGCAGTGTTTATTTCGCCACCGACTTTTATAGCGACACATAACAAATAAATAAGTCTAAAACGAGGTAGCTGCTGTACCTTTGTTGGAAACATCAAAGTGTAAGCGCGTAGATGGAGCAGAACGTATACACGCTGAAATACTTACGCTAGCTTGAAACCACTCTTTAAGACGACATGTTTCAAAAAATGCCTGATCTATAATTTAGGTGGACCTAAGCTCAGTCCAACGGAGTTCGGCATGAACCTAAACACTCTTAGCCCTGAAGAATAGCAAGAAAATAATTATCATGATTTATATTTGCCTGAAAAAAAATACGCGAATCGCTAGGAAGAAACAATTTTTAAGTATCAGAATAAGGTGGCGTGTGGGTAAGTGCACGAGAGAGGTATGGGCCACATGCGCGTTGTTTGTACTCGGAAGTACATGTGTTCGGAAGTAGTCGGAAGTAAATTGCGAAACGCCGTTGAGCTTGGCGATTCAAATTAAATACTTAGTAATTTTTTTTAAGTCATTAGTGGTTGCACATACATTCAATCATTAAATTCTAATATTTACATAAAAAAATATTAAAAATCACATTGAGGTATACATGAGTATTCGAGAGAGAACAGAGTTTATATCTTCTAGGGAGGAAGAAGGGAATAGCAGGTATTCCAGAGTTTTCTTATTAGCTGCACAGCAGATACTTGGTAGCAACAGCATCAGCTTTCCGAACCGTGCCGAGTCTTTTGCAGCGCAGTGCTTTTGTAAGAAAGATAAGAACTGGTCCTGCAGCATTTCGGCATGCGATGTGGAATCTTCCGCTGATTCTGCACCAAAGAAAACAATATCGAATTCAAAATAAATATTATCAGGACAGGATAGCAGGGAGATAGTATTTAAGTCAGCACGCTAGCCAATTTTTGATCATAATATTACGCTAGTTTAAGTCACCCAAAGGAAGGCTATACAAGCGCCGAGTTACGTGGAAATCCGTAACATTTTCACAATATAAACTCAAATACGCTAAGCTGTGCAAAGTGTTGGATATTTACCTGTGCGAAATAACAACGTTGATTTTATCCAATCATATTCCGACCTGTCTAGTCTATTTTGAGATAATCTTTCCAAGAGATACGTTAACTTCTTGAGTTCTTCCTTGATATACGGTCGTTTGGAAACAACTGACGAGACATCGTTATCTATAAATTTATTAAATTTATGAAAAAAACCTTCAACTTAAAAAAAGATTCATGGTCTACTCGAACGAAACATATTACCTTCTTCAAAGTAAAATAAGTACTCTGCTGCTGTAAGGATGAATAACTCCTTCCATTTACTTTTCAATAGACTGGTTTGTTCACAGGGTTTCAAATGAACAAACGACCCTACTCCGTGCAACCATTTTATACTCGATACCAGTATTTTTGCAGCCGGTCCACACATTTCTTCATCAAGCTTCCACGTATCGTAACAATACTTTTTAAATTTTGTTGTCATTTCTGTTATGCCATCCAAGCATCCTTTGTTGCTATCAACTACGTGTATAGTCCTGTGACGGTCATTCAAGTAGTCAACGAATGTATAAGGCTTATAGTCCAAAGTTTGGCCACGTTTGTCTGATATCTTTGAAACAATATGTGCTGGTGGTTCAAAGTTGGTAGGAGACCGAGGGGGCGGTTTTCTTGAATCTGAAAAAAATACACCTTCTAGTAAAGAAATAACCCGGTGCTTATAAGAATCTCGGTTGTGTGGTAGTCAAAAATGTTTGAATTAACAAGAAAGTAAATAAACCATTCATGAAACCATTTAAACTACCAGTTTTATTTAATGTAGGTACATTTAAAGTTATTCAAAACATCTACGAACTTTTCCTCTGGTACAAGACCTAACCTTTTTAAGCAATTTTTTTAATTTTAATTTGGTATACACCCTATTAGCCTGCTAACCTTTCGATGTTCAGCATATGTACACCAATCATTAAAATTGTTAAAACCCTTTGAATCATAAATAAAGACCTTGAAACCATTATTTTCATAAGACCCAATTTTCTTTAGTAAATTAGTATACCTTAAACGTAGTAATTAGATAATGATAATATTATATAAACAGTGACAATTTATTAAGAACACGAAAAAAAGCAATCGCAGTATGCATAATCGCTTGTACAGTCGCAGGCTAGTAGTAGTAGTAGTTCGCAGGAGTAGGCAACATTCGAAAACATTAACTATGTATGTTTATAGCTAAAAAGTAAACACACACCTTCCTTATCGAGAGCCTCTGTTTGACAATCAACTTTGCATGCCTCTTCAGAGCTAGAAACCTCATCTTCTTTAATTTTTTCCGCGTGCTGTGAGTCTGGCTTTTCTATGAAAAAAGAAAATATCGTGACTAATTTCCTTGAAAAGTATTTAATTAAGGACAAGGGAATAGAGTCACTTACTTTCCATGGAATGTGTAGAGCCTGATGTAAGGACGGGTGGAAATAAAATATTGGTCGGAATATAAGCGGGATGCGGAACAGGATAATGGAGAGACGCCGAAAACAGCGGAATCTTGAAAGGGTTGAGGGGACTGAGCGTGCCGACATGAGTACTCAGAAGTGGATTCAACTGTGGGGCGTCGGCGGACATCGTTTCAGGAAGTCTCGATGCGGGGAAATCGTGAAACGACGATCTTTCTAAAAACGAGTTGTGTACATTTGCTTCAGGGAGGGTGGAGACGAGGCCATTATAAGCGTGTAGCGGTGGAAAGCTGGACATGGCCAGAGGCGCGGGGCTGGGGATAAAAGGTTGTTGTCGCGAGAAGTTGTATCCGAGTTTTTGGAGCGCCATGTGATGCTGCGCCGCGACAGACGGCCGTGGAGCGCGTTCGTGCTGAACTGCTGCAAGCCCGCATTACATAAGTGTCGTTAGAATAGAAATTTACATGATTGACTACTTTAATATGCCAATTAATAAAACATTATATTGCTTATAAACAATCAGGGCTTCAATAATATTATTTCCGTCGATATTATACTGTACTTAAGTAGTTTTGAGAATTACGAATCGTAGGTATATGGTATAGTATGGGAGCTCGTGCCTATACAGCTAGCTGCACAGGTCGATCAATCATAAGCGTTGGAGCGTTCGATCTGTGTGATCACTTGTCATGACGAGTTCCCCCGTTTTTGTAAGAAACGTTATAAAGTTAGACCCGGCCGTCATTTGAACGCCTTTGGCAATTGCCACGGTATGTAGGTAGGTACTGATATAGTAGGTATAGTATGTACATTCTTACTGCCATAAGAGACTGCAATGTCAAGGCACAGTGACCACAATTATCGCTCAAAATGGCTTACCAACCTACCGCGATAGCAACAGTTACGTGACGATACCGGCAGAAATATTTTTTTTATGGTTTTCAATTTTTCCCGAGCAGCCCTGTTTTTAAATATTTTTAGTTGTTAAATTATTTCTCTAACACCTTTTCTTGAAATATGTTAAACTTGTAGGTATGTTAAACATGTACCTAACTACTCTGCCGTCATAACTAAGAACGCAGTAATCGCAAAATGGCGGTTACGAGATAAACGCAAAAAACATATTTCATATCATCTGAGCAAGATGTTCGTATTTTATTGGTCATAATATATATCTAAAAATTCGGAAAAAAATCAAGCTTTTACAATATAATTTTCCCTTATTTAATTTACTAATATATGCAATTATAATACGTATTACTGCGTTTCGATTTAGTATCAGGTTGTTTCTGAGTCACAGGATACTAAAACTAAATGCAGCACTTGCGCGTATTACTGCATTATGTCTTAGCACAAGTCGATTACTGCATTATTTTTTAGTAATTATTGCCATTATTATTATGCTCGGAACTAAGTTTACTACACTTAAATGCAGTAATGTTAAGAGTACTGCGTTTTAATTTAGCAATTTGTCTATTGAATTTAAAACAAAATGATGAAGTAGTGGATATTACTGCATTCTGTTTTAGGGTACTCTTGCAAGTACTGCATTCTTTCTTAGGCCATGTTTAATACTGCGTTTTTTCTTATCATTGAAGCAGTTTTTATGCAAGTGCGGCGAAAATCATTACATAAAAAACATACTTCGAGTGAATTTTTTTATGAAAATATTTTTTTTTCATGTACATGAACCTCTTGGGATACCATTTCTGGAAAAAAGTGAAAATCTCAAAAATTTCGATTACTGCATTCTTTGTTATCAGGGCAGTACTGTAGGTAACTGTACCTAATTAATGTAGATAAATGTATTATATGTATATATTCCTCACATCTTACACATTTACCTTCATAAATACCTACAGATAATCTAACCTAACTATTAATAAAACGATAACATTCTTGAAACCGTAGCTACTTTTTATTAAGTGTCGCTAAGCAAGCAAACTGAATAAACATATTGAATCTGATGACTAAAATAATAAGTGATAGGCAAACAACTTCACTGCTACGCTTTAGGGGGTACGTTATGTAATAATAGAGGAGAGGCAGGGTGCGACCTCGCAAACGATCAGTTGTGCCCGCAATCAATTCCATATGTAAATAAATATCTGTGTGAACTGCGGCTGCTGGTGACACCCTGTCTGTACGAAACAATGTTTACTTTATCACCACAGTTTGACTTTTCAAATCTAGCCTGCTCGCGTCTTCCCTCGTAAAGTGTTTGCATGTTCATCGTTGTTTATGACAGAAAAAGCTCTTAGCCAACCTTAAAAATCTTTAAAAAGCTTAACCATACTAGAATTAAATATACCCGTAATCATTAGGTAGGCACCCAAAAGTAGCTTCAAAGAAACAGTCTGCTACTTATCCATATTCAAAAACAAGTTAAAAATTATTAAAAAGTATAAAATAGTACTATTTTTCGGGGTTTTGTTTCCAAATAGTAAAATACATTTTTATTTTCTGCAACTCGAATCTCGACGTGATCATATCGCAGTTTGTGTGAAACTGTTTATATTTGACTTCGTGAGAGCGCAAACCTGCGCGCTGACACGAAAGGGAATAAAGGCTCGCCTCCCTGAGCCCTGCGTTTTTTCTCACTCACCACTTACTAACACTTGTGTACCGCAAATACTTGAAATGTTTCCTAATGGAAAAGACATGCTGCGAAAGGAGCCACCCTGGATAAATACTTTATTGGTACAAGTGCGCGACCGTGTTCACTATTGATTACCATTAAATATCGCTTCTGTTGTGTATTGAAAAGAGTTTCGTTGTACTGTTTATACTTTATGATATTAGAGTTGTCTTTGAGTTAAGAATAAATGCCGTCATTCTGCGGAGTGCTGTCGACTGCATTGTTTTATTCCAGAACCTTCCTAAGAAATCCTGATATTTAACACTGGCGACGAGGATAATTCGAACAATTTTTCGTACACGTGTGTATCCAAGATGCCGATTGGTAAAATTGAGCCATATGTTATAGGAAGTAACAATTGGGATGCGTATATCAGACGAGTCAACCAATTTATAGCGTTGAATAGCATTGAAGCGCCTTTGAAAGTTGCCGCTCTAGTAACGGTAGTGGGTGCAGAATGCTATGAATTGATGTGTGATTTGTGTGCTCCATCGTCCCCGGAGTCGAAATCTTATGATGAACTAGTAAGGTTGGTTAAAGAGCACTTAGAACCAGACCGCTCAGACATTGCTGAGAGGCACATATTTAGACAGAGGATACAAGTACGAGGTGAAAGTGTCAGAGAATATTTACAAGCATTAAAACATTTAGCAAAGACATGTAACTTTGGTGCTTGTCTAGAAATATGTCTTAGAGATCAATTTGTGTCCGGACTGGTAGATGAAGACATGAGGTCGAGGATCTTCGCAGAACGAGGAGTAGACTATAAGCGCGCTGTAGAATTGGCGTTGGCGTTGGAGTCGGCGGAGCGGCATGCAGCAACGGCGTGTGCTTCGAGCAGCTCAGCGGCCGTGCAATCAAGCAGCGGTACCACACAGCGTGATGGTGAGAACAACGGCTTGCATCGGATCAGCGCAAATAGAGGCGGCGTGCGCGGCAGAGGAGGCTCTAACAGTGGTGCGGACTTTGATCGAGCGCAGTGCTCTAGATGCGGCAAACCAGGACACTCAGAAGGCAAGTGTCGATTCAAACAATACCATTGCGACGCTTGTGGTGAAAAGGGACATTTAAAGGTAATGTGCAAGAAAAATGAAAATGCAAAAAGGTATAATAAAGCCCATTTTTTTTTAAATGATTCGGTTAGTGACGATGACGACTGTAACTTTTATAATTTAAGTGTTAAAAATGACGGTGACGGTCCATATTATGCTGATTTAATTGTAGAAAATGTAAAATGTAGATTTGAGATCGACACCGGAAGTAAAATATCAGTTATTTCAAAAAAATATTATAATAATCACTTTTCAAATATTCCTATTGAAAATAAAATGTTGATTTTAAAATCTTATACGGGCAGTGTCATCGAGACCATTGGTTTTATAGTTGTCAATGTCATTGCAGGAAAACATAATGTAAAACTGAACTTGTATATCATAGAAAATGGTGGACCGCCATTAATGGGTCGAACTTGGATCAAAAGTTTGAAACTGGCAATAACAGAATGTTTTAATCTTGCGACAGAAAGTGACTCGCTGGCGACGTCCTTACGAGACGAGTTCCCTGAAGTGTTTGCTGAGGGTTTAGGTACATTTAAGACTAAATTTCGATTGATTTTAAAAGATGATATACCTGTGTTTGTTAAAGCTAGATCGTTACCCTTAGCCTTGCGACAGCCGGTAGAACAGGAGCTTGATCGATTACAGCGGGAAGGGGTAATTTACAAAGTAGAACGATCGGATTATGGAACTCCTATAGTGCCAGTAGTGAAAACTAATGGTAAAATAAGATTATGTGGAGACTATAGAGTAACAATTAATCCATTGTTAAAAGATTTTCACTATCCGCTGCCACGGATCGAAGACTTGTTCGCGGTCTTAGGAGGTGGTGAGCAGTACACCAAATTAGATTTATCGAATGCTTTCCAACAATGTATTTTACATGAGGATTCGCAGCCGATGACAGCAATCACAACTCATATTGGAACTTTTGTGTATAGGAGAGTACCATTCGGTATAAAGTGTATACCAGAAAATTTTCAAAAAATAATGGAAGAAACGTTAAGTGGGTTGCCGTCAACGACAGTGTTTGCAGATGATATCTGCGTGACGGGTAAAGACAGAGCTACACATTTACACAATTTAAGACAGGTGCTAGGAAGACTACGTCAAAATGGGTTAAGAATTAATTTTACTAAGTGCGAATTTTTTAAGGATAGTGTAACTTATTTAGGTTACAAGATTGACAAATATGGGTTGCATACAGACAGCAAAAAAGTTGATGCAATTTTAGCTGCTCCAGAACCTACTAATATTACACAACTCAAAAGTTTCATGGGTTTGGTAAATTTCTATTCTAAATTTTGTGTCAACTTAAGTGACATTTTAAAACCACTTTATGATCTATTAAAAAAAGATGTTCAATGGGTATGGTCAGATGTCTGTAAGAAAGCATTTGTTCGAGTGAAACAAGTCTTGAGCAACGCCCCTGTGTTGGCTCATTATGATCAAAATCTTCCTTTAATATTGTCAGTAGATAGTAGCGCATATGGCGTAGGCGCGGTATTAACGCAGCGTGACGCGGGTGGTTGTGAGCGTTTAGTTTGCTGTGCGTCGAGGACGCTAAATTCTGCTGAAGTTAATTATTCACAGTTGGATAAAGAGGCATTGGCCATAGTTTTTGGGGTTACAAAACATCACCAATTTCTGTATGGTAGGCATTTCACACTGCGCAGCGATCACAAACCCTTGAGTTACATTTTTGGTAAGAAAAAAGGTATACCAGTGACCGCTGCCAGTCGTTTGCAACGTTATGCGATTAAGCTTGCGGCTTATGATTTTGATATTGAATTCATATCGTCAGCAAAAAACTGTTTTGCCGATGCACTTTCACGACTCCCTATGAAGCCAACTAGAGATGAAAATCAAAATAAAGTCAATAAAAGAGAATGTAGCTATTTACATTTCGTAGAAGAAAATTTTCCAATCAGTTTTAAAGATATTAAAACTGAAACTGTGAAAGATAGTGTGTTAAGTAAAATATATGGCTTCATAATGTACGGGTGGCCAATAGGAAACAATATGGATAAGTATGAAAAAACATATTATGAAAAGAGAGATAACCTAAACATTGATCAGGGCTGTATATTGTGGGGTTATAGGATTGTTGTGCCGAAATCGTTAAGACAATTAGTTTTGAATGAAATTCATGATGGTCACCCGGGCATTGTTAAGATGAAACAAATTGCACGTAACTATGTGTGGTGGGATAACATAGATGCAGACATTGAGCGAGTGGCTAGGGAGTGCGTGGCGTGCATACAGTTGCGGCCAGCTCCGCCAGTTGCTCCTCTTCATTCGTGGTCTTGGCCAAATGAACCTTGGTCACGTTTGCATTTAGATTTTCTCGGACCATTTAATAATATGTATTTCCTTGTGTTAATAGATGCTCATTCCAAATGGATTGAAGCAGAAAAAGTTAGCACTACATCAGCGAGCATGGTAATAGGCTGTTTGAGACGGTTATTTGCTCGATTTGGTTTACCGAAACGCATAGTTAGCGATAATGGGCCACCATTTTCATCATCTGAATTTGCTCAATACTTGCAAAGAAATGGTATTAAGCATACTTTAATACCACCTTATCACCCATCTAGCAATGGGGCTGCAGAGAATGCAGTGCGTTCCGTAAAGAGAGTGCTTAAAAAAGCACAATTAGAGAAAGAAGATTATGAAACGGCATTGAATAGATTTCTATTCACGTATAGAAATACAGAACAAAATACAACGAAAGTCGAACCAGCAGTAGCTCTTTTGGGTAGAAGGCTACGGGGACGTCTCGACTTGCTAAGACCGGATACCGCTGAACGGGTGCGTGACAATCAGCTTAGATGTGAATTGGAAGGTACCGCTTCGGGTACTCTCGAGAGACGAGCCGGTAATGTCACGAGACTACACTAAGTCCACTAACAAATGGACTGAAGGTGTAGTAGTAGACCGTGAGGGACCAGTAACTTATAAAATTAAAACCAATGGGGGGATCCTTCAAAAGCGCCATATTGACCAATTACAGACGCGTAAATCGAGACATTCATTAAGTAAGGCAGTCGATCGGTCATCGGTAGGTAAAAGTGATGACGATGTTCAATTAGATGACATACGTAATTCAGAAAAGTCTGTGGTCAGGGCAGACTCAGAGGACAAAGATGAGTTCTTTGATTCTATGGGGGAGATAGCGGGTGATAGTGCTAGTACTAATACTCGCGTTCGTAGGCAGGCTGCATTACGCTGCGAGGAAATGTTTAAGACGTTAAAATAAAACTTATTTTTTATACATACATGTTATTTTATATGTTATAGTATTTGTGTTGTTATCTTAAGTTTATGTTGTTTGTTATTTCAGTTATAGTATGTCCAAGTTGGGGAGGAAAAGTGTTGTGTATTGAAAAGAGTTTCGTTGTACTGTTTATACTTTATGATATTAGAGTTGTCTTTGAGTTAAGAATAAATGCCGTCATTCTGCGGAGTGCTGTCGACTGCATTGTTTTATTCCAGAACCTTCCTAAGAAATCCTGATATTTAACAGCTTCGTTTTTGCTTTTTCTTGGGAAAAGTAGGCGGAAAGACTGCATTTTCTGGATGCTGGTGATAACAGCTTGCAAGGTGACTAAGAGTAAATCACGTAGAAATCTACGTAATATATAATACCCAATAATGTTCGTATTGATATGTTAATTGTTTACTGTAGAGATGTGACCTCTTTACATCTCAACATTATGGGTCTGGCCGGAACATTAATTAAATAAGGAATCAAATAAAAAGAAGTAGCTAGTTTTTAAATAAGCAGATAGTCAGTGGTCCGTCAGTCCTCAAGACAAAAATAAATACTTCAAGGGAAGTACATCTGAAGTTTTCTTTGAGCTTTCCCGAAACGTCGATACCTCTGAAAACGCGAAGCGAAGGATATGATGAGAGATATATTGAGAGATGATTATCTTATTTATGCAAAGGAATTATAAAATAAGTATGAAACAAGTTATTACTTATAATTAAACTCACCGTCTTTCTTCATGTTGACACGAAGACATTTGGAAAACCGACATGCCTGACATTGGTTCCGCCGAGTTACATCTACGACGCACCGACCATTTTCTTTGCACACGTAGTCTAAATTACTAGGTATGAGAAAAATATGGATTGTTAGATTATTTGGTAATCGTTGAATTGAAAAACTGCGATCAAAGGCAAAATATTATAAAACTATCCCCTTAACACTGAATAGGCAGTACAAAGGAGTAAGTGAGTTGCTGGCTGAATTGATTGAATGGTCTTCGCAGGCGAAAACAGACTAATAAATAAATTTATGTTTCCTTGAGAAGATTTTCTTACCAGCATAAGACATTTGATAGACAGAATAAAGGCTGATGATAATAATTTTATAGGTAACATTAAGTTAATACCGTCTTATACTCCGCTTGAAGAATCCTCTGCAACCATCACATGAGGCTACCCCATAATGTTTTCCAGAGGCTTTGTCCCCGCAGACGCGGCACAACGTCTCCGGCTTCGCCTCCATACTATGTACCTGTGCTGTGAATAACATATTCTGATGAGTGCCTGGCATTTGAACATAATCCAGTCACTTGTCAGGCAACATCAGAATGCTGCATCTCCAAATATTTATCATACGTAGCTGAATGGGTCCTATCAAGAAATGAAATGTACCTATGTAGTTAAGAGAAATACAAAAATTGATTCTTTTAGAGTTTATTTCTAATGAATTTCAAGTGATAACGGATTTGGGTTCTCAGTTAAGGGAATAAAAAAAACCTGTCCTTATTATAATTAGCAGGCTACTAGATACTTTTATAAAAATCTTTTTTGTGCTGTTACAACTACGAGACATGATAGACAAGCTAACTATGACTTGTACAGTTATGAATTCGTACTGAAAAGCCTCCCGGTGCTCTTATAAATAGAGGACTGAATTTTGTAACAATTTAGGTACGTAGTACCGTGACTGCGTGAGTGAACAAATGTGAACGGCCTATAAAATTCTAATAAACACGTGACAAAATCAATACTTGAATGACAATGACTACGAAAAAAATACTTTATAAAAACAGATTTTTACTTATAAATATGTAGAATGTATATCATTTTAAAATACAATATCGTAATCAAATCATCTGCTAAACCCAATATGCACCCTTATAACGACATTATAAAGTTTGAAAGAATATCGCTGCGTCACTGATGGCAGGCATTAATAATCGATTGATTATTCAAATAGGAAGGCCAGCGGAGCGACATCATACGGTAGAATATAAAAAATAACTCTTCGGTTGTCAGCTCAGATAAATGGTATTTTGATAGAAGTTTTATCAAATCACCCATCATCACTGTATCGCGCACGTGGAGTCATAATGTATCGCGTGACACTTGGTGTAGGTACTCAAATATTCCCTAATCTATTTTTGTTATGTTTTAACAGTCAATCGTTTTATCAAGATTTGAATAAGTTGGTACCCTAGTTTGAGGGTGGAGTCCATGGACAGTACGGGTATGTAGTTACATAACTACGTATGATGCGTCTTGAAGTGACTTTGCAGAACAGTATGTAGGTTACAGACTTGCCGAAATACTTCGTACAAACTGCAACCCCCGCAACGCTCATTTATTTGTGTTGCTACATATTTTGAAAAGAGGTTTGAGAACTACGTTTAAGTACGTACGACGCTTTTTAGCAGCTATCTTGGTAATATGTTAAGACCCCCGTTCAAGACTACACTCAACCACATTGGACAACCCGAAATGATCGCCGCGCCGGAGAAGTCGGGGGCGGGCAGTATATTCGATAAGCGATCAAATTGTCAAATTTCTTGTCTTTCAATAAAAAATAATATAAATCACATATTTTAATAGACATTTCAGGTACACTAGATAATTATTTTGTTATAATTCAAATATTTCCCAGTAACTCCTGACTGCCAGGGACATATGTCGGTTCTCAGGGCGCGGGTGGGGCGTCGGCATTCCTAATGGGGGACCGACTCATTACTATGTCGTTAGCCGTTATGTCTTTGTGCATCTACGATCAATGTACGAGAAATAGCATTAGACATTTTCATGATATTTACCATGACCTCTTCTTAATTGTATCCCATTCTATCGGCTGTAAACTGAATAACTGATGCAATATTGGAAAACATTGCTTGCGGTGCTGGCGTTGGCAGCTTGCGGCCCTTTACAGTTCAGGGTTCACGCACCTATGGATCGATGCCTGTATGAATTAAAAATCTTGCTAATTGCGTCTCGTGCACCGCGCAATTTATGATTTTATACCAAGAAATATTTAACTTTTAGACCACGCGATATGCTCCTATTTTGTTAGATCCATAAGAAATATTCAGAATAGTTCAGCCTGGAACCTGGAACCCTTGAACTACTTATTTTAGACACTACTCATAAGAATATAGACCTTACACTGTCATAAGTCATAACATATTTGTCTATATTGATGAACGCAACTCTATCGGAGCAGAACGCGAGCCGAGCGCGCCGAACGAAACCAACTGATATGAAAATTATGAAAACTCGCATTCTTTTCTAGCTTCCAATCATCCGAATCTTTTAGAATCCCATAAATGCCAGACGGATTCAGATGATGGTCATCTACGGTAGTGTCAGTTGCGTATAATGTTAAGGAAATAGAAATTATATTTGTTGCAAATTGTTTTTTTTTAGTAGTGCGCGAGACCCCGAGTTGATTCATTGCAGCGCCTTCTTATTGAGCCTGAGTGCAATGACGTCAGGTTAGGAGGCTTCATAAATGACATTGTCGAAGTTATAATTGCCACAGGTACAAGTTCAGAAAAGGAGTAGAATGTCACAGCCCAAATTACAAACTAAAGTCAGCCATCAATTTGTGAGTTAGTTATGCGTATAGTATCAGTAAAACAGTGACATGTTTTCGTAATTGTGGCGTGACGTGTACAGGTCACAATTACACCGTATGTGCGGTGAAAATGACGGGGGTTTCGGTTCAATAATTATCCATGAATGGTAAACGCTACATGTTTTGATTGTAGACCTCCCCTTCGTAATTGCTATTCAAGTGGTTAACTTTTGGCTTTCGACTTTTGTAAGTATTCCATAAAAAAGTCAAAAGTACGTGTAGATATGAAAATGTGCCAGATCTTGGAATCCTGAAATTCTAAATTAAGAACTTTCACAGTAGTAAGTACGAATAGCGATAGATATGTCCAATATTTAGATACCAAAAGTTAAGCTAATCACTGGATAGTCTAAAGCGTAGTCGCTTATGTAAATTACGGGGTCGATCGAATGCGTGGGACAAGGGAACACTTAAGACCGTAGAACCAATTACATTTTGCAAACCGAGGTTGCATTTTGCAAACTGAGTTATACAGCGATTTTATATTTTTACCTTAAGGTACCTACCTTATCCAAATGTAGGTACAAATAACCAAATGGAGCCAGTAATTTAAAAAAAAAAACGGAATAGCTTCACTCACAAATGGATCTTTTTTAAGAAATATATACTTCTATACCCCTAGCTTTTTAATTGGTTTAAGTACCATGTACCATGTTTACTGCTTATGGTTTTCTAACTCACTGTCCATACGGTAACGGTATTAAGATTTATCATGTCGTACCATAATCCTACCTAAATAAAAGTACCTAAGTACAAAGTTTAAGTACAAAGTAATTAAATAAGCAAGTTCTTAAATTACGGCCAGCGCTGAACCGATTATCAAATAAACGAATAAAACCACAGCGCACATATTGGCCGAATTTTGGTGCGGTGTAATTATCGGCACCCCTCGTTAATTGAATAGACTTATGTCGTGTCAGGGTCTCTCGACATTTGCACCTATTTCCTGATACTTAGGTGCATGTGCACCTGATCAGTATTTATAATTTTCATTTGTGGCCCAAAGACCTTTTCAGTGTGACCTTAAGGGTGTAACCGCGAATGCTCAACACGGATTGGTAAATTTAAACTTCTGAAATGCAGTTTTCCTGACGATTTACCTTTGGCCATTTCCTCACGATTTAAAATTGGTGTCGGACATAACTAGCTTGATTTTGAAGCGAGTCCTTAATGTAAATATATCTTGATCTGTGGGTCACAAAGTCTTAGAGAAATTATGAAAAAAAACTTTCCAACTAAATAGGAAATTCCATCAATTAGTAGTACAAAAGCGATATGGTACAACAATACTGAAACATCGGTTTCAATTACAATTTCAAGTCCATCTTATTAGGTAACTATTACTTATTTTATGGTTATAAAGTTTTAGCCTTAAAGACTGATAGGATGCCGACGGAATCAAAAAAGTTTGTCAAACTAATGGCGCTTAAAGTAACTTCTTTTTAATTCAAATAAAAACGTGAAAAAGGAACTGTCTTGAAGTCGAGGAATATTTAAGTGTTAAATAAAGGATATCCACATATGATTTTGTTTGATAATAAGTTTAGAAAGAAACAGGTCCATACTCTGGGAATGAAGCATTAATAAAGAAAGCTGGGAATATCATGGACGGAAGAATATTACACTATGGCTCCATAATGCAAAATTTGTACGTACATCAAGCAGCATCTATAAAATTTTGTAGACTCGCATACTCAAAATTTTCGGACACTTTTGGGGGAGGACCAATCACTCCGCAAATTCTTGTCGTCCAGGGTAATTGCATTACCTACACCCTAAGAAATTTATTTCCATCGAAAAGATTTTTTGTTTACGCTAAGTCTTCTGTAGTTTAGTGATCTTGCTGGGGAATTTACAATACTTATCTTCTAAGGTTCTTTGCTAGGTAACTTATCTCTATTTCTACGGAAGCAATAAAGTGTCACGCTGCAGCTACATTAATTAAACCTAGGGTAATATGAGTTGACACAAATCAAAACCATTACTATTGCGAACATTTACCAAAACTTATGTGTTCTTTCTGCTGAAACTGTCCACAGAGCTGATCGATTTATTTATTTGAAAGCCACAGGCATTATTTCCAGTCAATCTTAAGGTGATGGAGTGCATTGAAACTAAGACAAATAGATAAAAACAGATGAAGCATGGAAGTCAGTACAACATACAAGACAAGGCGGGTCTAAGAGGAAGCGATTCCGGTTGAATGCGACAGAAACAGAAATCCTATACCTACCTACTTACATGCACATTTACTTCAGTCGTTTGATATATTTCGTCTGATACTGAAAATATTATATATTATTATTATATATTATATTATATATTATATATTATAAGTAATATCGCTACATGACTTTAATTGTATTTACTACTTGTTTGTGTCTTTATTTATCTCGTTTTTATTATACTGTAAGTTTTTTGATTAATTATATATAAGTTTCATCTCATTTCATTTTAACTCTATTCCATCATTATTGTTCCCCACTCTGTATTAGTTATTTCTCTTTAGTTAAAGTTATCACTTATATCTATGAATGTTGGTTCACCTATAATTGGCAACTGTATAAGTCCATTTTTAAGTCTTTATTATTTTTATCTAATTTTTATACAGAAGCTGTTGGTGTACCTTTTTAAATTAAATAAATAAATAAATAAAATTATGAAATATTATTTTATTAATCTACTGATTACTAGGCATCGCAATTATTTTACTATCGCCTAAAATAGTAAGTT
This sequence comes from Heliothis peltigera, assembly GCA_958496145.1. Classification (NCBI taxonomy): domain Eukaryota; kingdom Metazoa; phylum Arthropoda; class Insecta; order Lepidoptera; family Noctuidae; genus Heliothis; species Heliothis peltigera. The sequence goes on along the minus strand of OY292321.1, from coordinate 8,514,845 downwards.
ACCCAAGTTCAAAACTACGAAGTTTGTTTTCAGTCCCAGCTTCTGGTAATTTTATGACAATATTAATTAAAAGTAAAATCATCGATATTATATATATTTATTAAAAGCCCTCAAACATTCGCCGGCAAGAAGTAATGTACAAAGAAAATAAAAATCACTGTCGAATCGATTAGAACAATGAAAGGTAGTACTCACATGTTTGATGTCTTCAGTCCTGTAGATAATGCTCAACTATCAGACAGCGCCAAATGGTTATGTCCTCGTTTATAAAATTGTTCACCCCGGGGTGGTAATAAAGTAGTGGGCGGATTGTATATGTGGGCGGAGCGACCTTTTATCCCCTGGCTGCCGAGCCGATGATTGGTCTATGTTTAAGGGGCGTGACACTTTGCTGCTTATTCTGTTCATTATTAATGCTGAATAGTACTTGAACAGGTGCGGTTACCTCACTGTCTTCGTGTATCAATTATGCTTTTGATATTTGAATTGACTAGGTCGGAGATTCTTAGTCTCTTCATTTCGACTTATGTGAATAGTTCGGAGGTAATAGGCAGTGTAATGAAGGCTGTGCGTAGCCTTCTAAACGTTTAAATCAAAGACCCCAAAATGGGCTTATGAACTAACAGCATCAGTCAAACCTGTGTGATGGAGCCGAGCTCGAAGGCCTAGGAACCATTGTATACTGACTTTACTAGAAAAATGTAGGGTTGTCTGTAAGTGCAAAAAGAAGTTCCGAAGATGGAGTACGCTAAGCACGTAAGACATGCATATAAATAAATCCTTAAAGCAGTAGGTACCATATGGAGGAATTTAATCCTAAATTTATTGTTTCTTTTTTATATCGCTATCACTTTTATACTCATTTAATACCTGGTCATAAAATAAGAATTAAATAGAAATATTATATTTATTTATTAACGGTTCAGACACGTGTGTAAGTAGTATTCTTAGATGGAGCATTTCTCCGACGGATTTGTAGCCGACGGGTAGTGTAAACATAACGTAAAATTCGTTTTGGCATAATTACAATTTTCGTCCTGCCAAAAGCTTAATTGGACGATTGGAACCAGATTAGTACCAATGACCAGGGCTCTATGTCTATCTATTATGTTTGCATATGCGGTAAGAAGCGTCGCTCTGGTGCGAGTGTGAAAAGTGCTCATGCCAATCTTTCATGTTAGTTACTAATGTCCGCCCATAATGACTCGTCAAAAAATGTTGGCATGGAGCCGAGAGCTTTGGTACCTGTGTGCCTATGTAGATAGATGCAAGTAGATCATATGTTTATGGTCTGCGGGTTATACTTTAATACTATAAATAAAACGATGCATGTCAATCGGAACCTATTTATTTCTTTGTCCCATTTTTATAAAACAGAATGAACTAACTTAACTTACATATCAGTTGTTACACAAAAGTGCATTACATGCGTTACATTAACTGTAATATATAATTTTACATAACAAATACTGAGTTAATTCAACGTTAGTAAATAAGTACTGATTGAACAATAAGCTAATCATTATTAAAACACTTTATGCTTTGGAATTAACTCTAGTGGTCTAAAATTAAGAAACGTATAATGTGTGTTCAACGTCACTAGTCGGTACGCAAAAAGTGGTAAGTATAGCAAGTTATTATATTACTAAGTTAAATCACAGTTGAATTATGTATTTTACTTTTACCCCCATACTGTTGTTGTATATTGTTTGATTGATGAGTAAAACTAAACCACCCTTTAAACACTAAAACCTCTGACTTATCAAATATGATGAAGTTAACACACATTAACGAAGACCAACATAAATAACTGGAATCTCAATAAACTGTGATCAAATCAAAACATAAAGGAAATTATTACAAAATAGGTTATGTACAAGCATGATGATTCATCATCTAATAAATTAGTATATTATGCTTAACGATTCCGTAGAACAGTATAGTATAGGATTATTACATTAGGACTTTAATAAGGTTTTTATACCCTAAAACCGAGCACAGTATTATTCTAAGTTGGAAGCGTGATCATTAGATCTGCGTGTATGTTATGTGGGTACAGTGTAGGCATGGCTACATTTCATGAAGCGTGAATATACATTGATTATATATATTTATATATTTTGTAAATATACTTCGAGTACGCAGTGATTATAGTACCAGCCCAACCAAACTTAATATAATGTTTCAAACAGGTCGACCTTTTTAGGCAGGGCTTCGTGGTCAAATCTCGGTTGAACCAAACATTTTAAAGTATACTTGTTTTATAATTAGGTACAGTTAGTACGCTCGCTGTCGCGAACAATACTAATCCTGCAAAACTTAGAGAAGTATAATAATCCCATTTTTTTTTAAATTTTCGTTATAAATATTTACTTTAAATAATGTAGTACTGCAGTAAGTAGTCCCATTACAAAAGCACACCCATATATGTAATGTGATTTTGTGTCAAAAAATCTACGATTTCAATGTTGTGTTTTTATTTTAATATGCATTATAGTTTAGTTTTGACTTGTGAATTATAGCAGTTATTTGCTGGTCACACTGAAATAGCTACTAGTATTCAACCTGTATTACAGCATTGAAAGTAGTGTTCTTTTCTATTAGTAAAAATTTAATAAATCTTTTCGATAAAAATATCTAGTGTTCCGATGCGGTTTGACACTTACTACAACTAAGTAAGTAAATTAATGAGAGCTGCAGCGGTTGTTTAGTACGGTAGATTGATAAGTTGCATTGCTGTACCACTGTCAATCTGTAATATCTCAAAATAGTACTCAGTAGGCTTTCACGGGATATTTAATATGGAACCACATACACAAGTGAGTCTTTCGTATTACGTTGACTTCTTTCAAAAGTCGCTGTCTCTGTGTATAAAGATATTAACAATTACGATCCACCCTTAAAAAAGACTTTTCTACATTTTCCCTACAACGTGTGTTTGAATAAATAGCAATTAACAATAAACAATAAATTCCTATTTTAATTATATATCATAGTTCACATTACGTAATTAGATATTGTAAGATAAAAAATGTGGTTGTAAGATGTAAACTACCACGACTAAAAATATTGTTTTTCCGTTCGCCTTTAGAATTTTATTTATCGCCCTAGCTTAAAATTTACGTCGGCTTGCGTTGTTGGTGTGAATTTTAAGTTTATTAGAGGCGTATTTTTCACGCTTAGTGTTAGTATAACGCGTTTTGGTGAGACGTTAATCTGGATAAACTAAATTACTAGCGGTAGCGGTTTGTGTCGCTTGGACTCAAAAAAGGAAAATGTAGGCGTCCTGCGTGATCTCATTTATATGCTGGCATCATTCTTTATAATTTTATACGTTTTCTGGCATTACTTTTGAACATAAGAGCAGATGAGACTTTTTTGATGACCAGAATCTACAAGCCACTGCGTCGTAACTTTGTAAAGACGCGATGGATGCGCGAAATCCAAGCAACGACGTTATCTTTAAACTATGAGGCGCGGGTTACGTTGTAACTAGTTTCTGACAAACTAGTGTTATTTTGTGAAATATAAGTTATTTTCAACATCACAAGTTACGCTGTAGAACAAATTATTCTAACATGCCGTCATTTATTTGTGACAACAGCTACAAGGTGTTTGTAAACACTGGGAATATACGGGTAATATATCTACTTAAGTATGTAGTAGTACCTACGTACAACTAAGTGATTAAGATCATGTCATATTTATTTTAAAGTAAACAGCGTGCATTTTTTTATCAAGTCACAGCCATGTTTATTAATATTACTTTATCAATAAAACTAGTTTCTAGTACCAATATTTTTTAGGTCATATCAATGATATATGAACCTAACCCTCGTTTTATTGCAAAAACACGACCAGTAATTCTGTTACTTTCTTGTAACACTAGGTACTAGACAGAACGTTTGTTAAATTAAGATAAATATATTCGCTAAACATCTGCCTATACTTCACCATAATGAATAGCGCCGTATATACACTTTATGTCATAAGCAAAGCTCGACTTATCTTGAAACAATAGCATACATACGTAAGGTTTACAATACTCAAACACATTTTTCATCAATCAAATTTTGTACTAAAATTTTCCACACATTTATTCATTATAGGTACATGACGATTATTCCCCATAACTCTAATAGTTATTAGTTTATATAAAGGACAGCTCCATTTATATTCATATTATAAGTAGTACTTAAAATATCTACAGCCGATGGATAAGGCGAATTCACTTAATTTCAACAACAATTATGAGTTTCATACAAGATTAACTTGAAAATCAAAGAGCCTATATCCAAGTCATTTCTTAGATTTTTTTTATTAAAAAAATTCAAAGACATTATCTACACAATTACAATTCTGTTTATTTTTGGCGTATTCAAAATTCAAGTTGTATTGAAAAACCATTTTGTAACTCAGGAAATCTGTATGAATTTAAAATGAATCAACGTGTATAAAAAATAAACCTACGGGCGCACCTAGAAGTAGACTATTGCAGGTGGAACGTTGATTTAATAGTTGGAAAATTAATTTGTGACACGTGACACAAGGTCCACGCGTGTTAGTGGGGGAAGTTACCGTCAACAACGATGTCATAGAGTTGTTGCCGGTTCTACCCCAAGAGCTCAAAACTACTCGAATATTGAGTTCGCGGAAATGTTCAATTCTGCACATTCTTTGTCAGTATGCTACACATATATCCCACTCGTCCCACATAAAAATTAAAAGTCAGTTGCCCCGTCCCGCACATATGTATACTCGCTACCCCCGCGCATCATGGGTGTGTAACTAATTGTCATGTTATTATTACGCGTGAAGAGCATTTCTACAAAAAAAAAAAAAACATTTTTTGTTTTTCTTTCAAGAGTAGATCGGTAGTTACGTTTAGTTCTCAAAAAAATAAGTTTCGAAAGGGCGTTAGAAACTGGTTCATTACACTTTTACAGAAAAGACATACTATGTTAGTATGTTTTAAGGTACACATACACTGCCATAAAATTGTACTGGACATGTTATATTTTACAACCCACATTTACAGTTAATTTACATAGTATGTATGTTGTAGTATTTGACAGAATATCAATCACCAACACGTTTTCATGCAGATGATACCACGAATTTTTCATGTCTTAATATTGATAAAATAGACTTGTCCTTATTAATGAAATTCTTGCTTGATTACTCCGATTTTATACTGCTTCTATTAACTGTACCGGCAAAATGCGTAATTTTTTTAGATCTCGCTTCTATTCTTCGGTAATGGTGAAAACAGAATGATGGAATCTTTCTGACTTTAGACATTAATAGGTAAATAGCAATTAATCAATCGATTCCCGACGCTCAACCATGGCGAGATGCGACGAGGCAGGCAGATCGATAATGTTGCGTCACATAATGGGCATTCGACTTTAGAAGCTGCGAGTTAGGTTTGAATTAAAAAAATAAATGTTCCATATAGTACCTATAATACTATATGCCAAATATAGAAGAAGAAAATACCAATCAAACAAATTCAAACCTCATAATTCATCATGATCGCAAAAAGATTATCACATAGGTATGGTATGGTCATCAAATCAGGTTCTGGTAATGGGATTCTGTAGAAACTACATATATGAGTTTATTTAGTTAGTAGCTAGCTGGTGTGACTACATACAAATTTGTTGAAATTCAAAAAATTAATAAAACACTATAAATAAAAGCCGTCTTCCAAATCATTTAAAAATACTAATAAAGTTTAATTGTCCTGAAGCATAGCTCTAGAAGTCAATGGCAGTTTGCTGACATGCCGTAATTTAATATAAAACATCGATTTCTGCATAAAAACGTGTCGCTTCTAAATCAGTTATTTGATACGAATATTTGCAGAGTGAAACATATTGTGCTTAGGCGTAATAATGTTGAGACTTTCAGTCAGACGGAAGAATTATCATCATGCGTTATAATAGTCCAGTGATTACAACACTATTCAGTCGATGCGTCGTTAACACGCTGTAATTAATAGTAAGTAGTACATTGTCAGTTCTAAGAATAATATTACAACTGCATCCTAAGAGCACACTTACGCCTATGATAAAACTATCTAATTAACGTTTGGTTAAATGAAATGCCACCAGACACTTATACTACATACTGTTATGTTAAGTTGCAACGACCTCGTTAGTCTTAGCTAATATTGATAGATTGATACATTTAGGTTTTGAGTCATATCCCTGTTAAGTCGATCTTGATTACTATGGGAGGCAGTATAAAGTGGTTCCAGAAACCCAAGCTTACTTTACTTATTTTTTATCAGTATTGCCTACTGGCTTGTTTTTAAAAGGTTTTATTTAAAAAATTTTGTTATTTCTCAAATAGCGAGTGATATTTAGATTACTTGTGGTTATATTTTGTGATGCCGTCGGGTTTATTTTTGTCATCATATTTTAATGTACATATATTTCCAATATCTACCGATTTAATTGTTATTTCGATAAGTTATATCACCATTTATGTATATACTTTTGAAAATGGTAAAAAGTGAAAGAAAATTGTAGTAGAATGAAACGCAACGCCCCCCTCCACATTCCGAAATTTATTTTTCCTACAGTTTTTGTAGCTTTTTCGTGCATTTTCAATGAGTTCCATCCTACTATAATTTTGTTTTCTAAAAGGATCTACCCTGGTCTAATAGTCGAATATAAATCACACATACACATAATTCTATTATTACTTCAGCTTATAACACGGCTAAGTGAATAAAATAAACATATATGCAGGCAATGCACAGCGCTCTCGATCATGATATGAACGTTACAAATGAGCTCTCGGCTCGTAAGCAGTCATTGATTATACTGCTCACATAAGTACAACACACAAATGGGTATCGTTGCTTACAGTAATTATAGGTACGTATACTTATAACGCTACGGTTACATATTTCATGATTTTCAAAGCACGTATAATACCTACCTATGTAAATAGTTTCCATTACAATGTACGAAAGCGATCATTAGCAACTCCAAAATTATTCATCTCTATTTTAGTCGGTTTGTACTAGCATGTCTGACACATTATGATTTTAAAGACCTATTTTCGCTTTATCTTTATTACGGCTACCTACATATTCCCACAGTAGCAAAATAAGTATTTCAATAATTCGTATCACTTACAACTGTGATTGTTGTATCGTTTATTATATTAAGTAAGTTCCTACTCGTTTTAGACACAGCCAGTCAGCCACTACATTAATATTAGGTATATTTGTCAAAATTAATTTTACATGAGACAATTAATTTAGTACAGCGATAAGATTATCAATTATAATTTATACAAGTTTTTCAGAATTATTTGTTTTAATAAATTCACAGTCAGTTTCCTATCAGGGCGAACCACGAGCGCGGCGTGACAATGGACACAGAACAATGGGGACCTCATTTCCCATCGCCTTCAACTATGGAAATTCGGCAGTACCTTTCATGACCTTAAAGATTCAGCTTCTTTGCACATATTTAGTATGTCAACAATAATAGTTTTTTGCTAGAATAACATCTTTTAAGACAGGAGATAAGTATGAACTGAACATGTTAAAACTGTCATGATTTTACAAATATGTAGAACATTTTTGAAGGGATAATCTAATCTATCTAAAGGTGAAACATTCCCTAAGTATCGCAGAATATACATAGTAACCGTTGGCCCACCTCTAATGGAACTCCCTGGATATTAAATCACGTAAGTTCTATAGCAAGTTGCTACAACTATTGATTATAATACAGATAATAACTATAGAACTACGAATAACACTAATTTTAGAATATTATTGTTAAGAATTAATCACACAAGTCAGTGTGTAGGTGTAAGCTAACTTGTAAAAAAACATCTGTGTTATTATGCTACACTGGCAAGAGTTCTATTTGTACTTCTGCGTTAAGGGTCTGTGTCATATTACACTATGGGAATACTGCGACCGATGTGATTGTAGGTATTATGTTATCTTGAAATAAGAGGTAGTATAAACAACATTGAGAAATAATAAGTATAAATAAATTAAATTTTGAGTCCAGCTGCTTAATTTAATTTGTATACAGCATAATATGTAAGTGTGGTTGTCCGTTATGGATGATGTTACAGCGTCAGTCTCCGTCATAAGTGTAATATGGCAGTAGCGCTGCAAATCGGTAGTTGTAGTACATTCCGTCATTTGGATGTACAGTAGGATAATGATTGAATATGGTTACACTAAATCGCAATGAAAAATCCAACCCCAGCTAAAGGCAACTAGAAAACAATAGCCTATGCACACATTGTCGTCAGGACAGTCATAAAACTGTATTATTGTGCAGAGTACAATTGCGAAATGTTCAGCCAATTACGCACATACGGACGTTGCATTGATATACACATTAGTCGTCGGAAAATCTAGAACTACACTATTACACTGCGTTAGAATGTTCGGGAAGGTTTGGTCGGGCAACACCACTTGGTGTATTTGTAACATATTGATAATTATATTATTGTATTTATCACACAGTCGGATAGCTTCCATTATCACTCGTTTTTCTGCCACTAGGGCTAATGCCCGCACGAAAGCAACGGAAAACCTTATACGAGTAATACATATTTATTATTTTTTTATTTAATTTTTTGCAAGACTTTTAAAAATACAGATTAAATAAAAATTAAATTTTATATTTCACATACTTTCAATTTAATACCATAATAATGAAATGTTAAATCGATAGTCAGTTATTGGTTCGGGCAGTTGCTTTCGTGTATCGTGGCGATCACTGTATATTAGGTAGTATTAATAGCGGAATCCTACGTAATTTAGAATATAATAGGCCAGTTTTTCACCAACTAACAGACAATAATACACACGAGTACTTGGTATATTACTAGTCGCTAAGTTGAATATTTTATTGATTACGAGTCAGAATATTTTATTCTACTATTATAACATAATACGAATACGCAATAATTTTTTATTCATATAATAATGCAGGCATACAGTATTTACGTTACATGTTACAATTAAATGTGTTAGTAATACTTTTAACAATTAGTTTGTGATATGTTTATTTATTTGTAATACCTTAATTTTAATCTTAGAATATATAATTGTCACGGTGGTATCAAAAGGCATACAAGTTATATTATTTGACGGCGATCATTTGATTTACCAAAGCTATGTTCAAGACCGAACATATACATGCGCACGACTTTGAATACAAACATACTTACAAAGTTCATTATATATTTTTTTTGTTATCAGTGAGTGTCTGACTAGATGCAGATTTTGCCGGACTCTAGAGGGGCTCAGTTCATAAAGACACAGTAAAGTAAACAGAAAAGCTAGTCCATTTTCATAATATAAACCTAATCAACCGTCAGCACACATGATTTAAAACTCCGGGAAAACATGATATTGAAATACATCAAAGCACAATATATAAACATCTTTGGTGATATAAACAAATTTTAAATAATAATTAAACTATAAAGTTAAGATTACATTTAAATTTTTACAAACAATTTATACAGAAATAATGTATTTAATAGCATAGTAAAGTATTTTTAAATTTTTAATTTAATTAATATTATTTACATAATGAACTACTTAAAAATAAATTAGTATAACAAACATAAACTTGGTTAAACCAAAAAATATACAGGTCAAGTCAAAAATCCTAAATAATTCATTGTTAAGTAACGTGATGAATACAATTCATTTTTTTTAGTAACAAGCCGTCGTCACATTGTACCTAAATTTCCATGAATCGGCTGATGTTTTTTGTCCAAGGCGTATCAATATATTTTAATTTAGTTCTAGATCGTGAAAATTGCCATATATATATTGATTTAATATAAAATATTGATAATAGGCACGTATTATAATTTAAAGAACAAAATATAGTACACACAGTTTTTATAAACGTCCAGTTACGTAACATTTGCGTCAAAACCAAAATATAAAATACATATATGTACACTCTTCTATTAATTTGCATGTGTATATTTTAGTATTATGCCAATAAAAAATATAAAATTTCTAACATCACCCCAAACCAAAAAAGAATGCCATTGATTATTTTTGGTATTTATTCTTTTTATATTAGAGAGAACCATAGTTTGATAACCTACACTAGATTTTAAAATGTATTCTGATAACTTTAGAATAGCTGTAATTACAAGCAACGTGATATTGCTTGTTGATTTACAGTCGTGATAATTCTGTCCTATACAAAAATAAAGAACAGTAAGTATTTTTACAGCTCTATAATAATTATTTTAAAATGCAGAGGCACTTATATCCTTGATTTGAAGAGATAAATCTAGGTATAGATCTTTACGAATGCTAAATTATTACTGACGGCAACATCAAAAGAAAGCTAAATTATTGCCGTAGCAAAAAGGCAACAAATCAACAATTTTGTCACATATTAATGCTGGAACATTAAGCTTAACATAGCTGTGTTGGACAGCTTTATTCGCTAGTGCCAAACTTACATCAATTTATCAGAAAAATACTCTACCTACAGGTTAATTAAATGGCCTCTTAAAAACAACCTTCATGATACGATCTTTTTAAATATACTTTATTCAAAAATGTTAATTATTAGAGAATATTAATACATTCTATATGCAACAAAACTGACGAACAACATAACTGCTAATCGTTTAAAATTCATTCGACACCGTGCTGGTGAACATCGTTAATTAACACGCAAAGTCAGAACAATTCAATTACTATGAAGTCAAATGTTTGTATAGCCTTTTTGTAATAACTCCAAACAATTTTTATAATGTATTCACCGCAAAAAATATTGCATTTAGATAGAAAGATTCTCATTTATTGTATTTTAGGAACATGTGTCAACCTTAAAATTGTAAATACCATTAGATCATATTTTTTCAAGCGAGACTGTAAAATGTCGAAATATTGTGAATTGCTTACAACTTAACGCATTCATTTCAGATAGATTATAAAATAATCTATTGAGTTAAATCGTACATTTGACATAGCATGCGATGATTCTCGAGATTTGTCGTCATGTACGGCGGCCATATTTGTTTACTACCGAATGCATATTATATTCTCTTGATAAATAACATGAATGTGTATTAAAATTGGATCACGCATGCAGTTAAAAAAACGAGCGGAGCGAGCGGCTACAAGTAGCAACGTACGCCTTTTCAGTAGGCTGTGAAAGCCATAATTCTTGAGTTGTTTCGGATTGTGGACCGAACAAAACTGTCAATCAATTCTACTATAATTTAGTTTCTTAAATATTGTTATATCCACAGAACCAGTCCAGGATTAGTAATAGAATAATTATTGCATAAACGGAAAATCACATCGATACAATATATAGCCAGCCTGCATTAGGATCATACTCGAGCTTAGTCCGAGATATCTTCTATATTTATTATGTAGTTCCACAATCCTCGCATTGTGAGTACCGCGAATATTTAGAGCAAGCGAAACAAAAAGCACAATAACACTATGTTGAAAATAAAATACAACCCATTATTAATACTTTGTAGTGACTGACAAAATGTCAATGTGTTGTTTTTATAAATACGATGAAATGTATCTGTCTTGAGTGTTCTTGCAATTTGTTCAGAAGAAAATAAATATTTTATTTTCAATTAAGTTTTTCATTGAAGAAATCTTAACCTCAACAGGTTATGGGCCCAGAAAGCTCTGGAATTCAATTTACGGACCAGAAAAGAAATTTGCAAAGAAAAAAAAGATCCAAGCAAGGACTAAATGTAGTCGTCAGTGAAGTTAGAAAAAATCGACGGGAACAATTTCCGACAATTGAGATTTTAAATACGATGTGCACTAAAAGCAAAAGGGATAGATATTACAATCCAAAAGCCAAAAGGCGATTCAACAGAATGGTCAAAGAACGACGGCTTAGCTATGTTGATTATAACCGCATCGATAGCGATTTTAAGCAAATGAAATTAATAGAAAATTGCGTATCTGCGGCCGAAATAATGGCTAAGTTAGAATCCATTTATGAGCAGAAGACCGAATTGTGTAAGATGATCATACACGAGAAATTTTACCAATATAAAATGGCGGCTGGAGAGTGTCGCTCAACATATTTCCAAAGTAGAAAATTTGGCAAAATAATTCAGAGAGCGTGGAGAAAACATTAGTGACATGGCAATTATCACTAAAATATTGGGTACATTGCCACAGAAATATAAATCCCACGAAAAACACTCAATGTAAAAAAACCAAGTCTTTCTATGCAATCTTTTCACCGTAAAAAGTTTTGAGATCGCATCGTAGCCAAGTCCCCTTCACCTTATTTTGTAATGATAAATCAATATTTAGAGACTGTATCAATAGTTTAACTTACATTATAATAATAGGGACTAAATAAAGATTATTATTACTATACTCTAATCAGTCAGCATTGTTGTCAACAAATATAGCAACAAAATCTCCAAAAACTATTCTGCAAAGCGAAGCGTGTTCAATAATAGAATACAAACGATGTCAATGAAGGAAATCTGAAATTATCATAGGGTACACTGCGGCTGCAATGGCTTGGTGCCGGTAATTCTAGTGCCTGCGGTGGCCTGTACACCAGCTGGCGGTGGCCTCTGATTGGCGGAGACGACTTTTTGGAATCTGATAAATTTAATTAATTAATGATTGTTTAATTCTAATAAATTTTTAAGTTAAAAAAAAAACATGCAAATATTTGACAGCTATTTGCGACGTTGCCAGATTTTGGAACACGCGCCCTTAAGTAGAAAAAGGATAAAAGTGCCTTAATCTACGAAGACAATGTAGTTTTGAATGAAAACATTTAGAAAAATAACTTATATGAGCTCAACATTAAATTGTAATTTAGTTCAAAGTAATGAAAGTGACATAAAATTATGGCATGAGAGGTAAGGACATATTAATTTTATTTCATTTTATTCACTTCCTCTAAGTATTCGCACAATACGAGGATTGTGGAACTATACAATGAACATAGATATCTCGGACTAAGCTCGGGAATAATTACAATAGAACACCCTTTAGGTAAGTTCATTTAATTATAACTTACTTGAAGTCTGACGGTCAGGCACTGTATTTCGACAGTTTACGATTAATGTAACGGTATTTACTATTTTACGGTAAAGTGTCCTGTATAGCATGACAAAAAAAAGTCTAGGCTTAGGTCGAGATTAAAGTAAACCTTAAAAGGAAGGTGACTTTCGGAAATAGACGTACCGAATTGTCGGTCAAACTGAGACTTGAAAAGGTCCTGTCATATGCTAATGGTAGCATATTAAAACGGGAATATGGTCATTTTAAAGTGCACAGTGTCCTCTTGAACACCAGGTCAGCAATTTCTTGCATTTTTTTTTATTTACACTCTTTATTTATGGAAAGCAATCTCAGTTCAGACGTATGCAAATACTGGAACACCTAACCGAGGGAATTAAAGATTCTGTTACTGACTTTACAATTGCTTTTCTTTGATACTATCTGTACATATTTCTTCTTACTAACAAATTATAGCTATTTATCAATACGCCTTATATCTCTTACATCTCTCATGTAATTTAGATTCAAACTTCGCAAGTATATCTTGCAAGTCCTATCGTAATATGATATCAGGCATCAGTTAGCCAGGACTCTTTAGATTTGAGTTGACGACGAAACAGTGACCGAATATTCAATATAGTGAGAAACAAAAAGTGTAACGCGTCTAGACAAAAATCGATCTCTAAACTTGCCGGATTATTATCGCCACATAGGAACTTTTCGAACACTGACCGTATACGTTAAGGACAGTATTTTCTAAAAATAATAATTGAATACGGTTCCGATTACAAATTATTTCGATAACATCAGCAACACAATTAAAGGTAAAGGGCATAACACGAAATATTTTCCAAATTTGGAAACCAAATCTTTCGTAATAGCAAATCGAAATACAAGAATCAAAGTTCCTTACAATAAATTTCAAATCTCACGTCCACTATTATACATAATGTCATAAAGTTCATTTACACTGATCTTAGTAAAACAATAGTTCATTACGAGGATTAAATATGAGAGAGTATAATTAAAAAATAATGTAAATAAAATAAATAAGATCATTAAGAAATTCACGTTATAAATAAATCAATGGGGTACCTTGTTGATGAAATCATGTTTAAATTCATGTATTTTTACGTCGACAAAGTACGACTAGTCGTGAGATGTTTCATTCACATGTCAGCCAGGAGCTCGGAGTAATAGTGGGTAGCACTCAGATAGTCCACGAGTCGCCGAGGCAGAGGTAGATCACTAATCAGGTCTCGACGCACGTACTTTAATATCACAAACCTGGAATCGGAACAAAATGTTGACTGCACCGAATTACATCATCAAGTTAGCGGTTATCAAGTGTTCAACTTATTATAGAAATAAATATATAGGTTTTATTAATTGTGGTAGGGAAATAGCAACCCTTTTGACGTCATTTTGTAAGGCCTTTTGAATTTTCACCAGAGTTATTTCTGTTTTCATACTAAATAGATTCGTTCTACAAAAAGGCAAAGGAAAAACCATCGACAAAAAGGCAGGTAAATCCTTATTAATTATAGGGTCTAGCTAGATATAACGTTTACATAATCATATTATTATTCGTTGAATCATCGTGAAACTACATACATAACATATATACATAAATATTATAGTAAAACATAATTTGTTTTCCTTAAACGTTTCCTATGGTTGATTATAAACAACGGTAACACGTTATTTTTAGCTTGGTTACTCGTTTTAATGAGTGTAATATACGCGTTACACGTTACTGTTAATAAAATCACACTTTAACTGTTACAATATAGTCACTAAATGAAGACATAGCTAACCTGCACATATGCTGGAGACTCTGAACACGTTTGAACCTAGAAACTGGATACAAGAGCTGCACTCGCACTGGCCCAAGAACCGGTCGCAGATTTAAGAAGAACAAATACCGGCCGCTGCGAGACGTCTCAACCGCATTCTCTATGAATTCTACTATAGTCTGAGCTTTAAACATGGTGCAACCACCAAAACAGAAGTTACCTGAAATAAATAGAAACCCACGTTATTATACATCATTTTAACGTCAGAAATTATTTTGATCTAGACTATGTACTGCATTCATTTTCTTTATGTAAAACCTATAAGACAATCACAATTTTCATGATTAATAGGATTGTTATATTAGTTCATTGTATGATATAAATAAATCTAGCATAATAAAAACGAGTTGATTTCCTTCTCTTTTCGCTTTTGGTTTTAAGCGTTTTAAAAATATATGTTTTATTTATTTAACAGTTTATGTACAAAGTTTATGAGATAAGAAGAAAAATAGTACAATCACATACAGGCACTGCATATTTCTTAAGAAACCTCTTCCAGCAGCGCCGCTATGAGTATGAGTGCACTTTAACTTGAAGGAACCACGATAAGAGCTAAATAAGTGAGTAAATAAATCTCTATCGATGACGTCATAAATAAAAGAGTATAGCTTATCTGTCAACTACTCATATCAAGAGGTTCTTATTATCTTTTAAGGAAATCGTGGAACTTGTGTAAGTATTATTTATGCGACGAGTTAGTTTATTAGCCATATAAATGAGTTCAAGATAATCATAGTAGTTCTTACCCTGATCATGTTCAATCCTTACATGTCTAAGACCATTGAGCTTAAATGTTAGAGTGAAAATATAATGGTCATCACTGCTATCACGCACTATGAATGAGCCATCTGGTTCATTCGAAAGGATCTTTTCAGCAGCCTCCACTGATATCGGACCCCAATACCAACCATACTGAAATAAAAAGCTTGGATTAGTTTGAACCTGACAGTTAAACATTGTTTTTTCTGCCTACTATTGAAAGATGTGCCGTAAAATGATATTTGAGAATAGAAAAACTTATAAATATTTATAGTATTTAATAATAAAAATATAAAAGCTTTTAAAATGACTCACATCTTTAACTTTTTGTATAGAGGTAGCGAAATCCATGACGGTATCTTCGTCGTTGGCAGGTCGGCGCGGGCCCTGGCGCGCTAGTGGCGGCGGCGGCAGAGGCGGCAGAGCCCGGCGCACGGCCGCCGGCGGAGTCTCCTCCTTACCGTCACCCAACTTCTCCACATCAGCATTCTCCGACACAGGCTGACGACGCCAACGAAACAAATTGCAAAAGCTCTGCTTTAAATTAATCGACAATATCCTCACAGGAGACATCTTCGCCTTCTGGCTCTGATTTGTAATACTCTTTTTAACCGCCTTGTCATTCTTATCTAACTCTATCACATCCTTCGGGATATTCTCTTTATGCTTCTTATTTTTAACATTCATTCCGAATGAATTTTTATTGGCTTTCCTATGATTATTATTGGTTTCAACAGTTCTAGTTATCTCGTTACTTTCTTTCAAAAATACAGTGGAACTGGCATCTTTGGCCATATGTTTTGCATGAATCCCAACATTACTTACTATGGGGTTATTCTTTTTATTAATAGTAGCTCTACATTCTGAATCACTTGAACTAGAATAGAGTGTGTGCAGATATTTCCTCATTTCACGCAAGGTTAAATGTAAAGAGTCAGTATCAGAATCGCCGGTAGATTTCTTACAAGATGAACTGGGCAAGCTGTGTCTTTTAGTTTTCACTTCCTTGTGTCTGTTGTTTTCCTTTGCTTTATGATTTTTATCAATAACAGGGATGTTAGACACAGTGGATTGAGTAACGGTCTTGACACGCTTTTTGTTGTTCCGAGGAGGTTTCTTACCCTTATTCCTTATGTTGCTCTGACTAGGCCGTACCATATCAATGGGCACTGCATAAATATCGCTATCGAAAGGAACATTATACATATCCGTTATATCAGAGGGTTTAGAAGAGAGGGTGTCGTGTGAAATGGCTTGAGTGATGAAACTCGAATCATCAGCTTGAAACTGCGTAACAAGTGAATTGTGACTGCTGGACAACCGCGACGAGAGAGAGTTTCTCGAAGAAGGTCGATTGACTCGACAGGGGCTCAAGTGAAGAAGCCGTGGACTCGCGAACCTATGATTCAGACATTGACGCCGTTCATATAGAGATTCAGGCTTCAGTTTTCTTGGATACATCGGAGAAATATGTCTCGTGGTTATAGCTACATCCACATTGGATGTTCTGACTTTGTCTGCAACATCATAGGTGAAAACAACAGTCGGAGGCACGTATGCGGCCGCACATTTTTCTACGTTTTCTGAAGCGGGACTATCCTGTAATACAAAATTAGTAATTATTTCACTAACCGAATAACGTACCAAAAAAATCTTTCAATATTCAAATACTACTCTGCCGCCTAAGGTTGGCGATAGACTCAGGATCTCGATATACGCAATCACGTGAACTCGAAAGTTGGTGATTTCACATTTTTGTTACTTCTTCACGCGCAAACGGCTGAATGGATTTCGATGAAACTTGGAAGTAACATAGCTTATATATATCAAAATTATATTTAGTCTATTTTTGTTTCGGTTGCGTAAATATCAGTTCCCTCAGAATTCGGGAGAAACCGCTGGACGAAGCTACATCAGTCACTGATAGTCGTTAAATTTTGCAATTTTAATTTATTATTCTGAATGTATATATCGCAGCAAACTGCCATAATTGAATAATTGAAGCGATCAAAACATTCGTCATTTGGAGCTGATTGAAAAGCCGCCGTATAATTGAAGTAGTTCAGTGCCCACCAACGCGGCGTTGAATTCGTATTTTTTTGTTTTGTTGTTGGATTTTGTTTTTATTCAATGGGTCGGGTTATTGATTGTTTCCAGATAAGTTTTTCCTAGGACAGTACTTTTGCCGTTGGAATCCTAGTTTAAAAACCTATCAATCTAAACCAAACGTCCTCCAGTCGGGTGACACTTAGTCCCTTGCGGAGTTGTAATGTTAAACACAGCAGTTGGATAAACAGTGTAGTTCACCGTTGAACGTTGCATTCAAAAAGTCATTGGAATGAATGGAGTTGTTCAGTCAATGGGCTAGCTGTTTGATTAAAGGCTATTTCAACCAGTTGGCTGCGAGTGCGCGACATATACTTTAATTAAAACGAATAAAAAATTAGTCAATTCTTATTACATACTAGCGGTCGCCCGCGGCTCCGCCCGCGTGGATGTCGGTTTTCGCGACAAAAAGTAGTCTATGTGTTGTTCTAATATTTAACCTATAGAGGACCCCCGCGGCTACGCCTGTGTGGATGTCGATTACCGCTACCAAAGCCTAACTTTTGTCGGGATGAGAAGCTCGCGCTCGAACCTCCCGCCTTATTATACCTACCGGCCGACCCGCGTCGAGCGCGGCAATGACACGGGGCGATGGCTGATTATCCTATTTTATGTATAAGTTTGGTATTTCTACACCGATTTCTATGATTCTTTTTTATACAATATATAATAATGTTATCTTTTGTTAATTAGTGATGAGCGAGAATATTACAAACATAAGAATAAATAAATCAATAACAAATAATCAGAAAGCTCCGAACTGGTAAACTATCGTAGTTATACGTGTTATTGTGAGTCAACCATTAAAAATAGACATATGCTGTTGTGGAACATTTTTTTGATAATTTTATGTAGAATATTTCCGTCATACATGATTTCTATGTAGCTTTAACCATTAAGGCTGCACACGCGACGAAAGCTTAAAAAATGGTGTAACTTCTCCCGATTTGCCAACATTTTCCTTCACTGCTCTGCTCCTATTGATTGTAGCGTGATGAAAAGTATCCTATAACCTGCCCAGGAGTATGAAGAATAATTGTACCAAGTTTCAATAAAATCCGTCCAGTAGTTTTTGTTCCTATTAATAACATACAGACAGACAGACAGACAAAAATTTTACTGATTGCATTTTTGGCATCAGTATCGATCACTTATCACCCCCTGATAGTTATTTTGAAAATATATTCAATGTACAGAATTACTCTCTACAGATTTATTATAAGTATAGATGACTTTTATTTAAGTGCAATGTAAGTTATCGGCAAGCCTCCTGCGGTAGTGTTATACCAACGTACAGCATTCACGTACCTGAAATTCTGGTGGTGGTTCAATAGTCGTCACGATTACTTTGCCAGGTCCTTTCTTCACAGTATTAAAAAAATCACCACACATACGTTCCGATGTTTCTGTTGATTCACAAAGCGACAGTGATTTTTCATCGAAGTCACTTTCTTGTAGCTACACAAAAACACAATGATTAGTCGGGTATAAAATAGTAACATTACTCACAATAGGAAGGATAAATTTATCATTAAGCAAGGCTTATCATGTAAGCCATTTGTATGTGTAAATTTTAGTTTCTGCAACCATTTAATTACCTACTAGCAAATCAATAACCTTCGCTGTGCTTTGAAAATGCAAGCAATAAAAAATCTACACTAATATTATAAAGCTGAAGAGTTTGTTTGTTTGTTTGAACGCGCTAATCTCCGAAACTACTGGTTCGATTTGAAAAATGTTTTCAGGTTTAGATAGCCCATTTATCGAGGAAGGCTATAGGCTATATACTATCACGCTAAGACACACGGGAGCGGAGCAGTAACCAAAGATGCGGGTGAAACCGCTGGGGACAGCTAGTATCTTTATAATTTGGTAGAAGTTCCTTTGTAATTCAATTGTTCTGTTTAGACATGTCCAGTTGCAATTTTTTTCGCTATGGCAGCTTCTAAAGTGGTTGTAACCGTAAAGTGCGATCCACGCGATATAACTGGAAGGTACGGATAACTATAGTTTGTTGATATGCAAGAAAGCAAATGTCAATTTTCGCAAACTGATCCTATATCACAGGATGGGGTTTAGTCAGCAAGTCTAACACTCCATCAAAACTCCCTCTCGTTCAGCCAAACGCGAGCGAGGTCGCTATCGCTATCTATAGGCATGTATATCTTTCGCACTAGAATCTAGAACACGTTTCATCGTACAGCAGCAGAGAACGATCGATTAAATGAGTTTATCGAAGTAACTTCCTCCATAATTGCTTTTTGCAGCTACACCAAAGACCATTTAATAAAATATTTTATTCCTTTGATGTGATGAACACATCCTAATCCGACAGGAAGGTGCCGGTACAAATAATTTGGCCCACCGAACGTATACGTTATTATTAGATAGAAATATCTTATTGTTGTCGTCGTAAGTCGTTGTGGCTGAGTGGTTAAACTACCAGCGTCTCTAGTATATAGATATGTGCGCAGGTTTGATTCCAGATCAGGCCAATACCAATGGAACTTTTTTTAAGTTATATGTACTTTATAAGTATATCTTGGACTCCAATGATTAAGGCGAAGGAAAACATGTTGAGGAAAACCTGGACTTTATTGTCTAAAATCATCAAGCGGTATTGATACAGTATATTTTTAACATTCAATCCTTCTCTGTGTGAGAGGAGGCCTGTGCCCAGCACATCAAATAATAAAATGGCTGATGAATTAATCTGATTGTACATTAAGAAATTCCGAAATCTATATAAAAAATGGACTATAGATAAAATACGTGCAAAATTACTGCATCAACAGATGGTGTGAAGGTAATGCTTTTGATTTATCTTTAGACAATAATTCCTTTTCAGTTTTAAAAGTGGACAGCTGAGTATATTTATCTACTTGAACCTCGGACTAACCTCAGAAACTACTGAACCAATTAAAAAAAAATATTTCTTTGTTAGTCTGTTTTATTTTCTGTGGGAAATCATCAAATGACTCCTCCCACTGAGGGTGAAGTTGGAGGGAGTGTCAGACTCTTAGTGACTAACACCCACTATGTCCCGTTTGAACTTGCAAACAACCCGCATCTTCGGAAGGTTAGATGGATAGCCCCTTCAACCTATTTCCAAACTTTTAAGCAGACTATTTTTTTTAAACATACGTTAAATATTTAGGTTATAACATTACCTAGGTTCGATCTTAATTATCTGATGTAATTGAGCAGATGTTTGTACAACCTATACAGCAAACTGAGTAATTGGCAGAAAAATATTGTAGTTTGTTGAACTATAACAAAATTGAACAAAAAGTTCTCATATAAGACCAGGGTGTACATGATTAAGATCACTGTACTTGATTTCAGCATATTTTACTTCTGTCCTTGAAGTTTTATATCTAAAAGACCTTCAATTTAATGAAATGTTTCATGCTTTTGTTTTTGAGGTAACAACAAGGAAAATATATATTTACTGTTAGAAAAAACATTAAATAAAAAGTACAGAAAGCAAATAATTCGCAAAAGCAAGTCAAAACATTAAAGATTGTTGTCTATATAATGACAAAACCTTATTTTGAGTTTCAATTTTACTTTGGTGGAAGCAAGCAATATTTATGTACTCCTTAAGGGGCCATAACATGCTAAGTATAATTTTTTACTATTTCATAATAGCATAATGCTAATATAAAATGTATACAAGGCTTGCAGATAAATGGATTTTTTGTTTACAAAAAGTTATTCTTATATCTATGAACATCGCAACTGAATAGGTATATATAATTTTCATTACATAAACATACGAAGCAATATATGTACTATGTACTGAGAATTAATCAGACTATAATTAAGATTCAACTAAAATATCGTATGCTGTTAAGATTTCTAATGATTAGCTCACCTCGGATGCGACGTGATGCCATCCACTGGCAGAATCACTAGAAAAAGAACCACTTGTAATTATAAGACCACTATCTTCGCTTATAGGAGGCGCCTCAGAGTGTGTTGAAAAAGGCGGTGACTCCATAACCCAAATGTTAATTTGGGTTATAACATGAACAAAAAATGGACGTAAAATTCTGTATTTTCATAAAAAATTAAGAAAATACTACATTGCATTGCAGTCTCGCTCGTTGCTTTACTTTTTAATAATTCTCTATCAGCAAGGTTTTTTTTTGGATTTTGACTACCAGCTTTTTAAGCAACCCACTATAAAATATGATTGTCCTACTTCTCCCTATTTCTGACTGCAGAACATCTGAAACAAGCAAAAGTCTCGAGTTTATTTGATTGAGAAACAGAATTATTCAGAAGTGGATTTTCGGCTGTATGACGCCTATACTGTTTATTATTTGACTGCGTAATACTCAATACTCAATTACTCAATGCTCAATTCTTTATTAGCATTCCATATGTTATAAAGGTGGTACATTTTAATTAAGGAACAATATGGACCCGGTTGGGCACAGCTTAAAGAAATTAGAGAGCTATGCAATAGCTCTTTATTACTTAAATAGATTGACTATGATATTTGACATAAAAAGAAAAAAAAATTATATAATAGAATAAAAATTTATATATATATATTTATATTATGTGTAGTAATCCATAAATATCCACGGTATTATCATTACGGTAAATACATAACTTGCAATATTTCAATGTTAACAGCCCCAGGGTATTTTGGTCGACACATATTGAAAGTAATAAATCCAATGTTACAAAAACATTATTATTTCGTAGTTTATGGAAAGATAGAAACACGAAACACAGCACTGTAAAACCGGAAGTAGCACTTTTTGCAATAAAAAAAATAATAGATACCATAGACAATAATCGATCGAACAAGTAGCTACTTTACCCGCCAATCCGCCCGCGATCCATACTAAAAATATTAAAATAAACAAAAGATCTGTGTGAACACCGGGTAAGTAAATTAGTTACATTTTGATATCATGTGCGTATATTAAGTTCCATAACATTTTGCTGCATTTTCTATCTATAACTTTCAAAAACTTTGTCTTTATTTGTCATCTTTACCTGTTTAGGAATAACATGTATTTACAAATAAATAAACTTGTCAACAGTAGGACAGGAGTGCTACTGCAGACCGACTACTATTGAAAATAACTCAAGGTCGTTGTTAACGCATATTCTACGTGATGGCAGAGTCATTGCTCAAATCAGAATTGGTATCCATGCATGGCCTTCGTCTTGATGGGCGCAGGCCTCACGAACTTGCTGTTATAAGGTGCAAGCTCGGCGCCAGCTCTTCACCCGATGGGAGCGTGTATTTGGAACAAGGGAGTACCAAAGTTATGGTTGCTGTTTATGGCCCACACCAAGTACGTTGAACCGAAAAATTTGTACTTTTCTGGTTACTGGTTTTTTATACCTCTTATTAACAAAATAAACCATTAATAGTTCCAAAATATCTTAGTGGGTCTGAATTTAGACTGGTTGCATAGTTGAATAATTATTTTTAGAAAAAAACATTTTCCACGAGCTGTGTAGCCAATCTACTTTAGACTAATCACATTATTTAGGATGTAATGTACATACTAACTAACATTTGACTGCCACAAGTTTATTGTGACAGAGCTAATTTAGTGGAGTTCCTGTGGTGAAATTAACCCATTATTTTAATTTTAATGAAGCATTTTGGCATCTTTTACCTTACTTTAACATTATATAATTATCAAATTTCATGCATCGATAGAAAGTGTGATTCAAAAGAAATCATCATTTTACAAGTAAACCATTTTTAAGTAGGAATTTGCTAATATAAATGATATGTGAATGACTGGTTTAATCCGATAAAAATCAAGAGCACAATTTTTAATAAGTTTTCGACTGATTCTACAAGTATAATATAATAAGATTTTTCGAAAAAATAAAATATTATGTATGTCTCTTCGATTATTATAGATTATTATTATAAGCTATGCATTTCACTTTTATGTTTATTGGTTGTACCATAACAAAAATCCTAGGTTTTGCCTGATTTGAGGCTCTGGGAACTCCACTATCTAATTATACATTTAAAAGCAATAGTTACAAAGTAACGTCCCTTCATAGGCTGAATTTGCCTAACCCTGTTTCAGGCATCCAAAACAAAAATGCTACCAAATGCTGTAGCACTCAATTGCAAAATCAGCATTGCTAGATTTGCAACAGGTGAATACAATCAACCAATATCATGCAATGTGCTCTTTATGTTTCAAAATCAAGTTTGAGTAGAACTCTATACTTTATAAATATATTAATTATGTTTGTTCATATAATTATACATTGTCTCTGACTAGAAATTTCTTTGAAAAGCAATGTTGTTACTGATGTAGTAGTCTAATTGATCAAATTACTATAACTATATTTATGCTCTCTTGTTTCTTGCCCAGTTCCCATGTCAATTTGGAATGGATACAAAAAATGTACTATCATTCAATCCATGCATCACTTTTTTGGCCTAACTCTTCACTCCAGTCTGAAAGAACTAAAATGTGGGAAAGAAATTTAATTCAAGATTATTAAGACTTATTTATGAGTATAGCTTTAACACTAGACAGATTTGATAAAAAGACTAAATTCTTTGAATTCTGCTGAAAGGGTTTTTACTTTGATTGTGTTGCAAGCAAGATTTTGTGGCTGTGATCAACAACAGTATTATGTAAAATCTATATATGATTTGATCATTAAGGCTGTGTTAATTGATATGGGAGCTGGGTGTCTAATTGTCTATATTATGTTTGTGTAATTGCTGGCATACTGCATAATTGTAGGAAATGTGTCTGCAAATAGTTGGTATTGCTATTGCTGTCTATTCTATTTAATATATTTCTGCAAAAACTAAGAACAAAATAAATTGGCGACATTGCATGTTGATTTCATTTTAATCATGGGCACAATGGCTGAATTCTGAATTCCATAGAAATGCCTTTTAATTTTTTCTAATTTGTTCGTAATTTACCAGGGCTAGTGTTTTTTTTTCATTTCCCCTCTATACTGAGCATATAATGCAATGTGCTGGTTGATAAAATAATGAGTCTTTCAAAGAAAAGCATTCTTGTCCTAAGCTGTATGTATGCAAAAGTGAGTGTATGCTGGTATCATAATTGTAGATGAACAATTGATGCTGCAGCTTCTTTCTTCAAAATTACTGTTGGCATGTTATCATTAAATTTATTTTTCAAATTATTTGATGTGCTACATAATACATTCTAAAAAGTTGTCACACATTATTATTTATTATCAAATACTTTCAGCTATGAGGAAAAGTGATCCGACAGTGTCAGATGAGCGTAAAATACATGAAATGTCCACGAACTTGAAGCAAGCTCTCTTGGCTACCCTCAAAAAAGAGCTTTATCCTCGCTCACAGATTGATGTTTATGTTCAAGTATTACAGGTAAGCAGTTTCCTTTTTTATTATGCTTTAGCTTGTTAACTAAACTCTATACTGGACATAAGGCCGTTATTTTAAAAGCTGAACATCATTTTGCTTCCTTGCATTTGTATATTGAAAAGGTTTTTAACTCTAGGGAAAGTTCACATCTGACGGAACATGCGTTGCGTATTATCGGTCGCGCAACGTCGCCAGAACAGACAAATGTATAGAAGAATACTTAACCGTTCACACTCAACCGATGATACGTTATTGCGACTGATGTTACGCTCGGCGAATTTTACGTCAGATATGAACCTTACCTTATTGTACGTTGCATTTCTATATG
This sequence comes from Heliothis peltigera, assembly GCA_958496145.1. Lineage (NCBI taxonomy): Eukaryota > Metazoa > Arthropoda > Insecta > Lepidoptera > Noctuidae > Heliothis > Heliothis peltigera. The sequence continues at coordinate 8,489,376 of OY292321.1, read as the reverse complement.
CATGTTCAATGTTAGTCATCTGTGATTTGCTACGATCATAATTGAAACCTAATATTCTGGCAATGTTAACTTGTGTAGGATGACGGCAATGCTTTCTGTGCGAGTGTAAACGCGGCCTGTCTCGCGCTCATTGACGCCGGGATTCCGATCAACGAGTACGTTACTGCGTGCTCCGCTTCCATAGCGATCACGGATGACAAGAAGCAGCATCTTCTGGTGGACGTCAACAAGGGCGAGGAAGCAGCAGGCTGCGCTGTGTTGACTGTGGCCTGCTTGCCTGATACAGGTTTACCTACAAACTTTACAACTAATAAAATTATAAGACTATCGATATTTTTTAAAGATTTTCTTATAAGGTACGTAATTAAGCATATTATAAAGCTGTGCGGTTCGGCAATTTAGCAATGTTAAGCTGTGCGAGCTTGTCTTAGTTCTCGCCAAAATCAATGGCGTCTTACCCGCAGATACTTAAATGGCAAAATTACAAAAAATATTTGGTTTATCAGGTAACACGTATTTTTTGATGCAGGAAAAATCGCTGTGCTGGATTTGACTCATAGAGTCCACATGGATCATTTTGAAAGGGTTTTGAACACGGCTATACAAGGATGCAAAGATATTAAGGTAAGATTATTTTTTTTTTCTTAATAGGACTATAGGCGGGGCTCTTATGATGATGTCTTATATGATGATTGGCAATCCTCGGATTAACGGCAAGTTAAGTCACGTTTAGAGCAGTCGGCCGATCCGTGATAGTGTTTCAAAAGGGACATCAAACCCCAGAATCCCGATTTTAACGGATTCGTACCCAAAAGGTAAAAACGGGACCATATAACTAAGAGTACTTAAATAAAATGGATTGAGTTCATCTCTCCATTAAAACACTTGCTCTCTGTATTATTTTAATTTATTTCAAAATAAATTAAACAAAAACTCAGGCTTTTTTAAAAAAGGGACAAAATCGCCAATTCGGGATTGTTAGTCTCTCATTAGGGGCTGGGTTAATGAACTGATTCAGGTTCTTCTTAAAACGGTGCGCATTGTGAGGAGGTTTCTGTCTCTGGAGTCCTTATCACCGGTAGCTTAGACCCTGTTCCCGATATCGGTGGTGACCTATTTTTTATATTTTTAAATGTTTTTTTTTTATATTAATATTTAAAAATGTAAATAATATGTTTCAAAAATAAATAAATAAAGTAGCAGTTATATATAAATTAATTAAATTATACATATGTATACTCTGTTTCAGATGGTGTTGGACAGAGCTATGAGGCAATATTTAGCCGAGACATGGCCGCGTTAAACTACGGTTGACTATAAGTTATCTTTTGTGTTAATCGGTTTTAATGATTCTTTGCTGAAGTATGAGTTGCATTCATGATTTGAGCAGCCTTTATTTAGCTTCTGGTACTTACTTTTTGTAAAATATATTCCTGTGTATTCTATCAAGATAAAATTAAGCGGGTATTACAGGGGTTCTCTAGTCTATATTTTTGGAAAAAAGTATTTAACTGCTTAGGTCTTTTCGGAGATATTAAAAAAACTTTCACGAAGTGAATAAGTTTAGGGCAAGGTTAAATTAGAAGTAAAATATTTTATTTTCAAGTTTGGCTGACTGATTGTAATAAATTTTGCGCGAAGCGCTGTAGGTTACTTCATTTGTAAAAGAAAATGAGGTTTGTCCACAGGACACTTCTAAATTATTACTCCCTACTAATACTATAAATGCAAAAGATTGAAAGGATGTATGTATGTGGGTAAGGTTTTTTAATCTTTCAAGTTGTTAAAAAGTATTGGATGGATTTGGCAGTAATATACCTTATATGTATAAAGAATAACATTTAGGCCACATTTCATCTTTGTACGTGAAGTAGTTCCATCGGGACGCTGGCAAAAGGTAGTGTGTGTGTAAATGAAACTGCATATGTCCAAACCTTAAAGATCTTTAAATCATAATCGAGAATTTCCAGGCAAAGGTTTTACTTTATCAGATGCAGGCAAAATTATTGGGTACTCGTAATACTCTACGCCTTTTGATACGTATTTTGATTTGTGTACGAAGTGATCGGTCTAATTTAGCCTTAAGTGGGTACATTTTACTTCTAGTCTCGACATTTATATGACTAAGTTAGATAGCTCTAACTTTTGTGTGTTTAATTTTAGTTTTATGGTCAGTGATTTGACCAATTGATTAATGTTTATAGTAAGCAGTTGTAACCTTCGGGTTAGTTATTAAGATTCAGATTTTTGTGTGTACTCCATTTTGCATTAAATAATGACCAGTTAAGGATTTTAAATCTCAAATTGAGTAAACATTCATAAATACTTAAAAGTCATCCTATATTTGATGTTAGCTTAAGATATTTGTAATGGGCAATTCTGCATTTTTCGGAACTGTAAAATAACATTTATCAAAATTAAAATGAGATTGATTCTTTTGCCAAATTAAGCAATCTACTATGACGATTAAATACCAACCGGGTCTCATAATATATCTATGCCGGTACATTATTTAAATATCTGTATCTCGTCTATCTAAGAAACGAAAACGATAGAATGTATTTAACTGTCTTAAGACGTAACTAAGTTAAGAATCGCGGCATTGGAAATCGTGCCGTCTACATTCCATGCCTAGTTTATAATTAATATGTCCTCATAATACACCTTTTCTATTACGATATAAGTCATATTGATTAAAATATGAACAATACACATATTTCATATAATTACGCAGGTTGATCTCTTATCTACAAAATAATAATATAGTAATGTTAAAACGCAGATAATGCGCTCCATTGTTGATTAAATACATTTAACTCCTATCATAATCTAATGTGAACTCGGAATTTTAAACTTTACTGCAATGAATAATCCACTTATTAAAAAAAGAGACATTGTTAATTATAATAAGTATTAGATAATAGAGATCTGATGTCTGAATCTCCAATTTTGTGAAATAAATAATATTGTCGTATTTTCCACTGTTTTAATTCAATTCCTAAATAAATTGTGATCCAGGATGTTTTGATGCTAGTTGCCCAAGGTAGGTAAAAACACTACTTCGTTAATCTTAAAATCTCAGTGCTACTGTTTACGAATTATTTAAATCTGGTTAAATCATAATTATTTACCCAGTATCTGTATTAATACAAGTCGTGGTGGCCTAGTGGGTAAAGAGCCAACCTCTCAAGTATGGGGGCGTGGGTTCGATGCAAATCTAAGTTTGTATGCACTTTCTAAGTATATCTTTGACACCAATGACTGTGTTTCGCATGGCACGTTAAACTGTATGTCCCGGCTGTCATTGAACATACTTGGCAGTCGTTACGGGTAGTCAGAAGCCAAAAAATCGGACAACCAGTCTTACTAAAGGGTATTGGGTTGCCCAGGTAACTGCGTTGAAGGGCCAGACAGGCAGTCGCTCCAGGTAAAACACTGGTACTCAGCTGAATCCGGTTAGACTAGAAGCCGATCCCATTATAGTTGGGAAAAGGCTCGGGAGATGATGATCTGTATTAATTCAAACTTTGGGAAACTCATAAAGCAGCCTGGACTCGGGAAGTTGGTGATTGATTCACCCGTACGTCGGAGAGCACGTAAATGTCGGTCCTGCGCCTTTTTTTTTTTTGATATCGGGTTGGAAAATCCTCACGGAGACCCCAAGCCCTGGGGGAAGGGCAAAGGGTACTGTCAGACTCTTTCTGACTAAAAACCAACCCGTGTTCCTCATCTACCCATGTGTCGGAGGGGCGGGCATCGCCGAAGCATTCGTCGCAACCCCCCGACGGGTATTGGCCCGCCAGATAGTCAGGCGGGCCCCGTCACCCCGGCCGCAGGACTCCACTAAGAGGCGCGCGCGGAATACGGCGCCGCCGCCTCGAGGCCTACTGCTGGTTGGACGACTAGAATAACATACATCTACTCCTAAAACCTAAAACTTTCGCGCACTACGGAAACTTCTTATACCCGGATAAAAGATAATCTACGTTCACCGTGGATGCCTGTAGAGTAGTTCCTTATTCACACATTCTTCTCTTATTCATTGTATGCAATGACATCGACAATAAATTCTAAATCCCATCCAATTTAAGTACCTTCTTTAATTTTGACGTAGTTTTACTGGCTTAGTCGCAAAATAACTACAGGTCGCAAAATGTCCCTTTCTCAGAATGTCCCTTTCGCAAAATGTCTCTTTCATACAAACTTCGAATTATAAAATTTATTTTTATATCATTATGTGGTATTGGCATGTTTTGCTATTATTAACATGTCCGCAGCATAGAACAGATTATAATTCTACAACTTCCACTCCACCACAGAAGAAAAAAATATTATCTCTCTGTGTTAACTGTCAGATTTATTTGACATGAAATGACAGCTATTTGTGGCCATTTCGCTGTGCTGTGCATTTTTTACAATATTGAAAATTTCATTGCTTTATGTGTAGTATTGTAATGCTCAGTAATTTATAAGGTTGAATTGAAGTTCACTAAGGTGCGCATTAAATTTGGTTTTCTAAGGTCTCCAGATGTCTCTAAAAATCAGTTAGCCCGCAAAGTTTAGTACCAGAGTTCCCAACTTTTGTGAATAAGTACCCGTTATAGTTGTTTTAAAGAAGAATTATAGTTTTAACACATACACCAATATTTTTTAGTTATAACTTTAAGTCACAGCTACACATTTCTCGTTTCTACACTTAAAATTTAACATCCAATGAATTTAATTTGACATAACTTTTTAGAATATGGTTTTACTCTCAATAATTTGTTTGTGAGCCTCCTTCGTATTATGTTTATTGCAGAGATGGGTGACTCCCAAGTAGCAAATATAGTCAGCGAGATTTTGGTGAGTTTTTTCTTATTAAGACTACAAATTGATAATAAAATAAGACATTAGGTGTACTCTTAATAATAACATGTAATAATTAATTTCAGTTGACATTGAATGCTTATGATATTTTAGTGTTTTTATTGACATGATTAATTATTGTTTAAAGTAGGTTTCATTATCTTCATTTTTTCATTTAAAGTGTGAATGAATGACATAGGTTCATTTATATTTCTGTCAGTTGTGACTATCACAAGTGAAGAATAGAATAGAACCATTATTTATGTCCTTTCTGGTATATTATTGGGGTTGTTGAGCCAGCTGATTTTCCAGGACCACTAAAATTTGTAAAAGAGGCTTTTGTTTGTATTGGTGTTCCTTCCCAAGGTAGGCTGTTAAATTCACTACAATATTTAAAAGATGATACATATTAAAAAAGTAGAGAGTAGCATTAATACAGAAGACATAATTGTTACAGTTAGTGTTCTGTAGGATCTGCCTTTCCCCACTGAATGAAGGCAACATATTTTTATATGTTCCTAGACTAATTTGCACAACCTTTCAAGATTGTAGCAGAATCAATATAATATATTAATATTTTGTGATATATCAAATAATCATCATAATTTCTGTTATTAGCGAGTTGAGGCAGTTGAGGAAGCCTTTAGTTGCTTCCTAGTTCATAAACCAGAGGAGGAAAATGAAATGTTAGCAATGTATCAAAAGAGGCTATGTGGGGTGATGACAAACTTGAGCGCAGAGCTGCAGGAGTCGGCATTGCGCCAGTACTTGACCCCGGCCGCAGTTCTCACCAACAGATACAAAATGAAGCAACTGCTAGGTCTTTTAGAGACTCTGGTCAATACTAATATTATTCAAGCAAGGTAATTAATGTCCACAGAACATGGTTATCAAACTGTTGAATTGGAGAAAATTTACTGAATTATCCAAAACTGTTTTTGCAGAATGTTATGTGATTGCATATTGACCAATGAAAAGCTTATCTACCAAAATGCAGACTTTTGGATTGAAAGTTTTAATTTGATCAGAAGAATTATTGGTGGTGTTGATTACAAAGGAGTCAGAGAAATAATGAAAGTAAGTACTCATATGAGCGTTTCAAATCTTTGACTTACATTGTGTTTTTGTTTTTCTCACCCTTTTGATGTGTATTTTAATTTGGTGTAATTTTATTTACCTTTATATTTTTATGAGCACTATGGTAACATATTGCTTTCATAACTGGATTGTAATTACAGGGTTGCAGAGAAAAAGCTCACACCCTACCAGTCAGGTTAAATTCAAGTACAATGCCCCAATTGAAAGCATTGTACAGTGTTATAGAATACATCTTTGATCGAAATGCTTCCTTGCTGCCAGCTTACTTCATTGTCACTGAGATTCAGAAGGATTATCCTGGAAATAACCACTGGCCACACTGGGTAAGTTACAATAATGTGTACCATAGTATTCAGACACTGCTGACATAAGCTGAGATACTATTAAAATTGTTTTAAATATGTTTTTTCAGCAATTAGCTAAACTTCTATCAAGTTTTGTGGAAAGTTTCAAACCCTGTGCTCAAATGGTTTCTATAATTGGACATTCACAAATGTTGCCAGTAGTAGAGTTTTCTGGCTATGCTGATCATCTAGTTAACCCCTGGCGATTGGATCCCACAACATTGAAGTTTTCACTGAAGGGAAATTTGCCGTATGATGAAGAACTTCTGAAGCCGCAAATAGCATTATTGAGACATGTCCTACAACAGCCTTATTCCAGGGATATGATGTGTTCAATGCTGGGCTTGCAAAAACAGCATAAGCAGCGCTGCATAGCACTAGAGGATCAATTAGTCGAACTTATGATACTTCCTATGGAAAAGAGTGAGCAAGAGAATGAAGATGATGAAATGTCTTCATCACATTGGTGTTGGCTTCACTTATCTTCACAGGTCATTTACTTGATCCTCATTGGTTTTGCATCATTCCCCAACATAGTGATGGGGCTCCATAGCAAGTTGACCGGGCATGATATGAAAAAAGGGCGAGACCATCTTATGTGGGTGTTACTACAGTTTATATCTGGGAGTATTCAAAGAAATCCATCTTCAAACTTTCTGCCGATAATAAAACTTTATGAACTACTGTATCCTGAAAAGGAACCACTGCCTGTGCCAGATTGCACTAAGGCCCACAGCACACATCAAATGGCTGTAGTATGTATTTGGATGCACCTGCTAAAGAAGGCTGAAACTGAACACAAGACAATGACTATGCCTCAGAATTTAAAAGTGCAATATGAGTATGTGTTGTTCATTCTTTTAGAGTAATTGTAGACAATTTCGTTTACAATTATCCAGAAAACTTGTTTTTGAATTTCTCTGTTTAAATAACACTAATAATAAATTCATTTTCATCTCAGATTTCTTCAGCATCTGATGACTTCCAACAACACACCAACTTTGATGGGATCGGACTATCGCATAGCACTGCTATGTAATGCCTATTCAACCAACCAAGAATACTTTGCCAGGCCGATGGGCGTGATTATTGAGACACTTTTTGGGAACCAGAAACCCATGCCCAATGGGAATCCGACGACACCTTTGCCTAATGTACCCCTTTCAATGTGTATTTTGGATAGCCTGACATTACATTGTAAGATGTCACTGATACACTCGATAGTTACTCATGTGGCCAAGTTAGCCCAGAATAAAAGCAACATGCCAGGTAACAACATGATGGCACCAGCTTTAGTTGAGACTTACAGCCGTTTATTAGTCTATACAGAAATAGAGTCTATGGGCATCAAAGGATTTATACGTAAGTACAATTATTTATTTTAATACGTATGTGTTATTTTGGATAAAAACTTTTTATAAATTATGTACATTATCTATTTTAGATCAGTTGCTGCCGAATGTATTCAAATCTCACGCTTGGGGTATATTGCATAACTTACTGGACATGTTTTCTTACCGCATCCATCATGTACAACCACATTATAGAGTGACACTCCTGTCGAACATACACTCTTTGGCTGCTTACCCACAAGCCAATCAGACGCAGTTGCAGTTATGGTAAGAATCATCTATACTTACTTCATTTTTATCAAGAACTAGCGACCCGCCCCGGCTTCGCACGGGTGCAATGCTGATACTAAAATTATACATATAAACCTTCCTCTTGAATCACTCTATCTATTAAAAAAAACCGCATCAAAATCCGTTGCGTAGTTTCAAAGATTTAAGCATACAAAGGGACATAGGGACAGAGAAAGCGACTTTGTTTTATACTATGTAGTGATACACTAGATAACCGATGATCGCCTCAAAAACGGCCTGAACAATACTGCTATGCAGAGTGACGTGACAGTATCTCAAATAAAAAAATAAATCATTGAATACATCCAACTTCATTATTGGTTCAAAAATTATAAAAATACTCATCGTCACATAAAAATTTGAGATAACTTTAATAGGTATTATTTGCTTGTATACCTTGTACTAATAAATATCCTTTCGTCCAAAATATTAGCCTAACCTATTCTCGCAGAAATAAACCTTATCTTCGAGTCAATAGTGAATGCTACTCGTAATTCAGGCTTATGATCTTTATCCTTTGTATTTCGATGTAAGAATTTGTATAACTGGGGTCGCTTATGCGATGAGGTTTGTGATCTCCTATCTAGTGTACCTATTCTTGATCGTAAATACTAATGTTACCAATCCCAAAAGCTAGTTAAAAAAGATAATAATTTAGTTTTTATGTTAAACGCATTTACTTCCCATTTAGTGGTAGTGGCCGCGCGTGGTTTCCTCGGGACTCAGGCGAAAACAATAATCATAATATTGTTTTATCTTTACTATGTATTATGTATTTACTATGTCTTTTCTTTACTATGTATTATGTTGGTGAGGTAGACAATATAAATACTTAAATCTTTTCAGCTTTGAAAGCACAGCCTTGCGTTTGATAACGAGTTTGGGTAGCTCCGGCGTTCAGCTGCAAATGTCTAGAGTGGTCTCGGAGCCAAAGTCGTTAGTGTCGTCCGAGAGTGAGGAGCTCAACCGAGTGCTCGTGCTCACTCTGGCGCGCGGGATCTATATGACTGGTGCAGGTAGGAACATACATTGACCATGTAGACATAAAGGCTCATTAAAATTTAATTGTGCAGCAATTAATTTCTTCTGCGCTTTAATTTATAATCTTTGATAGTCGCTTACCTACATATTATGTTGAATTTTGGAAATAAAATCAGTGTTTCCGAACAGGCAGCGATGGGGCGGCGGTCAAGGAACTTCTGACCACCATAATGACAAATACACCACACATGTGGTCCCAACATACACTGCAATGCTTCCCGCCGATGCTCGTTGAGTTTTTCGCTCAGGTAATATCGAATATTAGATTTCATGTCTACACATAATATCATATACATCAGTTGGATCAAAAGAATTTAATTTATAGGTTAATAATTATATATTTTTTATTTGGAAATATGTACTTTATGTACCTACATACATTAATGTAGTTAATACATTTTTCTTAATGTAAATTGGAGGCTAGTTCGTAAAGGCTTGATTTTTCAGAACCCAGCCCCCAAAGAGAACAAGCAAGTGCTGAAGAAGTCGGTGGAGGAGGAGTACCGCAAGTGGACCTCGATGGCAAACGACAACGATATTATATCGCACTTCTCAGTGCCCGGCACGCCGCTCTTCCTCTGTCTGCTATGGAAGATGATATTCGAGACGAACAGAATTAATCCCGTTGCTTTCAAGTGAGTGTATGTCCACGGATTTTTTCACAAATTATTCCATTTGTGTGCCTTTTCATAGCATCTTTTCTAAGTAAAAGAAAAACTATATTCGATCTTCATCAATTTTCTTATCATCACGATAGTACGATTGTATGACATTCTGAATTAAACTGACTTATGAAAATTTCATTCACTTAAATATATGTTCTGTTTCCCAATGCACGAATACCGATAAATAAATTAACAATGGCACCCGGAAACGCTGAAACAAACTTTATTATTTAGCATTTAAGAGTCAAAAGAAAACATCTGTCTATTTTTTGACGACATTTAGTAGTGATGTTATTCAGATTAGGGCTACGCGAAAGTTGATAACCTTTTTAAAAAAATCATAAAAGCTTGTGAAAAAATATTTGAGGACTCCATTAATATAAAAATAGTCAACCATTAATATAAAGATTGTCGAGTCAAAAATAGTTGAAAATTGACAGAAACTTATTTATAATCCTTTTTTATATTTTATCACAACCTTTCCCACCCTTATCTTTCTCTGGTATTGGAACGCCCTGCAGTTAGGTACTTAATCCGTTTCATACGAAACCACTTACTTACGAACCACACGCTGAGAATATACTTCTTTTTCTAAAATTGGGTTCCTATATCTGTGTTTGATCCTTTATTATTTTCTCTCCGCATCATTCGCTCTTTACTATTTTCGGATGTACTTCGCAATGATGTTTTTCTGCTCGGCGACGTAATATTTCATTATGCATCAAACGTTGGTATACCGTGGTGGCGTTTCGATTCCACAGGTAAAACGATAGAAGACTTGTAGGCTCAGCAATAAAGCCCCGTGATCCAAATCAGATCGAGTCAGCTAAAAATGTTTAACGTGTAAAGTATTTATGTTATTTTACTTGATTAATATAAAATTCCATATTTCCCAAATACAATTTCGAGATCTTTTATATGCATTTAATATTTTAATGATCTATTTATCGCTATATACAGAAAATTTACAACACACGACTATTTTCCCCCCTTTTTTTTGTATCTATGTGTTAATATAGGTGTAATGATAAGGTCGCTGGCATGACTATCATGTCCTACCTACTCATCGTTACACATTTCAACAGTCACGACATTATTCAAAATCAAAAATCAGTTCATGAAGTAAGAAACGAAGAATGTGTGCTCAGAATTTTTTTATTTGTTCAGAATTCTGGAGCGCATCGGTGCCCGTGCACTGTCGGCACACTTACGCAAATTCTGCGACTACCTCGTGTTCGAAGTGACGAACCCGGCGGGCGGGCCGCACATCAATAAATGTGTGGATGCGATCAACGATATCATCTGGAAGTATAATATCGTCACCATCGATAGGCTCGTCTTGTGTTTAGTAAGTTTCGTTCAAGTTCAATCAATCATTTTATTTGTACATAATAAAATGTTCAGTAAGTAATGATACCCTTCATTTAGTTTGTCTTCGTAGATATATGTACATAGTTTGGCAAATTCATTACTGACACTCCCATAGTGGTGGGCGAAAGAGGCAGCTGGGGGTATCTCCTACAGCCTTCTTCGATACATCGGCTTATCTCTCGGCTATCTAAAATTTAAATTATTTTTCGGTCCAATAGTTCCTGATATTAGTGCATACAAGCCAATAAGCAATCTCGGTATGATCTCGAAGAAATGCCACAAGGGAAATCGGCACTATCTATGTATTTAAAGTATTCTTGAACATAGTTGATCACAAGTACATTTCTCACTTGTCAGGTACTACGCCCCAACCCCGACGGTAATGAAGGTCAAGTTTGCCTTTACATTATTCAGTTGTTACTGTTAAAAGGCTCAGAATTGAGAAATAGAGCACAGGACTTCGTAAAGGAAAACTCACCGGAGCATTGGAAACAAAATAATTGGTAATAATTGTTCCTTCATTTTTATTGTCTTGGGTTTAAGTTCTTCGTTTTTAGCAGTTTCATTCGCATTCTAAGGGATTTACTAATTACTGGTAAAATATTTTCATTCAATTCAAAGAATAACGATTTTATGGCCATGCATAACAATTTATTTATTTATTTAAAAACAATGGCCAAAGCCATTATTACTCTATTTAATTTAAACTACTCATTTTAGCTCCTTCATGCATCTTTCTCAGAAAAATTCAAACATTCTGACATTATCATCTTCCATTCATACAACTACATATAAAAAGCGATGAGCTCTCTATTAGTTTCACAGATAAAGGTTCTATTCCAATTAACAAAAATAAACTTATTTTAGGTACGACAAACATCTAGCATTTCACAGAAAGTACCCAGAGAAATTTGCGCCTGAAGAAGCGGGCACAGCCTACGGTGGTCCCATACCTGTGTACTTGAGCAACGTGTGCCTCAGGTTCCTGCCGGTCCTAGATATTGTAGTGCACAGACATCTAGAAATACCCTCCGTTTGCAAGAATTTGGAACAGCTCTTGGAACATCTAGGGTATTTGTACAAGTTTCATGGTGAGTTTTATTACTGGTTACTACTTTTCTTTAAGTATTTCATGCAACTTTAGAGGCATACAATTATTTCAAAGTCTCAACTGACTTTCTAGTCGTAAATTTGTACTAAATAACCAAATTGGCTTATGTATTTTTACTAATGTTTTACTGTTGTACTGTCTTACTATTTATGTGCTGATCAGAAAGATTTCTTTCTAAATAATCTATATGTAACACAGACCGACCGGTAACATTTTTATACAACACTCTGCACTACTACGAGTCGAAACTTCGAGATAAACCGATGTTGAAGAGGAAACTCGTGAATGCAGTGTTGGGCTCCCTGAAGGACGTTCGCCCGGCCGGCTGGGCCACTACCGAAACATTCCAGACGTTTCTCGCTAAAACCGAGGTCGATGCCACCGCCTGGACACCGGACCTCAATTACTATCTCACTTTGATCAATCGGATGGTTGATAGTATCCTTTTTAACGAAATAGACTAATACTATAAACTTGAACGTCCGAATGCGTGAATGTTTGTTATTCTGTCACGCAAGAACTAAAGAACGGATTTTAAACTAACACTTCCTGACGTGGAACGAAGTTTCCTCGTATGCGGTTGAAACCGCTAGGAACAGCATCTAAATTGATAACTTTTATTATTAACATTTTATTGTGCAGTTTACAAGCGCTCTAAAGCCTGAATTTGAGTGATTGTAAAAAACGCCAAGATGTACGAGTATATTGGACTTTAACTTGTAGTATTCCTTAACACTGCCGCAGCTATGACTGGGAGCTCCCATTTCCCTAACACAGACTGGCGCTTCAACGAGTACCCGAATCCTTCGGCACACGCTTTGTACGTGACGTGCGTCGAACTGATGTCGCTGCCACTCGCGCCCAACTTCGTCGGCAATGCGCTCTTAGACGTAGTCACGAAAGGTTTCGTAGTCATACCAGCTACAAAAATACAGCTTTGGATAAATGCAGTCGGACTCGTAATGGCGGCATTACCTGATCCATACTGGACAGTAATTCACGACCGCATACTGGAACTTATGACGAACAACGAAATGACGGAGTGGCCGTATCCGCATACACCTTTTCAGCTGTTCAACCTGACTATCACAAATGACGCATTGTTGGAAAACAAATACAGTTTAACTTTGGCACTAGCTCACGCGATTTGGTACCATGCCGGCGCGGGACAAATTATGCAAATTCCTGTGTAAGTACACACCCACACACCTAAGTGTTCCTGCAACCAAATTATATTATTTTACATACAATGACTGGCATTTTCCAATTGTCTACTATTTATTCTTTTCTATTTTCAGATTTGTCAAAGAAAAATTGTCAGTTGAGATTCACTCTGAGGTACAGTTGTTGTACCTATGCCATTTGGTCGGGCCGTTCTTGCAACGGTTCAACTCAGACTTGTCGCGAGCTGTGATGGACATCACTATAACTTTGTATGAACTCTTGGCACATATCGACAAGTCCCAGCAGCATCTACAGTACATTGACCCGATATGTGATTTGCTGTATCCTTTTCAAACCTATATTTACAAACTTATGTTAACATATATGAGTATTTTCGTGTCTCTAAGTACGCAACGTAGATTTTGCGGCTTGACGTCACCTTTGGACCACCCTGTATATGTATATGAAACGTCTTAATGTGTACCTCGCAAGGCGCGTCGCACCGCGTCTGGGTAGAAAGACAAGTTCCATCTATGTTGGTCCCTGTTGCGTAAATTGTCTAGGCAATAAATACATTCAATTACATGTAACAAAAAAAAATAGAATTTCTTAATGATCTTTTCTCCTTGGGGACTTAATGCTTTGCTGATGTTAATACGCTTCCAATTATATCAAGAACAAACACTACATATTTTTCCTTAACAGCTCATTTAGATATCATATTAAATACATGTTCGTGGGCGACACTATGAAGAACGAAGCGGAGAGCGTGATCCGCAAGCTTCGTCCTGCCCTACAGATGCGCCTGCGCTTCATCACGCACTTGAACGTGGAACAGATAAACACCGCCTAGCAAAGCGATTACTACAGCTATACGCCGTCTAGTTCAAGCTCCAGCTCGGAGTAGACGCGTAGCTGTAGTGCTACCCGATACCACAGACTTGTTAAACTCACAGAACTGACAAAGTGCACGTATATATATGTGATCGGTCTTCCGCGTTGAACATTTGACTAGTTGTGTTGTTACTACAACTAAGTTTAAATACATCACAAAAAACAACTACTCCTCTCCATATAGCAATAAGTTAAATTCGTATAAAATCAGGTATTTTCCTATTGAAGATTTTATTATTATACATAGGTTGGTGATAATTAATGATTATGATGTGACCTTAGCTGATTTCTGCAATACCTACTGTATAAATTATGTTAACGACAAAATCTGGTAAATAGACTCGAAAAATAAGCAATCTAGCATAATAAAATATATAGATACAAATGAATATGTAGGGAATAGAAATAAGTGAAAGAAAAAATCAACGGTTACGGTTTTCAATGCAATAAACAATCACATTATTTTTTAAGGTAGGTAAATGCGTTAAGATAAATGTATTGTTAAAACATCGAATATGATATAATAAGATAAATTGAGTATGATCTAAAGAGAGATATCCATTGTAAGCTGTCACTATTATGCATAAGTCTTCACATCACATTACGTCATCATAAATTTAAGTATTAAGCTATTTATTGAAATAAGTCTGAAGTCTACGGAAACGCTTAGTCATAGCCAGATCAAGTTTCAATATTTTAAGTTATATTTTACTAATTAGAAAAATATCAATGTGTTATCCTAATAAGTGTAAAACTGCAAAAAATAATGTATTATAAACTATTTTTGGTACATTGGTATTAATTATCAAAGTGAGATTTAATATGTAATTAATGTGGATACTGGAACCGTATTTGAAGTTTGATGCCTACTATGTCATTCTTTTTACTGAATTCGATAATAACAATATAATTGAACACATCACAGGAGCATGCAAAGCCATAGTTCAGACCGACTCTAAAGATATATATAAATAATATAAATTTTATAAGTGTAAGTAGGTATATATATCGCATGTAATTTTTTAGGTCGTTGCTAGAGAACGCTTACGATTTGCTCTATTAAAGTTGAAGTTTTTGCAGTAGATAAGATTGATTATTCGACGTTACACATCATGCCTTAATAAGAAATCAGTAACAAGCCTTGCTTTTAAATCAGACAAATATTGGACATGTTTTTTTTTTTTATAAAATTTCCTCTATAAGGATATCTTTTACTGAACTGCCATAATAGAAAAGGGCACAAATAACATTTTGTGAATATGTAGGAAAGAGCAAATGAAACATAACATTTAATTACTCATTAAATGTAAAACAGTTCAAATATATTATGTTTAATTAAGTTTGTAATTTATAAAAGTTTAAAGCTTTTAACATTGATTTTAACATGACATTCTGACTGGAAATAAGTAACTGCAATAGAGTGTTAGTGATGAGATTGTTGTTGTTAGCTAGTTAATTGAACAGATTTAAACTTAGGGGCACACACTTAAAAGATGAAATCCATCCATCTTACACCGATGAGACAAAAACGAGTTGTGATTATTTTATAAGACTTGTAACATTTTACTAAAAAAAAATCTGTATTATGTCAAGTAACTTAATGTTAATACTTTTTTGCATCCAACTTTTCTAACCTATATTCGAATTTCTCTGTTAAATTACTTTGCATAATTTTGTTGAAGTTCTGATCAAATTTTAAGTAAATTTATACCTATACATATTTTAATATAATTACATGTATTATCAGTACGTTAAAATGAATTTGTTAAAATGAAGTAGAGTTCTTTTTGGCTGTTTCAATGGTTTACTAAGTTCAAGTCATCATTTTAACCTTTTCTAGTCATGTCAGTTTTTTTTAAACCGTATAAGCATCTGTGAGATGCCACGGTTTATGTTCCAGAACGTTGAACAAATGAATAGAATATCAAAAACTAATTGTATCAAAACATGATATTGAAGACTGACATTGGAATAGTCAAAAAGAATATGATTCAGAAAATATCTAAAGGTGGAATGTCTTTAAACGGAGCTATCTGATTATGCATTTTGATGAATTTTGTTGCTGTAAAATAAATTATATGAATGTATGGTAGGTAGCATTAGGTAAGAAACTGTAATTATGGTATCCAATAAGGTTTTTATTGCAACTATGACGGTACCTGCACCGAAAGGGAGTCATGGGACCATCATTTTCAAAGACAACCTTAACAACTAAAATTATACAATTGGAAAATCAAACTGCATAAAACCACAAAACATTTGTTTTTATTTCCCTTACTAAAAAAAAGCTGTTACGCCTATATAATGGCGTGATCTCAAGCCCAAATGTGATGGTACATCGTTTGTTCAGACATCACATCAAGCTACTTAAAATCTGTCAAACTCTTCAAATCCTTAATATATTTCAAACTATCGCTGAAGCATATGGTTCAAAGTTGATCGGCAAAATTTGTCAATTTCGGCAGCTTATTTTGGTCCTTGGTTGTCCAGCTGGCAGGTATTCAAGTTGACATTTATGGACATGCAGTTGAGTTAATATATATCCATTTTAGTAAATTATCTACTTTTGTTATTTTTAAATGTCATTTGTTAGTTTTCTCAGATTAATGAGCTTTCTTTATCAAATTAAAATCAACAGTCGTCTTTTTATTTGGAAACATTTTTATTCCTTTGTTCGGCCTATTGTAGGTCCCGGCTATCATTGAACATCCTTGGCAGTCGTTACGGGTAGTCAGAAGCCAGTAAGTCTGACGCCAGTCTAACCAAGAGGTATTGGGTTGCCCGGGTAACTGGGTTGAGGAGGTCAGATAGGCAGTCGCTCCTTGTAAAACACTGGAACTCAACTGAATCCGGTTAGACTGGAAGCCACCCCTAAGGCTGACCCCACATTTGGCGTGCGCGATCCTCGGGCGTGCGAGTAGCGCGAACGCTGCGTGTGTCGGGTGTTGCCGCTGTGTGACGTGTGTGTAAGGGTCTGCCTGAGCTACGTGTTGTTCGTAAGAGATACCGTGGTGACCCTGGCACACAGGGACCTCCAGAAGGAACATAGCGGGTTTTAGTCAGTAACGTTGGACGTTTTGGGAAGTTGTTGTTATGAACCTAGGGTCTCCGCAACTATCGCCATAACATAATCGTAACAATGTTGCGTCGCCAGCAAGATTCGTTTGACATACAAGGAATTTAGCGAAATGACACGCCGCTTGTGGCCCTTGTCAATGGGCGAGAAGAGTAAATGTTTAGACGAAGGATTATATTTTATATTTCTTCAACTACCGTATCTGCGAGATGAGAAACTCTCCCCGTCTAAATGGGCGTTCAAGGTGTATTTTAAGTTGATTTTCAGTTTCATCGCTGCGCCTCTGCCGGTTTGCATTGAGCCTGTGGCTACCCGCCTACGATAATCGGTGACCGATGTTCTGTAGAATGGGTTGTGGTGCACTGCCTTGAACCATTCTTGGGATTTGATAAGGCTTTACAAACTCTTCCAATTAACTTGATCGCCACGCGTTCAAGGAGATTTTTGAGGGAAAATAAACACAGTTTTGATTGAGATCTGATTGGACTCATTATATTTTAATGGATAAGTACGAAGAAATTCAGTAGTTGTTTCAACATAATTAAACCAACCTTTTTTAATACAAAAATAGTTATTTTTAATGATGAATATGTGATGTGATATATGATAACAAGGCGCAGTATTATATCGTTTATCATAAAAGCCATTTTATTGAATGGAAGGGGGGTACCCATTTCCACATTTTGATTAAATTTTTCTTTTGAAAACTCATCATTAAAATAACACCATATAATTCTAGGTATGTTTTAGGAAAGTGTTGCTCAATTCTATGCATGATGAATATATGAACATGAAGTGATATCTAAAATTACATGATTCCCATTAAACTTAAATACTCTCTTATATACAACCCAAGGAATATACTGATACTGAATACGATATATGTGATACGAGAATGTTCTAAAGCTGAATAACTAAACATTTTAAAAGTAGCGTTAAATTTACTTTAAGGTACGTATTTTACGTCGTGTACACAAAACTACTTATAAATTTATTAAATTAAATATAAAGTTTTTACCTTACAAAAAACAATGGGAATAATAATTTTACAAACATGTCAATATAAATAATGCAACGAATTAAAAACCTAATTATATAATACAAATCAACTTAAGTAAAGTTCTATAACATAAGCAGTCCACCAATACCGAAGGCTGACTTTCAGAGCATTAGCTTTACTATAAAGAGGCTCTGTGCATGTATAATATGCGTCAATATTTCATGGGCAAGGACATTAAAAAATAATTATATAATAATGTTTTTGTCCTCGCGATAGCCTTAAAAAAATAAAATTTTAGATCTTCGGCCATCTTCCGGTAACAAGTTATTAATGTGGGTAATTGTATTGTTGATGGCATACAAATGAAGTAATTAATAACAGGTTATCGGAAGTGGTGCGCGGGAGAATAGAAGGCTCAACATTATGTCGAGAAATTTTGAGATTTAAAATCCAATTTTGTAGCTCCGCTTGATTCTTATTACCAATCGATGTTATAATTTTATTAGATGATTAAAACTTAACTACATACTAATATTTATGCCAACACGATGATCGTGATGGCGTGACATGAACACAGGCAATATGAACTTAAATTCAAGCGGGCAAGTCAAAATTCGACACGTGTATTTGAGGCACGTGCACCGGATCAATTTTGGGCGTTGTTTTGTAATCACAAATGCCGCACTCTTTTAGTTTCCATTCCCATCCCATTATTTGCACGGCGTGTAGAGTTTGGGCCTCTGTGTGTTGGCGTCGAAGCATACCTTCCTGTAATTTAAATGTAAAGGTTTCATAAAAAAATTAATAAGCCTTTGAATTTGAAAATTACAATCTTAAAAATATTGAGATTGCATTAAATTCTGCGATACAACAGGTGACTAACCTTGATCTTTTCCCATTTATCATCGACTTCTTGAAGCCATGAGTTAATTTGTCTTCCGTTACAGCGGGAGCGCTGCGCGTTGCGTTTCTCTTCCTGCTCTGGGGCCAATACGTTGTAGACTTCTTTGTCTCGAAGTATCGTGCACACAGAGAAAGGAAGAGACTGTTAACAAAAAATATATCATTTGCAAATAACCTTCTTAGTCAGGATCTAACAGCTATAAAGAAACAAGATTATGTTTAGTAGGTTCACACAAACCTGATTGGCCACAGCGCGTTCGGCACGCCCGTGAACGCGTAATATCTCCTGTTCGACGGCCAACACAAGTTTCTCTTTTTCTACCAGATGTTGTATACGTAATCTCGTTCTATAAAAGAATAGTCATATCAGGCATCTTCCCATCACTTTGTCACGAGATAGTGACAGACAGAACAAAGTAATCAAATAAAGCATCAGTTTTTATCCTTTTGTGGTATGAAACCCAATAAAATATGAAGATAAAGGATGATAGTAAGTATTAGTTTACCTTTCTTTTTCTTGAGCCATGAATTCATTAATCATTTGGGAGGGTAGGTTATGTGGTATTTCCACTTGAGGATCAGGGTTCACATTACCCTGAAGTGTGTATGTGCAGCGGTTCATCAAATATTTGTTAAAATCTTTTGGAGGTTTGGGTTTTACAGGGAATAAACTTCTTTGGCGACGATCAATCTGTGGACACAATACTTTGTGTTATATAATGACTGAAGCGAAATCGTGTAGTAACGTCTGGAACGAAAACTGACCTGCTTCCGTATATGAATGTACATTTGATAAGGGTTGGAGTGTGTTATATTATGGCTAGCAGCTGATTCATGGGCTGGTTCATTCTTTGATTGATCACGAGAGTGCCCATCTTTTGAAGCTTTAATTTTTCTTTTTCTTGGATGAAGCTCCACATGTCCTGCATTAGCTGTAAATCATAACAATTTCAATTCTTTCCCTGAGTAAATTATTTACTTTTGTGTAAGATCATATAAATGCGGTGTTGACTGTGTGAGCATTTTGAGATACACACGAAAGTCCAATTGCGCGACTAACCGCTAATATATACATTATTATGAGAAATCACAGGCAAACACATTAAATAAATGATATTTTTCAAGCGTGTGCTTTTATTATTCCTCTCTAGGATATACTTTACATTGGTTATATGACAATCCGATGATGTCCGCGAGTTGGTCGGAGGACGCCCTTGGCGTATAAGTGGTAATTAAATCAGAAGTAATCTATTATGAAACTTTACACTTACCTTCAGATCTCCCAGAATTTGAAGAAGATACGGTGTGGTCGTGATCTTGACCCTTAAATAAAGAAAGTACTAATATAAAACATTAATTCCCAGCAAAGGCGTTCGATATTTTCAAAAGGACCGTGTGAGTTAAATTAAATACTATTGTTAAAAAGTTGAACTACTCATGTACTTACAGAGCCCGAAGGTGTAGGACTTTTATTGGAATTCAAGTTAGCTTGAGCTTGTCCCGCCCCGGAGCGGCTGTCATTCCCTGTCTGAGGGGACGTCCTCTCCTTATCTTTATCCCCGTCATTCGTCCTATGAGAACGGAGGACTCTCTGTCCAGCCTTCGGACGAAAAGTAGGTTTATGAGCATATTTATGTTAGTTCAGGTATTAATAATAATCATTACATTATAGTTAAAATTAAAAGGAGGCTTTGCATTCTTCAACATTAGCACACGAATGTTCTGTATAACTAAGGAATGTTTCAAATGATAGGTGATCCTTACTTTTCCTCCTTCCCCTCTCTTGTCATCGGATGTACCGTCCGAGCTATCGGAAGTTTGGCCCGTGTCAGTACTCGTACAAGGTATGACGTACGGCAGCGTGGACGAGTTACCGCGACCCTTGCCACTTCCCCGTTGACCTGTACCACCTAAAGAAAATTAGTTAACAGGAATATGGTAAACGGATATTGACTTAAGATTCGTTCGACAGAACATAATGGTTTTGGAGAGAAATAACTTCTTAAAATATGTGTAATTTTATAGTTTTAGGAATATAATGGAAGAATTTATTCTTTATTTCAAAAGTAACAAAACGATTGAGTCTTACCCTCGCCTTCTTGTTCGTTTCTGTTCCCGGAACCGCCCGCGCCGCCTGGTATTACTATCTTAAGCGGCGGGACTTTGGGCGCTGCTTCGTGAGTTTTCGGCTCATCGTCCCCATCATTGCTGTCCTTGTTTTGATTAGGCTTGGGACTAGCGACTGGACTCTTTCTGTCCTGTTTGCCTAGTTGCAAAGAGCCACCCTTACCTCCACCAGATTTGCCCTTATCAAATAATTTTGTATGAGAAATGATGAACAACGGGTTGAGTTTTAGCTTTAGAATGCTGAGTGAATTAAGACTAAATTGGGTTCAGAAATCCCATATTGGATGATGATGTCAAAATATTAAATAAAATCTATATTTAAGACAACAAGAGTAAAAAAGTATTGCATTTTTCTTATTGATTTTGCTAACAGCTAAGTATTTACCTGATGTGAACCTTGTGAGTTAGCTTTAGACCCTCCACCTCCTTTCCCCTGCGCTTGCACATTTCCTTTCCCGGAGGACCCTGCGCCACCCTTGCTCACGTTTTGACCGCCACCACTTTTGCCCAGCGGTACAGCACCTGTCTTACTTGCTGGCCCCGGTGGTTTACCGCCCGTGAGGACACTGAAAAATCTTAATAATGTAATTTATCTGTGCATGCTAGAATGTACAATCTTATTCGATTTTTATGCAACCATCTGTTATCATATATGTCAAAAGATAAAGATGTTCTGTACCGTCCAGGCCCTCCGCGTGCTACCGGAGCCGGTTTCCCCATCGGCTCCTTCTCCTCATTATCCTTTCGTTTCTTCCGTTTGGACACATCATCTTCAGTCGTCTCATTATCTGCAGTGTCCTCATGTGGCCTTTTGTTACAGTCGTCCTGAGTCGATGACACCACCCCGCTGCTTAGCTGTGTACCATCTGGAAACAACATGGTGTTAATTGAATACATGATTGATGTATCAGGTCAGATATGATGTGGTCTTCACATGACCTTTTTAAAATCTAATATAAAATACATTATTTAAAAATACTAAGAATAACAAATAACTCCTTGATAAGGGAAGTTTATGGCAAACTTCAAACATGATATTCGGTGAATATTATCCCACGAGGAATCATGTGCTATCAAACTCATATGGATAAATATTGCCTGCCTATAGTTAAGATGTGTTTAGAAAGTTTGTGGTAATAACAAAAATATATTTATGTATGAATTCTTGTGTACAGTTTGTTCTTTTACCTGTGATGTGTCATGGGACTTGACTGCACACCATGTCATCATGTTCATTCAAAAAATGATATTCCTGTTTATCTTTTAACAAACATACTAACATACAAATGAATACAGGTAGACAGTCTTATAAAATTTTAGCTGACTGAAACATGAACAACTGTACGTTTAAATTTTAGGATTTTTCATAACATGGTTGACATTGCAACAGACTGTAAGTTATAGCCACGTCTTGGTCAAGCCGCGTGTTCTCGCATCGGGTTCGAAGCTTTCAAAATACGTATGTTGTTTTTTTATGCCTCTAACCGTCTCTGGTCTCGGCGGCACCCCCTTTTTCCTGTGTGGTGATGTCCTTGCCATCGAAATGTTCCCCCTGGGCTAGGGTCTCCATGTTGTTCCGCTTACTGCAATCGCTGTTACCACTGGCATTGCAACCTTTTTTGACGCTGTCATCCCTTGCCCGACTGACGTGTGTTGCTCTCGCGTTATTATCTGTTTAAATAAACCAACATGTTCCACATAAATAGGAACCTTTCTTTGTAAAAGCTATATACAAATGCATCTTTTGGGAAATATCAAATTTAATAAAAGTTGGATTACACTGAATACCATATGAATTTATTTTCTTAATACTCTTTATTCTATGGTTAAAATAATTAATAATGATGCAATTGGTGTGAAAATACTTTTTGTTTCTGCCAAGAACATGGAACTATAAAAGTCCAGAACTTTGGGCAAACTATTTATTATTCAGGTTTTCGACTCCAATCACTCAAAATGTCTGGTTGAACTAAGGTGACCATTGACTTATTTATGATATAACTTTCGAATAAAGTAACTTACAACATAAATAAGTTTGTACATACATACTCATAGTATGAGCTACTTTCAAACATAATGATCTCATGGTCTCATGGTAACTACATGATTCTAAATTTGAATATATTTTCTGAAAGTAAATTATTAATTTGAATGAAGAAAAAAAAATGCCAATAATGAAATATAGAAAAGAGAATGGATTTTTTTATTTTACTTAATATTTTGATTTCATATTTTTATTAGCAAAAATGATTTAATGATTATCCTATTGTATGAAAGAAAATCAGCTGCCTGAATCATGCATTGTAAATCTTGGCCTGTTTATCAGACCATATTGAATTTTTATGTATGCTTTTATATAGGCTACACATAATTTTAATTTGTTCATGTTTGTCCAATCCTAACCTAAACCTATTATCTTCTCAACTTATACTCAGTATTAGGGTTACATTTATTTTTACTAGCACTATATGAATAGAATTATCAGTATCTTTCTAATTGTAATATGAATATATACCTAATTAAAGTTATTATGTTAGATGACACTAATATGTTAGTATTTCAATTAAGATAAATGACAAACTTAACAGTTTAAATGTTTTGAAGGTTAAGTTTAAATTAAGGTTATTAATGTTATCAGCAAAGTAACTTATGGCCTACATTACAAATATAACTTTGTATATAATATTTTGTTGTTTATGATACACTAAGAAGGGATACTAAATAGTTGATTTAAGTATGTTACAATAGCTAAAGAGTAAGAGATAGCTGAGAGTATTGAGAAATAAACAGGATAATGGATGAAATTTAACTTGTCTTAAATGATAAATGGTCAATTTAATATTATTCAAATAATATTATCATAATGATACAATTAATTCTTAACACTGCACGAAATTATTAAGGGCTTTGGTTTCATTGACGGAATTATTAAAACACTTTAAACTAAATACATTCATTAGAAATTGATAAGACAATGAAACACAGATGTCAAAGATTTTTAAATCTTGTATTACTTACTTTTTAGTTGTTTATTTGTAGGTGCAAGAATTACAAAGCTAGTTCAAATTGTAGAGAAACTAACTTACCTACAAATAATAACAGATTTGCTAATTTTTTTTTAATGATACTTCAAAACGTAATTACCTCAGCGTGCCTGCAGTATATTTACTATTATTAAAAAATGTACTACGAGTGGTATACACTGTTAATCTGAGAATCCATAATAGTGTTTTTTACAGTAATCATAATGTCACGTCAGTCAGATCATCAACATGAGTTTAGGCAGGGGTCACAGCACGATCGCGGATGATGTGCGGCGTGCATCATGATATTAACTAAACTCTCTATTGCGAAAAATGAGTAAACGTCAACTCCCCTTTGTTGTGCGAGAGCGTCCTCCTTTGCATTTCACGTAGTCCGACAGTTTGAAGACTTTATACGCGTCCGTAAACTGAAATTTTCCACAATAAAAACTTATGCTAAATCGGTCTACAAGACCGCCACGAAGTTGGCGTCAAGGATCGGCCATCATTAGACGGCCCAAGCAACACGCCCCAAATCGCTCTATTACACGAACAAAATTTTGATTTATGTTTATCCACGTATAAAAATCTGGTGAGTTATTCAAAAATATCAATTTAATTTATATTTGCCATCAGATATATTTTAAATAAGAAGAACAGGTTAAATTTTATTTTAAGTTATTCGAGTTAAACACGAAATTATGAATGCGAGTAATGCGACATCTACCGGATTGAGACGGTACTTTTATATCGGAACGCAGGAACTTCATGCGATTACGATATTGAAACGTTTCATTTCGCGCAGTATTAAACAAATGAATGTTACCAAAAATTAATAAAATTATTATTTCAAGTAAATAATCTATATGCATTTCCCTAGATTTATATAGGACATACCCGAACATTAATTAACCCACTGAACTGATGCCTGAGCACCTGCCACTATAACGTGCATTTGTTTAAATTTAATTATTTAAATCTGAACCTAAATTATGTCAGTCATTCAATTTGGTTATGTAAAATGACATTGTGTAGATAAAGATCTATTGAACATATTGACGTCATAACGATGCGATGATAAAAATTGCCACCGTATGTTTTATAAAGTTTTCTATAAAAATATAGTACAAAATTAATTTGTCTGTCCCGAGACCAGACTCGCGGCTGCAAGCTTTGAAATGTTTTGGAATATAGTAATAATGTACATAATGAAGTAAAAAAGTTGTGCCACCTATGAGATTTAAAATCACGGGGGATGAGGTCTTGTCGCAATATGTCATAATTATGAACACAGATTATGTACAGCCATTTGGTAAAATATTTCTTGGATGTTCTTGTCTATTACCAGTATATTAAAAGATATTTCAAAGTAAAAAATAACATATACATAGATATGGGTACATACACATAGATATGGGTATATATATAGGTACATGGACTTACAATACAATAAACAGCCGGTTTGACAGACTGAGCTGATGATGACTTAATAAATGTTTGAATGGTAAAGGATACAGGGTGCGATGCGCTTTTCCTAAGCACGTTACGATTTTTTCTGGTGTCCGTCAAATTCGACAAACTTCAGTTAATCAGTACTTATCAATTACGATGCCATCCTATTTATCGTAATTAATAGATTTAAAAAATTGCGCGCGAAACCGTGGTTAGCCAAAACGCAAAAGATAAACTGTAGTCTCTAAAGTTCCACATATCTCTCAATCAGTTGAGCCCCTTAAAATAATGGTTTAATCTCTAAAGCGTTCTAAAAATCAACAAACAAAATACATCATTCGTCTTCGTCTGGTAAAAATAAAGTTATGCTACTATAAATCAGATAAAGTCAAATATTCATAAAATTTAACTACTTATGACAAATTTGCCACACTACCTAGTAGCTACTTGCTGGACTTAACTTGGCGATATGTAAACGATTTTAGAAGCTTATTAAATATAAAAGCGTGATTAAGAATAACATTTATGAAGTCTGTAGTATGATAATAATCTGTCCCAATCATGTTTATTCTCACAATGCCAGTGTTAAGCTGTTCCCCGCGTCCCGAGGGAACTACATTCCGCAAACAGGTAAAAAGTAGCCTAAAGGCACTGAATTGTGTGTACAAAATTTTATTTAATTCGGTTCTGCCGTGAAAGCATGACAGACAACTATTAATAATACTAGTCGGATAGAAAACTTAAGCAATATACTTAAAATAATAACGCAAATATTATATAGGTATTCAGTACAGAACTGACATTTAAAGGGACATTTAAAATAAGTTATTTGATAGGCTAAAATTATATTATTAATAAAACAGCAAATTTAAAGCGGGCTTTTAGGACTATTAGACATGACTAAATTGGCATTTTTTTGTGTATAAGTGAATGTCGGAGTAGGGTCCTTCGGAGGACCACATAATTCAGTTTTAAATATTTACATTTAAAAAGATTGAAATTTCTTCAAGGCATATCTAAAACATATGGTATATCATATTATCACATTATGTTATTATTAAATTTTTACTGTCAGCTTTTTGCCATGTTTCCAAATTGTTTTTCTTTTACTTTTTAAGCGACGAATCGGACGAATTCAAATTCTCCTTATATTTTGTGTATAATATCTTCTATTTTGTGTCTAAAATCTCTGCCGATGATGATGAGATTTCATATTTATTTCAATCACTAAAACTCTTTGAAACATACCTAGAGTCCTTAGCCCAAGATTTCATAACTGTCTATTGTTTTTTAGATTTTGTTCGAGTTTTTAACCACACACACGTTATCTTCAATTGTTTGTAAGAGCTATTGTAAAATTGAAATATCGTTTGAATGTTCATATGTGACACAAGACAGTTAACTTTAATGTTCATTCTTGATAATTTTGTATTGTTCAATAAATTCAGAACACTCAATAAATCTTACCTTTAGTGAAGCAAATCACCAACTTCTATAGTTTTAATAACATTATCAAATCATGTCTACTTGACAATCTACATAAATAAAGCGATCAACATGCAACAGCAAGAAGGCAGAAATTATCAAAATACCTTTTTGATACTTCCTGGCCTTACAATGTACTCTACTTTAGTCTACTAGGATGAGCTGTAATAACATTATTGTCATGCCAATTCTACGGACATACAACAAGTACTCAATGACATTAATATCAGAAGAACAGTCAGCGGAGTAAGAGTGTAACTGAAAGCTTCTAATTTATGAAGCAGACATTTAGTGTGTTTGAGACAAGCATGACTAGTTCTTGAATTAAATAAAAAAACATTATTAAATTGTGTAAAATATGTAGTATGAGTTGGCCATATTATTACCCTTGTACTTAGTATGTTATTTCTTTTTAATTGTGTTAACAAGTCCCTAAAAAAGCAAATCCACATTTCTAGATTGTCAAGTACAAATTGAAATGCATTATTGTTACAGTATCATACAAGCCAGAAGAAAAAAAAACAAGCCTTAAATGTAACTAGTTTGTTATGTAAGGAGCCTATAGTTATTTTATAAATATTACTAGATATTTCCTTTACACTTTAATGTAAATCTTCAGTAAGGTATCCTATGGTTCAGTGCTTAAAACAAACATATTTATAATACTGTTAAAACATGTTAATTCATACTAGACAATCTAAAAAAAAATAGTTGGAATTGGGAAAACATACCTTTCAAAGACTGCAGATATTCAAAGATGTGCGGTGCAGCATAATCTGATGGCATTTTCCCCTTGGTGTTCTTGACAAATGGATCGGCTCCATGTTCAATGAGGAATTTTACCATTTTGAGATTGCCAGAAGTTGTGGCATCATGTAAAGGAGTATCATCATCTAAACCCTTTGCATTGACATTAGCACCACCATTTACAAGTACCACTACAACTTGATACCACCCATAACTGCAAGCTTCATGAAGTGGGGTCCAGCCTATGATTTAAAATTTTATTTAGTATTATTAATTTGTTCAAGCCAAATAAGCTAAATCCTTTTGATGATGAAATGTACATAACCTTGCTACAACTTTTGCTAACTGCAGACTTGAATTGAACAAATTCACTTTAACATCAACATAGTATATGTATAAAATGAATAATCTGCAGAATGATTTTTAGAACTACAAATTAAATTGATGTATATCTAAAAAATAACAGACTTATATTTTGCCAGAATCACGGTTCGTCTGAGATGCTTTTAATATTTTTCCTTTTTTAAAGCTACTGACGTTGATTCTCTTAATTTAGTTGACTTTCTAGATTACTTGTTAACCACCCCATACAAACTAATCATGCTTGTGCAAGGGGAGGATTCATCACAACATAGTTAAATTCAAGCTTACACTGTCAATAATTGAATATCTTCATATATCTGTTTCTCATAATGTGGTTTACTTGTTTTCTGTTTAGCTTGAACTTAAATGAAGTTTATTGTTTATGTTTCTATGTGTATGTGAACAAAAAATGAACTAAAACATCAATACAATGTGATTGAATATGACAACAAACATTGACTTCGAAAATTCAACATCAAACAGTCTCAAACATGTATTCCTTAATTTCACAGATGTAAGCAAATAAATTTCATACTAGTAATTGGAAGCAAGAAAATAGAAACATGGATAAAATGGAGGAAACTAATAGAACATTGGCAGTGAGAGAAATGTTTTGTTACCAGCGAAGTCAGGAACATCAGGATCTTGTCCCTGGTCAAGCAGCTTCTTCACTTGGTCATGGTCGCCTCTGATAGCTGCCACATGCAGGGGGGTCTCACCGCGCTCGTTGCGCTGCTGCCTAGTTCGCTTTCTTTCTTCTGCTGGGGTCGGAGCGGCTGAACACGAAAATGGCGGGAAGTCACATCTACCAGCTCGATACTTAGAAACATCGTCATGTTACTCAATAACAAACCTGGAGGGGCATCTTGTGATGAGATCTGCATCACTAAAGCTAGTTGTTGCCGCTCCGACATGGGCGCTATGACTTGGGCCCGTGGCGCGCCGTCCGGCCCGCGCCCGGAGCCCCTCGACCGCGACGTCGATGGCATGCTTCGGGCATAACCAGATCTCTGAACACACAACAACATTATTCGACACTGCGCAGTTAAACACACTTCGATAAAATTTCGGAACCACTATCGCGCCAATATCATAGATCTAGATGTGAAACGACAATTACCTTACTTATGGCGCCAGAGGTAAGTCTAACGCATTTAAAACATCGTCATAAACTTGTCACACATTTTCACAGAAGAAAGAAAAGAAATAATAAAAATAAGCATTTTACAATTTCCCAAAATTCTAGTAATTCAGCTAAAAGGTAATCATCATAATCACTGGCTGGATCGTACAACAGACATTCACATAGACATACATAGCGACAAACCAAAAGACGTGAAAATTATTGTTGTGAATACAATCTTGTCTATGGCAGCTTGGTTTAATAAGTCTAGTCGATTATTCGATTACTTATCATAAATACCTAATTTAAGGCATCGATGATAATTATACACAATAACGAGTTTCGCACTCTCTCTTATCTGATTATGTCCCACTCAAATGCACGTCGTTACAGGTACCAGCCATAAAAGGAAGAGGCGCACAAATAAATTTGAGAATTGGAATCACAATGTAAATCTGCACCTTAATAATAAATAATAATTGAGTAGCCATTTCATTAATGATAGATTAAGAAACACATCCAGAGCGGATTTTCCCTCAGTACCGGTAATAAGTGAAATGCAACTGCAAATATATTTATATCTGCTACTGCAACGTAGGCAGTGGTCATAATGGCATCCTTATCATAAAAAATGATCATAATCAAAATTAAAACTGTTAAATTTAAAATAAATATTACATTTAAATTATTAACTATTTTTGTTCTATAAAACATAACAATGAAAATACTCTGTTTGAATTCACTTCATCAATAGATTTAAAAAATAAATATATCTTACTTGCCTAAACATAAGGCTAGTATGCGTGAATTCCTTTCACAAACAAACGCCCCATTTTTTAATCATCAGGTAACTGTCACCTTACTAATCATCTAGTAATTGCAAAAAAGAAAATGTGTGCAACTAAAATCTATATCTATAAAGGATCCTATATAATAATAAATAAAAAAAAACTATCTTAAATGATTAACAGATTGCACAAGGGGGCCCAGCATTAATACAGGGTTATATCCGTCCTGATCGACTAGGTTACTAGAAAGACACTTACGTTTCCATGATTTTTCTTTCGGCCTGGTTTCTTGTCCTGCTGCTCTGATTTCTTTCGAGATTTAGGCATTATTTGTTACCATCAACAAGTGCCTTAGTATGAAACATATCTGAGTTTTCAGCACTTCAGCATCACTCATTTCCCTGAAATTATGGTTATCAAAATATTAATAAGGAATCCATTCACACATTGTATTATCAGTGCTAACATTTTAAAGCAGAAGAAAAATATGTTTACATGCTTGAAACTGATTCAGCATCACTTCTGTGTGTGATACTTCACAATTCTATTCGTCTGAACAATTATACGTACATGAACATTACGTTAACCATTTTATGACAAAAATAAAAATAATTGCGGGTACACAGAAAATATTAGACAGTATTCTATTACAACTTTTTATCCAGATGTGCGGAGTAGTTGCCACGAGACGCGAGTAAAAACGCTGGCGGATATTTAAAAGTAATTGCAGTTTCCAAATTTAAAAGACAAGCCATAATGAAACTTAGTCATTAAAATTCTATTTCATATCATTATACTCGAAACCTAGTACACTTTAAATATTTTATTTTTTATCATTCATAACAAAAACACGTGAAAAATGCGTCAAGTGTATCTTATTCATTAAATACATTATACGTAAAAATCTGTAGACGTGTTCGTCACAAAAAAAAAACATCTGTGAAAATTTTATCTGTCTAGCCAGCACAGTTCATGAGAGATGAGCGGTGAGCCTAGTGACAAACGGATAGACAGCGGAATCACAGTCATACAGTTTCATTGAAAACATTTTTTGAATAATCGATTATTCGTATAATCGATTATTCGAATTATGTTTTCATTTATCATCTGCCTCTGAGAACTGAGAGGCCTCTAGTGATGTGACTGTTCGCTACGGTTCGCAAGGCCAAAACGGGACAGAAGACTTAATTTTACTACACACTGCATCGCAGCGTAACTATAGCACACCTATGTACTTTGTTTTCATGTGATCTTATAAATTTGAAATAAAATGTGGAGGCCGACATTTACAATATTACAGAAAGTAGTCTTGCCTTCGCTTAGAGAGAATGTGAATGTGTCGAAATTTTTTTTGTCCACTAAAAGCCGGCTTCCTAAATCGACATCGAAGTTAACCCTTGTGAGTGCGAGTATTGGTGTCCTCGTCGGCGCGGGATATGGGGGCTACACGCATTATAAAGTGAATGTTAAAAAGACTTTCATACCGGGCGAGACCGAGGAGTACGCTTTTCTAAAGGAGGCACCTGAGTATGAATCTCATTACAGAGTAAGCCAACGTTTTTAATTTATTTGTCCTACCTAATCCTAAGCTTTTACATAACACTACAGCTGTGCGTTGATTACTGCGGTTCAAATTTTTACAACTATTATAAATTTGTTGCGAATCGTATATTGGTGAATAAAAACAACAATATATTTGAGTGTGCGTAGTAGATAACCTGCAAACACGAATTCGACATGCGTAGTACATCTAGACCTTATTGAGGAAGTGTATCACTGGCTTAAGACTTCTAGAATATTGTCTTTTTATAACGTAATTTTGTGGTTAGCACTGATTCAAAAATTTTAGCACAAGTTAGCATGCTATTTTAGGTATTTGCTAAACTGTAGGTTATTTTAATATTATTGAGCTTCTATTGTACAAAATATATGAATGATGACCAAAACTTTCAGAATCTCTAGTAATGGCAACTAAATTTTAAATTGAAGATGTTGTTTAGGTGAATAAACTATTTATTAAAATGCTTATTGATTTGATGTGTTAAGAAAATATTTAATGAAGTCCAGACTTGGTCTGTGATTGTAATACTATAGTTATAGTTGGTTCATATGTAGTTACCATGAACATAATCATTAATCAGTAATCTTATCATTCCCCACATTATTGTCCTATTATTTGGTGCTACAAGTCTGCATTTTTTTTGTAATAAGCTGTTCACTTTTTTATCAATAATTATTGTTGAATTCCATTAGTAGCTGCTTAGAAAATCATGGCATAGTATTATATATTCCCTAGTCAAAAATAATACTGTTGAGTTCAAAACATAACTTCATATTTAATAGCCATGGAATTGCTATACAAAATTGCTATATAAAATCCTACCCTACCTACAAAATGTTAATTGTTTGTGTTCTGTTGTTTTCTAGAGATGTTAAAAAAAATAAAGTACAGTGCATAATATGGTATTTTTTTAACCATCACAGGTTAGGTATGGTGGCTAGAAGTGCTAGATTATTTTAAAGAACACAGGTGAATGTTAACAGTTATGGTACCTAACCATATCTAGTTAATACATGCAGGTTAATACAAATTTGTTTTAACCCAGCACTTAATCCTTCTTAGTTCTACAAAATCCAATCCTCTGAATTGGAGAGCAAAGTTGTTCACATGATAATCTTCTGTGAGAATTGTAATTATTTTTACAAATCATTATGCTTATAAAACATTTTGCTAAAGTTCACAGCTGTGGTTATCTGCACTGTTATATCAACACTGTTGTTATCTTTTAAGATATCTCTCAGTGAAACATGTACAATTTGAGTGACATTATTATTAAAAAAGTTCTTTCAGCCAGTCCCACATTAGAATATGTATAATTAGTTTACAACTTTGATATTCAGTTTTCATCATATCTTTACTGCAAACTACACATTTTTCTTAGTCGAGAAGTTATGGTTTACAGATGTCGTTTTGGGTAGCAACAACTTATATAATAGTTAATACAAAAAGATATTAAGACTTTGATGCTGATTTTCCTTTACAATACATTAAATTCTTTTAAGTGTTTTGTGTTCGTTGTAAATTCCGATGCTATAATAGTGCTTATTGAAGGGTATTTTTGATGTTTAGCTAGGGCACATATCAAGAATACTTCACAAGAGTATGTAGTGTATATGTTCCACAGGAATACTATACCATTCACTTGTAATAAGGTTCTCAAAAGGATAGTTGATCTTGTAGTACGAACAAGCAGTTAACCGACATCACAAAAATATCACTCGCTCTTGCTTCAAGCGTTAATTTTCAGATGATAAGTTTGTTTTTAGTTCTAGTTAGTGCTTGAGTAAGCTTATGTATAATCAGGACCTTCAGGTTTTATATTTACTGCAATAAGTGAAGATTCTACGATGACTGAAAGTCGCTTGAGGAATTTGACTATTATTTATATTTGAGATATTTCCTTGGTGTATATGTGAAATTGTTTGATTTATCTTCAACAAAATAATTTTGGGTTTTAGCAATGATTGCAAGTCAATCACTTTGTTACTATTGAATAATTCCATATTTTCTTCATACCAAGGCAAATTATAAACACATGATGAGTCAAAGTGAGCATTCAACAAGTGTATTGAATATTTCGTAGGTGGTGCGTTAGTATTTAGAGACGCGAACTTAGATTACGCAGTATGGTGTTATTATTAAATTAATAATTGTTACGCAATTCATATACGTTTTCCATGATTACTGAAAGAGTATATGTGGAGATGGGGTATTACATGTGAGATGACGTCAGATAACGGTACGTTACGGAAGAGAAAGACGTCTTGCGCCGGTACTTAGTAGTATTAGGATAAAGTAAGGAGATTGATAATTGTTATTTGTGTAATAAATAGTTTGTTGACAATTTCGCGGTACTTACCAGGTAGTTGTTAGTATTGTCCTTCTCTGGGTGGCTGGTATATTCGTAATTCGTTGTCGAAGTATACTTACAATAAAAGATTGTTTATTTGCACCGGCAGGATTTTATTGCGTGATTTACTGCTCCTTACACAGATACGCATGTGCAATATCGTGTTATTGATTTCATGCAATGTTGTGTCTTACAGGTGTCATAACTATTATAAATTAATGCCGGGCTCCGGAAACCGATGATTTATGTCGAAGACTATTACTTTTGACTCTTATTTTTTATTTAATTTTTAATATTTTTTATAGTAATTTTAATTTTTGTAATACACCTACGAGAAATTAACTTCGTGTTATCGCGATATCAGTAACCTGTCTTTATGTTTCATACAATAATTTTCAGTTGCTACTCTCATGGTATCGATTGAAAGGCCAATTATACGGTCGTACTCGTACCTAATTCTTTAGTCCACGAGTTTTATCATTTCTTTCCGAATTTAAAACTAAAGCTTTTTTTTTAATGATGATTTTTTAAATGCTTTTTACATATAAAGAAACGATTCGTTTTCTGTATAGAGGGTTTCTTTTCACGGAAAAGCGTCAAAAGTTGTAGACCGTAAGCAAAACTAATCGTTTCTAGTTTGTAGGCATTAGATGTTGCGAAAAATAATTGATACGGATAATAAGTGTGACATAGCACCTACCTATGTAAACAATGGACGTATTTAATTATTTTATCAATTTTTGTTATGATAACCTTTTTTTTGAAGCCAGATTTATATTTGCAAGTAGTTAGTTATATTTCCTACTAGCTTCGGCAAGCGGTTTCACCCGCTTCCTGAGAAAATTACTTGCACCCGGATAAAAACGGTTATTCTTACCTAAAAGCCAACTTAATATGCCAATTTTTATCAAAATCTTTTTAATAGTTTTTATGTGAAATAGAATCTATCATCCACCCTGCCATAATTAAACAGTTTCGCGTTTATAATATAGAAGGATTCTTGCGATTAGAATATTACAATGTTAAAGATTACCCTTATTGAAATGACCTTACTGAAAAAAGTGTTATACAATTTACCAAAAATGTTTTTTTTTTCACGATTGTGAACAGCTCATTCTTGAGTCTCAAGTGCTTTAAAAATACCTAGCTGAGTAAACTCAGCCGTAACGAAGCAAATCAATATGTATTTATATGTAAAGAACTATTTTTGTATCATACTTAGCTAGATTTTAAATACATTGCACGTGCACTAAACAAAGTTATAAGCGAAAGTTACAAGACTATCTAAATTAAGGCGCACATGTTACCTGAACTGCTGCTACGATAAATGCGAATTTGATTATTTGTGTAAATGTGATGTGTCCCGAGACAGAGCATCATGCTTCCTTAAGGTATACACGCAACAAGTGGTTTTCCGCAGTACTCACAAACCGCAATAGGATTTAGGGGCTAAGGGTACTTACTTATTGTACTTACTGTTTACTTATAACGTTTATTGTCTGGTGTGCATGGCATCTATTATAGCAAGGCCTTAAATTCTTCTTGCTGAAGACCGAATAGTCTTAAATGTTACTATTACTACAGAGTAGGCGCAAGTCTCACTAAACCAATATTATTGTTTGCGTTAGTGTTTGTTAGGATAACAAAAGGAAAAACGATAAAAAATAATGTTTTAAGTTTAGGGTAGAAACTTGTGTTATTGTGAACAAAATTTGGCTCTATAATGCCTCAAGATTTTTCACACAATGTTTTGTTGAGTTTGTTGTTTAGCGTTTTCTCCATAGTAAAAGAGGAAGTACGTAAAACATTTAGGACGTTACTGTTTAGGCACAGTACCCCGTTCTTTTTTCGGACCACTGCACAACATTTTTCAATTTATTTTATATTGTATTTGTAATTATTAGAACAAGATTTGTGAGTCGGGAAATTAGTGATAAGTTGTCCAAAAAAATACAAATTACTCCGCGCAAAATCGGAGCCACTTTTTACTGATGTATGAAATTATGAGCATTTTAAATGCTATGACAAGCTGGCTTATGATATATGTAGTTCTCGCTGGCGTGATTGCATGTGCAATGGTCACAAAAATGACTGATCAACTTTAAGATATTTCCGGGTAATGTTTTACCTTAATAACCCTTATGTCAGTAATAATATCAACACTCAAATAACAGCCATAGACTTTGAATTTTAGTAATACTCATATAATTATATTAAAACTGTTCGGTCATTTGGGCCAGTCATTGTGAAGTTCACAATGTGTAACAAAAAATAATGATAATTAAATTTTTGATAGCGTTTTGAAATCTTTACTAAACCAAAATATCAAAGTATGGCGTATCTCTAACCTCTGTGATACTGATAGCCTTAATATTGTAGAATCGATTTTTTTATACATTTTGGTATCAAAATTGATGATGAAATATTACATTTGAGCTCTCTGAACTAAAGCTGGACTTCTATGCTATAGGTATTAAGAAAGTTGGCCAAGCGATTCTTTTATTAATTAAATTACCTACATATGTTGCTGTCATTGCGCGATACTGCGAAAGTTAGATTGTAGTACAAATTACCATTTACCAGGTAATTTCCGGATGTAGTAGGATGTTTACGTAAAATCACGCTTGATAAAATGAAGAATGTGTTCTATTTTATTGTTTTAGATAGTAAACGATGCGGATACAAGTAACCTGCAGCTGACCCTGTTCCAATACCAGACATGTCCGTTCTGCTGCAAGGTCCGCGCGTTTCTGGACTCGCGCGGCATCAGCTACGAAATTGTGGAGGTAGATGCGGTGCTGCGACAGGCTATCAAGTGGTCAGGCTACAAGAAAGTGCCTATACTGCTTGCTAAGGTCGACGGCGGATATCAGGTATCGACAATAATCCTAAACATTATAACAGAATAACAATGAGAAATTATTGTTAGCTTAGCTGTTGGTTTTGCTCAAGTTTACGACAATTGTTATTCTGAACAAAGTTACCTTGAGGTAACATTGGTTCGGCTTCCGAATAGCGAGTGAGGCAAGCGTGCATTCACTTCCAAGCGCGCATAATATAATGTTTTATTAACAACGAAGAACAAAGCTTTGAACAAGCTTTTTTGTCGTTGTTTCTAAACATTTAGACCAAAACACATTACATTAGCAAAATATTACATTTTACCTATTTTCTTTTTATTTATCAACGTAGATTAAATGCCTGTTGTTTTTTTCAGCAACTATTAGACAGCACAGCCATTATATCCGTCCTTGAAACGTACTTAAGAGACAAGTCGACCGACCTACGGGAGCTAATTAAATTCTACCCGGTTACGAAGTACGTGAACGAGTCGGGTAAAGATGCCACCGACATTGCCAACAAATACTTTATTATGCACCAGTCTAACGTACCTGACGACAGAGAGAAGGCTCTTGAAACGTGAGTATTCTTAAAAAAAATGGTATTATATTACGGTTTGCTGATAAACTTTACACGATACGCAAATATATTAAGTTAATTTAGTTTTGTTTCAATATTTTTTGTCTTTTAACTAATAATAGTAAGTAGTTTTTATATTTATCCATATATCGAGGAGAGTCATTTTAAAATGCCGTGAAGCTTTTTAGAATATATTATTTTCAAAATTTTAGCAAAGATGCTATCGCTGCTAAACGCTCACGGGCTAGCAAGGGTTCGCAGTCTAGTGGGGCACACTTATATACATTACACATTATTTATTGTGTAGATATAGAGACAATATCAGAGGTTGCCTTGTGTTTCCAAATAATTTGTTCTTCCAGTGAAGAGCGTCAGTGGCGTCAGTGGGCGGATCACGTGCTAGTGAAGATGTTGTCTCC
Organism: Heliothis peltigera; assembly: GCA_958496145.1. Lineage (NCBI taxonomy): Eukaryota > Metazoa > Arthropoda > Insecta > Lepidoptera > Noctuidae > Heliothis > Heliothis peltigera. The sequence goes on along the minus strand of OY292321.1, from coordinate 8,451,360 downwards.
CAATGTGTACCGCACCCCGGGCGAGGCGCTCGAGACCTTCCAATGGTTCGAGCAGGCCGGCGGTTGGAGGCAGCTTTTCCCTGCATGGGAGTGCGCCCTCATGGTCTATATTGGCGCCGCCGCCATGTTCATGATATCAAAAAGGCTGAAGACCAGGTAATTATGTTATTGTAAAAGATCACACCCCTCTAGACTCTAGACTAAACATGCATGGCACTTATTATGACTAGCTAGCAAGTCAACTAGGGGATTACCCCTTGTTTTTAGGGTTTCGTATCCAAAATTTAAAACTTGATCCTATTACTAGACTTCGACCAAATTTTATGTATATCGGTTTAATTTACGACAGCGGTTTCACCCGCGTCTCATTAGTACTACTCTGCACACCCTGAAAGAACTTTTCAACTCGGTCCAGTTGTTTATAAGATTAGTGCATTCAATAAAACAAACTCTTTAGCTTTATAATATTAATGTAGATATGAAATTATTTAGTCCCCATTGTCATGATTTTGCATAGTTTATAAATTGGTATTCCTTAAGTTTGAACATTATCACTGGATTAGCCTTTTTTTTTTTTTTTTTTTTTTTTTTTCGTGGGAAATCATCAAATGACCCCTCCCGCTGAGGGTGCAGCTGGAGGGAGTGTCAGACTTTTACTGACTAAAACCCACTATGTTCCTTCTGGGGGTCCCTGTGTGCCAGGGCCGCGGTATCTCTCACGAACAACCCGCAGCCCAAGCAGACCCTGGCCCTAAAGGGGCCCCTCCCATGTTGCTGACATCTCTTCGAGGAGCGCGTGGAACAGAACGCGCCGCCGACACGGGCCTGTCGTCCCTAGACGTACGGACGATGAGCTACCCACACTCACCGCCCACAAGCCCGCGCCTACGGTGGTCGGGAGTCATCCCTTGACACCCGGCGCCCGTGGTGTCGACCGGTACCAGCCCTGCCGCGACGGCTGGGATGAGCGGTGCGGTCTCTTAGCCGCTCCGCCGCCTCCTTTGCTAGCATAACTGCTTCACAGAAGGAGGCGACGGCATCCCATTCTCCCTCGCTCCGAACACTGGATTAGCCTTAAATCGGTTTAGTGAACCTGAATCCCAACCCAACCGGCTTACAGGCACAAGCTCAAAGACGACCCGCGCGAGTCCCTCTACGACGCGGCTAACGAGTGGATGGCCGCGGTCCAGAAGAAGGGCACTCCTTTCCTAGGCGGCGATCAACCCAACCTTGCTGACGTGACAGTTTACGGAGTTCTCAGTAGCATTGAGGGCTGCACGGCCTTCCAGGACCTGAAGAACAATACGGCCATCGCCAAATGGTACTACGACACAAAGAACACCATACAGAGGAGAATGGGTAAACCGATCGCCAAACATGCTTGAACTTTGACAATTTGATCGTGTCTTGGTGTTGATAAGTAACTGCGTCGCATTTTTTTTCGAAAACGTTTTTGTATTTAAAACTATCAGACTTAGCCCAGCTATAGACTTTACGTGTAGTTAGTTATGTTATGTGAGATTATTGGAGCTTACCGCGATGAGGGCAGGGGTGATATAGGACCTAGTTTTATTTATAAACTTTATACTTAAATGTTGTAGCGCAGTGTTATCGGTAAACCGTGAACAAGGAAAATAAAAAGTGCTATTTCTAAGTTCATTAAAACGGTAGCAATGAGATGATTTTTTTAGCAACAACACTAATCGGGATTATTATTGTTTAATAATTATAAAGACTTGCTTACGCTGTGTGAAATACAAATTATAATAATATAGTTTTAGGAAGATACGTATTCTTCTTACATCGACTAGTATCACTGGGTATTCTGCGGGCACACACATATTACGTCACATAATAGGTGAGCGATGATTGATAACACTGCGTTTTAAACAATGCTTTATATATTTATATACCAAGTAGCAATGATTTAGTTCCTAATACTCGTAAGGCATGTTATCACATAGTTTTAGTATCATGCCAATTCTGCTCGTTCATTCAGGACGCAGCTAATCGGGGATTTTGTGATAAAACTCAACCCCTATTATTACGGGATTGTAAATACTATTTTTACTGATTCTACACTTATTTTTCCTGATTATAAAAAAAAAATGTTTTTAATGACTCCGCGATTAGTTATATTGTTTGTGACATTGCTGTTTAATTTTTTGTGCCCGAATACTAAGCTGACTAATTTGCGATTTAGCGACTAGTTCCCGGGGGCCCGGCAAGTGAGGTGGCGGGTCTCCTGTCATTTTTACATAGTTTCACATCCCATCATAATAGCCCAAGTAGTTTTATTCCATTATCAGCAATAGTCTAGCACACAAACTGGGACACTTCCTTGGGTACATTTCCATACCATTCTTTTCATTAAAGTTGTCTCAAAAGGGCTTCAGGGTGTTAGTTTCGGCCTCACGTTTGCCTTCTGAAATCCCGGACTCTGTAGTCCCGTGGTCTAGAAGAGACATACAAAATAATAATCAAGATCTTAAATGCCATATTAATAATAGTTATGATCAGAAACATATGTTTCTAGTAAGTAGGTCATCAATTTAGCGTTTTCCTCGTTGTTATAAGTAAACATAGTCCCCCATGACCTTGCCCGTTTCGCGACGTTTCCGAACAGATATACACTAATAAGCGCATGTATTCATATCTTGCATGTACGTACGTGCATCGAGGTCGTTGCATAAGTCTCGACGCCAAAACAATTTACACCTATCTGTTTCCTGATTGATTTACATTATGAAAACGAATAAATCTGGCGAATTATTTAATGAAATACATTGTTACATTTATTTTGTTAATGAAACTGCTTTTCACTGAAATTCAATCCGACTACATCTTTATTACCTACATGTTATTAAAATTCAACGTTCAACATATCTGTTTACAAATAAAGTAATGTATATTTTTGTAATAATTCGTGCCTTTTGTGTATTATATTTCTCATGTTACCGTATGTGTTATGAAAAGTTAAATTTGTAAGTCACAAACAAAGCCTTATTAGCTATCAGCACCATTACACGTGACGTAGACAGAGTTAGTTTTGTCTGTTTTAAATACGCCTTTTAGAAGAGTACAGAGCAATATGTTAACATGTGATTTATTATTTAGTTAAAGTTGTTATTAAATACATGACTATTTATTTGTTAAATTGTTATTATTTTAACTCATCTTTATAGTTCGACGATAAACACGCTTTCGTAGAGACAGAATTAGTTTCCACCTGTGTTTCCAACCTCATCACGAGGAAACTACTTTCAGCACATGGGTAAAAGATAGCCTAGATATATTATCTGGATATAAAAGCCATAAAGCTCCAGTAGTTTTATTGTGAAAGATAAATCTAACCACACACATACACACATATATGCTTACAAAACTTTAGGTAGTAGGATATTATAGTGAAATAAAAGGTAGGTTTTTGAATAATATTATTTCTTTATATAAATTGTATGCAATATTTTTTATTCAATATCTATAATTGTATTAGGACAAACTATTTAATAATTTCGAAAAGAAAACAATAACTTTCCAGCATCTGTTAGATTTAAATACCTAACCATGTTAATGTCTTCCTTTCAAATGAGAACAGCCCTTTACAATTTAAACCCAACCCTTTCTATAAAGAAACTTCTAACATTTCGCATTTGGTTTATATCTATTATAATTATTTCTTATGAAAAATGTTTAATAAAGGTGCTAAAATACAGGAAGACTCAGCATGCGATCTGAGTATACGCTAAAGAGAAGCCTCTGTTGGCTATGTCGGGAGGAGTGGCAGCTGTCGCTCCTTCGTTCGCGTCTGTCACCACGTAAAGCACGAACGGTTTCGCTGCACCTGTAACAGTACATTGATTCCCGTCAATAACTTCTTAATAATATTTTTTTGTGTAATTTACTTATAAAAAAAACTATTTTTTTAATATTCTTTGTAGTCTAAATATTTGCAAGTTAATGTGTTTTTTATGACAAAAGAAAATTTCCTTAATGAATTATGATCAAGGACAAAAGAAGGTGTACGTTTTACGTACATTCGTGACGCGACATGAAGCTGAGTAAGCATATTGGTTGATTCACTTAGTTTGTAACAATTATTAAAACGAGCTTCAGTGTGTGTATAACCGCCAAAGTAGAGAGGTCTTATCTGTGAGAATCATTAAAACTACTACTAAACTGTAACTGGTGAATAATAAACCTTACATAACTAAGTGTGTCAACTCAACTTACTGCACTCTAACTAACTACTACTGTCTGTGCGACGTAACACATTGTACAGAAGGTCTCTCTTCAACAGGAATGAGACGGCCTTAATTGTTATTGATTTGAAAAACATCTACACAAAACGTATTTGTTCTAAAATTCCAGCAATATTTTAAACCAAGGAGTTTTGCCTTTTGGCCGGGCCTTAAAACTTCTCTAACTTGGAATTAAAAAAAAAGTTAGGTAATGTGGTAATGTAAGTGGTCATTGAATGTGAATGGGGAGTATCATAAACGGGTACTAAATCTTACTTTGAACGGGTACGAATCCGAGACCACAGAAGCGATCTGTGCCGACGGCCACACCAGTGGCTACCACGGTGGGGTTGGGTATCACCACAAAGTCCGTGGGACAACCGCCGTTGTTGACAGCTCCAAGGGCCGTGCCCAGTACAGTGTTGTCTGCACCCTCTACGTCGCCCGTCACCGTGAATGAGAACGCGTCATTGGCCACCTGAAACAAATTATGAAAATCATCAGCCTTTTTATCGTCCCACTGCTGGGCACAGACCTCTTTTTACACAGAGCATGATTGAGCGTTAATCACAACTTGGTGGGTTGGTTGGTTGGTTGCTTATAAATTGTTTCAGCACCTTGGGCGATATGAATCCACAGATGCACCTACATATTATATCGGTGTAGTTTATAGTTCGATTGAAAGATTGCCGCTTGACCTTTTTTATTCGTGGCAAATCATCAAATGACTGCTCTCGCTGAGGGTGCAGCTGGAGGGAGTGCCAGACTATTACTGACTAAAACCCACTATGTTCGGGATGTCCCTGTGTGCCAGGAAACTCTTGCGAACAACCCGCAGCCCAGGCAGACCCTGGCCCTAATGGCCCTCTATGTTGCTCTATGTTGCTGACATCTCTTCGAGGTGCGCATGGAACAGAACCCGCCGCCGACACGGGCCTGTCGTCCTTAGACGTGCGGACGATGAGCTAGCTTGCCGCTGGACCTAGTGCATGTAACTTATTTCAGAGATACTAATCCTGTTTGTTTTACGGCCATATACCTATTGTGAGGGCCAAGGCGCGTGTGCGTCATTTATCACTTACAATATCAATCTTGTCTTATCTATTTCACGCGCATTGCTGATAAACTATCATTGTTACATTTGCTTTATTGGTTGATGAGTCATCAAATGGCGTCCGTTGTAGGCGAAGTATACAGAGTACGTTTTATTGACTATAATCCAGTCATGTTCTTTCTGAGCTGTTCTGGCTCCATGGTCGGTAACTTTCCCGGTGGTCCCGGCTGGTCTGTCCCTATATGAGTTGTGATGGCTAAAACGAAATACTTCAGGGCCACGACGTTTTAAATTAATACTTTAACATGACGAGATCTGTATGTATTGTTCTGAAAAACTCATCAATGCGGTAAAAAGGGCCATACATGTAAAAAAAGATGCTTAAGGAGAGCTATAGTTAACCTGTGAGTACTGTATAGCACAGTAACCAGCTTCCATTCTGATGCAAATGCCGTAGTTCAAGTTGACAATCTGTCGCGTGCCGGTCACGAGCGAGGCACTGAGCAAAGTGTTGGCGGCTGTCCCGTAGTTGAAGCTGTTGATTGTTCCAGTTATACCGGTGTAGTATTGCAGGCAGCCGTTCGGTGCTGGAAGTAAATTCAGTTAACATAAAATCATCGAATGGTAGAAATATTTCCAAATGGACTTCTTCTAGATGACGGATATTTCTTTGTACCAATGCAATTTATACGCAGTGTTACGGCACTAATTAAATGTTTTATGAGGCGTAATCAAGAATAACTACAAAACTACGTAAAAAAACTACAAAAATACGTTACCTATTCCTGGACAGTCACACCCAAGCTGCACCAGTTTGATGTTCCATCTTCTTGCAAAGGTTGTGGCTAACGTGGCAGTGATTGTGATGGTAATTGCCGTGTTCCCGTTAAAGTCTACGAATAAGGTCTGGCTCGTCAGGTCTCCGCAGAGCAGAGGCACGATGGTGTTCCCGCCCGTTATAGATATGGAGTCCGTGACGCAGTTTCCGTCGCCATCTGGTTGTGCTAACACCAGGTCCATGAAGTCTATGCGCAGCTGGGTATAGAAGTAATATTACGGTAATTGTTGTACTGCTATAGTTTATCAATAAGGTAGCCATGATTTGTTTTAGGGCCTGTTTCACAATGTTGGACATTAAAATACCATAGCCGCTATCTACCGAATAAATTAAAAAATGGAACAGAATTTGTTTGCAATTATCTACCAAATTAACTAACTGGAACTTATTCGTAGGTGGTGAAACAGGCCACTAAAGGCACAAAAATACCAGCTAATAGCGGATGAGCTGTGGATTAGACTTATAAGCTGAAACAGCGATAAACGGCTAGTGTAATTATTAGAATGTTAACAGATGAAGGGCTACATCAGACTCACCTGGCATATATTAGAGTTACACCGGTTCACTATCATGGAGCAGGCCGGGCCGCCGGCATACGCTGCGGGGTAGCCGGGGCTAGTGAAGTAAGTGTTGTTCACATTAGTCGTAGTACCGCATGTCCGAGACACTGGAATACAAAGCGTAGTGTAAAAGATTATCAAGCCATCATGGGTTCTGTCTTATATTTGTACCATCTCGGAAATATTTAAAACGAGCATGTAAACAGATTCCCCTTTACAAAAAAATTCATACGAATTCAGGATTCTATATTACGTTAGTAGTCACTGGCGGTATGTGTGCAAGAATCGCAGCTAAAGCCTTTAGGATGTGAATTAATTCCGCTATTATTTAATCATCAAAGGTTTGTTGTACTTACCGACACAGCAGCGTCCTCGGCGCGTGGCGCAGATGCCTGTGATGGTACCGTTAAGATTGTTGCATTCCCTACGCGCCAGACACGTGCCGTTCATGGAGTTGGCAGTCGAGCACTCCGTGTTCGCGAACCGCACGATGCTAACGAACGGGAACACTGCAAACGTATCTCTAGTTACAACCTGCTGGGTAGTTCTGATAGCATTCGCGATCATGAGTTCAAATAATTATTTAACCGACCAAAACGATAGACGATGATGAGTGTTATCGTAATCATAAAGCAGATTGGAGATATTGTGAGTATTCCCCTGTTCATCTTGAAAGAGCGGGTACATTGTTCATTCCTCAGGGAAAATAAAGAGGATATGAAACAAATCAAATTTTTCTGACTTGTTTTTTTGTCTTTTAGTGTCATAAGATTCAGATTATCCCACTATTTGTACTTTAAGGGTGGTTGCTTTACGTGGATGGATTAATCGGAGGCCTAAGTATTATAACATCTCCTTTTATTTTACGTTTAAAAATAATTATTGTGTCAGTACATACGCAGACAAACTTGACTTACAGCTGAATTCAAAACTGAATAATTTTAAAAGATGAAAAAACATATAGGCTTTTCTATATGAACAATTAATAACACAATAACCATTAATTTTCTCACAAAGTCTATGAAGCTTGATGTGTAAATGCGCCAAAAGTCTTTTGAATGGTACCTAATAGGTAGGTACATAAAATTGGAACCAGATTTAAGTAAAGGAAAAGTATTAATGAGAAAATTAAAGAATTTCAGTTAAGATTTTCGATCGCTACTTGTAGCTTAAATAGATCGCAAAGCTTTAGTAAATTGTAATTAAGTACCTAATTATTTTAAGAAGAGGAACGTTTATTTTTGCATGAGCATTAGAATTATAAAGTAAGTTAATATAAGTTTTCGCTGTGCGCTGAGTATTTTAAATTTACACCAGTTTTTGTCTTTTTTTAAATCAGTGCAATGACTTACATATTTTTCCTTTCCTTCCACCAGTTTCAGCCAGATTATTGCTCTCGAGCTGGTCGTATTCATCGCCGCCATCGAACTCTTCATCGTCGTCATACTCGTCCTGGTCGAAGATGCTGAGGCTAGTGGCTGCCGCAGCTACCACCAAAGCTGAGATAACTATCCACCATTGCGTTGATCTCATTTTTCCAAATTGTGATGCTCTTCACAGCGAGCTCTACAAGTAAACTAACTGACTAAAACAATTTCTCGGTCATTTGTAACCACTTAGTTAGGGTATCCGCGTCACTGGTCCTAATCTCAATAGAAATGGTCACGAAATGCGAGAAGAAATGTCAATCATCTATAAATAAAGTGGGTGATAACGGTTGTCGGTTTGTACAAACTGTTAGGGATGTTACCGTTTACCATTTAGTGTCGGTGTGCTAAAATGACGGCGCGAGTGGAAGAATTAGAACGATTTAGGCTAAAGTTTACTGGGTTGTACCTACATGTCAGGTACGTAAGTTAAGTGTAACGTGACCTATAAAATGAAATTAGTACGATAACCAGCAAATCTACTGATGATCAGCTGTATAACCCGAGGGTTTAACTTGAAATGACACTTCAGGGTGGATTGGCAATATGTAATCCAACCAGAGCCTTTACTTTTTCAGTCTATCATTTGAAAAACATAATCATAGATTCTAAGATTTTACTACTTCACCCCGAAGTCGGTAGGTACCACCATGTCGGTATGTACCACTCTATAATAAATATGGAGCATCAAAATTGAATGTTAAGTATTGTGTCTTGATATTATTTAAGTTAGGCAATTGGTACTAGGTAAAAAAGGCAGAATTTCCCTTGACAATATCGGTAAACATCGTTGCGAATGTGATTACTATCGTCATATTTTCCATTTTGTAGCATTTCTGTTATTTACACTTTCACTTGATGGCCTAAGAACATGTAGTTTTCCGGCTTCTTGTAATGTTTTAATCTAAAATCACAATACCTTTTTAGCTGTTTAGCTTTAAAACAGGGTGTCAATGTGTCACTACCCTTTATCTGGGTCTAGCTAATAAGCGTTTAATTTTATTTTGTACCTACCTCTGTCCATGAAAGTGTTCTAAGATATTATTGTTCCAGTCTAGTGTTGGTTCTATTTCTATTCGTTCTTCTTCGCAAATCAATTTTAGATAGATTTTCTTTCGATTTTAAATGTCCATAAAAACTTTGCAAATGTGTTAGTTTTGTGTTACCAAATAGAGAAGTGAATGATTAGCCTATTCTAATATCAGATGCGCAGCAAGTGACCAGAATCTTCTTCTAGAATAATCTTAAGATACCTTACAACAAAAATGTGAAAACTTATTGATATACTTTTGTTTAGAATAAAACACCTGTGACGATTTACCTGAATTGACAAAATGGTCGTTATCTAATTGTACATATTTGTTCAGGTATGTTTTCTTGTTGAAGATCGACCTATCGACAGTAGGTATAAGAGTAATATCTGCACATTGACTTCGCACAAAAGTGGTGAAAATAAGGTCGAATTTCGATACCGCTATCTATAATTTAATACCACCAAATAAGGGCTATCCTTATTTAAGCGTTAAATAATTTGTTCGTATTAAACTGCCTTTGGAGCTTGATTTACGAAAACATGTTATACCGACGAGATTTCCCTTTTACTAAATAGGGAGTATAATATAATAAATCTTTATTTTAGAACAATATTTTGTATAAAAGTTGCACTTTCTTATAACAAAAAATATACTGCAACCATTTACCTTAATAGTATTTGGTTTAGGTTTCATGCAGGCAATTAAGAAAAATCTATAAGTTTAGTTGAGGTTTCAATTATAGCCATTTCACAAATATAATAGAAAGCGAAATAATAAGTTCATCACAGTGTTCTTACAATTTCAGCAGTGCGAAAATTGTTTGTGGTATAAATTCGATTTTTTCATCCATGATTGATAAAGTAGGATCAATTAATTTCATTTATGTCCTTTCTATATTATACTTACTTATTATACTCGTATTACACAGGTACCAACATAAGTGTCATCAAAAAAACTGTTTTATTAATAGTATACTTTTTGTATTTGTCATTAATTGAGCTTGAGCGCTATATTGACTTGTCTCCGTGGATAGGAGTTGGCATAGAGTAGATCCCCTGGGGTTATTTGTAAAGACCCTCAAAGATCTTTATAAAGTTTGCTTCAGATACCACTGCCATTATATTGTAAACAATACTCTAGAAAATTCGTCTATTATCTTATTTGTATATATTATTCACCCGGTGGTAAAAAGTATCTTTAAGTTTGAGTGTGAGGCTAATGGCTATAATTTAAGTCTCAGTATTAATTAGGTAGGTCTTTCAAAGTCGTTATGGTGGCAGCAGATGGCGTTCGCCATGTACTTTCTTATTTTCTTTTTTGATTACAAGTAAGTAAAACTAAGTAATAAAAAAGGTCAGTTTGACATCGTAGAATGCCATGTTTAACTCAAATGAGCAGGAACCATAATTTTACAAATACTTATGTTAATGTATATGAATGGCTAGTGAGGGCTACTTAAAGGAAGGAAGTAATGTTGATAAATAAAAAAGAAACAACAATAAATAAATGTGACTAAATTTAATTTGTTCTGAAATGTAAACGTTGTGTAACATCCGTTACCTCTCGTAGCTATGGTATGGAACAAAGTGGTTAACAGCAGGAATTACGACTTCTCTACAAACTGATGGTACCATTATTAGTACTGTAACTGAATACATTTATGATCTTAATTCATATAAAAGATAAACACTTTAGAAAAATGGCAAACAATTTGATTACAAACTTATCCCTTGATTTTTTTACTACAATTCAGCATTTTTATCTAAATATTTTTTTTATAATTATGATATATTTATAAGTGGCAAAAACATATTTGTAGGCTTATGTTCAAATCACAGCATTAATAAGACACATCAATGGTACAGTTGTCATCAGAATATGTATAGTTCGACTTATACAGTCTATGGCAAAAGGCACATCGATTTATTGGTTACTAGACTTTTATAGACGCAATATTTATCACCCCTAGTCATTTTAAAAAACATGGGATAGCGGAGTTCCTCCAGGTCTGATCTAAGGAAATTATTATTAGCTGTATTACATGATATTTATTTCATGTACCGTAACAACAATTTTAAGTTTTGAGAACTTCACTAGGAAGCAAGATATAGAAGCAAATTATAGTTTTAAAGTATTATAAATGAGCCACCAAAATATTGTTTTTGTACACAATATAGAAAATCTAGTGCTGTGGAAGCCGAGTCTAAGCTCTTTAGTTTAACAAAACTATAATAATAGAAGAGCATTCATGATAATATACGAGTACCCATTCGTTCAATGCTGAGTTCCTATTGCCTACTATTAAAAGTTGTCAATAGAATTATCATAATAAAATCTTGTTTAATGTTTTTCATTTAGAAATATATTTAGACTCCTTGGTTGAATAAACGACACGATTGATTTACTATCATTACTAGGATAGTAATAAAGGTAGTAATATAGGTAACATTTCTGTGTTTTTCTAAGAAAACATAAAAATATAATAATTTTGATTCAGTTACGGTTGTAGCAGCAGTGGCGTGGTCTTGGGAGGGTGATAAATACTGTAGTCCATGGCGTTGAACAAATTTAACTGCGACGGTAAAGTGGCAAATAACAAAATGTTAGTAAATCACACTTCTGGCAAAATCTACAAACTATATATTTTTAAACACATTAAAATCCATATCTATTTCCTCAACATAATATATCTCAACTTTTTACACTCAACTATAAAAAATAGGTATATAAAAAGAATTTAAAAACACGTCATTGGTAATAAATTATCTTGTGACTTAGTCAACATACTTAACTATGCACTTAAAAATAAACATTACACGTGAATAAAAAGATACAAACGTATCTGTATGATAGTTACTGAAACAATAATTATTCTGTATGGAAGAAGCTAGAACAGAAAGTAGTGAGGTACGATTTTATACAGAACACGAGCTTAGTACCTACTACGTATTTTTCACATTAACTAAGATTAAGGTTTTATTTAAAAATATGGCATCTACCGACATGTTTATGGCAATTACTCGGTCATATTAGACGAAGTCGAGTCACTGATTTCAAAAGTGCCTTAACAGAACGATAGTTCTTTATAATATTAAAATTATTATCTATTCCCGTAAATTAAGTCATTAAATTTAAGGCCTCATTTAATTTTGTAACGTTTCAAGGCGTGACGTCATCGTCATTCTCTAGTCTATTTACATTGTTCCTTGCGAAACATCTACACTTCAGACTAGAGGTTATCCTTACACGACAATCAGGCTGCTTTGTGTGTTCACAACAAGATTGATGTTCAAAAAATAAATTATAGCACAAAATATACCTTTTGGTTCCATTTTCATGTACACAGAAATAGAGCTTGCGGCTCCGCGTAAGTTACATATAAAACTAAATGCAAGAAACAGTGGCAAGATTACAGTGCGTCTACATTCCGTATGGCTGGGTTGCGCTCGACGTGCGCATTGCAAGGTGATCTGATATGATAATTTAGTATATTAACAAATCCTTTTTCTGGGGATACTCGGCAAGTGCTGAAAACTGCAATGTTTTTTTTTTTTTTTACCAAAATGTAAGTACCTGCTGAATTTTAATATATTATTTTTTCCTGCGACATTGACCTCTTTCAACTTTGTACTTTGCAGTTATCAGTTTTCCTGCTGGATAAGGAGCATATGAGGCAAGGATGTATGTTAACGATGAATATTATAATAAAGCTTTTCATTTAAAGTAGGGAAGGAAAGTTTCGAATATTTACAGGCTCGGCTCATACAATAAGAACTATAAGTAGGTACAGAGGCAAGAAGCGATATTAAAATGAAACTATATTTCTGCAAATGTTAGACGATAATATTAATTAAATTCTACATTTGAAAATACGTAATTAGGTAAGTATAACTTACAATAGCACAAAATACTAGTGACTATTTAAGATGGCAATTGCATTACAGTAAATATTAAAAGGTATAGATATAAAAGTGTGAATGTGCGGCTTGCGCACTAACTGGACGGAGGCAATAAGGCTGGTTCCAGACATTCCTCACTAAATTGCCTAAAGCACTTCGTAACACATAAGTTAAGATTACATTATTCACTACGTCATTAATTTTCTATAATATTTTACTGTTATCGTAATAAAAAAGTACAATAAATATATATTCTCGTATATAAGTACGATGAAACATGTTGGTTCTCTTTGCCGGACAATGTCAAGGCAATCTGTTGGTGATATGAAAATGTGAAAATAAAAACAAACTTTAATAAATCGAGACTAGAAAGTGTAAAATTTGAACGTTTCAATAATACGACCTTAAGTTGAGAGCTTTCTCTGCTTTTTAATATACATTGAAAGAAAATTATGAAATTTTCAAAAATGCATAGGCAAGTTATTGCTATTTAAAATGATAAAGTGGCTAAATGCCTCGAATAAGGCAAGATTTTTATTCTGCATAACTAAAACTTAGCTCGTACTATTGAAACACACGTCCGTATATTAATACTAACATACACCTACTTACTGATATTTACGCGACAATAATATTAAAAGATAATATCTTGGATATTCCTTGCTCTCTTATTGATTAACTTACGATAAATTAACTAATCATATCTAATGAATACTTAGAGCTTTTAATTCACGGTGTTTTTTTATGGACACCATTGCTGTTGTAGTGAGCAACTTTTAAGGAATTTATGCCTTCCTTACCATTTGTTATCTGAGTACATTTGAACAAAATATTGCCTTCACGAGTTATTGTTTATGTAAAGAAAAAAGACATGACTGTGTAAAATCAGGATGAAGATGTTTTCCGAAACATGTAGGACAAAGGTGCGAACGCTCATCAATTATTAAATAATTAAAATCCACTTTGTAGATATTCATTTAGGAAACTAAACAATTCCGTCCAGATTATGCCAGACTCAAAGTATCAAACGATCTCACGAGTGTCTAAACACCGAAAGACTCAGATTGAAGGTAGTTCACTTATAAAATCGGGAAGGGATCGTCGCCGTATCGTCTAGTCGCGTCGTCATTAAACAGGCGTTATCCTTACGTAAGCATGTACCAAAGCGGATTAGCAGCTCCAATGCTTCGACTCGGCTACGTCTGCGATGCCACAGTTACGGCTTTCGGCAGTTCGCTTACGACTGAAAAAGAACTGCTTCACGATTTCGATAAGTAATCATTGCAGTGTGCGGGTTAAATTTAAAGTCAGGCGAGAACAGTTTTCGCCAAACTTGATGGCGGTTGGCAACTAATTTCCGACGACATGCGCATGCGTGATTGATGGTGATTGTGGAGGTTCACGAGGGGCCACCCGCTGATACCTTAAAATGGTTTCAGCGAAGCGTCTCGCGCGATGTTCCGAGCCGTTTAAAAGTTTGACGGGAGCTATAACTGTAATATGTCTTTTCTAGACATACATAAATGGTGGCAACCTAGACTTAGATTTCAAAGAGTCTAAGAAATTGCCAGTACGCCTTGCGCTCGTGGTGGCTAACGATTATTTATTCATTGTATGAGAAGAGGCCTCGTACCCCGAGCGGCACGAAAAGAGGCCGATATGTTCAATGTAGTCAGTCGAAAGATACTAAAAATAACTAGAGTTGATACAGTGACGATACCTTTCCGAATTGATTAGTGTTCCATATACCTTAACGTGGGGACACTAACAACCGGAGAATTATTGGAGAATTCAATATTTGGAATTATTATTATGACCTATTGGTTTAGTTCTGCGGCTGATAATACTTAAACAGCACAGTGAATCTAGCAATGGTGTCGCATAACGTGCCCCATTAAAATATTTGTCGTTTTTAATTTACATCATATAGTTATCTATAATATACGGGTGTTTTGGGATCTGTATCATGACTAATCGAGTCATTTACAATTAAAAGGTATATATTATGTAAAGCGATTTCCTTGGTAATGCTGTTGTGTTGTACATATTGTGACTTCATGTCGCGAGAATCGTATGGTTAATTGATGGTTTATGCAGTACTTATTTGCTTGCTCGCATTAAGTACCATTAATTGAGAAAATATTTTTTGAGATATTTTTTACATTCACTGGGAACTTAGTAGTTTGGTATTTGAATGTAACACCAGTGGTGTTTGTGTTCGCTTTTACAAAATATACAGTAAGCGTGTCGGCGGCGGTCACAGCACGCCGTAGAACGTGTCCATCAGGGTGGCGTCCAGGTCACACTCCAGGAAGATGCTCTCACTGCACTCCTCCTGGAAAACACAAAACAATGTATAAAAAACAACATTCTTAATTCATTCTATCATCCTAATTGTTTTCAACAAATATGTGTTTACTTCCGATTCTGAGCAATATGATGTAGCAAAAATGAGAAAATTGAGACGGATGAATAAAATACAGGGAGTTCTAAATTATCGCCAATCAGAGCTGAGAGTAAAGATGAGGCCAGCTTTTCTCGTGGCAAAGCTATGTCCCGAGGAAATATAAAATAAATGTTACTAAGAGCGTGTTGAGTATAAATGCGCGTAGAAACATCGGTTGCCTCATAGGTTACAGGAATAAAAAGAGATTAAATGTTAAATAGAGAGCAATGGAAGGGTAGGAGAAATTGGGAATAGAGCAAGAAAAATATAAGTTTAGTGTGATGTATCTTGTAGTACCTGTGAGGTGTGCGTGGCGGGCGGCTGGTCGCCGCCCCGCCTCGCGTGTCATTTGGACGTCTTGGGCAGGTGACGCTTCATGTGCAGCGCTAGGTGGTCGGAGCGCGCAAACGAGCGCTCACACACGGCACACTTGAAGGGCTTAGCGCCCGTGTGCTTGCGGTAGTGACGCGTCAGCTCGTCCGAGCGCGCGAACCGCCACTCGCACTCCGGCCACTGACACGTGTACGGCTTCTCACCTGCCGACATACAACGCCCACCACTACAGTTGCTGCTGCTCATAACATATCGGCAGTTCAGGATATGCATTCCGACCATAAGCTACGGCAATAGTCGCGTACAGTCTGTACGTGCAGCCTTGCGATGTTGCTGATGAGGCCAGTCCGAGGTCGGCCAAGACGTGCCTCGCCCGAGAAAAACGCATAAGCTGCCTCTCACGGCAATGGCCGTGTGGCAAATATCGGGTACTGCCTCACCAAGCTTTGAGAACAGTCAATTCGCGACTAATAACGATGTTTAGACGATATCAATTTTACAATAATAGGTATTGTGTAGTTATTAAAAGTATACTTCTAACTGAGCATTAAATAATAGGAACTTCTGATTATTTGTTGACGTCTTTTACTACCTAACATTAATAGTTAGCGTTTCCTAAAATGGAGGACACTGCATAAAAGCGACCGTGGATCATGTAAGATTCATGCAGTGACATACTCAGGTTATCGATACAGTACCGCAACTGTAATCCCGTCATAACACCGACTCACGTCCCAAGCTATTTCCAGAAAGCGGCCGAAGGTAATTTGCCTAATCGGCAAGCTTTGTTGACTTTCATAATTTCAGTTAAGCGTCAATAAACTGTACCATGTATTCGAGAATTTATTACCAACATACGTTTAGGTCCATGTTTAAGAAAGTTCGGTTTTAAGGTAAGAATTACGCGCTAAATTAACTGGACAAGTGACAATGTAGGTACTACGGTGAAACTTATACGTTAGGCACGATGCGAGTTGTATCACAGTAGTGAGGTACATTGTTGTCATTAGCTACATCTGTTACTTTCGCTTGGCTCGAGCAGTCCGCATACGTATCACGGAGATCGTCTGTTAAATTAAAATGTTTAACTTCATTAACACGTATATGTTGACGTACTGAGTAAATTCGCAATGCCACATGGTTCTGGGCAAGTAATTCGCAGTGGCTGCATAACATAAAAATAAATCAATACCTGTATGTATTCTCTGGTGTGCTTTTAGATGCGAACTCTTTGTGTAGACCTTGGTGCATCCTGTAACAAATCGAATCGCGTTAAAAAATCTACTTAATTCATCATGAGGGCATTATTTAGCATTTTTCCTGACTCGTAAGCTGATATATGTATGTATATGTATGGTGAAATATGGGCTCTACTGGTACTGTTGGCACTGAGCTCATGTTATTTGATTGAGACGTTTTTATGCCAAAGTTTATCGGTTTACCCAACATTATCGGGAACATGCTAGGCAGATGTTGAATGGCTTAAGTTATACATAGGTACTACTGCTACATTTATTCTAAGCGGATAAATTATGTAAGTTGTATGTTCCCGCACTACAAACAAGTCTATGATTTTCTTTGCTGCACTGTCAGCAGAATATACAAGGTCTTTTGGGCGGTTAACCCGGGCTGGTTAGACGGATAAGCCTGATCAGATCTACTGAATATAAGGTACCTATGAAGTCGCAGTGGTGGACCCTCCTCTTCTCGAGCTCGGGGTTGTTCCGGCGGTTGTACTTGACGTGCGGAGGGTGTGCCAGACGAGCATGCGGCGGCGGCGCGTGCGGCCCAGACGGCTGCGGCGCAGGCGCCGGCAGCTGCACGCCCTGCGACATCGCCTGCATCGGAACAAACTACTTTATTCATTTATGATTTGCTAACAGTCCAAACTCTTAAAGATTTCAATCACCAAGTTAGGTATCTGTTTTAGATGAAGTAAAGTTAGTAAAACACAATAATTTTGTGGGGTTATTGAGTGGTGAGTAGTGGGTAGTCACCTGAGGATGGTGGTGCGGGTGCGGGCCTGGATGCGGCGGCACATGCGGTGCCCGCAGCAGCGGCGGCGGGTGGTATGGAGGCGGCGGTGTGCGTCGGCCCGCTCCCTGCGAATAACACACCACATGTTGCTGCACTCTTACATACTAGCCAATGCCTCTCATCGGCACGTATCAAACCAATATAATTAACTGCACATACATTATGCAGAACCTTACCGCCAACCGTGATTACAATCGTAATAACAAATGACATCCGACTGTTCTTTTCTTTCATGATTTTACTGTAATTAATACAAAACATAAAAATAGAGATCGCTTAGCAATCGATGGTACCATCTGTCGCGTACGCAAGCGGCGCTAGCTCACTCGAGTGGCATGTTACCTGCATGGTGTTCCCGGGACTGCCCTGCTCGGAGCTGGGCGGCGTCAGCGGGGACATGTAGACAAGCCGCGAGGGGGGGTATTTCGCGAAGGATGTGTTCGGCTGGTGCTGCGGCTGGTGCTGCGGCGGCTGCGGGTGCGCGTAAGTGGGCGGCGCGCACAGCCTCTCCGTCTTGATCTCGAGGGGACTGAGTAGCGGGGTGGCGCACTCTTCCAGTAGTGCATCGTCAGCTTCGAGCTTGACGTGCGTGGAGCCGAGGGGTGCGAGCATGTTCGCGTTCTCTGGGTCGATGTTCCTGATGGAGGACGCGATGTCCTCCCACAGTGCGGGCCGGAGGAATGCATCGTCGCGTGAAGAGGTTCCGCCGTCGAAAAGGTCCATGTGGGCGGGCGCGAGTGAGGCGCCCTCCTGCTTACACAGCAGCGACTCTAGCTCAGATGTCTGCAACAAAACAAACAGACAATGTTTGGTGATTTGCAGATGTTTATCGAAGCGGTATTATGAAAATCCCATTCAAATGCTAATAATACATTAGAAAGTCCTCTTGATTTAATGTGTAAAGCTTTTGACTACAAAGAAGTCCCTGTAGCTTTAAGAGCGATAAACTTATGAATTTATAAACGTCTTTATACCTGTAACACATTATCACGTTGGAATGCCACTGTACCTTGTTGCCGAATGGTGGTAAACTGTCGCGTTAATCAAACATTAAAATTATTGCAAGAGAGATTTTGAGAGAAAATAAGCTTCTCTGTGAGTCATAATCGTAGGGGTTTTGTTCTTTTTCCGCAACCTACCTAAAATATTTATATTCACAAATTACAAAAAAAGTTAAAAACCTTCACTCATGTTTCAGTTTTTGTTATTATGGTTACAAACTAGCAATTTACACATATTTCTATAAGTACTTATTGCATACATGATACTTATAGTTATATGTAGGTATAGATATGTATAGAAATTAACTTTTTATTTTATAGGCAAATTTTGTTTTCATGTGTATATAATATTTACAGAAACTGATTGGGTACATCAATCACGTATAAGAGGATTAAAGTCCCGATTAACATTATATATTTACACAATTTTGTACAATTTCTCCGTAGTCGGTGGGCAAGCAGAGCTGCGCTTGCGCCGGGCGGCGTGCCGTGCGATATTAGCATACAATGGCGGCGGGCCCACGCGCACGCGCAGGTGACGAGCAAGAGCTTTCATATCGGATCATTTCATACATATACATTTTGGGATGAGAATTAGCTAGCGTTGAAATTAAATCAAATGGCATGGACAAAAAAAACAATTATTCTTTCAGAAGCCCAAACAGGGGAAAGCCAAGGAAATTATTCAATAAGACGAGATCTCGCGTAGAAAGTTTTTAATCTCTCAACATCTTTTACTATAAGTATACCTTAAATTACGGTACCTACGCCGTTTACGAGAGACAATAAAATGAACGCAGTTACTGTAAAACTTGTATACCCAGTGATTGTGTTGAGTGTGGTGTAGAGTCAAATGCAAGTGGTATAGATAACCGTAGCTATGTGCGCGTGCACCTGCGCTCTCGTGTCTTGCTGTACCTCAAGTTTGAGAAGTGACGGATCAATTCCTTGCTAGCTCGTAGATAGGTTTACAGTTAATGGTACCTACATTATACTCGTAATCTAAAAAGTATGTAAGGAGGAGGTATATTCGTCGAGATAAAGTTATACTTAGAGTTGTAGTTGTAGATTACGTGGTAAAAGCAGTTTGCTTACAATTTCTATTAAGTTAGATAAGGATAACACACTTTCACAATTTTTAACTTACGAGAGAAGGATTTGCTCAATCGAATGGTTTTATCTCATTTAAAAGAATCATTGAAATTATTGTATTACACTAAATTTTGTGAAAAATTTATATACATTTATATACATGTATACAGTTTTCATTGAGTAGCTTCGCATGCTAGAGAGTGTCAATCGAATGATTAACTCGTGAAAATAAGCTATTTTATTTTTCGAGACCTGTGTGTACCTATTTATTTTGGGCCATTTTGTTAAGATGAATGCTAGTAGGCGAGCTTATTTACATACTCGAAAGAATAACTATTTAATATAGTACATTTAAATGCTTGAAAAATATATACAATGAGGTTTTCTTTTGAAACGTGATATCATTTATTATTTTCAAGTAAACGTAGATAATTTTATTATTTAGGTTGGGACCTATCTACTACATACATAGATACTTCAGCTTACTAGGTAAAGATGGTGTGTAGTAATTTCCTATTAGTTTACGCCTTGATAGAATATGTAAATATCGATAAGTTTTATCTGTTTCCTTTTCTATTGTTCAAGCTTGTTTTAACTTACTATATCTACGATATGACGCGACAGGTACTTATTCTTTGCGCGCTGTTACTTTTTACCTTAAAACAGAACGCAATTCGTGCATGATCGGTAATTGAATTCGTTTTTATAGGCGAATAGGTGAAATAGAGTTAAAGCAATCGGTGAGCCCGGTCGGCAGCGATCGGAACCTCTTTGGAACAGCGTGGTGTGTCGCAAGTGCGCCGGACCGCGCGAATTCCTTCCATGACCTTTGCGGATCGAACGATTGCGCAGTGGCTCCTCCACCGCGACTAGACGAGCTTGAGCAACAACACATAGACTATACTGCCACAGAACAGCTCTAGGCATCTCAGAGCTTTGATACAAATTTATTCTGTATAAGTTCTTTTAAGACCAGTTATTTGATGATCATTACCGGGTCTCATGCTTCTATAAACAAGTTACTTTTGGTTCAATTTTGAGCACCTGGACTGCTACAAACTTTTATATGATATTGTTGTTATTTAAGTAAATCGTAGTAATTTTCAGTTAGTTGCTCAGTTCGTATAAATAATAATTATCCAGCAACCATTCACGTACTTTTTTTACAAATAATGCATAATCATGCGTTATCATGAAAGTGTATATTTTTAATTCATAAAATTTTTAGCAAGTTAAAAAATATTTCGTCATATTTTTTTCTTCATATAATGTACTCTTCGTGTTATAATTACATAACATTCAATCCCTCTCTGTGTGAGAGGAGGCCTGTGCCCAGCAGTGGGACTGTAAAAAGGCTGTTGATGATTGTTTTCTTCATATACCTAATACCCGTAAAAGCTGCGAC
The DNA here is from genome assembly GCA_958496145.1 of Heliothis peltigera. Lineage (NCBI taxonomy): Eukaryota > Metazoa > Arthropoda > Insecta > Lepidoptera > Noctuidae > Heliothis > Heliothis peltigera. The sequence continues at coordinate 8,429,993 of OY292321.1, read as the reverse complement.
ATATCTGTTTGCAAAGTAAGTTTTATTCTATGCGTTGGGCGGTTCGCTGGCACCGTATTCGCTTCGGTTTAGCTCATTTACGAAGCCAGCTAAATCAGTCGGCTTATACCGAACAGACAGCTATTGTGAAATGAAAGAACCTCCTGCGGATTTGCACCGGCCAGTGATGAAACACGCACTTGCACCAGATTATATCTCAAATCTAATAGATTGTTGTTGTTATTTATTTCGACCGCTGAATGAGGCAAGTGGCCCAGCGCCAGTCAGCTCCTAAAGTTTACTGAGGTCGCGTACACCGTCTACTCACGATTGGACTTAGGTATACAAAAAATGTTTTATCTTTAGGATTAAAGAAATGTTGGATTAGTTATGGCCACCCAGAGATTTGAGTGGTGTCCAGTGGAAAAGGCCATTCAATTACATTGGATTATGCGTGTTCAAATATCAGGATAAGAAACTTTTCATAGATAAGGTACCATGCTTGTAAACTGGAGAATCAAACCAAACTCTATCCTAGGTAACAAGTAGTCTGTTTTGAGGTTTTTGGGTCGTTGTCCACCCTTGGGACACTGGGGGTAAACACATCGTCCCAATAAACTCATTAATAAAATTTGCAATATTTGCCTTTGTGATAACGTTACTTATTTTTTTAGTTAATGTAGAGATACCGTTCTAATACCAACAACTAATTTTCTTTTATTCGTTAGAAAAAATATAAGTACTTTCTTATGAGGTACTTCTTAATTACGTTTTGAGCCCAGCAACAGACAGGACATACGTTAAACTATTAGAATAATTGTTGAAGAACATAAATTATTATTTAAAATAAAAAAAATCATTTACTAAAGATAATCAAATCATAAGAAGTAGAGCGGGCCGTCTCTGTGCATCGGAATAACAAACGATTGTCTATACGAGGTTCATTTGTTCTTAATACTTTACACAAGTCGAAAAATAAGGACCACCCTGATAGGTAGGTACTTTTATCACATATAAATAATTTAGATTCATATCATCTGTTAGGCTGATGATATCTACTGCGTATGACTGGCTAAAATTTATTCAGTTACCTACCTACTTGTATTTTTTAATCGATATAGTTGCCCACTATCATTGAGTTATCTCCAACACATTTATGAACAACCACTAACATTCATATTTCCTATCAATTAAACATGTACATAAATAATGTTATCTATTATATCTTTGACGAATGGTGCGAAAGTGCATAAGCATCTGTGCAATAGGTATAATTAAATGGAATGGCAATAGATAGGAAGCGTGGAAAAAATCTCGTGTCGTGATTGGTCCCTTCGGAGATAATAAGTTTGATGGCTGCCGCATCATGAATAGAATGGTTGAGCGTCGCGACGGTGCGCACGTGCTACGCGTCCGCCGACCAATGACGGACGTGCTGACGTCACGTAGGAAATTACACGCCATTATGTTGTTTTGTACGATTCACTGACGTTCTATGCGACTGAAGCGTAGTCTTCTGACGGTGTCATCTTCTATTTAGACCTCATTTTCGACAACAAACTAGGATCTACTTTTGGTGTTTCCTATAGCTCCATTAGCGCTCTGTGTACAGACGTCAGCACATCAAGCTACTAAAATCTGTCTTTCCTCATAGATTTTCATCTTCATAAATTTTTCATCTGTACAAATATGATTGGGAGAAATTTACAGTTTCGGGTAGCTTGATGTATTACTTACTACGAAGCCATTACATAATTCCCTTTTTTTTAATGTTGTGTCCCAAGATTATGAAATGTTTGTAAATAAAAAAATACATTACATTAAAGAGAGTATTTTAAGACAGAGTTAAGTTCCAACACTTGTCTGCAAAAATACAGTACATATAATATCTTATATTCAATAAATAATGCCATTGGATTTTCTGCTTTGACGTGCATATACAATACATATGTATGTGGCTACATTATTAATAGATTACACAACTAACTACTTTTATCGTTAACTGCTTAAGAAGAGCGAAAACGGACAATATGTATAGTACAAACAACAGCCTATGTACTGTCTGGCCAAAAATAGTAACTAAACAGATAATAATTATACCAAGCCATCCTACCAAGCCATCTTTAAAAAGTGATACCAAAATTAGTAATAAGAAAGTTAATATCTAGTAAAAACATCGCACGAGCTAAATTCGAAAATAACTGAATTGATTTTCATACTGTTTTGACGAATACATAGAAATAATTATGAAGGGGATTTCTATTATAAAGAAATAATAGTCTAGTGTCACGTGGAAATACCTCGCACCCCCGGATATAAAAGTAGCCTTCCGCAGTAATGGGCTGGGTTTTTAAATCAATCTGAGATTAGCGCGTAGAGCAAACAAACATACAAACGTACCTACTCTTCAGCTTTCAGCATTAGTACCTATATAAGTGCGGAATTGTAGAGTTTCATTAGATCTTCGTGCCTACTTATTGCAGATTTTGTTAGAAGAGGTTAAAATCATTAAATTTTTCAAACTATTCGAATAAAAATTGACGATCGAAGTCAGAGGAGGGCAAAGCACTTTGTGTATGTAGGCAGTACACAAACCTTCCTGCCGTCCCCCGGGACCGTGTACTAATTAGCTATAAGGGGACGCATATTATGACAATGTACCTACAATTTAATCCGATTGAGCGAACTTTTATAAGCAAATCATTGGTGGTTTTGATGATCTAATCGTTATTATAATAAACCTGTTTTCGCTGGACCTGCTTTTACTTTGCCAACATTGTAATTGTAATCTTTTTTATTAGTTTTATGTCTATTTAATCAAGCATATTCGGCAACATATTCGGCGCAGTGGGCTTACTGAACTACCCCCAAATAGACAATATGACCTTTTCAATATGTATCCTCATATGAAAAGAATTGAAATTGCCGTCTCATACCGTTATGGCATTGTTTGAACAGCGCGTCTCGTCGACTGTCATCGCTCTATTTCCATAATTCAACTTACGCCCACGACAGTTCATTCTTCCATGCGCACACAATACTATGTAAAACAATTAAAATACACATCGCAGACGCTTAATGCAAAGTCGTAAAGTTCATATTACAAACAAAAGTTGTTGGCTAACTGTAAATTGGTCTCTGATGTGGGTAATGGGCATAATTCACCATGTGACGATATTGTTATTTTTGTAGGCTCGCGGCATGGTAATGCTGAGGATCACACAGAGTGCTCACCTGGTGCCTACTTGCGATTGATGAATCCATTTTACATTCTATCGATTTGCATGAAAGAACTTTATTATTATTACCAAAAATACAATTTCTTGAGTGACTCAATATTCAGTATAAAATTGTAGACCTCATATAAAAAAAAAATAACTCATTGAGCTAACATTGATCCATTCCTTTAATTAATGAATTTAATTATTGCTATTTTCTTGAGTATTGCTACCAAACTTCTATGAAACATGTTTTCAGAAAAACTTTCAGTTGTAAGATACAAAGTGAGGCTTTTTATCATTCACTAGGTACCCCTAAAACTTATGACGACAATAACTAATAGTAATAACATTTTATAGGCAGTGAGCTCACATTGCCTCGGAGTCGGGAGTCGTATTTATCGGTTGGGCGGACTGGGGCGGGCGGTGTTAGGCGGATCGATAAGAACCGCCCACCGGAGTGGGGACCACACTAGCTTAGAATACATTTTAATAAAATTCTACCATTCACTCTGACCTGTGCCAGTTTTAATGAGTTTAAAGATTTTTTGGGGAAGTTGTTGTTAGTAGAATTTACTTAATTTCTGTTCAACGGCTAGTGCTTGAATTCATTAGTAATATTTTTTTAGTTTATAATGAAAACATAGATAGTCCGTTTTGTTTGTTGCCGAAATATATGAATTCATGTTCGTAAAGGGGACTCGGGTACTCACATTTTGTTTAAAAAGCAACACGTGTTTCACAGCGGAGCATAGAACAATAAAAAATATGTAATTTGAGTACTGTTTGCATTTCCCATAATTTTACCTGAATGTTAGTTCGGGCCCCTGCTACGGGCTTCCGATGCCAAATAAACCCTTCGTGTGTTTTGTTTCATGAGCGATCAGTATAAAATTTAATCTCACCATTACTGCTATTTTAAATGTTACTTAAATAGATCAGAATTATTTGGTAGTAATCAAATATTAGTGAGGAAATACTTTTTTTAAAAAGGGCTTTTTTTTAAAAAAAGTGTCATTACTAATTTTCCTTCAAACAAACATAGTTAAGTAATTTAAACACACACTATAACAGTCTGCTAAGCTGCTGCGTGTTTGATTTAAACGTTTTTTTTAAAGAGAAAGAAGTAGGTACCTAAGTAATACTAATTTCTTAGAAGTAGCTACAAAAGTGAGAACATATATGTAAGCAACCATAAAAGGAATGTGAGTACTAACATCCATTATGCGTGTAAAAACCGCCAGTGTTCGTAGAGCGCGTGTTACCCGACCGAGCAGGCCCGCAGCGCGTGCCATTTCATGTAAAAACCACATTACTGTTATAACTAGTATTAAATAATATATATCGCTATATACACCAAGCACATACCTACCTCGTTTGCACATAAAAATATCTAAATAATGTTATAGTCAAAGCATTTCCCTGCATACTTTCATTTCCTTCCTCGAACATTTCTTAACGTTGCGAAAGCAGTGAAGCACGTCGCAACATTTGCAGCCAACAAGCAGGTAAAGTCATATTACATGTGACTGCCAAGTTAATGAAAATTTGATTCCCACGACATCATGTACTGAACAAAATGTTTATAGGTGTGTTGCACAAGCTGGCTGCGTACCTGACGCGCGTTGTAGCCTATCTTTCATACAATCAGTTCCTAATCAGATTCTGCGGTGGAGCAAGCGGGAGCTGTGGCACAGATAACGCACAGCTCCACACATTAGGACTCCACTAAAGTTGACATTACTCGGTACACGTTTTCCTGCATTACTCATGCCAGTTGGCTTTCATGTTATTACTAAGCGAATTCTTCGAGAAAACTCTTGAATCACATAACATGCGTACAAAATTAAGTATTTGTAGAGCTTAAATTGGAGTCTATTTACGATTTCAACACACCAAAAAAAGTAGTCTTTTTCTTGTGGTTTTAGTATATCGTGTAAGTAACGTACCGTGACAACACGGTGATGTCGGACTATTAACAAATCACCGTATAAATATTCATGTTTGATCCCCTCGTCCGCCCGAGGGATGAGCAATACGTATAGTTTTTAATAATAAAAACATATTAGCCGCATCGCATGTCTGTCTTTCCGTGACCGGGCAGTTTTACACCTGGCCAAATGGGGAGACAGGGAGATGGCAGGAGGAATATGGGAGGGTAGACAGGGGTTTATGGGGGTGATGGGGTAAAGAGGAGGGGGTGGCAGAGGCACCGTTTGTCAGCGGTCAGCTATTAATGAATGTGCCCATAATGTTTATTGTGCCCGCTGAGCAGTTTTTGGGCAATGCTTGTAACTCATCGTTTTATAAATTAACTAACATGATTATCGGCTATAGAGTTGTGGTACGCAATGGGTTCCTAGCGTTACAGCATTGGGCTTTTCGATAGCTCGTGACGGGATCTTCTTTTATCTGAGCTAGGACAATCTTTGATGAAACTGAATGTCAAACTATATATATCTAAATTGTATATTATTATAATCTCTCGTTGTTTTATTTTTTAACATTTATTTTTTGGTAAATATTCACAAACTTTAATAATTACATCTAAACGTTCGATATTTACGGTTTGTAAGCGCGAACTGTCACTGTAATCAGTAGGTAGTCAGGGGGTCACAATAATCACGTGCCCTCGTTTACACGTTTGACTCCGTTTTATTATTATAATGAAATTATTAGAGAGCGAGGGCAGTTCGCGTGCAGGCCACGTGCGCGTACCCTCTCGGATAGCCATTACCTCATTAAAAGATAGTCTGACTGTATTGCTACGACTGCGGGGGTAGTTTAACTTTTTAATTTAATGTATTGTGTTTGCGGTTAAATACTTTCGTATTGTAAAAAGGTGTGATTTTATGAGGGGTCTGCTGATATTGATTATTCATTTACGGCGTTAGGGAGTTTCTAGTGTTGGAAATACTTATAAGATACCTTTTTGGGATACCAAAGTGGTATCTAAGTAGCTCATAGACGCGTGACGCCAAGCCATCTGGTTTTTAGATTATTATTTACGCATTAAAAGGCATATGCCTATGGTAAAAAACTAAAATACTAAGGCCCTGTTTCACAGGTTACGGATAGCTACTATCTACCAGATAAATACAAAAATGGAACAGAATTTGTATGAAAAATGATCTGTCAGATAAACTATCTGGAACTTATCAGCAACCGGCGAAACTGCTCTTAAATTAATCTATAACTACATTATAGGTACGTATAATAAAACTGAAAAATTATCTGCTTAGATAAATGCGCTTATCTCGGGAAGTACAGTATATTTTTTTAATTGGGTACTTAATTACCTAATATAAAAATAAAATAAAAAAGGCTATAGCGAAGCAATTTCTAGCTCCCCCGGTACACAAGTGGAACCGCGTGAAAAAGGGATTAGTTTAAATAGTACTACATAATATATAATTTAATGACTTCAGTGCATTCTTATTAAATTTCCATAAGTATGGGCAACTCCATAATTCCTTTAACAAAAACAGTCTCACTATGACAGTAACCCCAAAACTCATTACGGATCGACTGGCTCGTTACTAAAAATCAATAAGTGCCTATCCAAATGATTTGGTCGCGAAACTGATATTTAAATTGAATGTTTAAAAGTCGGGTGTTCGTTATGGAAGTCAATTAGCGACGAAGAAGGTAACAATCTGGCAAGAAGGGGGTCGCTGGTGGGACCGAGCAACTAATTAGCTAATGGATGGATCGCCCCTGCCCCGTGCCTACTGCGCTCGGCGCGCCGTAATGGATTGCGGCACGCTCGCCACCTCGCTGTGGTCACATCTCGAATTTCGTCCGCGTTACCTTCCCGTTATGGAAAAATATGGATTTTTAATAATGACTTGTAAAAGTGTAGGAATACTCGCACACTCAATTAAATTATGAACGACATGAGGAATGAGAATACGTTTCTAACTAGTGATTAGTTTGGAACCTCAGGATTAAGTGTATTGGGAACTTTCGCTGCTAAAACCAACTTTAATGAGCGATGAACATAAACCATGTTTTGTGGCTCCCCTTTATGTTCGAACGACAGTAGAAATTGTTGGTGTCTTTATACTCATATGTAGGGTTGGATATTTTGTTACTCTTTCAGGGTAAAAGGAGTGAACCTAGTAAGTACATAGTTATGGACTCATTATGAGATAAGGTGGATCAAAGATGACTTTCTTTTTTATAATTCTATTGATTTCAGTCACTAGGGTTTATATCTATTGCTACTTTTCTCTAGGCGAGGGAAAAAGTACGTATTTCCTTCGGGACGCTGTAGTATTACCAATTTTAAGTATATAATACTCGTAGTACATGAGTGTCAATGTTTAAAAGATACGGTGCTAGGAAGGTATTTCCAAGTACGCAGGCAAACATACAGTTTACTGTCTAGAATTTCACTTAGACTTTCCAAATCTCGTAATCATAAAACGATCGCAGGAAAACAATAACGATGTTGTAAATTATAGTTTATTGTCAACAAACAATTATTATTTTCTTCAATGAAATGATGTGAGATCCAATATCCCAATGCGTAGGTATAATAACTACTCAGGCTATGATGCGCTTCCCCTTAACTTCTGCTTATTAAAACACGTTCAGATAATAATCTACCAAATGTCATTATAGTAAAAAGTGATGTTTATTCGTGGTCTTTTGCGGTAATTAGCAGGAGTATAAAATATGACACATAATGTCTGATTATTATTATATTAACATATCTGTTCTATAGCGCAATTGTTTGTAAATTTGTCGACCATGTTACATCATTTCATTGTGCATTTCTTCACGTGTAAATTGGTTAAGATAGCTCGAGTATTCAGTTTCGAATAAGCATGCACATTTTCATTTAGGTGTTGCCATCTCAGTGTTACTTACTATTTTAAAATTAATTAAAAATACTTCTGAGAATGATTTCAGTTGAGTCTACATGGCGGACAGTTTAAGTGCTTGTTAAGTAAAGAAATACGCTTACTAAAAAGCTTTATTTTACTTAAAATCTTTTATATATACTCAAAATAAATTAGAACTCCTGTACTCTTCAAATTCAGAAGTACATTCATACTCAATTTTCTAAGTATAACATTAACTAAAAATAATTCTTCATAATAATCGAAACGACAGTTTTATATTGGCTGCAATAAAAAACGCATAACTCGTATTCTGACGCAAATTGAATAGACTCAAGGAGGTGAGAGGTGGAAGCTTATTACCAATGTGAAATACACCTAAAAGCCGAGGCATTTAGTCCATTTTCCGTTGGCCTCTATGAAGTCACAAAACAGTATGGGGTGGTTGAAATTATCGTAGAGTATATAGATGGAGGCGAATAGCAGTAATGCAGCGATATCAGATATTGACGTGACAGTAAACACTGGACGTGGAACCAAGCCGGAGTAGTACAGTTGTTAGTTTACTGCATCATCTTAAATAAGTTAAACTGTTTTAAATTAATTCAAGTGACTCCGACATCCATAAATATGCCAGTTGGTTTTCTTCCTCAGTAAATATGTAAATGTTACGGTCAATGTTCTAAATGCGTGGAGTGTTGCCACTGTTCAGTAATGTATCTATAGATATAAGAAACAGCTGGCTCGGATGATTTAAAGTATCATAGAAGTAGATAGAAAATACAGAGAGGATTTAAGGCGAATCAATATCACAACACGGCATCCTTGAAAACTCTTAAAGGCCTTATATGTATATCACTCTATGGAATTGTATCTGCTAAGTAATATTCGTATTATAATTCAACAATAATCTCTATCTAGAAAGATCTGAAATTTAATGAACCTAGTTTTAGATATTTTACTTTGTACTCGTATTTGTATTATGTTTTAGTTATAATTACATACAATTTTTTAATTTATGGGCCTTGACGACTACAGTTAAGGTAGGATAAGGAAAATGAAGTATAATATAACTAAATATACAATAAGTATTTTTCATTCTGTGTAACAGAGTTTAATGCGATTTTCCCCAGAGAATTTCTGAGCTGAAGAAGGTTTTCATTATAAAGCAGAGTACAAAGCTGATTAACTAATTCTATCGTGTACTATTTATTAAATTATTAGTGTCAAGAACAAGTTTTAACTTATAGTTATGATGTGACATCACCAGTGACTCATTGCCGGTAGACGCTCTGTCTGATTAGTTGGAATAATTATATATATTTTTTGATAATAAACGGCCATCTTTGATTTCACGTTGTTTTTCATTGTTTTATATCAATAACTCCAAGTAACGTAGTACTCGTACCTATTATTAATTTATTTACATAATGAATAGGTTCGAATGAAATAGGGTACCTACGATAGATTACAGTTAGACTGTACTAAATACTGTGATAACGAAGTAAGAACATTTTGTCAATGATGATTTTCTTTGCAATTAAATTATTATTTTAAATATTAAATAAAATTCCAATGAAAGAGAGATGAGCTTCTGATCGGTATTACTAAATGTGTACGCAAAAAATCAATAGTTTATCGTTGCTAACATCTCGACATGGTAAGTCAGGAAAAAGTTAAGCGTAAGAAGAAATGAGTGAAACCTACAGATAACAGATACTTTTCAATAAAATATTTGGCATGTACCCTGTAGAATTTGAAAGCTGTACTGAAATCTTTGTTCATGTTCAAGATGTTTACAGGTTTACAAATTGCATAGCTTGCGGATCACTGTTAGAGTCCCGTTAGCAGTCAAAGCGCCCTCTGAATATTGTGCGAACTTACGAAGGGCCTATTTACGATTTAGCATATTCATGCGAAGCCCTGAAACACAGTGCCGTCAAGAATGTCATTTGCATGTAAATGACATTCTTCGTGGAGGTTGCGCGCGCAGTTATCGATGTGTCATTGCATACACCCCCGCCCTAGCCGGCCGCCCTACGCCGTGATTGGGCCGCCAGGCGGAAATCGTCTAGCGTACAGTTGGAAGTGAATAATTATGAATACATTATGTAAGCACATAATGTGCCGCTAGTTACACGCGAACACTACTTACTAGCTTAGGACCGCTCGGCGCTCTAACCTTTACGCAATGACAAGAAATAATGATTTTACCAACTGTCAAAATTGAAATATGGCTAGTTATTGCGTATAATTCAATACAAACACTTTTGATTGTTTTGCATTTTACAATCAATATTTTAAAATGTTAGTATATTACTTAGTACAAAATTAATAACTTACAATATTGATAATTTATATAAAAAGCAATCTTAAGAAAAAAAAAATAGGAAAATTACTACATTTTTTACTGAACTTTTAATAAAACAATATACGTAGGACAGGTAGGTAGGCCAGAAATCTAAAAAACATTAAAAAAAAACAAAAGATTGATGATTATGGCTTTTGAAAGCCATTAGTAACGATATGAGTGAATTAATTCTAATATTAGTCACACGTATGCTGATATCTAAATAATGTAATAAATTGATTCTAATCCGAATCACTATTCGGACAAGATTAATGTTTAGACTGATTTGGTTGATTTCATAGAGTAAGGGTATATTTTGTATTACACTTAGTGAAAGCCAGTGAAAGTATTAGCAAGTTGCGAAGGACATTAACAATGATGAAATGCACATGCATGTCTGTCTAGCATCATATTGCCATTGAGTACACTAAAGTGTAACTCATTGGATACTCAGACGACTTTATGACGTGTTAATCAAATGTAAACGTATAATTTTCTATTCGAATGCGGATAAACCACAACAAACTAAGACAAAAAGATATAGGTAGACAAATAAACGGCTCGAACTCTTTGAGTATGTATGAATGACTACGCGAAGGAATGCGGCGCACGCGACTCACACACACAAACCCGATCACATTTACATACACAAACTAAGCATAAAACAAGATTTACCACACACAAACGTTTACTGTCAGAAAGTCTTCATGTACTCACACAAACACACAACGTATAATCACTAACAAATTATTTTTTTAAGTAGGTGTTTTTTTTAATTACCAACTTTAGTAATTTATTTTAATTCAAAGAACAAAGATTTGTTAGTACTGGCATATAAAAAGTATTTTAAATATAAATTTGAGTTGAGAATGAACAATATTGAGTTACACACGTATTTGCAATAACAAAGATTTGGCCAGGCTGCTTAAAAATAGCATTTGGGTTAAAACAAGAAAAGGAAAATAATTTATGTTTAAAGATTTTCGTCTCGATGATACCGTCTTCTCTTGAATGGCGTTGCCAAGACGCGAGATTACTATTAGCCCGTTACTTGTCTCAATGAATGGTGTCTCTCGTAATAGCGCCCAAAAAGACTTAAATATTCTTTACGTAACGCACGAAAGTATACCTAATCACAGAACACATAAAGTTTAGAATCGCAAAAACTTTACTTCTAAAAGCCTCATTCTATGTAGGTTTTAAGATAATGATCCAATGTTGAGAGGAAGTGAAGTGAGGCGCGTAAGAGTGTGCGAAGTATTTTTTCGACAAATTTTGGCTCGGGAACAAACCTGTGACGCCCACGCAACGCCGGAAATATCGTACAGATCCTATCGAGGTCTTAACTCAGTATGCTGCGCACGATTCCGTCATTAGTAGGAATTGTGCATTTTTGCCTTTCAAGAAAGGAAGTTGAGATTTGATAAGGTCAAAAAGTTTTGAACATGTCGTTGACCTCCGGATTACTTTAAGTTTTTCTGTCTTCTTTAGTTTTCTTTTTATATCTTTGAAAACTTGGTAGAAAATGCTGGTAAGTAAGTAAATAATTAACATTATGCAAAACAGTATTTCTATAAAGTTGTCATGACTTCCATTTGAACATTTGTAATCGTCTAGGGATCTGCTAATGATTGGTAAATAATTCCTTCTTAGGAATAATATACATAAATCTCAGATAGGTGCTATCTCGGAAAATATGTAAATTAACACGTACCATAACAATCAACCGTTTTAATATGAACACAGTGGAGACAAAGTATTCAATTTACTGTATTAGACGTGTGAGATAAGGAATTGAAGGGTCTCTAACAATATTGTCAGCAGGTAGACAATGGCTCTGCGACGTGACAGGCGCGGGGCCGGCCTGTCCGTCTGTCTGTCTGTCACGATACCTACTCTACTGATCGCTTAATCACGAGAATGAATTTCATTTAGATATCGTTTCATTATTTGATAGTGTGAAGGTATGTTATACCTTGGACCAGTATCACCCAAAATCAGAATCTAGTTCACTGAGAGAAAACCTTCAGGTGTAAAGTCTGCACAGAATTGCGCAGCATAAATTGAGTAGCTGCAAAAAGTTGGTGCATGCGGTAAATATAAGTTAATATTTTTCGCTTGGAGTTGCATTAAAATTCATAAGTTTGATACAAGTCATAATGGATCGTAACTTCAACTCGGCACAACCCACGTCGGATATTGTCAGGTGAGTTTATCAACTACTACGAGAGTACAGTTTGATTTAGGGCGCATGTTTGAGGTTAGTCAGTGGGTCAATTTCGCAGTTTTATTGTCAAAATATGTTTAATTGGACAAGTTAACGAAGTCATCAAATAAAACTGGTTGTAAAATGGTTTCTCGTTTGAGGTACAGTATACACACGGGAGATGAGACTGTGGAGCACGCACCTGTTTCGTGGGTTGCCTTTATAAGAACAAAGCACGCATTGTCGCATACCCAAACGATATTATTGTAAAATAGGTCATACATTATCAATGACAAAAAATGCAGATAAAAATTGTATATTTATGACAAAAATTTCATACAAGTGTAATGCATAACTGGGAACTTCTATTTTAGTTCTTTTTCTTTACATTTACCACACCACGTAAACTATCACATTATTTAAACTGGTATACAATTTCTACGTTTAGGTTTTAGACATACCATATCTAAAAACTAGAAATGTTAAAAGGGGATAGTTTCCAACTTAATAAATCTAACAAATCATATCGTAAAACCATGTTGTAAATGATGCGGCTTACATTTTAGTTGGACAGTCAGCTAGAGAGATTGCGCGCCCGCGAAATTTTTATGAATGGACATAACGGTCCCACCGCTATTGATACCTCATTAGCATGGGGTCATAAATTACCAAAATTTAAATTCGGAGGCTTGTTGGGTACTTCAACGGATTAGAAGACTTGATGTGATTGGTCGAAAGAACGCGTCTATTGTGTCTACTTGTAAAATAAATTGTTGTTTATACTCGCTGATTATTAAGTATGTTAGATTTTCTTTGAACGTCTTAAAGCTTAAACACTTGAGGTTCAGATGTTTTTATTTTAATAAATAATGCAATTCTTGTGGAAGCAATATATAACAATAGTTGAATTGAAAACGGCAAATAGAATTGGTAATCACATAACAACGGATGTACGAAAAGCACAATACGAAGTGTGTGCACATTCCAACGTGAGCGGAAACGACAATAGTTACCCCACTTCCACGACTAGGGTTTATAGCTGTAGCGGGATGCGCCAATATCTTTAACAGCTTATTCTCCATACAATTCGTAGTTTTAATGACATTAACACGGCTTGTATGTAGGTATTGTTGAGTTCAGTATTAACGTGGCTGAGCGATGATGTCACCGCAAAGGTAACGGACAAACGCGACTGTCAGGACCAGGTACGCATGTCCAACGCTTAGACTCACATGGCTATTTTTCGGCTTTAGGAACTTAAAAAAATACACAAATAAAAAAAATCGCGTCTATATAAATTGGTTAATGAGTAATTATTCACGTCTCGTTGTACTTGCATCATCAAAAGCTTTCCTTGCATATGGTAGTGTTATTACGAGAGGGTCTATATGGAAAGATTTAAACACTACATACAATTTTTTTGCTCGGTTCAGATACTGGACATACTGTGTTTGTGCTGACTGCTGAAATTACTGCTTAAGTTTAGGTTTTGCGATATCTGAATGATTTTCATAATTGCAAACGTGATCATTAAGGCTGGAGCGCAGAATGAGATAGCAAGAAGTATTTTTGTCACTAAATTGTATGAAAAGGCACACTGCAGGTTCTTTAGACACCATCGTATTTAACTTTAAGTAAATACTTACATAAATAGAGTTGGATCTCACGAATTTATAAATCAGGATCACAACCTCTTTGGACTTGCTACAGGACCAATAAAGTTATAGTAAGTTAGTAAATAGATACCTATTGATAACTTGTTATAACAAATGAATTGCTATGCTGACTCTATCGTTTGACAGGGGAGTCTTAATCCAGCTGTTAGACGTGCCAAGGGCTTGAAGCTTTTTGATTTAGTATAAAATATTTTTCCCTTTTTTTCTAATTGCATTTTTCCTCTAATTTCATAATTGTAGACACACAAAAGACTGGCCATTGTCTAGTATATATTAGTATAAGTGTGCGGTAAATTTAACACAGTCGTGGCGGTATTGACGCCCGAGACGAAGGCTTTATAAAGCTGAGAATTCCAAAAGTGTACCGAATTAAGATTTTCAATTATTTTTAACAACAATAATAATATTGGGAAACTTTGAGTGAATTTTGTTATTTATTGCGTTTTTTGATAGTAGCTCAGGCGATGCTAAACTCCTTTATACACCATTTAGTTTCAAAATATAATGCTGGCTTATTGATATTAACAGATGATGATGACTAATGATAAGTGACGGGTCTTGTGTAAGTGTATTTGAAAAATATAGTTGTTATTATACCTATACGTAAATATAGTAGCTACATACTTAAAGAGTGTCTAACATAAATTAGAACATAGAAATATAAAAATATTTTGCACAAACGGGAAAGAGCTAAGCTGACCTCAGGGCCAAACCTCTTTACAATATACTCTACAAGTGTAGTTAACTATTTGTATTAGCATGCATTAAACGCAGAACAGTGACTTTTAGCCTATAGAAGTTAATAGATGCAATAATTTAATTTAAATTATCCTGTGGCCTGCAATCGACCCACTCGGAGGTAAAGGATTTCTCACGAACCGAACAATATTGCGTAGGACAAGTGGCCGGCACCACGAACTTCGAACTATTGCCTAATAAAACCTCTTTGTGTATTGTTCAGATTATTTTTAAATTATGTACAAAATATTACTGGCACACATTAATATTTTTTTAAAATGTATTTATCATACCATACAAAAACCATTTTTTAATTCTGTACATTATAAGCCACTTCGGAACACAAATGATATTAAAAAGCTCGATTTTTTTATATATCGAATTTTCTTAATGAATGTTGAAGCCCATTTAATAGCTATTCATGTTATTATAAGTCTTTCTTGGTAAATATTTGAGTTACAATTGAAGAACACTTAAGCCTCTTCGCTGTCAAGTGGAAATCCGAACTGATTCACATGGCTCGCTATGTCGCAGGGTTGCCACTTTGCTATATCATCAAGCGTCAGTGGCTGACTATGAATACTGCAATGTTACATAATATGCATTTTCCAAACATTATATGAGATTAATATATAGTCATTATATTTTTAAATTTAAATAATCAGAAGAAAATTTGTTTTTGTTAACAAGAAATACATGATTTGCAAAACAATAATGAACTAGAATCTCTTTCTTGGTAAAATACAAGCCCCTAAATGCTTTATAGAATGTCCAACATATACATTCAGAGGAACATCTTTGGCATAGCAGGGGAAAACTATGTTCCCTTCTAAGAACCCTACAAAACCACATTCCCAATTTAGCATGAATTAATAGATGGTTTTTGTAACATTGCACAAATGCGGACAGTAAGGAAAGAAGCCGGGATCAGAATTGCTAATGTGCAACTGTTTAAATGGCTATATACACTACGATTTCTATGATACCGGCAGAAGTTTCCAGACCCGCACTGGATTGAACATGGTACCTAAAGGTTCCTTTTGCGCGAGATTAAATATTGAACATGACAATGACAATGCATTGGTATTTCAAAAACACGTCAGATTTATCTTATTGATATGAACTGGTAATGTATAAGCAAAATATCACACACAGACATTTTTTTATTAAATATTTATTTTAGTGATATCTGCGAGTAGCATGTAAGTAGCGTTCGATATGTAAGCCATCGGTCTGTATTATTGGTATAACTGTTTGGGTCGCGGGACATGGGAAAACGATGCTGCCCACGCGTCTCCAACCGGTGCCGCGGACAGTCGCGGCCAGCGTTGCGACACCCGTCAAATGCCTCAAGCGATGTGATCAATGCACATCTGATGGTTGCCTTTGTCAGAGTACAAACGAATTATCAGGTTTGTCATGTAAACATGCTTATATTAATTACCGTTACAGCAGATTATGAAACTATTTAAGAAAATCAGCACTGATTATTATTTCTCAATTATTTAAATATCTATATATAAAAACGCATATCATATTTTAAGTTCTTATTAATTTTTTTAACGGCTATTTAGTTTATGCGTTATTCTTCAATATTCTTTGTACTTAGTTAATCAATATCTACAATACCTATATAAAAGATTATTTTCGATATTAGATTTAATTGCAATTTCGTTCAAGTAATTTTGTTAAACTGATATTGAGAATCTGAGTCCCAGACTTACTAACATTTTCGAGAAGAAGAATATTTCATTATCTGCAGAAATCGGATTGATAATTTTGATCTTATATTACCCGATAGATAAGGGTTTCACATCACATTCGACACATCCTTGGCTTACTTTTATATGAGCGAGGAGAGAGCTACATAACCAAAAGGTAGTTAAATGGAAAGTGTCTAAAGTTCACAACACCTGAGTGATTTAGTCATTCGGCTTTTGTGAGCGTCTATACATGACATCATCTGGGGTATAAGCGCAAATTAAAATGCTAGTTTCCTGTTTATATCTTTTCATTTTGTATTTATTTTATGATTAGTCAAATGGTAAAATTGGTTGAATCAAATTACGTTGAGAGGTACGGTTTGTGTTCGTAGGAAAAGGAATAATCTGAAATTATTATTAATCGACACAGGCTTATTAAGGTAATTAAGTATTGTTTGAAAAATTCTGACATCGATTCCGATATGTATATGTAAGTGATTAAATGAAAGGCTATTATAAAATTTTGATGGATGATTATTAAACAATAGTAAATATTATAATTTGAGGCAAGATAATCGAAATGGACGACTTTCGTTACGGCGAACTGACAGTTATGACCAAATTGGACTCGTGGAAGCACTCAGTAATATTTCTATCACAATGTTTCAAAGTTTATTAGATGTTTTTTAGATAAAAACTAAAAGTGCAGTAAGCACTTCGAGTACCTACTTCTTCAAATTGTTCCACAGTATCTGTTAGGGTAGTCTGACATAATTCTTTATCTTGATGAAAATATCCGAGTAGCCGAAGCTTAGTCTTTAAGTTGTAGCTTGTCATTGAGTATTTTAAAATTTATTGTATACATGTATAATTTTGCACTAAAATGACGATAATTGCAATTATTTTGCACATAAAAATTGAACGACAAATATCAGAGCTACTCATAAACGTGCTAAGTCTATAGCTTGATTGGAATGTAATAAAGTTGGAGCAAACATTTCAAATGATAGGCAATGCTAATAGCAAATTACGATATTGCCTGATAATAAAATTTGATTCGTTTCATTAAAAACCTATTACATAAAGAACCTACATTTATTACGTTGATAAAATACAAGTAAGGGCAATTGAGTAATACATAGATTTACAGTTTTCTCGTCCCTGTGATTAGTTCTGTAGATCTGGTGTACAAAACATACAGTTGCTATCCATCAAACTGGTTGGCCGTAGACTGACTGGTACGTCATTAAATGTGACCGAAAAGGATTTAGTCGGCTCTTAATAAGGAAGGCTTTAGTCGAGCGCGGTAAAAGTGGCCGACAGTAAGTATTCCTACTGATATGTACAGTTTCGGTTATTGTTATCGTCATCGTACAGTGCATCTAGTTAACTCAACTTATGCCTATTATAAAATTATTAGATTATTTATATTTTTTATCTACTACAAAACTTATAGGAAACCACTAGCTCGAGATCCCAGAGTTCAGTGTCCAACTAACATATTTTCAAGCTTTACATCTTAAGTTGGCAATATTTTATAATAAAAATAATCTATAAAAGTAACAGCCGTGCGGCGGGGCCTAAGAAACATCGATACATCATAATTACATCGGTTTGTAATCGTTTCTACAAGAAGATCGATTTCAAGCTCGCAGCTATATACCTACTATCTACTCTGCGTGTAACAGTAAATTGGTAAAAAAACATACAATAATGAAGATTTACTAGTAAGCGGGCAGGTGGCGAGATTGATCGACAGATAACGCAGTTATTCCGATCAGTGGTCTGGTCTACTTTTTTCATTAAATATTGTGCCTAAATGAATCGGATGATGACCCTAGAATGTATTCATGTAAAGTAGCAATTATTTATGTTGTTTAATAATTACTCAGCTGTTAATTAATGTAATTTGTCTTGAACATCTGACTGCGTATCAATAAGCTAATTTGTATGTCGAAATTATTATGCGCGATCATCTACAGATTCGCCAGTTTGTAAACAAAACGACTTGTTCTTAGTAGCTAATTCAGTGATTGGTCAATCGAATATAGGTATAACGACAGCTTACACATATGAAGGTACAAGGTTGGTTTTATTTTGATAAAGATTGTTAGAAATCATGACCACTAAGGCTAAGACTTGAAACAAGGGAGTGCGAAGGGTCAAACCGACCACTTCAAAATCATGTTACATAAGTAATAACAGAGATTACATAAATATTGAAGCCTGACAGGATAATTGGAGGCATGACTCGTAAGCTCTCGCCCTCACTCATTGATACAATTCAAGTTTAGTTCTAAATTGTTGTTACTAATGCTTATTACTATTGCTATTAACTAAGTAGTTTAATGTGCATAAAATTATGCTTGACGCCTGAACTGGGAACGCGTACGTATTATACCCAAGTATTGTATTTTAACAGTTTTTACGATACATATAGGTACATCGTAACTGTTAATTCGTAAAAAAAAACAGGTTGCGACTTATATACCCCCGAAAGTAACGGTAGAAATAAGCGTTTTTTAGATTTTCAGCTTTCATGATATGTTTTTATTTTATGTTTTTGTATAATAATATAAATAAACATATCTAAGATTTGGATTTGCATGAAAGTCCCTTGGCAGACACTTTTTAATTTTGGAACTGCTTTTGAACTCTGTTTAATTGACCGCGATCAATATGTTGAAAACTATCGCAATTTTAAGCTTTGCAAGGAATAGTTGAATAACTCATTACCCTGTTTTTAAAACGAGATGTGCAGGGGTTTATCAGACCTCTACAATTAATATTACGTTACGATACAAGGGGCAAGCTTTGGAATAGGTATGTTATCCTTAAAAAGCTAGCTCTTAAATATTTAAAACCTATGTGAATATTTGGTTCGGTCTCCAGTAAAACTAGAAAACATGGACGTTCATATAAATGTTTTCATAATAACACGAACGGTTTTAAGTGACGCTTATAGCGTATCAATGAGTTGCGAATCAGAGGAAGGCTCGCGTGATTCGAATTCCATTTACTAGTACTAGTTGTTTCGCTTATCTGTTCCGCGTCTCGGGGAACTATTCTTCCTGACTAGAACTATGTCACCCGAGAATAATGTAGCTTCCCAACAGTGAAAGAATTGTTAAAACCGAGCAGTGTAAGGATCATATACATTATAAATAAACAAATAAACATTTATAGCTACAGACGCCAGTACTTCAAGCTACCCGAACTGTCATTTGTTAACAAATAACTTTGAATAGTATATTTCTGCGATAAAGTTGAAAGTCTATTTACAAAATTTTACAGATTGTAGTAGCTTGATGTGCTGGCGTCTTTAGAGAATCTACTTTAGACTCTGTCACCTTGGGATAGCGTAGGTTCTCAACAGTGTTTATTTCCGAATCAGTTCTGTAGCAAAGAAATCTTACCTGTTTATAATATTATTACTGTAGTATATTTAGCAATTGGCTAGTAAGCATGATGGCAATACCGATGTTAGCGACAATCGGTGTTTTAAAGTCGTTATTCGCATATTGAAGACCGCACGCTCGCGTAAAATACGTGAGTGGCCTCTCACCTCCCGTAAGCTTGGCATGCCTGTAAACGTTCGGCCCACGCGTTTGTAATTACGGCGAAAACTCCCATGATTTCCAGTCCCAATCACTTCTTAAGTAATTGTATATATGCTGAAATTACTCTTGTTTAAGCCACTGCTATGGAGGATACTGCTGTTATTTTAACGCTTACTGACGTCCAAAAGCTCTCTATTACTTTTTTAAGGTAGTATTCATTCACTCGTTTGTGTAATGATGTAAAAAAGAAATAAAAGTTACTTGAAGTACCATATTATGTTTTTACGGTGCTCTTTTAAGTCCTACTTTAAAAACATATCACAACATTAAAGACATAATTTACTAGAATTGCCGATTATATTGTAAACGATCGAAGTAGGTTGTTGCTTTATTTAGCATCTCCAAACTAACATCGGTTAAAACTAACAAAATACTGCTATTCAGCCTGTGTTGTCGACTTTACTCGATGCTACCAACCAAGCATTCGTCATGTATGACAACTTATCTGTCAACTTAAGTTTCATTCTTTTGGAATTCGAATTGTATGCGCACAAGCACAAATTTAAATTTTGAATTAGCATCACGCATGTTATTCTATCTGTCCGATCTAAATCGGCTTTACCCTCTACTTTAACAATCGACGTCGTACCGATTCAAATCCAACTATTTACATCGTCGTGTTTCCATGCGACTTCTTTCACCTTTGTTCAGAAAAGGGGTAATGTATAATGCGCTTATTTAAAGTCTCGTTTGGGTACTGCTGTGAGAGTGTTGCGTAGAATGATACGCAGAGTTTTGAGCTCATTTGTCATCGAAAAGATAATAGTCAATGTTTGTTGAATCGACAATGGGTAATATTTTCTTTTTGTTATTTATATTGTGTGCACATTTTTTAGGGACTGGAGAATAGTGTGGCAGGTAGACGCTTAAATGTATTGAAGGTTATAGTGACTGCCTTATAGCTACTATAATAAATAAATGTTTTTGTATTATCAAAATTAGTAGTAGCATCCTATTGATATAAAATAATTGTATCGCTATTGAATGCAAGGACTGCGAACGACTGACGCCGTAGGATTGACGATTTGCAATACCCGTATGTCATTGTTATGGGATATAAAAGCATCGTGACTACCAGTGTTTAGCGGGAGCTATAAAATCACTTTTAGTGGCCCATCCTGAATATCCAGCGTTTATCAGAAGCGAGTCGTAAAATTTTAAATTTTCTCGATTTCAATAACGTTGGTTTGGAAGGTTGTTTGCAAGCAACACAGCTTATGAATGATATAAATAAAATCAAATAGGTATATCTATTGTTCATGTTTATGTAAGAGATACTGCAATTCACTCTCTAGGTAAGTTGGTGTATACGTAGTCATTTAATTCCTATGGGGTGCTGCCCTCAAGCTCAGTATTGAATGTTGAGCTTAATACTGCTATCATTCTAGTTTCATAAAATACAAGCTTACACCCGCGTATCGCCCGTATCCCAGGGAACTACATCAATCGCTCGGATAAAAATTCAACACAGAATGTTGAATTGAACCCTAGTCTGTATGTGTCTTTAATTTTCAGGTAATCGTAAAACCGTTAAAGTCTTATTGAGGAACAAGCACCAAAACAACCAAAACCATAAGTATATAATAATATTACTGGATTCATATTTTTGAAGCTCTAACCTTCTATATTTGAAAAACAAAAAACACCTAATCATGATGAAGGTGCACGAAAAACAACCAAGATTAAGTATTGTTGGAAATGAACGCTGTGAAACGTACTTGTCATATCTATTTTCAAAACAATATATGTACGTATGAACATACCTGTAGAAATTTTGAACATTTAAGTCAGAAGCTGGTACATGTAGGTACAACCAGTTGCTGTTTCGAGCAGCTTGAAGTACATTTTGCTGGTAATGTATGTTTCGAAACACGTTTCACCTGATAGAGTGAAATGCTTTGAATTATCTAGGGTTGTCCACAGGTTGGACTGTGTGATTTTAATCACTGCCTGATGGTGGCATTAACTTGAGAGTTTTGGGTACCTTATACTACTCAATAACTCTCAAAGTACATACTATTCAAGAGTTTTTTAAAAAGGGAACCTTTGTCGATGCCACAAGAACTTAACTTTCCATTTAAAATATTATAAATAGTATATTGGCTTCAACTATCGGCCTAATTACTGAACTGAAGCTGTTCTCACACAGAAAAACGTGAGCTTTGTTATAGAAGTCCTAATGTGGTTGTTTCGCCGTGTAATATTCACCATAACGTAGTATTGCAGATATACTACACGACTTTAATTCTTACGTTACGTTATTACCGTGTTCGGGCCATGGTTGGTAACGTAAGGACTAGTACCTCCACGCCTTTGAAGGCTGCTCTTTATCTTTCACAGTCAGAAATCAAAAAGTTTTACTACAATAACACAGGAAACATCTGTAACTGGGTTAAAGAAGTAAGACAGACTGTAGCTCCATGTGAAATCAGTTTTTGTCAACAAAGCTTTTCAGTTTTTTTTTTGTAAATTTGTGATGATTAAAATCTCCTCTGTATTTTCGAAATCGCATAAGTGAATCCGTAAGTATTATCAATTTACTTAATTTTATTATTAAGCTTGCCTTTACAGTACGTTTATGTGTTAATCCTAGGCTGGCAGTTTGTCCGGCGGGTGTTTTCACACCAAACTGTGATAGCAAATATCTAACACAGCGTGGTTCCGTACTTTATAAATCTAACTTTCGAATAAGTAACGAGCTAGGAGCTACCCCAGAGATCCTATTTACTACGGCTATTCAAATATTCAAAGTGTTTCCACTTTGAATGGAGATATCTTGATAACCGCATTAAAGTTCACTGTTCAGCTAAGGTTCCACGCAAACATAGCCGTCATTAATTTATAAGGCTTCTTGCGAATATGTTGATATACCTCATATATGTATAAGTCATTTAAATCTATTCATACACGCTACTGTTCACATGCATAAGTTAATTGTTTTGTTAGATTTTTTTCTTAATCATTTATTGTACATTGACAATGTCCAAATAAAACCAGTGTGTTGAAATAGGAAAATAATAATTACATTTTTAAAAGAAAAAGCACGGGCTAGCATTTTCATATCAAAATAAGCTATAAATTATAAAAGCCAAAAATATCGCCGATACCTGTAAACTGCATAAAAACAGTATGGGCGGATAAAATAAAAAAATTAAAAATATATTTTTACCTACAAAGTTTTAGTTTTTGATTGCCTCTCACAAAGCTTTACAATCTTAATAATTATTGGGCTCTCGTAGCTTACTCTTTTTACTGAGCATCGTCTTGGAAAACCAATGAAAATTTAAATGTTTTTTTTTTGTCCGAAAGTCATTCAGTTATTTTACGAAAATTCTTCTAAAAATTAAAAAAAAATTAAAAATTCTTCCGTTGTAAATCGAGTCTTTTTATAAAGAGCATTTGATCTCCTTCCAGCTTTACAAATATATTTTTTAACACTCTGTATTATAAAAAGATAAATTATTCCTTATAACTAAACATTATAATACCCAGAAAAGAATAAGTACATAATTTTTGGAGTTTATTTAAACATTACGCGGAAAATGAAACGAAATCGTTTCGTTCAAAATAAATGGGTGAACTGAGATTAGCTAATCGGTCCAGCTACTTCGGATAATTAATCGATTTACTGTGGTGGCCACATTCACCACAACCGTCACATTAGGTCATAGGTCGACGCTATGCTAAACAAGGACAGCTATCGATCCCTCTGTTGCACTGCGTTATTCGGCTTGAAATAGCAAATCACGCCTCCCACGTCAGAGTAGGATAGCATTATCGATAGTGAAATGTTAAAATGATAAACGTGCAATGCAAATGTAACTTTATACTCTTCAGTTAGGGCTCTAAGTAGTGCATTCAGTCCACAGTCACGATTACAATATTCTGCTCAGAGGCATTCGGTATTTCACTAGTTTGTGTTTGTTATTATCATTTATACCTCTTAAACGTATTATATGATAATGAAATAGTTTCCTAGACTATTAGCACAGCTGTTGACTAACTATTGGGATTTAATGGCGAATGTGTACGACAAAATAAAAATGATTAAATCAAGTTTTCGTTGTAAAGTAAGTGTAATTGAAATTTTTATTCAATGCATTTTTTTTTACAATTTTATCGTACCTATAATCTAATCGAAATCCGATTGAAGAATTCGAACAGACAAGTCCTAGTCGCACTCGTCCATTGAAGGCTATGATCACTATAACAAGTTTAACAATCGATTTTCCATTGATCAAAAAAATATATTTTATAATGCGCACATCGAGTACATACTTTTATTTGAAGGCGTTCGAAAAACAATCTGCCATTTTATATTTTCGGCCCCCTATAAAAACATAAGGCCACTATTTTTTTGATTTAATCACAAATGTACATTTTTGTATTTTTACTTCGACTTTTGGTCTATATATGTATATAGTGCCAGATATCATAGATTTAGGTCAACAGAATGTAACAACCTGGTTAGGTTTGATACCTTTGAGAGTATTGAAGTACCAGTACAATCTTGGAAGGTTATTTTATTTAAAATTTCATAGGATCGTAGTTTCAACTCGATGACACAATGTATTTACGAACTAAAGTCCCGGACAGACGGACAATAGTTATTTTGAATGTGCTCCACTAATTTCTTTTGAGAAACTGAACCTTAAAATTAATTATTTTGTTAATTTAATCGTTTAATTATACAAACCAAAATTATAACACAAGAATTGATTCGAGATGCTGATGAAAATTAATCGTCAATTTGGAGAGTTTAAGGGGTCGACCGTTTCCTTCCAGTAAAGTCTAAATCGAAGCCGTTCTTCGTATCTATGAAAGGTTTGTTTGCCAGCACTATAAGTTGGAGTTGCGATTGTATCACTCAAAATCAATAGCGGCCGCGTCATCGACTCAGCGTACACTGTTTATTTAAGATACTCGCTATGATAACGCCAAGCGACTCTACTTATAAGGACGATTTGTAAACGGTCACGAAATATATGTCCCCTTGTAAGAAATTGGCTCTTTTTCAAGCACTGAGTGACATCTCCATAATCCATACAATAATAGTAAATAGTGTATAGACTTAGCGCGGCATTGGTAGGTATAATCCTGATACTGAAGACACCAGACATACAGGCCGTAAAGCTAAACTGTTGATATTGTAGTATAAGACACGACTTTTAATATTATTGTAAGTGGTATATACATATACCTAATAAGAAACGTGAAGTAAGCTATTTATTTAGTATCATAAACCGAATAGTTTTAGATTACAGATTTATCTTCCTAGCCTTTTTCCCGTACGAGGTAAACGATCTCCTATAAAGATAGGGACGCGAGCAACGGATTGATTTAAAAATTGCAATACGACAGAAGCACGAAGTTGACCTAGATAAACTAAACAGTGAACTGTTTTTAACAGACACCAATTCTTGATAGATAGGTACCTAATTCGTGGTGTGTGATAAGCAGTCAAAGCTAACCGTTATTTTAATGCTACTATATTAGTTTGTGTGGGTGTTAAGGTCAGATAGTCGATGAATACACCTGTGCGTTTTAGAATATTAAAAGGTCGTATGTTCATATGTTCCAAGAATGGACAAATTATACCCTAAAACTTCATCATGCAGTTTTCAGTACTGCCTAAATGGTTGATTTCTTACTAGAAATCATAAGTAGTTCCTGTGGAATTTAAAAATGATTGAACATGATTAAATGAATATAGTTAAATAGTTTGAATAAAATGTAACTTTAATGGAAAACGGGGTATCCAATGTATATCTATTAGTTGACTATCAAAGGAAGACCTACTTTACATAGGTTTGTAATCATACAAGTGAAAGTAACTCCGTATCTGGCTGTCTGTTACGATAACAATTCTAAATCACCGAACTGATTTTGATGAAATGTGGCATGGGCATAGGCAAGATCTTGCAAAAATAAATAAGCTACCTTTCATTTCGCAAGGAAAAGCTACAATGCTGATGAGAATAGCAACCAAGAGACAGAATCTCTTGGTTGCTATTCTCTTTTTGCCTTTTGCCATTTGAGTCTTATCCCGTAAAGTAGCAAACATACATCAGCAAAAAGTTTTTCTGCTCTATTTTTTATGATAACCGGAAACTAAAATTGCTTTAAAATGTTATGTCATATCATTACAAGTTAGGGTTACTTCCAGTAAAGATTTTGTGCACAATTTTTAAATATAAATTTTCAGTGCAGGCGTTTAGACAAAGCAGCGGAAAAATGCCAGTATGTTTTAAAATATACGATGAAACCTAGAAATATATTCTGATACTCTAATACATAATAATAATATAATAATACATAATAACCTTATCATATCAACAATCTACATAGTACGATAATTATGTTCCAAGTTAGTCATTGCTACTTTTGCACAAATTGACAAAAAAATGGGCCTTGCTAAAATTCTAATCATTCATGTTTACGCGTAAGTATTATATACGCTTACCCACTACTTTATCTACAAATATTTATCTTTCAATACGAACAGTATAGATAGACAGTCAATATGAAATGCATTAATAAAATAAAACTACACTCTATCAAAAGTATCAGGTGGTAATCTGGCGGGCGGTCTGAAGCCGTGTCGTCACGCAGATAGTGGCGGATAATATTGCATTTACTGTTAAATACATAATATTTGTTATTTAACCAGTATTATTTGATAACCACTTAGGTAGACTTCTTCTCATAATTTCGAAGTTCAGTCATTAAGATGTTATAAATGTTAGCAAAATAAACGTTTTGGAAACGATGGCGATTTGAATATTTATCTTTATTATTTTCAATAAGAAAAAAAAAACTTTTTGATAACCTAGTATGATAGTAGATGTTCTATTTAATTCTCAATAAGTCTCGAGAGATCATGCAAATTAAGCCTTTCATTATGGAAACTTCGTAACCGTTAAAGTTAACTCGAAACTGCATGAAACAGAAAGCTTTAGGTTTCAGTGTTGAAAATACTTCTGTATGTCAAGAAAATTCTTAAATGATTTAAAAATTCTTAATTCGGTTGTGACTCTTTTATAGCTGAACACTTTATCAAGAACGGGAATGTAAGTGTTAAAAAATGTAATGGTGGTTAAGTACCTGTAATCTGTAAGTACATCGAGTTTAACAACGAGGCCCCGTGTGCAAGTAACGTTAAAAATAATTAACTAAACCGAATGTGGGTCATCAAACAAAGGTGGGGTTCGCAAAATAGCTGATTTTAACCATTTTATCTACGTTCGGGACATTGCAGAAACATTGATAAGATACGTTGACAGATAAAATTGTTTGTGTAAATAAAAGATGCATATTTTTCACTGATATCGTCTTTAAGCCACTTGTTGAACGGCTTTTGCATTTCCTAGCTCGCAGACCTTTATTACTTTATGCATTTGATGTAACATATTTTACTCCTTAACGAGGACTATTGTCGGCGGTATGGCATTCCTGAACTAAAAGACAATCTATGTTCAATAACCAGATATTTTTTCTAATATTAATAATGTGATCTCTTTATTAGGCTCAAGAGGTAACTTGTGCTTTATTCGTTAAGACTGTCAATCAATTTATTTTAGTGTGGTCTGATGTACATCTACAACTGGTGGTAGATCTACATCTCAAATACAAAAGTTCAACTAAAATAAAAATTTAAGCCCATCGCAATAAGGCACGCAGAAAGATAAAACCGCAGGGCTTAACTACTGTGCTATTAAATTTAAAAACAAGTTGTTGACACTGAAAAATTGCGCCATGGCTGTGCAATGTGCATACTAAGCCCAAAAATGATGTGACATCGTTACTTAATTGACATTTAAAGAAAAAGTAATAATTCCAAATCTATAATTTATTTGTATTCTTTTTCTTTACTATTAAGTAAGAGCTCGTGGCAAGGCGCAAGGGTCACAGTGGTGAAGTGGGTGGGTGATCATTGACTTCCTTAAGTGAAGACACGTTAAATTGGCGAGTCCCGGCAGTTAATTTTATATATTTGCCATCGTTACGTCGTTAGTCCGAAGCCAAGAAGTCTGAGGTGCAGTCATATTACGAGATATAAGGTTGCCCAGGTTACTGGGTTGAGGAGGTGAAATAGGCAGTACCTCCATGGAAACCGAAATCAACAAAACTTGGAAAAAGGCTAGACAAATGATGACTAAACCGATGGTTTTCATCTTCACAGATATATCATGCGCCTTTACATAAATGACTGCATACAGCGTTTGATTGTTCCTTTTACAAGCATTCACAAAGCACGCACAGAAGAAATCGAACTTGTATATTGCAAATAGTTATCGAACGCAATCAGAACACTATTTCTTATTTACATATTATATCGTAGTAAATAGAGTCATCTAAGCATAAAATGTGTCGTTAAAGTATAAAATAGGATCGGCTGCGGTTATGATCGCACCAGTCTAGTGTGAAACAAGAAAGCCTTGTGGAAACATTAGCTACAAGTGGAACGAGTCCTAGTCTGGTACCGCAGCATAAGTGAAACTGCAGCAAGTTTATCAAATGCAATTTCATTATCTCGCAGACACCTGCCTGCCGAGCTATTCTCCACACTAGGAAGAACATTACTCTATGATAAAATAATATCACTTGTAATATTCACTGATAACTTAAGTTTTCAGTTACATAAACATTATGTTTAACCTAAATCTATGTCTTTATTTCGGTGTTTGTCGAAGATACATTTACTACTTATTTCTTTCTTTCTTCCTTACACATATGTGTACAAACATGTGACAATAGCGGACAACTAGTCAAATTCAATACTTTTATAGAACGGTCAAAAACGGTTACTCTCTATGCAATGTGTATCAAAACGCCACATATGTATGTCGTCACAGATTTTTCACATCAATCCGTATACTTATTTCGATTATATTATCAATAAAAAAAATCAGCTTTCGATTCAAAACGATAAATTAAACTGACATTATTATAAGATGATTTACAAAATGAATATGATAAAGTATTTTATTTATGACCTAGTCCACATCCCAATTAAGGATAAAACTGAAAAAGTAAGAAAATCAGCAGTTTTATCGAGACAGAAGAAAATAAATTTTATATTTATAACATTATAACTATACATTTAGTAATCTACTGTGTAGCATTACGGGAAAAGAGCTTAGTGGACCAGGTTCAAATAGTTCTAGGGTTCAATACGTTACCCCGCATAAAAGTATGACTAAAAAAAGCTCCGTTGCATTGATGCCACCTACCTAGCAGGTACATATTGATCTTATTCGTATACACGCATGACAGTTTTTTATTCCAGTTGGCTACGACGATGAAGTTGTCAATATTAATGAAAGTTGAACATGCACGATAATTATAAAAGTAATAATACATAGAAAATGTGGCCTTACGGTGATAAGGATGGGAATATTTGGTGTTCAAGGACAATGCCAATAATAGCTATGCTCTCTCAAACTTTAGGAATTCACACGATGCTATTTCTGCCACATGCTGCCGTGGAAGTGGGAGCAGCAGGTCATGCTGTAGTCTATTCTCTGATTTTCATTATGATTGGGATTCCTATGTTGTATATGGAAAGTGTGGTGGGCCAATTTACAGGACGCGATTGCCTGCAAGTATGGCATGCTCGACCCTGCCTTTCACACATTGGGTATATTTATATTATGTGTCAGATCGTGTTTGGGGCTTATCTTCATATTGTGAACTCATTCATATTGCATTATTTTCTGATAAGCTTTGAAAATCCAATACCATTCTACATTTGTGGAACTTGGACCAAGAGTGATTGCAATATTTTAAACTACAATTATACGATCAATCAAGATTGCTTGAAGCTACAAAAGCCGCTGCCTTACTGCAATGACCTTTATAAAACATTCCCGGAGTACCAATATTGGAGATTTTATATACTGGGTCTGGATAGAGATCATTACTACTTGCCTTGGCGTATCGGTCTTGGTTCTGGCTTGCTTGTTATTGTATTGTTCCTTGGATGCTTCAAAGGCGTTCGCTCTTTAAAGTGGCTTTTGTTGATAGTTACGACGGTTCCAGTGGTCAGTCGCTTTACTTTCATGATCGGATCCATGTTGCAAAAAGGTGTTGTAGTAAAATATGAAGCCGCAATTGACAGTGATTTAAATTTTTTTAATCAACGGTTTAACTTCTCGAATTCAGTGGCTGAGGTATTATTTTGTATTAACGTGGGCACAGGACTTGGGCTAGCTACCGCCTCCAGGACTTCATTCAGATCTCCTTGTTACTCAAATACCGTTGTAGTGGTTATCATCACCTGGTGCGTCGCAATTCTCGGGATTTGCAGTTCTGCCATGATGATCTGCCCGTACGCATTCATATATGACATATATCCTGGCACCTTAATGAGATACCCTATCTCAAACGTATTTGAAAAAATACCGAGATTTTTAAATGCCTACGAAAATACAGGATTTTGGTTAATAGTCTGCTATAGTTTTATATCACTATCAACTCTTTGTTTTAGTATTTGTATCACCTCAGGGTTGATAACAATGGCAGCAAAGAGATACGCCAAAATTAGTAAGAATCCGGGTTTAGTCGCGTTTATTGTGGCTATTTGTTTGTATGTTGGGACAGCTCCTTTTTTAAGCAACCATAGTTTGTATTTTCTTGTTGATACCAAACGGACTATAAACGTGCTTACTTTATACCTAGTTTTGCTTGAGAATATCGTGTTTATCCTGTGGTATGGTGTGGAAAAGTTCTCTGAAGATGTACATTTTATGGAGGGAATCCAGCCGAGCGTCTACATGAAATTGTGTTGGTTGATCTCCCCTGTCGTAATCGCGTATGTGTTCATTATCCAGTTATATGGACTATTCACAGACAGACATCAATCAATTGGATCTTTCGTAGGCTGTTATTTCTCGATGGCTACTGTTGTAATTTCGTTATTACTGACCGTTCTCAAAATACTTATAGCTCTGTATAAAAAGCAGTTGTATGAACAAGTCGGTTTGGACGCTTCTTGGGGACCTCAAAGTGATTTACTGAGACGAAGTAGAGCTATGTTTACTGCGCAGGCAATGACTAAGGAGTACATGTACCGGCAATATCACTTGCAAGCGGGAATCCTGAAGCGACAGAGCGCATCAAACGTAAGATGCTGTTCCAAATTAGGATTTTCTCCAAGAAAGGAAAGCTTGAGACATTTAGACAGAAGTTAAAAAAATATATCTGGTTATTATGATTTTGCGATTTATTATTCGTTGTTCGTGTTGTTTTTAATGTTATTATAAATATATTTTATTACTGTATTAAAACTTGATAACTGTGTTATTGTCCCTAGTTGACTCACCGTATGCTATAATCTAAGGCTAGTATTGTAGAACAAGTATTGGATATTGCGTAATACGTTAAGAACGTAGTGAGTCATCGCCAAAAATATTTAAATACATGTACCAAATAGTATAAAATAAATTATTACTTTTAAAGGTACCTATCCATAATTAATTTATTCCGAAGAGCATATTATCTAGTGACTCACTGATTTTATGTACGTCTATACCACATCAACAAAAGACATGAAAAATGTGCCAGCTTTATTTTTGTATGAAAATAATAAGTGGGTATAATTATCGTATTTAGTTGAAAACTGTCAACAACAATATCATAATTAAAGATGATAATATTTGGTATGTCGTAGCTGCTTACACAAAGTAACAGTGTAACTATAAACCTTTTACTCCTCAAACAGTCATCCAATTTATTATATTAGATTCTCGGAGGCTATAAAAAAGAAAGTCAACGGCTTCCTCTTCAGCCCCCGCCTCTCATGTCCGACTTTTGTCAAGAAAAAAGGTATTACTTATTTAAAAAAGTGGCGCGCCAAGCTGTCTGCTACCCGTAGTGTTGCAATCGTTAACGCGGCCACGACTACTTCACAATGCTGTATGTCCAATCATTCTCTAGCACGACACCACTCGCCAGTGATTAGTGTTGAGCTAGCAATCGACGTCAAACTGTAACAATAATCATACTTCGACAATCGACGAGTGTCCGGTCAATCATGTTTAGAGTCATGAATGAAAAGATGCCAGTTAATTATTAGAAATGTATAAATGTATAATCGCCAATCACGAAGATGTTAGAAGGATTGAACCAAAACTGTTTTTTTGGGTCTGTTAGTTCATCGTTTGAAGTTATATGTTGTAGGTATAGACAGAAGGCACAACTCTTTTACTAAAATTTAAAATCAATTCAGTGAAGAAGTAACTTATCGGAGCTTTAGAGAATTAGAATTACCAAATTACTTAGAAGGGGAACTAGGGTAAAGCACGTCCTTATTTATATAGTAGTTAGTACGTATATAATGTACGAGTGTTGGTAAGACGAGTGCAAATCCAGTCCGAGGCACATTGCGTCATACAAATGGAACATTTAGAATGTTTGACCCGACGTCAAGACCGACCAGTGGCGGCGCGCACCGGCGACGAGTCTCGCGAATTCCGACCATTGTCACGACATTACACCTATCTACTCAGCTACCAAATACATTAAGCACAAAAGCTGCATAACCACTTGCTTGTCATTTTGTTTCAGTATTGCGAAACTCCATTACGGTTTTGTTTGTGACCCAAAATCTAAGCTATTAATTTAGTTTATTTTTCTAGCTTCTTGCTTTACTAACTTTGTATGCGACATTTACTAGTTTCTTCTAGAGCTATGACATTTTCGGAACGTACGCACTCACTAAAACTGAGAAGTCAAAGCCCTTGCAATCAAAGAGCTTTTTAATTAACAACAAAGATAAGTATTTATTAGCTTCCTCGGTGTAAGCTGATTGCTGAGGACGTTATTGATAGCAAAACCACTTAGACTTCTAATTTAAAATACAGGCATAACCCGTTCGCCTGTTTGTTTGAAGTGAATTTAGAAGTTTAAATTCTTCCGCAGTTTAAGCTCTTATAAATAATACACTGATGGGTTTCGTAATCGCACGTATTTAAGGTTAGAAGTGGAATACCATCACCTGACGCTATCTGCCGGCGACACCTACACTTTCCTCACTTTGCGGCCACTTTAGAGTACCGTTCGCAATTGCACAACATTGTTTAGGTGCTTTTCCAAAAAGACAGGGTATCGGGCGCTTAAGTTATTGCTTGCACGCTGTCTAAAATGGCTGTTAAATGTTGAATAGTGTTACGGAGGTATTTCTGTTTATCAGACACTTTAACTTGTTATATGCGGTCCTCCTGATCAACATTGGTGCCGTGGCGTTGGGGGCGGCGCACGCGCATCCATACGCGGATATATCAACCCGGCAAGCTATTTGATACTGGTATACGAAACGGGAGCTTGTAATGAAAGCATAATTTTGTTGAAAATTATGAAACATCTGAAGATTTGTACATCTCAATTTTGACAGTAAATTTTTTATAATAATGATAAATACTCATACCTAGCCTAGTCTTATACCTAACTACATCTTAACGATGTATAAAGAAGGTAGCAGAAAAGGCATATAATGTAAATGTTGTAACCGCATTTGAGAACGAGTTAGTGTAAACTCCTTCATTATTTACCTACCTGAAGCTTTCCCTATAGGTACGTGTGTCGCTTAAAAAAAAGTGTAACTTTGACTTTTGGCTATACTGTACAGTACTTAGGCTCTTCGTGCTATACGCCCTATACCATCTCTAAGAACGTTGGTTCCAATTTGATTTGACAGGTGACTACGAAAACTAGCTGCCTCATCACTTTCTTGGAGGCGCGCGCGCAGGTTGCTGACGGGCGGCGCGCGCACGAGTTGCGGAAAGCAGCCACGGCTCGCACGCGACATGTCTCGCGTAACGGAGCGTTTTGTTCAAGAAAAGTCAATACCGCACCCGTATGGCTGCTTATGGCTCTAATGTGCTAACCTAATTAATTAAAGTTTAAACAACTGAAGTAGCAAGTGAATTGCGTTTATCGTTTTATGGTGCAATTTAGTAAAGTTTTGCTTTATGATATCAGCATTTTTTTTACTTTTTTAAATGTTTTATGCCTGTTATTTTGATGGAATTGCCTCGTTGGTTTAGTAGTCCCATAGCCCGAATGCTGGCCTGGGGTCAAAATTGGTGAGTTTTAAGAGACCTTCTGAGTCTTCTGAGTCTGGAGGCGTGTGAGGGAATAGAGAATGCACTATCTTCGCAAATGCGTATGCACTATATACTGCGCATCAGGCAGATTTCCATAGACTGAATATTATTAAATGGGAAAAATACCTTTCCTAAAACTTATCTATAAGTTAAATAAATCTAATTTGAATATTATGCCATTGAAAAACAGCTTATCAATAATTACCTTTCATAATGCGGTAAAAATAAATATAAATTAAACATGTTGAAAATATGATCAACTGTGTGCAAAAGGAGACACGTTGTGGCTTGTGAAACGGCATTTTGGAGACCTGACTCGACCGATAAGTCGTTTGAATGTGTCAATAAGAGATAACCAAAGCAAATAATAGAGTAAAGACGCAAAGTCGATGACACTGTTGTAACTGTGACGAGGAAGGAAACTTGGCCACTATCACCTTCACTAAAACAATGTTAACTTCCATAAAGAGGTTATTTAGAAAACGTCATGAACCTACAGTCGACTCCCTTCCGACAAAAATGTTCTACGGCGGCTTTTTACAAAACTGAGTAACAAGGTTGCCTTTAATTACCTAAATTACCCGAACAATACTATAGCTTACTTTTGACGCTGTTTCTCTATTCCAAAGTAGCACAAAGCACAACTAAATATTTTTTTAATCCTTTCATGCAAAAAAGCATGATGGCGTTGATTTACATGAACAAACAAAAAAGAAACAGTTTTGAGTACACGTTACACACGCTTTGATACTCACTTGATTAGAGATTGATCATTATCTAAAATCAATAAGGTACGTAATAACGATTAATTCCATAAATAAAAATTTGAGACGTTAATTGTGTTGCAATAAAAAAATCTTAACTGTGTCCGGTGCAGTAGTATCACAAACCACGAGTCCCATTCTGCTTCATTCCACAAGTTGTGATCGACAAAAAACTGACACGTGCTCCACATTACGATAACTTAAGCCCAGCCTCCATTAATATACAACAGAATAGATCATAATTCACTGCGCACATTATGTCTAAGTGTGCTGACTTGTGTGTTTTTTTTTTATTGCCACCTTTTTAATATCAACAATTTATTTAGCACTGCGCACGTCAGGTGCCTAGTGCCTTGTGAACATTGCAGCTTAAATATTTATTATTTAATTAATTATAGTATCCTAACATTAAAAAAATCATCTGTTCATCTGGTCCATGCTACAACCTTCTTTGGTTATTAAGTTTTGGTTTATTTTTTTTTTGACACCTGTAGTGATGGTCGTTTAGTGCAAGAAGCTGCGATTTGTATAAGGTGCATCCGCTTTTATGTGACGGGCGACGGTGGTCGATGGTTGCCGGCGGTGGTCATGCGCGTGTGAGGTTGCCGCGGGCGCGGAATGTGGCAAGTAGTACCGCCGCCAGCGCCGCGGGGTAGAAAGCGGCCGCGCAGTCCCCGGCCCTTATCAACACTTCGACAACGTTAAATTGTTGTTACTTGCTTATTTAGGACGAGACGCTTCGTCTGCATGTCCACAAAATTTGATTTAAGAGATTCTGCGCCTAATAAATCTCATAATATTTAAACAAATTTTAATTGCCAGATATTGGCAGACAACAAGCAATCCCTACATGTATTATAGAGCTTCCTATTAATATTTTCTTTGCGCAGGTATAAAAAGACTGAAGATAAACCCTCAAGTGTTGCATATAATTATCATAAATAATATATTAGCTTTCCCGATGCCGATGGACTTATAACAAATTTATTAAATTAGTATGTAATAGGAACTGTTTCTGTGGATCATTGTAGTAATGGAAGCACTATTTTTCTGGAACTACAGTTGGAGTTACGCAATAATCACAAAGAACCTGGAATTATAGGATACTTAAGTATCTATTTATTGATGTTTGTCACTAGAAAACGTACGCAGTGTTGTCACAAGCGACCTTAACTACTTACCTTAACTTCAGATAATAATAAACCATTTATTTTTTAATAAGGCCATTGTTTGTATAAAGGTAATTTTTAATTTGGCCCGAACTGTACTCAAAGCCAGGGCACGTGCGGTCAGTATGTAGCCTGCTGGCGGTCTGTCAACATTGTCGGTAGTTGTCAAGACAATGTTGACGAGCAAGTATGACTCCGTCTCGACTTCGCACGGGTGTCCTCTGCTGTATTACCTTCCTCTCGAATCACCCCATTTATCATGAACAGATAATCGTTTAAACAGCAAGAATTTTGTTGTAGACATAAAATTATTTGGCAAATTACGGTCCCTTATTTATAACTAGCTTCCGTCCTCGATTTTACCTAGGCTGAGATAATCTGGAGTATAAGCGATATTACTGCGCAGTTTCATCTAAAATCTATGCAATACTGTAAGCGTGAAAGTAAAAAATACCCGCATACATCTTTCGCACATCTAATATTCGTAGGATTTGTCAACTAAGACACATATGGGCACGAAAAATGCGTTATACTTACTTTTATTTTTCCGTCATTTATTGTTATACTAGAAAAACGCAATATAAGTGTTTATTTAGCACGCAGTAGATAAAATAAACCTTATGAATATTTTGAGTAATTGAGGTAGAGTTGTAATTTTAATAATTTATTAGGAAGCGGCGAAGTTAACAGGAAGAATCCTATTAGTAGACAGGCATCTTCCGCAGACCAATGATTGTTCAATAATTATTAATTACACTTGTTAATTCACATTGAAGCAAGTTATACAGAACATCAGGATTTTAATAAATTCATGAGATTTGTCTTCATAAAAAATATTTAGTTAATTTCAATCACTTCCCTTGCAGGAACTTGCAGGAGCCTTCAGAAACTATGTCTAATCTTTCAACAACAATATTTATACTCTGATGACAAATATATATTGACTTCGCGCTTGCCGATGCAAATGATACAAAAATGTGTCACCAAGAAAGTGATCGTGAAAGCTAAAGACCAGCCACTAATCGATAAGCGCGTATTTGATGCAATATGTGCATAAAAGTTATTTTTTTATCGATCGAATCAATGACTCAAGAAAACTATTAAAATTACAAAAAAAAACAACCGTTTGGTGAAGTATACGTAGAGCTTTCCATTGAATGGAAAAATGCACCGTGAAGCCGGTTTCTTCATACCTTCCGGATTCCCAACCTGCTACTCTAGGTCAGCATGCGCTGTCTCGCTTACTCCCACGAGCCTCGCCTCAGATTGCAAGATCGATTTGGGGTCGCGTCGCGTCGCCCTAACCTAGATTGTCTGCACTCGGTAGACTTTGTAATAAAGCCTGCCTCGACTCCGCATCTGTTCCTTATTAACTATGCGAACTTTTATTTTCATGGTTAAAAATCAGGACGCCGGTTATTGCAGGTTAAAAATAAATTTTGAATTTATCTTATGCAAAATTATTATTATTTGCTTCTCATTAATGTAATTTGCACTTACATCACATTAATCTACTTGTCACCTAATGTTTTATGTACAAATGTAAAATGTCTGATAGACAAGCGGCTAGACTGGGTAAGTAGGTATCGCTGCCATTTATCAGCTAATATTGTTATGTAGATCTCTTTTTTTATCTCTTTCTACCTGTGACATCAAAATAATATGTAAGAGGTTATGGCTGTGATTGCTGAATAGTTTAAATGAGGTAACTATAGTAATATAATTCACAATAATTTGTATACAAGTTAAAAAGATCCATAGATATTCATGAACTGTAAGTACTTGAGAGATGGGGTCCTAATAAGGCTATGCACCTGTGCGGCCGGGCCCCGAACGGGGACAAGCGGCGAGCGCGGGCTTTGTAATCATTCAAGTGTTCCGACAAAACCGACACCATCCCGCACTTTGGTAATAAATACTTACAAAAAGGTATTTACTAAAAAATACCACGAGAAATAATTCGCCTTTTTTGGGTAATTGACTTCAGATTATGGTCATATACCGAGAAGAATTCAATTATTATAGTTAACCATGGTTGATAGATTAACCTCCTATATGATTACATTTTATTATTTAACATTGATTGAAATTGAATTTGTAACATAACAACGAACCATTTTATGCCGCTAACTTGTTAATTGTATGTAATGTTTATTGTTCCGTATTTTCGTTTCTTGTTTACTATTTTCGATGTATATTGTACAGCCATTGTATTAATAAAGATCAATATAAGTAGAGAGAGTCTGCAGTATAATATAAACTGGCTAAATGTTAGCCTCCGAGTAAAAATTTAATAAACGCAAACTGGACTTATTTTTCCTGAAATTCAGTTTTTTACCATCAGTGATTATTTCAGTTCCTCCTCCACAGAGTTATCTGTTATTATTGATTGTGACAGAAGACAAAGAAGTCGAACTATTTGAACGCCGAAGACCCAACACGTTGTTGCGTTGCATAGTAAAGTAATAAATGAAGTCCTAACGAAGTGACTCAGTCATGAAGTAAGTTTATGTCGTACATTCAGATGACATTTCAAGTTGCCGTCTCGTTACTGAACAGTTATACAAAGATATTCTTTTTTTAATGAGCCACTGGACATATTTAGCAATTAAGTAATATATTAGTTCTCAGTGAAAGCTGTCTGAACAACTTTTACTAAATAAATTCCAATTTGATATTATGCATTGTTTATTGTCCCATTTGTCTTGTTTTATAGTTTCCTCGTTAAATAATAATTAGACATATCTGTTATTAAAGCACTTTATGTTTTGTTTAAAAGCGAAATTATTTTAATGTACGGTTGTTAGTTCTCGTGTATTTAGAAGCCACACAATTTGTAGAAAAAGCTTATTTGCGCCTTGAAAGCCGTGTAGCAATAAATATTTCGTGGTTTTCTTTTTAAAATAAGCAATAGCATTCTTTAAGGCATGAATCAATCTGTAAATATGGCACACATATAGTTGTAACAACTACATGTATTTACTGCGATAAATATTCTAAGTAACCGAGGCTAACTTGAGTTTACTTTTTGATATAGCGATATCTGCCATACCTTCGTATCGCTTAATATGGTGTACGCTATGGCATGTTTTCGCGGATTTTATCTATTTATGAATTGGTTTATACTTGTAGGTTAACATGTACCTTGGAGCGTAACAACCGAAGTTTTGTAAATATGTTTAGGAAAATGCACGTCTTAACACGTCGTCATCATGGCGCCAATTTTATTTAAATTGCACGTCATAATGACTGTTCAGATACCTACGGCTATATTTTTATTAGATTTTGGTTAATGATGAATCGGAATCTGTACGATTGTTGATACAAGTGTTACTGACAGTGTTTCATTCGTAATATACTGAATTCAGTATACATACCTAATACACAAGAGAATAATACGTTCGACGATGTATGTACACTCGTAGCTACACATAATGGCATAATCGATCACGTATTGAGCGCGATCATTGTGCTCGTCAGTTGGACCGTGAATCCTGTCACAACCCCCCCCTCCCGTTGCGTCCCGCTGGACCCCTCGTCCCTGTCATATGAATCTCATTTACGTTTGCGCTTACGCAACTGAGTAAAATCGCTGAAGCGTTAAATGTTATTAATATGTTAGAGATACTCTAATATCCTCGGGAAATAATCGAACTTAATTATTTTCTTTCTTTGAAGAAAGATGATTTGTATTGTTCGATATTCTTATCATACAAGGAGTTCCGCTCCGTTTCGTGTACCTATAGTGCGTGGTCACCTTCCAAAATCTCTCCTGCTGTTTATACATTCACATCTTTCACACTAAACAAGTATTTTCATGCGGTGTCATAGGCTGAAACCAATACGTGGGTACGATACGGTCGCGAGTTTGCAAAAAATATATACCTGAATACATCGACAAAGTTCAAATAATTTGGTATAGTATACTACATCCCTAGCCGATTTCGGCTATGGCAACTTCTTTCAATTATTGTTTACAGAGGAACTAAGGTGATCAGCTCGTCTATGCGCCCATTTAATATATTAGGATATTCACTTTATTCATCTTGTAGTAAATTGAATTGTAGAATAGAATAAAAAAAATAGTATCATGTTACTTTGAATTCAGAAAATAATAGAAGTTGAATAAAAACAAATGAAGTACTTCGCTTCGAATAATAGATTTCGAATATTGGATTAAATAAAAAAAATAAAATGAAGCGTCTAATGAGCACAATTACATTTTGAAATAGAAAAATCATAGAGTCGCGCCGCGGAACAGAACAATGGGCGATGTCACAGTGCGCGCAGCTCTAATGGTGCGTTTAATATTATTTTATACGCTGTACCGACAGCAAAAACTACAAAAGATTTTTTTTGGAATTAATTATTGTAAACGATTTAGGGAATATGTATCTACTTTGATGTAAGTATTTAAAGTATCAGTTACTGAAAAAAATGTTTTTATTATTGTAATTTATAAAATACCTTTTTAGTTGTATGTTAAGTTTATTGTCAGCGTTCAGATTATTGTATAAATAAAAATAAAGCTGTTCTCTCCCGAATGAGTCGAAATTATTGGACGAGAT
The DNA here is from genome assembly GCA_958496145.1 of Heliothis peltigera. Classification (NCBI taxonomy): domain Eukaryota; kingdom Metazoa; phylum Arthropoda; class Insecta; order Lepidoptera; family Noctuidae; genus Heliothis; species Heliothis peltigera. The sequence continues at coordinate 8,389,050 of OY292321.1, read as the reverse complement.
TTATAGTTTTTTTGTTTGTATAAAATTGTTAAATAGGTTGTAAATATGTATAAGAATTATAATAATACATTACGATGTGATTACAATCTGATTATCTTCACACGCGGTTTTGAACCTAACATTTTTATTCCATTTTTCTACCATGCCTTCGCTCACCTTCACAAAACTAGGTAGATATATGTAAACGTTAGTAATTGGACACATACATATTTTTTGTTTGTGCATGTGTGTTTGTGTAATCTACTTGGCGTTTGCGCATGAGTGCTCTCGGACGAATAACGACAAACTTGCGACTTCCTCTACACACTCCACTGGACTTTAATATCCCATAGTACGGATTTAATAAAACAATCTTATTCACCCAACATGAATAATAATAGTCTATTTTTTGTGGCCACTTACTTCTATTGTCATCTTATGAAAAAACTAAATAACAACAAATTTCACTCTTTGTTTTGTATGAAGTTTCCGTTATATACACACTCATGAATACCCCTAATTTAGGTCCGATTGGAGGTGGTGAGTTTGGGTAGCTCATAGTCCGTACGTCTAAGGACGACAGGCCCGTGTCGGCGGCGCGTTCTGTTCCACGCGCTCCTCGATGAAATGTCAGCAACATAGGAAGGGCTTGCCTGGCACACAGGGACTTCCCGAAGAAACATAGTGGATTTTAGTCAGTAAGGGTCTGTCACTCCCTCCAGCTGCACCCTCAGCGGGGGCCATTTGATGATTTCCCACGAAAATAAAGGTCCGATTGGAAAAATGTTTTAGTGTTAGCTACGATATATAGGAACACAGTTATACAGGAACTATTAACTATTACAAATAGGTACTTCTTAACTGCTCGCGTGAAGAATACCCCCACGGCGCAGGCGCGTGCAGGCATCACCACAGGCGGAAACTAGTATTTAAATAATTTTTGGATAAATTCATGTTAACTAGCATGCAAGTAACATGTTTTGTCAACTTGAATCAAAAATTCCGTATTTTTTGTATTATTGAATGAAATACATACTTGTAAGTCAGGAAACGAGAACGTTTTACCGTTAAATATTTCGGAATTCATCTCTCAGTGAGATCTTTTAGTGTTGATTAATAAAAAAAAATCCTGACTTGCCAATCAATTATACATTGCGTTAATAACACTATAATAGCTATAATGTTCTATTGTTACTTATCAAATAACAAACATGCGTTACGCTAAGCGTTGTAGGAAATACTAACTTTCCATTTTACGTTTACTTATAGTCAGGCGTTTGAAAAAAAACTGTGTTAATACTCGTACTGTAATCAATTCTATTAATAAAAATGCTACCGTGCATTACAACGTGGTATCTATTTTCTTATCAGTAAATAAAATCATTGAAGAGCTTGTTGATTTCATTGGATATATTTTGATATTTTTTTGGAATTGGAGGTCTTTAATATTGGAAATTGTTACAAAATTGCTTTTTTTCAGTATAACGCAAGGCCAACCGACAGAGAAAATAAGGTATCTACATAATTACATATATGAAAGAAAGGCGTCTCAAGATCGGGTGAACTGATTTAGTAGAATTTGATATACATATGTATCTGCCTGGGACGATTCTCGTACCTATCTAATAAATAACATCGGCAAAAATTAATAATATATAATTTGCGAAGATTTCTTCAGTTCAACAGGAAAGAAGAAGAAATAAAGAACAGTACAACAGTAAAGGGTACTGACGTTTTAACATTTACAACGTAACAACGTAACGTTATACAAATGTACCAAACTCAATTTCCCTACAAGTTGCTTTTCGCAAACGGAGCGACAAAGGTGTTATATTATCTTGCTTTGTAATTGGATGGCTTAATTTCTACTCGACTCGATGACATCGGAGTGTCATAGAATTTGTACAAAGGGGAACCTCATGTGAACTATTTTTGTTCTAAGCCCTTGTTTATTTGTATAATGAATTCGTAACAAGAAATGGTTTCAAGTTTAAAATGCTCGCTGCTGTTAGGATATTTGTTGCTGCGTATCACCCATAAATAATATTTCTAACCACTAAGTTAATTAGAAGCTTATTTGCTCATAAAGTAGGTAAGCCGAGTTGATAGATTTGACCTTAAATATAAGGGGATGTATCAATGATGAGCTTAAACACTCTTCGCAAAAGGGACGTTCGCCCCTCAAAAACACGGCTCATTTTTAAAGGTCGTGTTTTTGTGACCGACCATAATTGGAGTTTACACCCTTTGTATAGACCGACTGGGAATACGTCAATTTTTTATTTTTTGTAGCGTTTATTTACGCTATTAGTATACAACGCGTGTACGAATTCAAAATATAGGGGGAAGATGATAAGCTACTTTTGCAATAACTTAATTTAATATAGTTTACATTAATAATGTTGGCCTTTTCCGGCAATCATATGTGAAATTTTAGAAAATAATGATCTTGTGTACCTACGCATCTTTAAGCCAACTCTCCCGTGAGGAATGTAGCTTGCAGAAACCTAGCGTTATCCAGATTTTTTTTAATGGTAGTAGATCAAATATGTCTCTAGATTTATGGAATACTAATTAAGTATAATGAGCAAAATGTTTGTTGTTTATTAACATTCGACCCTTATTTAACTCAGTATCTCATTAAGAAAAAATGATGATGATCAGAGGGACTGTGATGAATTAAATTGGAGTGTGAACGAGTCCGATCTCCAGTCCTCAATCAATAGTTAGTATTTATTTTATAGAACGAATAAATATTTTATTTTAAGCATGAAATCCGAAATTGCCATGCTCTATTAGCCGCTGCATTACACAATACAAATTCCCATAGTTGCCACGGTGCCTGCTCCCTGACAATGGCCTCTCCACACGTTATGTCCCGTGTAAATTGGTGTAATCTACCAGTAAGCTGCTTTCGATTCGACAGGATTCATTCAACTGTGTTCCAACTTAAACTAGGTATGTCTATTGATAAACCTAATTACGTTCTAGCAAGAGACTAGACTCAACTAACTTATACGAAGAAATTAAGTCATGTCAAGATAATTGATAGTTCTTTTGATGTAAACATTTAATTTCTATAGAAAATAAATAACGTTCAAATTAAAGTGGCATTGTAATAAAAGTAACTAACATGGTACATACATGGTTATTAATTAGCTCCCAAAGTTTAACGCGTCCCTAGACAGTATGTGACGTACATGAACATTTGTGGGTAACAAGCCAATACGCAGTAACGAGTGTCCGCGAATTGAATAAATAATTTCAAAGATTTGATGAATAACCGTTTATGCCTCTGCAATTAGCTGGAAGTGTACTCAATTATATTTAAAATCCACTTTTGTCCACGTACAAGGATGTATATTCTACGTAAACTTATTATATTAACAAGTAAAGTGTTTTCCTTTTCAAAAACCGTAACACCAGGATCTGAAGTTATGTCCTTCTTTTAGTCAAAGAATATGCGCCATCACCAAGAAGTTCTTCTGTTCTTCAGCACGTGTTATCATTCAATTAATATCTTATAACAAAAGGCCAGTCAATAAATTCCGCATAGATCAGATAAATAGCTACATTTACATGCCCTACAAGCGATGACCGTAATCCGGGGAAAGATATACTCGCTTTGAATTGTTTAGACGACGCAGAAAATTCCGGGACATTATCAATATCAGCCGATCGGCGTAAGCTCAGAGTAAAGTTATTAGCTACGAAGGGCACGCTAGCGCAAAGCTCCGCAGCTGACGACCGCCGTCGCTACTTGAACCTCAGTGACGCATCTTTGTGATACAAACACATTTATTATTATTAGATCTACGTAAATATATATACATACGTGTAGTTTATACGTGACAATGTCATTGCCGTGTGTCGCATGAAAATTAGTCCGCACTATTACCGATTACTGAAGCAACAATTGAAAATTAACCTTAGAATTAACACGATAGGGTTTAGAATCCTGTTTTACTGATTAACATTATAAAGGTAAAGTGTGCTTATTTATTATGTTTCCATTCTATTGGCGTATCCCTGGCGGTTCTTCTGTGCTTGTATGTTGAATTTTTGTAGGGATTACTTTTGTTCAATCAATAAATATGGTTAATGGAAAATATCTAACAGTAATTGGAGAAAACTTCACAAACGCCTTTGAATGTAATCATTTAAATATTTTTTTTTTTGCTTTCAATGATTATTTGAGGGTCGAAAGGTTCTTCGTCTAATACACTATAAATAACCCTTACTGATACTGAAATATTTTGTAACATTTTTATTGTAATTAACGTAATACGAGTACATAGTGAAGATATTTTTACGGTTGGGTTTTCCTTTCGTTCAAACAAATTGTTATGAATTAAAACCGATTTATGATTATGATTTTATGTATTATGTTTTAGCATGAAGTTTTTGCAAGTATATAAAGACAACTATTTAAAAACTCTCAAAAAATGCAATCGACGTGCTTTTTCAGACTTTGTAGCATTCGTTGGTTATTTTTTGATAAATTAATGAATTCTTTTTATGAATACACATATTATTATTATTATAATAAGGGTGCCAACTCTAATATTTTTTGATTCTCCTTCTGAGGACTGTTAGTTTGACATAGAAGTATTATAGATAATATGTTCACTAACCTGCATCTGAAACCAAGAGTCGAGAAGGCCGGCGGCGTGTGGAGCACCCCAACGACCGCCGCCTGGGACAATCTGCAAATACACATTGCATTAATAAAACTTATTATAGATATAAAATGAAATAAATCTTTGGCGGTCATTACAGAGAGGCTAAGGTTCTTGAACGGGAAGAGTCTTGCTGTGTCCACCGTGAATGTAAGAGTTTTTTTGCGGGCATATACCAAAAATAGGACATCGGTGTTAATGCAGCCAGAATATATCTTGTAGCATTCCGTCTGAAAGTATAATATCATTTTTTTTTTCTAAACAGATCGGCAACAGTTTTTACTAGAGAATCCATAATAGTATAATCAAATATAATCCATAATTGAGATGAAATGTCGTGTTTAATAATGGGCGTAGAACAGTCCTTTGCAAGTTAGACGAAGCCTTAAGCAAAAAGGTATTATTTATAGATATATACTTACTTTCTACCTAATCCGTTATACATACCAAATGCCTAAAGATCCCAAAAAAACAGTGACAAAATACTTTTTTGTAAAACTGAACATTGAAATTTGGGCTTGGAAGTCTTGTAAATTATGAATGGATAATATTTTTGCGTTCACCAAAAATCTAATGGTACATCTATGTATGCATTTCTAAAATATTGATCTTAAACCCGTTTAATTTTTTTACTATAATTAAACTACTCGGCCAACAAAATATGTTACATCAAACAAATTCCAAATTAACACCAAGATTAACACTTTTTTATTGTACTGCGCTGCCAATATTCTATTGTAACAATAAGTATTTTATTCTTCCCCGAAAAATACTGTTCGTGCACCAAATATTCCTGACTGTTACACAAAATATTTAGTACATACTCATTTAAAACGGTTTTGTACAACTTTTATGTTACCGAAATAATTATAATTGAAGAACAAATAATTCATTTCGGAAAACATTACTTCTAAGACTTATATTTATTTTACTGAAAATGGTTTTGGCGCGCTTGCGACGCGCATGTGCCTGCCTATTGCTCTCGGCGGCGGCGCACAGTGGTCCGGTTTAAAAAAAAGTGGACATAGGATCGAAAATGCATATTTCACAAAATAAAAAATTGATCTGTATAGAACATTTTATGCTGATTAATACTTATATAACTTTTCAAAAAAACTGCTCCTTCAGGTCTAAAAAAATATTGAAGAAAAAAATGTATGGGAGAAAATCTATTTTATTTATTTTCTCCGTTCAGTACCAAAGTGTAGCAACCAAACCTTATAAATTACTTGCGTATCCCTGCGGCCTTGGCGCCTATAATGCTTCAAAATTGGAAATTTTAATTTGTAATTTTCTTGAGTTTTTCAACTAAATTACATAACACCTCCAGTAGAAGCCAAAAACATAGCGATCGAGCAAAAACGAAAACGTGGTCGTCCTACAAAGGCAAAGTGCGCTTTATTGTTGCAATAATTTAAAGAAGTACTGCAGAGATTGAGTGGACTGATAATGTGAACATTGTAGGAGTAAAGACTTTGTTTAACATTTTGAATTATTATGGTTCGTATTGATTAGTGTTAAAAAAACCCTTTTTAGTAAGCATTACATTTTATAATGTGATCATTTTTTATTAATAAAGCTACATTGGGCATTATTTGGTGTTTGATTCAAATACATTTAGCAGTGCATTATCTAAAGTAAAACTAAAAAAATAAATGCTTGTTTTTAAAATTAGGTGTATTACTATTTTTACAAATTTGCAACAGTTGTTAAATAGATGCTAGTTATGACATATTTTAATAAACATATTTTGGTGCACATTCAGTATATTTGGAATAAATTGAAGTACTTTTAAATACCATCCATTATGAAATTAATTCCAACTATAATTATAGAATGTAAAGAGAAATGTTAGGGTCAAGTTACTTAAACCCTAATAAACGTTCAAATGTAACGCTAATTAGATAACACACACATAACTTTGGATATATCGGTAGTTTATTAATTACTAACAAGTTCACATGTTAATGTTAGTTCGAAAGCGCTCACAACTCCTTATTTCATATAACTGTTTAATAAGGCGTTTTAAGATGGTTTAAAGAGACTTTCATAAAGCAGCCCGGAGTCTGGAAGTTGGTGATTGAAACACCTGTGCATCGGAGAGCACATAAATGTCTCTGTGATCTTTCACCGGTCGTATCGGATTGCCGTCCCATCGGACTCCCAGAGTGAGGGAATAGAGAGTGCACAGGTGTCTGCGTAGTTGGCTGATCTCTCTGTCTGGACGCCATCATCAATTAATAGCAACATTCAGGGTTTAGCATATTATATTAATCCTCCGAGTATAACAAGAGAGAGTTATAGGAAACATGTTATTCGGGATAAGGTTCAAATGCATACAGAGCAGTTTCTATAACAGTTGAGTATGGATGTGGAAGGCAAACGTCCTTATACGGCTATCGAGATAGATTGCATTTATTGACGGATACAAAGCTACGCTACGTAATATTTGTATCACGTATCAACTTGCTACTCCAAGATTCTTCCAACCAAAAAAAAAACAAGATGTCTCCAAGAAGCCTGATTAAGAGAAATAAAGCACAGGCATTAGGTTTTTTTGTGACATAGGCTCTGTCTTTTATATTGAATATAAGGATGGCTGAAATACCAGTAACACATGAAGATACCCGAATCTGACAAATTTTCCCAATGAACTTTGAACCATATGCTTTAGCGATATTGTTGAAAATCTATTTAAGAAATATGAAAGATTGTAGAAGCTAGATGTGCTGGCGTCGGTACTAGTAAGTCTACTTACTTGTAAGTGTTTTCTCGAAAATGATGCATTGGAAATAGAAATATTGATGCATATAAAAAAATATTTGAGAAATTGTACCTTACTCTGGAGATAATTTTGTGCGCCACTCTACGCTGAAGGTAGCTGTGCTTCTCTTCTTATAAGGCAAGCTGCCTGGCGCTAGTGCTCTTTCAAGTAATATTCCTCACACATTCACACAACATCATCTAGTCCCAAACTAAGCAGAGCTTGTACTATTGCTACTAGACAACTGATAAACATACTTATATACTTTTCTTTTGTAAATACATACATATTATACATAGAAACACCCAGACTTAACCAAACACCTATGTTCATGCACACAAATGTTTGACTTATGCGGGAATCGAACCCACGACCTCCAGCGTCACAGGCAGATTCACTACCCGCTACGCCATCTGGACGTCTTAAGTAAATCTATACTTTTTATGATGGGACAGAAGGTACGCGATGTTCAGGTGCTGATGCGGTTTGAAAGAGCTAAAAGTTCGTCTAAACAACACAGTATGTTAATGAGAGGTTTCGGAGCCCATTGACAGTCGCACACGAGTCACAACAGAAGACGCTAACTGTATTTTTAATCTATAGAAAAATCGGATGTTCCGTTTGTTACGAGTACTTAAATTCTGTTTGAAAAGTTGCGCGGCCGGTGTCTGCGGCGGCCCGCGGCCTATCAATAAACTCTTTGTTCCGACACAAACATGAACATTCTGAATATTGCTTTTTGTAGCCAATTTAAACTGATTATTATGACAAATGACATGATTTTTATAAAACACATTTACATTATTTTGTTGCTTTTGGATATCAAGAATGTTACAATGTCTATACAGATTGCAGGCGATAAATCGTTGTATTGTTTGAGCTTAATAACTTTAAAGCTCTACTTTGACAAATGTACCTCAATTTTAAGTATCACTAATAGTTGTTGTAGTTATACGGCATACCTACAGAAATATGCCATTCAATATAGGTACAAGACATGACTGTGTGCGAGGTCCGCGAAACTTATGTACTTCTAATTACCATGTGTAATTGAAATAAATAGTTCTTTATATTATAAATGACGGTGTCGGTTTTATTAATACAAATCAATCATACTACAAAATTTTTAATTCCTTAATTTTCCAAATAGTATATATTAAAATTTTTAGGTCTTAAATTCTTTATATATTATATAGGATATTCCTTGTATAATAGTACTAGAATAATAATATTAACAATAAGTGTCAAGTAGAAGTGATGTGACATCGCAACGTTTTCCGTCGGTCGGCGTTGATGTCTTTTGTAAGCAGTCCGTTGGAACAGAGTACTGGTTTAAAACACATACAAACACATTTTCATATATTTGTAATTTGCTACACGTGCTAATTAATATTTATATGAAGTTAGGAATATGTTTAAATATATATGTATTTTTTTTTCATAATTGTTTTGTTTTATTTTCTTCTAGGCTTATTTATTAAGAAGGCGTTTGGCGTACATTTGAAAAGGTTTTAAACAGGGCTTAAAACATTCAGCATTTATTTAGGTACATTTAGTAAGGTTTTATTTGCACTATTTGATTGTCTCCTCATTCATAATTTTACAAAATATGCCGTTCGCGAAATGTTTGACAATTAGTTATGAGACGGAGTGGTTTGTAATGTATTAATATACTATTGATGAATATACAATATGTTTTGTTTCTACGCGTTAATAATGAATAAGATTTGATAACTGCCGAAATTAATTCAAAATGAATAAAATTATTTGATTATATTTAATAGAAGCCATTTAATCGAAAACGTTTTGATAAAAAATAAATATGATGAAACAATACCTATTGGTTTAACACGAGCTGCGATTGTGTAGATATTGCATAGGTGCACCATTCTCACGAGCTAATGTATATCATTAGTATAATTCTATTCATATATCAATTGAACCAAGTAAAGGTTTACATCGAGTACCGGCGCGCAGCAGCCTCGCTTTATATAATGTATAAACTGAAATACATGTTAAAATAATTCTTTCACTATTTTCCACAATTGATTCAGTCCTGGGTAGATGTTACTCTTTTCGTTTTAATTTTCAATCACTTTTAAGAGTAAGCATAACCGCCGATATGCTAAACTTTGTACTACATAATTGTTTGAAAATGAATAAAAATACAAATGGACTTGAGCGTAAAAATATTTGATAGGTTTTATTTACTAGCGCTAATGAAAGTTGTGGTTGTTTAAGATGAGTTGTTCTACAAACCAAGTCGGATCGCATAAGGAGCGGGCAACACGACGGCACAGTAATCTGGTATCAGAGAAGCACTAGAACTAGGGTACACTGGAGCACTGGTCACGGGCGGCGTACCTGGTCGCCCACAAGGTCCTCGGCAGCTGTGATCGCGCAGCAGGCCTCCATTCCCGGCTGCTGCCGGGTCGCGCAGTCGCGGTGTCGCCTGGCCTCGGTCACGTCGCGGGGTCGTCTCGGAGCCGGCGCGGGCTGGTCATGGCGCACGCCTGCGCGCACCCACTGCGCGGGACGAACTGCGTGTGTGATAGCGCGCGGCCCGCGACCTCCTTCGCGGGGTTGCAATGAAAGTGATTAGGTTCTTGCGCTACTGATAACGAGGGCTAGTTTGCTAGTTCCCTTGCCAAATCATTTAAAATGCTATAAACCTCTACTATTAAGGTGATCGAAATCTTGTATACTGTATTACGTCGTGAATCTACTAGTTTTACTTTTAATAAAGACGCGAGGTCATCGCGAGGATTTTTAGAGGAATGGTAATGTACCTTAATTTTATTTTTATTATATTACTATTGTTTTCAGCGTTTGTGTGATGTGGTTTTAGACGATTAATTATGAATTTAGTTCGTAAGCATCACAAAATGTAATCTAATGAAAGTACTATTTATTCATGATGCGTTTTAGACCACACGCACAGACGGACACAATCCCACAGCGGAGTTATTTATATCTGAGAGACAATATCTAAATCACTTTCGAGTTGGAAGTACGGCGGTTATCAGCGCACGTTCGACGAACAGGTCGATGCGCACACGCAGGGCCCAGGTGCCTCGGCTCAGCTTTCACCGGCAACACGCGGTTTTTCTTCATATCACATATTAATAGGTTCACTTTGAATATGTTATCGAGTACCTACTGCAATTTTCTCGCTGGTATGTGTAGCAATATCGTTTTATTGCGTACTTATATAAATATTTTATGGATAGATTTGCAAATATTATTTACATGAATCTCTGTTATGTGATAGTACCTATATACACTAGTGTATAAATTTGGGGTAATTTGATTTGCTAAGAATGTAGTTTTTAAGTTGGTTAGGTTCACGGTACGAGACGCTAGTAAGTAGGTTTCGGACGTCAACGTGCTAATGGACGCCATGAGTAAGATAAGGCTTGAAACTTAATTTTAACTTAATCAAAGTTTTACCTGCACATAATGGGATACGTAAGTAATATAAGCCACAGATCGATTGCAAAATATAGAGCTGAAAGCATGCATTGTTTGTCCCTTCTTGAATGGTGTGTATTACAAGGGACAGTTTGTATTGCATAATGATAATTAAAAAGGTATAGTGTAAAATGTCATTTCAGTGTCTTAAGAAATAAAGATAATTTAGATATTCTCATAGGGAAATTACGTTTTCTGTATCAGTGTTCTGTTACGGTTAGTCAGAAGCCGGAAAGTCTGACAAACAAAGTATATTGGGTTACCCAGGTAATTGGGTTCAGGAGGTAAGACAGGCTCCACGTAAAACACAGGTAGGTACTCTGCAGCAACTGATGAAGACTGGAAGCCGACCCCAACACAGCTTGGGAAAAGGCTAAGCAGATGTTGACTAGAAACTATTTAATATATATCCAGAGCAGCACTAATTTAGCAAAATTTGCAGAAACGGTCATGCCATTTAGAAGGAAAACAGTTGCATACTAGTGGAAATGCACGCGCGTAGTCGTAGGTTTTGTAAATTGACTTGGGTACCTATGTATACGTTTAACGACACAAGTTTGCAATTTGTTTAGTTTATAGCAGTTGTTCGGTGCATAGACTCATGAAATAACTTTCGTGGCGATTGTCGTAAGTTGCAAGTTCCTGCACATGTAGGTATCTTCTCGCTCTTACGTGGTATTTTTTCTAAGAGACAGAAAATATTCTGTTGTGAAAATTTACTTTCTGAGATCTTCCTGCTACCAATGACGTTAAATTTATTCCTCAAAATAATATTTTTTATTAATTATGTTTTAAATAAATACATAATTTCAAAATAGCATTCGCCCGTGTATCCAAAAAACAAAAGAAAAACTATTGTTTGCATAATTTAACGTTTCTTTTGATTTAGACTTTCATCGTTGTGTTAAATCATTTAAAACCAATTCTATATAGGTATATTCAACACATTAAAACAACTCTTAAAAATGAAACATGCCTATTGGCCCTTAATTAATCAAAATCAAAACCACGAAAAACTTAAATGAGTCATTCTTGTAGATATTTTGTCAAAAGTACGTTTTTAACCCATTCAAATTTACTGCGATAATAATAATTGTGGAGACAAAATGACAATAGAAATAAATATTTTAAAATCTCTTGTGAGGAGACTCATTGATATAAATAACATGTTATTTATTTAAATTAGAAATATGTAATTGCATTATTATGTTAATATTGTTATATCGGAAGATTAACGTATCTCCTATTATTATTTTTTGCCCAAGCAATGGTGACTCATTTTCTATGTTGATGTCGTGTTCGTTTTTTCTCCTATTAAATTCATCGAACATATAATACATAGTTTAAATTATTTGTATCAGTATTGAACAGTTCATTTTATGATTATTGAAGAAAAAGTATGTATCTACGTAATATTTAAAGGAAAAAAAAACACTTGTCTTATAAAAATTGAGTAAGTTAAGAGGAGTAACTTGATGACTTCCCACTGAAATAAAAATGCACATAATGTTCCTAATATTACATATTTATCCTGATGTTTGATGCTAAATACAGTAGTGTAGTGCGCCATTAGAAGTCCCATTGCGCCTGTGATAAAATGTTGAGCAACTATCTCTCTTGCTACAAGTTTCTCAGTAAAGCCCAGTGTAAACTTCTAATGTAAAGCCTGCTTTATCTTTGCGTTTTTGTAACCTGTTGTGTTACCTGTTGTGTGCAAATATTCTTTGGAGGCTACTGCTTGCTCTTAGAGACATTGAAGTCATAATTAAAATCACACTGATATATCAGCACTTTTCGAACTTGTATTTATCTATCACTTCAAAAATTAGAGAGAAAATTTTTAAATACTTTAATAAGTTTGGCGAATGTTTTGAAGAATTCAGTAGTTTTGTCTTCATAAACAACAGAAAACCCGAAGATCGGGACCTTTTGAAGGTGTCTATTATATACCTAGATACTGCGCCTGATGTTAATGTTAATTGACGCACATTTGTGTGAGAAATATATTTATTTGCATAGGAACTTATATGTTACGTATAATTACGAAGGTGTTTCGAGAATACCAACAAAATGATAAAGAGAGAAAATAAATGAGTGATTTAAGGCTTAAGTAATTAATCTTTTGATTTAAGGCTTTCAGGCATATTGGACTACGGCATTTTCGGCAGGATTTTATGGGTTTTTACCCACAGTTTCTCAGAGCCGGAAAAAAATACACAAATTGTATATAAAGATTATAATATAAAAAGATTATGTTCGCTTCTGTAAAATAATATGTAACTGTATTATCAGATTCCATGAAATAATTACGTATGTACCATATCACCCGATGAGTCGTAAGTAGCTTTAATAAGCATGGCCAGTACTCAATCTTTTGATTGAGCAAAATGGAGATGACCGTCACACACCGTCATGTTCGATTGCGCAAACAAATATATTTTCAATGGCAGTCACTTGTTAAAAGATAAAATTAATCAACATAATTATCATGGTCTTGGCTAAGTAGAAGCTTTATGGGTCGGTCAAGCAATGTTTGGCGCGGTAGGTCCGTAGATGCCACCGCAAGTCCAGAGATGGTCTGGCCAATTTTTTAAAAATTGCAACTGGTATTGTACCTAACTATAATTTGATCCAAGGTAGCTATGGAGCAGCTGAATAGATTTAGATAAAAGTCGGTGCCTTTTAAATTATAAAGATTAAAAAATAGGTAAAGAACTTAGAAAAGCTTCAAGTATTTAGCTTAGCATAACAATCGCCTACCGATAGGCAATTTTTTATTGCTGCATTTTATACAATTACGTCGTAAATTCAGATACTATAAAATGGTTAACATCAATGTTATTAATACAAACATAACAATCATTGGGGTCAGTACATACAATGCCAGTTCATGAGTACTTGACGTCTAATATCAACGTTCTGTTAGCTGTTCATATGGCGACAATATAGGGATGCCCGTCATAAGGAGGTATTTTTTCACTACTCTTAAGTAACTCATACGATCGCTTCTCAGTGTTTCGCTATCGAGCCTATTGTTACGTATCATGCATTCAATAATATACCATCACGGCTTAGCAGCGTGTCTAGCAATTCCCAGCATTGAACCATGTACCAGAAACAAAATTTAAAACTATAATTTCTTCCTATCAAAGCAGCTGCTAGAACAAATGGCCGACCCCGACGATGTTTCTGACGTCTTGCAATTTATTGTGCACACATACCATCACGGACAATTACTTACAGCTCTGTATTGAAAGCGTTTGTAATTGAAGCGGGCGTGAGGTGGTCGCCACACAATTGATTGTAAATTAACATGCACGCACACAAACTTGAGATATTACGAGCGACGCTGAAGTAACTGTGATTTTTAGGCAATAGCATTTGGGATGAAAGGGCATTAAAATTTCTGTTCCACGGTTGCAAACTTTAGGAACGTCTCTTTTAAGATTAGAAGCAGTACTTTTTATGGTTTCCAGATATTTCTATTTTTTATTTTCACGAGAAATGATTACCACTCGTATTAAATCAACCCCGCATGTAAAGCGCTTTTGCGAAACAACCATATTTAAGCGCCCGTAGCCATTTAAGACCCTTATATTGTGTTTACTTCAGTTACATAAAAATGCGAAGCGCGTTTACCTACTATGCACTATCTAGGCATGTTATTTCCCTATTTACTTTCAAATAAAATTACAAACTATTTTAGTACAATAACACAACTACATATAATAATTATTCAAGCTTTAAGAACTGAACTACCACAACTGCCTACCACAACAAGCCGTGGGTTTACCAGAGCAACGTCACAAAAACACATGGTCATGGTCTGGTGTGCGCCAAATCATTTGCCTTTTAATTGTTATGGCTAGTGTGATACTTATTTTCCTAAACAGAACGTCCTCTGCTGACCACAGGTCTTACCCATTTATATCTCAAATTACCAGTTCTCAAAAGTAAGAAGAAGCAAGTATCTCAAAGCAGCCTGTGCATTCAAGGCCTATCTAGCTTTCTTGACGTTTGAAGTCTTCTCTAGAACCTGTCAGGTACATTGGATCAGAGAATATATTGTACGTAAACAATAATGTTCTGTAAAGATTGTTTACTCAAATTTTAGGGATATTTGTCAGTCTGATGCAGCAGGCAAATAACAAGAAGCAAATCAGTGGCATGCTGGGACAACGAAAGAAACTAAAATAATGAATACAGCTTCATAAGTTGATAGGTATGTTACTACTTTGTAAGATAAGCGTCATTTAAATGTAAAATTTAAATTGAGTTTCAAGGTGACAGAACACAAGAGAACATAGGTATGTATGTATGTATGGTATACATTCTACTACGGTTCTCAATTCTATGGATATTATCTCTGAAAAGGGCCCATGTGTTTTCAAGTATTTGATAGAGTCAATTTTAATAAACAAATACTTATTAGAAATTGCTTTATCTCAGCTTTTTTTCGTCTATCGCTTTGTATATTTTGTGAATCTTTTTGTTCTATGACGATATCAAAATATGTAGATACCTACAACAAGATCACTATTTACGCGTGCTGTACCTAGTTTCATTTGTAGCTTGATATGTTGTGTTGTTTAAATCCCTTTATTGCCAGCGTAAATACATAAGTCATTAAGGTATTATACTGACACCATCATACATTGCAATACGTATTGGCGCGGAGTCATGAACATATTCGCCTAATAGACGTAAACAAGATGATTCCCGAGACGACGTAAGTACTGAAAGATTCAGGAGCATGCTTCAATTCCATGCGGGCTTTCGAGCAAGGCGGACGCGTCCCGGCTAACTCACGCTCGCAACCCTATAGTACAGAAATATAAACAAAATGGGAACCAAGAAGAGAAAGGAACAGTAAGTCTTTTTTACATTTATGGATAACTTGCAAACGCGACTGTTTCTCAGTTACTAATAAATAATATCTGAAATAGGTATTTAATTCCTATTAGCCTAGCGAATGTTAATTAGCAATAATTACTCTGATTTCGATAAAAATCGGTTTTGCTTTAAGAATTAATTTGTTCCAACTCTCTACTACTTACAATCTGATTAAACATATTATTTGTGGTTAAAACGATGACAAATATCTCGTACTTCGTTAATACATTTATTTTTCCATGATATTACGCAATTTCAGTTATAATTAAATTGTAATTGCATCATCTTAGCCTGAAGAAGTGAAGTTTCTCATCAATGTTTTTATCATATCTATACTAACATTATAAAGCTTAAGAGATATGTAGGTTGTTTGTTTGAAGTCGCGAGTCTTAGGAAGTACAGGACCGATGTGAAAAGTTATTTCCTTGTTAGACCGACCATTATCGAGGACGGCTATAGGCTTGCTTTTATTTGGATGTGAGGAGTTGTTTCCACGGGACACGGGTTAAACAAGAGTATATAGTATATAGCTATATATTTTGTGCTTTGATCCTTCATAACTATTTGCTGATAATCACTATCGTGTGTGTAGGCCAATATCAAAATTAGTAGTTTAACATAAAATAACACGGCAACACTAAAGGTTGTATTATCAGAGGATGTTGTTGAGTAACCCTTGGGTACGTTAATTTACAAAAGTAACTGCAGCTTGACTGCATAATTATAATATAAATTAATTTAAGAAATCAGTGAACATATATGTATGAAACGAAATATAAATTATTCAACTCCAAAGTCAGCCGATATCACCCCACGGGAATTCTGTAACAAAAAATAAATAATAAGTTACAACAGAACAACACGTATGTTCCGATCTTAGGAAATAACGAACTCTGTACATTCAAATTAATGGCGTTTGGGTCAAAGTAAATAAAGGCCCTTCTTTATTTGACAATTTAATAACTTTGAGGCAGTACTTTATTAAAACAACACAATTATATATTAGTTAAAATGAGAAAGTAAAAATATATTCAATTATGTTTACGGTACCGCCACAGGACCGCCCTCTTTTCATGAAGAGAAATAATGGAACGTGGTTACTTCACTTCACTCACAAAATATTTTATAAAAAGGAAAATAGGAATGTGCATTAGGATAGCATTAATCCCCATGGACTGAAAACTGAGCTTAGCTAGACCCTATAGTATGCAACATCACGATCCTATTGGATACGACAAAGAACTACACGGTGAAGTTCCATAAAAAAATGTCCAAGAGTCACTTGAAAAGTACTTGACTTTAACCGGTAGGCTTTAACAACAATACTTATTTTCTTTTAAACGGATCATTGATCAATGAGGCACTTAGCCGTCCAGAACAAAAGTTGATTTTCTGTGTGGAATACAATCTCGTGCAGTGTTAGTAGTCTCAATTGCCGCATGCTTTATGATCATAATAATAATAAATAACAATCTCAATGTTTGTCCTCTCAGTACCGATGTTAATGCGCACCCATTAACCTGCTGTACACTAATAAACCACTGAAACTATGAATATACCGCTGTTTAGTGTGAGCATTTATTTAATGTTTTCATATTGAGTCAAAACCAATCGATTATACGAGTAACTAATCTTGGAAAACATTCCATGAAACTTAGGTACAGACGCCAGCACATCAAGCTACTACAATCTGTCAATTTCCTTAACAGAGTTTCAACTTTATCGCTGAAGCATACGGCTCTAAGTTGGTTGGGAAAATTTGACATGTAGCTTGATTTCCTGGCGTCCGTACAAAACAAAAGACTAACTTGATTTACACTTTTGCCAGCGGTGGCACCCGCGTCCCGTGGGATAAATATTAGCTTTGTAGCTTCCATAAATAGACCATTTAACACCAAAATATTGTTTAAATCTGTTCAGTTGTCCCTGAGATTAGTGCTAGCGCGTTCAAGAACACATAAAATGTTCAGCTTTATAATATAAGTAGGTATAGATTTTTATACAATTTGTTATATACTATATGAAATAAATGTTACTAAAACGCAAAAGACAAAAAGCTGTTACTGTTATTCTGTTTCGACCACGCTTAAGTATTTCATGTTCATGTGTGTGTCGTGGTGGCCTAGCAGTTAAAGAGCCAACCTCTCAATTGTGAGGGCGTGGGTTCGATTCCAGGTCAGGCAAGTACCACTGCAACTTTTCTAAGTTTGTATGTACTTTCTAAGTATATCTTGGACACCAATGACTGTGTTTCGGATGGCACGTTAAAATGTAGGTCCCGGCTGTCATTGAACATCCTTGGCAGTCGTTACCGGGTAGTCAGAAGCCAGTAAGTGTGACGCCAGTCTAACCAAGGGGGTATTGGGTTGCCTCGGTAACTGGGTTGTGGAGGTAGGCAGTCGCTCTTTGTAAAACACTGGTACTCAGCTGAATCCTGTCAGACTGGAAGCCGACCCCAACATAGTTGGTAAAAGGCTCGGGAGATGTTGATGCCCCCTCTCTTTAGTTATTATTTTTACTGTAGTAGCTTATCTAGTTGTATACTTCATCTACACAAAAATAACTGATTCAAAAACAGAACCACAGAACGGCCTTCTGCGGCTAAGTCTACGCTAATATTAATAAGATTTTTTTTATTGTGAGTGTGTGCTTGTGTATGTTTGTAATAAATAAACACAAAAGATAATACTCTCAATATTGGAAAGCTACATGCGTGAGTAACGTAGGCTATGTCCAGTAGGTGTAGTAGTCCCACGGGACGAGAAAATATCTCGTACGAAATAACTAAAGGGATGAAAGGGATGTATGATATATGTGTATGTAGGTATAAAGCATTTATTAAACTCTTTTTTTAAACAATCAAATGTTTAATGTAATTTCTTGGATAGCTGAATAAACAGTTTTAAAAAAATCAGATAACGGTGGGTAAATCCATCTGATAGTATAAAGTTGCTATAGGTAACAACGTAGGCGTTACAAATTGCTTTTCTCCAGTCATTGGTGCTGATTTCATTGTTTCTTTTTTAAGGCAATATTTTTAAAAACCATTATTATTTACAGGAAAAAGAAGCCGGAAAAAAGTTTATCGTATTACCAAATAGTAAGTACCAGTTAGACTAACTGTTAATACACTTGGAAGCGGAAAATATTATTTTATAATCATTTCAAAAAGTTTATAGCATTTACTATGATGATTGTATGGGGTATATCATTCTACTTTCTATCCACCTTTAAGACTAAATATCTTCGTTAGCTAGCAGAAATATGGAAATTTATTCTCTTACAAAATAATTAGCTTTGTATTGAGAGTACTATTTGAAGCATACTCAAAATTCCTTGGTCTAGTAAGTGGACATTATTGACACTGTTCCTCAGTTTCGCTACGCAACATGTACGGAGCTCTGCGCAACTATCATGGGCATCATCTTCGGGCTGGCCAGCGGCGGAGGCGTGTGCTACAACCTGGTGCAGATCGGGGAACTCAGCACTGCCTTTGTAGAGAGGACCACTTACAGAGAGCGCCTTAGCAGCTACCTACCGCTTACCGTCGCATTCGGAGGAGGAAAGAGGCTGTAAGCACGAGTATCTATTTAATTTTTACCGAAGTCTGTACCTCTAAGCTTTAAGCTACCTCTAGGCTAGCTCCGTGCCGGTCAATTGTTTGATACTTGTAAGTATATTATCAGCTAGTTCAATTTCATTATGTTTGTGTTGTTTTGTTTTAATACAGATTGAACGCGTCGTACGAAGAGAACATGTTAGCCCTTATAGATGACGCCAAAGCGGTGGCGATCGGTCTGTTCCTGAGTATCGGCGTATCACTCATTTTCTGCATGCTTTCCGTCGGCCTGATCGGATGGAGCGCGTTACGCCAGGTATCTATTTTAGTTTCATTGAAAAGAGACAACATTGTATGTATATAAGTGTATATCAGTGTTGCATTTTCGAAATAAATTAACAGATCATCCTTAGCAAGTTTTCCTCATCCCGACCTTTTAAACCGAAATAAGTGGAAGTTTATTTTGACTGAAATTTTCAATCCGACGCGTTCTTGAGGAGAAATAGTAACACAATCTGACATAGTGCGATGGGTTAAGGTGACGTGAGTTGGCTCAGGTCTTGCGCTGGCGAGCCCGAGTGTCAATGGTTATGTCATATATTTAAGAGCTATTAGTTCGTTATGATTACGTAACAAATTGTTACGTTGGTAATATCCGACTGTCGCGTCGTGGGTAATTGCCATCAATACATACTGTTTTAATAATTCAGTATGAATAAAAAAACACGTGAAATCATAAGTGCACGTGTTCTAGGAATTTGTTGTGTCGATGCGTAGAGTTGATTTTTATTCTGTTTATCAGACATCAGACAATTTACTGCATCATAGACTTCATTGCGAGACGTCAATGACACATTGACCCATTTACTTGACATATTTTTTATATTAATTTACAATCAAGGATTTTATTGAAAGTACTTGCGCTTCTTAACACTAGGAAACTAAATAAAAATAATTAAAAACCGAACTTGTTGCTGGTGATTCATGAAAAATTACAAGAAAGGTACACCCCTGAATCGGAGAACATATGGCGGTCCTGCACCTGTTCCCTCTGCGGTTGTGTGGGATTGCCGACCCTTTGATCTGTACACATGCCTGTGGAGGTACTCTTATATGTCCTGCGAAGCTGGCTGATTTTCATAGAGGAAACACCCGCCTTTGCTGACGATCGGTCTGGACGCCACTATGCATACATATCAGTATCGTCTACCTACCGACGGTGAACATGATTTATTCGACTGCGGAGCGTTAACTCAATCAGCAGTAATCAAGAGTTGGACTCCGAGTAATATGCTGTTCGCTTTAGTACTGTTTACACTCCTATTTAAAGTGCCGTCGTCTGTATTACTAAGTTCTGCTATATCAAAATGAATGCACAATATCGTGATATATATGTGTCGGAAACAAACCCATTTTGCATAAAAAATACCAACATTTATAATAATAAAGATTAGGTAATAATTATGATTGATTGATTGATCTCACTAACAATTAGTAAAAAGTAAAATAATTCATTTATATGGATTTCCATATATGTAAATGAATTGATTTTGCTGTTTTACTAATTCATTACTGAGATTCAGTCAATCATATCTTTATTATAATCCATCGTCTCATCCCGTGTTCCCGAATGTAAAACCTCTAGTAGAAAATTCATGAGACTAATGATCTTGAACTTGAAGCATTTTGTGTTCAGGTTGATTCCTGTCACATACATACGTTATCTTGTTTGATTGTAGACGAGGTAATCGTCTACTAAAACAAGGAAGTTAAAATATTAAAGTAGATTACATATATGTTGTAACTATATCGTAGATTTGCTCATTTCTTAAAATGCCCAATCGTTTTGTGATGTCTCACTGCTCACATGATGGCGTGTTTAGGCCGACCAATGACAAGAAATCGTATCAAAATAAATCAGTTGCAGTTAGGAACTACTGCTCTTTTATCGTAGGTTGGTTACGATTACGTATATTACACAAGTAATACTTAGATCCTTGGCTATGAAATAATAACTTCAGAACACGTCCTACAAATCAAAGTTAAGAAGGTTTTCCTGTGATTAAATATTTATGCTTGTACCTATATTAGGTAACTGGTTGCCTACAATGGCAACAGTCCTAACTAGTCGCATCGTGCGAGCCACAGGTGCAGATCCAGTTCGAAATCTGTAACATGCATGCCCTAAATTTTATATGATATAACAATTAAATAACTGGAACAGTTTTTACACTAGCACAAACGAAATCAATTGCTTTAAATTGATGACCTTACCGTTGATTGACTCGCTGAGCTTCACATTGTGAATGAAAACGAAATAATGCTGCTTACTGATAAATGTGACCTTGGAAAATCGATATTGGGGTTCACACTATTTATAATTTAAAGAATCACACAGATTTGGGGCTTACCGGACACAGCTGTGACACATTCCTTATTCAAAATTATAATTACGTTTCCACTATTTTATTTATTATGATCTCAAAGGATATGTGTAATTTTTTTTGTAAGGAACTTTTTTTTTGTAAGTTTACAGGAAAATTTTGTTGTAAATACGTAATAAATTTTTCCAAACGTAAGTGTGACAAGTTGTAACAAGATGGCATTTACCCTGATGCGGTGGCAGTCGAAAGATCCCGCGTAGTCTAGAGGAAATGGATTTTCCTTTCTAGGCATTACGAATTATTTAATTTATATGAATTATTGAATTATGTAATTTTTATGATTTTAACAGGCACGTTGACGAAATTTGTTGCAGATTTAAAAATTAGCTATTATAAATATAAAATAAATATTTATATCACTCTCGATTAATCAGTCAGCCAGTCAGGTAAGAGTATGTAGACTCATAGGGGATAATTTAGTTTTACTCTAGGCACAATTTAAATAGATCTAAGCATGCACAGGGATGGACAAACAGGTCCGAAGGGACTTTCACTTATAAATCCTCATTTCACAGATAACTCGGATACGGATGAAATTCTTGCGGGCGGTCCTACGACAAGACATGTCCTGGTTTGATACAGATTCCGAATTCAACTTAGCTTCAAAGATGTCTGAGTAAGTAATACTGTCGCTCCTTGTAAAACACTGCTATTGAGCTAAATCCGGTTAAACTGGAAGCCGACCCCAACATCGTTGGGAAAAAGGCTCGGCAGATGATTATTGCATTCTTACTAGAATTTCATTCGAAATAAGAACCTTACACTTGTCATGTGATTAAAACTTGCAGCTTGCTTGATAAGAAGAAGTACACAATAGTACATTTATGTAATACTCAAAGAAAGACTGTTCGATAAGAAATATGAACAATCACGGCCAATACACGCGTTGTATCAGTTTACAGGCTCATGTCCGCTTACTCGTCGTCAATTACGCATATTACTTAACATTTAATCATTATCTCTGTAATTGGCAACTGGTATTTCTGAAATTAAGATGATATCAGCGTTTTTTTTATCGTCCCACTGTCGGGCACGGGTCTCTTCTCACACGGAGAAGGGATAAACGTTAATCACCACGCTTGCTCATTGCGGGTTGGTATTATTATTTGTGTAGATATGTAATACAGTATTTATAGTCGTTGCTGTTACCTCTTTTGCAGGAATCTGATGGCCTTGAAGGAAGGTATGGGTGATAAGCTGGCTGTGGTGTCCAATTTGGTGGGCACTGCCATCATCTGCCTGTGTTCAGCTTTCCCTCTCGGCTGGGAGCTGACCCTAGCCTGTGTGTCCGTCATGCCTTTCTCCATAGCCGTTTCTGTTCTTCTTACTAATGTAAGTATTATTAAAGTATAAATGTAAGTACCTATCTATGAAAGATCATATTTTTTTTTATAAAGATAAGAATTGTATACGTTTATCATTCTGACCTTCATTCATAAATATGAACAGAATAAGCTATCCTTTCTCTTTGCTCCTTTCTCTATCTATTCTTTAGTAAAGATCCAATTTCAAATTTGATAAACTCCAACTTTTTCGTTTCAAGTATCAAACAAAGTCGTCTATACTAGAAATGGAGTCGTACAGTCAAGCTGGGAAACAAGCAGAAGAAGTACTGAAATCAGTAAGGACAATAGTTGCCTTCAATGGAGAAAGTAAGGAAGTTGACAGGTATGACAAAGCTAACTTTAAACTATTATCCATAATATAAAAACTACTTGAAACAAACATAATAAAAAAGAACAAAATAGGTGCTCGTCGTTAGGCGTCAAAGTACTCCTCCAACGAGCCTCCAACTGCGCTATCATTTTTTATGACACTCGATACCAATAAGTCTGCATAAGTAACCCACCTAGACTTCGAAAAAAAGGTCACTGTTCCTTTTAGAACATCTACTAAAGGGAATAAAAAAATATGAATAAGCTATCACAGTTCATTTTATAAGTCTCGCGGAACAGATGATCCGAAGATAATTGCTCTGGAATTTACGTTTATTTACGGAGGAATTATAAGATTATCGTACAGTATTGCACAACATTGTAACAGCTTGTTGTGTCACTATCTCGTACATATCTTGTAATAAACCATTTCCTTAAGGTGTTTCAGCTGAAACACATCCAATTTGGTTTATGTGTTTCAAAAATACCCTTACCTTCGATTTTAATGTATGCTATTAATTTCAGGTATACAAAACTTCTACGACCTGCAGAAAAACAAGGCCGAAAACGTGGTCTATACACTGGTCTAGGCAACGGGTTCAACTGGGTTCTCACATATTCCCTAAATGCTATCGGTTTTACCTACGGCACCAGACTTGTCTTCACCGATTGGGATAAGCCCGATGACGAGCGCAAATATTTAGTCGGAGTCGTTTATAGTGTGAGTGATAATATTTACTTATCTACATTGATAAACAAATGTCATATGTGTACGGAAGAACATTTGCTCTATATGTACATATATCCACTCAACTGATACTAGAGATGGTGCCAAACACCATCTATCATCTTCGGGGAAAAACTAATATGTGCGAATTAAAGTGGCATAATTAATTTACAGATACTTTTCAGCGTATACATGGCGACTCAGTCTATAACGTTTTGCGTGCCGCATGCGGAGGTTTTCGCGGCTGCTCGCGGGGCCGCCTCCACTATATTTCAGCTGATCGACCGCGAGCCGCTCATCGATAGCCTGCAGCAGGGAGGCTTGTCCCCTAGGAGAGTCATCGGCGATATTATCTTAGAAGACGTTCACTTTAGCTACCCATCACGACCTGAAGTGAAGGTGATTAACTCATTAGCCTGGCAGTCCTTTTTCCTCAAGTTTTGCTTTCTGTCTAAATAATTATTTGATCAAGAGTTATACACTTTGGGCTTAGCCCGCTATTACATTGCCGAATAAAGGCATGATTATGATAATTACTATCACAACATTACGAAGATAACTGTTTATCAAGATCACTATTTTTAAAACTAATTTGTCATTATTAATATTTACGAGGCTACAATCCGATGCATCAGATCACGCGCTACTCGTCTTAACTTGATTGTATTTTAAAGGTTGTCAATATTCCACAGGTCCTTAATGGGTTTTCCATTAAAATCAAAGCTGGTGAATGTGTGGCTTTAGTCGGCTCATCTGGCTGCGGCAAAACAACTATATTACAATTACTTCAACGACTTTACGACCCTCACTCCGGATCAGTGAAGTTAGATGGGAAAGATATCAGAAATCTTAATTTAGCCTGGCTCCGCTCATGTTTGGGTAATCAAAGGAGATGTACCTTATGCTTGAATGCACCAAGCCTATTATTAAGCCTACAAATTCTATGGAATTAATACGTTTTCAGGAGTTGTCGGTCAGGAACCAGTGCTGTTCCGAGGCACAATTTTCGAGAATATCTCTATCGGTTTTCCTGAAGCCACAAGGGAGGAAGTTCAAACTGTTGCTGAAATGGCATACGCGCATGACTTTATTACCAATCTGCCTAATGTAAGTGAAAAAAGTTAAACCCAGTTATACCTGTCATTCCCATCGCGACCTATCTTCTTTACGCAAAAATAATCATTGACACCGTCCGGTAGTCAAACATTCTTATCATTGACACATGGGTTTTGTAAAACTATTATCTTTGACTACAGGGCTACGACACAGTGATAGGCGAGCGCGGCGCGTCGCTGTCGGGCGGACAGAAGCAGCGCATCGCGATCGCGCGCTCGCTGCTGCGCGAGCCGGCCGTGCTGCTGCTGGACGAGGCCACCTCCGCGCTCGACCCGCACTCCGAGCGACAGGTGCAGGCCGCGCTCGACCGCGCCAGCCTCGGCAGGACTACTATCATGGTGTCGCACAGGTAGCTACAACACACTTATATACATCGCGATCGTGAACTGGCCTTGCATTTTGGTCTCACACCATTAACTGAAACAAGAAAAATCTTATGTTTCTTACAGGCTGTCCACCATAACTAACGCCGACCGTATCATCTGTATGGACCAAGGAGCTATCGTTGAAGAAGGAACTCACGAAGAGCTGATGAAAACGAAAGGTGATTTCATTATTTTCTGCTTATAATCCAAGGTCAATCAAACCACATGTTCCCTGATTTACTTCAACTGCATTGTGAGCTTCTTGGTCTCTCTAATTTATTTTTTGGTAAGGGAAAAAACACAGTTACATAATTAGACTTATTACTGGGAACCTGAAATCTATGTCAACAATTTTTCAAACTAAACCATTTTCCACTGATTAACATAATAATAATGACTAATCATACTTTATCGCAACATTTTAGGTTTCTATTACAAACTAGTAACAACAGGCAACGAAAATAAGGAGCCTGAAGAAATAGAAACCGTGGCAGAAGAGGGAGATGGCGAAGAAAACGGCGAACCTGTGCTAGCTCCTCGCGCTGATGTCAAGAGGAAATCTAATAGACGCCTGCACAGACATCATTCAATTAAGAGAGGTTCGAAAGAGTTTACCCTTGTTAAAAACTGTTTGCTTGAAATAATTAATTTGATGCGCTTTTGCTTGAAAATTACTTTGGTACCCCACCAAATGCTTTTTTTCTGGCCTAACATTAACGTAATATGCTCACAGACTCTCATGACTGGTTGACTCCTCGTGGGTCGATATGCTCAGTGGTGTCGACTGGATTGCAGAACTTTGTGTACAATGCCGACTATGAGTCTGACGAAGAAAAGGATGAGGAAGAAGTAAGATTTCTAATGTTTTTTTTTAATAAGCTATAGTTTTGATCTTTCGACGTTATAAAAAATTATGGTAGCGGTAGTGAAGAAAGGGTTATGAATAAGGAAACTCGAAGTATAATTTCTATTTGTGTGTTTGTATTTTCAGGAAGTAAAATCAGTTAGTGACTGGCAAATTTTGAAACTAAACGCCCCAGAATGGCCGCTTGTCACTATAGGATCAATCGCAGCATTCGTTCAAGGAGCATGTTTCCCCGTTTTTGCTTTACTCTTTGGATTTTCAAGTGGCGTAAGTAATTCGAGGAAAAAAATTAGGAGAAAATGTGACACAAAAACTTACTGATACATTGAATTCTCAATTCTTCTTAATCTCCAATTTCAGATTTTCATTCTAGACGATAGACAAGAGATTATTTACCTAGCGGATCTGTATTCGGGTTTGTTCATTGTGGTAGCGGCCGTAGCCGGCGTGTCCATGTGCCTGCAGAGCACTACCTTCACCACAGCTGGCTTGAAGATGACCACACGGTTACGCCAACAGTACTTTACCTCTCTACTCAAACAGGCAACTAAATATTCTTATATTTCTCATTTTTGTTTTAAAAACGAGGAAATAAGCCTTACTAACAAATGAATATCGCCTATTTTAGGAAATAGGATACTTTGATAAAGAATGCAACACAGTCGGTGCAATGTGCGCTAGGCTGAGTGGAGACACAGCAGAAGTGCAAGGTGCCACCGGTCTGAGAATAGGCCTTATACTGCAAGGATTAAGCTCGGTCCTCGTTGGCTTCCTCATGGCGATATGTTATAACTGGAAACTCACTCTAGTTGGAACAGTTTTCCTGCCTTTGGTCAGTATCTTATTTTTTCTACTTCTACATGGAATTACTATTAAAAGTGTGCTTCCTCACACTTATCTGATGTTTTTGCAGATGGTAGGCAGCATATGGCTAGAAGGAATGGTCTCCCAACAGTCTCAGGTTGACGAACGTGGGGCAATGGAGTCTGCTACAGCTATAGCAACCGAAGCTGTTGTCAGTATCAAGACAGTTCAGAGCTTAGGTAAGTAATCGGTTGACGTTGTTTTGGTATTGGTTTGTTTTGATAATGTTTATTCAGACTTAATTTTGTTCACCTTTTAACCTTGCTGGCATATCAATTACATTGAAAAATCAAATGTATAAGATACCATCGAATTAATTTCTAAATAATGTCTTTTACTCAGGTGTCGAGCCAATTTTTCTTAAAAAGTTTGAAGAAGCCTTAGAGGTAGCTTGCGTAGCCGTCGCCAAGAAGACTCGCTGGAGGGGCTTGGTCCTTGGCTTGGGAGTATATGTGCCATTCATGGCGTATTGCAGCGCAACCGTCTATGGTGCCGTATTGGTTGCTTATGGAGAGATAGAATATAAAATTGTTATGCTGTAAGTACTATTAAATACTAGTTAATGCTGTTTTTACAACTAGTACCCCCTTGAGACTTCTGCTATTTTTTAGGGTAAACGAAGCCATCATGTATGGGGCATACATGTTGGGCCAGTCATTGGTGTACGTTCCGAGCTTCAATTCAGCTAAGACCTGTGCTGCAAGAATCCTTTCGGTCATCAGACGAACTCCCAGAGTAAAAACAGAAGATGGAATACGAGACAAAAAGGATTGGGTAAGGCAACATAAAATGGGATTCACTACATTAGAGTGAGTGCCGACATGACTTAACTCTTAAATATATAATATTTTTGTGTTTCATATTTAGGCTGCAACAGGAAACTTCAGTGTAAGAGACGTAGAATTCAGTTACCCGACACGCCCGCACCAAAGAGTTCTGAAGGGCGTTGATCTAAAAGTGGACGCCGGCAAAACAGTGGCCTTAGTGGGCTCCTCAGGGTGCGGCAAGTCTACCATCCTACAGCTCATCCAAAGATTCTACGACCCAGATTCCGGTAACATTGTACGTATCTTGTTCAAACACTTAAGATCAAAAACCTCCTTTGTGTTGTGTCAATGATTACCAATCGGAGTTAATATATAGGGTGCTACAAAACTAGTGCACCATATTTTCACAGGTCATCT
Organism: Heliothis peltigera; assembly: GCA_958496145.1. Classification (NCBI taxonomy): domain Eukaryota; kingdom Metazoa; phylum Arthropoda; class Insecta; order Lepidoptera; family Noctuidae; genus Heliothis; species Heliothis peltigera. The sequence goes on along the minus strand of OY292321.1, from coordinate 8,360,485 downwards.
ACATGCTAAGGATCATGTCTACCACAAAAATCATGTGGTATACATGATCAAAAAAAAAAATAGTGTGCATTAGTATTAACATCTTACACAGGTATTCAATGTGAGTCGTAACAAGACGATGACGAAGTAGACCGTTCCCGTTCTAAAAAGTGTGTAAAAGTGTAATGATGTGTATCCAATTTTTTAAATAAAAAAATCACGTTCTTTATTTTCGATCTCAAAGACGAACCTTATCCTTCAATATTACTACTGAATCAGTTCATTGTCAATTTTTTGGTGCGTGTGCAGGAGCTCGATAGCCGCGACATCAGGTCGTCATTGACGCTCCCGCGGCTGCGGCGCCAGCTGGGCGTGGTGCAACAGGAGCCCGTGCTGTTCGACCGCACGCTCGCCGAGAACATCGCCTACGGAGACAATCATAGAAAAGTCACCATGCACGAAATTGTGGCCGCCGCTAAGGCTGCCAATATACACAGCTTTATTGTTTCTTTGCCTAAAGTAAGTTGGTTCAAGTATTTTTTTCCTCCAAGTACCTAATATAATTATATAAAATAGATATACTTATATTAAATTTTTTGTATGGTCTCTATGACTAAGCTATTCCAACTTTTGCTTTAGGGTTACGACACGAACCTGGGGTCTGGCGGCGCGCAGCTGTCGGGCGGGCAGAAGCAGCGCGTGTGCATCGCGCGCGCACTCATCAGGTCGCCGCGCCTGCTGCTGCTTGACGAGGCAACCTCGGCGCTCGACGCCAACAGCGAGCGGGTAACACACTGCTTTATTGAACAAACCAATTGAAGTATTAAACAATCAAAAAAAATCTAAACATGGCTCTGAATAAAATTTCAGGCGGTGTCGGAAGCTCTTGAGAAGGCGGCGAAGGGTCGCACGTGTATCACAATCGCACATCGACTTTCCACCATCAAAGACGCGGACCTCATCTGTGTCCTAGATAAAGGTACAATCAAAGCTCTGTTGACTAAAAAGTCATCATCATCATATCAGTCAACATCAGCTATAATGCAAAAACTATTTCAGGTAAAATCGTCGAACGTGGGTCTCACTCGGAACTAATCAGCCAGCGGGGATTCTACTGGAAAATGTGCAAAGGACAAAACATGGTTTAATTTTTGTAATCTTGGCTTAATTCGTGTAAGTAAGGATAAACTCTGTCTTAAGGTATTTTTTGCAACAGATAATAGTTCTAACCAGACCAGTATTCCTTATCTCAGTGATAAAGATCTCCAATGACAATTAGTAATAAAAATATGCCTTACTTGTACAGATATAGAGTATTATAAACTCTGCGATTGTTCCATGGCGTCAGTATTAAAGCCGAGCCACATTGCATTTGTGTATCATAATTTAATTTAACCATCACTTAAATAAGTATATCATAATAATAATTTGATTACTCTGGCTGCTGGCTGGATTTTACAACTTTTTTTAAACAGCTTGTTTAGACACTTCTTTAATTTGGTTTCAGCTGTTTTATGCACATGTTCCACCTATATCGGTAGACTAGTATAAATAATATAAGAATAAGAATTATATTTTTTATTTTTTTTACGTTCTCAAATTTCAATTAAATGATATTTCTCACAAAAGAAATGAGAAGTAATGACCGATTTTATTATGTTTATAATTGCGTTACTTTTGTAAGATCTTTAATATTAAGATAATTGCCAATAATACTACCATTAAAGTGTAAGATAACATTGAAGTGAAAAATCCAGCAAAAGCAGTATAAGTTGTATACTCCTGCCTTCCACGGGTTTTCTCGAAATCCGGAATCTCAAGTGTTCAGATTTAACAAATTCAATGAGCGCAACGCTCATAATAAGGAGTAGGTATGTTTAGTTGTATACAGAATGTATCTTCCATTAGCGTGTAAGTATTATTTTACGTTAAATATTAAAGTCTGTTATGAAATTTGGCTTGTTTTTATGACCCTTGTATATGTTTTAATATTATTTTTTTCAACAATGAGTCACTTTAATAAGTATACCTACTTACGGTTATTTTTTTAATACTGAAACTAAAACAAATACTTTATTTTGTGTCCTAATTACACATACATACATATAATGAGTTCTTTTATAATTATGTGAACTAGTCAGACAATCAAATTTCAAACAAAACGCGGCAGTAGAACAAAATTTCAACAAGTTTTTTCAAATTATTATTAGCCACAGAGAAACACACTTGATTTTGTGTGTTGTAATTAATTCAAAAGGCGTGTAATGCGATTTTTTTTGTACTCAATTTTATTTGAAATATCTTTTTATTATTCTTTATTTAAAGTTTCGCAAGGAGTTAGAATAGTAGGAGGTCTTCAAAGAAAATGTCTTGACTAACTACTGAACTTAAGCGATATTAGGTATAACGGAAACTTGTCAATGCTGGCACACCACTTTCTTAGTTGATGTACTGGGCTCATATTAAATGGTATACTTATTTACTTCATCTATGTCGTCTACTGAGATCTCTGTGACCATCATACAATACAATAATCATCATACATACATACATATGTAAGAGGTTATAAAAAAGCAGTGAATTTGCCAGCAGAACGTCACTACAGCAACTAATATTATCTCGACAGTTGGCAACGATCGGGGATGCCTGTGTTTTGCTTGAAGTGAAATTACTCTTCTGTTTTCTCAGCATGGCGATAATATTCGCAACCAAAAATATAACTCGAACTTAACATTTTCTTAGAAGATGAGAAAACGTTTAAACTAGGTTTTATGCCCGTTATTATAAAAAGTGGTTATAAAAAGTATCGGGTTTAATGCCATGTTTGAAGCATTAGCTTTGTTCAAGATGTTGGTTTGAACCTAGTACCTACTAAAGCTGGTCCTTTTTTAATACCACGTTTTGTAATAAGGTGGTTCGTGTCAACAACAGACCCAAACTAAGGAATCCTTACTGTAATAATAAAATATAATAAATTAAAAGAAAAACCTTTTTTTAAAAAGCTTTTATGGTCCGCCATATTGGATTTAGAATAACGTCAGATTATTTTTAAGTCACTCTCAATAAGTCCTTTCATTTGATACCCATATTGTTGAAATTCGTTAAAAATAACTACTCCGCCATCTTGGAAGGTCCGCCATATTGGATTTAGAATAACGTCTTATAACATTTCTTGCATTGTCATCCAGACTGAACGTGTATACAAAATTTCAGTTGTAGTTCAATCGGTTGAAGATATCTACTTCAAAGTTGAGTTCAAAGAATCCACCGTAACATACATACACGGCAAGTTAAATAAAAGCTTTTAAAAATATTCGGACACCTTTCAGACACGTGTACGTATGTCACTCCCTACAGCTGGAGGAGGGGTCTTTTGACGATTTTCCACAAAAAGAAAAGGGTATCTAGCCTAAAATAGTCAAACGCAATTTGTTATCGGGATGTGGCTGAACCAGCGCGCGGTAAATGTTTAGTATTGAATAAATGAAACCGACGTAATTCACAAAACTGGCAATGAATTGTCTTTGGAATTGTACTACATTAATGTCTTAAGATAATCCGCAACAGTAAACAGTCACACTGATAACATAATGACAAGTAAACGGCGCGGCCGACTGTCGACACCATCAGTCTTATTCGCTTGCAGTGCAACAGAGATGATGCTACATAATTCGCATAATATTGTGTTCTGGTCTTACGAAAAGACGCCAGCACATCAAGCTACCCGAAACTGTAATTTTTTTCCAATCAGCTTAGTACCATAGTTTTCCACGATAAACTTGGAAATCAAATAAGGAAATTTGACATATAGTAGTAGCTTGATGTGCTGGCGTCTGTACTTTAGAAATAAAATATTATGTTAGGTTTAACATAAAATAAAAAGATGATAATAAGAAATGCCTCATCTAAATTTCTAATTAAAGTTTTTTAATTGTTTGTTTACGTATCATTAAAGGAATTTCATCAAAAAATTCATTGTAATGAAAAGATTATTGAGATTAGCCATTCATGACAATGTGAACTTTTTATGCCAGTCACTGTAGGCAGCGGTCGTTACGGGTAGTCAGAAGCCAATAAGTCTGACACCAGTCTAACCAAGGGGTATTGGGTTGCCCAGGTAACTGGGTTGAGGAGGTCAGATAGGCAGTCGCTCCTTGTAAAACGCTGGTACTCAGCCGAGACCGGTTAGACTGGAAGCCGACCCCAACCTAGTTGGGAAAAGGCTCGGGAGATGATGACTGTAGGCAGCGGATGTAATGCCAGTTGTAGAAGAAAACGCAACGCTATCTACGCCTACTCAACTGTATTATGGAATCATGCAGTTCCGTAGTCAATACTGCTATAGTATATAATTGAAGGTATCTTAATATACTGTGCTACTAAACATTTTTTTTCCTGGGAAATCATCATATGACCCCTCCCGCTGAGGGTGCAGCTGGAGGGAATGTTAGACTCTTACTGACTAAAACCCACTATGTTCCTTCGGGAGCTCCCTGTGTGCCACGGTAACTCTTACGAACAACCCTGTGGCTGACATCTCTCCACCGTGTCTTCTGGCTGGTCCGCGCAGTGGTGACACCCAGGCGTCTCCTCCCGCCCGATACGATGCAGGGACCTCCCGAAAATCCCATGTCCGGTGAGGACCTGCGTCAGGCGGTTAATCAACATTTACAATCAAAATACAGCGCTCGTCGAATCATTTGCCGCTCTGAAGTCAGTCATTAGATGCCTCGCGCATTCGCGTTTTCTTCATACATATTGACTGTTGACATTCACAAATAAACGCATTCAGAGCGGCAAATTTATTTAACGAGAGTTTAAATCCGTTTTGTTTGATAATTAATCACTTGCTATCTTGTGAGTGACTGCCCCTATGATACGACCAAAAATTAATGATAGCTTGAATGATAATTCTAAAAGTACATGATATGCGTTATAACGTATCTTGATTAATTTCCTCTAGTTTCTTTAAACTGTTTCGTAGTAAAGAATTTTAACTATAAATTTTGGCCTACTTATAAAAAGTACAATACTTAATAATACGATTGCATTTATAACATTTCTCCTCTGGAGCTAGGTTACGGTGCAAAGGTAGTCGGGGAAGCTGCCGTATACGCATTGTCGACCTAACTAAATTATAGCAAAGAAGAAGTCATATTGGAGGTTGATATAAATAATTGATTAATTCAGTAAATATGATATTTCCGTCAGCATGGTATCCCGTTACCCCTACAGTTTTTTTGGCACCGTCATAGACATATGTACATCAAAATTAATACATCGGGTCAATATTTTAGAATCTTCATCTTCGTAATTTTCAGTATATAAACCCAAGAATTCGGCCCAGATTTTTAACAGCTTCTGTCTTTATCACTCCTCTAAATGTTTTTTAATGATAGTCAGGATTTATTTATCTTTTCTTACATATTTACAAATGTTAATTAAAAGCTGCTCACTGGGAGTGTACCCAATAGGCTGGCAGCATTGCCACGTGCGTTGGATGGCATTACTTATATTTTATTTATTTTACTCTTAGTTCGCGCTAAGAGCAGTACAAATTAGTAAGTGTATGTATTGGAATATGACGTTCTATGCCACGTCCTAATCTTCTTATCTGATAGATAATAACAATGGTGTAATTGTGTGAAGTAAATTACAATAAGCCAATACTCAGTCATGTTAAAACAGGTTCTAACGAGAAATGTGTGTCATGAAGTTTTCATAACCAAAGCAAGCTTCGTGTAATAGCGATACGGGTTCCCTATATTTGACAGGGTCTTGATGCTCCGAAATTTGTTTTGCATAACACATTTGGAATAATTTTCCTTAAATGAATATTTTTGAGGCATAAATGTTATTTAGTATAACTATTATGTATATGTATTTATGACATAATTTTAGAATTTTCCTTTCCCTAGAAGCCCGTGGCTAAATATAGCAACGCTTAAATAAATAAAGCTATATCTTAGTCGGTCGTGACCATCTTGTGTTTTGGAAGGCAAGTTAAATCGGTAATTTATACATCTTTATGTCTAGGTGTCTATGTAATGGCCTAGACGTTACAAAAAAATACGCGATATCAACTGCTAGCTTTTGTTTACGTACAAAGGTTCAAGTTTCGTCAACATTTTCGAAATGTACGCAATTTGTTACTGTTTGCTAGACCGAGATATCAGATGCAACGCAAGTTAGGATTATCAGTAACATAGATATAATTCGTAATATGTTAAATACGTGGCATGTTCTTAGTGAAACAGTATCGGCGAACCCTAAATTTTATTCAAATGACTTAAAAATATACTTGATTGATTTACTGATTGTTATTTTATTACGATCGACACATTTTAAGGTTCAGCGATATCCATGGAAGCTAAGCACCATTTTTATCCTTACAAAATATTTTTTTCATTTATGGAATTGATAACGTACTCAGTAACCTTGCATAATTTATGACATTGCAATGGATCCGGGAAACAATTGTGTGCAAACTCTAGAAAAAGAATTGTCCTTCCTTATTTGATTCAACACGGTCGTGTTGCGAATTACATAGTATGAATTCCAGATGCTGTTGCTATCGTGCACGATTCTAATAGGCTATTTTGTAATCACATGCCTGCATTTGTAAACTATAACTCGCCTAATTGTACAGTAACAACAGTGTAACAACAGTCCTCTACGTGAGAGCTCATGGAGCCGACTTCTGCAGTTGGTAGCGAGTTTGCATCAAACATATGACTACCGTCGAGGATATTAAAGTGTAACGTATATAATAAGTGCGTTAAAAAATAATTGTGCGTTTTGTTTGATAACAAAAGAAAATCTTGGTGGGAACGCTGTTTCCTGAAGCTTATCATTTTTTTTTGTGATTAATTCTTCTCTCAAAAAAATAAATACCTGGCTAGGAAACGTGTCGTTATTGCTCAGTGATTTTGATGGTTATTGTATATCATGAAAGTGCTACGCATAAACAAAACGAATTATTCTTTCTAGTTTATAGGAACCGCACATGAACGGTTATGGTGTCGGATGAGCCTCACCAGTTCTGATAAAATGGAACCTCAGGATAAAAGAACTATAAAAGACATTACATAATACCCTTATTTTTTATAACTAGTTATAAAATAAAATAAAAAAAATACTAGATAATAAAAAGAATATTATAATTTTTTTTTTATAACTTATAGTTATAAAAAATAAGTATTCTAAATAATAAATGTATTTCAGTACATTGTTACCCTGTCAATAGTCCGTTGATTAATCAATCACAAATGTATTCACATGCGAGTTTGGACATGAATAAAGAATTTCCGTTATCATTTTACCATAACATTGTTGTTTCTTGCACAATGTTTATTATTTCTTGCTTTTTTAGTGACCGGCTAGAGAACAATATAATTTAAAATTCAAAATAAGGGTTTTTTGTTTTATCTCCCAGGTACCAATATAGGTCTATTTTCCATAAAAAGAAATATAGATAAGATGATTAGGGTAATAGACTATTTTTTTACTATTTATATAAAAAAGGAACGATAGGTACCTACAACATCAAAAGCATTATATTTTTTGAATCCGTTGATAATTAATAAGTATGATAAAAGAAATGAGAAACCATCAAAATACATAAAAGGGACGCACGTAAAGGATCATGTCGTCACCACTCTCGACATCATAATATAAATGTTAACTTTTACACACACAATTTTTATGCCTTTTCAGAAAAATTACAGAATCGCGAATACGCGAATCATTTTGATGATTAAAATAACACAGAATACATCTACACTTACCAGTGATTTTTAGTTGGGTAATGACGCCAGCAGGTCGACCTACCCTGTAAAATTTTATCATTTATTGAAGATTATCTCTCCAGTATTGTGAAAAGGTTGAAAATCTATAAAATAAATTTTACAGATTGAGGTAGGTTAGGTTAATGTGCTGTCTGTACCTACATTATCAATATCCTCCTCAATCGATGGACTTCAGTCCTATCAACATTCAAAGTATTTTTTTTTCTAATTGGGAAAACAGAAGAAAACATACATAAGTTTACGATCAAATGGGAGAAGTTAACTAGAGGGCGCGGGTGACTGTATGAATTACTAATCAGAATCGAACAAACATTTTGGGCACTTAGCTGCAGCCAGTGACGCAGAACTAATATGTTGTACTCTCCACTCAACCTTATAAGTATACAGTGACGGAGCAAATTCGCCTACATTATTGCGAACCAAATTAACAGGAATCCATTTATGATAAACTAGCTATCGCCAGCGGTTTCTCCCGCTTCCCGAGATAAAACATAGATCTATCCTATTTATCCATGCTTGCTTCCAAAAGCAAAAGTTTGTAAGAAAGCATTGATTTTTTGGATTAGTTTTTAATTAGTAGGATTTACGACCGTGTTCAAAACACTATAAAATACTTTATGTTGTCAAATGTTTTATTGTTTAACACTTTTAAAAGTTATTTTAGCAATTGTTATTTTCAGTAAAATATCTATATTTCTAATGAGGATATCGCAAGCTCATCGTGTGCCTGTAAAACGATGTGAAGTGCTTTCAGCTTATAATTGTCGAAGATAACAGGTATGTATGGTTTTCCTGTATAAATACAATGGCGAAGGTACGTCGAGACTAGTTATCGCTTACTGCAGCCGCGCGCTTAGTGCTGCGGTATACGGATAAAAAAACGAAAACTACCTTCAGATACACGCTACACCGAATAAAGTTCCTCAATCGCAAAAAAAACTCAAAATGGGATTTAAAAAGGAGAAAAAAAAGTAAGTTTTGTTTTTTATTTCAAGGCTGAGCGCATAGTATAATAATTATTTTTAAGTTATTTATTGTATTTCATTAAATCTAATTAGGTGATCAGTTAGTATAAAAAAACTAGAACAATACTTTTATCCACCCCATCTCCGCTCTCCCGAAGGTGTTGAAATGCGTTATATTTGTTTCTATTATACTACTTATGATAACGTACTAAAGCGAAATACTAAACCGTTTAAGTATTATATTTAAATGCTTTGCCAATCTTAAAAATGCTTTTTTTTACCATATTATTTAAATATTTTTAAATCACAATTTGAAAAGATTCCCAGGATTCAAAAAATAAAATTACCAATTGTCAAATCACAAAAGTAAAATTTCCTATCAGCTACTGTTGGCTATGTGGCAATAGAGAAATTATAAATAACACATATGTATTTAGGGCCAGTTTCACAATGTCCGAATATCCACTATCTACCGAATAAATTCAAAAATGGAACTGAATTTGTATAAAATTATCTACCATATAATTGGAACTTATTTGTAGGCGTTGAAACAGGCCCTAATTCTTCTTAACATAACAAAAGACAGAAATTTCATACATTGAAAGGAAACCATATAAAAACTAATATAATATGTAAATTCTAAAGGGCCAGTATAATGTGTGATTATCAACCATGAAGGTTAAACAACAGCTACCTAAGCTGAAAACTCAAATTTCCTTGCACGTTAATATTTTGATATTTATAATTAACGTTAAACAGGCTGTTTGATATTGACTGACCCGGCGAACATCATCTGCTTTGTGTTTTTGTTTTTTATTACATTATTTAGGTATATTAAAATACGTTCTCCAAACATCAACCATAACAACAACAAAAAAAAAACTCGTAACCATACGATTTACCGATACATTATAAGCTGATATATACCTACTTCCCAAAAAAGGAAAATATTCTCATTTCGGGAAGATTGTATTTTAATGTCTATACAGTATCTCACAACTGACTCCTAACGGGGTGTAGGTACTCAGTGTTTTTAAAAGTCGGTTTTCTTTTTTAAATTAATAAATGGTTTATTAAAACCCAAAACAAAGTTCCGAATTTCGCGATTTCTGGAATATTTCGAATATCGAAGTCGATGTTTTCCTCGGGTTCCACACAAGCTTATAACCATCTCTAGGGTACCCGTCGATATATCAAACATGATATCAATAGTTGTTCGGGTGTGTGTTACAAACACACTCACAACCTTTTACTTGCACGACATTTGAACATTTTGTTTGGATAGTCTGTAAGTCACAGTAATTAAAGCATTTCTTTATTGACAATGTCGTTTAACTGACTGTCACGTTTGATTAGAATGTCTACTAAAATTAAAAGTCATTTTATCTTCAGACTGAATTGAATTATGTTCCGTCTATCGTAAATTCGTAATCGTCTTGTTATCTCTGTTTGTAATGGATGTAATTATCAAAGAGCTGAGTTTTTTTATACTCAACTGGATCTATGACTGGGTCGATTGCAAATGATTACACAAAGTATGAAATTAAGTTAGTAATACATAATTTCAAAGACGATTTTTTTGGTTACCCATGTTATTAATACTGCATTGATACATTCGAGTACTTTGCTTGCTTTCAGTAGATAGTTTAATATGTGTAAGCATTAAGTTATATCATAATAATCTTTTATTTTCAGATCACAAGAAGACGCTGAACCAAAAATACATTTCATACAAATAGTGAGTACCTGTTTTTTTTTTCAAGAGGAAAACACGTAACCCTTATTAGACGCCACAACACTATTGTCGGTCTGTCCGTCAGTCACGACCCTTTTTTAAATGCATGGAAGTAACGACTTGTTTTGGTAGAGGTAATTTTTATAGGTGGTCGAAATTTAAAATTGATATTTATAAAATACTCGTATGTACGGAACTCTCGTTGGGAGACTCCGACTCGTAGTTCAGTTTTCTTTAAATAGGTCAAGCAGGTCACAGAAGCTATATTCATCATCAGCCTTTTTATCGTCCCACTGCTGGGCACAGGCCCTCCTCTCACACTGAGAAGCATTGAGACTTAATCACCACGTTATAGTCCAGGTTTCCTCGAGATGTTTTTCTATACCTTTAATCAGTCATTGGTATCCAAGATATACATACATACTTAGAAAGTACATATAACTTAGAAAAGTTACATTGGTACTTGCCTGAACTGGAATCTCTTTGTGTTCACTTTGCAGTTTCGGTATGGGACACCCCTAGAGATCACAGCAACAGTTGTAGGCATCCTGGTGAGCATGGCCAGCGGGCTGGGTATGGCCTACAACTTGTTGCAAATTGGTGAACTGAGCACGGCGTTTGTAGAACGTACTAGTTTTCAAGACCAGCAAAGTTCTCCATTACCACTTTTGTCTATATTCGGAGGAGGGAAAATACTGTGAGTATAAAGTTAAAGAATCCTTATTAATTTAAACCAAACAACCAACGAGACGAGGTTTCAGAGGATTTATTTATAGAATTTGGCGCCTTGGAATTATTTTGAGAGTAAAAAAACTGACGGAAGCTAAATCTTTAACTATTGAAATTATCCCGTTATAATAATGCATAATAATAATATAATGAAGATGTATCTTTCTGGGCTCTCAATAAAACAATGCAATAATCTCACAGCAATAACGCGAGTCATGAGGAGAACATGGAGGCTCTAGTTCAAGACGCCACTGCGCTGGTGATCGGCGTGTTCATAACCGTGGGGTTCTCGCTGGCGTGCTGCGGGCTCTCTGTCGCGCTCATCGGCTGGAGCGCGCTCCGGCAGGTATGATTCTTCTAACAAAGGAGTTCTTACAATTAGGGTTGTTAGCAAAAGTTGTTTTTTATCTTATTGTTTACCTCCGTACCTATGTGCACAGATCACAACGATACGAATGCGATTTCTGAAGGCGGTGCTTCGTCAAGACATGTCGTGGTTCGACACGGATAACGAGTTCAACTTGGCATCGAAAATGTCCGAGTGAGTTTCTTCACAGTCTACAAGTTTATGTATATCTCCGAGAGTCGAAGTTTCTAGCAACATACTTTTGGCACCCATTATTCCTTTAGCTATATTTTCGGTAGATCCAGTTTGTGTATACATAGAAGTGTAATATCATGATCGTTCCGCAGGAACTTGATGAAGCTCAAAGAGGGCATGAGCGATAAGCTGGCTGTGGTGGGAAACCTGTTGGGCACATCCATCATCTGCATCGCGGTGGCGATCCCGTTGGGTTGGGAGCTGGCGCTCGCATGCATCACCGTCATGCCTTTCTCCGTCGCCGCCTCAGTCTACCTTTCCAACGTGAGTTGCTGGTACCTTGTGTATGGTCCATCGTGTTTCTAGCACATATGATAGATGTGTCATGGCCAGTTTCCTTTACTTACGCGAATTACACCAGACAGTTGACCAATAATCGTTTTTGTAAAGTACATGAAATGCCTTATAAATTCCTCACAATACTTAATTTAGAAACAGTTCTCCTATCTCAAGTTTGTAAACACTTATAGTTAAAGAGTTTCTTAGGATTATAATACAATTTAATTACGACGGGTATTAATAAACTCTTCCTTATTACTCGCATTGGTTTGCTGAACAGTTTTATCTAATCTGCATACTATCAGTCACACGTGACTACGGTTGTTTGATCGAAATACTTTGCATAATATTTAAAAATCAATACAGTCAACATCCGCTTCGTATGCAGTTGCAAAATATCTGTCGAATGAAGTAAGTATTCAAAAGGATACTTACATAATATACAGGTTTAATACTCGTTGGAGTTCTCCCTTATCTGTGCGGCACTATCTACTAACGTTAAGATCTAATTGCATTGGCAATTGTTCAGTTTATGTTTCACAATCTCAGACACTTTATGGATTAGGCAAGATTATTTGGTTTACATTAGACTATTTTATTCTAGTATCAAACAAAATCGTCAGCGCGTGAGATGGAATCTTACAGTCAAGCTGGAAAACACGCTGAGGAGATTCTTAAGTCAGTGAAGACTGTAGCAGCGTTCGGAGGAGAGGAAAAAGAAGTTAAGAAGTAGGCAAACAATTCCTTATACAAATGCGTAAAACTGGAGTTGGTTTTAATGGTCCTTTACTATCATTTACATATTCATTCATCATTTACCCCAAAATAAGAATCCATTTAATTTTTCATTCATTATACATTAAACTCAACCCTATTTCATTACTATTACAAAAGTGTCAATTTTAGATGTTAGTGGTTAGGTATATCGAAAAGCTTATCGCAATTAAATGTTAACCTTGGATATCGTAACAGGTACAGATCTTTACTCGACCCGGCTGAGAAGTACGGGCGCAAGCGAGGCTTATACACGGGCATTGGAAATGGCTTCAACTGGGTCCTCACCTACTGCCTCAACTCTATTGGCCTCGTGTACGGAATCAGGCTGGTGTTGGACGATCGCGAGAGGCCGGAAGAAGAACGGAGATATGTAGTGGGTGTTGTTTTCAGCGTAAGTGTTTCTTCAAGGTCTGTTAACACCAGCAAAGTCTAGGTCTTACATTCATCGATTCATGAGAAAGAAGTCCAGACAAATTCAAAACAATAAAAAAAATACGATCGTAGTAACTCGACACAACTATCAGTCGCTTGACAGAATGTGCGCTGGACCAGATTGTCACATTATAAAAGCAACGACATTATTTATTATATATACATATATTGATAATAAAGGCTTTTAAACAAGCTTTATAATATTGTAAACGTATTAAAAGGAATGATCTTATATACATAGGTACTATTCAACGTGTACATGGCGACTCAATCAATCACACTATGTGTGCCCCACGTGGAAGCATTCGCAGCGGCTAGAGGCGCGGCAGCCAGTATCTTCCACTTGATAGAGCGAGAGCCCAAGATAGACAGCCTGAGCACGCAGGGGGTGTCCCCGCGCAGGGTCGTGGGAAACATCTCTCTGGAAAACGTTGACTTTAGCTACCCATCAAGACCGGATGTTAAGGTATGTTATAAAGGACAAAGCCATCAGAGTCAGTTCTTAATTCAAGTTGTGATTATTTCTTTTGATTTGTATTCATGCCATGCCACCCTTGAAACTGTGATATTTTCCAAGGCGATCTCGATACTTTCACATTGCGTGCAAGCTATTTTTTTATGCAGCTTTAATAAACATACTACATTACTACTACTACTACATACTAAGTTATACCTTTGACAGGTTCTGAAAGGTTTCTCGCTACACATAAAAGCCGGTGAATGTGTTGCTCTGGTTGGATCATCCGGCTGCGGGAAGTCCACAATATTACAACTATTACAACGCATGTATGATCCTCACTCCGGCTCCGTGAAGCTGGACGACAAAGAGATAAGAAATCTTAACATAGGATGGCTGCGATCATCGTTAGGTTTGTACTTGACACGATACAAAAAAAAAGAAAACTAAATATAAATTTACCTATTGGCGTACCTGGAGATGCATAAAAGTATTGACATGTAACTGGAAATTTTCAGGTGTTGTGGGCCAGGAACCCGTGTTGTTCCATGGAACGATTTTCGAAAACATTGCCATCTCTTGCCCTGAGGCTACTATGCCAGAAGTTCAGAGAGTTGCAACTATGGCTTACGCTCATGATTTCATAACAAAATTGCCTCAGGTTTGTAACATTTTATTTGGCATAAATGTCAAATTAACTCATATCCACGATGCAACTAATACATTGTTTACTTCAGGGTTACGACACAGTGATAGGCGAGCGCGGCGCGTCGCTGTCGGGCGGACAGAAGCAGCGCATCGCGATCGCGCGCTCGCTGCTGCGCGAGCCGGCCGTGCTGCTGCTGGACGAGGCCACCTCCGCGCTCGACCCGCACTCCGAGCGACAGGTGCAGGCCGCGCTCGACCGCGCCAGCCTCGGCAGGACTACCATCATGGTCTCGCACAGGTATTTCGTAAACTGTATACTAACCCCTATATACATAGCAATCGCGCGCTCGCTGTTGTGCGAGCCAATCTTGCTACTGTTAGACGAGCTACACCATTACCGTAAAAATCCATGCCATATTGATTTCTCGATCGATGAATGATGGAAATGATGAGGAATCGATGAATCGATACCCTGTTTTCCAGAACCACACAGCTAACCCATGACTTTTTCTTATGAACGATCGTTTTTAAGGTTGATTTGAAATACAATCAAAAAAATAAAACTTTTTGAATGACTAACTTTGATTACTGTGTTACAGATTATCTACGATTCTGAATGCAAACCGTATAATTTGCATGGATCAAGGAGTTATTGTAGAACAGGGGACACACGAAGAACTTATGAAATCTAAAGGTAAGGCAACTTCAAATCTTAATCTAATCTTAGTCTAATGAGAACCTTGTACTAACGAACACATTTTTACAAATGCAGGTTTCTATTATAATCTGGTAACAACAAATAAAGAAAACGGTGAGCCTGAAGAACCTGAACCATTGCCAGAATTACTCGAAAATGAACCAGAAGATGCCGTAAACATAGCAGTGGTACGGCCTGAAGCGAAGAAGCGAGATGTTCAAAGAAGGCGACTTAGTAAACAGACCTCTATCTTAGGTAAATAAGATATAATCATGTACATACCTCTTAAACATTATGATGAGTTTTGGACGCATTATTTTGATTTGCTCTTTTTTAATTATAAGGTTGTAAATATGTAAATAATACCGCCGTGTAAAATTCTTTTATCTTTTTAACAATATATGTAATCAAAATTTTTACAGAGTCTTACGAATGGATGCAAACACCTCGAGGATCAGTTACTTCGGCTTTGTCAATAGGATATAAAGGCTATTTCTTTAATGCCGACAAAGAAAAACAAATAGATGATATTGAGGTGAATTTTACTTTTCTCTTTATTTTATTATTGGTTGGTAATCCTGAGAATTTTTGTTATAAAATTGGTGTTTTCTAGGAAACTATACCAGTAAGTGGATGGGACATATTGAAATTAAACTCACCGGAGTGGATTTACATTACTGTTGGTTCTATCGCAGCGTTTCTCCAAGGTGCTTGCTTTCCTACCTTTGCTCTGCTATTCGGATTTACGAGCGCTGTAAGTATCTTCAAATAGTATCTTAAAAAAAACTAAGACCTAATTCTCTTAAATGTATGTGAACACAAAAACGATTGGTGCTTTTCAGATATTCGTACTAACTGACCGTAACGAGTTATTACACCTCGGCGACTTATACGCGGGATTGTTCGTGTTGGTAGCTGCGGTTGCGGGCGTGTCTATGTGTCTCCAGAGCAGCACGTTCACCTCGGCTGGTTTGAAAATGACTACTAGGCTCCGAGAGGCGTACTTCAGTGCTTTGCTTAGACAGGTAGCACAACGATTTGTAGCTATAATATAAGCTAACGTATTGAAAATTTACAAAATAAAGACAGTAAATAATAATGTATATTTTATAGGAAATCGGATATTACGACAAAGAATGCAACACGGTGGGAGCGATTTGTGCAAGATTGAGTGGAGACGCAGCAGAAGTTCAAGGCGCCACCGGCATTAGAATTGGTCTCATTCTACAGGGAGTCAGTTCCGTAGTTATTGGAGTCGTGATGGGATTAGCTTTTAACGTCAAACTAACACTGGTCGCCACTGCATTTTTACCAATTGTAAGTAAACTGCCTAATCTGCCGTACATTTATTGTGATGATAAACGCTCATTCCTTCTACCTATGAGAAAATAAAGAGGCTGATGATGGTCATGGACAAGCTATTGTCAATTTATTATATTTATCTATCCCTCACTAAATCCACAGATGATCGGCAGTATCTATCTCGAAGGTAAAATGTCACAAAAATCACAATCCGATGAGCGAGACGCAATGGAGTCGGCTACTGGCGTCGCAACAGAAGCGATCGTGAGCATCAAAACTGTTCAGAGTTTAGGTGAGTTCCTTGTTTCTTGGATTGTAAAAGTTTAAGCTAAAGAGAAAGTATTTACGGTAAACATAAATACTGTACTACTACTAACCGAAATTTCTCTACAGGTATAGAAACACTTTTCCTGGAGAAGTTCCGTGACTCGTTAACGCTCGCTTGCGAGGCTGTGGCCAAGAAATCGCGGTGGCGTGGCGTTGTGCTGGGCTTGGGTTTATACGTGCCTTTGATAGCGTTCTGCTGCGCCGTCGTATATGGAACTATTCTCATTTCTACAGGGGAGGTAGAATACAAAGTCGTACTTTTGTAAGTATTAATATCTTCAATTATTCCCGTATCTTAATTTTACTGAGGCAGCTACTGAATTCAAATCTAACTTTCATTTATTTAGATATACAAGGCATAATAAATGACATTAGTACAGAATAAGAAAATGTTCATTTTACTGTTATAAAATATTGAAATCTGAAATAAAATAATTTTGTTTTTTCAGGGTAACGCAATGTGTAATGTATGGAGCATACATGCTCGGTCATACGTTAGTATACGCACCAAGTTTCAACGCAGCTAAAACCTCTGCATCAAGGATATTGGGACTGATCAAGAGAGAACCTCTGGTCAGAACAAATGACGGAGTTACTGATAAAAGTGATTGGGCAAGTATAATTTAGCACTTGAACATTCATACTTTTTTCTAAGTTGAGTTTAACTAATTAACTATGTCTTGGTTGATGTCACAGGTAGCCACCGGTAACTTTACTCTTAAGGACATCGAATTCAGCTATCCAACGCGAAAACACCAGAAAGTCCTGAAAGGAATAGACCTACACGTGGATGCCGGCAAGACAGTGGCTCTAGTAGGTCCGTCGGGCTGCGGCAAGTCCACCGTACTGCAGCTTCTCCAGAGATTCTATGACCCTGACTCTGGAACAATTGTGAGTGAAAATGCTTCTGTCTGTTATGATTATTATATGACTATATGTATCACTGGTCGTCAAATCACGCTGGGCCAGTTAGTAGGTATTTAATAATACTTTACCACATTATCTGAACAGGAGTTAGACGGGGTAGACAACCGCAGTGGCATGACGCTCCCGCGGCTGCGGCGCCAGCTGGGCGTGGTGCAACAGGAGCCCGTGCTGTTCGACCGCACGCTCGCCGAGAACATCGCCTACGGAGACAACACCCGGAACGTCTCCATGCACGAGATCATTGAAGCAGCGAAAGCAGCCAATATACACACCTTCATTTCCTCTCTTCCTAAGGTATTGTTCTGGTTGTATATTTAATAATCTCCTCTGATCTTTATGATCTTCTTTAGAGAGGTATTTAAATGAGCTAGTGGTGTGGTGCAGGGTTACGACACGAACCTGGGGTCTGGCGGCGCGCAGCTGTCGGGCGGGCAGAAGCAGCGCGTGTGCATCGCGCGCGCACTCATCAGGTCGCCGCGCCTGCTGCTGCTTGACGAGGCAACCTCGGCTCTCGACGCCAACAGCGAGCGGGTAACACATTGCTTTATTTGACAAACCAATTGAAGTATTATACAATCAAAAAAAGCTCTAAACATGACTCTCAATAAACTTTCAGGCGGTATCGGAAGCTCTTGAGAAGGCAGCGAAAGGTCGCACGTGTATCACAATCGCACATCGACTCTCCACTATTAAAGACGCGGATCTCATCTGTGTGCTGGATAAAGGTACGCACAACTATCATATCTATGTAAAATAAAATTAGAAGCAAACTTAATTTAAGATTATTTTATAAAAATGGAGAAATATCATGGTATCATTTCAAATAAACGATATTCACTATCATTTCTTCTTAAAAAAAAATTGTAAAATATGTAAAGCCTACTTCTCCGTGGGAGAAGAGGCCTGTGCCCAGCAGTGGGACGATAAAAAGGCTGTGATGATGATGATACATATGTAAAGCAAGTCCTGTATTTAGTTCTTGTTCTGTTTTCAGGTAAAATTGTCGAACGCGGGTCTCATTCGGAACTGATAAGCCAGCGAGGTTATTATTGGAAAATGTGCAAAGGACAAAACATGGTGTAGTTCCTGCAGGAGCTCTAAATCTCACACTAGTCTCATTCAAATAATTTTGTTTTGAAAACATAATTATGTTATTTATTAATGACAAAATGATTTGAATAAAATCTGTACCTATTTATGATAATTGTATCTCAGTTTTCTCCAATGAAATAGTCACACATTTTTATTCAAAGAATGTAGAGATATGTTAGTAAGTTAGATTTATGTCTTAAAGGTACAACGTAATTTATTAATCATACATTCATCGTCAGTATTAAAACAACTCTGTATATAAAAAAGCAAATAATATTGATATTTTATTACAGTGACTATTTTTAATAATTTTATACATCTTCTAATAATTGATATTTGATTCAATTTTAATATTTTGAGTAATATTTTTTGTTGTGATTAGGTTTAAGGAATGTTTAAAAAGTACCATAAATATTATAAATAACATAAGAAAATAGTTATGGGCCTTCGGTCAAAATGGAAAAGGATATACCAATTCTATGTTTATTGGGAATTCATGCATTATTTATTATAGATTTATATATCATTGATACCATCTTCGTAAAATCCAAAATCTCAAGTGTTCCATATGGAGCTTTATTAAGTTTAAGTAATATGTTTTAAGTATTATATTAAAGTCTATTCTTAAGACAAATTTGTTTTTATTACCTTTGTGTTTATGAGCACTGCTTCGTTGATCTAGTAGTCGCATAGCACGACTACTGTTCAGTTTCAGTTCTGATGTGGTCGGGCCGAAATCGCTTTGTGGGTTTTGAGAAACTTTCATATAGCAGCCCGGAGTAAAATACCTAAATATAATATAGGTAATGATATTTTCATGCACACCGATTTTTTTTTTCATTATTTTTTATCGTTTATTTATGCGGTTATCAATCAGTTTGAAGTTATTACAGAATACAAAAAAAATATATCATGTTAGTGTAGATTACATCTGATATTTACTCAAACTTGTAATACGAGTACGTTTCGTTGCGTTGAGGTTATTAGATTATTATATGATAGCACTCAACACACATGTTGATACTATTTTAAATGAAGTGCTGTCTCGTGATTGCATTTATAATTTTTTAGCATTCAACAATAATATATCTTCATCAAGTATCATTTGATTAAATTAAATAAAACAACCGATATAAGCATGAAACGGTTTAGAATATTGTACAAACAATAATGATGATAATTATCTATGTCAAAATAACCTGTATAGGTACATATCTTACCTGTAAAACAGTGTAAAACCAAACAGCTATTTTGATTAGTGAATATCCGACGAATTTGTAAAAACGATAACAGAATCTTTTAAATTTGGATTTCCACAGACGAAAGCACATAAAGCTACCTGAACCTTTCAAATTTTACCAATCAACTTTGCTTGATGTGCAGACTTCTGTACTTAGTCATTTTCATCCTTATTTGGAAATCGCATCAATTGTTCAGTATTTTTTTCTTAATTCATCGCAACAATACCGAAAGACGCGGCGAATGACTTCGTTGTATAAGATGTAGTGATTTAGTGTGATGACGTATGTACCTAGTGATAAGCAGTTAATTTACCGTGTTACGGTTACATTTGGGTTTATCTCGTCTCTCTTGCATGTGTTACCTAATCTTTATTATATTTAACATCAGTGATTAATAATATACACATGTGAATTCCGAGTTCATTAAGATTTTTCACTTATCTGTTTAGGTACCCATACTTCCTTCTCTATCCAATAAAGATTTATGCTAGACGTATGTATCTACTAATATTTACAATGTAATGAACGGGGAATTCACTCAAATGGAGATTACCAATCATGTTATTGTAGATTTTCGAAATTACTGAGTTATTTTGCAATGTAGAAGATTAAAACTAACTAGCTACTCAAAAACTGAAGTTACTAAATCAGTTATTAATTTCCACTTAATATACTTCTTTGATAGTTCTTTCAAATATTAGCACATTATAAATGATTATCTACGAACTAAAGTGAAAAAAAAAAACAGATATTCTATCATTTATTAACGAAGCTTCTGAAATTTAATGAACTTCATTACATTAAGTTCAATCATTAAGTTAAGTGTTTATTGAACATGTCTTTGTTGTCAATAGCAGTTACTAGGGCGCTAGAATTATGTCAATGTGTTGACCAAACATCAGAGCACAGTACAAACTTTGGGACGGTCGTGATGACATCGCAAGATTGGCGTCATACATATAAGCGCCTACATTATCACCCCTGCTAGAACTAGCCAATTTGAAAAGCTTACGCTGCGTATGATATTTTCAAGTTAAAACGAAATGTAGGTATCATGGAAGGGGGGACAAAGCACGCACAACAAATAACTGGAGAATCTGTAACTTATTATCTGTTCGTGCATGTCTTAATGAATCCTATCAACACTAAGTATCAGTTTTCATAAACTGAAAAATTGCATGAAGGCGCGCGATTTAAAGTCCCGTGCCTACCCGCGTCAACGTGAAGTGTATTTGTGAGCAAAGTTTCTACGTGTTTGGTCCAGGAACTCTTTTTATTTTTTTCATATCATCAAAGTGTACGCAGCATTAGCTAAGTTATGAGGTAGATAGTATTACATTTTATTACTAAAGAAGATATGGACACTACGAGTATCTCTATGAAGCGAAGTGCAGGAAAATCCACAACAACCGGCCGCGCCGCTGCGGCGGTGTCGATCGCCAGGAATTTCCTAGTGGTGTGTTGCCATAAAATTAAGACTTAACAAACACGTATTGTCATCATTTAAGTATACAAATACAATTGAAGTGCTTTCAGTATTGTAATTGTCGTAGATAACAGTACTGTAAAATGTATGTATAAATACAATGTGGATGTTGTGTCGACACTAGTTATCGCGACGTTAGATGCGCGCCGATTTGCCGCGGTTGACGCACAAAATTTACATTGGCAAATTTATAAATTTATAGTGACGTTACGGGTTGATTAAATAAAGCCTTACGTAAAAATGGGATTCAAGGAAAAACATCAAGAACAGTGAGTTTTGCTACCTACTATTAAGCTGAGCGTGTTCATACCTTATTATGAGTGTTATACTATGTTGATCAGCATGTCTTCAAATACACGTATAATATTGAAATACTTATGTTTCTTACGCAACCACCATTGGCCAGTTAGTTAACTTTATCTTTAGTAACAGAATACCTGTAAAAGTGTAAACTGCAATAGTAACATATACGAAGAGGCCGTTTAAAAATTGTTTGATTATAACGGGCAACTCATTACACGGTACTATACCATAACTCACATGCGAATTAATATTTCTATTTATAATACAACTTAACACAATAGGTCTAGAAGTGGCTAATTGGCTGAGTAGCAAGCAGCAACGATTTAATGCAAAGAAATACTATGCTTATAAGTTAAACACCTACTTACCCACTTATATATCCATTTTGACAATAACTTTATTTTGAAATGCATGATGTCCATTTAATTGATACTCTAATATCATTTCACAAAGCTCATAAACCCCGTTGGTAACAATCCAAAACTATCCACTAACGTGACTAAGGCAATGTTTGCGTAACATTTCATGCGTCAACGGTTTCAGTTTTGCTGTGCGTTTTTTTTTATTTCTAATACTTTGTAAACTAATGTTATGTTTATGACGTAGCCAACTGGTTAAAATATCCATTCAAGCTACAAGCTAGCTCTGCCTGGGCTGCGGGTTGTTCGCAAGAGTTACCGTGGCCCTGGCACACAGGGAGCTCTCGAAGGAATATTGTGGGTTTTAGTCAATAAGAGTCTGACACTCCCCCCAGCTGCACCCTCAGCGGGAGGGGTTATTTCATGATTTCCCACGAAAAAAAAAACTACAAGCTAGCTATTATTTATCATCAAAATTATAACGTATCCGATAAAAAGTTACCCACGTATTGGTGAATAGTCTGCATAGTTTTGAAGACATTTTTGCTTTAAATTCTATGTTGGTTATGTAGTATATTGTATACTAGCTAATCCCTGCAGTTTCACCTGCGTCTCGAGGTAACTTTTTCCCAAATTCGGATAAAAACAACTACTCAAAAATTTTCAAAATCGGTTCTGTAGATCCAGAGACCCCTTGAGATTTTACAAACTTTACCTTATTTATAATATTTATATTATATCTATTTCCGTTAAAATTAGTATAATGAATATAAATGTGATTGAAAGTGTTACAAAAATCTAACTTTATTTTTTCAGGCCCGAAATTCCCGAAGAATCTGAACCGAAAATATCTTTTATCCAAATAGTAAGTTTCTTTGTAGAGTCTCGCTACTTATTAGCACCTACATGTAATGCTTATAATTGTAGGAGTTAAATATATCAATGAAATATATTATATTCTTTTTATAAGGCGACAAACATTTGATATACCTACGATCAAACCGTACTACCCCACTTACCCCCCTACAAAAACGTAAGCAGCAAATATGAACATTTTTGACTACACTTTGCAGTTTCGGTATGGGACACTCCTGGAGATCACAGCAACAGTTGTAGGCATCCTGGTGAGCATGGCCAGCGGGCTGGGTATGGCCTACAACTTGTTGCAAATTGGAGAACTGAGCACGGCGTTTGTACAACGCACTAGTTTTCAAGACCAGCTGAGTTCTGAGATGCCCTTATTATCTTTGTTTGGAGGTGGAAAAAGACTGTAAGTAATTGATTAGAATTATAGGACAGCATGAGAAGAGATGCGATGGGAAATTAACATCATTATGTTACTACTGAATACTGCTGCTGTATTATGGTGTAAATAACCCAACGCAAATAGTAAAACTTCTCCGAGATTGAGAGAAAGACACGAATAACTTTGGGAACCTAAAATAATAAAAACCTCGTTTTTGATGTTTACAGGTATTAATTATCAAAATTCGATATACGTAGGTACTCATAATAGACACACAAGCATATAAAAAAGGCAAGACTACACAGCAGCTAGTAAAATATTTCAATTCTTTTACAGCAATAACGCAAGTCATGAGGAGAACATGGAGGCTCTAGTTCAGGACGCCACTGCGCTGGTGATCGGCGTGTTCATAACCGTGGGGTTCTCGCTGGCCTGCTGCACCGTCTCCGTAGCGCTTATCAGCTGGAGCGCGCTCAGGCAGGTAAGATCTTTTTAACAAAGTTAATGTAATGTTAGTTAAAAATACAAAACATATTCATAATAAACATATTCGAAATAAACATATTCTTGACTTAAAAGTGCGAAATTGCGTCACCGCATTTAACAAGCGAGAAGATTAACGCTTAAATTAATACAGTGTATACAGAACACTCGGTTGGCGAGTCCAACTCGCACTCGTGTTTTATAACTTTGGCTTTTATAACTAGATATGCACTTTTCATAACGTTTCATCGATTTTATAGAAATATAGAATTTATTTACTACATTTAGGTGCATATAGGGAGACACTTAGAAGAACCTTATTTATGTAGATAACCGGGTTTAAATATGCATTAATTTGAATGCTTCCACTTGAGGATAAAAACAATACATGACGATGATGCGTATCTTAAGCACAGATTCATTGAAGTGGAAGTAATTAGAAGCTGAAGTTTTCCACACTGGCAGTACCGGGCTGCAGTTTTCATATTTTCCAGTTTATTTCTTATTACACTAATCTAGTTCGCAAAATGTCGCCATTATTTAAGACTGAAAAATTTTTTTCGAGCGCTCTCTTATGCTCATATGTTCGCAAACACCAGTGGACTGCCTACTGCCTCACTCACACGTGACGACTGCGAAGAGATCGGTAGAACGACCAAACTTTCCTATTATATCGGTCGAGCCGATTCCGAAATAATTATAAGCCTAACTTTACCTATTTTTCTATTCACAGATCACAACGATACGAATGAAATTTCTAAAAGCGGTGCTTCGTCAAGACATGTCCTGGTTCGATACAGATAACGAGTTCAACTTGGCATCTAAGATGTCAGAGTGAGTTTCCCCACGCCCACTAGCTAATGATAACACTTCTTAACTCTTCCTGCAGTACACTTGTAGCATTCAAAACTTCGTGAATTGTTTAAAAAGGTAATGGTTAAAACTATATAGGCGTAATTTAAGAATCGTTCCACAGGAACTTGATGAAACTAAAGGAGGGGATGAGCGAGAAGTTGGCCGTGGTGGGTAACCTTCTAGGCACGGCCATCATCTGCATCGTGTTGGCGATCCCGCTGGGTTGGGAGCTGGCGCTCGCATGTATAACCGTGATGCCCTTTTCAGTCGCCGCCTCCGTCTACCTATCCAATGTGAGTCTCTTTTCCATGCAGAATATCTGTCGATTGGACAAAGACTACCCCAGACACGAATGATGAGAGAGAATAATCAGACATGAAAATGAGACCAAAATTTTTGTGACTTATATATTTAAGGATATCCTTATTCATAGATGACCACTCAGGAACCTACTGTTTTTCACAAGTTCTGCTAGAGCGGGACTAAAAAGACACTGCCATTTATCACAGCCATTTAACATTTTTTATATTATTAAAATGTAAATATTAAGGGTGGATTGCACCATAGACTTGGTAATGGTTTTGTCTGTTAACTTCAGCGGTAACAATAATAGTAACGAAATAAACAATGTGTGTTTATGTTGCACCATTTGCACTCTATTCGTAAGTTATTTTGAAGTTAACCCTTTGTTTTTTAATCAAATATTCATAAAAAAAACCTTTATTTAATACCGTATAATGCAAAGTCTTATCTCAGTTATGTCAACATTCATAAAATTTCTGGTGATAGAAGGCAATTCAATTTTATGTGATTATAAAATACTTCCTTAATAGGTAAGTAGGTACCTGAGCAGAAATAACATACCTATACGGTTTCCTGAATATATTTTATCTAATCTAAGTAAAAGCATGTTACCACTGCTGTCAAATCTATAGTCTCTTAACACTATGTTTAGAAATCAATACATTTGAAGTGATAATTCAAAACTCATATCTGAGTGACACTCAATAAGGATTACAGTGGGTTTATGTTACTTGCTTTGGTATGAAAGTACCTACTACTATTTGTTCTAGTATCAAACAAAATCGTCAGAACGTGAGATGGAATCTTACAGTCAAGCCGGCAAACATGCTGAGGAGATTCTTAAGTCAGTGAAGACTGTAGCAGCGTTCGGAGGAGAAGAAAAAGAAGTAAAGATGTAAGCGATCTCAAATAATTCATTCAATATTTATTTATAAACTTTTCATGTTGATATGAGGATACGTAGAAATTTGTTGACCTTAAAATCCTAGTGATCCGAATACGTTGAAATTGGAACTTTGGAACCCTGAATATTTGGATTCTATTACTAAGACATAGGTCTAATATGAATCTGACTAAAAATCATTGAATGTCGTAACAGGTACAGATCTTTACTGGAACCAGCAGAAAAGTACGGGCGCAAGCGAGGCTTGTACACGGGCATCGGAAATGGCTTCAACTGGGTCCTCACCTACTGTCTCAATGCAATCGGTCTCGTGTACGGAATACGGTTGGTGCTGGATGACCGTGAGAAACCAGACGAAGAACGGAGATACGTTGTCGGAGTTGTTTTCAGTGTAGGTATTCCCGGATGACCCTATATCTTAAACTAAGGATACTTTTTACAACCGCACGGCATGTCTTTTATGTACGTACTCCAAAATCTAACTATCAAAAACAAAACCTTTACTGCTATATATGTATGATCAAAATGTCCTTTTAAACTATATAAACATGGCGAATTTACCCCAGGTACTGTTCAGCATTTACATGGCAACTCAATCGATCACGCTATGTGTGCCCCACGTGGAGGCATTTGCGGCGGCCAGAGGCGCTGCGGCTAGCATCTTCCACCTGATGGAGCGAGAGCCCAAAATAGACAGCCTCAGTAAGCAGGGAGTGTCCCCACGCAGGGTTGTTGGAAATATATCTCTAGAAAACGTTGACTTTAGCTACCCTTCGAGACCAAACGTTCAGGTATGTTTTTGAACAAAATTTGAAGATAGTACTCATCGGACTTGTTAAAATCATTTATTAAGAGCTTCCTATATTGATTATTTTTTTCCAATTAGGTAAGTTCGTTTAACTTGCGCTTCGAGTAGGTTAGATACCTATGTGTTATAATACTATGGTTTTGGTTTTTGCAGGTGCTAAAAGGGTTTTCTCTTCACATAAAAGCTGGGGAATGTGTAGCTTTAGTTGGATCATCCGGCTGTGGGAAGTCTACCATATTACAACTATTACAACGCATGTATGATCCTCACTCCGGCTCCGTGAAGCTAGACGGTAGAGAGATAAGAAATCTTAACATAGGATGGCTGCGATCATCGTTGGGTTTGTACCTATTGTATGATGTATTAATATGGGTATTGATTGAAGTCTTTATTTAAGTGACAGAACTAAAACAAACGGGAGTTCTTGTTCTTGGTACCACCGTCAATATTAATATTGATTTGAAAAAAAAAATATTTTTAAACATTACATATAATATTAGTAAATCTATAATTTAAACAATAGTAATTTTATAATCTTAATAATCTCGTAATTTTCAGGGGTTGTTGGCCAAGAACCCGTGTTGTTCCATGGAACGATTTTCGAAAACATTGCCATTGCCTGTCCGGAGGCAACTATGCCAGAAGTTCAAAGAGTTGCTACCATGGCGTACGCACATGACTTCATAATAAAATTGCCTCAGGTTTGTAACATTTTATTTGGCATTAATGTCAAATTAACTCATCCACGATGCAAATAATACATTGTTTACTTCAGGGTTACGACACCGTGATAGGCGAGCGCGGCGCGTCGCTGTCGGGCGGACAGAAGCAGCGCATCGCGATCGCGCGCTCGCTGCTGCGCGAGCCGGCCGTGCTGCTGCTGGACGAGGCCACCTCCGCGCTCGACCCGCACTCCGAGCGACAGGTGCAGGCCGCGCTCGACCGCGCCAGTCTCGGCAGGACTACCATCATGGTGTCGCACAGGTACAAGCCCGCGCCTTGCTTAGTTCGAGACTAGATAACGTGTGAATGTTTGACAAATTTAATACTATTTGTAGGAATTCCTAACTACTAAAATCAATTTAATAAAAGAAAAATAAACAATATTAAGAGGACAGTTTTTGAGTTTGACTCTTGTTTAATAGTCTTCTATGTAAGTAAAGTGTAAGTCTATCTATCAAATCGACCGTGTATGTATTAATCAATCCATTTATATCAAAAACTAATATATATTTCTACAATTATAATTATGTACTATTTGTATCTTTTACATTACAGATTGTCCACGATATTAAACGCGAATCGTATAATTTGCATGGATCAAGGTGCTATTGTAGAACAAGGAACTCACGAAGAACTAATGAAAGCTAAAGGTAAGCCGAATAATGTTATCAAAGGTCTAAGTGTCCAAGTGATGTTACCTGCTCATTATAGACATCTAAATGCAGGTTTCTACTATAAGCTGGTCACAACAAATAAACAAAAAGGTGAACCCGAACCACCCGAACATTTGCCGGAATTACCAGAAAATGAGCCAGATGGCGTTATAAACAGTTCTGTGGTACTCTCCGATACTAAGAAGCGAGATGTCCAAAGAAGGCGACTAAGTAAACAAAACTCTGTGATAGGTAATAATAATTATTTTATGCAAAATATCTAACCAATCACTTTACCCGCACAAGAATTTCTGACATCAAAGCATGCTATTTCATTTTACAGAATCTCACGAATGGATGCAAACACCTCGAGGTTCCGTAACTTCGGCCTTGTCAATAGGATATCAGGGATTCTTGTTTAGTTCAGATAGAGATAAACTAGAAGATGAAGTTCAAGTACTTCTTAAATATTTTTTCTTGCCCGTTGTCGTTTGATGGTCTTTGGAATTTGTATTGTACCTTTATGTATTCGTCTTTTTATAGGAAGTCATACCAGTGAGTGGATGGGATATATTAAAATTAAACTCACCGGAATGGCTGTACATAACGATTGGTTCTATCGCAGCGTTTATCCAAGGCGCTTGCTTTCCTGCTTTTGCTTTACTTTTCGGATTTACCAGTGGTGTAAGATATATTACAATATGTACATATACAGAATGAACTTATTTTATTGAATAAAATATATCAGTAGATAGGAGGTAGCCCAACACAACATTTATTAATTGACTAATTATATATTTTTAGATATTTGTACTAACTGATCGTGAAGAATTAATATATTTGGGCGACTTATACGCGGGTCTGTTTGTCTTGGTGGCTGCGATTGCGGGCGTGTCTATGTGTCTCCAGAGCAGCACTTTCACCTCGGCAGGTTTGAAAATGACTACTAGGCTCCGAGAAGCGTATTTCAACGCTTTGCTTAGACAGGTACCTATTCTTCTTTGGATTAACGGAGCAACTACTTCAATTACTACTTTATACGTTGTTAAATACGCACTTTCTTCCCTTTCCGTCCCATTTATTTGAGTAATACACCTATTTAGGACGCTGTTCGCTATTCGTCTTCAACTTTCCATGTTTTTTTTTTAATTAATTTATTAAGATACATAATATGTACAATAATTTTCTTTCTTCTGTTCTCTATAGGTATTGTGCAAATGTAGATCATCAGTTTTAGATCACAAATATTTTACAGGAAATAGGATATTACGACAAAGAGTGCAACACTGTGGGAGCGATTTGTGCAAGATTGAGTGGAGACGCAGCAGAAGTTCAAGGCGCCACCGGCGTTAGAATTGGTCTCATTCTACAGGGAGTCAGTTCCGTAGTTCTTGGCGTTATACTAGGATTAGCTTTTAACGTAAAACTTACACTCGTCGCTACAGCATTTCTACCGATTGTAAGTAACGAAGTAATCATTTCGACTGAGAATTATCTATTTGATTCCAATTAAAACGCTGATATATTCTTTAGATGATCGGCAGTATCTATCTTGAAGGTAAAATGTCACAAAAATCACAATCCGATGAGCGAGACGCAATGGAGTCGGCTACTGGCGTCGCAACAGAAGCGATCGTGAGCATCAAAACTGTACAAAGCTTAGGTGAGATTCCCCATTACTTGTAAGGTCCCAAGCAAAGATCGCAGGGTCGTTCACTAACAAAATTCTTTACAGATTTAAGAAATCATCTAAGCGGTATCTATTCTAGGTTTTGTGACCACGATCCTCATATATAAAGGACCAACCACAAGAAGTATACCCATAATAGTTACTTATATTGAAGAACCACGACTTTTTTTTATGTATGTACTTTCGGACACTAATGACTGTGTTTCGGATGGCAGCTTAAACTGTAGGTCCCGGCCTGTCCCGGCTGTCATTGAACTTCCTTGGCAGTTGTTACGGGTCGTAGTCAGTAAGTCTGACGCCAGTCTAACCAAGGGGTATTGGGTTGCCGATCCAGCCGACCCCAACATAGTTCGGAAAAGGCTTGGGAGATGGGGGATGATGATTGAAGAACCCCTCATATTGAAGGGCTTCAAATTTCAGGTATAGAGACAGTTTTCCTGGAGAAGTTCCGTGACTCATTAAAGCTCGCATGTGAGGCTGTGGCCAAGAAGTCCCGGTGGCGTGGCGTGGTGCTGGGCTTGGGTCTGTACGTGCCTTTGATAGCCTTTTGTTCCGCCACAGTGTATGGCACCATACTGATATCAACGGGGGAGATGGAGTACAAAATTGTTCTTTTGTAAGTATTTTATTATTTAAAATATAAGTCTGCATCAAACCCACTTCTAGGTGTAACTACCTATAATATACCTTCTATACAGAGATCCACAATAAAAAGCATTTAATATATACCTATATCGTTTTCTGTACAGAGTAACTGAATGTGTTATGTTCGGAGCTTACATGCTTGGACATACGTTGGTATATGCAACAAGCTTCAACGCAGCTAAAACCTCTGCATCAAGGATATTGGGACTGATCAAGAGAGAACCTCTAGTCAGAACAAATGACGGAGTTACTGATAAAAGTGATTGGGCAAGTATATTTTGGCAATGAACATTCATACTCTTTTTCTAAGTTTCGTTTAACTAATTTACTATCTCTTGACGTCACAGGTAGCCACCGGTAACTTTACTCTTAAGGACATCGAATTCAGCTATCCAACGCGAAAACACCAGAAAGTCCTGAAAGGAATAGACCTACACGTGGATGCCGGCAAGACAGTGGCTCTAGTGGGTCCGTCGGGCTGCGGCAAGTCCACCGTACTGCAGCTACTCCAGAGATTCTATGACCCTGACTCCGGAACAATTGTAAGTTTTCCAATCTTCTAACTTTTTTATTTATACCCATATAAAATAATATTGGGGTGCATCTACTCAGTTTTATTGTGCCTGGATTTCAAGGAGAAACTTTATGTTAGCCAATTTCATAAAGGCGCATTCACACACCTGTCCCTTTTTATGGTGACACGATGTGGCCATTTGAATGGTAAAAAGGTAGAATGGAAATAAACATCTGAAACGTGGCGATGTGTTTATTTTTTAATAAGAACCTCTTTCGAAATGATGGACGATTGGGTGTCTCCTTTATCCTGTCAAGTCAGTTTCTTTTGTGACCTACTCAACATTTATTTTGACATATTTTGTCAACTATATTAAAACATAGATCGATTCAATTGAAACTTTCTATAAATTGGACTATTGTCACGAGCGTTCTATCTACATTATATTATTATTCTACTTCTCACCGGCATGGGGAGCATACTCGGCACATTTAGTACTCGTCACCTTGGTTTAGTAGCGGACCAACAGCCTACTTTTAAGCCGAACGTTGGCTTCTCACACAAAAGACCGACAAGGGGTATGAGTGCTAGCTCGGAAGCATTGAGTTCAGCCAAAATTCCTGTCGATAAACGAGACTACTGCGCTGACGTATTGCTGGAGTACCAAGTCTGTCGTTATAAAAATATGCCTTTCTTGTACCGTTGTCAACACCAGAGACATGCTTATCTAAAATGCGAACATGAAGATTATTTGATAAGAATGAAAGAGTTTGAAAGGGAACGTAGACTGCGCGAGAGAGAATTAAGATTAAAATCATCCGATGGAGAACCCCCAAAAGGAAATGAGCCGCCGAAACAAACGGCGCCGTCGAAACAAACGGAGCCGACAAAAGAATGTGACGAAGCAGAAAATTGAACGACTTTCAATGGCAATTACTCGAAGTAAAGTTATATTTATTAAAATGTTAGAGTAATTTGACTTTTATTTTAAATTAAGGTTGTTCTTAATGATATTTTGTAAAGGCGACGATACCAAATTGTTTCAATAATTTCATAGGTAGTAGCTAGTCCCTAGAACTTGAACAACAAAGATGCAAACACTATGTAATCTTCGAAGATATGGTGGTAGTAAAATCTGATTACAAAATAATCTTCACTGCTTTTCATATCGGGTTAACGTAGGTCATAGGTAAGATGGCCAACAAAATCACAAATTAGCATCTGTAACATCTCTTGTCACTACCTGAACAGGAGTTAGACGGGGTAGACAACCGCAGTGGCATGACGCTCCCGCGGCTGCGGCGCCAGCTGGGCGTGGTGCAACAGGAGCCCGTGCTGTTCGACCGCACGCTCGCCGAGAACATCGCCTACGGAGACAACTCCCGGAACGTCTCCATGCACGAGATCATTGAAGCAGCGAAAGCGGCCAATATACACACCTTCATTTCCTCTCTTCCTAAGGTATTTTTTTTGGTTGTAAATAGATCATACAATATTATGATCCTCTTTAGAGAGGTATTTAAATGAGCGAGTGGTGTGGTGCAGGGTTACGACACGAACCTGGGGTCTGGCGGCGCGCAGCTGTCGGGCGGGCAGAAGCAGCGCGTGTGCATCGCGCGCGCACTCATCAGGTCGCCGCGCCTGCTGCTGCTCGACGAGGCAACCTCGGCGCTCGACGCCAACAGCGAGCGGGTATTAAAATCTCTTGTATTTCTTCCAGTAGGTCCTCCTACATGAAGAGAGCATCTATTGTTTTCGGTGCTAAAATTGTAATAATTCTTCTTGGAAAGTACAGCTGGTTTCAATTATTGGTTGCCTATTTAATAAAATAGCTGAGCAGCTAGATGATGAACATATTTAGGTACTACATATTAGCTATTATTGCAGGTCGTGTCGGAAGCTCTTGAGAAGGCAGCGAAAGGTCGCACGTGTATCACAATCGCACATCGACTCTCCACTATTAAAGACGCGGATCTCATCTGTGTCCTAGACAAAGGTACTTGTTGCACACAGAAATTTCGATTAACAAAGCTACTTTTTACGCAATATTAGGCAGCGTAAGGCAGTTATCAATGTGCAATAACTATATAGCCATTAACCATTTATAAATAGGTAAGTAATTATTAATTGTTGTCCCCAGGTAAAATCGTGGAACGCGGAACTCATGCTGAACTACTTCAGCTTAAAGGAAACTACTGGCGGATGTGTAAAAGTCAAGAAAACCCGTGAACATAATTAAATAGACACTTGTGTTTTTGAATGGTGTTAGACGTATAATTTATATTATGATCTTTAGTAACGAAAATTAATTTCAAGGCGAGAGCATTCAGTTTTTAGTGTTGCACTTGCGTTCATTCACTAATTCACACCGCTCAACTATCGAAGTTTTTAGTAACTACACCACTGACGGACATACTTCATTTGTTTCTCTTTAACGAGATTCCCGACGCGGATCCCCGAAAAGGATCATCGTGCAACGCGTTCATTGATCCACCACTATATCAGGTTTGTTGTCTACAATAGTCCTATCAGTGATGATGGATTGACTCCAGTACAGCGTGAAATGGACATTCATGAGAACAATTTACGACTAATTCGGTCGCATACTTGTTACTACAAGTTGCTATTGGATGATCCCCTATTAGCCAAACGAGAACAACCAGATATCCGAAAAACTTACCCCAGTGGTGAGAGGCCCGACATATCTCCTGTAGGCACTCATATTTTTTTTATTATACCAAGTTCCTGTGTTAATTTGCTATGTATTTTATTTTAAGCGAATAAAGAATCTTGTAAACGGATGTAATACTGTGTTCTATCATAGGTAACCTGAGTGAGAACTTTGTTCCCAATCGCGTAGTTTGTTACGCCATTGATTGCATTAAAGCGATGGTAACATGATAGATCACCTCTAATGAACGCACTATAACACGCACCTGGAGTTCGTTCGATTGTATTGTAATTGTATTTGTCTAGTGTACTTGTAAATATATTATTTGTATTGACAGTTAGAATTGAAATAAAATAATAATATATGTATTACATATTTTGTTTTATTTTGAATATCTTCAAATAATCATCTCTCCACATAATAATGGGCTAATTATCTAACTCACAATATCACTTCACGATACTTTCCCTTTTTGGCAATACCCTGTAACTTTTTAAATGTAGTACAATTGTATCGATGTTAGATAAAGCTTAAGCAACAAAAACAGCCGCTGACAAGCGACAGCGATGAACAAGACGTAGTGTTGTGGCGTCCTGTTTGCTCATGATCCCAAAGCTACCAGACATTATTTTGTGAACACTCCACACCCAACATTTTGCCTTTCAAAAAATATGTTTGGGAGCTCTGGAATCTTACACTAACATTTCGCTGTTAGTAAAATGCATAATGGACAGTCAGCTCCAAAAGTCGATGAACTCGTAACATCGAATTATGTTGCTGACTTTACCAACTTCATCACTTACAACTCTTTAACATACATTTTTCTAAATATAAAGTAGTTTAATCACATATTTCTGTTAAAATGTTGCGCTTACTACTAACTGCTATTGTTCGTGTACCACAACACCACACTCTTCTCGATCGTCCGCAATGTTATAAAAACATTGAACACTGCGAACGAAATTAGCTAATAGAAAAGTATATACATCTACGTTTATTTTATACAATAATGGGAAAATAATATCAAAGACAATTAAGTCAAATAATTATTTAGAGACACGTAAAAAAAAATCATGTTGCATACAAAAGTATCTCTATTGTATTTATGCATTTTCTTAAAAATCGTATAATTTTGGCTACATTTTTCTATTCCCTTAACTTAACAACTACGCGATAAAGATAAGAACATGAACTTCAATCAGAAACTGCATAACATCACTTAGGGCAGAGGAGCCCAACTGAATTGCGACTAGTGTTAAACTATTCATTTGTGATATTATTTTAACAAAATTGTTGTACTTTAAAAATATGTATATAAAAGTTAAGATAGCGAAAGGAAACATAGTAAAGGGTGTTGCATATTACCTTGCCATCACTACCTGCGCGACGCTTTAACGTACCTACGTATAGGTAATCACTTTTACTCGTTTGGTGTAACTTTTAATCTATAATACCTCTTAGGTGTTCTTTCTATGTAAATTGGATAGACGACGATCTTTAAGTTACAATGAATCAATTTATTATGCTATTCTTAACACACCGCTAAACTATGTTGCAATGGGTTTGTCATTCAATAACAAATTTATTAAGGGCGCGTGTTCGAAAATCTGGCAACGTCGCAAATAGCTGTCAGATATTTACATGTTTTATTTAATTTCTCAATTTTATTTTATGAAATCATAAAATAATGCTCTATAGTGCACTAGGAAAGTTAATATAGAATGCAATTATTAATATCGTAACACCGAATATATAGTTTTATATGTAAAATACGTATTTGGAAACTTTCCAAGTGCCTTTTTTAAAAGTAAAACGTTTAAAACATCAAATTTAGTATTTTAATTGCAATTCCTATTCAATGTTTTAGTGCACTATTGAGCCATATATCTTACTTTCATATAGTAAATTGGCCATATTAATTAAAACGTGTAAATATTTGACAGCTATTTGCGTCGTTGCCAACTTTCGGTGCACGCGCTCTTAATTATATAATGAATATTTTAACTAACCGGACCAAAAAGAGGCAAAATTAAAAATAAATTTACGAAACATTTTCTTATCACTCAAAAGTAAACCTAAAAAATTACTTGACGCGCTCAACAGTTCGAAAATATTCACGGTAGCTGCATAATTTATCATAGACCAAGCGCATCCGAACACCGTTGCTTAATTTGGCTACACGAACAAAATTAACCGATATAAAATTTATATTGTATTAAATGGAAACTTAAATAAGAATGTAATTTCAATGCGCCTTACTACGTAGTACAATCACGGGTTAACAAAACCTTAACAAAAATAAACCACCTTCTGGCTTCGACAATGTATTCTTCTACCTTGCTTTTGTATTTCCATGGTATTTTGAATCATATACCCATAATGTACACTACTGACATATACTTACAGTAACTAATTCTAACTATATTTACATCAATACAATAACTTTAGTCATTCTCAGCCGATTGCATTAAAATATCATGATAGAAATTCGTAAAACGGTGAACGATTGGTGGTTGATATTTTCTTCACGACTTACTATTAACGACTTACTTTAAATTCACCAGTACATCGATAAAAAGGTAACAGGTACACATTGCTTGATGATTTTGTTAATTTTAAATATCAAGTGTAATAAAAGTATTCAGTAAAAATTGCATGAATTTTGACGCAACCCGCCGTTTTGTATGACGAAGAAGTTTCACATGCCGAATAACCTTTGTCTAAAAAATAGGAAAATATTAACCCCCTGCTGCGATAAAAAAATTTGTCTTTTGTGCTAGACAAAAGAAAAGTAAAAGCGTGTAGTCATTGCACTTCAATCACTATCGCTTATTAGTAGGTAAGGTAGGTAGGTACTGGTTTTGTAGTGATGCTAAGATTTTGTCAAGAAACCCGGTTTTTAAACTTCTCTTAATCAGTTACACCGACAAAAATCGATTTAAAGACTAGAGCAGCATATCTGGTGTATGAAATAAAAATGCTATACCCAGAAACCTAAAAAAAATGTATAAAGGTCCCTGTACCCCCTTACACTACTTGAATAACTGGTAAGCCACAATTTAGGATAGAGTTCAGCATGTGAAGCTCCTCAATTTCCACGACTTTGTACGAATCCCACGCCCGCCTAAATTGGCCACTTGATTAATTTAGAATCAACATCACATCCCATATAAATACATTTAAAAAATTTAATACACATGCTAACGCATTTTGGCGATCTACAGTCTAGAATTTACATTATTACAACTTGTTTATACCGATGTCCCGGCAGAATAATGCGGGAGCCGTGACGACGGAGTGGTCAAATAATATTAACTGTAGCAATGCATGAATTTATGGTGTCGTCGTTCCCTACATTTTATAATATTAACTATTTTTATTTTCATTGCGCACTTTTTGACCACTAACGTTTGGTAACTTCTCACAGCTTCACTCCGAGCCATCTCAGTACCGTGCCTATTGTGCACCCATCTGTCTAGAACGCATTCTACTAACGCCAACAGAAAAGAAATAAACTCTGTGGATACATAAATAAAATTTGATATTATAGATCGACGTAGCTATTTATGCACATGGATGACAGGTTAACTAACCTGTACAACATAGAAGCCGTGCAGATTATGACTGTGTCTCCGAAACCGTTTCCGAAATGAAATCTCGTAGAGTTGCATACGATATCATTATCGGATAGTCACTTACAATTAAATGTTATGATCTTCAAGGTGCATTAGTTTATCTGTCAACCATATTCATAAATAGCCACGTCGGTCTATATTATACAGAACAAATAAACATAACAACAACAAATTGAAAGCACAAGCGCGCTTAAAAATATATTTTTTCTATAAAATGTAACAAAACACGAATAATAATGCGAAAAAGGTAATGAACCTAATTTTGATAGAGTTTATATTTAATATTAATATAA
This sequence comes from Heliothis peltigera, assembly GCA_958496145.1. Classification (NCBI taxonomy): domain Eukaryota; kingdom Metazoa; phylum Arthropoda; class Insecta; order Lepidoptera; family Noctuidae; genus Heliothis; species Heliothis peltigera. The sequence goes on along the minus strand of OY292321.1, from coordinate 8,322,918 downwards.
TAACGTTACATAAATTAATAATGAATTGTAAGTAAGATTTGATGAACCATCAACTGACAATAACATTCATAGATCGTGAGCACTAAAAACGCAAAAAACGTAACGTAAAAAATTACCTAGTCACTAAATTCAGCAACGAGATCAAAAAGTGTAAAATTATATTTTACAAAAACATGTTCTGAGAAACGCCTGAAATATACGCGAAAATGGCACGTACCGAATCAAATAACGTGTAGATATTAAAACATAATAACACTTTGGTTTATTGATTCTGATAAATAGCTACAATACAATAAATTGTTTTAAACAATATGTACTGAATATAGTGTCTACTAATAATGTATTACTTTAAAATAATAACTTAATCTTCGATTCACATAATCTTGTACATTTTCTATATAAAGTTAAATAGTTTGTTAGATATTGCACAGCCTTTTAACACAAGAAACAAGAAAGTATATAAATGAATAAACATGTTTCCGTTGTAACGTACCATGCGCCTGAGCATGTATGGAACGCAATCCGACATGAATAAACGCCAGGGCTACGTATGATGCATACGTTTGTAACATTTTAGGCTATGGTATCAAACGTCTTTGCTGCAACTGTAGTCGCGAGCACGTCTAATACAATAAAGAACAGAGCGTCAATTGCGCTTTCCTTACGTTTTATTCTAGTATATATAGTAAACAAATTGGCAAGTGTAGTGTACGTATGGTACGCGTTTGAACTAGGTTATAAATAAAGTTGTCGGTCCGTGCAGCTCACTGCGGCATGTGTTGGTGGTGCGCGCCTGAGTGCGGCGGCAGTTGCTGCGGGTAGCCGGTGATGGCGCGCGAGCTGCTGCCCTCATAAACTATTTGTGCCGGTAAACGCTGGTTCTGCTGAATATCCTCCGGGTGCACGTATGGCCCCTGAACCTAGTTCGTCAACATATATAATTATTTTACATTTTATTAATTGCGTAAATCAAGAATCGTGATTTTTATAGGTGAAATGAAAGTGAAGCATTCAATTTGTGTCATAAAAGTATTGGTGCAACAAAATCTTTATGGTAGTATTTTTCTTGATTCATTTCGATGGCTTATGTTCAATTATGAAATAGAAACAAGGTCAAAATTGTATCGTCAGTAAGAGTCTGACAGTCCCTCCAGTTGCACCAATTGTGTATTATATACAATTTATATTAACCCTGTGATTAAGAAATGTATTTATAATGATGATATAAACGAAGAAATCATGTATTTGAATAATGACAAAAAGGCATTTCGATTCTACAAACATATAATCTGCAGCTTTAACCAAATACTAATATATGCATTCCACTTTAACGAAAAAAAAGTTATGTACATACTTCATAATAACTTTATAAAAATAAAAGTTTTAGACAAATTCTAAATGCAGCATGCTCTTTTTTGACTGTCTAAGATTAACAAGACACTGTAAGGTTACAATGTTTCTCAAATAACTGAATAGCATATTACATACAATCATACTTTACCTATAACCTTTCAGGAGGTTGCAAGACCTATACGACTAATGTCTCGTTAACACATTAAATATCCAGAACAACGTTATAATCAATTTATTTAAATGGTATACGTAAAATGCAATCTATTACCTATACTTTAATATTTTTACGTTATCTCTAATTGGCTTAGGTTTTTGAAGGATCAAGAAGTGACAAATAAAGGGCTAATTAAGTAACATGAAGAGATATAAGATCCCATTTGATGTATAAGATACTGGTATCGGCATACTCACGTTTATAAGCGGCTGGAGGATGCCAAGCCTGGCTAGCAACAGTTGCTCCTTTACCTGCCGCAGCTCCTCCTGTTGCCTGACTATCATTTGTTGCAGCTCCTCGTGTTTTCGTTGCAACTGCTCCTGCCACAGCCACTAACTTGTATCATGCAATACGGTGCATTGGGAAGCCTAACTACTTTAAGTTGGATTCAAAGCAAAATCAATACACATTGATATTGTAACCATGCGTCCTTGAATCTTGAACATAGTTGTAGGAGATATATAGTCATGGCTAACGCATATCGGGACGGTATGGCAGAGGATTATGTCACCGGTCAGATATACCAGCCGCTAAAATACTGCGAGCTTTCCGGCCACCTACTGACCACCGGGATCACTTAGCACGTTATCCAATGCCGCGTCAGAAAATCCTTTTCGTATGTCGCGTCATGGTTTCAATTTAAAACATTAGAATAATTTATGTCGTGTTCATACAATACGTTATGTTGGCTAAAATTAAAATCCTCTGCAATGCTTTCCCAAAACGTATACAATTTTAAAGTAATAATGAAAGTTGTATAGAGTCGTGACGCTCACCTGCATCTGCGCCTGGTCAGGCGACACAATGACGGGCAGTGGTGGTATCGACAGCGGCAGTACTCCGGGCACCCCCACCGCGCCGACTGCACCAACTGCGCCTACGTACGGCGCGGGATCCAAGTATTGCGCGCCGATGCCATGCTGCGGCGCCGGGGCTGAATCGCCGCTCTTGTGCGTCTGAGCCGTAATAAGTTGCATTAAAAGCAATGTATTTTACAGTTACCTTTATATAATATGGGGACATTAAAAGCAAGTTCCCACCCAGGTCACCTCTGATAGAACACAGGAATAAGTAAATCCTCTGGAAAAACGCTTTAATCGCATATTCACTTATAAATTAAAGTAAAATAACAGTAGCAACTAACTTGCATATTTATATTGTATTTGTTTATTTATTTATTTGTTCCACCAACAATTAACAACACTAAACAAGCTATTAGAAACAATCAATTACCGCTTATGAAATCAGCGCTACACTTTTTGTACATATAGCGTGAGATTCCCGTTGTGTCCAAACATCACTAATTATTACTAATTAGATGTCGCAAATATTAAACTACTAACTTATTGTAGTTACGAAATATATGGATGTTTATGTTGTGCATTTATGTATAAGCTTACTCTACAATGTTCACTCTGTCCTGATAAGACCAAAAACGATAGGCCTGATTATAGGTGCACTACTCACCTCGCGCATGGAATTCCTTTGTGAGGACCGCGAGTCGCCGGATAGCGACGCAGTATCGGACCCAGTGAAGCGCACATGAGAAGCGCGGGTCCAAGATGCACCAGCCGTTGCAACCGTGCCAGCCGTGGCAACCGTGCCTGTCGTACTACCGGCCGATGCTGATTTCACCGAAGCCGGCTGGAAATATGAAATAGTTTGTAATACTTCATCTGTTTTGTTTTCTGTAAACAAAATACGCAAGGATAATATTTTGTTCCTTGCTTTTATCTCGTTTGTTGTTTTGCCGTGCCATGTACATATACTTGTACCGTGTAAAAGGCCTAAGAGGTTCTCACTTATAGGATTACATAACTATTACAATAAGTAGGAAAAATACTCCCAGATAAGCATTGGCCTTGTATGAGCTTCTAGCTAAGTAAGTATCAACATTTTCTTATATTTTATTAAAAGAAGATTAAGAGAGTCAGAGAAAGAAGCCAGTGGCCTTTAGGTTAGTTCTAACTTATAAATCTGGAAATATAGTCTGCAATACGGTATACCACGTAATAGGAGAACTCAAAAAGAAACTATCGATAGTAAGCCAAACACCCGAAATTCCAATTTTTAAACCAAACTTAAAATTTTATAGTTTACGAAAAGGTTTTCGAAGAACAGTGCTGTTGTTTTCAAAGGGTATATGAACGGAGGGACTCGAGCGTCATGGAGACCTATTGAAGCTTGTAGATAAATTAAAAATAAGAATAAAATATAAGACCATGTTTCCCCTTCAGCGATCGGAAAAGCGTCTACAGACTTTCCGTTTTTTTATTGTACGGCTACTTGGATAAACTAAAGAAAATCAAATATTGATACTGTAGGTGTGATACTGACACTGAACAGAAATAGATAAAGCCGCTTTAATCAAGCGTGGCATGGAAATTCAAAAAATAATCTGACGGTTTCCAGCTCCTTACTTACCTAGCGGACTACCCTAAACTCCCGCACTTGTATAATAAGCTCATATTATGGTGGAGGCATTCAGCAGGATTCAACCCTCCTGTCATATTTTAATCTGACGCGCTCGAATTTCTACCACAATCTCTTTTAGGGCTCCCCAGCTACGATGGGGTCTGTGTGCAAAATCGCGACAGCTTTTTCTAACGAAATAAAGGGTGTTCAGTACTGGCTCAGTTAAACCTATAAATAATATAAACTTACACTAACTTGTGACAGGGGTTGATATGAAGAGTTGCCGAAAGCATCGCTCGCCTCAGACATATACGAGGGTGACATAGACACCATGGCGTCATCAGACGGAGCCTCTTTCATGACTCCTCTATTCACCTCTGCTTCGCTCACGGTATCGGCCTCAGCACCTTCCTGCTTCATGCTCTTAGCTATATCGGCGTAACTGAAACAAAAACTTTTTTTTAGATTTTAGGCCATTAACCACGTTATGAACCAAAAATGTTTGTGAACGCACCTCATAATAGCCGATAAATCATCAAAGTAACGAGAACACAAGTTATTTTTGTCACTTGCAAGTCTGATCTGAGCCCGAGAATCTCGTCGAGTGCTGCACATCGAGCGCAAGCATTTACCAATTAAAGGCCAGATTCGACGCAATTTATAAACGTGTTCGTGAATAACGATTCGAATATAGAATACAACAGGATAATAGGTAACGTCGGGAGGAGGTCCTTTGACTGGTATTATATTATTTTCTGTATACATCTTTGTATGCACAAATGCACATGCCTATAGTTGTTATCTGATGATGACGTACACACAATCAAAATATTCCATTTGAAGATTAAAGCTTCGTTTGTAATTTTAGTGGATATATCATCTTTCATAGGAGTATGGAAGTTTAATGTTATAAGCAATAAAGATTGTCTTGTACCCGATTTTAATGTTTTGAAAAGACTTAGTATTAATATAGGGTTGATTGGAGTTGGATTTCCCTTTCCTCGGCTCACTTAGGACTCCTAATATGAAACTTTCGATTGCCGATAATGCTCTCGCCACATGAGACATGGACCATGTGGCAAGGTGAATACGGTTGCTTCAACTGCTAAAGGTAGGACAAAGACAAGTCGATATTATACCAATGTAGCTGATCAAAAATGCGAAACATGAGACTACATTTATAGAATACATTGTCAGTACAGTAAATTTAGTACCTATAAGGTTCTAAATTTTATGGTTTTCAATTATTTTAGGCAACTTTAATCCTATTATTTTCATACATCTCTGAGAATTTTGAACACTGCCTGGCAACTGTACCTACAATACCCGTTATTTAGGTCTTCAAAAATATCACCTGAAAATAACATTACAAACATTTTGATCAACATACGGGACAACAGTGTGCAAATTATATGACCGTTGTAGAAGTACACAAGATTACGTAATATTCCATCACTATAAGAACACCCCCGAATCCGTACAAAGTGGAATAAAAGGTGGTTTTCAAGTGCGCAACGAATTCCAAACTTTGAAATAGCCGTTCAGAATCGACAACTGCGTAATCATATTAGTACATTATCTGCCTAGCTGTGATGAGGTTACCCTCCAGTTTTAAACGGATGTAGCTGAGTACCAGTGTTTTAGCTGCAGCGACTGCCTATCTGACCTCCTCAACCCAGTTACATGGTTACATGGGTGACCCGATCCCCCTTGTTAAGATTGGTTGTCAGACGACCATTAACGACTGCCAAGGTCGATGTACAAATGACAACCGGGACCCACCTATTTAACTTGTCTTCCGAAACACAGAGGAACTCGTCATGACCAGGTGGTCACCCGTTGCTTAAGCTTATGATCGATCGACCCGTATGGCTGTTACTTAACTTTATTAATACATACAACTTGCTAATGATCTTTATTGTCTTCGATTAGATTTTATTATCTATTTTTATTGATAAAATTAAGAACTTAATTGCTATAGTAGAGAATAATCAAGAAATTACAACTCCAGCGCTAGTTACACTTCGGTCGCTTTCGTTCTATGTATCTTCTACTAGTACCTTGGCCAAGAAACCAGAGTAGGTACGTTCGTACGAGTCGTAGCAACTGTAGCCGAAAGTTCATTCTGAAACTTTGATAGCAAGTCACATCTAAACGATGAAAAATATTTCATGCGCCTATATAAACTTATTAAATAAATCAATGAATTCATACTTTTAACTTACTATAATAAGTAAATATATATAATCCCTATTGATACGACTCACAATTCAATTATCAGTAATAACGTAAGCTGCAGTATTTAGCAAAGGTTGCGTATTATGATATAGTGCCGAGTCTATTTTAAAACATAGGTAGTGATTATATCACATACATACGTAAATGCGGAATAAATAATTTGGTTTTAATAGTGACTTATCAGCAATCAGTAGTTACGCACACCAGTAGTAAACTTTCTTGTTTGCAAATATTCAAAAGTATCACCTGACTAGACATGTGCTTAATCGCATTCACATTTACTAGAAGCAGACAAGGGCTTAAAGGTAACGTATGTACTTACTTGAATGGACATACAAGGTGGCGCGAAATTATTACAAATGGCGTAGCGTCAATTATATTTGACATTTGGGAAATACCCAGATGTAGAAAAACCTATCTAGCAATAGAAAAGAGAAAAGTGCGGTGTATATTAATTTTATCAATTGTCTATCGCTGTTTTCAGCGTGCAACTCGACGTAGCGTTTAAGCTTTAATATCGAGGAGAGAGTTAGGTGTATACAGAATATTTAAATAAATAATGATCAGGTATGTTTGGAGCGGCTCCTTGTAAACGGCTTATGTAAATATCTAGGGCTTAGTGACTATCATTAAAGATGGAGTAGTGCATTTTCTTCGTAGAATTAAATCGTGCCCTGGTCAGCTCAGCTTTCAGCAGTTCACAAACTTTCGTTGGATTTCTTTGAGCTATGCAATAATATACATTTTCACTCACACAATTCTTTTGGTGAAAAATATGTATCGATGTATAAAGGATTCGTAAAAATGGGATAAGATCGACCTTTGAAAACCACTGCTGAACACGAGGCAAGCTAGGCTGCTCTGCCTGCTATGTTTAAGAAAATAAAGCAGGCAAGCTAGGCTGCTCTGCCTGCTATGTTTAAGAAAATAAAGCAGGCAAGCTAGGCTGCTCTGCCTGCTATGTTTAAGAAAATAAAGCGCAAAACTTCAGAAGACTGGGAGACTCGGAGCGCGTTTCAGAGACAGGTACACAGCGCGTGAGGATCATCTTGATATTGCGAGCCATTCTTATAGTTGAACAGGAGTGCGATGAAAGGGAAATCGATACCTACCCTCAATTTTTTGTTCTGGAGAAGTTCTCTATTACAATGTAGGCCTTAACATTTGGTAGCGCAAACCTCAACATCATTACCAACTCTTAATAGATAGCACGGTGACCCACATTTATGGCTTAAAGGTAGGTGCGAGCAAATTGGATATAATTGCAGAGCTCCTAGACACCGATATGGATCCTTTTCTGTATCAAATCGTGTTTTGAAATAGCTCGTGCATGAAAGATGGACGATGCAGTAAATAAATCCAGAGAAAGAATGTGACCTGCTATTAAAGTATATCGCTCACACGCGGCATCTTTTACACAAAGCTACGTAAGCTACGTAATTCAGATGCAAGTTTCAGGTGCTTCGAGTCGAATAATACATTTGCGGATACGGAAATAAAGGTAGCAACCAACATTTATGAACAGTGCACCGATTGGGGTAAGGTGACCAATGACATGAACAATGGTAAACTGTGTTTCATTAATTATATATTAAGGGCGCGTGTTCCAAAAGCTAGCATCGTCGCAAATAGCTGTCAAATATTTACATGTTTTAATTAACTAACACTAACTAATACTAGTGCTTGGTTATTAATTTAACTCGAGAAACATAAAAGCAGCATAAAGGGTTATCATAAGATCAACATTCCCAAAACAGTCTGTACTGTAGGAGTAAACCTCCTTCCAGTCAGCCTAGCAGTCGTTCTTACAGAAGTTGTGCCACTGCAATAGAAAATTACAAATAAGATGCAAAGAATACTAACCTTACAACTCGGTGAGTGCAAACTACAAATTCTGGTTTTGAGTTCCATTGGTGATATGTGATGTAGAAACGAGTCTGAAGCCATATCCACTGCTGGCCCTTTGTAAGGAATCGGTAGTAACAAGAAGTTAATTCACCTTTTTGCATCACTGAAATAAAAGACAATCGTCACGTTAGTCAAAGTTATTATGTAATTCTTCTTGAATAATTAAAATTCCTTGAGAAATACATATAATATATTATCAAATACCAAATTGTAAACATATAATTGACTAGCGGTCGCCCGCGGCTCCGCCTACGTGGATGTCGTTTTTCGCGAGAAAAAGTAGCATGTGTGTTATTCTGATTTATATAACCTATAGAGGAGCCCCGCGGCTCCACCTGTGTGGATGTCGACTACGGTTACCAAAAGCCTAACTTTTGTCGGGATGAGAAGCTCGCGCTCAGACCTCCCGCCTTTTTATACCTACTGGCCGATCCGCGTCGAGCGCGGCACAATGGCTTATTACCGTGCTTCATGTATAAGTTTGGTATTTCCATACCGATTTCTATGATTCTTTTTTTATAGAATAGGTAATAATATTTTCTTTTGTCAATTAGTGATGAGTGAGAATATTATAAACACAAATATAATCAAAAATAGGCGTTTCCACGGATTCCGATTCAATGTAATTTATTTAAAAGTATTCCGGATTGCACTTTATCATATGCCTTGGTCATATCTAGTAGTAGACCAACAGCGTACTTTTTGTTATTTATTATAATTTAAGGCTTTGTATACTGCCAATGTTGTGGATCTGTTTTCGCGAAAGCAATTCTATTATACAAGGTATCTCATATATATTATATAAGGTGCTATAAAAATATCTGCCACGACTTTAATGGGAGGTAGTATTGTGTTTATAGACTACAACAGTGAAGAACTTGCGTATCCCAAAACAGTAAATTCAATTTAACATTGCCTCTACACTGCATAACGTGGTTCACAATTCATACATACATTTGTTTGTATGAAAAATAATATGATAAATAATAATCAATAATTTATCTTCATTATTGTAATCTATAAACACAATACTACCTCCCATTAAAGCCGTGTCAGATATTTTTATAGCACCTTATATATTTTCTGACGGTCAGTCAGTGACATAAAGTCTTACAATATCCTATTATTAAATTCAGGTAACAAATACAATATTAAATAAAATAAACTTACAGGCCTCGTGGCACGTGACGACTTTTTCTAAATCGTCAAAGTGGTAGTAATCGTAACCCGAGGTCCCGAGCACCTCGAATGGCAAGTAACCAATGATAGGCGGAGCACGATGGTCCAGAAACAGGAATTTCCATTCTAGACTATGTCGCGAAGTGAACTCACTGCGGCTCGAGTCAACTAGTGATACGTCACGGATCAGTTGGGGAGTGTACAGTCGGCCCGTACATACGAACAGTAACCTGACAATCACAATTAACATAAATATATGTCTGAAATATAATTACTTACAATTAAATAAATTTCAGCGTCTGTTTTTAACTTAACACAAAATCAAATTCTCTTACCTGGATTCATGGTCTGGTGTGTAACTTGGCAAGTCATCATTATCAAGCGATTCCATGTTAGTTCCTTAAAAAAAATAGGTGAATTAGGTACTCAATTAGACAAATAGGCTTACAGTTTACTTTAGAGAAGTCAGATTAAAACTTACGAAAATGACCGTTGAATTGTACAAGTTCATATGTGGTACCATCTCTAAAATCTAACGACCCCCTTTTCAGATGACACTGGAAACGTATTTCGTTATCTACAACAGAGAAAATTTTGATTGCAACATTTTGTCTCACTCAACTTTCGATAAATTCCTTTACATTTATTGTTGTAAACATTGTACTATGAATACATACTGCACATATAAGTAGGTAAAACAGCACTAAGGTTCATTGTCATCAAAGAGATTTCGCTTAATGAGTGAAACTTAAACCTGATTAGTTTGTATTTTTTTTTAGATTACTCAGCAAAAAAACAAGGTCAATATTCTATATGATATTACAACAAAATAAAACAGTCATGTATTAATATACGTCAAAACGGATTAGGTAAAAGCGCAAGTTGGATAAACACAATCCTATAGATACTCAGTCGCAAAGCAATTTCGCCATAAGTCATGCAAATAAAAATCGCTACACAATGACACGCTGAGAATAGGTACTTTTATTAATATTTATGAAAAAACTACACATACACACAATTGTATTGGTAGAAGCGGAACTTACTACTAAATAAAAATGTAAACGTGAAAAATGATTCAAAGAGATCGATATCGTTATCTATCACATTTTTACTATTCAACTAATTGCTAAAGCAAAATTTATGTTACATCCAACCATGTGTAAGACATGATCATTTTTAAAATAATAACTAAGAACACATAACCATCGAGTATTTAGCATCCATTTGAGTTCTATTTTAGGTAGCTAGTAATCACGCAAGCAGATTGAGCTCTTGGCAAAAATATAATATTCAATTACTTATATCAGAAATGAATACGACATTCAATTTAACTCAGCAGAGAAATGTATACTGGCGGATTATGCATCTAAACACTTCTAAATTGTTCATTCCATTTGTTTTTAGTACATTGAGGGTGTTTGTTTAGCAAGTCGCCCCTGGAGGTATACCATTTCTTGATAGCCTACAATAATTGTAAAATATATACAAAGGGAAGCATATGTAGTTAAAAAGAAAGATCATAGGTTCATGAGATACACTTCAATAGTTTATATTAAAATAATAGAATAAGTCCAAGCAAAGGTAAGTGTCATATAATTATCTCCGAGTTCACATGAATTTTTTTATTATTTAACTAGTTTCCGCCAGCAGTTTCAGCCGGGTCCCATGGGAACTACTCCCTTTACCCAAACAATAGTTGCCTATAGCTTTGCTCGATAAATGGGCTATATAACGCTGCAAGGAAGCAATTTTGTCAAATTGAACCAGTAGTTCCTGAGATTAGCGCATTCTAGCAAACAAAAAATCACTTCAGCTTTATAGTACTAACTATAAATTTAAAAACACAACACACAAGTGCGTTACCACTATTTAAAACTTTCAGTATAAATTTCGGATCACCTTTGCTTTGCCAATAAATAATAATTCGCAAGTCGCTTAATTTATATTAATAATCACAATATTGTGCAAGGAAGCATAGCAATTCAAAAGTACACTTTCTAAGCCAGATCTGATTTTTGCAGGATACATTTTGATCACAAAACAATTAATATGTATGAGATTAGATATACTGCCGGATACTACAAAAAACAAAAATGGGCAAAGTAAACATTCAATCTTAACTGCAATCAGATACGGTCACATAGCAAAATATTGAATATGATTATCATTTTAATACATGCATTCACACCAGTGCAGACTAGTCCTTTTATGATGACAAAGTTTAGATTGGTTATTTGTTAATATAAAAAAACTTTAATTGATATTCACCTTTACCCGCTGTGTGCATTGGATCTGTTGCCGTCCTAGGATTCTGCAGTAGATTGTACAAACTTGGTCGATCATCTTCACATGCTAAGTCAAATATACTTTTATTTACTACATCTGCCTGCAAATATTGAAAATTATATTTCATTAATACATAAGACACAACCTTGGCTGTAGGGAAGTTTATGTCACTGCATATATATGAACTTACAGGATTGTGACCCAGCAATGATGTTATGCTTTCTGACACATAGTAGATCTGACCAGTAGCCGAGAACACCATTACAAAACCTTCAAGGGCCTCCAACACTAAATATGTAAATTCTTCATTAGATAAGAATGCAGGTTTCCAATCTTCTTGTACATCATGAGCTCTCGATCTAACAGTTATTTCTAAAACAATGTTGATATTATGATTTTGGTAGGGTCACTCTAAAATACATATTAAGTGATTTCAAATTCTGTACTTTTTTTTTGGTTCATAAAATAAACAGCATTTTTCAATAAGAACAACCTTTCTTACCATTATGATTCTTCAAAAAAGATATAGTGGACTTGAGAACAGTTGATTTATCCATCTTCCTGTTATTAGTGGACACCATAGCACTGAGTTCATTAACCAGCATGTTGAATTGGTCCCTCCTCTTTTTCTCACTTAAGTTCCGAGTCCTCCTATAAGGAAGAGTGATTTATACTTATTTCAGTTTCACACCAAATCAGGAACTTATGCACAAAATACACATTTCAGGGCCCTGGGCCTTCACATAAAGCCCAAACCTAAATAGAACAGCCTGGTAATATAATCAGTATTATCTAGAAGGAATTTTGAAAATTACAGAGTAATGTGCTTATTTTCATAACATAATGTGTGGGGATACTTAGATGGATCTAATGCTAAACATCGAAGTAACAATAAGTGCAAAACTAAAACACAATGCTATTAGTCATTTTCATCAAGGCAGACCATTAGGACGGGCTAATTTGTCAATTTCAAAATTGTTAAATTTGACACAGCAGCAAAGCAACAATCTTGGAAAAAAAATAGTATAAACAGGGTTATTTACGATTCATCTGGCCCAGGTCTCTTATGGCATATAAATATGGTAGGCAAATATTTACATACCTTTTCGTATCATCCTTATCATCTCCGTCGTCATCCATGGTGCTGGCACTTATATACGGGGTCAGCACTGGATTGCAATCGGTCTCTAAGTATTTAACATCGCAAATATTGCAATGGCGAAATCATCCACCTGACACAGCAGGCGCTCGGATGTTGTAACTACTGAAATCACATCCAACTCCCGCGTTACTATAATTATAATAGAAGACTATTAGGAGTACTAACACAACGCTCCGATTGATGCTTTAGATGCTATCTATGCAAGATGCATTTACTTGAATAGGTAATTGGAAAATGAGCTGTGTACCAAGCACTGCGTCAAATTGTTGTCGATCGAACTCTATTCTCATGCAAAACAATGTCACTACGCACCCGAAATATATGTGTTATTAAAACTTATTCTGAACACTGGTTAACAATTACAATCAGCACTTGTTAGGCACTTTTTAGTAAAACGAAAGATCCTCAAAAAAACTGTGAATGAGTTCGCTTGAGATTCGCACTCGATGACTCGAGTCGCACGACAACTGCCATAGACAAAAATTGTCTAGACAATGGCCTTAGGTAGGGAGCAATAATTGTAATTCTATAGTAATTCAATAAAAAATAAAAATTTGTCCTATTTTTCCTAATGAAATGAATCATTTAACCTAAAATAAATATAATTTATAGTTATACTATTATCTTGATTATTATTATTAGATTTTTATATCTATGTTTCAAAATGCTGGAATGAACATTGAATGAATGAATCTGGCTGACAAGAAAACCAACGCTTGCCACCATTTTCAAATGCAAATGCTTTTTATATGGCAATGATAGTACAGCTTGGCAATAAAGTCTTGAAACGGAACAAAACAATTTCATAGTCGGCAGTTAAAGTTATTGTCATGTCCAGTGAATACATGTAATTTAATTCCATATGGCTGTTTCTGGGTATTTTTATTTTTGCGTTTAAATTGGTAACTCAGGTTTAAAATGAACAAAAGAAATATTTGAACTTTCGCTAGAGCCCTAATTTATAACGTCAAATAAATGCAAATGACATGCCGAACACATTTTATCGGATATCAACGATTTTCATAACGAGGTAATATACCTCTTTCGTTCTTTTATTAATAAAATGTTAACATTTGCAATATGTACCTCTAACTTTCTAATTAGCGCGAATCCATGCCTGTGCTTGTAGGACATCTCACTTGTTAATAGGAGCTTCAGCTACCGTATGGTGCACATATCACTAAGGTGAGTATAACCGATTTCGAAATATATCGACCAAATGCGTCTTAATTACGCATCATTATGTTTTACGCTCTAGCGAAAGTTCAAATAGTATTTTTTTCATTTAAGCCTGAGTCAACAATTTAAACACAACAATAAAACGCGCCAACGATAACATGGAATGACATTACATGTACTCACTGGACATGACAATAGGTGAAGTTGCCAACGACGAATTTTTTTAGTTCCGTTTTATGATTTTTTTGCCAAGCTGTACTGTGTAGGTCTATTGGTCGGCTAATAGTTCATGCTTGTGCGTATGTATAGAGGGTAGAGATAGGAAGAAATATTTTTAATTGTCTGAGCTTTGATAACGTTCCAATACAGAAGTGGAATCTTTTATGGTGGGCCGGTTTCTATAGAAAAGGATAATTAGGTACATCATTTTATCTTAAAAAGCTTTTACCTTTATCAGATATTGTTTTTTTCATCCTACGTCTAGGCGTAGGAAGGAATACATCTCCCCTCCGTATAAAAGAATGATGATGATAGTGCCAAAACGATTTTCCGTTCAACTCGCTCTCGCTCGTTCGTTTTAACTCAGTTCATTCAGTGAGAAACCTCATTTCACAGAATATCGTTTTGTGGGTAGCGGTCCATGCAAGGTCCATACGAAATATTATAATCCTCAATCTACAGAATCTGCCGTGTGTACCTACTGCTTAAAACTTAAAAATTAAAATGTGGCCGAATAGGAGAAACCGTCCACCAAGACTCCAAAATGTCCAAGAGGTAACACAATTGATTTATTTTTTATTTTACCTTCTTTACCGGCATATAAATGAATAGATTAGTCCTTTCTTAAAAAATATGTAAAAAACTGCTATTACGGTTACGTAATTCCTTGTAAAGTGATAATCCTCGTATTGGGAGGAAAATATATCTTATGCTCGCCCCTCGCCACGCGGTTGTTACGTAAGGAAATTATATTAGGTAAGGCTGAAATACATAGGGATATATGAAAAGAAGGGAACTGCTATGAAAAATCAGAATCGTGATAGCGCGCGCAATGCTAAACCGCTGGCGTGTAAACAAGATAAACGTAAACACGGAGTCGCGGGCGCGGCGCCGCGGTGGCCGACCGAGGGCAACCACCGATCGCCGCCAACCTTTGTTCACACTAAGTTGCATAATTTTATTGGTTTTTTGTGCTACCGATTTTTTTCTAGCAGGATCAAACTGATGTCCTACTTTAACATCTATTTGCTACAGTTCTTGCAAATTCAGATTGACACATTCATGCCACTATGTTTTACATAACTTGTTAATTTACGTAATACCAATACTAACATCACCTAAATTGCTTTAGTTACTACACAAAGAACATTATTTTTTAATATGAGGGTACTCGTAAAAACCGTTATTCTTATTTAAAATACAAATTGTAGAATAGCTTTCCGTAAGGTAGGTAGGTTGTAGGATAAAGTTTTTTAGCGCCGGTCTAAATCATTAGCGCCGCGTATGCAACCGGTATAGTATAGTTTTATTGATTTACCTACCTATAGATTTTTGTAATTACTTTTCCCATATTTTTAAAGTAACAGTTACTTCTATGTGTGATAGGTACTATTTGCGATAGGCAAGTGCTTACAAAATCCGTGAAACGTAAAGTAGGTAGAAAATTAATTGGATGCTTCTTTTTATTCAAGGCCACATGTGTATGGCCGCAGATGCAGACTTGTAAGATATATAGATATTAAACTACCTAGGTCCTATTTACTTGAAAAAGGTAATCAAAAAGTATCGTTGTCGTAATAAATTTACGCTACGTAAATTATAATTATTGGATTAGTTCTAGTCTGTGTAGGTACCTAGCTAGGAAATACATCTTTTAAGCAATCTTCACCTGGGCGACGTTTTGGCAATGTTAAAATAAAATGTTTGCTAATGTCGTTACCTACTACGACATTAGTCTATCCACTATCTAATATTATGATCACATCAACACGTACCTCGTCAAACATTTATAGACACAACATGGGATCTTCGTCTATCATCTCATATCAACGTTACGACCGCTTCAATGAACTGTCGCAGGGGTTATTGCCATATTCAGCACGTGCGCGCTTTCGGAAGTCGTATTAACATAAATAGCTCTCGGTTTTTGTTTAGATTGGTTTTGCTATGACCTTCATGGTTAGAGGGGAGTATACCCTTTGGCGACCATCACAAAGTCATCCTAAATAAATATTTTGTAATCGATATTTGTTTAAACATGCCGCCCGCGCTTTTACTCACTTTCTTGTTTCAACTGCTCCCAGCAAATGTATGAAGAACAAGCGGTTGACCCCACTATTATCATAATCGTATTCCCGTCTCATTTGCTGCAAGTGCTGATATTTTCCAACTAACAGTCTTCAGTAGACCCTTCCACAAATTATGTTACAGTAACAATTTGAATTTATCCCTGGTATATTTTAGTTTATTCCAACTGTCTTCCACGGGATCACCCACGTCCTCTACCGCAGATAGATTTCTACGTACTCGACGGACAACTTCATTTTCTTCACGGTTCAACCTATCTCCATTCTAAAATACTTAAACGCATAAATTATCTACTATCAAGTTATTTGTTTCTCGACCCATAATAACCATAGATACTGTGAGGTCGACTTTCGCGTAAGTTGCACACATTATCATGGTGATTACCTAGTTATATGTGATTTAATTACAATAAAAAAATACTCTTCATTTTGTCAAGAGCTTAGAGCGGTTTCAGATTGACGTGTTACATGCACGTAAATACGAGTAAGCTTCGTTTTACATATTAGCGTGTTAGCATAATAGTACTTACTTTTTACGAGCGCCCCGTGGGAATTACTTAACGCACCCGAATAAAAGTAGCCTTCCTCGACAAGTGTGCTATCTAACAACGAAATAATTGTAAAAATCGGTCCAATAGTTTCTGAGATTAGAACGTTCATCTAAACATTCTAACTCTTCAGCTATATAATATTAGTAAAGTATTTGTTTATCCATAAGAATTACGTGGCGACAAAATGAACTTTAGTGATGTATCGGAAATGAATTACTTATTATATCAGTTTTAATTTCAGATTTTCAATTGTGTTGTGAATAAGAATTAATTGTTTTTTCCCCACGCTTTTTTGTAGATCAACGAACTTTCTTAGTCATAGTTATTTTTTATCATTTCAATTAAATCTAAATATCGATCAATATAGATGTGGTAGTTCATCAATACGTAATTTGTTCGTGTTTCGTTGATTGCTGAGCATCTACGTTTTAATCCCTGACTACTCGTAACTTATCGTATTGACGGATGAACTGCATTATAACTCGATCAGATTTACTGTTCGCGAACAAATATACGCTAACTTTGATGGAATTTCTGTTATATCTTATTATAGCTATCCTGATTAATTACAGCAATGAATAGCGGTTGTTTTTCCCGCTGTAGTACATTACTAGTAAATACTTTTATCATTAACGTTTGCAATGGTTAAGTTACGATAAAGTAGTAAGTAGGCGGTACATAGCGAGTGCAAGCGAGGCATGCGCCGCGGTACAGAGTCAGTGTGCCAGTAGGTCACATTATGTAAGCCCACCGCTTACTTCGTTTTGCGTAAGAATCGTTGTAGGCAATACTATACCGCAGACGATGATTAATTTATGTATTCCAAGGAGTCATTACGGTATCTTATTGATAAAACTCGAGTTGCTTTTTTAATTCAATTTATCGAGATAAAGTTATGATTCATTGAACATCTTGGAGGATTGATTTGATTTTTTTCCAAATCCTTGCTAATGGGTAAGTTCTATTCGAAAATTATTTTGGTGGCATACAAATGCTTTGTCGATTTCGAGATGAAAATATGTTGTATGCTCCCGGGACATGGGTGAAACCGGGAGAAACAGAAACCTAATGCTTACAACATTATGTAAGAGTTTAGATAACTGTATAATACTAAGTTAGAATTTGACGGGTAATCAATTATGTATAATGAAGTTTCGGTCTGTTATCGGTCAATGACCTTGTTGCTTGTTAGAGTAATTACACTAACTTGAAGTTTAGATAATAATTAGTATGAATAACAGTTAATACTGTCGGATTTGGTTATGATATAAATAATACTTATAGATGAGTTCTAATCGTGGTGATTATATTTAGCTAGTATAGTTATTTTACTAAATGAAAGAAGAACTCATTTTAAACTAACAAAGACTTGTAAAATTTCTTTATTTATCAAAAATGTACATTTTATGTTTTATAATATACATGTCCAACAAAACTATATGCACATTGTTTGTTGGATCAAAATTATTATTCTTTACTTATTATCTTATGATCAAAATTTATCAAGGATCAAATAATTGACGGCACTTAAATAACAGTCGTGTTTGGATAATAGACAAATTATGCCCCACAATTATGCTCTTCAACGTTTTACTTATTTTACTGAGCACTCCCTGAAAGATTATAATACCTAATATGTGCCAAATCTGCAGCAAACGTTAGATTTCCTACAAAAACTAAATTACAACAAAAACATATTAACCTACAAAAAAATAGATATTTTTTTTTTCTTTTAAACCATTATAATAACATATTAAAGTTGAATAAAAAATAGGTAGGTATTAGATTAGTAAACAATCTAAATGAAGCATTTTGTTAAATAAATTAAATAAACGTTTGCGCGCTCCTAAGTGTGTGTGGTCATTAGGCACTTCACGTCAGAAAAGCAAAAACCGACAGATATTTTAATATATATTTTTTTAATTCTTTTATATTTTATGTTTACTTATTTTATTTTTAAATCAATCGATAAACAACCTTACAATTGCATTTATATTTTTTTGATTTTATGCTTTTTTTCGCTATCTGCGCTAATTTTTCATATCATGAAGGAGTTTACTAGGAGTTAAGTAATAAAAAATAATAACGTGTATAAAAATCACCCAATTGGGATGACGACTAGGTCTAAAAAATAATAATAAACATCTTAAAATAATGGGTTTCATCTACGTTTTGAACCGAAAATTGTTAAAAAAAAATATTGATAATATAACCGAAATATGAACGTATGCGGCTTGATGTGAAAAATCTGAGAAGTCAAATGTTAGTATTAGGTATATTTATATTTATTACTTAGTATTTTCATACAAATTGCATACAAAGTAACCATTTTTGACAGTTCAATAAAAGTAATGAATTTGACTAGTTGTCTACCGTATTGCTATGAGTTGCGATCAGCAAATTGATACGTAATTGATGCCTGCTTAGTGCCGCTACCCACATGTCTTTTGTTTTTAACTTAGTGTTTACTATTATAATTTTTCTAAGTGTACCGCCCGCATGCTCATACAGTACTTGTTCTAAAATTAACTTGTTTTCTCATAGTTTAAGTGAATTGTATATTCTTTTTATGATAAATAAATATCTTAAACCAGATTTTTTCTGTAGGCCATGATACCCATGGCCTACAGAATCAGTTCTATACATAGAAGCCCAATGACCTTTAGGTAAATATTTTTCTTAGCATAAACGCATGCTTCTTTATTTTTAGTAGTAATGACAGATACAGTGAAAACCCTTCGGCTGCCACTACTGCCTACAATACCTTTGTTGATGAAGAAACTGTGTGTTATATGACCCCTTTCTACTCTGCAAAGAGTTGAATAAGATTATGTGACATTTAGAGGGGAAAATTTATGTTTGTGTAATTTGTTACAGGACGACGAAGAAGCCTTTTATTATCCGGCGAGCGGGCCCGTCGGCTTATTATTGTTTGAGTCGCTCGATACCTACGTAAGTTTTATTCAGTATTCATCGCGTAGTCGACTTAACAACATCAAAATAATACCCTCGCGTTAAGAAGGCGCCTTTTAATAAGTACTGATTTTTATTATATTAAAATGTGCTGTGTGTGCGTCTGTGTGTATCGGTTTCGATGATGCATGGACATCGACTTTCCTGTCACTTCTCGAAAATAATGTAATTGATTGACAGTGACTCGAAATACCCTGGTTTTAGATGTGGTAGGCGTTTTACCTTAGCTGCACATGCTACCATACACCTGTTGCAATTTATTGTGTGATAATTTACTTGTATTTTTGTTAGCCGTGGTGGCCTAGTGGCTACGTACTAGTACGAGTGCGTGGTTTGGAATCCAGGTCGGTCACCAATGACTGTGTTTCGGATGGCACGTTAATCTGTAGGTCCCAGCTGTCATTGAATATTCTTGGCAGTCATTACGGGTAGTCAGAAGCCAGTAAGTCTGACGCCAGTCTAACCAAGGGGTATTGGATTGCCCGGGTAACTGGGTTGAGGAGGTCAGATAGGCAGTCGCTCCTTGTAAAACACTGGTACATACTCAGCTGAATCCGGTTAGACTGGAAGCCGACCCCAACATACTTGGGAAAAAGGCTCGGGAGATGGATGATTTACTTGTATTTTTAGGAAGGTTACTATTAATGTATTATTAGGTTACTATTATTGTATTTAGTATAGTATAAAATTAAATCAGTTCAGGGTTGTTCTACAGATTGAGAAACGTGGTTAGAGGAACTAGTATGTGTTTACTGATTCGAACTTATGCTAAATGTTAGCAAGTTTCTCATGGTGTATGAAATCTAAAATTCTAGGCCGCCGTCCAGAGAGGCACCACGCGAGGCCCGCCATGTGACTGTACAGAGGTGAGCGGTGGGAAGTACCTTCGGCGCTTCATTATGCACGTAGCTTCACTCAGATAACTCACCGCCGGCATTCTGCATTGTCATTTTTAATTTAGTTACTGGTACGCTTCATTTTTTCTTTGCATCCTTCTCTTCCTTTCCTTCACTCGTTATGTGTATGTTTTGCTTTTTATTTTCTTCCGCTTTTGGGCTTAACATGTTTTTTTTTTAAATTGAGCCGATTTATATAGTTCGCATCCATAGGGAAGTCGTTTTCTATGTATATTTAGTGAATTATTTACTCTAATTTATACTAGCTTTATTACCTACAGTGTTTCAAAATGTTTTTGGCTTTTTAGTCGATTAGAAGTACACTTAGTTTATGCTTGCTTATAAAATGGATATATGCCCATTAATCGCATTTTCATTAACGCTAATAATCTCAAAGTGCGTATTTGCGCTGACACCATCTTATATACAGTATATTTGTTTATACTGTATCTGGTTAATGCGTTACATATTCCAAATATGTAAAATAAATAAAATCTACGAATTAATCTTACTTTACAAAATACAATCGTACTGAATCATTCAATCATTGAAAGATTCGACTGATATTATATTGCAGAAGAGTTTGTTTGGTTGATTGAACGCGCTAATCTCAAGAACTGCTGATGCGATTTGAAAAAAATATTTCAGTGTTAGATAGCCCATTTATCGAGGATGGCTTTATACTAATAATTATCACGCTAAAACTAATAGGAGCGGGTCACCAATGAAGAATGTTTCAAAATAGTTTTTTTTTTTCTTTTGAGTTTCTGCTGCTTGCGCTGCGTAAACGGTTAAATTTTCTTAAAAATCATGTATGGGAGAAATTTTCCACTATAAAAGTATACAAAAAAAAAAATCCGCGACAGCAAATTTCTATCTTTTTGAACTCACTACAACCTCACTATAACCTTTTTTAAGCTACAAAAAATTATTTTACAATAATGCATTGTTTGGTATATGTATAAGGTTTTTTTATAAAAACGATTTTAATCCTTATCAAAAAAAAAAAATAATTTTCGTCAAAGGTCTTTCGAAGTCTAAAAATGATTCGATTTAAATGAATATCGTAGGACATATTGCAGTTTTAAAATAACACCACAACAAAATAATGATGGGATGACTGCGCGAAATGCAAAGCCGGGTGCACTTATGATTTTTATTTTTTAGATTTCGATTTATTTTATCGGTAACAATTACACGCGGGCTAAGTTGCGGGCGGAAGCTTGTTTTAAATATCGTAGGTTTTCCTTTTTCCTAAGCAATGGTGCACGCCGGTCTATGTCGATTATTATACAGGATATAGCAAGTAATAAAAAAAACACATAAAAAGAATGCTGCTGTCAAAAGGATTCTGTTACTAAGTCTAAATATTGCCATGTACGTAGTGACCCAAATATTGAAGTAACGGACAGAACGGATGGGCGCAGTGCAGTAATCAGCGCTGCGAGTAGCGGTCGCGTCGCGTGTCGGTTGCATAAATCTATTAGGTGAGGTGCAATCGGCTCGCGTTGCGTCGGAGCCGCGGAGGCTCGCTGCCACCGCGCAACCGGTTCCATTCTTCTGGGCCAAGTTCACCACTTTGCATCGCACTACTCGTTTATATAAACTTTTTTACAAGCACTAACTGTCATCATTGAGAATATTATTCGAAGTACATCTTTTTTGGTGGTATGCTTGACTCTTAATTATTAACCAAGGCAATTACGTATTTTTGTTATTATATGTATATATACACATTTGGTTAAGCTAACCTATAACTAATTAACACATTTTTCGTCCAGAACATTTGCATGTTATAATATAAGAATCAAGTAACGTTTTTTTGAATTTCTTTTTAAAGAGGAATTTAATATTTGTTGTTTATTTTGAGATACAACGATATTTTGTTAGCAGGACTTGCCGCTGGAAAACTTTTTAACACCTGAAAGCCCGTACTCCAATAATATGGTGTATTACCAAAGACCAAGGCAGCGCTCTTCCACTCCTGTCGGAGGCAGCGTTACTACACCAAGAAATATTGAACGTACCATGGACGTTGATCTAAACCTGTCACAAAATGGGAGCAATAATGAGAACAGAGGTTCTATTCGAACAAGAGATACACTCTCCGACAATGAGCTCTCACCCATACTGCATCCTAAACCAAAAAAAAGGAAAAGAAACCTTATTCGTGTGAAATTATTTGATATACCTGAACCGCCGGTGGCTAGACAGCATATAAGCGCTCACCAAAAACTGCCTCCTCCAAGCACAACTAGTAGATTGATTGCGAACAGAATTATAAAGTATGCTCGCTGTATTAAGAATATGCACGAGAAGGATATGTGGTGTCTTAGCTGCGGCTCACTTCCAACGAATCCAGTTACTGGACACTGTGGTCATACGCGTTGCTCAAAGTATGTTTCATCAATTTTTATTTGTGTATTGGGAAGTTTTTTTGTCATTTGGTAAAATATGTTACGTTTTGGTTTTCTTGCAGATGTATTAAAGAAGAAAACAAATGTCCTTGCGGCAATAATTTTCCAGACACCATAAATTCCAACATACTCATAAGGGACTTGGTTGGCAATTTTACCTATAACAGACCGTCAAGGTTTGTTACATTTTACATGTTATGATAATTACTAGATTGATATTTTAGGGATGTAACATTATTGTTTTTTTTTATTAGGATCCCTGAATACAGTTCTGAAATGAGTAGAGTCTCCGACGCCGAGCTTGAGTCGTCGTCCATACTTAACGTGTCCGTCGACGAAGACCAACTTCATTCGGGTAAGTAGTTTTTTTTTATTAAAGCGAATGTTTGTGCAAAGCAAAAAGTTTGATTGCGCCAGTTTTGACTCTTTGATGTTAACCAAGCACAATTAATCTGCTTAGATTTGTTATTATTTATGCCAGAGCGAATGTATTTTTTTGTACACCAATGTTTGTGGCTTTTTTATGGTTTGGAGTATTTTTACAAAACTACGTTTGCCTGCGATTTTTTTATCAGCACTCTTCCTTATGTTTAGGCATACGTAGTTGTATTTAGATGCTCCTAAACGTGTTTGCGACACCAGATTGTTCAGAAATTTAAAACTTGTTCAAATTAAGAAATAATACTCTTAAAAAAATATTAATTGTTATTTTATAAAAAAAAACTTAATCATATAAGGAACACGAGGAATCGATACCCTGATTCTTATCAAGAGTTGAAGTAATTTTTATGGCTTTAATTCCATTTTTGTCAGGTAGGTACTATATAAATAAGTTGTTCTGCTGTCATACTCCTCCTTAAGGTGAACCCTCATAGGGTACTTATGTAACGTCACATTATAGGTTTTTGGGGATTACTAATTCTGATGATATCGTCTCCGGGATCTATTTATCTTTGTACTATTTGAACCAAGATAGTAGAAGTTTTATTTGATTACAGCTTGTTAAAGCGACATAGATAATGATGATTTTCTAAGAATAATGTCCCAGTAAGATGCGGGTGAAGGTTTAGGTATCACAACTTATAAAAAAAACAAATCGTCATTCTGCAAATAAAAATATGTATTTGATAAGCTGATGAAAAGTGAACAGGTTTGAAAACAAAAAAGGTACATTGACAGAGTTTCCTGTTGATGAACACCGTTAATTTCTTAACAAGAAAGGATAATTCTTCGGCAAACTTTTGACAAAAGGGGAAAAACGTGTATCAACCGCTTATCGCGTCGCACAGGTCATGAAAGTCACTCGAGGGGAGCAGGTTACGTAATGGCAGTTGTAGGTTTTGATTCCCCGACGCAATAGGTATGCGTTATAAACTTCACAGATTTTATTGAAATACTTTTTGCTATTACTCCACTTAGACTCTACATATTCTGTAATGAAATACAGTAAAAGCCAACTGGGTGGGTTCACCTAACGAGCGGAAATTGTCAAGTTAAATCTAGACACGCGTCAGCGTGTCAAGCCAACTCCAAGCAAAAAAACTGGCTACCCAGCGCCGTGTGTATCACTGCATTAGCCACTTGGTGCCAGTTTCGACCTTTCTACTCGTAAACTCAAAACTTCTTTAACGTAAACACATGAAAATGCGTGTGTTAAATAGGCTAGTTTACTAGATTAAAAAAAATGGCTAATGACATAGGTAAATTATTGCTTATATTATAAGTAAACACCTATATTATTGAAAAAAAAAAATACTTTTACAAGGTCCGACATTCACGCGCTGTCCGATGCATGGGTGTCCATCACCAACTTCCAGAGTACGGGCTGTTTTATGAAAGTTTTTCAAAACCCACAAATTTCGGCACGACCCCGGGAATTGAACCCGAGACCCCCGTGCACAGCAGTCGCGCTATGCGACTACTTGACCACAGCGGCAGAATGTGAATATAAAAAAAAACATACCGACCGAATTGAGAACCTCTTCCTTGTTTTGGAAGTCGGTTAAAAGTATGTAATATTATATCTAGTATGTCTATCTATTTCTTGGAATATAATCAATTCTTACTATTATTTAATAATATATTATCTACAATGAGCTTATACTTAATATTTATAAATTCGTTCCACTAAAAATTAACAGAGTTATTGAAATTACACGAGGAGTACAAAACTATTAGAGTGGAAGAGAGTTCGGGGTGTTTTAAGTCAGCCACTTCATCGTATTGCGCGAATATGAAATGGTCAAATGGTTGAATATTTTGGGTTTTATCATACCTTTTATATTTACTTGTTTCTTTAATTTCTTTAGAAACACGGCTCTACGTTCTTGACACAACAGTTGCGTCAAATCGACTATAACTTTGAAACTATTATATAACCAAATCGATTTATGAATAACCTTGAAATATTCTGAGTTTGTTTGTAATATATGCGCTCTAATAAAAAGTGGTTTTACTGGAAACTAATCAACGTCTTTCCCTGAAACCTTACTTCAGCAGGCTCAGCATGACCACCATAGAAATAAGTTTTTTTACCGGAGAATGGAAACAATGACAGATTAAAGAAAGATTTGACATGAAGCAAGAAAGTGGTACAGTTGTTAGAATTTCTAAAAAAAGCAGTTATTGACAAATTAGGACCAAAGAAGGTACCTGCCATTACAGGATAAGCTATAAAAAATGATACGTATTATATTTAAAATGAATTTATATTAACCCGTGTAGCAGCAGAGCCACGTCTGTATCGCGTGGGCGTTTACGACGATAATCGCGCACCGACAAGGCTATTATGTAAATCGGCCATTTGTTTGTTACATTGCCGTTATGTAACAACATTGTCGACGATGCAATGGAGAACGCTGGGTCGCAGGTTACGTTACGCCCGTTATGTAGGTCTCAAGTATTCGCTAGACGGCCGCGATTACTCACTACTTTGTACGAATGTGAAACACGAATCTGAACGATTCCCTTGCGGCCGCTTATCTTCTATTGATAAACGCTGTTCTGGATATAGTGTTCACAAAACAAATAAAAATGTATTATTAATTTAACATCTAATATGCGGAGTCACGTTTGCACATTTGTTGATAAAATTTGTCTTATTCACATTGACTCAGTTATTTAAACAATTTCTTTTAATTTATTCTTTTTTATCGGCTTACTATTCAGTCAGCTCTTATGTGAGTGCTTAATATTGTATCATTGATATTTCTCATTTTCAGTCGAGTTGTCTAGGGACTAATTTTTGTGCCTAAATATTATATAACTTACGTTAACTTCACTCTGGGTTTTAATCTGTTTATCTTAAAGTAGGCCCTTCAAGATGCCTTTTGATGATTCGACAATCCGTGTGACATAGAACAAGTTATTATCTCGTCTGCTCCGTAAATTCGTACACTACGTTTTATAAACTGAGTGGTCAATAGCGTTGAAACTAAATATTTGAGTGGCCAATGAATTCATTGTACTATTTTAACAAAAATGTAATTTACTTCGTATGCTGTGTGCTGTCTTATTTACTTTCAATACGTAGGGCCATGCGTAATATTTATGAGAATTAATTATGATCAATTGCGTCTCGAATCGACACACGCATCCGGCACTTTGCTTTAGAACGTAATGTTCTGTAACGCGTTATACCATTGAGATATTCGTACGCGAGAATACTAAAATTTAGATTACCCTAAACTGTATAAGAGTTACTTAACCAAAAATTCATAAATTCTTGGCAAAATACAGTTCTCAATGGCTACATTGGAGGCTGATCGTTATTTGACCTTCCAAAAATTTTAATATTTTCCACAAATGAGCAGGTCTAGATTACTTTAAAAACAAAATTGTAATTTACTAAAATATAACGATTTACGTTACAATTGTTATGTATAGCTAAACTACTCGTAATACTTGACGTTTAATAAGAGCTTGCAAAGCCATACACTGGTTACACAACAATTGAGGGAAATATTCGCCAAAGAAACTTTTTTTACTTTTGAAAGGTTAAACAATCGAGTTGTACGGGGACTATCATGAAATCACGTCATGTAATAAGGGTGGGTTTAAGTTAGTTTGTAATTTTGGCATTGGCAACTCGGGCACGTGACCGCAGCGTCTCCAGTCACGTGACTGCTGCCGCGACTAGCTTGCTTTTCTTTTAAATTAAATCCTCTTGTCAAAGTTAGGTAATGTTTAATGAGGAGGCTGTTCGTACTTGTGTTTGCAACATTTGTCAAACTTGTTAAAATGGGTCAGCTTGGTAACAAAGTATTAAGTGTGTAAGCAGTTATAAAATCTTGGCATCTTGATTAGGTATCACTCGATTAAAGTAGGCTGTGCTTTTTATTGAATATAATTAATAATTAATTAGGTTAGTGCTAGATAGATATATGAATGGTTGAGTGGTTGGTGGATCATCAATATTTATTTTAATGTGGAGTTATCGAAATTAATCGGCAACAATGATGCGATGAACAGACTCCAAAAACCTAGCCAGCAATAACTAAAAAGTAAAAAATAAATTAAAAGAAAAAAATATTAAAAAAAAGCTTTTATTTGAACAATGTAAAAAGAAGAAAATAATCTTTCTTAAAAAATTATAACTATTAACTTATTAGCTCATTATACATATACAATTTATATGTTAATAAAAGCTTGTCGCACAATTTGAAAATAAAATAGTACCAATTTAATTAAGTACTGATATGTAACTAAACATCGAGACACATTTCATAAGGGACCAATCTTAAATTGCGCGGCAAGCTTTTATTATCATATAAATTGTATATGATTTTCATTTGTTTTTCGTACTTATTTCGACACGGACTTCTAGAGCGATGTACTGAAGGTTCTTTTTTTTGCTTTTTAGTGTTTTCAGAAGTCGGTTCTTTTTTTTGTAAAAAGTTTTTCATTATTAGCTTTTCAG
Organism: Heliothis peltigera; assembly: GCA_958496145.1. Lineage (NCBI taxonomy): Eukaryota > Metazoa > Arthropoda > Insecta > Lepidoptera > Noctuidae > Heliothis > Heliothis peltigera. The sequence continues at coordinate 8,294,920 of OY292321.1, read as the reverse complement.
TGTCAAGGTCCATATCGTGTTTCGTCATCCATTAATACACTTTATGAAGTGTATTAATGGATGACGGTTATAAATATCATAACTCACGTTAGTGGGAAATTATAATCAACCAGCCATAAACCGTTAGAGTTCACTGAACTATACTTCGTCTCCATCATCGAACCCACAATTGCAGTTAAAACCCATCTCGGCGTAAATTTCTCGTCAATGTTAATAATACCCAAACACAAGGTAGTACATACCGTTGAGAAGTTCTCTAAATTCTTTGCCGTCTCCATCGTCAGGTCAGCTTTAAACCTTCACTGTTTGGTAATGTCATCAGACATACGTCTAAAGGTCAACGTTTTACTAAATCTCTTCAGATCCTGGATCTGATTACAATGGGACCATTTTGGAAGTACACCCTTTATGTCAAATTCAGAACCTCCTCCGGTTTGGGAAATCGGTTAAAAATGTATGACATCAATGATAGTTGTCTGCGTTTCACTGTCACATTTGTAGTCATAACGCCTGGTGGCCTTTAAGTGACCTCATTAAATCTTGTGCAGGATAGATAGGTAAAGCCGATGACGTAAGGACTAACCTACTTGACATAAAGTCGAACAGAGCTTGCCTTCGAGCTGATCTGGACATGACGCAAGTGCTCGTGGCTTTATTAATTGTCTTTATTGTACTTTACTATAGATGTAATACACTTTTTCATAATCTCTTCCTTCATTTTAAAAGCTTTAAAGCTATCTGTTAAGTTGTTTTATTTTCAATTGTTATAAAAATTAACAACTACATACATACGGTAGTTTCATATCTGACGTAAAATACGCCGAGCGTATCATCAATCGTACTAACGTATCATTGGTTGAGTGTGAACGGTCAAGTGTTTTTCTATACATTTGTCAGTTCTGGTGTTACGCGACCGATAATACGCGACGCATATTCCGTTAGATATGAACCGACCCATAATCTTCTTATTGAAGCCCTAGATGATAAAGTTCTTACATTTTAACCAAAAAATATAAGATACCATTTAATTTATGAATAGTCATTTTAAATTACTTATTACTCCTTAATCGAGAGAGACTGCTGAATGCATATCACAAAAAATACAATATTTGATTAGCGATAATTATTTTGCTATAAAACCAGTATTGTTTGTCCAATTTTGTATTAATTAGTGCTTTACCTGACTGAACACTCGAACACAGAAACACTAATCAGTTGTCATCATTAGGACAACATTGCTTACTAGCGTAATCAGAACTCATTTCAACTTTCCAATTTGCACAAGGTGACAAGTTATCTATAGTTTGTTTTTATTGAATTCAAATTATAATAATTAATTTTAAATATTATCGCAACGTGGATTATAAATGGAAAGTTTTTCAACGTAGTACTTAGACGCATTATGTTACTTAATATCTAATAACATAACTCTTCCTGAAACCGTTTCTGATAATTCCTATTATATAATTTGTAAAATAAAATACGTAACAATCGGCTGCGTAATATAGGATTGATCATGAAAGACTTAGGTCGTTGTCAACTGAGGCAGCGGCGAACTTGAATGATTTCATTCTGAACAACAAGATTTCTGCAATGCATGCGACGTCAGCGATTTACTTATTTTTTATGTATATTCATTACTGTATCTTCTGTACCATTAAACATATTTGAATTTTCTCGTAACAAAGAGATATTTCAAATAATTGTTATATCATTTAAAATTAATTTCCAAATCAAAAACTTTCAGTTTCTGCCGTTATAATTCGAATGAACTCAAAATCACATCTCCATGACAGATATGGACTAAAATCGCAATAACGGGTTTGGTAATACAGCGTAGCTACTATTTCACATAACTGTCACCGGTTGCATTGGTCGCGACCTTGGCTTGCTTCAGATGGAGTCGTAGCAACACGCTGCGCGCTCGTAACTCACGCCGACCTTACGTAATGTAACACAAACTCTGACTCCATTGCTGGTTATATAACAGCGTATTATGTAGCTGTGTGGACAAAATGTCACAAGACGTATGGGGCTTCTTTGTTAAGGTTCTGTAGGTAGCATAAGCGTACTTTAGAAACATTTTTCTTACCGTCATCTGCCGAATAGATGTGTTGCATTTTTATTTATGCTATGTATAAAACATGAGTTTGAAATATGTGTCCAAAAAAGTTATTCATAAAATATTCATCATTGTTTATTATACTAACTGAAATTTGTTTATCTTCTACAGCGGGAGAGGCAAGTGCGTCATCCGGTGGCCGTCTTGTACTAAAACGCAGAGCGCGTGGCAGCGCTTGCAAACAGCCAATTCCCATGTCACCTCGGGTAAACAATGTGTATTATTAAGAAAATAGTTATATAATTTGTTTATAGTAGTGTATGCACTTAACTTCCACTAACTGATAAGTCCTTTACGTTTCATCATCCATATCATACCGTATCAAACATGACAATGCTAGCTATTAGAAAGATATGTTTGAAGAACATTGAACGAGTTCCGTTCATTGAACTGTGCCCTCAGTTCACAAGAACAAAAAGATTTGCTTAGAATGATATCATGAGATGAATTTTATTATCTTAGCTAGGCATAAAGATTGTTCAGCGGTATAATGGTATGTTGGGCTGTTTTTACAGTGTAAATTATGTTTATTCAGGCCCGGTACAATCGTGCAATAGAACTGCTGCAGGTCGGCAGACACCTGGACGCTGCGCCCTACCTCGCCCTGGTAGCAGCCTCCGATCACATAGATTGTCGACAGGCGCGCAAATTGCTGACCGAGGTATGTACCTGTCTTTTGTTCCCTACGTTACCTCAGCACGTTATCTTTCTGGACAAATGAGCTACTAATATATTGCACTAGATACCAATATTTTCTTTAAATCTATGTATAATTATTGTCGGTCGCAACATTGGATGACGGGATAAAAATGACATACAGTAAGCGTAAAGTAAATAAACAAACTCTTTAGCTTATCACGTAACAACGACGCTATTGCTTTGTTTCCTTCGGCTGGCTTTAGTTCCTTGACGTTTAAATTCCGCGCTGAAACCAATGGAGCTATGTCAATTGATGTTAATCTTTGAACTACTAATTCTAAATAACAATTGTTTTTGCTTTTTTGCCAACTTTTTACGAAACGAATTAACAATAGTTTAACGAATTAACAGCACTCCACTATCCTTGACAACTAAGGCTAAATAGTTTTATCTGCTTAACGCACTGCTGTGTTACAAAAGCGAAACTTGCAGTTTTGCCTTGCAATGAACTGTTGAGTTACTCAACACAGAACAGTTCAACGAAGACTATGATGAAATCGGCCTCAATCCGAAACTATGTCGAACTTTATTTAAACAATGAAGTACACCTACTTATTTGCAATGAACAATTGAACTGACAGACAACGCCTGACGATAACATCCTTAGGGCCAGTTTCACAGGTTGCTGGTAAGTTCCAGATAGTCTGTGTTGATTTGCTTACTGGTGATAGGATTTGACACAAATCATATGGGGCGTATGTCAAAATTCAGCCTATAGTAAGCAAAACAACGGATATATAGGTTATTGAAAGTCGCAGTTAGAACATCCTTATTCAATGATAAAACCTGTATGAAGGTCAAAGTATTCTTCACTTCCTCTTTGTTATCGATTCTTAAAAAATAGTACCTGTCCGATAAGGATCTTTTTGAATTTAGAAACATTTATAACGCTTTGTTTGCTTATGACGTAGACTGAGGATGATCGACCGCTAATGTGGTGTAACAACCTTTCTTCAATGGCTCAATTTACATGAAACAACATTTTTCAGAACAGACAGATCAGTATCACTCTTTACTAGGAAATAACTTCGTGTGTACAAATGTAGTAGTTATTTTTATCATATTTTAAATTATTATGGTTGTAATGTCGTTTAGTACACTCAATATAGTTTGGTATCTCAGAGCTGCTCTTATTATAGAGCTGAGGCTACCCAGTTAGGCCCGCCGCCGACTGCAACTTTTTGTCACTGCAATGAAAACTGTATTGAGTGCGCTCATTACACAAATAGTTGCAGCGGCAGGCAACACCGGAGACTGGTGACTTTTTGTCACTCGGCCGGTGAATTTTCCTTTACTTTCCGTCTATATAGAATGCACCTAGTAGCTTTTTTCCGGCTCAAGAGCACAAATCACGGCAACAAAACGACGAGTCCAATTGAAAACTGACTGTATATTTTTTATTGCAGACGCTTGCCTTGTTGACGCTAAAACGTGATGCGAAACGTCTAACGGTGGAACTGCATCGTTCCATACGTCGTTTGTCGTCCACGTCGTGGCTCAAGCGGGCAGACATGGAGTGCATACTCTGCTGCAATATATTCTACCACCCCGTCACCACGCCCTGCGGCCACATGTACTGCAGGACCTGTCTTGAACGGACATTGGACTACAGGAGACGATGCCCGCTTTGTCTCCAATCTCTATCACAGTTTAACCTCTCTGAAGTAAGTTAATAAACATTTATTCTTCTTTGAAGTATGTACCTGATTTATTATAGCTTCTTTTATATAAAAATAATAGGTACCAATTAATAACATATTATATATACTATATATAGTATATTATGAAGAGTTGAATGTGCAAATTAGTGTATCAGAGTTCATTTTGTAACTTCTAACCAATGGCTGTTGTAACAGACACGACTTAGCAGTTTCCCAATAAACGGCGTCAATAAACGACTCGTTCTCATGTTCCGCAATTTAATTGGCAGCCCATGGATAAACAATAACGAATGTTCTGAACACAGGCTTTGTATTTTATGAGTATTGTATGTGTTAAAATTCACAGTTTGTGGAGTGTGCGAATGCGCGTGAGCATTGTAGAATGTTATTGTTTACGTAGGACGTAATGAGCAGGTTACACGCTTAGAGTTCGAACATAATCGACTCACTTTATTGCGTCTGTATGTGATATGTGTTACAGTTTTCTTATTGGATATTAAGATATTAGGTTATTAGTAAGATATTAGGGTTAGATTTAAATGTAACATGACTTTTAGAATACTTGTTTATATAACTTAGTTTCTTCATTCGCTCCATAAGTCTTATACAAAATTCAAAGAAAACCGCGCTTTTCTTTTTTTGGTAGTATGTTTCCTAGAGGATTGCTGTTATAATTTTCTTGCGAATTACCTAAAAACTAAATATTTATAAGAATTTTGTGTCGGCGGAAAATCGGAAGTTCTTAGTTAGCGAGTTATGAAAACAATCATATCCTGTATTGATACGCCTGAAAACTGAATTGTAAAATAGCAATTAGTCCTAAAATAGCAATCAAACATTTCACGTTTTTAGGTTTCCGCATTACCAAAAGGGAAAAACGAAACCCTATTATTAAGACTTCTCTGTCCGTCTGTCACTAGGCTATTTCCTAGATAGTTTAGCTGCCGCAACATAATAATAATTATAGAAGCTCTCATACAGTAGCCATTGGTTTTGGCTGTTTGAAAGGTAATACCTGTCAGCGCGCGAGTCCGACTCGCCCTGGCCGGTTTTTTGATTTTAAGGAGGTAAAGATCAGTCTTCCGTGATGTTAGCTGTGCGTCATAGTGTGTACACTTATTGAATGTAATTCTTTCGTACCTGTTGTGACAATTTCATAAACAATTATGTATTCATAATAGATATTATTTATGTTTGGTAACAAACTATTCCAATGTGACCAGTTTCTACAGTGGCCAATGTTTTGTTCTAGGCATCGAATACCACCTTTGTTGAAGGAGCACTAAAAAGCATCAACGCCATTGTGACGCCGTTGCCTCTGGATGCCGATCTCATTCCAATAATCACGTGCACAGTTGGCTTTCCTTCGTAAGTAAAAGACTCAGCAATGTTTTCCAGTGTTGTACAGTAATTTAGTATTTTACGGTCATTAACCTTGGGGCCTGCTTACTGATAATATTATCCTCTATACTACAAACTACACCTACTACAAACCACTGTTTTCACTAACTTGTGTATTGGGAATATGTGTTATTTAGTTACATCTTATTCTCATCTTATCATCTTATCTGAAGGGATTATAGTACGATCCTCGAAAAGTTTATAAAATATGATAATTTTATGATACAGAATCGTGAAGCAGCTAATGATGGTCAGGCTGGAGAGTTGCATGCGCTTATTCTTGTCGGCAAAAAATACGTTCAAAGACTGATGTTTTGTATTTGAGTTATTATGTTTGGATTTTGAATAAACTTCCTATGAATAATCTCTCTTTTTTTCCAAATATAACAACCTAAAATGCCTTAATTTGTTCTAGATAATGCATATAAATATGTATGTTTCAAGTATGACCGATATTTTTGTGTTTCTGTATTCAGAGTACCATGTCCGCTGTTCATCTTTGATCCACGATACTGGCTGATGATCCGCCGCGTGCTTGAGTCAGGGACTCGTAAGTTCGGCATCGTGGCGTGCGAGACAGGCAAAGAGTACGTGGACTATGGCACGGTCAGTATATGAGCAATGATAGAAACTACTACACTTAATGTAAGCTTGAATAAATATAAGCATTTCGTACTTTAAAACCCTTAATGTCTTAAATAATGATCAATTATAAAGCACAACTACAGTCTGAAATCTTCTACCTTACAAAAATAAACAGTGAATAATGAAACTGAATTGAATAATATTTTTAAAATGTAATTTCTGAGTGTGTTATATATTTGTAATAAATTATATGCATGAAGTAGATCAATTAATAATGTTAGTTGCACAATATTTCACAGATTCTGGAAGTGAGGGACTGTGTGCACTTAAAGGATGGCCGGTCCATTCTCTCCACCATAGGCTTATCGCGTTTTAAAGTTATAGAAAGATGTGTTAGAGACGGGTGAGCATTATTTATTTTAATTTTTATAATTGGTGTTTCTATTTGGCAGTCGTTATTAAACCATTGGCAGTCGTTACGGGTAGTCAGAAGCCAGTAATTCTGACGCCAGTCTAACCAAGGGGTATTGGGTTGCCTGGGTAACTGGGTTGAGGAGGTCAGATAGGCAGTCGCTCCTTGTAAAACATTGGTACTCAGCTGAATCCAGTTAGGCTGGAAGCCGACCCCAACATAGTTGGGAAAAGGCTCGGGAGATGATGAATTGGTGTTTCTATTTGTGAAAGTTAAATGATAATCAAAACAATTTCGTGTTTGTCATTTACTGTTATACATACCTAAGATGTGCTAATCTATATTTTAAAGTTTTTTATTTATTTCGTAATTCTTTTTTATGAATAATGTATTAATTGTTGTCTTGCAGTTGTGAAGTAGCCCGTATTCTGCCAATTGTTGATGAGATTCCTGGAGAAATGGAGGTTTGGGATATCAAAGAGTTGGGACGTCAAATCATCTTGAAAGCACTGGTCTGGCTGAGCCACTTGAACGATAGTGTGCTAAATGACATCGAAGTCGCCTTTGGAAGTCTACCATTGGATGAAGAGTCCGAAGGCGAATGGTGGCACAGCTCAGACGGACCTGCGTGGCTGTGGTGGATCATAGCTGTCTTGCCGTTACGAACCCAAATAAAGGTACGCAACATGTAAATATAATTTTATATTGCACAAATACACAGCTCACTTCAAAATCGTGTATGATTTTATGATACATAATATTATCTGTTAGATACATCCAAAGCAGTTTTGTTTTCTCGCCTAGATTTAATCAATAGACTCAATACTGCCCCAAACAAGGCGATGCGATTTATAGGTAACAAACTCCAGAAGTATTATTGTTACAGTTTTTTGACGGTCACTCTATCGCTCGCTTAGAATTTATCTGACCTCAAAAAATATCCTTATTGGCGATGACGATCGCTATCGTAATTATCCCGAAGTGTTTTCATTACATCTGTAAAATGAAATTAATTATTTGAATATTTTTTTATCACCCAAAAGGTACTTATCCTTTCCACACACTCGCTACTCAAGAGGATGAGGGCAGTGAGTTGCACATTAGAGACAGTGAATCAACATGCACCCGCGCGAGCCACTACGAGTATCCGTTCGCTGATCAACATGTAGCCTGCCAGGGTACCCCGTGAGCCCCGCCAACAAATTTCAACATTTCAGAACGTTTTCTACTAATCAAATAACAATATTTTTCGAAATTTTTCTACCTAAGGGTGCTCCCACACAGCAGTTATATAACGTTACTAGTATAACGTTATACAACACTGTGTAATATGATAATACTATAAATGTCAACGTGTTTAACTGCTGTGTGGGAGCACCCTAACATCAATATACTTCTTAGTGCTATAGTTATACAACAAGATGCCGCCATATTGAATAGTTTATAACAGTTTTTGATAACACTTTACAGGTTCAGGTTTTTTTATTATTAACAACAGGGTATATCGTAGTGCCCTATAGTTCCGCTCTTGCGTTAACCAAGCGTAGTTTTCAGTGACTTAACTTCACTCGACTATAAAATCCTTCATGATCACAAGGTCTATGTAGCTAAATGTCCAACAGTGCGAGGTGTCTATTGAGCAGTTTGTCTTTTTTGGGCATTTTTTGTTCTTTATTGGACATTTTGCTAATTAGGCTAACTGCTCATTAGGTCCCTCGCCCACGGCGACTTTTTGTAGCGATGCGACTAACACGCGTTAGAAGCGATGCTGTCGCGCATTTACTAAACGCGCGACTGTATCGCTACAAAAAGTCGCCGTTGGCTAAGGGCCTTAGACGTTTTGCATCTTTGGTCGTTTATCTACTTAGACCTTCTGATCTGATCATTTTTTTAAAAGGTCTGTAGACAGTGGAATTGGCCATGTTAGACCAGTCTCGAACCGTAGGAGGTGAGCACCTCAAATCTTATTCATTGCAGGGTCAGTAATGTGATTTAAACAACGTAGCGTAATCTTCCTCAGGTAACTATATACCTTATATTTTTAAATAACTAAGTTTAAAATTTAATAGAAGTGAATAAGTTTACTAGAAATATTTGACAACATAGAAAAGTTTCTATATTTAATGTAATATATAATGTTAAGGTTAACTTATATTAAATTTTAAATTTAGTAATTTAAGAATAAAATGTATCTAGTTATCTGATTAATAGCTAATTTAACTTTAAATAATAATAAGTGGTGTGTTGTGAGATGTCACAACACATACATATCCAATGGGATTGTATTACATTCCATATTTCTGTTTCGCATATAACTTCCTTGTTCTTGTTGCTGCCGGTTTTGTGAACACTATTGCACCAGGTTTAGCTTATGAGTTTTTTCAGTGATGTTTGGTACAGACGGCTACACTTCAAGTTGTACAAAACCAGTTCGTCTTAGATTCTCTTTACGTGGTCTTTCTACAAGTTGAACGGTCAACTTGTACTAGTTTTGTGGTACGTGTGTGTACGTATATTTTTTTTTTAAAATGAGATTTTAATCATTGACTCTTAAAATAAAACAATTACGTTATTGAAAGTTTTTGTAATGGTACAAGACAGAAAGACTGCTTTGTACCATTGCATAAAGTATCCTTACTTTTTTATTGTTGTATTTTTCATAATTCGTAAATTTTACTTTGGACAGGTTTTGTAGAGTTTATGCATTGTACGTGTGTCATTTCAATGCTCCATTTATTAGAGTAACGGGTTCAATTTGTTAAATGTCCAGTAGAAAATATTAGTTTTCAACTTTATGCTTCTATTATTTACCAGTATTTTTTCTTTCTGGATCACCTTTATTTTTCATGGTCGCTTCTTCTGTATTTAACCTGAACACATTGCTTGTTAATATCAAAGTTCTGTTTGTATTTATATTTTTTCATGTTATCATTTAAAATTGGATTATTGATCTTTTTTCTTAAACTAAAATCGTTCATAGTTTTTATATCATAATAGTTTCTTTAACTACAAATATTATTAGAACGTATTCTACCTATTTGACTTCGCATGGATTCCATAAGTATTTATAACTTCAGTTGGTTTTTGTGTTGCGTTGCTCATTCCAAAGTTCATTCCATATTCCAGTAGTATATGCTGTGTTATGGTAAAATAAATAAACAAAATGAAAATAAAATTCAAATATTTAAGGAACGCACCCACAAAAGTTTAAAGTAATATCTTATAATATAATAATAAAAAATAATATAATAATTTATTCTTATGTATCATAGAAAAAAATAATATCAATTATGTATTACAAATCAAATCATAATTATCATAATGTATTATTTCTAGTTTCTGTTTTTTTTCATTAAAAAGATATTAGACGTTTGAAATATCAAATAATGTTTTGTTACTATCGGATGGATTGTAATTTTGTGTTTGATATGGAAACAGTGAGAGTGACAACGAATGCACGCTACCTCGAATTAGTTGTCAATTTTTTCGAGGTAGCGTCCATTCGTTGTTAAGACTTTCGAACTCGTAAACTTGCGGGTACATGACCTTCGGTTTTACACTTTTCGAAGTTACGTATCACACTCCTGTTTCTGTTTCATAGCCTCCAGCCACTGATCTGAGACTGGGATGACGATATCAGTTTACGCGTATAATATTAAAAATATTTTTATTCATATTAGATTTATAATTCAGATTTATAATAGAAATTGCAAATTATTAATATCAATTATTACAAATCAAATGAAATTATAATTTCTTCCGAGCGACATGCAAAGAAATCCTGTCTATATGAAAAATGTTCATTTCCGTGCATAGGTTATGACAATTATAAAATTATGTTATTCTAAAATTATAAATTAGTTCGACGGTGGATAGGTGGAAGTTTAGATATGCGCCGGAAATTTACCCTTTATTAACATCTATTTTAGTTATAAGTTATTATGAATCTAAAACCAGCGGCAAATCTAGTACAGTATAATTTTATTATAGTTATTTTTGTCATAGTAAACGCAAAGTTAAGATCTCATCGAAATATTTAAAATAAGCGTTAAGTTAAAAGTAATGTTTAAGTTTAATATAATTGTAAAGAACCATTTGTTCAGCCATTGCGTTATTCCCGCTCGGTAACACCCTTTCGTGAACACTACTGTTGACAATCGGAAAAAAAAGTTTCTTTCGTTCACAGTGTTGACGAACGCTACTTATTATTTCGTGTAATTCCCGTTTGGTAACACCTTTCGTTCCTGTCGTCAACACTGTTGAAGAGCGGGAAAAAAAAGTTCCGTTCGTTCCCAGTGTCCATAAATGCTGGTTTTTGTTTTTAAAATATGGAAATAAAAATAAAACATGTCATGGATTTTTAAAATTTTTTGATTGATTATGTTAGATCTTTTAAAACACAATTAACTGGAAAATATAAAATGCCCTTATCATGTGCATAATAACCATCTTACACTTAAATAAGTAATAAAATTGAGACACTGATTTACCATAATCAAATACAGTTGTGTGAATACTGAGAACTAAGTACACTATTATGTATCACAGATGATCATCTTATTTACACTTATTAAATATCGTTATATTTTTATATGTGGTAACTAAAATTTAAAATATACCTAATTAAAAACAGTAAAAATAAAATATTTCAGACATAAGTAGGTACTCAAAGTTATGACTTCTATTCGTTGATTATCGTCTACAGTGCGATTGAATAGTGAATAGAAAGAAGTGAGAATCTGACATTTACTTTTATATGACAACAATGTATTATGTAAATTATTGTAAACGTGTGATTATCTGTGATAAAAATGCTTAGGTATTTAAAACGCTTTAATTATTATTATAAAATAGCTGATTATCTGTGATTCAAAATGTTTTATTTAATTTTTTTGTAATTCAAATATTTTATTTTTACTGTTTTTAATTAGGTATATTTTTAATTTTAGGTACCTACTACTAATAAAAATATAACGTTATTTAATTAGTGTAAATTAGATCATCATTTGTGATACGTAATAGTGTACTTGGTTTTCATTATTCACACAACTGTATTTGATTATGTTAAATCAGTGTCTCAATTTTATTACTTATTTAAGTGTAAGATGGTTATTATGCACATGATAAGGCCATTTTTCTTTTCCAGTTAATTGTGTTTTAAAAGATCTAACATAATCAATCAAACATTTTAAAAATCCATGACATGTTTTATTTTTATTTCCATATTTTAAAAACAAAAACCAGCATTCATGGACACTGTGAACGAACGGAACTTTTTTCCCGCTCTTCAACAGTGTTGACGACAGGAACGAAAGGTGTTACCAAACGGGAATTACACGAAATAATAAGTAGCGTTCGTCAACACTGTGAACGAAAGAAACTTTTTTTTCCCGATTGTCAACAGTAGTGTTCACGAAAGGGTGTTACCAAGCGAGAATAAACCCAGCCATTGTAAAGGAGACGATGCGAATTTGTGACGTCATTAAATTTTGACTAGCAGTCGTTTTAAACAGTCTGTTAATTTCGTTCGTAGTATTGTATAGTGTTGAAGCCTGATACCATACAAGTGCTTAGTCTCCTTTTGTACTTACCCACGTCATTCCTTTGATTGATGTAAACAATGATCTCATTATCATTAGATCATTGTATTAAATGGCTAATCTCAGATAGTTCGTAAATAGTGTAGTGAACTAATTTCATTACGTTCAACAAAGCTGAAGTGATTGCTGTGATTGAATTTAAAACTTAATACATTATGAAGAAAAATAGTCATACAATAATAAAGTAATAAGTTTGTGATACGATACTTTTTTTCCTAATAAACTCTTTTAAAATATATTTTATTTTTATTTATTTAAGTTTACAGTATACAACACCCAAGCATTTTGTATGAGTGACATCATTCAGTTTCGTATATACGAAACAATACGTTACGTTGAGCATATGTATATGCTTAACGAGTATCAGTATGGCTTTGTATGACTAGATGCATTTTTTTTCTCATTTCATAATGTTTGACAAGCATAGTTTTATTTTTTGTCATGTTGGATTCCTCCTGGTTTACAAAAAAAATATGTGAGTCCTGAAAGTAAGTATTTGAGAATTTTAGCAACAGATGTCGTAGTGGCCTAGTGGTTAAAGCACCAGCCTTTCGATTATGAGGGTGCGGGTTCGATTTCAGGTCGGGCAAGTACCAATGTAACTTTTCTAAGTTATACGTACTTTCTAAGTTTATCTTGGACACCAATCACTGATTAAAGGTGAAGGTAAACATCTCTAGGAAACCTGGACTATAAAGTCTGAAATCACCAACCCGCATTGAGCAAGCGTGGTGATTAACGCTTATTCCTTCTCCGTGGGAGAGGAAGCCTGTGCCCAGCAGTGGGACGATAAATAAGGCTGTAATGATGATGAAGCAACAGGTGATGCGCCGCTCATACTCATAATATGTGCAATGTAGGTATGCGTCGAATTTATGCTTGTTTGACAAAGTCGTGTGAGCGTAACGACAGATTACTGAATAGTTACTATGTGATCGGATCAAGATATAATTAGATTCGTCTTGGTTACCCAGGTGTTCTTAGGTTTACGCGACGCAAAATAAGAGACGCCATAGTAGTAAAAGAAGGAAACGTTTTTATTTTATGATGAACAAGTCACGTAGAAGTCAAATTAAATATACCTATTATGCATATGTAGTATAAAGGAAAGACAGGAACACAGAAATTTTACAAAACCGTTACGTGTATATAAGTATATACAAGTACCTTTGTCTACTACACCAAATGGAGGCTATAGAATATAAAATTTAACCTTTTTTGTGGCTGCTTGAGTAAGTAATACTTATTTTTAGTAGGTACGGGTAGAAAGATGTATGCCAGGCAACATGGTTACTTAAATATTTCATTGAATTTGATACTTCATGTATTATTACTTTGTTTGGTATAAAACCAGTTCTTCAAACCATACAGATATAATTGTGTTGCTGGGGAGGTTGTTCCACCCTCAGATGTTCCACCATTCATTCATTCTTAGCGAAAACACATAGAAGACTTTTTCTTTCTTTCTTGTCACAGTCCGATAATGATTAATTGCACATGAAACATATGCCATAATTATGTTTTTTTTGCTTGTATCCGGGTATCCGGGTGATATTTAATGTCTCAGGGGTCAGGCGGGGTTTCTATGACAAATTGTATGCAGTCTAGTGTCTAAGCGCAGAAGTGTGTATCTGCCAGGCGATCCAGCCAGAGGCATAAAAATGGCAACACTGAATGAAAACCAGCAGCGCTGTCATGACCAGGCTCTTGGCAACTGTCGAAATTGAAATATTGTGTCGCTTGTGATGTCCGTTTACTTAAGATTTCAATGGCTTTAGAATAGTATATGAATGTGTAAATAAAACATACTTATACGAGTGGCGTGTCAGGTACATTCGTACAATATACGCATGTAGGTACGTATATTTTACAGTCTATGGCTCCTCACAGTCCAACGTCAAATATTAGGTAAGCTTTACTTTTAAGTCTAAATAATTTGATCTCTATCGCACCCTAATCTTTGGAGGATATCTGCTTTTTTAATTTTAGCTCGTAATTTACAGGTAGCTACTTAATATTTTAAGAAGAATCTAAAATTCAAGTCAAAATAAATACCTAAAATTCAAGTACTAGGTTTGAACAAGGGATCCCAGTAGGTAAGGTAACTTTAGGGGCTGACTTGACAATAGTTGCCTATTTAAATTATTGCATGATTTCGTCAGAATCTGTTCAGCAGATACTTTTTGTATGAACAAGTAAGAATATTTGATAAGAATAAAAATATCCAATCCCTCCAAACATTTCGCAGTTAGAAGTAATATTAGTGCGATGTGATTATCATTTTACAGGTTTTACGAATGTGTGGATAAAACATGGTATATAATTTAATACTAGTAACGCTTGTAATACTCATGTGGTTGCCATGCCTCAAGGAGGGAATGTGGGCCAAGCCAGGACCAGTGTATGCGAGGGACCGCAAGAATCGAGTATTTCAAATAACTCCTACAGGAAAGTGTTGCGAGAGCCAGTGCCAAAGCAAATGATGTTTGATTATTAATATTGTTTTCGTTTTCTTAGTCGTCACTGAAATACATTTGTGTAAGTAAACATTTATACAAATACACATCGTTTTTTTGTTTAATAATTATGAAACTTCAGATACACCAGGAATTTTTACAAGATGACGCGTAAAGCGCAAGCCACAGCCGCCAGCTGACGGGCGGGCGGGCTAGGCGGGCGAACATCGTTTCACCTCTTTACATACGGTTTCGGTTCCTAACGAGCTAAGCTAACGACATATCCGATGATTCGAGCGAAGTTACTCGTTCACCTCGTTCGCCTGCGCTTCGCTAGCTTAGCTCGCCCGCCAGCTCGTTCGCCCGGTTCGTTCGCCCGTCCTCCCCGTTTCGAGTACTCAGTACTCAAGACTGCATGACTGCCCCGTTGGTCTAGTCGTTGCAAGGCGCGACTGCTGTGCACGGGGTCTCGGGTTCGAATCCCGGGTCGGGCCGAAATCGCTTTGTGGGTTTTGAGAAACTTTCACAAAGCAGCCTGGAGTCTGGAAGTTGGTGATTGATTCACCCGTGCATCGGAGAGCATGTAAATGTCGGTCCTGCGCCTGATCTCTCTCCGGTCGTGTCGGATTGCCGTCCCATCGGATTATGAGAGTGAGGGAATAGAGAGTGCACCTGTGTCTGCGCGAATGCTTGTGCACTATAATATGTCCTGCGCAGCTGGCTGATCTCCATAAATGAGAACGGCCGCCGTAGCCGACAATCGGCCTGGACGCCATCACTCACTCAAGACTCTTGTGCAACAATTATAAAAAATGGACAGTGTATCCGGCAAATATTTGAGTAGTTAAAACTTACAGATCTAAACAATGTAATGAATACAAACACCTGATGTAATTGTAAACAAACCCAACAACTCGTGTAGTCACCAAATCGGCACTTCGCAACCCGCTCCCGCCATTTTACCGACACCGGCTCTAAGTACTGAACTTCAGTCAGGCAGGCACCCCACGCAATTCATTTCGGCGTTCCCTAAACCAAAATTCAGGTGCGGTCGCAGCGCTTACACCGCCTCCCCAGGACCGGCCCTGCCTGAGAGCACCACTCAAACAGTTGCAGTAGTACCATAGCCCGCCATCTACGTTTTAAGGCAAATTATGTAAATCGATGAAACCGTTGTAACGATTATTTAGTAGGGTAATTCTGAAACGTAAAATAAACTGAAATGTACTGCAGGCCTATGAGAATAATTCCAAATAAAACTAGCGGTTTAGGTTGCATGACATTTATTTTGAAACTACTTAAAACACTTCAGATAACATTAAATATTGTTGATTAAAGAACTTCATAAGTACTTATATGAATTATCTACCTACTTAAACCTCTATCACTGTTCATAGCACCTTTCGAAAATCGCAATCTTTTCAATTTCATCATTCCTTGTAGGGTAGGCCTGTAATAATTCATATATCTACTGTTTTTTTTTTTAATCTAGATCTAACAAAGTTACACATGGCGAGCAAGTCATGAGGCTGTCATGGCATGCTGAAATAGGTTCGAATACTTAGATCGTGATGAATGATGATTCTAGTATTTTCGCCGTTAAGTCCATGTGCGGTAAATCGATGATAATTCGGTGATCCTCATTCCTTGCAAGCCTTGTTGAACCAAAGACGCAAAAATGACTATTATTATCTATAATGGTGGTAACACATCCACTTAATTATATTCATATTGGTATATATTTGTAAATGACAAAAAAATTTCTTTGAATTCAATGTCAGTAATAAGTAAACATTCATAATTTGAAAATCTATGTAGGTAAGAACTGCGTTAATTAAACTATTTACTTTAATAGTTATCTACGAATTCGGGATAGGTAAGTGATTAGCAATACTTTGTTCAGAATAATGAAGAATATCTATTATCTATTGACTTACTTTCTTCTCATAATAGATCACATTTACTACAACAGCGAAATACAAGCGAATATTTATGTGTGCATCGTAAATCTATTCTATTAATAATGAAAATGCCGACGAAATGCGCAAAAATGCGACTTCTACCTACTGTGTAACAATTACTGTATTCATGGATATCATAAATATTTAATCTAATCTAATTATTCATCTTCAAGACATCTTTTTATTAACATTAAATATGACATTAAATGACATTAAACACACAAATATTTTGTAAATTTTCATAGTTAGGTATACTTAGGTTTTATTATCAGTTATCACTGCACTGTTAAACGTCTTTATTCATCGCTTACCTAGGTATATCAGGATTGTAACTACATACATATTATATGTGTGGTATACGAGTACATAAATAAGCTTGATCGCTTCATCAGAAGAGAATGTAAACTTTGGATGAAACTCCATCAACTTACCAACTATGTTAATTGATACATCTAGATATTTTTTTTTTGTCGAATACAGAGCTGACTTTTCAACCATGAGATAATCATTATCACAAGAAAAATTACGACAGTTTTGTAGAGAAAACATGTCTAAGTATCATTTTTATTTCTTAGATAAAAGTTATTTGAATATTGAAAAATCTGCCCAAAATGTACTTACCTATATAATTATCTAATAGAATAAAAATCTTATTAAAACACTAGACATTTCTGTCGAAAATATTTGATAGGTATTTACAAAAAGATTCTTAATAACTACTACGGAATTAAATACGTCTTAAGTTACTATTGGCTACTATGAGTACAATATTTCACTACGACACAGGTCTCCAATATTAATGATAGGAACGATGAAAATTAGATGCTGTATTAAGTCCTAATTTGACGTGTACATATATAAAAAGGATTAAGAAACTATTCTTTAGATAGGTATAATTCATAAATAGGAAAAAATCAGTTCAATTTGATTTAGGTAAAGATAATCCTTAATATACATTATAAATATTCATCATGACGCTTTTTCATGATAGATAATGAAAAAGTAGGGTCTTCAGAAGATTTTTTTTTCAATGTAATGGTAGTAGGTACCCATTTACCTAAATATTCAAGATTACAGTTTACAATAAAATCCTACACTAGAACATCAATATATTTGTCAATATAAGCTATGCTACGCATAACAATGTGCATAAAACCAGTAATGATGTTTAAGTTGATCGTTTAATAACTAACACTGTTATAGAATGTACTAGATTACAAAGTACGACAATTTTCACACAAATATCAATGACTTGCAATGAATTCCATACTCTCGACGTCTGTCTATAGCAAACCGTAATTAACATTTAGTAAAGTAAGTATATCATGTTAATAACCACTACTGAAAGAAATGTTTCCTTCGCCACAACAAGCAGAATATTTCACTTGAATATTTAAGTACGTCGGTGACCACATAGAAAACTACGAGCACCATTCGTAAAGCCATCGGAAATGTAGCTTTCTGAGCTGCATTCAATCACGTAATCTGCGCCAGCGTTGAGGTCAGTCACCCTTGTCATCCTTCTGCGAGCTCGGGCTCACCGAGCCACCCTTGTTCCTGTACAAACAAAACACTTGACAATGCCGCGAACATACTCTGTTATTGTCTTGCAATGTGTGGCTTCCCAGTAGCAATGCGTTTCAAGCACTGAATCTAATTGACAGTGTTGCAACGCAGGGAGTGAATGTCTATTTCAATTTACGTCTACTCTAAATAAATGTATGTCTATAATGCACAAGCTAAAACTAATTTCTAGGTAATTACAGACAGAGCTCACTAATGAACGGTGAACCAATTAAAGTTTATGTAACATTTTAAATGCAACTTTGTCATTACATTCGATGCGAAATTGATGCCCGAGTCGAAAGCGAGAGCGCTTTGGCGAGCGAGAATTGTAATAACAAACTTACTGCATTAATTTTTAATACACTATATAAGAAGAAAAATTATCATAAGAACTAACTTTACATGTCTAATTACCCATACACACGAGGATGATGATAGTGTGATACAATTATTTACTAGTTATTTTACTTTGTAGCACTTTGTCAGCTGTATCTTATTTATTTACACCACATATACGTGCCTTTCAGCAATGCTGTGAGTCAGTTTACAAATATATCGAAACATAGGTACTAAAGTCGTGCGTGAACTGAGTACGCTGCAAAATATGTAAAGAATGTGTGCTTGACCTTGATATGTCACAATAAATTTTATTTGTAGTGACAAGGTGTACTTTGTATCACCGTGCTGTGTAATGAAAAGGCAAAAAAAATATGATAGAGCTCTTTTTGCACAAATGTGTGTAGAATCCTAAGACGGTCAACATCTGTTGACTGTTTCTGTACCTGTTGTAATAATACTTCATCAATAATCACAATAAAAGATGGGCTAGTTATTACTTTTGCTACCTATGTACCTTCCGTACAACACAACAAGAGTTTGATATATTTTCTTTCTGACTTTCTGAGTCCGAAGAAAATGCATCCTCTAAACAATACTACCTTTAAGTCTTTTGGTTATATCACACTATTCGTTGTAATCTGTAGGTACCTGTGTCCTTCCTTAGTGAGCAATAAAGAATATTAGCTATATATCTGTTAGGAACCAAAAACAAGCAAATATATTCTTTAAATACGTAAGGTATTAATTACTTTTGCTGCTATCTAAAAATGTATTCATAATATTATGCAATATGAAATAGGTGTACAAAATTTATACTCTAGTATCTTATCATAAAGGGACAGGTGTATGCCATTTACAAAGCACTGTGATGGAGTGAGCTGTCTCTTGTGACGGAAAGGCAATGGAGGCAGCTATAGCTACGGTCTAAGTTATCTTGCCTTGTAAACGTCATCACCCGCCAGCACCTTATATGTCATCCCTCGCTTTTCGACTGCCAGCTGCCAGGACTGAAGAATGAACTGACAGAACATAAGTCCTCTGAGATCAGTATGTCATTACAAATATCATTCATTACATACAAGTGCTACCCAGACCTAAGCGAGACCGTGCACGGACTGCTTCAAGCAGTTGAGACCGACTGTTTAAAGCCGCGACCGCGTGGTGAACTATAGTCATTCTTCCGCAGCCACACACACGACTGCTCGAGCAGTCACGGCGTCTTCAATACGTCAACCGCTCGAGCGGTCGCATGTCTTAAACTGACTGCTCGAGACGTTGAGTCCGTCGTCCATCTTTCTGTCAACTGTGGTAGAAAATCAACTAACTGCTCGAGCAGTCAACTACCGACCGATCGGGTAGGCGACGCCGAGCGATCAAGCGGTCGGTGTACGTCGCTCAGCCGCCAACTGCTTGAGCCGTCCGTGTAAAGCCGGGCTTAAGTTTGCCAACTTAAAGTGACAGACAGTATATTTAGTTCGTAATTATTTAAACATTAACTTACCTGGCGTTTACATTTTTGGGCTTTTTGTCCGTTTTTTCCATGCTCGTTCCAGGGGATTCTCCCTTGTCGGCCTGTACAAATGAAGTAGCGTTAATTTGCTGTTTGTCTTCGTTGCAACATAATCAGGTGCGGATTCCAAGGTGGTTAACTTTGTAAAACAAAAAATATCTGAAATAATGTCCGAGTTCACAGGAAACTAGTTTGCTTGGAAAAATTACATCATGCTAAATATGTACAATAGGATTGCTTGGGGACTTCAGAGGTTTGTGATAATATTTTGATACAACATGACCATTATTATTTGGTTACAATGGTTTCAGTTGGAACAATTTCGATAGATATGTCAATCATTTGATGAAACAAAAGTGCTACAATTTCACATTTGTGTTGCCAATTCTGTTAGGTATAATCCGTGTGATAGTCGCATTACAAACATAATAAATAAAAAATCACATAAAGCTCATATCCTGCCTATCCTCTTAACAACTTATAACAATACATTTTAGTAACCAAATATGATACAACTAAAAAATCCAATTTAAGGTTAAATATATTATACATTTATACAAGTACAACACCGAAAGTATAATTCCTAATATTACAAAAATTATATTATAAAATGTAATACAGGTTACACGGTGGCTGCTATGACTAGCTTCAAGTAATAATCTAGTAAGTCCACCACCTAACTTGGCATTCTTACAGACTATTTTACGTACCTGGGCTGAGTTCCTATACGGACATAGAACACCCTATTTAAAATTTATAAAATTTACACACAAACATTTCCTACAACCAATAAAATAATTAAGATGCGATTAATTATACCCAAAAGAGGCGAATGTGACATAACCTTTTATATTTCACAGGCAAATATGCGTAGCTACTGTTGTTTCATCAAACGCACCTATATTACAATGATAAGTGCATTGTTAGATAATATTAAGGAAAAATATCAACTGACGTATACAAAAAAAGTATATTTCATTATGATTTTTATAAGCATATGTAATTTTCTATCCGCATCTAATAATGTTGGTAGTTCAAACTATAAAGGGGACAAAATATCTATGTATAAATATATATACTTATGGTACTTATAATATAAGTGTGTAAAACTACAAAACATTTGGTAATGCTCTAAAACTCAACGTGCTATATTTGGAGAAGCGTACATAAGCTGCACCTACGTAAATGTTTTAGTTTCACATCACCTTAGATCCTTGACTTGTTGAAGGCACAGCTTCAGCTTGCTGGCTATTCACGTGGCCCATTTTCGATAATGGTGGGTTCTTGAATGAATACGAGAACGCCAATCCGCGCTTCAATGAAGCTCTACAACACATTATATGTTGTACATACTATTTAACATTCGCTCCGCTTATTTTTCCTTCGAGTTAAACAAAATAACAATCAAAATTGGAATTGGTAAACAATAGTTCATTGTTTTCTTTTGTTTCTTAAGACATATAACATCGTATGTTCAACAGTGGTGGCCATAATTCGCAAGGATGCATTTTGAAGGCTTGGTTGGTAAATGTTGAGACTCAGTTGTCAACCATAACGAACCCTGCAATAAAACTATCATGAACAATGAAAATAATTTCAATTATTACGATTCGATAGCTGCTTATTTAACCCATCCGACTAGGACTGCTCTGAATCGGGAAATCTTCCAAAATGACATACCTAGCCATAAATATCCCTCCCGTTGATATTTCAGTTTACTTTTTCGAAAATGTATATAGATTTCCTATTTACTATGAAATGGACATAATGGCACATTCATAGATTCGCATCAATAAATTTTCGAGTTATGTAATGTAATATTGTTTCTAAGTAGTTTCTTTCTCATTCTTATCTATAGGACTTAGTCCTAGTCTTTGGTTCTAAAGAATCTTTACTAGGTCAAATAAGAAGCCACCATAGTTCTCATTAAACTAGCAATTTTAACATCCGACCCGAAATTAGAGTTTCCCTATTTGTATGCAGTTCCGCTATAATTAACGAACGGAGTTAAATATTGGAAAAAAAATGAGCCTAAGAATAGCGACTGATAACTTTCATATATGCCATTGGGCTAAGTATTAGACTACGATATAATTCGCAATCAAAATGTCACAAGTATGTTTGCACATTCTTTGGTATTAAAAAAAAACTTTTTCAGATATTTCAACTTACTGTCAAGGTGGCATAAATTCGTAGTCTAAACGAAGCTTTACGATTACCATAATATTTTATTTAGCATTTATATACAATTATATTTTTGTACTAGCCTAGAGAATGGACACAGTAGCTAATAAGTGTGTAGAATGTAATTAACAACTTTCTCAAAGTTAGTAATAGGATTTGACATTAGGAACCATCGAAATTCATAAAAAAATTTTTTTTTGGTACTTCAGGCTACCCTAGCGTTTTCTATATGTAATGCTATTTTATTCATATGTACTGTAATTTGATACAGATGACTGTCCATTTTCTAGGTCCGTGCTATAACAATCCGATGATTTTTCCTTAATCCGACATTTATAAAATTAATGCAAATCATATCAATGGACATCAAAATCTTAAACTTAACTACAGCTAAAGGTATTTACAATAATTTGCACAAAGTATTTACAGTAGGATTTGTATAGGCACTTAAGAAGCAATTTTTTACAATTGGTAAATAGTTTTAAACGGAGAACCAATAATTATGTAAATAATTTATATTTGATTTAGTCCGATGCGATGAGTGACTAAGTTCTTGGGCACCGTAACATTTTTAAGCTAAGTTTTTATTTTATTAAATGTTTTCAACCACACAGTAATAGTGTAATAGTTCACTTTATGTTTCACGTTTGAAACTCGTTTATTGTTTAAGGCGCATCCTTGAGTTCGTAGTTGCTCGCCCCAGCTTCCTCTGAACGATTTTTCAAAAATGTTCTAAAATTCTGTGTAAAATGTTAAAATATATGAATAGACGTTTGTTTCGAAATATCGTTTTTGCTATGATAGGGTCATGTTTTAGCACTTTACATATGCTGTGGGAAGCTTGTTGCATCAGACTCCGCCTCGTTGTGTCCAAAGTTTGTGCTGTAGGTGTACTTTTAAATGAAGCTGATTTGTTCGTTACAAAGCAAAAGGTGTAAGAGAGTGCAAAGCAATGTTATGGATGCATTAAGCTTAGGCCTTTATAAAGGGTAATATGTACAGTACAGTACAGTCACGCACGGCGTGGACACAACATTGATTCCGCGTAAGTATGTGTATGCGTCAATGGAGATATTAATGGCTACTATATATGTATTTTAAAATTGTATACAGTGTTCACAATATAAAAAACTGCAAATAAAGAATATTTTTAACATTTATTTGTTATTCCATTTGTTTGTATTTTCATTAGAAACCTATATTAGTGATGGAATTAAAGCTAGCGATGCAATTTTTTGAAGGATAAGCAATAATAATGTGATACATGTTTTACATAAAATTGAAATAACATGAAAAATAATTTCAATTTTTTTTTGAAATCGTTGAGTTTAAATGTTTTTAAACATTCACGACTTGAACACATATTTTGCAGAACCAACGTGATCATAGCCGGTGCAATTCGACCAAAACGTCGGGAAAAAAGAGATATCGTACCTATACCTTTATAATTACATGTGCGAGTAAGAACCGTTTGTTGTGCAAAATATTCGTTGAGTTGAGTTTTGCAGCGCGCTACAACAGTATTTTTCAAGAAAAATGCAAATAAAGATAAAGATTTCGAATTTTCGATTTCTGAAAATAATACTGCCGAAACTATGGATCATTTTCGTCAAAATATGATAGTCTTATATTATGATAATCTTATTTTATATCTTAGAAATAAAACTAAAATTACAGTGGCCATCGGAATTGTGGTCTACGATTTTTGGCAGTGTTGCACTATACATACATTAGTTATTTTCTGAGTGACTTGTAATGTAGGTTCCACTGTAATTTTGTTTCATAAATGATGGCTAATCTAAAGTTCGAATACAAATAATACAAAGTTGCGATATATGATACATGTGTTGCTCCGTCACTTTAAGGGTCGGTTCATATCTAACGGAATATGCGTCGCGTGTTATCGGTCGCGTAACGCTAGAACATACAAATGTATAGAAAAACACTTGACAGTTCACACTCAACCGATGATACGTTAGTACGATTGATGATACGCTCGGCGTATTTTACGTCAGATATGAACCGACCCTAAGGGCAGAGACTAGGTCGTCATCGACGCCATCGACGTAACTAACAGTAATATAATGTATGGCATTTGAAAGTTATCAATATTTGCTATAGTAAATTTTGTGTTGCCCTAATAATTTTGTCCAAGTAGATACATAGATTAAAGATTACTATGCCGCCTTTGCGTCTCCAGGAGAGACTCGATAGCAAAATGATGAATACTTATCGGATTTTCTATGAACACTATTGTGCAATGGTTTTAGCAATAGATCTTCAAACTAAAAAGGTCATCGATTATAGGTATTGAGTCTTCTATCGTTCACATTATCAGCCAACATCATATTTATGTTAATATGAATTATCCAAAATATTTAGTCAGGTTGGATGCTAATACGTCTGTTGCATATTTACTTACTGACATTCACGAGGTAATTTTTAAAAAAATCAACGTAATCTTCCAAACGCTGAAATAATTAAGCAAGTCACCATAGTAATCTTTAATAACTGAAATTTGAATCGATTAAAAAAATTAATAAAAAAAATAGTAGTTATTTGCCAATTATGCTCGTAATTGTTTCTTTGTTTATGGCCACCATCGTTCTTAGAGCGCTGCCTATAAGAAGAAATTCGGTTTTCTTCAGGTCTTAGGCGGTCGTATCAGATGATTCAAGTCATCGCCCGATAAGACGCCCATGACTCACGGCATAACATACATAGGTGAATTGTATCGCCGATGTCTTTTTCCAACGTGCGTTATAGCACCTTTAATCACCTATGTAGAATAGTATAAAACATACTAGAAGAGCATATTCAATAGATAAATAATCAAAAGATATAGATATAGTTTATTCATAGACTCGGTATATATTAGGTCTCTTGTCATTAATATACGGAATCGCGTAATAGAACAGGGATATACCTGGTTGGGCTGGCAGGCGGGTAGCTAGTGCCGCGTTGGTCTGGGCTGAGATAGTGCTGGTGTTGCTGCTGCTGCGCATTCAGACGGTTCCTCATCAGTAGCTCCTGGTGCGACTGGTACAGCCTGTCGGACGCCGACTGAGGGCTGGAGCTAGGTAACACAAAAATCTTGAATATGAACTCCTTTTTGTAGTAACATCTAAGCAACGTTGCGAACGGAACCTATGTTTTCATTCCATTGGTCTCGACAAATAAAAAACTTGTAATACCTACTTCAATGAACGAAATGGGATACTCAAATACCTTTGCATAAATTACGTTCGAAACTGATGCGTACTATGCACATGTAATTCGTTTGACTATTTGATTTAAAATGCTTGACGGTAATCAGAGTCAAAGTACAAGCCCAAAATCGCCAAACGGAATTAAGGGATCAAAATTAATAAGGAAAGATTATGCCATTGAAAAGGCAATCCATCCCGTGCTTTATGTTTCTTATAGCAGAGATAAATCTATACTGAAGGCAGATTTTACAGAAGTTGGTTGTTGAACACTAAGTCCGATAAACCTTGGCGAGCTTATTTTTTCTCAATGGTTGTGCATTAATCAATTTAATTCCTTGATTTCACTGCGTAGCCAAAAAAACAACTTCAGACTGGCCGAGACATTTTGGACGCAGGTGTTGTATTTCTGTACCTTTGCTGCGGTTTGGGCGGGGCAGCGGCGGCGGCGGCTGCTGCAGCGCTTGCGGCGGGGTCGATTGTGAGATCTGGCAGGCTGTGCACGAGTGCCATCACCACGTTCTGCGGCTGTACGCGCAGAGTGTTGCGCCCAGGGCCGGAAACGCGGAAGGTCTTAAACACAAATATTTACGAGTGTACTTATGTCGTGTAAGTAAAATATGACAAAAGTATATATATATACTTATTAGAATACAATATACGATTATTTTATGGTCTTTCAACAACAATCTAAAAAAGTTTCAAGAGTGTCTTCCCACTTCTTTCCAACAAAAATGTTGAAGGCGTTTTGTAACTTGACTACAAAAAGTGCTGCTTTTCAACTTGATTAAATTTAATAAATTAACTTTGAGGATGAGCAGAACTTGTTCTTTGAGCGAGTCTCCAGTCCGGGACTCCGAAGTCTAGAATATTGTATGTTTTTTGCAACCATCACCAAGTATATGCTTTTGAAACCATTAATTAATTCAAATGAGACACGTTTTTCACACACGGCCGGTTAGCCTCATTGTATTGTATTGGTTGGGTTATGCTTGTGTTATAGGTATATTTATGTAAACATAAAGAAATACATATTATAACAGCCAGATCCAACCAAAAGACCCAAAAAAGACCCAACAAGCTTACTCATCATACAAATGTTGACCGTGCTGGGAATCGAACCTGCGCCCCTGAGCTCGGCACTCAGGCCTGGTTACCGTTGCAACTAGGTTGTCAATATACATAAATGTATAATGTGGCCACATTCAAACGTAAACGAGATGGGTTCATATATTTTATACCCTCTTCGTACAGCGGCAGCGGGCTGAGTGAATAGCCGTTTACAAAGATAATGAGTGTTGTGCGCTCACCACCTGGAAGTGGCTCAAGTGTGATACGCAGTGATTCGCAACCTAATTTGACAATTGTAGATACACAACCAGAATTTGCCGAATTACCTCAAGTTACGTTTCGTAGTAAACGAAAACATGACGAGGAGTATAAAAAAGAATTAACAGATATAGATTAACAGATGCAGAATATTCAAAGGTACCACATAAATTAAAATTTATTTTTATTTTTTCGTTATTTCTAAATTAACGCAACTCGGTAAATGTTGTATGTAATATACATACATTATGTTCTCATGTAAGTGAATGTAATTCTGTATGAGAATAAAGTATCTTAAATCCGGACATTCAGATTCTTGACACAGTGGAGCTTGATTAATTGTTCAGTAATGGAGTGAAGAATGAAGTATTAATCAAGTTCACAATTGATCTATGTATTTAGGCGCTCTCGCTCATTTAGATGAGGTCACACCATGATATAAACATGCACTCTAACTATTATACAGGGCCGATAATTAAATTTCATCGATATTGCCATTACGGTAGTGTACAGTAGTATAGAAGGTAGGAACATAATTAACTGTCAAGGGAACATAGGTATACTAATAATACTCTTCTCTATCACGAGATCAGGCGCACGATCGATATTTTCTTGCTTTCCGAGGCACAGGGGTCGATGAACCTGATCACCAACTTCTACACTCCAGGCTGCGTTGTGAAAGTTTCAAACCCACAAATCGATTTCGGCTAGACCTGGGAATTGAATCCGAGATGTCGAGCACAACAGTCGCGCTATGCAACTTCTAGTCTAACGAGGCCTCGAGCCTATGGACTAGCAAGCTAAGCTAAACTTGTTAGAGGTAATAAGTATAATAAATCTAAAAAGATTCGAGGTATTCCACCAACTGTTACTAATATGTTAACTTGTCGAGCAAATGGATTCTGTTATAAGAACGACAAAGCATCATGACGCGATCATCTTTCACAAAACTGCCATGGACGTTTCAAAAGTACGAGTAGGTACATACGATAAACGCGCTGCTTTCTTTTGTACTACAAATGATCTACTAGTATAACAGTATTGTGTATACATATAATGATAGTATGCAGAATACCCGTGGATAAACTGGAGCCCGTTTTGTTATCGCGGGATTCTCACGTTTATGTACAAGTGAGGTATCTTACCGGTGGTTGCGGTGACGTTGAAGGTGATGGCGGCGGTGCTGAGGCTACCATAGGCGCCGCTATGGGCCTGCCTGATGTTGATGGCCCGGCCTTGGCAGCTGGGGGCCCTGACGTCCTGACAACCACAGCCGGTGCAGCTGCAGCCTTGGCAGCAGCGGCTGCCATTGCGGCTGTAACTGGCATTGCCGCGGCAGCTGCTATTGTTGCCGCTGTCCCTGACCCTTGTTTTACCATTACCGGGCCTACCACTGCCCGCGGTGGCGGCACAACGGGTCTCTCACTAGCGCTGACGACGTTCACGGTAATTGATGTTCCAGCTACAAAAATACTCACACTATACATTATTACCTACGTGAATTCAGGCTTATTAAGAAATTGTTTAAAGTAGGTAACTAAATATTTCTGTCGTATCTATACTGATTTGAAACTAAAATATTAAATAATGCAAAAAATTTATTCCTTCCTCACACAAAGATTTTTGAAGGACGTACCATCGTCGGGGTGCAGGGGCGGTATGATGTGCTCGACGGAGGAGCCGGCTGTGTACTCCTCGTTGCTAGGCCCAGGCTGCGGGTCATCGTGAGACGCAGCGCTGCATTCAAATTTTGACATGTAATTTTAATTGAACTGTTCAGTCCAAAACATGATATCATAATTTAAATATTTTAGACGATAACTACACTCAATTGCGGAAAATCACTATAATAAAGTTTTTATAAAATATTTTTTTTATATATATAATTGTTATAAATATTTGAAGATACAATAATACCTTGACTGTTGGAAACTGGACAGTCGTGAACTTCCCCCAGTGGAGGTGCGTTTAATGCGATGGCGCCAACTGCTCTTGCCTTGGATTACATTCCCATCAGCTACAAAAAGTATCCTTCTAATATTATAAATGTGGGTATGTAGGTATGTTTATAACTCTTTAAAAGCTAAATAAAATGTAAACTTCTGAATATATTTTGATCAATTAATATATGTAGCTTATATAGCAGAATAACATATTATAATATTATCATCATTTCATACGATTGCTACTCTCAACCATAACTAATATAGGGCAGTATCAATTGTAAATAAAATAGTTTTTAGCTATTGCACTTGTGAATCATTGAGCTGTAGCAATTAAATTAGTTCTGTGCTATCATGCATAACACTTTTGAGTTTAGGAATTTTTATTTATTTCAGTTGAATTCAATTGAAAATTTAAATATTCAAAACCCAGTTGGGTATTCAATATTCATGGATTGTGTAAAAACTTTATAAACTGTGTTTGAGGAAACATACCGTCGAACGATTCGGTGTTGATCGTCCCTTGTGAGAGGTCTCCCTCAGTGGAGGCGCCCAAACTGCGGTGGAGCATGGCGGCAACGCGTTCACGAGCTTCGCGGTCAATGTTGGCTTCATCCGAGCTCTGCTTGACGCCCTAGACAAGTACCAAATTTGTGTTAGGTACATATTTACTGTGTGAAACAAAACTTATAAATTGATGAAGTTATTACTATGGACGAATCAATCATTATGAATAATTTGATGCGACGCATTATTTTTATAATAGAGGTAATTTAATATTCATTATCTATATAGAAAAGAATAATTACGAATGACTGTTTTTATAATTACCGGGCGAGATGCGCTGGGCATTGCGTTGGCGTCCGCGCCTTCTGACGATGTTTCCATGTCCATCTCGCTGATATCGCGAGAAGAGTTCTTGGAGAACCAAATAGCAAGTTCATATGTAAGCCTGGCTTCGCGCAGTTTCTGCTCCCAATACTAAAAAACAAAAAAAAAATCGTTTTACAAGAGGTTTAAGCGTTCAGCTCGCGCCCCGTACCGATCTCTGTTCCACTCAATTAAATAGTGATATTTCGATAAAAATGTCCATAAACCGACATCATTAAAATGAAAATCGACATGTATACCTTAAGCGTATTTTGTGTGATGGGATCCTTGGAGCATTCGGTCAAGCTGAAAGCCATGCTAGATGAGCCGACATCATCCAGGGCTACGCAGACCAGCGACCCTATTTCCTTAGGGTTCCTCTGGCTGCTCTTCGGGTAGACAATGAGACGTTCGAGGAAATACTTTTGCCTGCAAACGAGATTATTAGCAAGCGCAGAGCTTATTATAGTAAACGCTTAGTATTATAAAAAGGTATTTACCTCACTAGTTTAAAGGGGTAGTAACTGCCCTTAGATTGCTTCTTGCAGATTAGCAGCATGTCGGTCAAAAGGAACACGCGAGCTTCCATCTGTTGAGAATCACTGATTAACACATCTTTGTCCTGCTTCGACTACTAACAATTTACAAAGACTATTGTTTTATTTGTATAACGTTATTTTTACATTAACGCTCAGCCATGAGGTCAATATTTTAGTAAAAAGCGAGGTCAAAATTAGGAAAAAGCATTCGCGTGGCCAGCAATACATCCACAACAGTCGCATTTGTACGCAACATGAAGAGCATAATGCATACAAGTATATAAACAATGCCACAAATTGTGGACTATTGTGGTCACAAATGATCAAAAAACTGCAGACAACTCCAAAATATTCATGTTATAAACTATTATCATGAAGAAGATAAACTAAATCGGATGCACCCGTACCTAATTAGAGCACAGCGCGCTAAAAAAAAAGCCTAAGTGAGGAGGATTTGTAGGGAATGGAAAGATGCTTATTAATTTTTAATCTTGCCTCCTTAAGGTTATCCTTGTAACGCAAATCACCCTGGTGAATCAAGGAGCGGCTGTGGTTGGGCGCGCAGTTTACCATCGGCGCCTTCAGGTTGATCTGAGCAAACACGCGGTAGCATCTATCCAACTCTTCGTCGCGGAACTCCTGTTTAAAAAGGCACTTTCATGTAAAATAACTTTTTCTTAATAAAACTTTATATATCGCTCTAGAAGTCAATATTTAGAGATAGCTGCTGTGTTTATTTTGGCAGCGACTTCTAGAACAATGCACTTACATAAAAGATTTTTTTAAAGATTTCAGTGTTTCTGGAAGGTGGGTTTTTTATTTAAAGTTTTTTATATACTTGCATTTTAGTGTCATCTTGTCACTGTCGATATCACTTCGTATCCGCAATGGCAATAATAGTCCGTTTATTTATTAATTTAATTGAACATGGCATAATATTTCATGATGGGCTGCATAACTTATTAATCAATATATGTTTATACACACAAGCAGAGCAAGAAAGGAAAGAAAGAATACACAAAGGTTAAAACTGTTTGTT
Organism: Heliothis peltigera; assembly: GCA_958496145.1. Taxonomy (NCBI): domain Eukaryota; kingdom Metazoa; phylum Arthropoda; class Insecta; order Lepidoptera; family Noctuidae; genus Heliothis; species Heliothis peltigera. The sequence goes on along the minus strand of OY292321.1, from coordinate 8,263,498 downwards.
AAAGTTGATAACTGAGTCAAACAATCGACTACTTAATTTGGAATGTCATTTTAATTTTACTGGATGAACTTTATGAACACAGAATAAATAATTGAATTCCATGAACACGGGTTACTAGAAGATACATATGATGTAGGCAAGGTAAAAACTTACAACTTCGTAGGTCTCGATGGATATGGACAGAGTGTCCAACACCTCCAACTCCTCCCTTTGACGGATGGATCGATTTATATCCGTTACATAGTTTTTGGCACATGTTTCCTGAATGACAAAACAAATCGATATTTCAATACTGTTCCCGTTCTCTCTATCGAGGGTAAGTGACTAACCTTTTTTTTAAGTTATTAACTTTTCAGTTTTTGACGAGTAACATAGCTTTATAAAAGCCAAGAGAAACAGAGAAAAAGGATTACATACCAATAATTGTATTTTTAAGCGTCCTTTTACTCGTACTATATATTACAGTATTCAGTAACAATAAACTGGTATGCGACTCATTGATTTAAAAATGATAGGACCATAGATTTTTGTTGATATGCTTACAAATTTGTACTTTTTTGATATACATAGATGGGATTTGATGTGGATACGCGGGAAATAGCTAGTTATTTTTGTCGTTATAATTAAGAATATAATTTATCAATTTCGATCTAATAGAGTCATACATATAGCTACAATTACCATGGCCATCAGAGAGGTGCGTTCTGGTTCAGTATTGGTGTGAGCGATAATACGACGCAGTAGCAGACTATACTTTGTCAGGCGCTGCATCGGTTTTACCATAATGTCAGCCAGCTGAAGTCTGAAACACAATCGGTTATCTTCACATCACGTCACTATAACACAAACTTTCATTGATGAAGACGCTAAATCCATAGGCAGTACATTATCCAATCCTTTTCATATACACATGTCATATGTTGTGTGTACCGCTAAGCGGATTCACATGAGACCTCCACAATACAGTTACCATGTAACACGACAGTCCTTGGTAAAACTACCCTAAATGGGGGAGTCGCAACAACCAGTCTCTCCAAAGTAAAGAAAGATTTAGAAGAACGAAGAAACTTACCTGTTACACTCCAACTTACGGTAACACCATGATAAATAGTACATAAAATCTGAGTTGCCAGATAGAGAGCGCAAGTAGTCCAAAGCTTTGGTTTGGGCATTGACATATTTTTCATACGGTAAGAACATCTCCCGAAAATGCATGAAGCCTGGAGCCATAATTTCTGTGTTGAATCTGAAATTATTGGACATGTTACCTTTAGGTACTCTTAATGGTAAAAGTCTGAAGAGTAATTCTGGGTAGTTATAATACATAGGAAAAGTCGTATTATGACGTTCATACTCACTTTGGTTGATAGAACACAAATCAAATCAGCGGGACCATAATGCATCGGATTAGACTCATTAAAATTGGGACAAATTTTTAGATGTAACAATTCCATAACAAGGGGATGCTGTCTTTTTAAGTCTAGATCTGTTTAAAATATTTTCCCCATCTTCCTATTCACTCAACGACTCACACGTTCAACTAGTTACCGTTGCGATGATAATAATAATTAATATAATAGAGAAAAGCATAAGTTATTTAATAAAATTACTTACGGAGTTTTGCTCTCGTTGGCCACTGCGATCATTGGGTATAGCGCGTTCTCCCAAAAACAGAGGCTTGCATTTAAAATATCGGGGATGTTGGTGAAGAGTCTCTCTGTATCAATATCCAGTAAAAAGCCACGGTCTTGCAGGGCATGAGCAGTAGCTATAAAAATCTAAGGCAAAGGAAACCAGACATCATAACATGGTACAGCACTGCCCATTTAGCCCAGTCATTTAACTTGAAGTAAGCGGGGGTTTTTAATAAATCAATCAGAAGAGATCAAATTATAGGAAGGACATAAAAAATAACGACGAAATTAAAAATATATACTCAGGGCTAAATTAAGTAGAAGGCAGTATGCGACCACAGTAGCATTTGCTAGTATATTTTCTTTTCAGTTTTCTTATCTGTTGTATTTTCCGTAAACTGATATTATTTTTATTTTTGTTTTGATATAGTCAGATGAATGAAGACCAAAAAAGTATTGGCCCGTGTTTTAGATTTGCCATCTATATATAGTTGGACTCTTTTCTCCCGTCGACTAATAACGAGGTTTCCGGCAACTGGGATCGCAATTAACTAAACTGCGGCTCCAGTCACCGGATCCATAGAAATGAAATTAAATATTTTTCTGCCAGCTGAAACCTCCTAACAACAACGAAGATACTACGTGTTCAAACATTTACCATCACTTTTAAATTAAAATGTGATACAAACTCGACGTCGGAGGCTCCCACGTTGTATCGCTACATTATAATGACTACATCATAATTATTTACCAATGACTTTTACTAATCTAAAGACCGACTAATTCTAATCACTATTTTTTAACCCTCTAAGAGAAAAAAGAGTGCGGATCTAAACTATAACTAAATCTAACATTTATGTGAATGTTGCGAGCGTCCTGTGTAACTAGTATTAATATCGAGAAAAAACTAACAACAACATAAATTGTGTAAACGGGAGCCCCTTTATTATGTATGTGTGAAATACGCAATATATGACAATATTAACTCTTATACTAACACAGTTCACTATTTATGATGATGGCATCCAGGCCGATTGTCGGCTACGGCGGCCGTTCTCTTTTATGGAGATCAACCAGCTGCGCAAGACATATTATAGTGCACAAGCATTCGCACAGACACAGGTGCACTCTCTATTCCCTCACTCTCTTAGTCCGATGGGACGGCAAACCGACACGACCGGAGAGAGATCAGGCGCAGGACCGGCATTTGCGTGCTCTCCGATGCACGGGTGAATCAATCACCAACTTCCAGACTCCGGGCTGCTTTATGTAAGTTTCTTAAAACCCAGAAAGCGATTTCGGCCCGACCCGGGATTCGAACCCGAGACCCCGTGCAGCAGTCGCGCCTTGCGACCACTAGACCAACGAGGCAGTCACTCTTATACTAACACAGTTGACTATTACTGCCTGTTGACAGACACATTAGGGTATGATACCACAAAAACAAAAACTAAATCAGTGTAGGTACTTCAACGGAATCTAAAAGCTATTTTGGAAACTTTATACTAAAGGGCTCTTTTTGTCTAGACTATTTGTGCACTTCTAAGCTATCTACAAACTATCTTAATATATACGAGTAGGTGCTTGTGTTTTAGAATGCAATGCTAATTTATGACTAGGCTAACCACTAGGTAGGTCTCCATGTTAAGTGTTTATTTTTCTGTTTGCTGTAATACTGGAAACAATAAACTTCTATTCTATTCTAGGTGTCCACAATAATATATAGTTACCTATATACTACATCACACAGCTAATTACGTCGACGTGCGTGTTTCTGTTTGTTATACATCTGAAACTACTAAATGGATTTTCATGCGGTTACAGTCGATAGACACTATAGACACAGTGTTTCATGGGTGTTGTGTAAGGAGTCTCGATAATAAATTAGTTGTTGTCTGACAGCGACGTGTTTCACTACGTGGTGGCAGCGATGGCATACGAACCCACACCTCCGAAGAGATTGGTGATAAAATTTCGAAGGATTTGGTATTTTCTTTATACTGGTGCATAAGCCGGGCCGGATTGTTAGTCAATAAAAAATAAATACCTAATGAGTAAATAGACGTGACCACCAAAATGATGACTGTCCTTTTTTGGAGATGAACGAATAAATATGTATTGTGCTTAAAATCCTTATAGAAAGTAGCTATAATAATTAATTTTCGTAACTTGAGATCCAACACAACCGCTTGTTAGCCCAAACGAATTCTGTAAAGTTAGCCTCGCATTTGTTCGTATTATATCAAGTTATGAGCAATTCTCGCGATACCTCGGTAGCCTATATTTTACTGACCTCAATTATTTTATTTATCAGATGTGCATAAAGTTACATTTACTTATTAGTTTATGGTTTAACTAAGTAACTGATACCATTGAATGATGTATGTTTTATGTCCAAGTAGGTGCTAGTGTAAGATTGGTACAACGGGTGTCCAGTAAATATTACGACATACTGCTACGGTGGTGCTAACTTGACTCAATACCTCCTAAAATAACCCTCTATAATCATGTTCAATGTTACAGAGTAAACTTGCAGTATGACTTTTAATTTATTATTTCTGGACACCCTATATATGATAAAGAATGAGAATAAGTAGCGTATCATCATAAGTTTAAATAAAAAGCAGCACCACCTCTAAAGTCGAAACTGATTTATACAAAACACAGAACTCCCTAGGTTATTTTTGTTGTTCATAAAAATGACCCGAATTTTGTGCAAATAAACCGGGAACTTAAACAGGGTAGTTGCGTCTCCATTTCACGGGACGTTGCACAACGACAGATCGGATTTCTTCGTTAAAAGCGAATGTGTTTGAGGTGGAGCCACAATGCTGAATTTGTAATCCTACTTATGAAATACATTACGTTTTTGGATTGCTCAATATCTCATAATGCCCCTGGCAAGCACGCAGACTATTACCGCGGCGGACTAATCCTCATGATAGGGATCGTCGATTTCATCCGTGAACTTCAATTTTGTATTGGAGATCCTATTATTTTTTGCCTAAACGATTTTCAGACGAGTGCGTACCTAATGTAAGAACTCTTACAAAATGGGATCTCTTTCTAATAAGCCTTCCATTTTGAGTTTTAAAAGGTAACTTAAGCAATGAAATGTGAAGTCCTGAGCTATGTTTCACAATTTATCAATACGAAAACAAAGAATGAGTACGTACGTCACATACACCTATTGTAGGAAATCCTCGAAAACCATAAAGTCAAATACGTCATTTTGTTATTGTGTCGGGCCTCGGGTTTGTCCTTTATAGTCGTCATGAAGGGCACGGAGAGGCTAGGAAAGTGACCGCTTATCATTATTGCGTGGATTATACAAAATGGCATTTGTTTCGTATTAATCTTGATTTTGTATAAAGTGGCGGGCAAGAACTAGTGACATTGTTGAAATTAGGACGGGTCTACATTATGAAAACAATGAAGTAACCTAAGTAACTATAATCATTATTATATTTATACATCACTATCTGTATATCGCCTGTATCTACCTGTGGACTTCTGATGTTTGGATAAGGTTTTGTTCAAAGTAAGAAGTATAATAACTAAGAACTTACGCTAACTTGACTTGACGCTGAATCCTATTCATCTACTTATACATTTTTACCAACATTGTTAAGGGGTGCGGTATGCGGGACAAACAACAATACATTGAAATAGATGTGTAATGACTAATGTATGATTTTGTACATTTTCGACGTGTGCAATTACAACGGAATTAGGAGAGTGATGTGTGAACTCACTTTCAGTGTGCTGTCTAATGGAGGAACAATGAGTGTATGAGGAAGAGAACCTCTGTTACTTTCTTAAGTAGGAACCGATAATGCTGGATGCATGGATTTGAAAGATTTGATTGATTTGTGAACGTTTCGTGCCCTTCATGTCCGTTTAAGTTCTTTAGCTCAAGCGGGTGGCTTCAAAGAGATTTTTATGACAAGGAGTGTTGTTTTGGAGAGTTCACCTTGTCACTTCTAATATTACTTGACTTACAACTAACACTAGGTATGTACATGTCTATATACAAATTTTCTAAAAGCCACTAGTCCATCACTAGTCTGATTAATCATCTAGATGAAAGCAGTTGGCTAAAATGTCAGAATATTACTGACCTTGTTACCGATGGTCGATGGACACATACATTTAATATTTTTGAATGTTTTTGCGTGTTTTTTAATTTATATGTGGTATAATAAATAAAAATAAAAAAATGGTACCGGCACCAATCATCAACAATGAGTATTGAGGTTAAAAATAATATAAAGCAGGATTATAATATGTATAAACATAAATATTAAGTACCCAATTCAATAAAGGAAAGAAAATAAAAAGAAACTTCAGTAATTAGGTATTCATAATTAAGCAATGTGGTAGGTAATGCAAACAACATACGCAAACTAAATTAACAAATGCAAAAATGAAGGTTTTATTTTAGCAGAATTACAGCGTGTGGCGTAGACTGAGATGATGGGCGATTGTTCATTGAATTTTTATAGAAAATATAAAACTACTCACCTGCACGATTGACAGCAAATGATGGATGTAATCGGCTTCCGTATTTATTAACTCTTTGATAACGGCCTGCCTTGCTTCCTCACCAGGCGGCAAGTCTATGAAAAATAAACTATTGTGCAGATTTCGACTTACACAAATTAATCGTTTGCAGGGAATTGAGCAAGTGCCTGCAAAAGGATCACTAATTTATTGCATATTAAAATTTTACATGCAAACATCAAAAGCATTTAAATATTTCGATCATGAACAGGTACTAGATGGCTGGAATCAGTACGGTGGGATTTATTCTTAAATTTTGATGACAGCAGCACTTAATAGAATATTTATCTGATATATCTGTCTTCTTATATCTGCGCACACTACATATTACGAACAAAACGCATGATCATTCTTACAAAATAAATATTTTGTTGTGTTTATATCTGATTATTTGGTAAGTAACAAAACAAACAGATACAAAAGGTACAAATTAATTTAAAATAATCTCGTGCAGTAACCACAATTTTCAGTAATGACATAAAGGAATATCAAATTTCATTGACGGTCATCAAATATGATGAACGCTTTATGTATCTATTAAATTAACTTCATTCATGTGGATACAGTTTAGTTAAATGCTCCATATAGCCGAAAATTAATTAAATTTTGTTAATGACACTGTAGGTAGTGCAGGTAATGTAGACTCCATCATTTTAGTGATTTTATAATTAAACACCATTGCTAAAAAAGTTCAGTAGTATAATTGTAGCTTTTTCGTGAATTGTTGGTATTGATTCTAATGTCTCAGACGGTCTCTGAAGAATGTGTTAAATTAATTGGCACTATTAATATCGATTGCGTCGTAAAACCCTAATTGGTCACGAAGAACTAAATGAACGGTCGAAGCTACATGCCGGGTACTTGAATCTATCTTTGTATTTATAACCGAATAGCATTTTCCACGCAGCAAGACTTCATCCCCTTGTTTATCAAGTTGTCCAATATATAGACATAACTTCTGCCAGATCATTTGAAATTATGCCTAATTAATGATACTCTTATCCATAAGAAGTGAGTCGTAGCTAAGTCATCTACTTTTCAGGTTAACCCTCGATACGTACCTACTGAATATCGAATTGACAGGGTTATTCTAAAATACAGTACTGAAATAGCAATTTCTTTTTCGTTTTTCTCGCGCGAACGTGATAGCCCGTGTGTTTTTTACTTTATAGTATTTTATTTGCAGTGATATAATTTATATAAACGTTGACAAACGTGCTCCTTAAAGGACACGAGGTTTTATTATATTAGCGGTTAAAATGTCCACATAGAAATTATATGTTTTAATATCTAATCTAATCTTATAATATCCAAACTAATGTCTGGATATTTTAAAAGCTGGCGTTTGCCCTTTTGTAATTTACCTTAACAGTTTAAATATATTTCATTTGTTAATGTAAATATTATACAACGGTTGAAACAAATTAACCATGCGTTCAATCAGAAAACTAAAAGGGATGTTAAAATGTCGATCAACATCGATATTCTGCACCATTTCCACGAAAAACTTTGTTCATTAAATTTGTGCGGTAATTGGACATCAAAGGATACCTTTAAATTTAATAAAATGTAATTTACGTCCCAATTGTGAATGTGAAATATGTGATATTTTACTTGTCATAGTACACAAAAAACTGCAAGGGCACTTTAAAAACCATAACATTTACATACAAATCATACCGATCAGTATTCCAGTTCAACAAATTAATATGTATACGGTATGTACTATATACTATATATGTATATACTTAAGGGAATATAATTTCCTAGGAAACATATTTATAATATAACAAAAATATATCAATACGCGGGTCAAGTGCAATTGAAGATTAAAAATGGAATCCAGAATCCTGGATAATGACTGTATTATCATTTGAATATTAAAAAATATCTTAACATTTGCTTTTAAAAATATTCTACAGACAAAATTTGTAAACAGCCGATTCTCGAGGTTTATTTTCCGACGAATCTATATTATGTGAAGTGGTCTGAAGAGTTTCTTCATTGTGGATCTCATTACGAATGTTTGATCTCCATAAATATGCGTACCGATCCGCAACAACGCAACACGGCATTATCCGCGCGAGGATTTCTCATTAATACTTACAATATTTTTCTTTTTACTACCATACTGGATATACATATTTTCTGATTTAACACTCAGGCGATCTCATCAATTCCTTAAGATGTTTTACAATCGCAGTTAATTCATATTCATTTTCTAATCGAACTACGCAATAAAAATTATTGAGACAATGATTTGTCACATCGTTCTATTAAACCATCAAAGCAATAACAAAATTAAGATCCAATTGAAAAGCTGAAAAGAGCTTCTGAAATACAATTCATACGAAATTGCTGACAAATTCCAATTTGATATAAACATGTTTGTAAAGCTAAGCTGACTCTGCAGTAAAGTGTTTCGTTATTAAGCTTTGTACAGACTAGTGTATAATTGAACGCGTAATCGGTTATGTGCACACATTTCGAATAAACCTTGAGGAGGTCTTTTATAAAGAGAGGAATTTTATTAACGGACTCTAGGTACTGAACTATCGTTCCTAATGTACGCGTACTCAACTAGGCCTACATAAAAACGCTTAATATATACGAAGCTTAACAATTTTGAGGGGCGCACCCGGTACCTACACGTATAAAAATGAATACAGCTGCTGTTCCGGATTTCCGCTACCTTTTTTTGGAGATGGGAAATCGCCAGATGACCCCTCCCGCTGTGGGTGCAGCGGGTGGGAAAGTCAGACTTATACTCATTAGAAAACACCTCTTTATCTTCTGAACCCCATCGTGTACTATGGCCACGTCAAACTCTTATTACTACTACCCAAGTTGGTATTTATAGACTGGTATTATAGTATAGTATTTTTTTGGTTTGCCATTGACGAAATTGGTGTACAGGGCAAAAGAGATCAGTGTTTTCAGTACATTAGATATCGATTTCATTATATGCGCCAATTGTAATTTTTTATTAGAATACAAACTTTTGGGAACTAGTTGTGTGAAAAGCATACAGCCTTTCTCGATTAATGGCCTAACACTGAAAGTTCTTTTTTAAAATCGGTCCAGTAATTCCTGTGATTGGCGCATTCATTATATTAGTCTAGATTTATAGACGGACCCTTAGCTGTTGTTTTATTATTTTTAAGCGACTACAAAAAGTCTCTTCGATACTACAAAAACTACAAGTGAGAATTTCTTTAATAATTTAATTGGGGTTTTGAAAACATTTTGTCTTTTCTGTTTGAAAAAATGATTGGGTGTTAATAACCGTTTTAGTATTAAATGGTTATAAAAATAAAAAGTAACTATATTTTTTTAGCGAAAACTTTTTTATTATACCTTTTTCAAAGTACTTTAGAGAGAGATTAGAGATTTGATGAGGATGAGTTTTTAACTCCATACGAATTCGCTTTGGAATGGGTAAATACCATCAACCTTTGTTTTATTAACTGACTCGTAATTATATTGACAGCTCAAAAGTGCCTGTAAATGGTTTTTAAAAATAGTACGCAAAGCCGCGGATAAACTAATTCGGGGATGCTTGCAGGATGCTTGGGGATGCTTGCATGGCTCAAACATCAGGGTATAATGTTGAAACGTAACGTACGACAAAGTCCAGGAACGAATATGCACAAAGTACATTTGTTGAAACTACGCATAGTGCTCGTTACTTTTAAAACGACAAACACATGACTTTCCATAAGAGCATACATTACTTTTTACTCAAAAGTTACCAAAAGGTCATCCTTATTAATTTTTAAAACTTTAATTTCTAAATCTATACTAACATTATGAAGCTGAAGAATTTGTTTGTTTGTTTGAACGCACTAATCTCAGGAACTACTGGTTCGATTTGAAAAATTATTTCAGTGTTAGATAGCCCATTTATCGAGGAAGGCTATAGGCTATATACCATCACGCTAAGACACACACGGAAGCGGAGCAGTAACCAAATATGCGGGTGAAACCGCTGGGGACAGCTAGTTAATATTATACCTACTTTTGTAATAACATGTGCACTGCCCAAAGAGAGAGCTAAGGAAATAAAATATTATCTGATCCGTCCGTTAAACAAAGTCGGTGATTATACTTAAGTAGGATTATTTAGCTAGCACCTGGGGCGAGGTGTGTCGCCCATCTTGGGCGGGATATGAAGTTCACCTCTAAGATACCAAATATTCGCTCTCTGTGTAGGCGTCTTTACCCTGCAAGCACCACCTCCATTGTCAGGGTTACTTAAATAGGGAATAGTGTATCTCTTCTTGATTATTATGTATAGAAATGTAATATTACATTTTATACTATGTACATATATCGGGTCCCAAAACTCTTTAATCATGTTCTGCTGACGTATTTAAGGAAAATTACATTCCACTTATTAAAAGGATTATGGTGAAAATTAAAGGAATATAATATCGTTTAAGAAGATCTTGAACATGAATGTAAGTGAATACATAAACAGAAGAATTTATGAATGGACTGTACCTATGGGCCATAGAGCTGAAAATAATTGATAGCATGCTGATATTATAGTCGTTGCTGAAGAGTTTGTTAGTTTGCTTGAACGCATTACTCTCAGGAACTACTGATCAGATTTGAATAATTCTTTCTGTTTTAGATAGCCCATCTATCGAGAAAGATTACTTTTTTCTATTACTTCATTCCGGATGCGCGTAGAAGAAAATAATTCCACGGGACGCGTGTTGCACCGCTGGGGGAATCTAGTCATACATATGAGATTACGTCAGACAGACAAGTATAGAAGGAGAAGACATTCTGCGCCGTCCCAAAATACAAATCGTATAGGGGCAATTAAAGTGTACGCGGTGTAATAAGGCTAATTCAAACGTAACTTCATCCATTATTTTATTTCTACTATTTTACTTATTCGGCTTGGTCTACATATAATTTTACCGCGTTTAACATAATTAGTTTGCAGAAAACGAATCGGATATTCGTGACCCAGATACATCTTTGTAAGACTACCAGACCTAACTTCTATCTTCAAGCTATCGCGAATAAATAAGCCTATAAAGATCACAATTCTAAAACATAAAAATCGAATTCATTGGAATATTAAAAGTTTAAAGAACAACATCGTTCATGAAGAGAAAGGGTTTTATGTCTGGGATTGAGGACTGAGAACGTTCTATACTTGAATATGTATCGCAATAACCTTGAAAATGTTTTTCAGAGACCAGTCCTACCGAATAACGGTAGATACACCAAGAGGGACTTGATTAGCACAGGTAATAATTTACCAAAAATGAGTTCGGGTAAAATGGGAAAATAAATTGCGCAGGCTCTGTTCCCGTTCCTTATAAAATGTGATGATTGATGGGAAGAACCCAATGGAGGCAGGCGGACAGATTGAACTAGGCAGCTGTGGCCCGGGAACCTACCGGCTTTATGTTAGATAATTATAGGCTATATACTGCTATGTATGTATGAGGGAGAAAAAGCGGAGTAACGAGTAGAGCAGCTAGCTAATCCTTGCCGACGTAGAAGGTGGCAATCACGCGGGTAAGGCGTCTGCGGCGGTGCCGCGTCGCGTGCCGAAAGCCTCGCGTGCTACTAATCAGCATGATCGAGCGAACGCACAAATATTGCTCATTCCACTACACATGAAATCGCCCATTATATTTTAAGGCATCGTACTTTTGTTTTGTTGCGATCTTAATTTGATCTCGTCTTACAAGGTTCAGAAAATAATACCCTCTCAATATAACCAGATTTCAGAAAAAGAGGCCGTTCAAAATTTTTCGGAGTGTACTTATGTTACCCTGATGAGGTTATCCTGGAGTAATCGAAGGAACACCGTGAAAAAATTTTCAAAATGGTTTGGATATTTTTGTAGTGGTTTATGGGCAATTGATGTTGTATATAGTAGAACTGATTAAAAGAAAAAGATAGTCGGAATAATGGCTTAAAATAACTTTAAAATCTTACTAAATAATCAGTTGGTTACATTAACTTTTTGCTCACGTAGGTTTTATGTAGATTATCTATCGTTCCCGGAAATGCAATACCTATTTCAGACGATTTTGGATATATGTAGGGTTTCGATTCCGTAAAACAGTTGAAACAAACTAAACAACATTGTATGAATATCAGAACCACGATTTGAGAAAAAATATAGCCGTATCAATTTATCTAGTTGGAAACTTGTAAAGTATGGGTAAATATGGGAATATATTCCTAAAACAAAACAGCACCATTTGGTTATTTACTATATGTTTTTGACTATCTGCGAGGGTTTTTCAAGAGCAAATCTTTCTCTGAATGGTATTTCGCCACTCAGTCCTCTGTTATATTCTCTATTGGATGACATCACCCCAAGTGGGCTATATTTACGCCGTTGTAAGGGAAAATGTGGAAAAATAGTTTTTCTAGATATTTTAATCCGGACCTTAAATGTACATCATGAAATACACAGGGCGTTGTGAATAGTTTACAAAGTATATATATAAAGATACATAAACTTGCGGTTTTGGTATTAAATGACGCTCATGTTAGATTACCTAATAGATTTATTGTTAAGGACTCTCCTAAATATTCATACCCGTCGTACAGCAAGCAAGGGCAAGTAGGTCATATGCTAAAGATAGATACTACATACTGTCGCGTCAAACGAATCTAGAATACCTACTAGACGTAATCAAACAAGCTCGCAAGCGGAATCATACACTCGTATACATTGAAATACTAATCGTAAACAAACAATAAAAATAGGCATTTTCTCCAATTACTTGTTCAGCACGCTGCACAGCAAAAATTTCGACAATCTTTATCCACATCTATATAAACGTGATGTGTATATCACGGTCAACCTGTTCATTACATTTTAATTTGTTCTTTAGCTTAGGTATTAAAAACTCTTTTCATTAAAAATATCTTGACACACAATTACGCTTATTTCTGGATTCTGCATTTGATCACAGTCAGAGGACATCTTGCTATAATGTTGGGGATGAATGAATAGAGGCTTTCTTTTTAGTGGGAAATCATCAAGGTCATTTAGCCTGCTGCCACGCTGTGGGTGCAGCTGGAGAGACTGTCAGGCACTTTTACTGACTAAAACCCATTTTTGTACCTTCTGGAAACCGCGGTAACTCTTGTGAACAACCCGCAGCCACAGAACGTAAGAAGAGACCAAATTGACAATTCAGTTTATGGATATAATAAAAATATCGTCATAAAATTATCGATTTTGATGATAGATTCATTACCAATAATAGACTTTAACAATTTTACAAGTTACCTGTTGTCTGTCATAGTTTTCAAGACACGATGTCTTTAATAGGGGATAGATAGCTATAGTAAACTTTCTTCGGTAACTTACACGCGAATGACGCAAGCGTGTGAGATATTACAGCTATTTGCTTCATTCTGTGCAGTTTGAAATAGGTAAGATTCATCGTTCCGTGTTCTACGCCTATTACATACAGCTTTAAGTACGTATGTGCAATGATAAACTGCTAAGCACCTCGCGCACTGCACGGCCACAACCACGGCTAGTGGCCGGACGGACTAGATTAAGTAAGTACGTATAACTTGTATGTTTTGTTTGTATAACTTTATTCAACATTTTCAGTTCGTACAATCAACATCAATAAAAATTTAAGTAAGTACAAAATTAATAAGTGCCTCATAATGCTCCAACATTGGTGTTATTATGATAATGTAGTGATCAAATTGCCAGTAGGTACAATAGTAATCAGGAACGTAACTAATAGTTAAGCGAGCAGAGTGGACGATTCATTACAAAAATCACATGGGTATGTGCCCCAGTCACGCAAGCAGTCAACACTAAAATATTGCATGCTTAGTACTATTTTTACTACCCTCCCGCCGCATCAGGCTCATTTATCGATGGTATTATCCTTCAGATAGATAAGGAAACGGATTATACCTTTACTGTGAATCTTATTGGTCTTTATTAATCAAGCTGCAATCTCTACTTTTAAGTTTTTTCATAGACTTTAGGATTTTCACTGTAGCGAGGTCCAGACATAAATTCGTTAATTAATTATGATTTAACATTCATTTAATCTTATGACATATCTTGGAATATGTGGAGTCAGATATGTAGCATACAATATTTCTTTAAATTCCCTTTCACAGGAGTTATTTGTAAGTAGTAAGTAAGTATATTAAAAAACAAACATATTATAACTGCCTTTAGTCATTAAAATTCAGAACATTGATGATATTTTTCAATCTGATCTATTAACAAACGGTAATATTAAAAGTACCCACCTAGACAGAGATACGATACAGAGGTCTATTGCATATGCTAGTGGGTCAGGCACACTTCGTCCCATTAATCGCGGCCTGCCAACCCTAGGTACACGCGCAACAAGATCTATCGATACTTTTTTAGAATTATTGTTGTTTGTTCTGTTGGGTATATTTGCGGGTTCTTTTATTTTACTAATATTTAAATTAATTTTGCTCTCAGAACTAGTGATGTTCTGTTAATTAAACCCTCAATCCAAATCATCAATTTAGAACTTATTCCTGCGATTTGTAGTTGTTTTAAAATGATAAACGGTTTCGTATGCAATTACTGGGAAGGTGCTCTTTCTTTCTATTGATCTTCCAACCTGCACAAAGATCTTCATAGTAGTTCTTAGAGCTTCTTGGTAGTGGTGGTTCTCCTTTAGGGATGGGTTTTATTTTGAATAACAACAGATCATGAACAGAGATTCTTATAACTGCTTAACTCAAACATAAAAGTAATATATTGCAACTAGGTAAGTAAGGCGCAAGTAGGATTACTGAGAATTTTAATGGCACAATGTAAAGACTTGGTTTTCATTCGGCGTAGTGCCTATCTACCCGTCTATAAACGGTGATGGCTGCCCGCGATCCGTTAAAAATATATTTTGATTATCATCTTCAACCAAACGTCCTACTAAATATTTCCGTGATGGAATATACCAATTATTGTATCCGACGAGAGAATTAAAGACTTGTCGTCAGCAACAGTTGTTGCCACATCTGGATGTATGGATACAAATGTTTGTAAATATAAAAGTGAATGAACATAAATGTCACCTGGCCAGTTGGCACAAGAGTGAAGCTTGACTCGCAGTATTCAATTCGCTGTTCTGTGAATTCGTCCCGCATTCGGGAGGATTTCAGCCAATGCCAATCCACTACAACCCACTTTACGTTTTCCCAGCTGTCTAGTATTGCTTTGACAATTTATATTTCTACTGAATGTACTCTCAATATAACTTACTTGTTTTAGATACCAAAATGTTTACTTACACCTGTACTTACTTCTCCAGTCGATAAATTCTTCCAAATTCCTGGCTTTTTCTGCCCAACGAAGATATTGCAGAGCTTCTTCGGGGATATCAGTAACAATAAAACCTTTTAACTCTGGTATCCCGTTTCTTGAGAAATCTGCTAGTATCTCCACTATGTCTTGAGTATTCTAGAACACAACAAAGAAGATTAGGAATATTAAAGGCATCATTGATGTTTTGTGTGCTATGCATACATTAAGTTGTACGATTACATTCAATTTAGTTTTATACGTTTCTGAGTTGAAACGTACTCCTGTAATTTGTAGCGTCATTACTTTCTGTGGCTGAACAGTATTGGGGTCACGTACCTAGGTGGGAGAGGAAGGCAGGCCCGCTAATGCTTACTTTGAATTACGGAAAACATCAGCTACTGTTCATGCTAAGCTTAATGCAATATCCACGTAATACTATGAAGTACATATACATATTAGTGCAGTAAAAAGTAATAAAGGGAACCTTGAAGGCAGGGTCTAAGAGATTTAGATGCGATTATACTATTGGCCCCGATTGCCGACTCGCCACTGTATTATTTCGCTCGACTTAAAATAATATTACATTAAATCGCATATTATCAACATTTGGAAATCAATTGCGTTTCTATTTATTGGAGAATATACTTGTGCAGAAAAATCGTAACCAGTATACGAAACCACGATCCTAGGTTGTACATCTGTTCAAGTGATTAGACTGTCGAGGTCGACTCGACGAATCAGATAATCGTAGTTTCATCTTGTGTTATTCAATTAACGTTAATGAACATTGGACGGTGGTTGTACTCAAACATGTCCCTTTTTTTAAATTGAGATAATATTGGTTGCTCCCTGTATACATTAAAATCATCTCATCTCTGATATTTAGTGAAATACTTCGCACTCCATATTGTCAAGAAAATAAATTTTGCAGCAACAATATGTAAAATGCATAGGGTTACAACAAAATAAAATTGTAGCTTGTGTTAGTTAGGATACGTCTGGATAAAAACCTGCGTAAAATCGTCATCAAGGTATCAGAAGCTTCTATGAAAAAATTGCATCTAAAACAGTTGAGCAGTTTTAAAGCGCAAGTTTACTAAAAAAAATCAAAATTTATTCGAATTATATAGGTACTTTTATACACAGATAAACAAAGACATGCAGGATTCTATATAGACTATGACATAAAAAACAAAGCAAGGAAACTAAATAAACATATACATATATGGTATGTCAGCTGTTATACTCATATTTATATGGGAAAACCGGACCAACGCGGCGCGAGGAATCGTTCACCGGGAACCCTCAAATACGTCAGATAATTATAAATGGATTATAAAAATACAATATATCCTATGGGGTCATTTGAAAAAGTAGCTTCAATTTGAATTATACTGACTTTTCCAGATTTAATTATAATACTTTTCTACTTTACTTTTTTATAACACTTTCCCAAATAAACAATTTTGATATTTTTCTTGTACTCAAGTCCGTGTCTTTTTATATAAACTTAGAAGCTTAATTTTTTCACGACTTCGTGAGACCGTAGACTTGAGTACCTATATCGTTTAAATTTCAACAAGATATTTCCACACATTTCCTAAATAAAGGGTCGTGACAGACGGACAGAGGAACAATGAAGTAATCTTATAGGGTTCCTTTGTTCTTTTTGGGTTACGGAACAATTAATACAATAAAAATTAAGGTTTCATGTAGACAACAATTAATATTTTCGACTCATTAGCTAGCTATTATTTCTAGTTGCAGTTAAAAATCGGACCGGATTCAATTAGGTTTTTTTTTATTTTTTATTTAATTTGGTGGCTTGGTTTAATTAGTATAATTAAACTTATAGTTTAGACTTTCCATCATAATCACTTCGATACGATACCAATCACTAAAACGGTCACAGTTAAGCTTCGCTGTATCGCATTTAAACTGAACTCCCTCGCGGCACTGCCGACCTTGTAATCTATAATAATATGCAATCTAGGTGGTTCTGTTAATACGAATAATCTGGACCATTATTCTAGAGTATCCGACAGTGCGTCAACGGCTTCTAGAATCTTCTAGGTCATATAAGAACATCCATTGCATATTCAGAGTTTTCAAGTAAGTGTATATTTTGCGATCATTCTTGTAGCTTAGGTCAGCTACAAGAATGATCGTTACCATTTTTTTAACATATTCAAGTTGGAATTATTTATGATAGTTTGTTTACAAGAAAACAATAGAACCTATTTGGCAGAATTCGTGCCGCATATTAAACAATACCGCTTAAAGCTGGAAAGGTTTTAGTATCATTTATCAAGGAGTGACGAAATAGCCCAAAAAGGGCCCTCCCTTTCTGTAAAATAATTGAAAAATCCGCGCTGTGTGACACTTTACTTCGCATAACCTCTCAAAATTTCTCTGTCTTCAAGGTTAATGCGCGGGTGATCCTTCGAAAGTTATTTAATATCGAGTGCTTTCGCCCAATAAGCCCGGGCCCACCGACGTGCTGAGGCCTGAATTATTTTTGTATTATGACTTATACTGACATTTGCTTGCCGTCATAAAACAAATATAAATGCACTTATTCTTAAGTCAACTCAATACATTTATATTGTTTATTTCTCCTGGCAACGAAACAGGAGTACTAATTTGTATTAATTTGATGTTTTACAATATGTAAAACTTTTTTTTTACAATATGTAAAACATCAAATTTAAGGTACTCAAACAATTTAAGGTATCTTATTTACAAAATCAAATACTTATTCCTCTGCTGGCAAGATTTAATTAATACTTAATTCTGCGTGCCTTAAAAATTAAAACAATACATGATTTTCACGTGTGCATGAAACTGAATGCTAACTTATAATTAGATCATAAGAGCTCTTGAAGTGTGGGCGGTGATTAGTGGGTAGTTCGATGCTACCCACTAGCAAAAGTTGTGGTTGAGGCATCAGAAATGCACGTTACATGAATGTGGGACCAAAAGCATAACAGCAAAGCTGGTGTAGGCGGTAGTTCTTTTAATGTAAAAGATACCTTACTATATCATTGTTTTGACGAATATGAAACCGTACGGGCTTTAAACATAGGCAACATAGATAAGTTGAATGCAAATGCAATGTATAGATCAACAAAGCACAGGGTCGGTGGTAAGACAGAACGTAGGACTCAAAGGCCCATACAGAAACATTAATCAGCGGAACACATGTGGCGCACATATCAATACTGTTGCGTTTCCCTAGTAACTTGTGACGTATACGAAGTATAGTAATCATAGCTAGCTGTCACTGAGCTGATGATTGGCTGGACGTCAGATAACCGTCCAAGTAAATACTATCAATGTGCTGGTATAGACATGTTGTATACCTGCCTTGATGTCGGCTCAATGATGAATGAGAAGTGGGTAGAGTGATTGAAGCACCGTGAGACGAAACTATCCACCTTCGGCTTTATTTGTCAGTTTGGGTTTGAGTTAGATACGTTATTTGATGCGCTGTGGTATGAGACCGACTCGTGTGCAGTAACGACGAACGGTATACGCTTTCGCTGTACGAAACTTTGTTCACCGCTTTTGCTATGTGTGTAATTTTGCTATTATTCCGTCAATGTATGTTGTGCGTATGCGTTTGATGTTTTACTACTACTACTCGTATAAAAAGAACAACAACAACACAAACACACAACACAAGCAGGAATTTTACAATGTAAAGAAATTGAACGACGAAAAAAATCTCGTTTTTAAAATGGATGCATAAAATAATCAATGACTTCTTTCATGAAAGTGACAAACATTTTGTAAAATTTTAAGCAGGTACCTTTAGCTACACGAACAAGGAAAGTAGAACGTTCAGTATAACATCAATTAAAAGGTTAAGAATTTCCAGAAATATAAGCATGATTTTATAAATGTAGAGGGTAGTTTATTTTGATCACTAAACCAATTCGTAGCGGTCGACGTAGCACTGGCTACGGCGTAGCTGAGTATAATTTAATATTAAAAGCATCTTGTCTCCTTCGTATTAACTACTGTACAAATAGAATCTTTGTGAAACATTCTTTATGAAATCTAAACGTAGCTTTATTATTCTATCATGTGTTTCAAAAACAACGAAGTAAAAACTAATGAACAACATTACAGTCAAAATTGTTATAACGAAAAACCTCTTTGTGCTTTCAGATTAATATTCTTTTATTAGCTTTTATTTACGTTCCTGGAAATATTCAGACTTTATACCTGTTAGCAGTTGCTCCAATAAGGTTGCAATATCAATTATTGGAAAAATTCAACAAGAATTCAATAAACCATTTCTGTTTATTTTTCTTCAAATTAATATTTATGCAAAAGCATTGATTATTGACTCTACTTTATGCCGCATCTAGTCCTCATATGATTAAAAAAATGTTTTATGTAACTTATAAAGACACTGGTGTCTAAGAATACGTCGAACATGTACATATGCTTACGTGGACTTTGAATGTGTATGCAGCGTTCATTTGGTCGTGCGTGTCAGATTTTATATATTTTGTGGCGCATGAGCTTCAAGATTTTTTTTGATATGTTGTAATGCAATGACGGCACTAATAGAATTTCGTATACCTAGCGTACGTGCTTGTAAGTTCATGCATATTACCTAATGAAAGGAAAAAGTTTGACGTAATCAGGCGTTGTTCAACATCGTACCGGCTGATTTTGGACGTAACAATACCTTTACCGTTTGAAGGCGCTAATGAAGAAACATCTTGTGCAAAAAGTGGACTGCTTTTTTAGTACGACCATGTAAGGGAACAATGTTTACATTACATACCTGCATATGGTTGTTTTAGATTTTATATTTGGCATTATGCAATCATATTATGTGTTTATTTTAATAATTATTGTGCAATAAAATTTAACAACAAAAGTAAGCAAATAAGTTGTACAACTAAAATGATTTTCTTTGTTTGATCCCACATTGTAAAGGACCTAAAGAAACTTTTTTATTTATGATTAAAATGTTTCACTCGCATTCCCAATCGGATTCTGCAGCGGTTGGGCTATATTCGGATTTCATAGAAGTTAGAACAACAAGAGATCCGTTGCAATGTCAAAGTCTAACTGTCATATTTCTATTTTAATTGGATACACAAATATAAGATGCAAAATATCGGTTAGATGCTCGCGAAAGTTGCAAGTTTCCGAATAGTACCTTAACATTGTAAATTGCAGCAAAGAAATATAATACGATAAGAAACATGTCACCCAATCAAACAGTCCAATCGCCAGAGAACACGTTTCCAATCTGAAATATGGCAGTTACCTTTTTTTCACAATTTCGTTTCGATCTGTGCAAAGCATGAATTTCAAAACGAATATTCCAAAAATATATTTAATTAAAAAAATCTTTTGTTTAGAGATCAAATACTCGTACATCTGTGAGTAGTATGCTTTGTACTGAACCGCTACCGCTGTAGTTCGGTTCACGGGTAGGTTCTGCCTTACATAAGGTCAAGGTATCATGATTCAGATTATGTACTAATTAACAATTAACCTTGGGCGACTGGCACTCGTAAAACCATTTTTCCAATAAGGCAGTTTGATTATATATCATGATCTTCATAGCGACAAACTGATATAAATAGAATAGCTAGGACAAAATTAAGGAGGACAATGTTTCCTGGAAACTTTTGCCAGCGTTATTTTTATATAATATTATGTAGTTTTTATGTCGCAGTGATACGGTTTCGTGCTTGAGATGAGAAGTAGTGATAAAAGTTATAGATCCATATATTATTTAACCAAAAACATTTTTTTGATGATTACCGTATAATTGCATGCTAACACATTCGATAGCAAACTGCATACAAATTATTATTATCATACAGTTATCAGGTAACTTGAGACTAGCCCTGGATTGAAAATTATTTATCGCATTAAAATCTGTATTTTAAGTCACACACACACAGTGGAGAGCTTTGTTTTACAGATAATACGTATTTAGTGATTTAATAGACACGAGTTAAGGGCTCGCGTCGTGATGCTATGACCTTAAGGCGCTGGCCTTTGTTTGTGACATTTGGCTCGTAAACGCACTGAAACAGGTATATCCTCAATAACTAAGAATGCAGTAAACAAAAGGCAGGTGAGAACAATACCTGAACCATCCAATAGTTTCTTATTAAACATTAAAAATGCGAAAAGAGGGTTGTTTGACACGCTCACATGTCAAAAAAGCTTTTTCGATTGTAATGTTTGCTGATACACCGAAGACAGTAATGCTTTATATTTTACAAGATATTTTTTTTCGGTTTCACTTGCGTCGCAAGGGAATCTCGCTTCTTTTTAGATGTGGCCTATTAACGTCTCCAGGGTCCAAATTATCTCTGAAAAGCTGAACAAACAGAGAAACCCCTTCAGTTACGCATTAATAATATGATAAGAAATTATGAATATAACACAAAAAAATCTTCTGTATCTGATTTTACGCCCTTGGACCATAAGAGGTTACGACATAATGTTATATTGTACTAATTTACGTGGTTACCTAAGTTATGTTTAGTTATATACAACTGAACATATTTACAATGGAACGTTAATTTGATCAATGTATATTTTGTAGTTTCTTAGTTATAGCGCTGACCATTATGAAATTGATTAGATATTTAACTTATTTCTCGCGCACCTCTTCTTCGCGCATATAAGTACAAATGTATCATATAAACTGATGCTAATATCCGGACATTCTTTTAATCAATCAAGGTTCCGCCCTTAAAATGTAAAAACCAAACACATTCGCTTACACATTCAAGGTATTAATTATCATTATTATTTTGATACTTTTGTATAACTTTATTATTTGTAATAATAAATTACATTAATGCTTTACGTACTGCTACGATAATCAAACTAAATAATTACAATCGAATGTATGTTATTACAAATTATACAAGTGTGATTAATGGTAGCAGATCAACCTACAGCGATAACCCACTATTAAAATAAAAACGAACTGCTAGCATTTATGCGCCTATTAACATTTGGAATAATGCGCGATATACAACGTTAATAAAATGCATTACAGTTTACTAATGTTCGCACCATTCGCGAAGACTGCCGCCTTGATAGCTTTTCGCGTTAAACTCATGAGCTAGCGGGAAGTTCTATGTATCAATAGTCAAAGCTACAAAATTGACAGTACATGCAAATTAAATTTGGTTCAACATTGAGCGAGTAGACTGATATTTACTGAAGAGCTGTGGCGTGTGTGTGGGTGTGAATTTGAACCTACAGTATATTTTGTTAAGGTCTTGACAGGTCAAGCAAATTGTAGAAAAGTTACAGGATGACTCCTACTCTAAGTATGGAGAAGTACCGGCAGTTTGTAGAGTTATGAGAAACGTCAATCATCATGTATTCTATCATGCATAAAGTTTTTCCGAATGCATCCTTATCCCAACAAAGGACTAGATTAGGTTTCTAATACCCTCACAAAGTGAGCAGCTTATGTAGCAGCTTTGAAACAGGCCAGGGCAACAAAAAACCGCGTTTTTTTCAATATTTTTTGTTTGGTAGAATAGAACCCTCAGTGTCTTTTTTTAGAAAAATAAAGACTAAAACGACGATGTTAATAATTACACAAGACATGCTATTGAAACATGAGTACGACAGAAGTTTGAGGAAAGGTTAAAGGTTTACTTGAAGGTATTCTTGCTACAAAATACTTGATGATTCTATTCTCAGAGAATCTTGAACATGTGGTGACCAACAACATTATTATCGTGCGTTTATTCAAAATTCTAAAACGCTAAATTATCTTTCTACACGATCAGATCCTTAATCTTTTGTTATGAAAGCGCTTCATCAATTAAAAGCCTATTTGCACGCTCTGTCTTGGAAGCCTTTGTTTGCCAGTTCATTGTTCAGATTACATCCCTATTCTTAAATACAGACTGCACCTATTTTCCATCATTCTAGGGAACAAACGAACCCTTTCGGTCTGAACCAAATAATAATATGAAGAATCAAATATTTGCCTATTTACTGAATAACTAGAATGCAAATTGCACAGGGCTCGCTGAATGATTTACACATCGAAATATTCCTAAAATAACATTATTATCTTACTGCTGAAACTCTATTTTGCAAGGTCTGTGAACATTTCTAATTATAAGCATAATGTCAACAACTAATTTGCTAATGAATCTATTGATGGAGCTACCTAAGTCTCTTCATAACGATACTTAAGTGTTCTTGGGGCGCATATACCGAGGAGCGCTGCAGTACGCCCCCGCCGTGTGGAGAAGGCTTCGAGGTGGCACCGAGCCAGCTGTCAGATTGTAAAAGCCAGGCACGGCACGACCGGAGTTTGCTTTCCGTTGGGTTGGTTTACCTTCCCCGGTAACCGAGTATTAGGTCTCTGATAAATTAATTTCCGTAAATCTCTTTCGCTTATTTGTTGAAAATGAATGTTGCTGTATTTATAGCATTTGAAAAATTGCAAGAAATATACGTACGAGTAAATCTACTGGTGCTTACTACAATAATTTTAAACGAAAAAAAAAGCAAATGCTGCAACGGAAATAAATAAGTATACCAAAGACTGTTTTTTTTTAACATTTAGCCCTGTTTGCACTCAGCAGATTCTGTAGAAATAAAAACAAGTACTAGCATTTGCAGTAGTTACTAATCCATGCTTTTTTGGTATTTGAGTTCAGCTTTGCACGGGTACTACAAGCGATATATGAGCGGTGTTCACGTTTAGGCCAGTAGACTCACATAGGGTGGTTGCGAGGAGCCGGCTCCACCAGCAGGCCTCCCACCTCCAGGTCCACCGCTGTGGCCACCACCGCCACCACCCCTCGCTGCTCCGCGAGACGCGCCGCGGCCGCTTGGCCCCGCGCCGTCTCGCCCCCCTACCGACATATCGTCGGGGTCGGGGTTGCGGCCTCTGTGACGTTTACGCGGTTTGTGTGGCTCTGTCTAAATCAACACCAGAGTAATGCTTTTTTCGTATCGCTTACCTTCGTCGTGTTGCAGAAGATTCGGAAATCCTATCTCAGCTTGGAAACTGTTGTGATGTTTTGTCAGTAATACGAATGTAAAAGGATCGTACGTGCACCATTCACCGAAAACCGTTGCCGTCGCCGTCGCGTCCTATAGATTTATATGCACACAATCCCGAATAATCATGACTTTCGTTAATTATGTCGATAACGTTGAAGTCTTATTCCTTACATAGCTTAAATTACAAAAGTTGTTACCATATAATGTAAGGCATTTAAATGCAATTGAAACGTCAGGGTAACAAATTCAAGAGAAAACCGAAAACATGTTATTTAATTATAATCCCTCAAAAACTCGACGAAATGAAAATACCCTTTTGCAGTATTGTGTTAAGTACGTAAAATGCTTAAATCATTTCCTATAAAATGGTAATCCTGGTTTAATAAGCTTTATTGAAAATATATTGTTTATATACATTGTACGCTTTAATGGGGGATAAAGTCAGTAGTAGTGATAAGCCAGTAGGTAGTACATTTTGCTTAATAAAGAAACAATGTTAAAATTGTATATGTCGTAGAACGCTACGACTGAATCGTTAAGTTCAAGACTAAAGCACGAGTTGAAATAGTGAAATAACCTCTGTGCTTTACAAAACGTTTGTGTTATTTATTTAAAAGGAAGAAAAAAGAAAATAAAGTATTATGCTTTACTACAAGTATAGTTACGGGTGACGATATTTTCTTCGTTTTCTATTATAAAAACAGTTACCTATAAGATCCTTGATAGAAAACTTGTTGAGAATTTTATGTTGCACCAGTAGTTTCTTTGAATGGAGATATAATCAAAGATGTAAGAAGCGAAGACACGTGTATTGTTGGGGAACTGATTTCAGTGTCCATGTAATATTGTGAATACGACATAGCATAGGAAAAGTTGAGGAAGCAGATAATCGAAAATATCAAAAATACTCCTGTTCAAGTGTATGCCTTCCATTTCCAGTTTTGTTCTAGTTTTTGTTTACATGATTACGCTATTCGGAATTTCTGATAATAAATGCATATCCTGAAAAAGGTAGACAAATGACTCAGGAAATAGTATTTGAATATAAGTTTTGATTTAACTTAGTTTTGAGAAAATAAATGGCCAGAGGACCTTCGTGATCGAGGCGTCACAGTTAGCCAACATTTACCTAAGTTAGGTTCATTCAGGTTGCCGTCGTTAATTTTAATAATATTAAGCAGATCATCAAATGATCCTACTATAATCCTTATTCGAATCGTTATACTGACTTGACTGACTGAAATATTAAGATATCATAATAAATGATATTGAAAAGGCATTACACTCAAATCAGATCATAGTTTCAAAGCGGCTATCGGGCGTGAAATTAATACGCTTGTAAACTAGCATCTACGAATCAACATACACCACGTGACATGATTAGATTGCCGGCCAGCTCACATGAATTGCACAGGATCGGAAATAGACACAGAATAGCCTTTAGGAACGTGCCAGGAATTATCAGTCGACACGCGTCAGAGCAGCCAAAAGGCTAGTATAGGTAACAGTTAATTAATGATTTGCTCTATAGCATATACTGCTTTCTAGAATTTTAGGCATGTTATTTAACTTAGTCTTTGAAAACTGTAAGTGTGGCATCACAATGGCATCTGGCATAAAAACCTGCCGTCACTCCGTAATTTTTTTGCGAAATAACTAAGAATAACGAACGAGGAATATGGTAAAAGACAAAATCTAAAGTTCAGACTCCGTACGACACGCTTGATGCGTGAGATGTGACTTATGTAATGTACACTTAAAAAAATATCATCATAAGCTGACAGTTTCAAAAACAATTCGGACAAACTCTGAATATGTTTCTGAGTAGTATCCAAAACCGAGAATCGAATAAGCAGTCCCTTTTATAGACTAAACAAACGGAACTATTTTCTTCGTACGCACTGTTCATCTAAAGATAGTGTGAAGATATGAATTTATAAATTTTTAATACATTATGACTAGTTTATAGGCCACATCAATATCGTCATCCCTTAATACGTACACTAGTAGAAATGAATTTCGAGTGTATAAGCTCCAATCGAATGGCTGGATTTCACTAATTTACCTAATGGATTGATGCCCATGCTGGACATCCGATAAGGCTACTCTTTTATTATGATTGACGTAGGTATGCGACATGCGAGCCCCACGCGTGTTTATCTAGTGGTCCACTATTATTGTAATATTGTATTAAGTACCTGCAATCTTCCAAATCTATCTTCGTGTTATTTTTTCGAATTTCATTCTTTCACGCAGCTAGGTATAACAATTATGAAAACTTTTCATTGATTATGTTTGCACGATTTTCAATAAACTGTTTCGTATCAGAGGTCCCTGGTATTTGAAATCATGAATCTCAATGTATTCCAGTGGCATTTAATATTAAAAATCTGTATTTGTTATTCTATTTGCTAACAATAGCCGTTGCGCACCGGCCGCATAATTTGTCAATGTCGCAAGAATTTATCTCACTGTAAAACACCCCTGTCCAATGCAATAAGGTTTACTGGAACCTCGCAATCTAGTTATGGATAATTATTATTTTCAGTGATTATGATCACGCTTAAGTATTTCGGCAGCTCCACTAGTATCTCTCTACATCGTGAATGTATATCCATACAGGGATACAGCCGAAGGAATGAATCAGTGAACAAAAATCTTGCCAATATTGGGTTATGCACAAAAGTCATCATCAATTAAAAAAATGATACTTTAATAATACTAATAACCTCTTACTTATAGGCTTGCTATTCAACAAACAGCTTGTGAACAGTAGCAAGATGGTATGCATTATATGCTAATACTAACCAAATTTAAAGATATTGAAATACCATTTACAAGTTGAAATAGTGCACGGAAATTTTTCATTCAGCTACCAGTTTCCAATATTTGCCGATTAGCTACTACTTCTTTAGGTCCCTGCTATCATTATCCTATTACATCATTGACAGGCCATCTTCAGCACTGTTACAGGCATCCATCACTATTATGCAATTGCCTCTGATAATAATCGTTACATGCATAATGCGTTGCATGCTTGCTATTCATAAAACAATGCGGCTCTAAATATTTTACAAGCCACTGTTAAGCTACGCTAAGTTTGTACCTAAGAATGTTGAGATAAATTCAAGCAAGCTCAACTCGACACTCCGAATGACAAGTTACAGATGCCTAAGGATTTCATTTGAAATTTGTAAGCAACATTCGTAGGATATGCACATTTTTTATTGCAATTCGAAAGTCCCAGCTTTTCAACAATGAACTAAATCAAACAACCGCATTTATATTTTAAACCACCGATGCGGTGGTAAATGAAGAGAGCAATAGCTGCGTGCAGAATACGCGATACACTTACAACGACCGTGCTTAGTTGAACAAAGCTTCAAAAACAAGTATGTGATATACATACACACAAGGTACACCTTGGTGGTGGCGATGGGAAAACTTTAACAGGCGGCTATGTTTCAGTGACCTACTAACGTCGATATCTTTGCAGTTAAGCGGCCGTCGAGTTTCAGGTTATTCATGAATTGAAACATTTCGATCGGCCAAGAACATGACAGGTTTGCAGGAAATAGTTTCTGAATTAAGTTTAAAAAATTCAACATATCTAACATACTTTTTATTGAATTATATAAAATTGTTCAAGCGTCTGTTTAAATTGTTTTTTTTTCCCTAATTTGTAGGGTATATAAACTTTAGAAGCAGTTCTATATGCTGTTCAGGGCTCTCTATAAATCTGAAATATTAAAGAAATATGCGTAATAAGTAAAATATCAATTAAACAACATTTAAATTACAAGTCTATTCTTTGAGAAAATGTATTAGCATTAATGGTTCCTATGTTATTTATTAGCTTATTCTTGTTATCATTATATTTTTTATGTACCTAATTATGATATAGTATCCTCTTTTTATATATTCTCGTATAACATAATCATCATTGCTTATTAGATTCTCAATGTCTTGTCTTGTCATTCTCAATGACTTGCTACTGATTATAGAACTTGTTACTTTTGTTCTATTATGGTTGAAAAGCGGCGAACCCGTTTTTTTTTAATTCATGTATTTATTGTTTATCATATGATAAAATATCATAATAATATTAATTATCATAATATATGAATAATATGATATGATGAATGAACTATGATTTTCTTTTCAAATAATTTGATATTGAACTTATTTTTGTATAAATATAGTTCCTGAAACCTAACAACCACATATGTTGCTGGAGGGTCTGTGCCGCCACTCCTTATTCCCAGAAAAAACACAGGAAAGGTGGGCGCTATGTTGGCTGTCATTTGTTTTGACGTCCGAAACGATTTTAAGTTCGACTTCGACTCTCAATACAGACACGACGGGTTTGTATGAAACAAAAATTATACTTCAGTACTTCTGCAGTCACTAAATATTTGGGTTTACACGCAAGCCGGAACAGTAGAGTGGTTTAATTTTTTTAATCTGTCTTAGATCCAAAAAAATATGTTCTGCGACAAACAAGGGACAATGTGAACAAACGGTACAGGATGTTAAAAGTTTAAGACATAAAAACCCAAGTAAACAAAAAATTACTGAAGACAGATCGCCTAATAAAACGATATGATTGGAAATTTCGAGAAGTGGAATACCTATTAGTACGTTTACTATAAATTCCAAAATAAATTTCAAAACGAATTTATGTCCGTATGATATTTAGTGAGATGACAACAGCTTTATTGGGAAGGAACCTAACTAATGTATGCTTAAAGTAACTGCTACCAATGGATGGCGTCACTGTAGGTTTCATTAATTTTTTTCAAACGGCGTCATCATCTACCGTGCCATTTCGGCCGGCTCCCCAATCTCACCAAACGCAACTAAGCATCAGTGTTTTACAAAGACCCTTTGCCTATCTGATCTCCTCAACCCAGTTACCCCGTCAACCCGATATCTCTAAGCAAGACTGGTTATAAGACATTCTAGTTTCTGACTTTTTTAAAGTCCACTAGTTGAGTTTTGTTGTTGTATAGAGCTTAAGATCTTCCAGATAAAGGACGTGAGGTATTACTTGACCTCTCCTCTTCTTAACTTAAAACCTAGTTCAGGGTTTAAGCTGTACAGTCTGAGCACAGACCTTGGAATAAACCTGGAAGACTGTTTCTTAACCGGATTACAGATTTCTTCAATCGGTCTGCATGTTGAGTATTGTAAGCTATATTCCTTAATCTATAACCACATAGATATATAATACAAGAACTCACGAAAGTCTGATTGTGTAGGTTTAAGCCTTAATATATTTATAAGTTCTTTGTAGCATGTGTCTTTCTTTTTAAAGAAGTAGAAAAGAAGATATAAACTTATTCTTTTTTCAGTAATACTTTCCTACAGTTAATACTGAATATAAATGTTGAGTCATTCCATGCGCGAGGGCATGTCACGGTTGCAAAGTCCGGTAGTACCCGCTATGATAGCGCCCAGTTGCGGACAATAAATATAGTTTTGGGACTACCAAAGCATTTTTAGATGGGTGAGACTGAGATCTTTTATTTTATTATTATAATATATTGAATAAATCGGTTTGTGAAATAGTTATCACATCAGTACCATAAAAAATCTAATAACATATTGTGTAAGTAAATATTGTTGGGAGTTCTAAGATTATTGAACGTATTATTAAGTTACATTAATGCGTATTAACAAGATATTTCCTTTTTCTTTTGTAAAATTGGAATCATATGAAACCGATTTTTGTATATAAACAATATATTTTCTAATAAAGGCGCAGGAATACTATTTACAAAAAGTTTCGGTTATAAACTGCATGAATACGTATAAAGAACATCTCGAGAAATCGCGTGTCCAGAATCGTGCGTAATATTGGAGTTCTTGATGAAGAAACACCTTGGCCCGAATCAATATAAAGCCAGATTTTATCGCTACCCACAAAACTTCATTTCATGACCCCTAGCCGGAATTGCCGCGACAAAATGTTATTGCGTTAACACTCTGAAATTAATAAGTAGTAGTTTCGAATATAAAATAATAACTTTTGAGTAAACTTATTAAACTTCATGTGAAGTTTTAACAACTTGTGATAATATAATACTTGGTTACATAAAACATTTGAAAGAAAACATGAATTTAAAAAGTTTACTCGTATTAAGAAAATCACTTACCAATTCCCTGAGAAGATCGGCAGTTGACTCGAAAAAGTTCGAAAGGATTTGTTATAGTCACGGCACAAAACAAAAGAAATTGTATAAGCTCTTAGAAATAATTAAAAAACAGTTTGGTTATGAAATTAACATGAAACACAAATATGAAACTTGTTAGAAGAACATAAAGTTAGTATATTTCAGAGTGCGCGTATCGTTAGGGCTGCTT
Organism: Heliothis peltigera; assembly: GCA_958496145.1. NCBI lineage: Eukaryota > Metazoa > Arthropoda > Insecta > Lepidoptera > Noctuidae > Heliothis > Heliothis peltigera. Next base: position 8,232,592 of record OY292321.1, on the reverse strand, counting down.
GGGGGCGGCGGTTGCCCCGAGCGCTGCTCGACGGACACTGCCGGCGAGGAGGCTCTACCAACTCAGGCTCGGTTACAGCTATTCACACCTGCGCACTACACCGCTTAGCTTTGCCCACCTATTATACTTTAAACATATTTTTCAGTACGGTATTCCATATTTCTGAAACTTTTATACTTTATTAAAACGGATATTTTACTACTGGACTATACTAAAGATCTTTTTTATCAGTGGTAACAATTAATCCTGTTTAGTGGCAGTAGTTTCACTTAAATCAAACAATATTTTTTTAATTTGTTTTCCTGAAAACAGTAAGAATTGATTTTTTTTTTTATATTAAGAAGGTTATTTAAAATTAAAATAACAACTTTTTTATCACTGGATTTTTTTATCAGTGTATTTATGGATCATGTTTGAATGATACAAGGGCGGCACGTGCCGGACGCCCGGCGGCCGTCGGTACGCGGCTATGCTTAGTGCCGCTACGAAATGCTACGAAACGCTACGAGCTATACACTACGAAAAACGGTTTTCTTATAAATTTTAAGTAAGAACAGCGCTTGCCTCGCGTGAATATAGAGGTATTGTCGGCCCGCGGACAACTCGTTTTAACTTTTGCCTGAAAGATTGCATAAAGCTTAGCGACTTTTTTGGAATTTATTATAATAATTATTGGGGCTACATCATTGGGGCGAAGTTTTGATATAATTGCTAGCACATAATTATCAATACCACACAATGTAATGATCACATTACACAATGTAATGATTTCTATTGATGTAGATTTTTTGTTCGTGTCCCTTTGTAGCCAAGATAGAATAGTTCTATGAAACACTGAATCCAGTCGACTCGAGCTTAGTTCGTGCTTCACGCGATTACTACATAAACTAGCTTCGATTTGACGTCAGCAAATAGAACTGATCTATTCAAGCAAAGTCCGTAAATAGCCCAGAAAAAGTAAATGGCCGCATGACTTTCTAGTTCTTTAGGTTCACCTGAAACCTTACCAGTTGCCGACCTACCAGGACCTACTATAGTGGTGCTCGTTTGCGCAATTGAATGCAAGTTTATTTTAGTCGTCCAATCATCTGCAGTTACAAAGATACTTTGCCAGAGGTAATATTTATTTTAATTTCAGGAAAAAATTCTATTAAGTCTTTTTTACTCTTAGTTTTTCTGCAGTACTCTCAAAGGAGTCAAAAGGAAAAAATATCTTATTGCAGTGTTTGTGTTCGATGGTTCGTAATTTATTTATTTAGAATATTAAACATAGGTCACAAGTGTATTCGTTAACACGTGTAACGAAGTGTTCTAAGGCTCATAGCCTTAGAATTATTAGACAGTCACTTGTCTGACAAAATAAAATTTATGCCAAAATTTAATTAATATTTCATTTGTATCTCAGTATACAACGTGTACCTACTAAAGTTTAGACCCTTCTGGATACCGCTCCTTAGCAAAGAAATGTATCTGAGCCTGATTCTAAAAGGGCGACAAAATGTATGAAAAGCTGCAAAAAAAAACGTTAATTTGGCATTTTTGGTACGCGAACTGGAAGATAGATCTGCTACATGAAAAAAACTAACTGAAGCAAACTAAGCGAGCCGGCAAAGGAGACATATCTAACTGACCACATCAGTCTCGCGTACAATAATATTAAAATAACTTACCTCAGAGTTATCGGATGAGTGTAATTTTTTTTTAATCGCAGATTCATGGTAGCGTGGATCCTCGCCCGACACCGCGCGCTGGTAAGAGAGTCTCCGGCCTTTCGAGTCGGTCTTGGACTCCAAGTTGTTCTCTGGAATCGTGGAGAAGTCCTGGTACGAGTAACCAGGATTCAGCTCTTTACTCTTTTCATCTTGTGTTATTCTCCGAAAGTAGTTCGTAACGCCTTCGCTGGCTAGCCATGTGACCCTGAAATTGGTAACGACAATATATTAACAACGTCCTCTGAGTGGCAGTTTTGAGGTAACATAACAGATGCGCTGGTCGATCAATAATAATTGGCGCTGATCGTACTGTTCGTTGATGGTTGATCATCTTTGTCATAATGTGTTACCCCGTGTAGCGGAAAGCACGTTAAATGCTGAGATCCCAAATACAACACACATTGTATGGAAGCTATATGAAAGTCTGCCAACCGGTCGTCGTACTAATAGATGTTTAGATAGGCAATCGCTCCTTATAAAACACTGGTACTCAGCTGCATTCCTTTAAACTGGAAGCTGATCCCAATAAAGTTCAGAAAAGTTCATGCAGACGACTCGTTTTTATTTAATTTGAAGCCTATTCGTTTAACGTTTGAGTAAAAAAATATTAGAGTTATTCGTAATTATCATGATCATTGAAAATAAATCTGTTTTATATTAAAATTTATTTTCAGCGCAAAGCAGCGTTGTTTTGTGTATTTTATAACCATTTCATCATACACTTCATTTCCCAAAAACATATTTAATCATCTAAACCAAACGAGGAATATCATAATTCTATGAACTCAAACAGGAGTACTACTTACTTTATTTTCTATGCTACATTAACCAGAACACACTGTTTAATAGTATTTATATTGCTTTCCCAAGAGGATTTTACATAGAAGATACATTCACACTCATAATAAGAGAAAATAATTCATTAGACTAACAATAACGAACAACAGCATCGAGAAGCTGCTTATTATCCGGATAATATCGTTTTATAAGTGTATTCTCGTGAGCATGAAACAAAGGGATTTTATTTTAAAATACAGGACGTAAAGAAAAGTGTGGCGAACTTCTTCAAAGTACCACTTGATCAGATGAGGACAGCGTTCAATACTGCTTAACTGACAAGATAACGGTGATCCCTTTTTTGAAACGTAAGCAATCTTCCTACGTATTTAGGTATTTTCGAGATGAGGGGTTTAAAACTAAAATAAACATGCTATGGACATATTTTACTTCATGATTCATAGGGAATATGTTTAAGACTTGGTGGATTGGAATTAATTATTCAATTGTGTATGTGGTTGTATGCAACAGAATCTGTTCTGTTTTCCTAGAATAGCGAGATCCAGACGACATAAGTAATTTGTGTACTGGTTACGTATACATTTTAAAGTACCTACATGCTGAAAAATTTTGTGTAAAGGTGTATAAGTAAAAATAAAAAAATAATTGAAGTAGTACCCAGTTTACCTATATTTTGTAGAATTTGGTCATACAAATATTTATATTGAAAACTAAAAGGCGTTGAAAAAAATGATCCCCGTCGCTGTCTACTGGGAGCATGTCCATGTTGCTGGCAGCATTGTCACGATGAATAGCAATGCTTTTTCTCTGTCCAAAGTAATGTCGATCCTTAGGATGAACGCGGAACGTCAACCAGCCGCTTAAATAGCAGACTATCAAAAGTTATATCATAATATTTTCATAAACTCAGATCATTATTATCTCAAAATAATTACTTTCTGGAAATATTCGGATATCTGTGCGTTTTCGTAACTTGATATCTGAAGTTTTTTCAACATGTCGATGGGAATAAGCTTCTGGGAAAAAACAATATCTCTTTAAATTTGCGAAAGAGATACAATATTCTGTATTGTTTCCGGGAAGTTTGAAAGTGCAAATCAATTTGGATCAACTGGATTTTTAAATGATAGTATTGATGTGAAATTAGCACTAGAAACGACAACCTAAATGTGTGTGCTACTTTAAACACATTTGGCGCGAAGATAAAACGATATTCATAGCACCATAAGTGTAAGAGCTCATTCACAATGACTCAGCAGTAGATTACACGTGTTATTTAATACTCCTATTATTGTTGTACACATTATCTGTCAAAATACTGTACAGCTTCGTATGTACCTCAACGTAATTATTTAAAATTTGCAAATGCATTCTGAACGTATTAAAGTCACTTCTAAGTGTTGTGAAATCTAAATAAAAATACTTGTATGATATTTTAATAACTTTATACATACCAAGAAATTCAATACCGGGTATATTATTGCGTTCCATAGTGTAATGTACACGAGTATGATTTAATATTCGGTTAAAGGATGACGCCCCCGCTCTTGCTTCCCCGAATGTTATGAAAACGATATTCTAGAATTATACACGTGTAATGCAAACTATACTATGTAAAGACACGTATGTACCTATTTTATCCATTCAGAGTAGAAAATAAAGAGTTTCTAAAGGGCAACAACCAGGGATAAAACTTTTTACGTTTATTTTGAATTTTTAAGTTTAATATATAATCATAATTTCAGGTTGAAACTTGCAATTAATTCCTATTCATAAACCAAATTATTTGAAAGCTTACAGTGAAGGCTACTGAAATACATGCGAGGCTACTGAAATACATGCGAGTTATAGGTATCGGCCACATAATCTCACAACAAAGTCACATTCTTACAAAGTAACTGTTCGCAGGAATGAGTGGAATGGTGAGTTGGGCAAACTTTTAGCGCATTCAATTTTATTTTCAGTCAAATGCCACTTCTTCAATATTCGACTGGCTAGGATCCCTATCACCTTTGATCCCTACTTCGACAGACAGCCTGTATGCAAAGTTTAACTCATAAATTAGATACGACGCTTATACCGATTATTGTTTAATGTAGATAAAAATAAGTTTGTCACATGAATACAGGCATAAAGGCGTAAGATTTTGTTAAAAGTGATATATACTATGTGCAGGGCCGGCCGTTGATGTAATTTCTCGCTTCGATTGCATCCTCTGCATACTGCATGCACTAAAAGGATTTCCTGCCATTCATAACCCAGCACCGGTGTACCAGGAATTCGAGGAAAATGTAAGATAAAAGTTTATGCAAGCGAAACAAAGTTTTTATGCACTTCACTGAAATAACGTTCTTATTTTCATCTGAAGGCTCTAGTTACACACAAAATACACTGAGCATTCAATGGGGATCGATACTATAATATTTTGAAACAATTTTATTGAAGAATTCTTTCGCAGTTCGCCCGAAGGACGTTGATCAGGTGCCAAAAGGGTGCGAAGTCAAAAGGGATAACCCTTTCCTGAACAATCTAGGACAACGCCTTGTTATACGAACAACACAGCGACGCCAATGGGTCCCGAGTTTGGGTCTTTTCAGCTATGAACTTCTTACTTATTTTACTGGACTTCGTTGACATTTTATGTGTCATAAAGTGTGTTTATACAGGTTTATACACAGAACTTTTATTTGATATTGAACTCCTTTTTGTATAAATAGTGGTTCTTCAATCTTCGCAGACAGACATTTGTTGCTGAGAAGTTTGTTGCGCCAGTTGTGCATGACAGCAAAAACACATAAGAAGTGGTAGTAGTGGGAGGATTTTTTGTCTTGACGTTCGAAAAGTGCTAATTAACAAAATTGGCAGCCTAACTTAAATAAACGAGTTTTTTCGATAGATTTTTTTGGAGCGGTATCATAATTTGCCAAGTCTGTGGTTCTATACTACGGCATAAGTCAGCATAATTTTTAGTTGAGTCGCAAAATTTGTTTCTTAATTATTAAAAAAATAAGTTAAGATAAGTACCTGTTAGATCTGGACTTTCTGCGGTTTTGCCCGGTCGCTGAATCAAGTCCTGAACTCATAGATATGGCCCGGTTCAGCATGGCTTCGGTCAGATGAGCTTCATTCAGACCTATAAAAGAATGCAACAGTGAAAGAAAACAATTCGTATGTATAAAATGTCTCAATAGTCATCGATAACCTGGTTTTAAGCAAGATTCTAAGCTATTAAAAATGTTTTTGTTGTGTATTACACAAATATCTAAGCTGTAAGTTCATTACTTTTTTTTGTGTGTAATAAATACTAGTACATAAATAATGTATCTAACTTGGAACAAAACTAGTTCTGCACATCAATTGATTTTAATGAATATCTAAGTAGATAGGCAGTCTCTCCACGTAAAACACTACTCAGCTACAGTATTCAGCAGCATCTGGGTAAGACTGGAAACCGGCCCCAGTACAGCTTGGGAAAAGGCTGGGCAGATGTATGCGTGGAATGGTCGAGCGGAAAAATGGTGGCAGAAGTAGACACGGTTACATAATAATATCTAAATTCGATGCTTTAGGGATGGCATGAATATGTATCGTCACATACATATACATATACGGTTGGTTACTTAGTTTTACTATATCCATTTATGCCAGTGTAACGTTTAAGAGCACGACCATGATTCAATGTCCCATAAACATAAATAAACATTTTCGAAAACCGGGTACTTTTTACAGCTAGCAGCTAGCAGCTAATGTTTAGCATTCTTCGCCAAAAAAGTTTATTTGTATAAAAATACGCGTATTAGGTAGCATGTGCCATTGCGCATTGGGTTGACGGGTTGTATATCCGAAGATCCAATATACATACATAGCTTGCCTTGCGCTTGTAAGGCCAGCACGTGCGTATAATCCGTAGAATTCGAGCAACAGGAAAACAATGGGTTCGTCAGGTCGTCTTAGCATGAATATGAAATGTAGGTATGATATTTGTATGAAATGATTAAGGCGAATATGGCGACGGCATTTGCGACCACAACCGCAACGCCTGATGCTGGAGTGACAGGGATGTTCTTGTCACTCTATTTATTTCATGTTGAACGAATCAACGTTTACTATTTACTATATCATCTGTCCAAGTTTATTCGTTCTCTGTAAATTGTAATATCTTCATTGCGAAACTCAGGGTTGTGCATTCTGCATTTATTTCATTATAATCTACTCTGTAACATTATTTTCTATTATTATTATTTACTACCCGCGACCAGAGGTAACTACTAGCACATTAATAAAAAGTAGCCTGTTATTCTGAAATATAAGCTATATTACAGCCAAGTTTCATCAAAACCAATCCTGTAGTTTTAAGGTAACAGAGTAACAAACATAGATATCACATTCAAACTTTTGCGTATGTAATATTAGTAGGAAGTCTAAAAAGATTGATTGAAAACTAGAAAAGGTTCCTTAATTATCCAAGTAGTAGGTACCTTATAACCTACTGTCTGTATAATGTAGGTATCAATAATTTGTTTAAAAATATACGTGGGACTTAACTTTCCTAGATACTTGTAACCTAATGAAGGTAAAGGCATCAAAGGGCTTCTCTGAAATTTAATCAAACTGGCCGACACGGGTAGAAAATAAATAAATGGCAAATTAAAAAAAGCCAACCATTTCAAAGTTCTCAGCTGCTTTGTCAACAGAGCGGCAGGTATCTGAGATACGACGTTCTTCTCAACACCCACAACACCCTTATTGCACCGGGGGTATAAAATGGAAGCATTTAGGTGGAATTTTACCTTATATTTTACGTAATATTTTTTTTGATAATTATTCATTTTAAATGGGAAGAAATAGATGGTAATTTTATATTACATGGGTAGTTACGAGAAGTTCACGAGGTCTGTGATAAACGACTAAAATAAAAAGTATTTCGAAACTGTTCACAAATATTACCTTCTGCAGATACTATTACAAATTATCGAAAAAATAAGAAATTCAGTACAATATGACGTGCAATCGTGATCATCTGTTATAAAGAATCGCGTTAAAACGAAGACGGGTGCATCGCGCAGCCGCGTTGTCCTGTAGGTACTACAAAGTATAACATTAGGGCCGCTCACCGCTGCACTAGCCACTCGGTCTCCGTCGACGAGTGCGATCACATTCGTCCATGGTGACTGACCTTAAAGCAAATCTGAATAGATTGCACTGAGCTGCGCTGTGACGTGATTGGTGGACGAATTCTATTCACAAACTACGTCAATGCATCGATATTAATATGATTCCCTGAACATATCCAAATCAAGAATGGAAACATGGTGACATGTTTCAGGATATAGATCATCAGCAAGTTGAACAGTTGAAACAATCCATGCGTGTACAGCTATTTTTTTTTTCTATCTTAAGGTCGTAATGGTCATTTTCATTAAGTACCTGGTTTAAGTATTTGTTAACATATGAAGATACCTAAAAAATAAACTTAAGAAATTTGTGTAAGAAGGTCAAATTAAGAATTTTAAATAGAATTGAAAACGACCACGAATTTCTTAATATTTTGACAAGCTAAGTAAATAAGTAGCATTTCCGGACGACGCTTTATGAAATCTTAGCACAAAGCGAACTCGCAAACGATGACTTATGAACTTGACAAGTTTAATGCAAACTTAATTTTGTAAAGCAAACAAAACACGAGAAAAAGCGCTGGTTCGCTCTAGAAATACTATACAAGACAAACAGATTGCAGTGCCACGCTCCCAATGTTTGCACCCAGAGCACGTGTACCTGCGACAACATTCCACAATAAAATTGCGGGAAAAACTAATTTACAACTCTACAACTGAATTGAAATTGCATTGCAATTATTACTTTAAACAGCTTCTGTCACTTTACGTAGGGAACTTTTTGAAAGCACTTGGACCTTGACAGGTTTCCAGTGCTGTAAAACAAAATGTGGTGCATTAAACTGCGTATTTTGCGTTGAACTTTTACATAGGTTCGGAGTTGCATGACGTCGAGCACGCTGAAGTTTTGATGCAGGATGGACGCAATGCAAACGCACATATGGATTAGAGCATTTCCGTGTAAAGTCACTCGTGTGAATCAAATAGTGATATGGCTTATCATATGAGCTCTCGGTAAACCGTTTCCAATGGTTATTCCCATAAGGTTTAGTGTGGTGATTTATTTATTGTACCTATGTAGCTACAAGTATCAAAAATCGCAAACCAGATTTTTTTCTTAAATGTTGTGAGGTACCGCTTAACAGTATCTACCTTTTTTGAAGTGATAGAGCAATTCCGGTTTCTGTATATAAGACATACTTACATTTTGAACTTTACATTTTTTTTAATATAATTGATTTTGCTATGGGAAAGTACATGTTGGTAATACTTCAATCAGTTACTTACTGTGTATGCTAGGTGATGTGTTTCCGAGAGGCTGACTACCGGCGAGCGCGGAACGGCTGCCGGCGAGGCTATTTCCCTCGCTGAGCGGGTCCATCGCCAGCTCGCCTTGTGACGTGGATAGGCTGGAGCCAGTGCGGGCAGGCGTCGGCGACCACTGCAGGCTCGACACGCTCCTCTGAATCTCCTCCTTCAAAATACCACTTCATTATAATCTCGATTTGGCATTGCTGTTCCCATGAAAATGGTTTTGCTATACAATTAGGCCGGCGGGCGTTGCTTTCTCATATTATACGTACCAATTATAATAATAATCAATTCAGTAGTAGTAGATTCAAAGACTGACCATACACACAAGATTACTTGGATTTTTTTTCTTTTCAATTGTTTATGGCAAATGAATGTGACAATAAAAAATATTGTATCCAGAACACAGTTAGTTCTACCACATTTTACAACTGCGCACTATATATACCGGTAAATTGACCCTTTTTTACCCTTGTGTACATATAAAATTTAAAGAGAGAAATAGGCTTTTATGAATAGCTTCTTTTTTAAGACACCAGTCTTAACAGTAGCTACGGGGGGCTGAACTATTCATGGAACAGTGCTCGCCCAAGCAACCTCCTTCTCTCGCTGACTCGCCAGTACTTTTGTCAAAGATATTCATACGTGGATTGCCTTTTGAGTTCTGTCCATTAAGAAAACTATGCACAAAGTGAAACTTATTCCAATTCATTCATTTATCTATTTTTTTTTAATTCTAATTTTTTTATGTTATAGAAGGTTCTTCGAAAGCGCAAAGTAAAATAACTCCAAAAATAAATAAATACTTCATGTCCACAACTTAGCTCAATGTATTGTCTCGGTCTTAAGAAAAAGAGAATACTATGTACAATGGGGACCCACATTGTACTCCACATAACATGGCTTACGGGGCTTCTACGTACTTATTACCTCTTACGCCAATTTATTTACAAAAAAATATTATGTAGGTACTAACAATTCATTTGATTCTCGTCAAACCAGATAGGTACAATAAAATCGAAATTCTTGGAAATATACATTTCCATAGTGATGGTGATTGTGACCTTTTTCTGTCATTTAATCACAATGGAAAATATTCTTTTCTTTGCGTTCTCCATCTTTGTCAAGAGCTTAGAGCGGTTTCAGACTTATATATTATAAGCACGTTAACAAGCTCCGCTTTTTTTAATGTAACTGTAAACTGTAAGGATATGTGGTCATGTACTTATAAGGTAAATAAGCGCAAGTACGTATGATTCCATCATCGGTTCCAGCGAACACGTAGGTACCTAGGAATTTGCTCATGTACGGGCGACATTTTTTTTTGAAACCTGAACTGTAAGCACAAGCGTAAAAACCGCACTTACACACAGAAGTACGGATACACAATGTCATAATGACTTCATGGCTTTCTGATATTACTGATATCAAGAGTTTGAAATATGCTTTTGAAAAAGCCACTTCTTCCAAGTTAAATTTTAAAATTACTGTTATAGGTGTCAAAAAATATTATTTAAGTTAAAAATTGCACGTGCGAGACCCAACAGCTTAATTTGATTAATATGTAAAGGGTTAGAAGTGCGGTATGCATATTGTAAATGGGGAAATATTTGTTGGATTGACGTTTTTGAATCATTTGAAACGATACTACTTATTTCATTATTTAGTTTGTGCTTGAGACTTTGTCCGTGTCGAACTCTTTAAATTAAATATATCTTTTGATATATAAAACTGATTTCCGTGATACAAAAACTTACGAAAACCCTAAGTTGCGAACAGTTTTTCTTTATGAACGTTGTCTACATTGAACTCGTTGCGTCCACAAACAAACATAAACAAACAGACAAAGAAGAGATGTTCTTTTTTCAAAACTTTTAGAACATTCCCTTAAAAATTTGTTTATAGCTTAAAAACGCTTTTCAGGCAGCTTTCGCGAGGGTTATAAGTATAAAAGTGAATGTGACTAGAAGAGGGAAATTCAAATGCACTAAAGATTTATTTGCTTTATTTTGCTAGCTTGAATGACACGATCAAGCCTCAATTTGATGGTAACTTAGTTAAAATATCAAAAAACAATTTATCTATACATATAATAAATATACGAATAAAATGCCACTATTCTGTCATATTAAAGTTTAATTTTTCAGTAATGTAGGAGATTTTTTTTGAGGACAGTGCCTAAAAATTAATTTATTAATGCGAATGTGTAGCTATGCTTGTCTGTAGTGGTATACCTTCAACGCTTTCAATTGGAAATTCAGTGTACTGATTTTTAGATACTCATAACATCAAACCTCAAAAACTCGAACTTACCAGTAGGTATCATCGTTCATCATCCGCATGAGAAGCTTCAAATGTGTCTACGTGACAAATACGCATTTTATTTATAGTTGTTTGTCGTATTTTCTCCTTTGTTACACAGTTGTTAACTACAACTAACAATTAATTGTCTTCCTAATTAGTCCTAACAGGATATTATTTCTATTGACTACAGTGCGAATAGAATAACAACATCCTGTGTGTAAGTATCAAGAGATCATTATTTTGTTTTTATCAACTAGCAACTTGGAGCAGACTTGCATTCACTTCGACGTGAGAACTTTAAATTAAGGACAAAATATACTTATATTCTTTAGTATTTAGACACAGCGACTTATAAGACTCAGAAATGTTACTTTAGTAGTTTGAATGAATATCATTATTACAAAATATATGTAAACCCATTTAGTATCAGCGATAAACTTTGTCGCTAGATAGATCAATATATAAAAATCACTTAGCTATTTTGGGCGGCATTTAGCTGACATTCTATAGGCATTTTATGTGTAGTTATATATACCTATTTGATATCTTTTGCTGCATTTTCACACCCAGTAGCAATTTTCAGCTTGATATTACCAGTATAGATGCTATGTAAATATGTTCTACTTACAACGTTGACAACCTGTTCATCGACGATATCCACTTATTTTTGAAAATTGATAATGATATTAACCTTTTCACCGCCACGCCATATCGGTATTCCTATGCCCTGTACGCCAAGCCCGAAAATCTTAATTAAATACCTCCAAAAAAATAGGGATTTCAACATTATATCGACACCCATTATTATTATTTTTTTTATCAATACTTGCCAGATAAATGGTCGATCATTAATATGTTAAAAAGAACATTCCAATATTAAATATTTTACAACGTTCCACTCAAGTAGTTCCGAAGTTGTTAATAACATAAAAACAATGATTAAGACACACAATAGTTAAAATGAAAATAACTCTAGGTACAGCACTATTCTCAGTACTGATGTACCTCACTGTCGGGAATAGCCGACATTGGCGCCGTCGACGAGTCTTTTATAAGACATCGTTGCATGTACATTAGAGTTGTACCATAGTGTCATACAGTTTATCGATGTTAGTATCTAATTAAATTCAAAGGCCACAGTAGTTTGTTTTTATTATTCTTGAAATTTACACTTATTGCAACAATTTGGGTTGTTAATGGATTGAATGCAAATAAAACTATTTATTTACCAATCATTTAGTTTAATTATTGAGTTATATTATTAATAATTACTTTGAGATCATATTACTTACATGTCACGAGTCAGTCGACTTCTGCCGACAATGGCGCAGAGGGGACTGCTTATCGAGAGCTTGCTAGGGATGCGCATGATTGGCGATAAGGGAATATCGAAAATGTATTTACGCAACTATGTTTCAGTTTTTAATATAGTAAAACTACTTTTTTGTCAGTGCTTACAATCGTTTATATTTTGTTAGAACAATAAAAACTGTAATGACAAATATTACAATACCTTAAGTTACCTAAATTAATTTAAGAATGTAATATACGTCAACATGATACTACATCACTAGCAGTCGGCTCTGCACGACATTGGCGTCATGGGACTTACTTTTTTAACCATAAATTATTTTACTTTTTATCATCAAATATTTAAATGAGGAATATGCATTTTTGTTTACTGTATGCAACTAAATAATGTTTAGACATTCAGCTTTCAAGGTGTATCAATAAAATACATAAAAGTAATGATTTAATAGGTTTATTTTGTATTTTTCTGCGACCTGTTTTTTGTCGAGTATAGCCGTCGTTGGCGCACAGGGCACGCTTGCTCATGTCGGCTATAGCCGACATTGGCGTTCAAAAGGTTAAAAGTTTCACTGATTTTGAGTAGGTAAGGAAGGTTGTAGATAATAAACACCGGCAGTGGACACAACAGGCGGCTGCCTTAGTCTTAACTTATGGTTGAGTTCGGTTTATTTTACCTCTATATCGACCGTTACTATCGGCATTTTTATTTGTAACCAATTATATAACACTCTCTTGTAATATAACATCTTGTACGAGTTCCATCCTGTGTAACATAGTAGAGAAGCCATCCAAAGGAAAAATACATATGTGTTAGACTTTGATCTTGTTCTTTTGCTTGCCTTTTTATCTTGCAGTTTTTAAAACATAATATGAATATAAAAATATTTTTCCCGATTCCATGAAAATGTATGTTAATAGATATTAACACTAATAAGTCTGCATAAAATTTCGCAGTTTCATTTTCTATATCATCTTCATCATTCATTATTCATCATTGATGAACTACGAAGTTTCAGTGTGAGAAATCTTTAATTTCAAGTTATTGAAATATTTCTAACATACAAAGATGGATCTTATATAAAGCGCTTTACCGATTGTTATCCATCACCGTACCATACCACGGTACCACCGACGTACTTGTACAGCATTCAAGGTCAAGTACTCAAGTGCGGCGATACGTCGACGATGAAAAATGTGTTGAGAACTCGAAACTATAAATTCTATTATATGTAAATATGTAGAAATAAAATTTATATGTTGGCTTTTCTATAAAATCAGAGAGGTAGACATGCCCTCCGCAATTAGTTAAATATTCATAGTTTTGCAGGAAAGAAATCAGATGAACGTACATAAAAATATATATATATATATTCGATACTCTGGAAGTCTTTATAGCACAAGCGGTTGTGTTGTGGTGAAGAAGATCAGAAAGTATAGTTCCACTGTGCTTTGTTCAGAGTCAAACGTTTAAGGTAGACTCGCATTTAAATTAGCCCGCATAATCACAAAACCTTAAGTTATCGCATAAGTTATTAATAATAAAAGTTTAGATGAAATTTTACTAAATGTGATACATGTAGAAGTTTCAGTAAATCTAGACAAAGGTTCTCGAATACGTAAAGGGTAGTCGATGGGTCACATACACACTGACTACTCGCACGTAAAAGGAGAAGCGTGAATAAAATGCCTTCCTTTTTAGTTACTGAAAACTTCTTTGAGTGTATATAAAACTTAACTGTTAGGCACTTTAAATTAAAAATCTTAGGCTCGTGAGTTTGTTCTTATGCCTAGGTTGGTATATACATTTATAGTATTTGTGTCGGTTTGCATTGTACTTGATAATAAGACAACTGTGCAGTTGGCTAAAATAGGAACCTATAGGAACTAAAGTTTGACACATTTAAATCTGTAAATTGTCAACATCAAAGTTAGCAGCACTGATCTAAATAGATTGCTCGGTGGGTTTATAACTATGAGTAGGAAGTTTTATCTGTTCCGGTGACAACGTCGTCACTGGCATTCATTTGGTATTGCCATAATACTCACTATTAACTATTGAAAATAGCAACTAAAAGGAAAAGGGTTTCAGCAAGTGTATTATGTTTTCAATGTTATACATATTGTTGCACCAAAAAAGATTACAAGTGCAACAGTGGTCTCATGGCCTAATTATCGGTAAGTCACTATTCACACCATAAATTATTTGTGTCCACTTGAAAATATTAGAGATTTTAGAAAGGTACTTACTTGATGATTGTGCAAAGGTACGCCGTAATCGCCATTATATGCAGCGTTCTCAGTTAACGACTGAAGGGACACTGACATGGAACCTCTTCTCTGAATAGATTGGCTTCTGCTAACAGACTGCCGCTTAAATATTTCAGTCGTGTTTCTCAAGAAGCTGTCCATTTTTTTTCGAAAAAATGAAGATTTCCTCTCCAGCGGAGATTTACCAATTGAATTAAGATCTAATTCAGATTGAGACAAACCCCCTCGTCTAGATAACATAGTTTGGTCTAGGGAAAGTTTTCTATCGCGAGCCTTTACATGTGAACTATCGCCCAGGGGCGGTAACACAATCTTTACATCTGACGTATCTTGTATGTTTTGTTTGTTTTCATCTTCACTAATTAGCACGAAATCCGATAATGCTTCTGGGACGCTGACGGATTCGTGTATCTGCGTATTAATGGAACCGTTGTTTTCATTATCACTTACTGAGGAGTCTCCATCGGACTCATCTGTTTTATCTGCAAGGATTTCTTCTTCTGGCTTAGCTTCGCTAGCATCTTCACTAGTTTCTTCACTGTTATTGTTTGTTACGACGACATCGGGGTTTGTTGCACTAGGTGGCTCCGTGTTGGTGGGATCTTCAGTATTTTGTTCACCCCCAAAAACATCTTCACTATCGTTGAAATCTTTATTTTGCATCACTTTACTGCCCTTGGGCGCTTTTATTCGCATACTACTATTCATTTTGACCGTTCTTAAAATCTCTTTTATTTTAAGGTTTTCCTTTAACGCCTTCACGTCAGAGATAAATAAAGGAGATTGCTCTTTCTCAACGTACTTCAACGGCTTTTCCTTTTTAGTCTTTTGCCTAAATCTATCCATGTTGTCGCACTTCACTTAGCTCACTAGAATCACAAAACACTTTGCCAATAGCAAAATCAGTGTCACTGCATTTAATTGAGAGAAACATTTATCAAGACGTAACTAGCGCACAACGTTACACCTGTACAAACCGTTTAATCATGGCAATGGCGGTAACGATAACAATTTGTCGACGAAATCGAACGACGGCGACACGAAAAAACCAATAAAGGTGGTCCCAGGGCCGCCACCGGCACTGTTGCCGTACCTGCAGTACAATATTACTATATTGATCACATTATTCTTTTGTTATTAAATCGTTTCCCTCGGCGCAATACCCATCTCGATTGGACGTTGTATGTAACTACGAACGGAATGATACGTCACTAAAATTAAATAAAAGTAAACACGTTTCGTCCGGCCTTTGGTCTGATTAGTTACATGTATGTCTTAAACGCCAACGCTATCTCGTGGCTTGTGATAATCTTCGATAATGTGATAAAGTATCGCTTAATCTGTACACCATTTTTCTTTATCTTCAGTCAACGTGAAACTATTTTCAGTAGATTGGCCCGCGCAAAAGACGTGGCGAGCGCTTGCTTAACAAAAAAACACTATAGCATAGCATATCTTATCAGTATAGAACTAGTTAATATTTATTTTATGTGTTACGATATTACTATCGTATATAATGTGAGGTATTCGATTCCAAAACACTTGTAGAAATATCTATTACCTACTTATAATTACGATAAATGAGTACCTATGACAAACGATTGACAAGGCTATTTATTATAAATAAAATTGTACTTTTCATTCCATGTAAGAGATGATGCATGAATTTTAATGTTCTTTTATATATGTCATGTAGAAAAGTTTCTATATTATTAAGAATCTTAGGGAACAGTTATAAGAATCCACGATGAACAACTGATTGTTGATTACATTACTGAGTTACACAAATAAAATAAAAATATAATATGTAATTTCTGCCATTGCTTCATTTTTTCAAACATTGTGTGTGTGCATACTATAAACCGGTGTGCTGCCAAACAACAGCTTTCACATATAGGTAAACATAGCTATTTGCGCCGGTATTGCAATCAACTTCGAAAAATATTAATTAGAGACTATTGAAACGAATATTTCCCATTTAATCCTGCTGCTGCATATCTCGCTAATTTAATTAAGTTATACAAATTGAAACTGATAACTTTCGAAATAACAGGAATTTAATCACACATAACTTTATCATTTCAGGTATGTATTTTTATTTGGTAGTCAAATCCAGTGAAATATTTATTGCATTTTTAACAAATGATGTCACCAGGGTTCACTTTTTGCCGGAGTCTGCAACGTCGAACTCACTGACTTGCGCGTCCACAAGCTGCTTGCTTCGCAGCTTTATCATGGCACGATTGGGCACATTCGGATCCTCCATCTCAAACTCGATCAGCCCTGTGCGAGAAGTATAAAAAATTAGCTTAGGTATGACCTTTCTTTAGTGTAATTTTAATTTTTAGTTCCGATGTGTATTATCTTAAAAAATCCTGAGCCCTAGTTTAAAAGTTAAAATGACGTCTATGATCGTCGTCTGCAAACGAAACAAACATTTTAAACGGTATTACATCGTATTTTCCTAAAAGGATCCGGGATTATGATTCAATTTGTCAAACATTTAAGAGTCATGTTTGAGATGGATTGTAATAAAGCGGCGTGAAAATGTCGGAGAGATAAATTGAGAACATTAGCGATAAGTGGCCGAGGAAGAACTCGGCCCGTGGTCTTATATTGGCACATGACAGGCCCCATGACGCAGCAAATTTGCTAAATTAACAAGATTAATGGTACCATGATGAGCGAAAAATATTCTATGCATCAATTCAGTCCTTATATACGTAGTAATGGTCGCAATCAGATAGGAAAACACGGAGACTGCATTAATTACAGAAATGGATCCTAGTCAAAGTGACTTTATGTAGACACATCTGTTAGAATTTCGCTTAAAACCACATGAAAAATTCTACTCTAATGGAGACTCCCTATTTTATAATGAAAGTATAATAGCAACAAAGCTAATTTTGTTTTCTGATTAAAAAAATATACGAGGGCCAGCGACTGCCAAAACTTGTGTTACATCCATCCTACAGTGGGTGGTACCAACTTTTGTTTAGGATGAAGTTCGGTATACCTACAGATTACGGTAAATTATGTATATATGAATAGTTATGTAATCTTTAATATAAAGTAGGAACCACTAAGAAAAAAAATACGTTGGTTTAATTTTATGTTTATATCTTCCAAAGCCCCATCAGTCAAACTTCATCCTGAACAAAAGTTGATACTTATTGCAGGATGGATGTACACACAAAGTTTCAGCCTTTATGAAATATTGGAGATCTGGCAGGCGCTGGCTCTCGCTCTATCATTAGTTAAATAGTTGGACAAAGGTTCAAAAAACACAGTTGGACAAAAAGAAATACAGGAAACACAAAATATTAGTCCACTCGTGTATTTTCGTTTGCATAAACACAAAAAGATGGCTGTCGAAAACACCCGAACTCTCTTTCATTTAAAAACCTTTGTTGCACTTCATGTCATTTGATAACAACTCATTAACTAAAAGCTAGAATATAAAACAACATAATACGTAGCCGTATCATAGTAGCCCCCGTAGATTGGAAGATATTATTTTTTATTTTGCTGTATTTCAGCTTTTTATAGCTATAGGACTTCGCTCCTAATGTGATGTATATAGTGGATGGGACTTTGGACAAGCAATCGGCAAGATTCATATTGTTCTATACATAAGAAAAAAAAATTCTATAAATGACCCATTCAAACCAAAAATCAAGGAAACCCATCCAAAAATCAAGGAACAAAATCCAGTGAATTTCCTATTCGTTATAAATAAAAGATGTGTGAAAAACTACTTAGCCCTTATGGAAGATGATTAGATAAGAGCATACACGTCAAAGTAACAATACTCAGCCTGTAAACTCGCGAACAATACCTTGATGTGAAAGAATGTAAACGTAAATAGCCATAACGATTTCAATGGAAGCTGAAGGTCAGGATCTCGTGAAAAGGTTTACTTAGAGGCAACATGATACCGCATTCAATTTACACAAGACGTCGCCGCGTCGCGACGTGTGCATCGGCGACGGCGGTAACAACAAAGGGAGGATGTTAGATCGGTGGAAAATAATGTCTTTGTTTGATGTAAAGGGCACGCGTCTAGATTACTTATTGAAGTTCACAAAAAGGTAGCCAGACTTGGAGTAGGCATTTTCATATTCATGTATAGATTTTATTTTTATCCATCTATCTAATCAGTCATATAATTGGTTATCAGGGAAACTATTTAGTTTACCTTACTTAAACTATAATATATGAAGGTATTTATATATTATACATCATATATATCAACAACCGAGTTAATTAAATTTGGTCCACAACGTTATGAAGATGCTACAGTTTCATTTTACAAAAGCTTTCTAAATATTCGTATGAGAACAGTTCCACAAACAAACCCTTTGTTCGTATCTAACAGACATTAATTACTTAGAGTAGGATGACAAAAATGCAGTCACAGCGTGGCTAGTTTAGTTTGAAAACCTAAATACGGATAAAATAAAACCATGCAAAAACTAGTCAAGAATTCTGCATGTATGTTTTGTTCAGACCAGGTCTTTATTTTTGATGATTTTATTAGAAATATGACTGAACACAGGGATAGCAAACAAAGTCAAATGAACAAAGGAATACAATACCGTAAAGATGGGCAGGCGAGGGTTGTGAGAGGTATCATTACTAGAGCACTGTGTCAAACTAATAAGAGTTTGCAACCGTCAGTATATTATTTATCAAAATCGTAGGCCATTGCCCGACTGCGCTAGAAGAGGGGGGTCTATTTTTCATTTGTATCTATCTATACTAATGAAATGAGGACTAGTTCCCACAGGAGGTAGGTGAAAGCTAGTATATACATATATACATATTTATAAAGAGAAAAGATTTGATTTTCTGTTTGCTTGTCATATTTATACAGAAATTATGAATATACCTATATCGCGTATGGTTAAATTCAGGTTATACGATAATCCCAAACGGTTTCGATTTTTTCCGGAAAAAGCCTAGAGCAATATAATTTTTGTGTATTACGACGACATAATAGTTCAGGCTAAACGTACAAACAATCGGGAATGAAATTAGTATAAAAATGCTTCTGCAAAATCGAAAGCGAATAAAAAGGATCGTGAATCAAAATTGACGTCAATAGGAATCTCATTAGTCAGGCGGCAATTCAAATGGCTCACTTCGATAAGACTTACTTTATACGTACAGTCATCTCCAAAAGTAGATTAACATTTTCAACACTGCTGAACAACTTACCTGTTTAAAGTTTAAAAGTAGCCGAATTTCGAAGAATTTCAAAAATGCCTACCTTAACAATTTGAATTTATATTTATCCCATTATATCTCATAGTCCCATTATTAATATAGCTTTCCTTTCAAGCGTGACGGTACTAATAATTTTGGTCTATAATAACGTTGACGTTAAACAGTGAGGGAGGTTACCCAGCACTTATTTAAGAGTAGATATCTTAATCTATAAGAGTCATAGATGTTATGATAAACATACCTCCTTCATGAACAACATCCTCCACAAAGTTCTCCCTCATTTCTCTCGCCACTATCTGGTGGTAGAACTGGAATGCGCAGGCCCTTGTCTCTGGTGTGACTTCCATCTTCGACACAGCTTGGATTAGCACGTTTAGCTTCTGCCGGGCAGTTGCGAGTAGCTTATCGACTGAGAACAATAGTAACTGAGAACAATATATCCTGTCACAAACTAGTAAAATACCATGGTGAAAATGGATTTAGACCCAAACTTAAACTCAAATTCGTTTATTCAAATTAGGCTGATAAATCAGCAATTTTCGAACGTCAAAAACAAGAAACAGCCCCCAAAACGCCCACCCTTCACCCAACTTACTTCTTTAAAATAAATGACTCAAAATATGGTTCGAGTTAGAAGTTACTTTTTTTGGTAAAATATTTACTTATACCACGTGTTTTATATATTTTATTGACACATTGGAACAGTGACAGATCGGTAATAACACTTCAGTTGCATTTGCAATTTCCTCGTAACACGAGTAAGGAAGCAATCGGACGTCAAAGGAGAGAAAAAGTTTCTTCCAATATTTTATTGATAACCCGTCTTTCCTCTTAGAGCGTCCAAGTAAAGAAAAGTACTTCAGCATCAATCAAAAATCTACGACTATTTTAAGATACTATTAGAAATTAGATTTTTACTGTATATATTCCGACCTCCATTTTTAAAATACTTACAATCTGACTCTAATTGGGGCACTTCCTGAAGCATATCTTCTAGAGCATACTGAACAGCGGGGGGAACGTCTGTGAACGGCCTTGGAGCATTAGGTGCACCTGCAAATCATAAATTATAATATTTATATATTTAAAAATAAAATCCCTATTTCCCTAGGTCACGCCATCCCGCGTGAACGTTTATTATTGTCAGGAGAAGGTTCTTATGAAAGGTAAAACAGGACAACGTCTGTCGGGTCAGCTCGTTTCATATAATTTTCATTCTGGTCGCGCCAAATTATTTATTCTAATAAGCTATATCTTGTTAAATAAATCAAATAGCCCATGCTAATCGTCATGGCATCGTGCTTATCACTGCTCTGAAAGACCATTATAATACCATAAACTTATTCAAGCAGACAAAGAAATGGCGCTTTTTTGTTAAAATTGACGATGCCTTTCCGAGGGTAAACGAAAGGTATACGCCGAAAGGTGAAAAATTAATTGTCAACCAGCTGAAATGGCTCACTAAGAGTTAATGTACAAATAGTGGGGTGAAATTGAAGAAACGTGATTACTTCACGATATCACTCTAAAATAGCTGAACCGGTTGTGGTCTTGGTGTAGTGTATGTATGTATAGTGTTAGTGGGAAATAAAGATTCGCAAAAAAGTTGGGGGGGCCCTTGCACGGGTATACCACTAACTATATCACCTTCCTCGCGGGACAATAAGTCACTCCATAATTTACATAGGTACAAAATTAAATCAATAATAGAAATATTCGCTTTCAACAAATCAAAATTCAGTCGGTAAAATAATAATCCAGAAGCAGCTTCTGTTACAATACAGTAAATGTTTCAAATAACGCAATATTATTAATATGTTGTGAAGGCAACGCAAACTAATTCTCGTGTTCAACGGATCCACGTTTCCTCTCCTTGATTAAATTAAACAGACAGCTATTCGGAATTTCTAGCAATAGATATATTCCAGTTGGATATTCCTATAGACGATGCAAGTAAATTTCATGTTATTAGTTATTCCAACTAACTATATTACTTGCTAGTATAGTATACCAAGTACCAAAGCGACCTGTCTAAGAATATTCTAATTATTTTAATTTATATTGAATCCTTTTATAAATCTCGTAATGAACGACATTGTTGTTGACGTTGTCCTGTTTCTTTTGCGTGATAGCGTGACCAAAGGAAATAGAGATATAATATAATATATAGATTAGTAATGGCTTTAAAATTAATACCTATGTACATGTGTATCATTATCAATACCCAAATAAAATAATATAAATAACATAACATTAAAATATACAAAAACAAGTACCTAGTTATCATTACAACCTATAATAAAATAAAACAACGTTATTTGCTATTCGATATTAATACGGTAGTGGAGATCGTGCCCCACTTGAGTTCGCCGCCGGGGCATGACCCACTACCAACGACCTGGCTTTGAACTTGGTGTGACGCCAACAACCAGTTCAATGTCACAGAGATAGACGCTACCAAAAACACGGCACAATTACCTTCATATTAAATGCTGTCAAAATATGAATTTGACAAGATTGAACCAATTATTAATATCTTGGTATTTATTAGGACATTCTTATAAATCGAAAATGTATAATAATATACACCGTTCTTGACAGCAACGTCATTAAACATATGAAGTTACGAAAACGGTAGAACTTTTTTTCTAACTTGATGGTTGATTTCATAACACAATGATATTAGGGCAAGAACACATTTGGCACAGAGCTTAGTGTTCGGTGAGTATGAGTACGAGTACCTACAGTGTTCACGTGCGCTCACATAATTAAAGACACCCGAGATAACGAAGACCTTAGGTACTTTTGCATGTTTATTAAAATCATTTTAATTCAGTATTAAAATTATTAAGTCAGCGTCACTCCGCCCTGGGTGCCTTTACAAGCGCCCGATATGCACGGGCTCTAAATGTACTAACCAACACAGGACAAAAGCTCGTTGATTTGTTGCAAAGACGTCTTCATTTGTATGATGACTCTGCCTTTCTCGTCGAGTGATTTTGACAATTCCTGCTCTGCGCGGCTCTCGGCGTCCATCTGCGACTGCAGTTGTTTCTTTTCCATCAAAAAACTAAAAGAACCATGAAAAGTATTAATTAAAAAAAATAAGAAGTCTTTCTTTTAATTTTATTAAAATGAATGCAACGCTGAACCACATTTTGGTATTAGTACCAATAAAAAATTTCTGTAAAAAATACGATTTACAGAATATTTCCGGGGAGTAATGCGATCGAAAGATGCAAAACTTGTTATGCGACTTAATAAATAATTAAGAAAATACATTTCACCAGGATGTAAAATAGTTATTCTGTCCGAATTGTTCACCTCAATGCAAGCAGTTCGCGGTCCTGTCATATATTTAAAATTACAGAAAGCTGAAACTTATACGCGAGCGAAGCTAGACGCAACTCCATATTATGTATTTTAACATGCTTCCATGGGGAATATTAAAATGTAGGTAACTCTATATATTGCGATGCACTAACCGAGAACATATTTATTTATCAATACCTAATTATAATGGTGCACAAAATAACAATTTAAACTACTTTCTATTTAACATCGAAATTATTTATGTTATTTACGTATGTGCGCATAAAGCCAAAGGGTTATGTTCATTAAACACCACTTCTACCTACCAATGGTAAATAGTCGGTAACAGTTTTAACATTCAAATTATTATATTTTTCGTTAGTGAATGACTCTCATCAACTGATAATAACTTTATAATAATTTCACAGTGAAATAATTGTATATGGCCAAAATGATCCTCTTTACTCGTATAAAGCGATATATCGAGTGTACACGAGCGGACTAAATAAACAAAATTACATATTTGGCCTTTACTAGGAAAAAAGCTTTTGATGTAAAATATTTCACTAGTATTTATTTTGATTGCAATATATTTTAGTTCGTCCGATTTTAATTATTTTGCCTAAATACCGTACCTAATAGGTTCGCAATACCGTTCGTTTTTATGACAAAAACTAGCTTTCGCCAGCGGTTTCACCTGCTCAATAAAAAGTAAGCTATATGTTATTCTGATGTATAATCTATATTAATGTCAAGGTTAATCGAATTCCGTTGAGCCTTAAAGAGGTATTAATATATTGGTGTGATTGGATGTGACGTGATTAGTGTGATAACTAGGTACCTAACTATTTGATACAAACAAACTTCCTACATTGACAAAAATATGCTACTATTTTTACCCCGAAATTGGTGAGTGTTCAATATAACGGCACTTTATAGATTTAAACCATATAGATTTTATATTTCGTTTGTTAATTAAAAACTCGTGTAATATATTGCGATCACAATTTTCATAGCGTGGGAGTCTATTGGACGGTGAACATACCTAAATATTTACGTATCAAATCTGCACAGCATCAAGTATTCTGAAATCTCATACACTTAAAGAATGACTACATATACAAAGAGAAATCTATGTCTCACATCGAACCGTACCATACCATACCATACATACGGTGAATAAGAGAACGACTAAAAAGTATGAAAAATGTCTTTCTACCAATGTAGGCTTAGATCTTAAAAACTACTCAACGGTTTATATGTAGGTATACAACTGCATTATACAGTAAAAAATACTGAAACTTTAGGAGACTCTAATGTGATGTCATAAAATAACTCATTTTTTTGCGCTTACATTGCAAATGCTGGCTGAACTGAAATATCATCGAGATAGAGCAAAAGACAGCGACTGCTAGATAGGTATATATTTTATAAAGGCTAAAAACTTATTGTGAACATCCATCCTAAAATGGGCATTAACTTTTGTTCAGGAAAAAGTTTGACTCATAGCGATAAAAAAACATAAACAATCCCAACTCGATTCTTACGATTGCGTCCAACTATTTGTTAAAGATTACATTAAAATGGACCACTTTTTATATGACACCTAAAACCCTATATCCAGTCTAACCTAACTGTTCTACATAGAGCGATCTGACCTCCATCCAGTTACCTAGGCAACCCGAAACGCCTTGGTAAGCTTAAAGTGAGAAAACTTATAAAAAATTAATAGAAAATGATTTTGGAATTAAACGAAAAACATTCGTGTAATACTCAACATTAAAAACATGAAGTATGAAAACAGTCCGCTTTTACCTAATCAAAATTTCATGAAACAAGCCGCAAGTGCGCTTTACACTGTACCACTCGTATTAATCGGAACCAATATCAAAGGGAATATTATTTACCGCAATGCACGTGTCGCGAATTATTACACAAATATCAGCGCTATGGACAGCCTACTGACATTTAACGCTGCGGCCGATTCATCACTTGATGAAGAGATGCATAGGCAATGCTTACACGTGTTTTTGTATTTTGTATTACAAGTCGACTAACAACCTCACAAAACTAGGTATGACATAGCAATAGAAGTTGTACTTTCTTCTTCACATAAGAACGTTTGACATAGTCGCAGGCATTGTTTTATTTATTTGTAAATTATATACTTAACTAACTGGAGTTAGGGCTCTGCTTTTGGGGGCCCTTGTCAAAGCTATAGCTATGTCCGTGCTACACATTACCAACTTATGATTGCTATTATATTACAACTTAAAGGAGAGTAGGCGAGTTGTGCTACGGGATCTGGTACCCGCTCCACCACAACGTGCGATATATAATTAAAAAGGTGGGGCTTGTCACTATTAGATATTTGTACAGAATAACGACAGACATTGTGATCACAGAAAAATAAATTTGTCATCCACATACGCAAAATCCTAAATGATATATCTTCAGTGATTCAATTTGTGTATTTTAACGTCTTGTTAATTAACTTAAAAAGTTCCTAACCTACTGCAACTACGAGTAGAATATTTAGGAAGCCAAGATGAAAGTAGTTCATTTTCAGGTATCATATTTTTAAGATTTCCCTATATCCTATCTTTATTATATTCCTCGTAAACGTCGTCTTTATTGCTAAAGGAATTCTTTTGTGAATGAAATTCTCACTTATCCCGTTATTAAGTTCAGTTTGCTGAGACTGGAGCTGTTTTGCATTTTCGCGTTTCAAAGTCAAAGTGAAGTAGAGTGAGAGTGATACCTGTAATCTACTCTTTTATAAATAAAGCAACACGTGTCATTTAAGATGATGGGTCTTTGTGAAAGTAACAAACAAACTACTGAGCTTTTTAATATTTGTATGAACTCTTTAATTTACTTCTATCAATAGAAGTTGAATTTTCACTAGGGTTTATCGAGGAGTATTGATTTCTGAGAACCGAAAGCTATTCTCGGAAAGGAAGCAGTCCTTGCAATTCAATTAAACCAAGCAAAAACGAGGGAAAATTGCATTCCGTTCACAATGAATATACTATTTTGGTATCCGCATAACGAGCTTTTTAATTTGGTACCCGTAAAGCACATTTTTTTACTTTAGTCTATGGCGTCTCACAGTCATCACAGTGTAGGTACATGCACTACCACAAGTTAATTCAATCTGTCAAATTTTCTTAATAAATGTTTGACTTTATTGCTGAAACATATGCTTCAAAGTTGATTGGTAAAATTGGACAGTTTCGAATAGCGTTATATGCTGGGGTTTGCACATTTGGCTAATCGAGAGAAATCCAACACTATTCTGTTTGTCATAATAAAGAATATAACAAGCATGCAAACAAGTTACGTGCAGAACACATAATGAATATCGAAATCAAAACCACTGTTTCTCGTTCGAGCCACACCACCTTATAATATGGATCAATCATCATGAATATGCTAGTACCTTATAAGCCTGAACGAGCTTTCTTCACATGCACCATATTCCCACGGCACACCAGAACACATATTATGCTGCCAATAGAGCAATTTTATTTACTACGGGGTATAATTTTAATAAATGCTTTGTCGATTCACAAGTTCTTCAAAGGCCTGAATAAAATAAATAATCGAATTTGAAGTTTTTTTTGCTTCACTTCAATACTATGCCTGTGCCAATAGGTACAATACGGTAGAGGTTTCTCAATATGGATCCTCGAATGGGAATTTAAATATAAACTAGAAAAAGCAAGTAGACAGGTTTTCGTAATGTTGAGATTATAAGTGTTCCGACAGCTGCTTACGAAATAAACAGAACGTTAAATATCTAAAACGTTTTTTTTTATTTATTTAAAGACTATGGCTTCGATCGTCGGTTCTGTACTACGGTACTGGCTCCCTCTGTTTGCAGTTATTGCAAGATAGGCCAACTAACTATTCTGCATCTGATATGACGATCTGTTCTGCGGGTTTTCGCATTTACTTACGCGGTGAAATTTATCCGAATGGATTTAACCGTATTCATTAGATTGAATTTATTATTGATTAATAATTGAAATATATATATTTTTTTATAATTGAATATAATTTAATCCGACTATTTTATGACCGTTCCTTAGGCCGAAAAGTGCTTCTATTCCAATAGTCGTCAATAATCTTAATCAAAATAATTGTACCTGTTTTTTTCCTATTCTTGAAAATGCCTTTAGGTACAAGTGCCCGTTTCGTTCAGACTGTAAGCATAATAATTGCAGACCCTTTTCAGAATATAAGAATGTACATAATTATTACCGTCACAACCTTATATTTCCATTGTTATTACGAAAGTCAATCTACTTTTTTTTTGCGTTTGATCTTTAAACAAAACAGGGAAACAATGCACGTTGGTGTACCTATGTTTGACAAATATAAAATGGGAAATGAATATCATTCTTTTCCGAACATTTACTTGTGTAAATTAATGTGGTCCTGTATAGATGTACCTTTTGACAGCAGCTACGGTAAGGTATCATATTTTTTGCCTTTGATATACTTAGGAAAAAATATACTATATACTATACATCGGGGTACGGCCAAATTTAAAGCAATACATTATTCGATGAAAGTTAAAGCGGTATCCTGACGTGAAAGTTCCTTATTTATAAAGAACTAGAGTTCAAATTAGTTTTGAAAATTAACAAGTACCTACTGGGATCCCCCTTGACCATAGTTTGACAAAACTGATCGTAAGCTGGTACAAACGAGCGTTTAGTTATTACCTACGTGATTGATTTTTTTACCATTATTAACAACAATAATTCTTTCCCAAGAAATATGTAGTTGTAAATTAAGTGCAACGGTATAGCAAGGTATGTTAAAGTAGCCTAGTTCTAAAACTGTTGAGTAATGGGCCGTTTATGCTTTCAGACAATGACTGATTAAAGGTGAAGGAAAACATCTCGAGGAAACCTGGACCATAATGTCTAAAATCACCAACCCGCATTGAGCAAGCGTGGTGATTAACGCTCTGTCATTCTCCTTGGGATAGGAGGCCTGTGCCCAGCAGTGGGACGATAAATAGGCTGTGATGATGATGATGATGATGATGAATACTCACGAGACGACCAATTGTAACTTAACAAAACAAAATAAATTTTGCCTGACATTGACACGAGTTGCTTTCTTATAATTGAGTGCTTAACAATCAATGAAACTACTTCTCGAACTCAAGTTTTTGCAGCGAACAGTATTACAGCTGGGAATTCTATTGCGCTCTATTGGAATTCTTCCTAATTGGATTTCCTCCGCTGCGCTGCAAAAACAACTATAATTCATGCTTGGTCTATTTCAAAATAAAAGATCAAAAACACGAATAGTGGAAATATTTTAATTTTACCGAGAAGCTGGTTATATGCGAAGGAAATAGATGTTATGCAATAGGTTTGCCGTCTTAAATAAATATTTTGACGCTACAATGTTCTAAGTTTGGAGTGAAATTTAAGAATGACATGCTACTTATATGTATATCGCCAAATGAAACTAAGAACTTATAATAGTTCTAGTGTAGTAGTGTAGGGTTATTACAGGAGAGGCCAAGAATGAGTTTGTGTGTCGTAAGTGCTAGATACTCTGCAATTAGCTCTGCGCCGTTCTACCCAGCTCTGTCTCGCTCAACCACGCTCTGCTCTACACAGCATAAACTTCAAGCTGAAAAACATTTATTCTCGTACCCACCCCTTTCCGATTTAGTGGAGTCTGGCCCCAATACTTGGGAACATTTTTGTTTATATTGCATTAATGGTCTGTGTGAATTGTATGAATAGTTTGAATTGCATTATACTCGTACATTTGTAATTTTTGTAAAGGATTTTATTCCACATAGAGCTAACAATGTTATATGTAAAAACATACAAAATTATAGTGCAGGAAAACTACAATATAAGCTTGATTCAATATTATCCAGTAATCGCAATCCAAATCCGCTAGACTTTGGGGACACCTGCACAATATTTATACACGAGACACTACAATATTGCAATATTGTTTGCAACGGAACTATCCGAGGGAGTCGCGTATTAGATTTGTACTTTGAATTTTTAACAAATCCAGGCAGTGATGGAATTGTAAACTTTCCTCTTTAATATCCTGACCAAATTGGACGTGACTGCCGTGTTTTAAAACACTTACACCTCGTCCTACGTGAGCAATCTAGATGCCAACGCTAAGTGGCACAACAAACAATCAACCTGTAAAACTGTCCTACATGAAGCATGTGACGCGAACGCGATCAGTTGGTATGATATGTGTCAACTGACTGACGATTTGCGACAATTGGTGGTTCGCGTTGATTTACCCACGCAGGACACGGCCTTAGCTTTCTCGCTCGGCCAATCCGCACAAGGAAATAAAAATATAATATTATCTACTACAAGTTACTATTCTAGATATCCGGCTATCCGGCTGCAGTGCATTTCCGGATAACCGTTCATGCGGAACCAGTGATCCAATAGTTGTTAAAATATCACTTTTCCAATGAACCGGTGTTATATGAGGTGCAATAGATTTTTTTTGTACTGTAGTATTGGTTCTTTCTGGAGCCCTTTATGTATCAGGGCAACGGTTGACTCCTTCGAACTTAGAAAACATTCACTATTGTTTGGTATGCCTACAATTTTCAGAGATCTAGATGTCACGGCCTTGGACGAATTTAGGACCACCATACACCTCAAAAAATATTCTGCTTTGCGACCCAATCAACAACCGGACTCAATATACAAAACAAAACAGTTGAAACAGTTTAAACAGTTGAACGAATTGGGAAACTTTTCCCAACTCTGTATGTAAAGAAATTATTTTTCTATTAAACATGCCTACATATGTATGTATATGGCCACCTTGAGGAAAATCTAAAACATCTTCAGATTGATTATCTAAAATCGCAAATTTGCAGCGGCGTGAATCTCTTTGAATTCATGGGATAAGCCCAACACAAAAAAAACAAGTCGGACTAAATTATTATGAAAATTAGCCAATAATAATTAGTAGGTAGGTAGTACACTTTTACAATACAGGTATAATATAGTAAGAGGTAAGAGTTTGTTTATTTGAGGAGAATAGGATCCAAAATTACTTGATCAAATTGAAAATTTTTCACTGAAGTTCCTATCCCCGGTGATCGGCTATGTTTTATCCGGGTATGGGACGAAATTCCCCGGGGACGCGGGAGAAACTGCGACCAACTGCTAGCAGGTAACATTCGTCAAAAAATTATCGCCTTAATTAATAATAAGGGAGCCTGGACTTTTGGTTGAAATCACTGTCCGGTTTGAACCAATTTTATTAATATTTTGTGCTGATGCGATATTTGCGGCATATAGCCTATAGTATGAGAATAGCCCTGTCCAAACATGATCCAGGTGTAACTTGAACTACTGCTGTTTACTCACTGGCTGGTTCGCTCTTGTCCAACATTCTTCAGCGTGTCAAGCATTAACATGGCGTGCTTGCGGTCTTCTATCAGCGTGTCTCGTTTCTCATTGTTCAGTGACAGTGACATCATCAACCTTGCCGTCTGATACCGCTGTTCTTTCAACCTTAAAATCAAGACATGTTTGTTAGGAATATCCATAGTTTCAGTTATAATGATTTACCTATAAACTGCAATACCGTAGGCAAACCGTAGGCATAGTCTGCAGACAAATGTTGGATTTTTCAAGTTTTGCGATTAAGACCAAGTTTATTCACCTCAAAATAATTTGATCAAAGTTGGAAACAAGAGTTGCTTTCTGTAAACGTTTGCATGTCCGCATTACTTCGTCCAGCTCCCAGTGCGTAGAATGGCTGCTCCCGTTGTCCTCATCTTCGTACAAATCATCTAAATTTGTCGCTTCCTATTAGCAGAGAAATACTATTTCATTTATTACTAGTATAAAGTAATAAAAAGGTGAAACTTGCTACTTTGTGCTATATCGCTTTAAAATATACGCTCGGCTCGGTACCTCCTTCCGAATGAGATGGGGAAACGAATCGGTCAAATAAGCGACCTCTCGGCGAGCTAGCTTTAGTGTCCTCTCTCTTTCTTTCATATTTTCTTTTATCTCTCCTTCTAGTTTATTGTATTCGAATTTTCTGTCATCTAAGTACTCCATAGCGAGTTGGCCCATCTCGGTAGCACCCATCAGACATTTGCCCTGCGCCCGGCAGTCCAGTTTCAATGCCTCCAATACAACAGTGAAGTATGACGAATCCTGGAAAAGATTTATTGTTATAGACCCTTGCTTAATACTACAACATGTTAAAACACATTTTTTAACGATTTACATTGATACAGACCAGCATCACTAGATTTCCAAACTAGTTCTGCACTGTACCAATGTGTCAAAACATGTTGCAATCCAGTCTGGTATTCAGTGTTCAGCACTGGAGCGTAATAGACCGGCCACCTATTTATCTAATGACCAGTTACCCCCGCACAGCTATTAGTTATTAGATGTTTCCGTTTTATGGCATCATTAAGCAAAATGGAAATTAAAAGTCTAGGTAACCAAGTGTTCTATTTATCAAAATATTTTCAATTTCATGTGAAACACATTATTTGATAATTCAACCGTGTAACCACCGACACTAAGTACAAGTTACTATTAGACGCGTTTAAATTACGCGATTTTGTGCCATTGCGAGTGTGTTATATATTTATCAGCTTTTAAATAATTATCGAAGAATATGTCACCATTTGTAGAACAAGAAAATGCGAAGTATTTTAAGGGATTAAACGATGCAATTAAAGCAATTACTGTATTCCTGGAAAATAAAAAGCTCTGCGTTACAGAGTGACAAGTACCACTAGGTACACAGCAGGTTATGACGCTACACGTGTGTGGTATAAAAAATATATCAAAGGTGGTACATAAACCTACACACTTTTATTATAATGTAAGGAAGTTAAAAACGATATTAGGCTTATCCTGCATTGCAACGTTTTTACAAGGAACACTTAGGGCCAGTTTCACAGGTTACGGATAGCCACTATCTACCAGATAAATTAAAAAAATGGAACAGAATTTGTGTGAAATTATCTACTAAGTAAACTAACTGGAACTTATTCGTAGGTGGTGAAACAGATCCTTAGACTAAAGAATGTCTATTTTACTGACCATAGAAGAAATTATTCCATTCGAACATCATACTTCCTATAACTAGCCCGAAATCCTAAGAACGTACATAATTATAATCCAAATTTACAAGTCAATTACGAATACCTTCTTGAGAATGTCTAAAATTTTCTTATACATGACTTTGATGGCCAGTGCAGCGTTTTTCTTGATATTTGCTCGCTGCACGTAGTTCGCCACGGCCTGTTCCTTCTTCTCGGGGGGTAACTTGCCCCCCATTTCATAAATGACGCGGTCACGCATCTCTGCCGCTTCCAACTGTCGAATATAAATTATTTAATTTATCTCATGATATCAAAGCACTACCAGAAAGTACCCTTAAGGGAAGTGGCTTCGTAAAATGGGTTGTAGCGCAGTGGGTCTCCAGTATGCGTATGTGGTTTTCAATCAGTTTAATCAACTGGTCAAAATAACAATGTATCAATCAATGTATCTTAGACATAATTGACTTAATTACGGTGATGGAAAACATGAAGAAACCCGGGCTAAAGTCGGAAATTGCTAAGCCATTTTGAGCAAGCAT
Source organism: Heliothis peltigera (assembly GCA_958496145.1). Taxonomy (NCBI): domain Eukaryota; kingdom Metazoa; phylum Arthropoda; class Insecta; order Lepidoptera; family Noctuidae; genus Heliothis; species Heliothis peltigera. The sequence continues at coordinate 8,199,585 of OY292321.1, read as the reverse complement.
TTTGTATTAGGCTGACGATGATGAATGAGCTCCCATGATTGATTGAAGGTTATTGCAGAGCCTGGAAAACTTGGGGAGGGGGTTAGTTTTCTCAGAACGTCGCAAAGAGTTGAAACAAAAGTTTTGATAATACTTTTAGCAAGAAGAAAACATGACACGAGTCTCGTAAAAACATATTATAATTTTCTAAAATGACTTGGATCTGTTAAAAATACTGAATACGCTAATTATGTAGATGTCAGCAACATATTTCAGTCCTTTGTACACTTTGAAACATAAATTACAAACAGCTTAATTAAATGCACACTATCTAGACAAAAGTATAAATTCGACTACGCAGCCGCTACGCGTCTACGGCGACTGCTACGAGAGTTAAGGTGGCATAACTATACGTTAAAACTTTCCAGAGCCTTCATGCAATCAAAAACGAAACTAATTAAAACTTAAATGCTAGCTGTTAATGTACTTCATACATTGCACTTTTTTAAGTTTTTATTTTGTTTTATAATATTTTTGTCAACAATTCTGTACTGGATACAATGTTGAAAAGGGTAAGTCAAGCTTCTTTCTGACATTACTACAAAAGCGTTCAAGCACGTTCGTTAGCTACACTAATTTCCTACGCCTGTACGTCATAATATATCAAACCTTAAAAATCAAGCGCCACACTAGAGCCACACTGTAGAAAAACTAACACTCCCAGGTGAGCGGTGCGGTACATATGTATTAACATTACACGAACATCGGCGCGAATGTATATGTACACGTATTGACGTCAGTGTCATTGTAATTTACATTAAGCTCGTAATATAAAACAAAACTTTTATAGCCGTTATAATCCTTGTATGAGCAAAACATGCGCCACGGTATACAGTTGAGTGAACAGTCAATGCTCGCGTTACGCTAAATCATGAGAAGGATTTGGTATTGCAGCTTACCAGCAGACACAGTATAGACAATATCGAGAAAAAGGATAATTGTATACCTGAGCCAAACGAAATTGTTCCATCTTCTTCTTTTTTGTATATCTGATTCTGTCAAGTTGTTTCCGCTTGTTGAAATTCTCTTGATGGATGCTCTCCAGAACTTTCTGAAATAAGATTTTTCTAATCTTATTAACTACTAGCGACCCGCCCCAGCTTCGCACGGGTGCAATGCTGATACTAAAATTATACATATAAACCTTCCTCTTGAATCACTCTATTAAAAAAGGCCGCATCAAAATCCGTTGCGTAGTTTCAAAGATTTAAGCATACAAAGGGACATAGGAACAGAGAAAGCGACTTTGTTTTATACTATGTAGTGATTACGTTCCAGTTTATACTGCAACTCCTCAGTGTAAATAAAAATGGCATACTGTAATACTACATAGATGTACATAGGTATACGAAATGATGGTAAATCTTCTATGGAATTTGGGTTGTGTCCCAACCGTTCAGAAATTAGTCATGGTAAAATCATCATGTAATCAGAATATGTAGAAAAAGGATTTTATTGTCAGGGTTAATCAAAGGTTTGTAAAATCTCAGGCCGTTCCCCTAAGAATTTGCCTGAAAATTTCGATGATTTACTTAAAATAGAACATTGTGAGGCCCTCACAACAAAACGAACAATCGCAGACTAGCCTTGACGTCAGTCACTGTCGCCAGACAGCGACAGACTAGCTAATGGCTCGAACGAGATCTCGGCTAGAGTCCCAGAGACCTTAACCTGTTAGTAGGCTCAAGTGTTCGCACTTTGATCGCGACCTATATATGCAAAGTGCTCTAAAATCGTAGAGCTACAGAATTTATCGAGATTCCGAGTTTAGCAAAATAACCTAGTTACAACTGTCAACTTTTTTTTTGCGTTTTGCACGCCTTTTATTTTATTTATTCATGACTTATTTAGATCTAAATATATTTTCAGAAAATGCTGCTCACTTCCAGACCATTACTTAACAAATGAAGATATTCAAAGATAAGGTATTAAAAACATTAGAAAAAAACGAGTGAATCATATTCTTTGCCTCACTTGTAATTAGCACAATTCTGTAGACATCCTTGAGGGAAAAGAGGGGATACTCTCATACACTACTACTTTGTTTGGAAGTATTTTCCACATGAATGTTTTTAACGATACTTACATCGGCTTTACTATTCATGTAAGTAAGCTGCAGTCTCCTGTGATCTTGGAAGGCATTTCTGAGGAACTGCCTATCACCGTACACGGCGACTCCCAGTTCCTCTCGTTTCGCTGCTATCTCTTTACGAAGCTGGCGAATGTCACGCGAGTACCGCTTCTTCTGCTTTGCCAAATCACCCTCATGGATTTTGCGATCACGTTCTAATTAAATAAAAGACTTGGATAAATTTTATATGGTTGATGGTGGAAGCGGCATTATGCACCTTAGTAACTTCATAGGTTTATTGAAATAAATTATATTTTTGATATAAAATAACGGGTGTTTAAACCAAACCATCTCTTATTTTTTTTTCTATACATACATATTAGTGCCTTCTTGTGTTTCATAACTGGTTTCTGTCGTACTAAACAGAGGCTGCTAGTGAAAACCTATAAAAAGTTGCTGGTAAATAGATTGGTTTCATTGATCTTCAAATTTCATTGAAGAGTCGGACGAAGCTTAGTAAATAATACTTTAGTCAGGACTGCTTACCATACAACTTTATAAGTCCACGATACTGGTTGATTTTGTCCTTGATAACCCAGTTATCATCCTGCATCCCATGGATGCGCACTTTCGCTGCGGACAACATCTTGTTCTATAATAAATTCCCTTTAAAAATATGGGTTTTTTTAATTAAACTCCCGACGATATAAAAATCATGACATACGAAATATTTTTTATTGCGTAATGTTTACAAAACACTTTGGCAGGAGGTTTTCCTAATGAGGTGGCATATTTAGTATGTATTGTTCAAGACAAGTTTAAAAAACGTGACGATTTTGGTCTTCAAGCGATACACACAATATGAGAAATTTCGCACGTTGTGTGCTACATAAAATGTAAAAATGTGTTCAAATAAAACTCGAAGTCAGTAATCGGATTAAATTTCAGTTAAATTAAAAGTTTATTTATATTCTGTACCTATAACTATTTAATATCCGTAGCAATGTATTGCGTACCTATTATTAGATGGAATATAAAATTGCAATTATTCTATCAGTGCAGTGGTCCTGAACTGCTTATTAATTGGGATAGATAATGTAGTTCACATTATCTATATTTTCCCCACATAATGATGTGGAGAAGATTCTTGTTAAAGTCATACAATGATTAATCTGTGGCCTTCTCGCGCATTTAGTTAATCATTAGCTAGACTCGGAACTATATCTTGCATGCATTCGTCGTGTCGTTTCCGCCCATCGCGACCCGAAAGAACTATTTACTTCCTGCACATGGATAACGTTCTCAAACTAAAGCTACATTAAGTAGGATTAGCGAGAAACAATCTGTTAAACTGTATTTAGCTAGACTGCACAGTGTGCTTGCTGTCGCATTATTAAAAAAAAATGTTTCTGTATTTCAAAATATGTTCACATCATTTCTAACTATTTTCTTTCGAAAATTGCACTTGAAATTTTAAAAAGTAATAGGCTAAGATTGAAACAACATGTTTTTTCAAAATTCTTATATTACATGGATATTGATGATATTCTATAAAGTTAATCTCTACTATCTGGATCACCTACAACGGCGCACAGGGCCCTGTGAGTCCGGTCTCCACACAGAGACCCCTGGGGGCAGTTAGAGCAGGTTGTTCCTGGCTCATAAATAGGAAAACCGTCGATGTTCCCTGCAGGTCCATAATTGCAAAATGTATATGCCAAAATTTTTGATTCCTTTCGTCTTTTTTCTTTATTTTCATCATTTAAAATTCCACGATGCAATGGAGACTCTTTAGATCTTCGATAATTTATACTATCAGTGGTAGCAAAATCTTCAAAATTCACTGATCTCGCTTGAGTCATGTACCTAGTGCGCCGAAGAATATTCTGACTTGGCATGAAGGTTCTTGTAGCGTTTGCTATAGAATAGTCATGTGGTTCCTCAGTAACCGTACGTCGTTTGCGAAAGAGAGCGCATGAAGGCTTTTTAGCGGTACAAAGAGATTGAGAGCAACCGAGACGCCAAGTGGATGCCCACGCTGCTGCTGAATACCAATGAGCGTTACAACCTCCGGGTGCACTACAGTTACTTTGCCTGAAAGACCACACATGCTCAGGAGGTAGGGCGCGTGATCCAGAGAACCAAGCACCCACAGCGTCTGCCAGTAATTGAGCTTCAGTGACCCTACTCACGACAGCCCGCACGTCCATATTTTGAAGGACGTTAAACCTGATAGTATTCCTGCATTCGTCGTGTCGTTTCTGACACTGTCGTGCCCAAATCTCTGCCATATGCTCGAGTTCATAGTCCCAGTACATCTTGCGCATGTTTGTGGCAGGTGGCTGCCCCGGCTCCAAGCCCATAGCTATATTATCCCTGTGCCTATTGTGCAGTAATAGTATCTGGTAACGCATCCACGTTGTCATACCTGAGGCGTAGAGTCTCGAGCTCTGCTTATTAGCCGCCACACACATTGTGTGCTGATTTTCCATCGAACAATCTGGATGATTGCAAAAATTGAATACCGGATGTCTATTTGTTTCATTTTCGCAGAACGCGTATCCTAACATAAAACTACTACAAAATAGGTAAATAATACTCATGTCGAAATGATATTTTATAATATTGTATCAAAAACATGTGTATCGAGGCGTGAAAAAGAATAGAATGACGTCCTACACTCCAACGTCAGAAAAAGAAGTTGGTTACTTGGTTACAGACAATAATGTAATTCTGTGTTCAACACAACATATCTAACGAGTTTTCATTCATTTAAAATTCCGAAATTGGAAACCATGCAAACTCTTCAGCTTTCTAAAATAAGATAATTTAGGCACACATTACAGAAGTGTAGATAAAGTAACTCTAGACAGAACTATGGAAGTTTCTTCCAAACTTGATAACAAACTTCTCGCGTAGAAGATGAAGTTTTCATGTTCCCCATGCTGAGCTGCCATATGAACTCCATGCTGAGCTCGTAGCGCTTTAGTTATCTGAAAATGAGCACGTCAGTGACCTTTGGTATGTAAATAACTAGCTTTTCCCCACATTTTCACTCGGATAACAAGTAGCTTTCTCGTGCTCTAGGCTATGTAACAAACATTTAAATCAGTTTATTAGATTCGACGTAATTATTGACGTTCAAAAAAAGTGCTGTTTTTAACAGCCTTTCACATTTAGATAAAAAGAATGAAAAGATAAAGATAGATTTTGGTAAAATTTTAAATAGTTATTACCTCTTTTTTAATAATGTGTGATTTGCCATATCTGGCAGTACTGACATATGAGGTTGTCATTATTATGAAATTCACAAAAATAATAACACTTCGCAAATAGACTATATTTCGGTTTTATTTATTTTATGTTATAATCATGGCTTTCAAAGTGGTTCAGATGGTTCTCCGAGGTTTCTTGTTAATGTTCATGACCCTAGGCATGTTTTATACCTCGGAATGTCACGATTTAGTTTCGTTAAATCATTTCATAATGACCGGCGTGTATGGATCTTTCACAGTTATAACATTAGGCCTTCTCATAGAAGCAGGGATGAACCTCTACAGTGATAAATTCATAGAGTACTCTTTCATTGTGCTGGGCTGTTTCACAAATGTTTTAGTTACAATACTTTCGTTTTATGAATACTACTGGGAAATATTGCAAAGCAAAGAGACTATGAACAAAGGTTTTATGTCCATTGCTGGTTCCTTCATTTTTGTGGTTGATTTCATTTTTGTTTATTTTAGACGATAAATAAATCCGTGGAAAGTATTGGTGTGTACAGATGACTTAAATAATTATTTCCAGGTAAGTACAATATCCACCTAAATTACCTAGACCTAATTGGTTGAGTGTAGTGGCCAAAAGAGTTAAAGAGGTACCTATGGGTACATTGATATTAAAAAATACATATTGATAAAGCTGTACCTACATAGTTCCAAACTCTAACCAATGAATAAGGCATGGTGTAGGTACCATGCCTTATTCATCTAGCTGCAGGCTGCGGAACTACGTACGAAACCAATATGCTTGGGTTAGCCTCACCCACTTCACTATGTCGTGCTGGAGACGAGGTTCGAGTAGGGTAACAGTGCAGGCACGCGGTTCGGCGCACACTTTTAAGAAGTGATTCCACATGTGGAAGATTCTTGCGGCTCATAGTGGTGTGGGTGAACCACAGAACAGTACAGGACATCGTTACCTGCAACACTGCCATTCTGCAAAAACCGCCAGTGTCATCCATTGGTACACAATTTGCTACTATATAGGAGGTTGTGCGGTCTTTGCAGAATAAATCTCAGATCCTTGTACTGAGAACAAGAGGCGAAAAGCATAGGTAGCACGACGAAGAACTGAAAATTGCTTTACTGCAGCGACAGAAAGTGCTCCGGGCAGAGCTCTGTCTTGCCATGGTAGCTGAATTATGGATAAAGCTTCCACTAGCGCTCGTCGAATTGACTGGGAGAAGTCAGCGCTTCGGCAAGTTCTCGCCAAACTTTATGACATTGAAAAGACTGCGTGCCCCGCAGAAGTTAAGCTGTGCGTGTGTTAAGCGGTGCGCAATGGGCAACATGCGCGTACTCCTATACTTGAAAATTGTTTGTGAGCTGCAATTTAAGCTTGGCGAGAACTTTACCTGTACAGTTCACACACAGGACATACCACAGGACGAGAGTTGGATGCTCGACTCGAGGACACAGTGCAAGACAGAAAAGATTTTGCGTGGACGGGAAGTAAGCGCGGTAGGGTATGTAGTGGCAGGCCCCTCTTTCCCACTGGGCACTCTGGGCACTTGCCCAGGGCCCCGCGTTCGAATGGGGCCCCCTAGTTCCTGACAGATTACCAAATCGTATAATCGTAATCGAACATAATACCAAAGATATTATAATACTTTACTAGACAGATGCCTCATCTCATACAATGAAATAAAATTTCCTATCCCTGTTGTTTGTCTACTTTCTATATCTATTATAACTTAATAGTGTTTTCTTTAGGTCATAGGGGCCCCATGATCCTAATGTGCCCAGGGCCTCAAATAGTTTAAAGACGGCCCTGTGTAGTGGGTAGGTCATAATTATGTCCTATTTGCTAAAGTAGGAAGCTAACTGTCTCTGTTGGCAGAGACACGGATGATGTATGGTACATAATTAACAACAAAAAAAATATTATTTAACAACAAATACGACTTTAGCCGCAGGCATTATCAGACAGAATCGTCTTCCAATCGTCCGAAAACCAATTGTATTCAGGCTTGGCGTCCGTAAACGTGGGGTACCTAAATACTTAGATTATATTATACACCTATAGATGTAACCATGAGACTGCAGGCAAATGTGGAATTGAAAAGCATATATATGAAATATGTAAGAAAATTTAGACAACACACAATATTCTCTGTCGCATTCGGCGTGCCGGGTTTTGCTGGGCTAATATTTAAAAGTTGCCCCAAACAAAGTTTTGGATCTCTATCACCGAGAGTTCGATTCAGATCATTTTTTATGTTTTTAGAAAAGTTTCGGCAATTAAGTTATCATTTTTTAAGTTTAGCATATATATGAGAAATAGACTCCGGTAGTTGAGTGTTCATGTGCGGCCACGCGGGTGCTCCATCTATAGGTGTATAATCTAAGGGTAAATACACGGAACAGAGAATACGATATTGTAAGAATATATTTTAGGAGTTAACTGGCAACATCAGCTTTGACATTTTGGTTGTGACGTCTGCCATCAAGTAGGTACCGTTGTTGTAATCTGTAACATTTACTGTCAGACATTTGTTAACAAACAAGAATACTGCGCTCAGTTTATATCCGATTTTTACTTTTTTCTCTAGATGTAAATAAAAATGAGTTTACACAAAGCCAGGTAAGTTCAATACATATTATAGAACGTAGTAACGACATTCATAATTTACTATACTGATAATTATTTTGGAAGTTAAAACTTAACTGAACCTGCTGACACGTAAAAAAGGCGTTTTCATCATAAGAGATTAATAATGTCTTCATATAAGTTACTAATACACGTTAAATAAACTTAAGGGACTATTTGTTCGTATACTTTTCGGGTAACAGATTATCGATTTTCTTTCATTGGTACCTTTGTATAGTGGTTAATTTATTAATAACGCAAATTACTATTTTTTGTATGGTGGTGTACTTACATTTCTGATTCAATTTATTATACGCGTTTGTTATACCTAATTCTTGTCATACAAATTGTTTAACTAAAAATTACATTAAGATTTTAGGAAATTTTTCGTGATATCCTTGAACATTCCTGTTTCATGTATGCTAATTAAAATATTAATGATCTTTAAATAACATTATGCTGATTTTGGCCTTCTTAAAAGGGCAAACTGCATAAAGACAGGAAATATTTACAAACTTGTCACATTTGTGTGCATTTTGGCTTGTTCAAATTATGCACCTCCTAACATTATTATGAAACTGTGTTACCTATAACAATGGTGTTCACATAATAGTGAGTCGAGTGCAACCTGCACAAATATTAACTACAGTCTATTCTGTGAAAATAATTTTATAATGATGCACAGAAAAATGAACCCTTCCCTGGTCTGAATAGATAAGTTATTTCCATGTTTTATAGTCCATTGATCGAGGAAGGCTATTCATGTATATGTAAGTGATTTAGTTCCCACAGTATACAGGTTAACCTGCTATTAAAAGACAGTATTTTCAAATCAAATGAGATATTATACTCAGGAGTACTCTATTGACTTTTAAGAAGCATAATAGTATACAAGTGCATTTCACACTCACTCTAAACCTGTATTTTTTACAGGATAATAGCATTTGAAGAAGTTTTGGAGGAAGATGTTGTTGACATTGAAAAGTTAAGGAAACTTGCATTTAACGGTAAACACCTTTTTAATAACTATTAATACTTTTAGTGATTATTACGAAACAGTTGTGTTGGTACTGATTTATCACTGATAAATATGTATATATTTTTTATTTTTCTTTTCATTAATATTGTAAATAGTGTTTCTAAATAAGTTGTAAATATTATAACAGCATTTATCACTGTACATTTTTAGTATGACAATTGAAAATTATTCAAAACAAAAGCTGTAAGACTATCACAGAAATAATGTGTCATATGATCAACCTTTATGTAATTGTAGTGAGGTTGTTTAACATGTTTGTACATACTATTAAGCATATCATATTAATAGTTCTGTTTAGTTGAAAATTCGTATCATGTTTCTTGGAATTGTGGTAGTCTGTCAAAATGCACAGCTTGTCAAAGTACAAGGGTGTTCGATTTCTGTTTAGCAAGTACCTGCCTAGCTTATCTCAAATAACTTTGCGACACACAAGCTCAAAGTTCTTTAATTTCAAATATGGATTTCGATTACTATTATATATAATACATAATATTTTGCGTCATATATAAGATTTTGCGTTAAAAGTTAAGGAAAATTGCAATCGTAAGATTTTTCCCAGTCTTCCTTGCTCCAACGGGTGCTTCAACCTTCAGTCACAGATATGCTTAGTGTAATAACTCAGAGTTAGATATTACTCTAAGCAGACATGCATTTGATATGCATAGAACAACTTCGAAAAGCGGTGAAGGTGACTGATATTAGCTATTTTTTTTACAGGTATACCTGATGATAAAGGCCTGAGATCACTTGTTTGGAAAATATTACTGCTTTACCTTCCTCATCAAAAGAACTCATGGAGAACAACCCTCATTGAGAAAAGACAACACTACAACCATTACATAAGTATGTACTGTATTAAGAACTGCATGCATATGTATCATTCATACATATAATATCTACATGCCTAACTGACTTTTATACACTAAAAAGTACTTACCTATTTACTTAAACCGCCTTGTCTCTGCAGAAGTGCTTGACACTAGCAATGGTTACGCCTTTAAATTATCTGGCATAATTGTCTATGTATCAGCCAGTAATACAACATTTGTAATTTCAGATGAAATAATAGTTTCTCCAGGAGGTCCTACCGACCATCCACTAAACATCAGTCCTGACAGCTCGTGGAGTACCTACTTCAAGGACAATGAAGTCCTGCTACAGATTGACAAAGATGTTCGGAGACTCTGTCCTGATATATCATTTTTCCAATCCGCCACAGAATTTCCATGTGAAGAAGTAAGTCTTCATCGTCAATCAAAATTAGTTAAAAATAATTGATGTTCATTTGTTTTAGGCTAAAACTCGAAAATGGATGATCCGATTTGGCTAATTTTAATATTCTCTCTTTATATTTTCAGATAGTGAACAGTAATGGAGTGAAGAGGTTGCATAAAAGAGTTGAGCAGTCAGTCCTGAAGTACTCAACTTTAGAAAGAAGAGGCCTCGGAGTTGCTAAGGTGAGATATTAATTCCTAAGACGTACTAAGTATTTTACAATCTATAAGATGAATTCTTTATAAATCTCTTGTGTCGAATTTATAAAAATATTTCAGTTTATTAGGCAAATCGTGAATCATTTAAGTTCTGTGTATCAAATGGAATAGGGGCGAGCCGTTTGCCGTCAACTTTTGAGATACCTATTGTGAATGAAACTTGAAACTTCAATTATAAACGATAACATTGTATCTGTGTATGTTTTGCAAATCATACGTACTCTCCAACACTTGAAAAGTTTCCTCAAAATCTATTTAATAATTTTGTTTCAAAGAGTAACACAAATTCGCTTTTATTATTGGCTAATATTTATTTAACTTACCTTATTGTTTAGTGATTAGGAGCAAATCTTGTAAGTTTTATTTGAACCACTTCCTCAGGATTTACGACTTCGAAATTATGTACATATCGATGTTAAGTTCATGACAATACATTAATATTGTAGAAGTAAGTTAATGCTGCACCCAGAAGTGTCTTCTCATTGAGGAAACTACGACGGTTGGGAGCTTTGATACGAAACTTTGCGTAGTTAATCTGTTGATCATGTAGTAATACGAAAGCAAGTGAGAGAGAAATCAGCTAGCTGCGCAGGACATATTATAGTGCATAAGTATTTTAGCCTCTCAGGGGGATCTAGGGATTTTCAATCTGACACGACCTTAACGATACCGACTTCTACGTGCTCTCCTATACACTGGTGTGTCAATAATCAATTCACAGACTGCTGCTCTGACGCTGCTTTTGTGAACGATTCTTAATACCCACAAAAAAAAATCGGTCTGACCTGGGAATCGAACCCGAGGCCCCGCTATTATATACTTGGATGTATGTTTTAGTTGAGCAATGAAATCCGTCGGTCGGACAGCGTGCACAGCGGTGACTACGCGCCACTCAACGAAGGCTGCGAGGCGCACTGGGAGGTGGTCGAGCGCATGCTGTTCCTATACGCCAAGCTCAACCCGGGCCAGGGATACGTGCAAGGAATGAACGAAATTATCGGACCTATTTATCATACATTCGCCATCGACCCCGATAAGGAATTTAGAAGTAAGTTTTATAATTGTTTGCTAATTCCTTCGTTGGAGCTAGCAAATTACGTACGGCTGCCGTTAAGGATGCAAAATGAAGTCGAAACGAATTTACTAATACCTTTAATTAAGCAATTAGTGTTACAACTAATTATTTCTAAGACGCGACAATCTGTTCGATGTCAGAACAAAATATGGACCTCTCAAGTCTAAATTATAATTAAATCGAACGATATAACGCAATCCGTGAATCACAGGTTGGTCCCCACGGTATGATATTAATTTCTCGGTAGCGCTCGATGTTCGAGGTCTTGCGAAAAAAAGCAGCGATGGTGGTAGCTTCAAAGAACGGATTGCGGTGAATCATACATGGTGTGATTATTTCTTACACATACACTTCGGGTCACTAGGAATTTATGATCATTACCAGCCCGTCTCAGCCTCCTCTTATACATTGCCTCTCTATGGTAATTCTGAGCTTGGAAATTAAGACATAGAACCCAAGTTCATGTTTTAATTTGAACAATGGAATCTAAAACCCTACGACATTATGTCGAAATACCAGTGACTTTGTATCAAAACTTATGATAGATATTTCTTTTATATTCAAGAACATGCTGAAGCGGACTGTTTCTTCTGCTTTACGAACCTGATGGCAGAGATACGTGACTTCTTCATACGCACACTGGACGAGTCCACCAGCGGCATCAACTATGTCATGACCAAACTCGCCGACTGTGTGAAGAAAAACGATCCTGCCGTTTGGAGTTTGCTAGAGTCTCAGGAATTAAGACCACAATATTACAGTTTTAGGTAAAAATATGATATCTCTATATTCTTATAATGATTTTCATAGTTACATTACCATAAAACCAGAGGAATTTATACGAAGAGTCCTGTATTTCGTAGGTGGCTGACGCTGTTGCTCTCTCAAGAATTTTCACTACCAGATGTCGAAAGAATTTGGGACTCCATGTTTGCTGACGCACAACGATTCGACTTCCTTATATATATTTGCTGTGCCATGATTTTGTGAGTATTAACTTGAGCGTTTATCATTTTGTTTATTCAGTTTTAAGACTCATCTCGAACTTGAAAACAAAACACTAACATCAAAATTGTACCTACTAGACAGACATTTTACGCCTCTGACATGCACTGTACAGTTTTGATCAGAGGCTAGCCAAACATATTTGTCACAATTTGTACTTCCCGACAACCCTACTACGAGTAGTAGTTTTAGTTATAACAAATTTTGTTTTTTCTTACTTCAGGTTAGTAAGAAACGACTTGCTTAGTGGAGATTTTGCGTCGAATGTGAAATTGCTACAAAACTTCCCACCGATGGATGTGTCTTTGATTTTAAACAAAGCCGTTGAAATATCAAATAATCGATAAACATTAATTTGATTATTCTTTACTATCTTTTGATATCCAAATATTCATGACTTAGAATATACTTTTATATTCATGACTTAGAATATACTTTTATTATGCATTTTATACCTATGGTGTTGTTATTATAAAAACACATTTGGATGTAACTTTTGGATCGAATATATTTTTATTTATTATGTAGAATTGTTGTACTGTAAGGCCTAATGTTCGTTGTAAACCAATTTACTCCCGAATTACTGAAAATCAATTATTAGGATAAGTATAATAATCGATTATGTAATTATAATTTTAGTGTACAGTCGTTGCGATGAGACGTGACCTACCGGATTAATGTACTGATCACACAATATGGAGATGTTAAATCCAGCACGAGCGAGGTGAATTTGGTCGCGGTGACAATAAATATATTGTCGTGACGAGACTAGAATGGTCATGGACAAAACGGCGGCCATTATTTAGCGAAATCATGTGACCAAAAAGTTTTGTAACGCATTTGTTCATGGTCGACTGACCTAGGTACTCTACCGCATGTACTTAATATTATAGTAACCAATCATGATGAAAATCGTGTGCATGCAAGTCCCTATGTGAAGAATAGCATTGTCGAAGTGAAAGTTTTAAAGATGTCACGTCGCAAGGACTGCTCTCGTAGATTTTCAATTTTATGCCATAAATATGTAGTTACCCCATCCGTTTGCATAAGTAATTAGCGTCTTGATTTTAATCTAGCCCTGCAGGGATGATAATCAACTCCGACCAGACATTTTTATATGTTTACGGGTAATCACAAACAGTTAACAATATCCAAGGAACTGCTTATTTAATGGAATAGGCAGTCATAGTATATTTGAGTGTGTAGATGCATTTAAAAATAAATATATACTTAAGTTAGTATAGCTCGCTGTCATTAGTACGATCTCTTTGCCACTATCAAGACAAAAGAATATATTTTTAAGACAGTGCTTACCCTCCAGCATGATACATCCACTTGTCTGATACATGACTACTCTCGGATGTCATGCAAAGCCATTGAAAAGACGATTTAACATAGAACATAAGTCTGTAATCAAAATATTTCCTTCCTTCCCATAATTATTATAGCCTAAATGTAATTTTAATTAATTAAATGATAATATTATATAATGATAATCTCGAATAGTTCATCTGAATGGTATGCTAGCATATTGCGAATACCTTATACCATTATACTATTCATTAAATCTATGGAACTAAAATATGTACGTATGTTTCTATCTTGTAATAATTGTCATATTTAACCACTTACCAAATAAGAGGGAGATAAGTTATATGCCATATCATAATTTTCATAATAACCACCTACACCGATTGATCTGGTTTTTCATATCTATATATTTATATAATATATCATTCACGTGTTCTAGCGATAGACAAGAATATCCATGTACCTAGTTTATTAGAATACATTTTCTGGGAACGTAATAATGACATATTGTAACAGATATTATTCTCACAGATTTAAAAAATCAGAAGTAAATATAACTTTTTTACATACGTAGTTCATAACATTATAGCAGCAGCCGCGCTCGCATCATGTAAATGCAGAGAAACGAGTTTACAGGTGAATACAAAAGCGATTAATTATTGTTATATGTTTTATAGAAAAATATAAATATATTAAAAATAGGTGTTCATTTTTATTATTATTTATCGTTACGACGTCAACATATTTAGTAACACTTTATTTAGTACAGTTTTTGTAAGGGGGAAAAGCTGCACTGCACATTTTTCTTGGTCGGTGATTGCAAGGTGCTCAATCAGTTGGATTTTTGTTCTACATACCGGGATTTCCAAGAACTCAAAAGCAGGACATTCCCTAACCATTTAACGAAATATAATATTGTGAAGCACGTAGTCCATGGAGATACGTTAAACAAGGGGTTAAGAATCACATTTATTTATTTTCCTGAATGCTCCTTGTAGATACAATAATAGACAAACTCGATTCCGCCTTTAAAGATTTAATATAAATAATTACAATGTAATCAATTTGTACAATATCCATTGACAATAATAAATAGAAAGTAAAGATTTTATACAAATATAATGTCATTTTAGGTCTGTATTATAGATAACGGCTAGGTTACATAGTAAAACATTGGATAATAAGAACGTACACCACATTTAAAATATAATATAGAATCGTATAATTTTTTATCGCGTAAGGAGATATTCAATATAATTTATATGAATTTTGTTGGTCGCCGCTCGGAACAGTTCAGATATGAAACCTTAATGCCAGTATTTTACTTACAAATAAAAAACTTTATTAAGGAACATATTTTCACCAATTGGAATCGTAATGATGAAAAAGGTACGATTTTTTATTTTAATTACTAATACATACATATAATTACACGAAGTTTTTATGAGAGTCATAACATTTATAGATACAGAACATAATACTGAACACTGCTTTCTATCCGACAGCAGACTTATTTCAAATCATCAATAACAAATTGACGCGCCATTCTACTTACGATTCAATTCTTCATAATATTCATCGGTATTTGGTCAAACAACTACTCCGGAGTAAAACTCAAAAATTAGAACATGCGCGTGTGTTCTGTTAACGACTTGCACTACTTTAAATGGACAGATATCAAAATGGTGCGCGTCAGTTTATTAACAATCTCAGCTATATCTGGTTGTGTCGGAAAGATTTTAATTGACAAACTTTTACAATCAAAACCAGCATATACCACTATTTCTACAATGTTATCACTCCCTACTTGTAAAAATACAGGAATTATTATGAACATAATTTTGTGCCCGAATAAACGCACTTAAAAGTATGACGTAATAAAAAAAAATAACAAGATGTTAACAAGCACTTACAGAAATATATGAGATTTAAAATTTGGGGCTGAATAGGAAAGCCTCCTCATTTTAAATGACTACTGTTATGGAAATCTCGTCAGTGAAGTCTAGAATAGGATGAACCACCTGCAGCTTGGCGATAAAGGATATAAGTAAGACACCTAATATTCTAGTGCATATAGATTTACATACAGTCAGATTATTTACTATGGAAACATTTAACTAGAGGTTAACAATTAACATCAATACATTATGTACTTGCAATGACAAAGCTATTTTGCGATAATAAGTTAAAGGTGTTGTTGCCAAGCCAGGCTTAGGTGGACATTTAGATGGTACAACGACATTATATCGACAATCTTGTTTTTTTATTGTAAGCCAACATTAATCCGCAAATGCGTTCAATTTTTTAGTACAATTTATTTGGAGTGCTTTGCATTCAGTGAGGTCCACGGCGGCTGATAATCAGTCGTGGCGAGCCACACTGAACAGCTGCCGTCCCACGAATTCACCTGCAGCGCCTATCGTACGTTTCTACAAAAATCACACATTGATGTTCTACAATCGCACCCTGAAGCTTCGTCTACTAAATACGAAAACCTAAACAAAGTCAAAAATAAATTTATCTGTTTAATAACGAAGTGTATAACGCTATTTCCTTCCTAATTACTTCTAGCTACCTTAAAAACTCTATCCTTTTGGAACCTATCGATTTTATACACATTACTAACTATAACCATTTTGCAACAGTTGTCCAGCCATTTTATTTATTCGTATTTTATATTACAAGTCGTTTGCAGTTCGTTATTATTTCTGTTTTATGGAAAATAGCCCATCAATATAATAAATTATTTTTAAAATCTATTTCTCAGCAGAAACTACCTTATATAATCAAATTCGTCATGTATTCTAAAATGACTCCATGCCTTTTACAAATACCATATAGTATTTGCAATAAGCTATTTCAATTTAGCCTATAATTTCGTATAGTATTGGCTAGTACTCCCTTTCACTAACCAGTTATCCAATATGCTGCCAAGTATAATAATTAGCAAATAAACAGTCTTGTTGTTTCTGACGAACAAATATGTAATTTAAGTAGGCTTGTTTAAATTATCTCAACAACTGCTCAGTAACCACAATATCATCAAATTCAAAAAAGGTGTCGACACTACTGGATGGGCGCGTGGAGTTAAAGGAGGCTACTTTAATATAATATAACAGTAAGTAATAACATTTACCTACTCATAGGTATCTACGTACAGCTTTACACGAATTCTATTGACAAATATGTAAATAACTTTGAAATATGGTTCTGAAATATGAAAGAAACAGCTGAAAGAAGAAGAACATACTGTATAGACATTCCGATGAAATTACCAATAGTATTCGTGAACAGCCTAGAAACATGGCAAAATACATCCGTCGAAATATCTATAATCTTTAATGATATCGCCGATACTTGGTTACCCACTTTGTATGGATTATAATACTTTTTTTATAAATAAAGATATAAAAATATACATTTAAATTATGTATTTTAATATTATTCAACACATAGTCAACTCTTAAAGTAACAGTTTTAAATAAATGATTACTTTCAAAGTTATGATTATATTCCTCTATATGTCAATTGATTCAAATGAGCAAAAGTGGAAATAGTAATTTGTGGCAGATTTAAGTTTGATATAAATAAGAGCTTCTCGTGACCACTATTAAGCTCCATTATAATTCTGTGAGATTCTAAAACGATATTAAAAATGAAATACCTATTGTGTGTATCGTGCATACGATGCAGACACTAAAATTGTCTTTGAAGAAACAATAATTTAAATAGCCTGAAAACTAATCAACGTCACAATCTAAATTTTCATCCGACTAGCTAATAAACGAAATAAATACTTTCATGTTTGTACCCTAAAAAGTTTGATAAAAACTAACTACATAAAATTATATCAAAAACATTAAGATAACAGATACAATAAAACTGCTACCTACAAAGGTATTCAAGCACTGAAACTAACACGACAGTAATGTATAGGTTACACAAAAATAGCTGCCATACTCGCAATGAATTTTGTAAATAGTAGGTACATCGAACCTATTTTTTGTAAATAGTACCTATAGTAGAAATATTTCAATGTTGAACATAAAGTATGTTTAAACTGAAATACTTTAGCACCGAGTAAACACAAGGTTGGCAGTACGCCGTAATAAAGCATAGCGTGTTACCGGTGTGAAGCGAGTTGCGACCGCGGTGGGTCGGTTACTGGATAGCGCAGCACTTGCACTTGGGCTTCTTGCGGATGGTGACGTGTTCGGGCTGCTGCGGCTCCTGCGGCGGCTGGCGCTGCACCTCCACCTGGCCGGCACGCACCTCCGGCACGGCCGCGCCGTTCTTAGTACCGTTCATCACCTTCGGAGTGCTTTGCTGCTCAGGACTTGCCAGTTTGGTCTGCGGCGATGACGGAGCACTAGCCTGGAATTGTTTAAAACATTCTATAACAAATAATCATCGACGTTCCATACAATATCACTATATTTAATTTTCATAATTCGTATCGATAATACACACCGTTTGGTTGTGAGTATGATGTTACTCTCTCATGTAAAACTGCTGAATGGATAATCAGAATAGAATGTGTGCTTTTGATCCTAGTGCAGGATGCAGTTTGTATACTGAATCAACTACTTGTGCCATATATTCAAGAAATTCTTCTATATATAAGATTCATAAATCGTGAAGGTGCAATCGAAGAGGATCTGTCGGGCATCTTTAATTTATCTAGCATTGAGCATGCTATTTACCTAGTAATTTGATTATAAGTACACGATCAAGAAAGTGTTGTTAGACTTAAATTCAACAATTGCCCCTCAACCTCTACAGAGCTATAACAATACTCTTGATCGACATAATGATTATGCGCTCTGCTATTACGACAACAATAACTAAACTTTCCCTAAAGGATTGTTTCTGAAACATTTGATAGTATAACAAAAGTATTACGTTAACATTATTCGCTTGCACTTTCTCCTCCTTTTCGTCGCAGGCGGCCAGTTGCGGCACAGCTACGGGCGGCGGCGTCGGAGTGATCGGTTTGCCGCCCTTGATCAGGGACACAATCTCGTCGGCCTCGCGACTCAGATCGCCGTCTGGACGGAACGGGTTATCCCACCCGCTCTCCGTGCTGTAAAAAACAAACTTACTATAAAACAACCATTACTAATCCATACAATACCTTCATATAAAATGACCCAAAAGATGTTCGCATGATTACGTTCGAACAATGCATCGGGCAGTTCAAGTCGATGCATTCTAATTCAGATTAACTAGACAAATTGCACATGAATACTGCAATGGAGTCCATAATACGTCCCGCACTGATCCGTGAAAACTGTAAATTGGTTCTGGGTGATTAAAATCATTATTCGTAATTGTATTGCTATCATGAGTATCTAACTACGTAGTAAGTAATATATTGTAGTCGACTAGCACACGATTTTTAAACCTGTACAGGCATCGGCCAAACTTCTGGCGGTCAAAGTATTACATAGATAGTATGTTAGTATTACTGCGCTTTCACACCAGCGGATACTTGTCGCACGTAGTAAAACCAAGCGTATACGAGTAGTAGAACCAAGCGGATAGCAGTTGTCGCGAAGTTTTAAACGTCATCCTTCACACCGGTAGTAGTCAATTGTTTGCAATCGCGCAATACGAGAACTTGTGTGAAAGCACTGTTATAGTTGAAAAAAATAAATTATGTTTCGACTATTGTCAGTCTAAACATCAGCATGATGTTGGATGCTTGCATGAACATATGTGTTGCAGGATGACATCATCATGTATGTGTATTGACTCTATTATATGTGTATACTCAACAATAATGTGTGAATAAATTACTTCTTGGGTGGACCGCTTATATCAGGTACTTATTTGCATTTAACGTCGCAATATCCTCTTATATCTGATAATAACTGATACGGATTTTTCAAGATATTCTAGAAATAGAATGTTAAGTGCATTAAAACGGAGAAAGTATGCTCCATCTTCATGCATATGGAAAGCTTATACTTAGGAAGATTACAGTGATTAATACGACGTATTTTATTTACCTTATCTGTCTGTTGTACATTGTGTGGTCCACCATGTCGGCGTTAGCGGCAGCCGAGAGCAGGGCCGCGTAAAGAACGTGGGAATCTGTCTGCGGCACCGGCGGAGGTGGGGACAAGCACTGCGGCCGCGCCCCTTGGTAGAACGACACGCGAACTTTAGAACGCTCCGAACTGAAAAAAATAGTTTATTGCTTTAAATTTACTGCAAAAAAATACAATGGTGACTGTAAACGCGAGCATCAAATCATTTTAAATTGCGATATACTGTAAAAATTGCCTGGCATTTTGCTTATTTTAAATAATAAAATTAAAAGACACGTTTAATCCTAAAATATCCAACCACCACGAAACGCCAGCTATCAAAACAAGTCCCGTCATTTTCACTACAGTAGATTATGGTAATTTAAGAGGAATAGCTATGTATAATTGAATTATACTAGTTCTAATTTATGAGGAGTAAGTAGCAACAAATTACTTTTTTAACAAGGTATATTGAGATTCAAGTTAAGAAGGCGCAAGTCCAAAATAGACTTTGATACAACTGAAAAATTAATATGTTTATTAAATAATTAGTTTTTTTTATTACAAGGGAAAAATTATTCATATATTTTATGTTTTTTATTCACAATGTTTTTAGTGGAAATCTTTGACCTAGTAAATGGAATATTAAGGGTTAATATGGATGTCTTATGTTTTTTAAATGAAAACATGAAAAACACAGAATCGCAAGCAATATTTTACACCACATTAATGTAGGTAGGTACATTAGTATAAAGGGAGAGAGAAAAACTGCCTCATTTATGTGTGAATTAATTATTTACAAAATATAATACAGAAGTAATCAGCTATTAACATTGTTATGCAACTAAATGATAACCATATTTATAGAAAATTTATCAATTCGCAAAGCATGTGATTGTAATAATCAGTAATGAAGTATATGACAGCTGCCTTTATTAAGAGTCACATTGTTCATGTTAATTTTCAACTGAAATTCTTTAACTTCTTCAACCTACTCCCTACACTTACTTAATTTCCTTATCCATTATAATTTGTAAAAATATATAACACAAATGAAATACACTGGCTAAAAAAAAAAAATACAAATTCACTGTAAAAATTGCAAAGCCAAAAACATAATTTCCAAAATTTCAATATTAAAAAAGTTGTTATCAAACTACTTTTTTCAGATTTTTTGTGTAATGCTAAACAGTACTCGCCTTGCAAGTAGTCATGAAATTATTCGCATGGCCGGGATGCTTGCGCCGCGCTTATTAACATTGAAGGTGACTCAATTATGGAACCTCTTTTATTAGTAGATGACTATATTTATCGCCCACACAGTATTTAGCTCCATTCTTGAGCTCATACTTAACATTTTGACTTGTTATAATACAAGTATTTGGTCAGTGTTGTCTAGTAATATTTAAAAAGATTTCATTTGCATAATGTGAATTGTGACATTTGTTAATCTGTTTTCTACATCCAACCAGATCCAACCCATATGTTATAACATTAAAAATAACATAGATAAAATATGTAGGTTGGTTACATCATAAGACCACCACGGTCACACCCAAATAAACTGTCTCCAACCACATTGATATGAAATAATTTACTTTCAATATTGATAAGCTTTTAATATAGGCCTTAAAATGTTGAGTATGATATTTTATATATAGAAGTTTTGTTCTTATATTCTAAGAGCATCATATAACTGGAGGTAAATTAGCGAGACACCCACACTTGCATTTCTGTACCAAATGGATATGAATGATACAAAAATCTGACATCATCAAATTCCTTAACAACATATGAATCAACAGATGGTAAAAATAGAGAAATAACATCACTCTGCTTAATTGACATAGTCCAAGGTCACATACATGTTAACTCGGCTAACACCACTGTAATATTTAGTGTCATCAAAGCTTCGTAAAAGCAAATCCACAAATAAATTATGTTCAAATTATTTTATGACATAACAACGACCACAGTTCTGAAAAGCAATTGAGATGTTGCAGACCTGCATTTTTTTTAATGTTTAATGGTTTTAACTTTTTTGTGTATCATCTATCTTGATTTGATATTTATAGCAGGACCAGACTGTATAATGAATATATAATCATTTTGGCTTTGTCAGTCTCGTTAATTTCACATAATATTTTGTAACATGGTAACTAAACATAGCGTTAACCAAAATAACCAAAAACTGCAAAATAATATGTTATAGTATCTTATTGAACAATAATTTTATTCACATCAAACCATTGATATGTAGGCAGTTCAATACAAACCAAATTTTATGAATACTGGCTGTAGATAAATGCATTATTAAATTTTGCTTTGTGTCCACTAACAGGTTTCTATTCACTTTGCAAACATGTATCAATAGACAGTGTCACTTAATTGGACAGATATGTAGGTCACAAGCAATGCAGCCTTACACATAAGCATGCAACATACTTTCTGGAATATATAGAATATGTGAAGAGCTTCTAGGTAATCAGATGTTCGTATTTTTGCATAAAAAGATACTCCATGACAAATAATTTAGGCACGTCTTTTACGTTGTTTATAATTTGATCGTGGGGCCATACTATGAATAAATAGTGAAAATATTACGTAGGTGGTTAAGTTAATAATTGGGTGGAAAGCATTTCAAATATATTTGTGTAGTATAAATGGTGCGCGCGAGATTCAGCTCATTATGGCCTCGAGTCAGCACAGGGCGGGCCCTCAATGAATGGAGCCGGCCACTGATGGTGTCATTAAAAATAGAGCTTTTAAAACGATTGCCAATGCATGTTTACTACTTGTAGGTACGTGCTGAGAAATGACCTTGTGTTCCCGACTGCTGGATGGAACCGAAAGGCGTTTTATGTTTATAAATCAGTACTCGTGACGTCATTGTGACCGAATTATCCGCACAAAACTCGAGATATGAAAAGACAAATCAACAGATATACAGATTATTTCGCGGCGCTGACATTCAGAAAGAGAACGAATATGCTAGAATAATTAACGCTTTTGTTTTATGTGCAATCTTAATTCTAAAAACCATCGGCAAGTGAACACCCAGTTTACAACACAACAAATATGACGTGATTATTGTAAATAACGTACCTTAAAAGTATCCACACACAATGTTAACACTATTCACGTTTTAACAATTATTTGATCACTGATTTTTGTAAGTAAATGCTTTGAAACAATTTGTTAAAAAACATCAGCGCATTTGACGCTATAGGGTTTGGTCCATTCGACGCTTCACAAAAATGTTTCTCTCTCGCTACATCGATCTCGGAAGTCGCGCGCGGCTCCGTGGCGAATGGAATGGAACGGAACGAAGCGAGTGGAGCACGCAGCTCGCCCCAGTGACGTAATGTTAGCGTTCACGATAACGTTTTTTTTTTAACGATACTTCATATTGCACCGTATTTCAAATATTTTGAACGCATATTTTAATACGAATCATTTAATTTATAATTATTACAGCAGAATCCTATCTATCTGTTGTATGTAAAACCATACTTAATGATTGGTTTAAGTATGCAGCTCAATAGATGGCGCTACCTTTATATAAAACAACGATAAAACAGAATACAGTTGGTTTATTTTCCTCGTTAGCCCCTGACGTAACATTATAATTTTATATAAAGGGCAGGCCAGCCCAGCTGGCAGCCAGTCGACATAAAATGAATTAAGTTCACCATACATAGTCACACCATAGTTTCAATATGATATGTAGTAATCAGTCGATCCCTGGCAATGTGCGTTATGAAACCCCCTACGTATAAGTTATTTGCAGTGGTCAGTTATCTCTACCTACTACTTACTTATCTTTTTGTAAGTAAGCAACTTACTTGTGGACGAAATTTAAATTTAAATTCGTGACAATATAGGAACTTAAATAAACCTTTGGTACTTAGGCAGGTATACGTTGTGAATGGCATCTTTAAGTAAATTATGTTTATGTGGAAGGTGCTAAGATGAGCAATTAAATTGGTATTTATTAAGGATATAAGAATAATATTTCGTAATTTGTAATAGATCGAGAAAAGGATGCGCAGTTAGACAAAGAACAAATAAATTACAATAAAAGTCATTGAAGCTGTCCAAGGTACCTAAAATTTGATCCCCTAAACCGATAACGTCTGGTGAAGAGATTGTTCACACATAGATAGCTTGTTAGCTTTTAGTTACGTAAAGAAAATAAAAATGGGGCGATGTTCTCTATGCCGTTTATTGATTGCGGAAGGCAGGGGGAGCTCTAAATTACTTGCATTTGCAGGTGAGGCATCACGTGCGTCGCCAATGATTTTATTACCTGCACAGATAATCCATAATATTTATTACCTGTGTTTCATGCGTATGTCATCAATATAAGTATTTAGGGCACATACACTTAATGCAGGATTTAAATATATAGGTAATTAGTCGTAAGTGTACTTGCATTAAAATTTGATCTACTTAATACAGTCTGTTAAAATGGCCAAATTCCCTATAAAGTTCATGCATTTCGGTCAATTGGTGTGTCCTTAATTAGCGCACGCCCATTCGAATTTGTCAAGCAGGAGCGTTCGAGAGTCAAGCAGATACTACTTACAGGGCTGCCTATATATGTGTCAACATACAGTCTTCCTGTTTACAGTGAATCCCATTAAAATATATAATCAGAACCTATTTTTTGAGTACCTACATATTCAAACTGCGCATGTAGCAGACGAACCACAGTGTTCCTTAAGTAACCTACCCGTATTTGCACTTATGATTAGTTTGATGATGAGATAAAAAAAATGTCCGCTTAAATTAATGCTTATGAAAATCCAAATCGCAAAAAGCTTTCGCGTGAATTCGGAACAAAAATGAATAATTAACATACTCAAATGAACAAAACGTACTCGTCTTCAACGGGTGTGTAGGGGAACGAAGTCTCCTGCACTTTAGGCGGCGGACTGCTCTCCGGCTCCTCTTGTAGGGGACTCTCGTAGATTAGGGTCTCTACCATCGACCCCTTCGAACTGCCAAACGACACCCTACAAAAATAAAACAACGTTATAATAAAATTTGTAAATGGAACGTACAATGTAGGATATTTGACTAAAATTCAATACGTAAAGCAATTTGTATCGCAGTACGAAACATTTACGTTCTGTAAATACACGAACATAAGCATAGTTTACGCTAGCCTAAAGTTCTGTTTTTATTGTTATTATTTAAATAACTACTTGGGTATATGTATGTAGATACCTATGTAGCTATATGCCGAATACAAACACAGTCACTATCATATCGCAGACGCAATAATTAAACAATCGTCTGGTTAGGATCAGAACTACTAATAAATCATTATCTATCTACACAGGTAACTGCGTCTTCAATAATTAAACAACCAAGTTGATAGCTAGCTACTCTTACATAAATATTATAACTTATGGTGGTATCATGGTATCTCCTTACAAAGAAATTAATAAAGATAATTTATCTATTCCGTGGAATATCATTCGGTATTTTTTTAAGGTTTCTGTGTAGAGGGGTGTGACATGATTGTGGCCTCAAAGCTTATTCGATCTGACCTGGCATTGCAGACCGCAAAAGCGGCCGTTCCATTCTTTGAATTTTATTTTTAAGAAACACTTTTCAGTCGACAAGATTCAATGGACATGGTTAGACCAATTATGTCGCTGTTATGAAACTACTCTGTGTACATAATTATTATTTTATATTGTTGTATATTTTTTATAGCTAGTCGTTATATTGCTTTGCCAATCACCTTTCCTTTCCAGTAGGTACGTGTGACTAATGCTTCATATAAAGCTTCCCATTTGCTATCGCAACCACTGTTACAGGTTGCTAATGGTTCTTTTCCGATTTATTGTTAGGTTCCCAACCAGCTGTTCAATCTCGACATTACAAAGCAATGTATGTAGCAACCAAATGCTGTTCGATCAATGATATTAAAATCCATTGTCATTGTGGTAGGCACTGCCCTAATGCTTCCTTAAATTATAGGCAGCGGGACCGGGAAAGGTTACCTAAGCAGGTAGGTACTTTAAAATGTTCAGTTATGTGATATCGTGGTCCCAGGAAATCAGTCTTGCTTTGTTATTGGCCTCCGATATGTAAGATAATGAGATAAAAACCGATTTTAGATTTTCCTCTTTATACCTACAAAAGATCATGCCTTGACTGTGACTGGCACTGACTGGCACTATCTGACATTTCCATGACAGTGACATTGTTTTGTTTATTTTGCCTGACTTGATTTGGAGAAAAAAAATGTTAATGGAGGTCGTTACTCTCGTTACTCCTATACAACACCGAGCGAAATGGCGAGAGACGGTGTGTAACTGAACTCTAAAATTTTATCTACAGTTAGGTACTTGGAATGTGCAGCAGGTACGTAAACTGATGGTATACGTATATGCAAGTATGCACGTACATACTGATAAACAAGTACATGCCTACATAAACGCATAAAACCTTCTTGATTAAAAAATAAAAAAGGTGTACCTGAGTTTTTGACAATTTGACCATTCTGTGTCACATCCTTGAAGAGATAGATACAAGAACATATTTTGTGTAATTTTGTACTTGTACTGCATCGTTTAACGCTTTTTGAGCTGATTTAAAATTGCAGTTAGCCGACTACTGTACCACAAGTCGAAGGTATCGTTATGATTAGATTTATTTACTATAATGTTTATACTACGACATCAATTCTCCGCGAACTATGTAATGGGAATGCAATCAATGCAAAAAATATAGACTTAAAGATTAGTCAACAAAAGAAGGAGTCAAAATAAACTTTCTACAACTTCCTTTCTCATAAATGGAGGGACGCAATAGTCACGTAATTTTTACGTTCAATATGTAGTTCCGGATTCGCGGCTTATACTACTACTTAACATTCTACGTGAAGTCTGCCCCACTTTAGCTATAACTGACACCAGCCTTTGGCCTCTAGCATTCCTTTACTTTAGTAGATTGCATACAATTAAGTTAGTAGATGTAGCTGTTATTAATTGCATTAGTCGTCCATTAAGTTCTTTCTTATAAAACACTTAGTAGGTACAGTCACCGCCAAAAGTAGATGAACACATCCAAATTTCAAAAACTGCTGAACAATGTAGTAGTAATAATCTTAAAAAATCAGATGTGACTATAATATCTTAACAACAAGAAATAAAACAATGGTTGCACAATCTGAATATATTTTTTATCAGTCTTATTTATTAATCTCTCTCACATCGAGCGTGACGTCACTGACATGTCTAGTTTAAATTAAAAATTTAAATGCTTGCAGTTATTTCTTTTTATTTTTCGCAACAAACAAGAAAACGATTTTAGATTCAAGTTGCTCTCGTAATTCGAATTAAAATGTTTTTTTTTTTGGTATAAGTATTACCTAACTCAAGATCAGTTAAGAAATTTTATCTTTCGCGCTAAAAATATAACTTTAAAGTTATTTTTGATATCTTCATTTAAGTTCGAAAGTTCTTTCGATTCAAATGTCTCCCGAAATGTTATTATATGTTAAAACAGTTAGAACGTTTATTGAAATCAATTTGCATTATAATTTGGATGTCTTCATCGACTTTTAGGGTTGACTGTACGACTCATATTCAATACATGATCGAAGTATAGCCGTAAATATGTTAAACTATAAATTATGTGACTTTCATTTATTTTGAAGTAGCTACTACATCTTAGACAATTACTAAACTAACCTACGTCTTTTGCGAAGTAAAATCGCTCATATAAACGCAATACCGACTTTCAATCGTTTTTAGTTAAAGTATTAGTGAGATTTTTATTGATATATCTTTGATATGACGTTCGGTAAGATAAGAAGTAATAACTTACCGTTACACCCACTTTAAACTCAGATACTGGGAGCGATGGATATTGACTTATCTATACCCCATTTTATAAGGTAATCTTGACACAACTTTTCATAAAGTCAGTTTAAAAATAAAATGCAGGTATAAATCAACGTAAATGCTATAATAATCAATTGAACCATTCTTTTAAACAGTATTGTTCATTTATCCAATATGTATCTAAAAGTCCTATTAAGATTGTTTGCACCTAGCCAAATGCTATAAATATACTCTATGTTGTCTTCATTATCAACAATGTACCTCTTGTAACCAGTCGGAAATAAAGCGGTTAGGTGGTACTGCATAACTTGCGTAACTAATTGTTTATCAAATTTACTAGCACAAGAACCAGTTTATATTTATCTATTAGACGTTTTTATGAACCTTATCATATTTGAAATGGTTTGTTTAATCAACTTATCTAAATTGAAACGGAAAACGTTTATTTTTAGATGCAACGGTCACTGAAATTCTTTTAAGTGGTGCGGTTAGGTAGCCACGCGAGTGAAAAATACGTAGTATCTTGAGGCACAGTCTCGTGTACCCAGTCTATGTTCAAAACCCCCGAAGTACTTCTCGAAACGGTACCCACTCTACCTTATGTTCCAATAAAATCAAACGTCATTACTTGAACAAAGACGTCGGGTTGGCATCGTGCCGAACTCCATCTGATTAATACCTTGTTTTGCTCCTACAGTGAGATCACATGTTCTTTTCCTTTTATAGAACCTCGTTTTAACAAATATGATTTTAGATTATTGGTGAACAATCATGGCGGCGGAGCACAAAGCACTTAAGTTCGACGCGAACACGGAGGCGTTCCAAATGAGAGCCCAGTGGAAGAAGCAGGATATATGTAAGCAGCAATGGTCCGAGAGATGGACCTGGCTTCTTGACGAATTGAAGTGAGAACTATAACAATTCTTTACAGTCTTCAACGCTAGTACCCATAAACTTATTTGTAGTGAGCACAGAACAAGGGCTGGTATTTATTTACTTTTATCAAGTACCTAGTACTTACATTCATAATTTCATATATTTACGTGAAAATCAAGAAAAACTGTGTACTTGGAATATACATTAATTTCAACATTATACCTATCTGAGTGCCTTCCCCCACTAGGTACATCCATTGCCTTTAATGACTTTCAAAATCATGCAAGTAAACTGGGTAAGGAAATAAGCAGGTTCTTATTAACATCATAGTGTTTGCATGGAATGAGTTTATACAAGCTATAAAATTTAGAACTTGCAGGGACGGCAACTGTAGTTTGTTCTGCTGGTAGTTCTCGATTACATAGTTGTAACAACGCCACTCTCGCTAAGTGCCACGCTGCACAAAGTTACTGTTTCCTCCGTCAAACGAATAATAATGTTTACCTTTGAATGTTTCAAATGTTACAGTTCATGTTTTAAATGTAGAGTAAATTAATTTGTGTGTCGGTGCTTTACAAACAATTACTAATTCTAAAGTATTATTTAAAATCCCATAATGATGGCGGTGTCATTCTGTGAAGTTATTATAATATGATAGATTTAAATATATTATGCAGAAAATGCAAAACTACGTTCTTGAATTGTTTGAATTGAATTGTTGTAGAATACCTGCATAGCTCACTCCAGCGATTCGTCTACATTAATTATTGAACTTAGTTTAAACTTTTAAGCCTTTATTGGCAACACACTGTACATGCGTCATTTTACAGAGAGACTGATCTGATTGAAACCAGATGGGATTAAGCCCGAATCAATTTATATCACTGCAGTGGGCATTCTTCCATCATAAGTTAAAATTATCTCTGAATAGTACAGAATTTGTGTCGAATAATAGAGATTTTGGTAATTATACCTCTATGTAGAACAGAAAAACATCATCTAAATATAATCAAATTAATAGTGTTTCTACGTAGACATAGTACCAGGTTAGATATGTACATATGAAATGGTATTCGCACTGCGGCTACGCAGTTTCGACGTGGCAACTCGCGTTGACTCAACGGCTACGATGCGCGTCGCGACGGCGGCGCCAGCGCGGCGTCTACGCACGACGACTACGCGGCACGGCACGACACGTTTAAAATTACTACGCGGAGTAACTTCCAATTGAGGTTTAACCAGCTTTCTGAAGGAACGTTCCCGCTCCCGGACAAAAAGGATATTATAGTTTTTAGGATTTTAAATTTTGGAGCAGTTCAATGGCGAGATGACGGACCTTCCTTACATTTTAAATGTCAAAAAAGCGAGGTCGTGTGATGTCGTACTAAAAGCCAATAATTACCGGTTTACACTACAACGGATCATGATCTTTCTGAATCGTTTGTGCACGCGATCCTGTATCATTGAGACACTATTGTAAGAAACTAGCTTCCGATTGAGGTTTAACCAGCTTCCTGGGGGAACGTTCCCGCACCCGGAAAAAAAGGATATTATAGTTTTTTAGGATTTTACATTTTGCAAAACCAATTCCATTTAATATAGTTGCTGGTCCATGGAAAGAATAAGCCTTATAAAATAAATCCTTTTAAAGTTAAGACTACGTGGTTATTCTTGTTATTGTTTACAATTTTTAACTCTGGGTTTGACGTGTTGCGCTAATAGAAAATTATGTTCAGTTACAAATTACATGGCTTATAAACAGTAAGTAGGTAACGTATACGGTGCTCATATAACTGGGAGTGCAAATGTCGTGCAACTGTCAGTGCAGGGACACGACTACTGACGCCAATACTGCATCAAAGCGAAGAATTCGCCACGGAGATCAAATTTATCGTGCAGAGCACTGCTGTTTCATGCGAAACAAATGTTCGACACGACCATTCCCAGTTCACGAACGGTGCTCTAACAGTCTAAAATTCTCATAAAAACTGTTTGAATACTTTAGAAAATGTTCACCTTTCATTATACTTGATAAAAATATTTTTTGTTGCTCCAATTAGATTATGTGGATCTGACATGCTTGCGGGATACCCATTTTATTTTATAAGAGTTTTTAGTTGATTGATTTTATGTTCGAAATGGTAATTCTCTAAGAAAATATATTGTTATGGAACTTTAAAATGGAAGGAGTTTGTAAGATCATGATTGATACTTTGTGATGAAAATAATAGATTACGTAATCAATCAATATCATATGTATTTATGGCGTGGACGTCTGTACATTAGGTAGACAATCATAATGGACTTAGTAGTAGCTGGTAGCTATCGACCGCTTCCATTGCGTAACCTTGGAATGAAAATATTGACTGATAGCTGAATAACACCAAGAAAAACCGACACCTCATTATTTAGGAGCTATAAGAGTGATCTCTTTAACATTTAAGGGATCGTGGAAAACATTTTTTTCCGATTGTTGTTTTCTAACATTATACACCTAGTAACTGTTGAAAGGATAATCGAGCTCTCCTAGTAAAACTTTACTGTTTCTCAGGGAAGTTGCGGCCCAATCAGAAGCTATTCGTCAAGAAGCTTCAGCTGTGACCCGATCTCAAGTAACTGCTAAGACGGATGAAGTCAAATCCTTAAAACCAGTACCTATTACGTCAACTGGATTTGTTGGATGGCTCGCTAGCAGGTTTGCTTCTATGCATATGAGTATTTTTGTCCGCGAAATCGCTAGCTGTTTGCTAGTTGGTGGATAAGCATTAGTTTTGCCTTTTAGATTCTTTAGGTATTACATAGCTCAGTCATAAAATACACGTAACTTTTAGGATAGGTAGTAGGAAAAGTTTTAATTCGGTTTCTACGTTCAGTTTTTAATTAATATCAGAAAATTTTGACTAATTTTAAAATATCAAATTGTAAGACACCGAAATAGCTCTTTTGAAAGTGGCATGCCTATAAAGTCTTAACGAGTTGCACGCTCGCAATCCGCGTGAAAGGCTGCCGTGGAAATAACCGCCATCGCACCGGGCGGCCGGCCCTAAGAAGTATTCCTCATATAAAGGATATGTGGAACGTGTTATGAAAAGGACACATTACGTAGCTCCATGTTTAATTCCTTTTCATTTAGCGATTCTTTTTCACAGGCCTGATTGCCGCCTAGAAATTTACTCTTCGTGGCTTTGGAAACCTCCAAGGCGGCTGCCTGACGCCTGGGATAACCCCAACTACAGCGGTCCAAAGAAATAGACGGTACCCTAGATTAAAACCAGAAATACTTTTTTAGATTATTTACCTGACTTTTTATGTTATTCATCTTCATTTAGACATTTAAATAGTACAATTGCGAAAACAAAGGCGTTCGTGCCTTACGGTGAATTTGTAAACCGTTTTGTAACAATTCACACAACATGGTAATTGACTTCCGCTGTTAATTAGAGCAATAAAAATCACAACTTCAATACTATTATTTCATGTTCACGACACGACGGTCAAAGTTTACATTTGTTTTATATCGTAACGTTGCGTTATTATTTTTCACAAATAAATTAAGTTGACATAAAATACATTGTGCGTTTATATTCAGGTTCTGCTTAACTAGGAACAGCCGTATAAGTATTTAAGTATGTATAACTCGTAATATAAAAGATGTTGCGCACTATTTATTTCGATGCTTTTAAAACTCACACAGGTGGTCACGTCACATCTTTTTTTTACATAACGTAATTATTTGCAAAATATTGTATAAAAAAAATATGTTAGTGGAACGTAATAGGACCAAAACAGCTATTTCATTTTGATTACACATCAGAAAATCATCTTCCCATGACTGTCCAGCAATTTAAATCGCGCTCTAATTTTACGCAACGATTTTAGATTACCGTTGCTTTTACATTGTTATCCATTATACTCGCTGTTCAATTCATAACTAAATGGATACCTATATAAATTCGTGTTACATAAAACGTAAATCGAAATTGAATAACTAACCAGATTTATTTTGGCAGGACCGCTTTCCCGAATGAAAAGACACGGAAGACACTTTTTTTTTTCATTTTTTTTTTCAATTCATTTTAGTGTATCTCTTTTTTATCGACTGACGCCTGTATTAAATGACCCGTGTGAGAACTTATGTTCATGTGTTGTTTTGATGATGATTATGACATTTATTTTACCATACTTATGTTGTGATACCAAGTTACCCAACAATTATTTGTTATAATATGTCAGCTACCTACACAATATTGAAAGAAGTTAATGATATAAAAATGCTTACCTCTTGAGGGTGGTATGTTTCGTTCCATTTCCGAGTAGTTTATGCTTTGGTTTATCGTGCGCGCCAGTGGGCGTCGACGAGGATATAGTGAGGTCGCTGGCAAAAGAGCTGGTCGAGGACTCCTTGGAGATGTTGGTAATGGCGGAGCGGGCGCGGCGCGCCGCCGATTCCGGGCTGCCAGGGCTGCCCACCAGTTCTAGCGCCAGCCGGCCCTTGCCAGGCACCGGCGGCGGCTTCTCCTCTACCGGCACCATGTACGACAGCATGGCTGTCTACGCTCGAGCCTTTGACAACATGAAATCTTCCACGGCTTACAGTTCACGCGTCAGTGTCAATTATGTAACCGTATAACACCGTTCATATTTATAAAATTAATTCCCAAGGCTTATTCTTATTTCACTCACAATGTTGTTTATGTCTTGCTTGACACTACGTAGAGATCTGAAAGATGGATGTTATGATAATAATAGTGTAGTTTGGAAGCTATTTGTGTTCTTAATTAATATACATGCATTGACAATCATTTTCGGAGAACTCAGAATTTTGATTAGAGTCAACATTATCAAAGATCTTGAAAATATACTTCAGTAATCTACTCTTATTTATCGAGTTCATTATTCTCTCTAACTAACCGGCTGTTGGGATTTGAGGCTCAAGATAGCCAGTAATCGCGGATAGAATACAAAATGTATATCAATTTTGGAGTACTGTCATCCACTTCTCCGACAAGCCACTGAAGAGTTTAGATAGGTCAAGTGAAACTGCGGACTGTAGAAGCCCATATAACCAATGAACTGTACCTAGTTGTAAGTCAACGTTCCGAATCTTGGACAGAACAGGGGCCAATATTTTAAAAGTTCCTAAGCCCTAATAAAACCTGCCATTAATGCACCTTCCATAAACCTAAACAGACGTTTGACACGTGTTTTAAAAAGTCCGAACGCAAAACATATTTACGCGATAGAGTTAAACACTGCTTAATCATTGTCTAAAATTAAACAATGTTAATGTCAATAAAAATAAAAATTCTTTAATTTATTTATGTTATTATTATTCAAGATAAGGAAGGTACGTATATAAGTCATAATTCGTTTGCATAGATGGAAAATCGAACAGGTAAGAATGAATGAATCATAAAACTGTTTGTAATAAGTAAAAATAATCCTAATATATTTAATGATTTTACAATCGGTCGAGCTTTAGCAATAAGAAATATCAATGTGACTTGTTATGTTACAACTTAAAAAACAATATTATTGAAATAATAATATGTGCTCAATGGCTGTCAATTGCGTCGCAGTCGGAGACTTTAATTGATCGTAAAACTATTCCGTGCGTTTCACAGATTCCAACCTTGATCTTGAATGAGCGGAGATTCGCGCGTTACGTAGGTAGGTGCCTACGTAAGCTCTGCCTAGTTCCAATCTATTTTTATAACTGCAGATAAATACATCCAATCCTATAGTCAAACTGATTTAGAAATGGATGAGGCGTTGCTTTTGGGAAACATGATTTCCTAATAAAGTTATTTAAAATAAGTTATTTGTGGATGTTTGCAGAAGGAAGCGTACATGGGGCAAAGCCTTTTTTGTATATCCGTTTTTGGAACAATGGTCGGTGTAAAATAGGCGGCTGTCTGAAGTAAGTTGATGTTTCAATTTAGCCATTACGACATGCAGCCGTTCGGTATGCACCAATGAGCGCACATCACTATTGTTCCACATCTTGCCTTTGCCAAGGTCAAAGAATAATTACGCACGCATGATTTTATATAATTATCTAAATATAGTGTGTACATATTATTATCTTCTTGTTGCTATTCATAAATTTTTGTCTTATTTCGTTTTGTTTTTATTCTACTGGGTAACAGTGTTCACAATACAAGTATTCGGTATATACAAACTTGGTATTTGTCGATAATTCAACATTTCTATCGTAATGTAATAAGTAGAGATAAGATTAGGTTTGCCTAATACGGCTTACTATCGCGCGAAGAGTCACGCGAGAATAGAGTTTAAGGACAACATTCTGAATAGACTCCGCTACTGAATTTATAAATGTGCGTTGCCCAAAAAAGGAACGCCAGTACCGTTAATAATCATCCGGAATTTGACTCACTTTTCAGAGTTATTTTTAAGACTTGCAATTCGTTTAGAATAAACAAAACCATGATCCTAGAATACTTTGGTACTTTATTTGGGTACAAAAATGTCTCTCTATCATTCAAGGTTTTGGCTGGATGCCCAAGTAGTTATATTTTCGAAGTTGATAATTAGGCAATCCTTTAAGTAAATATTTTGTGTGAAAACTGGCGATTTCAAGAAAGCGTTGTGCTACTTACCGAATGTGTATTCTCTTCCAGGTGTTAGCCCACGAACCGAGCTGGATTATTTCCTTTTATTGATTTTTGAGGGCTGCAACAACACCAGGAAATAAGGTTAACACTTTTATTTACTCGTATTAGACTTTTCTTTGTGTATGAGAAGAGGCCTGCGCCATGCAGTTGGACTACAAAAAATAAATCAAATACGTCTCTATCATGGATGGATGAAATGTAATTGATTTCATACCTCAAAAAGAAGGGAAAATTAAGATAAATATAGATTTAGGATTCTTAAAAAAAATCTGCACCATCATTATCGAGTGCCTCAGCCACAATTAGCACACAGCAGTCATAGCTCTATGTGGGTTTACGATTCAAACTTCGATATAGCTCTTAGCAGATCGTGACCTAGCTGTGGCCTTCCGAACTCTAACTTTAAGTCTGTCTTCTATCCTTGGTTATCTGTCGGGCATTCACATTAGTTTTTTGTTTAAATTGTACTTAGGTAGGTAATTCGGAGAAATTGGTTGACTTCTAGCTATCCACTTATTGGATCCGTTTCATACCAATTGTAGCTATATTGTTCGGTTTACTTTAGCTATTAGCTACTACTGAGCGGGCTGCGTTTACAAAATCTCCAACCCGGCATCAATGACCTGAAAAGGAGGCCTTGTGGATGGCCTGTCTCAAGTAAACTGGCATATGTATATTAATACCCAGTTCGTGCCAAGGGTAGTTGCTGGCCGCGCGAGTTCTCGTGCATCCTATAAGAAGGCGCTAGTCAAGGACTTGAGACAAGAGGCTAGACATGTCTTAAAAGAGGATGAAAGAAAGCTCTTGCGGTGCTCTCTGAAACATTTTACTACCTCCTATGATAACATAATAGACAACC
Source organism: Heliothis peltigera (assembly GCA_958496145.1). NCBI lineage: Eukaryota > Metazoa > Arthropoda > Insecta > Lepidoptera > Noctuidae > Heliothis > Heliothis peltigera. The sequence goes on along the minus strand of OY292321.1, from coordinate 8,163,417 downwards.
ATAGTCCGTAAATAAGACCGATTCCCAATAACATCCTTAATTATGGAGCCAGTAAGTAAACGTTGCCTTGGTAACGAGGAAACTAAGTATTGTTTTTTTCCTTTCCCTATAACTCAAGCATGAACTCAAGTAAGTCACTATCATCAGTTGTCATTCAGGCTGTATAAAAAAATGTTAATATGTATTTTTAGATAACTTATACCTATATAGTCTTTTCTCACAGTACCCTCTAGGTACCTACCTACCTTACTTGGCTGCCTACCTACCTTCTTGTAGGTACAAGAAGGTAGGTAGGCAGGGTATCAAGATTAAAGAAACCGCTCTTAATTGTTTTTTTTTTTAATTTTCATTCCTCCTTAATTTTGCCAAGACCTAAAGCCAATACGAACCGAAGGCAAATACATAATAATAATCATTCATATTTTTTATATTTTTAAATGTTTTTTTTGTATTAATATTTAAAAATGTAAATAATATGTTTAAAAAATAAATAAATGAACAATAATCATTCAATATGTAAGTAGGTAGATACATATTATTTAGAATTAAGACATCGTGTTTATAGTTAGATCCGAACTGACACAATAACATTCGTGCAATTCAAGTTCTTAGAAATAAAACCAAGTTTAATTTTAAGAAGAGATTTTTGAAATCCTTGCGCCGCATCACAACGCGCTGAGATTTTGATGATATCAAGTTTAAATGTGTGGGAATGTCAGTGAAATAATATTCCACGGTGAGGGAAAGGTCAGTCCCCTCTAGTGAACCCGGGACGAGACTCGTCGCTGAAGCACACGGTGGCACTCGGTACACATGATTGCAATCGTTACTGAACTAATTAGAACGTGTGCCATAACGATTCTCACACGTGCCATCAAAGAAGTAGCCGCATTTTATTCAACATCTCGCGGTAGTGTGGTGCACTCTCATGTTTACATGCGTAACTGTTAAGAACGGATATCCTCGTGAAGTATTCAAATAAAATATGACTTGCACTATAGTGTACTTGGTTGATATCTTTGCCCCTGACTACTATTACAGAGAAGCTGCATTAACATTTTCACATACATATTTCTTCACGAATATTAGGGAAAAGTCATATGTTTGAGTGTGTGTATGAATTAACTTAAAAACTACTGTGCCGATTGCTAAAGTTCTTTCTCAATTGGAAAGCTACATTCACCCTGAGTGACATAGCCATGTTTTATCCGGGTTCGCGAGCCCGGGCACGAGATAGAATAAAGTGAAAATAAGAAACTAAAAGGTTGACACCTACTTTTAGGTATTTATAGAGCCTGTAAAATTAATATAAAATATACTTTGTACCGCTCACGAAGCAGTTCGTAGCAAAAAAAATGCACGACTTCAATAAAATTTTACGCTACAAGAGGTTAAATTTTTGTCACGAATAATTGAAATGCTTATTGATTGAATATTCCGCATATGAGGGCATGCTATTGTATAACTCAGTTATCGAACAGTGCAATATTTATGGCATGATAAGTTTTACTGCTTAGGTCCAATCTGTGATAACCAATTTATAGCATTAACAGTATGTCCAGCTAAGCGTTAAAAAAAACGGCTAGGTGCTGGTTGAACTAGCGAACAAAATCTTCCGTAACAAAAGCTTCCGTACCATTATCTATAAACGATCAAAAGATCATGTCTATTGTATGTGAGTCTCCCTCAAATATTAATTTTAGGTAGGCAATTGACTATTTTTACAGAATACTAAGCCACCACTACCCACTTTAAAAATTAGTAATATGACATTATTTTCATATACATATATGAAAATAATGTCGTAGATATGCTACGGAATCCAGCGTTCGCGAGTACGAATCGCACATGGAAGGCCTCTTTAAAAGGTTTCTTTTGCTTGTTTTGCTGAATTCGCGTGGTCATTTAAATTCCCAAGACGAAATCAGTCACTCGACGAATAAGACGAGCTTCTTCCTCAACTACATAACGAGCAGTGTAACGAAAAATGTACAGGAAAGTCTATATCAGGTTGAGGCTAAAGCATTTAAAAAAATAGCTTAACAAATGTCATATTACAATTGCGATTCAGCCGTTAAGCATAAATTAATTTTTGTATAATTTGTCTGCTTGATGTTTTGCCGACCTTATTAATTAAAACAGGTCTTCGAATATAATTATATGTCTAGAACGTCGTTATTATTTATATGAAGGTCATTGCGGTGCGTTTATTAACGAGAGCGACTGTACAGGGAAGTGTTAGTAACACCTAGGGAGAAAGACGTCTGTTAAATAGACCATGTCGAGCAGAGGTATAAACCTGCCTACTCGCATGTAATTGTAGATGTGTCGTAGGACTTCCTACATGCCATACGAATTTGTGAAAAGGAATGTATATTCTAGTACTGTATTACTTTACTCTACGGTATATTCTAAGGTTTGTCATTTATTTTTAATCCTTTCAATGCAGTAATGCCAGCTATTCGTGAGTTTCAATTGTTGTTTTATAAATAGAGCGATCATAAGATCTTAATTTCCTTTTCTTTCTATGGCTATTGTTTAGACTGTCTTTGTTTGTTTGTTTATACAATCTGGGGACGCAGTTAAAATACTGAAACTGTACCTAAGTAATAATGTACGGTGGTCTTTAACTAATCGACAAAAACTAAGGTAAAAGACGGTAATGGATGTATTTAAATAAGCTACATCATCCCGTAGATATGCAATCAAGTCATTTTTATGAATAGAGCTCACTATGCATCCTCTCAACAGGAATCGCAAATGAAATATTATAAACGTAAGTGGTTGGTTGATTCATTACGATTTATTTCCGGTGGGATCGAATATGTTTGTTGTTGTTCTGCTTCCGTGATTACTTTACCCACTGGTGCATGTGTGCATAACATCAAGACGACAGGAAAAATTCCACTTGATTGAATTAAATCGTTAAAGCACTTTATTCGTGAACTGTTAACACACATATTGCGACTGTTTCGCTATTTTAATGACATAAGCAAAAGCTGGTTTGTAATGCAACACACCACAGATTTCGCAACTAAAATCAAGTCAAGTCGATAAACTCTGCGAATGATACTTTTTTTCGCAATAATTTGTAGTCCTGGCATTTATATCACATCAGCATAAAATATTGCTTCGAAAACACATTTAAAAGAGCCAGATTGTGTAAAACATCTCTTGTTATAATAGTTTCACATAAACGCATATAAATATATGAACATACCTAAAAAAATATGACTTATACTATAAAGCTGAAGAGTGTGTTTCTTTTTTACCTGAATCTAAGAAACTACTGGTCCGATTGGAAAACATTTTAACGCGGATGTCTTTAGGGTCATTTTTATCCGGGTGGGTCAATTAGTTCCCACGGGGCTCTGGTGAAACCACTGGAGGAAACTAGTAATATACAAAATCATCACAACGTGCCGATAATGTTAGTATTGGATCAATCTGCCTATATTCTGATCTAGAGCATCAGGGGTAGGTACATGTTATCTAGCCGACATAAAAATAAACTATGAACAAAACGAACGCTAACAACGTTATGACGCGAGGGGGAAACTGCGCGAGTGTTCTACTCAAGTTGTCAACACAATACACAATTTTAACAAAGCAAACACTGTAGACTTTTAATTACTCCAACGGCACTGAAGCCATTTAAACTTTTCCTTTCTTTTCTATAAAAAGCTCCCAGTCTGCGAGATTGACGGCTACGCAATTTTATAAGAAGTTATTAACTTCTCATAAATGTTACAATTATTCATAGTCGTTCCAGATTTTATAATTCAGATGAGTCTGTTTTTTCAGTAATATCCTCGAGATTTTACAGTTTTCGGAAGTTTTCAAGCAATGCTGATCATAAACGAAATAAGCCTTCAGGGGTGGCGATATAAGTCCATGGCGCGGTCAGGTATTCAGCCCCGCTATCATCTTTGCTCGTAAAAATATTAGGTGTGCAGGCGCTATTGTCTGGCTATGGTATGACCTATTCTAATTTAGCGCTTTATGCAATACGAACCCAAAATATGGTTTGTTTATTTCTACCACTATTCATCTATGGGAATGGTGATGAACTATCCTATACTTCATGGGATCGTGTTTTGAATTGATAATGATGTAGAGAACATCTGTGGCTATCAAGTTGACAGTGTAGCTGCCGCATAATGTAGTTGGACAGTGGACATAGATTCGGCGCACCCAGGTGACGTGGGCAGGGAGAGGGACGCTATTGTACGACATTCAATGTTTGTTTGTTCGTATGACATCATCCGACATGGAGCGATGCATTTACCTAAGTAGCATCTAATAATACCCAACGTGACCAAGCGAGTTTTGTAAATAAAGCCGTTTGTCAACGCTGACCAAATTGTTCCCAATCAAGATTCGCGTATATTCAAACTCCAGATTTAATGTTCTTTGTTTGACGACTTTTATGCCAATAAACAGGCTGAAATAAATACGAGGTAGTTTATGCTGAGATAAGACCGCTTATAGATGTTTTGTCTAGTGTTTGATAAGTATACCAATAGAAATTGTTAAAGACTCTGATAGCGACATCTTAAATAGTTATACGGTAAATGAAATCAAACAGAAAGTCTTAATGTAAATCGTAGTATTTTTGAGCTTTTGTGTTGTCTTCATTGTGTATCAGTGCGATACAGATATCTATATACTTGAGCTAAAGTCTTTAAAACATTGATGGTGATGTCCTCAATTCTTTCTACTTTCTCAATATTGGGCTATACCTACATCTAGCTATTTATACACCTTTTCCTAGTAGGTACCTAACTACCAATGTTGTAGCATTAAATTCACTAGGTCTCATAGATATATGCCATCTAATGTCTATCAGGTAAATCCAGACAGTGAAGTTACTTTCAAACACAAAAGGTCAATTTTACGTTCTGAAAACTCTTCTGATAACGATATGGAGTGGATGTGCGTGTGATACAAGCATGCACATTGCATGGATAGTGTAAATGTACATAAGTAAACAAACTTCAGATAAGGCCATGAATACATGAAAATAAGTTTATATCTGATTTGCAGACTCACTACTTTGGTCTTAATATAAAATAATAGGTTAGAGGTCGACACACAAGACTAGTTTGAAGCTTCAGCTGGCGCAGCGGCGTCGCTGACCACTTTCATTGTTTCCGTCATGATGACTCGCAAACTCAACAACTACAGGATGTCCTACGTTTAGGAGACCGAAGTCGCGAATGTAAGAAAATGTACATTTCCTGCTATCATCCAGTACTAGAATTTGAGATGTGACCTCACTTAATCATCTTCAAAACCAGGTCGAACTGATTTATTAGGTACATAATGTAAAACATTAAGACACAAATCTGATAAATATGAAAATATACAGCTCGGTTTTGACTTTTATGATTTTATTTATTTGTATATATGTTACGGCTAAAACCCGAAGTGCGGCTACACCTAGTTTTAGCCGGTTAGAACTAGTTGTAGCCACTGACTCTTGGTTACACCTAGTACTAGCTGATTATTTTCGGGTAAAACTAGGTCTATCCTTCATCGTGCCGGCTACAACTAGGTCCAGCCATTCCCTGTTGGATAAAACTAGGTCTACCCGATATCATTCCGGCTAGAACTAGGTCCAGCCATTCCCTGTTGGATAAAATTAGGTCTATCCGATATCATTCCGGCTAGAACTAGGTCCAGCCATTCCCTGTTGGATATAACTTAGATGCGTACCCCGTCACGCCTTCCGCCCCGCGTCACACTCATAGCTCACAGCATCTGCAGCAGCAGCGCGGGGTGGAGGGCGTAGCAAGGCACGCGCCTCTGCAGGTTGAGAGCGCCAGGTACTGCTGATCTACTGCAGGTCTACTAGCGAGTGTGACTCACAGCGTCTGCAGCAGCAGCGCGTGTCTTAGTTTTATCCAACAGGAATTGGCTGTACATAGTTATAGCCGGCACTCTATCGGCAGAGCTTTTTTAAATATAAAAAAAAAAACACCCAATACCAAGAAACGTAGAGAGTTTCTTTATTCTTATAAATCACATTGTTTTAATAAACACAAGTTATTAGGAGTACAATTTATAATATAATAGGAACAATCAGGATTTTTTAACAACAGACAATTTGTTGTATTTTATAATTTAAAGATATAAATCACACTTTTATAATAACAGGGATTGTCTGCACCTAGTTCTAGCCGGAATGATATCGGATGGACCTAGTTCTATCCAACAGGGAATGGCTGGACCTAGTTGTAGCCGGCACGATGAAGGATAGAACTAGTTTTACCCGAAAACAATCGGCTAATACTAGTTGTAACCAAGAGTGAGTGGCTACACCTAGTTCTAACCGGCTAAAACTAGGTGTAGCCGCACTTCGGGTTTTAGCCGTAACATATATATTGCCATGAACTCTATGTAAATCATAGAAGTTGACATTAAAATTATATTAAGTAGTTACCAAAACAATGCTAACAAATTATCATGACTGTACAACTTTTGTTTATTGCACCGTAACGTAAACCATGAGAAACGAAACCATGACTTAGTTTTAATTACAAAATTATTGGGAGAGTATAAAATTAGTCCACCAAACAACTTCTTTAGCGGTGTAGTTTCAATTTGGGGTCAACGTCTATGAAAAAGCAATGCCAAGTAGGTTAACGCGTTAAGGAATCGCGCTTATTGCGACTAAGTAGAGTCAGTCTGGAGTAAGAAAATTCACTTTGCCAGTTTGACCTTGTATGATTCGCTATCAAAAACAACCTATTAACATGCTATTAATTGGGAGTTTTAAGGTTTAGAGCTGCATTTTTTAAGCTGCATATTACTAGAATGAACGTAATTGTTACATTGAAATTATTATCTCTTGCATGCGTCTGACCTGAAACAGTACTCATTGAAGTACTGAAATTGAGATACCTGCATTGTACCTCTGGTACTGGACTGACCAGATGACTATCATTCTAATTTTGAAATTTGTGAATACAACTATATGTATTATGCTTCCGTGCCTATTACGATTACAACGTTGAATAAAAAAATAAGATCCGAATCGAGGTCTACATTTTAAATTTGCCATAATGTTTATGTTTACTTGCATGCTTGTATCGAGAACACCTAGTATTAATAGTTTGCCGTGGCTGCGTAAATGCGTTGTTGTCAGAGTGGGATAGGAAATAAATTTGGGATAAACAAGTGCAAGCGTACATACGTGCACTGAATCCGAGCGGTGCGTTGCTGCCGCCGGTGCGGCCGGTGCATTCAGGATCAGCCGTCCGGATCGCGCGGTGTCAGGCGGACGTATCAAAAACAAGAGGGAGCGAATGGATGCGGCCGGCTGTTTATAAACATTGAAATAGTCAGACGAGATGCGATCAATAGCGAACCGGGTACACTCTAAACGGCCGGGGCCACGCCGGCCCCAACCTCACCTGCCTCGCGAAATCAACGGCGTAGATAACACAGTGCACTGGACCGCAGACGCAAGGCGTCGAGTGCAACACGGCGGGAGCAATCACGGACGTACTGAGCGGGCAGCTGACGGCGGCCGTGTGCGCGCCGCCCTAGCGGTTACGTCACTTGGTTTTGACAGCTACAGCACGAGGTAAGAGCGCGACGCTGGCAGGGGCCGCGCCGCGGCGCCACCGGCGTGTCCTCCGATCAATACAAAGTACGCGCCGCGTTCCACGCTGCGCAGTGCGCTACCGCGCAACCACACGAGACCGCACGAAGACGCCCGCTGCCCTCCACCCACGCGCAAACCGCTTCGCTCGATTCGATGCACAGCCAGTGCATAAGATCTATTAGGCACTACCTATAAATGCATGCTTCTACAGACCTTTATACAATATGATTTGATTTCACTAAGTTTTACCTGGTAGGTAGGACATCTAAAGCAAATAATTGCAAAGAGGTAAGAATATAAAAATAATAATAAGATATATAAAACTTGGCAACGCAGCAAGCACATAAATAATAATTACTGTTAATGATAATATGCACAGCAAGTAGCATTGTACGACACATTTATGGCATAGCTCAGGAATCACAAGATCAGAAGTATAGTCCTGTAGACTTTGCTTCGGTACTGGGTTAACATAGAATGACGATGGTCGACGTCAACAAACTGCATAGGGAAAATACACGACGCGCGATGTTCCATCGTCGTAGAATAGGTCACAAAGTTTATTTCTTTATTAATGTAAGCCTAAAAAAACTTAAGTGAACCCGTCAGTGCAAACATACTATGGGACTTTGTGGTACTGTCTTATTAGAGTACAAGATTTTATGAACAAGGAAGCCTATAAGCAAGGAATACCTCAGGGTACTATACTAGGTCCACTTACCTTGTAACGAGAGTGACGGTGAATTCAGTAAGAGTTGCCGTGGCTCTCGCACACAAAGACCTCCAGAAGGAACAGAAGGCTTTATTGACACTCCTCGCTGAGAGTGCAGCGGGAGGAATACCTTATTAAATTTCCCAAGAAAAAAAGGGTTACTACTTAGTTGTGAATATAGGCGATATGTAAAATGCAAGAAATATTTACTGATATTTTAAAATAGTGCGGATTTGTGGTTTTGTTATGTTTTTCTTTCACGATAAAAATGGCTAAGCTGTTCATTTTCTGTAGGGATGCAGATGATGTTATGAAAATCTTGTAAAATGTTTAGTTTTTTCAGGGTTTTGGAAATACAGTTTCTTATGAATACTTATTCCTTATTCGCATTTATGACATAATAAAGGCGAAAACAATTACGAAATAGAAACAAAATCGATTAAATTACAATTTCTGGGAATCCGCGAATTAAACTTTGTTCAACAACCTATCATACGCTTCAGCGATAAATTTTAAAATCAATTAAGGAAATTTGACAGGTTGTAGTAGCTCGATGTGCTGGCATCTGTACCCAAAAATTAGAGAAATGACAAGGCCAGGTCAGTACCTTCTAAATCCTAATTATTGTACACGATCAAGTGAAATTTTTAGTAAATTTTTAGTTTGTTTTTTATAAGTTCAGTTCGTGTCGTGATATTTAACACGATCGAAGTCGTGCGCGAACATTCAAAATAAGAAACTTTACAATTAGATAATCTAGATATTAATTAGAGAAGTAAAAGTTGTAAGCGGCGGCACGAAAAGAAACGAGAGGGGAGATAATCAAAACGCTCTGCCGGGGGTGCGGGTTGTTCGCAAGAGTTAACGTGTTCCTGGCACACAGGGACCTTCAGCCAGTGGGTTTTCCGTCGAGCAAGTCTGACACCCCTCTAGCTGCACCCTCATCGAGAGGTATCTCATTTGACGAGTTCCCACAAAAAAATAAGAACATGACGCGAAAGAATAAGGCACAATGAAATAAAAATCAAAGACAAGTTTGAAGCATTCATTGCTTTATTACTTCATATTAAAGTATTACTTGAAGCTTTATACACAAAGAAACAAATGAGGACAAGTCGTATTATCCAAAACTACAATGTTTTTATGAACACTGCCAAGCTCAAGACTCGACCAGACGTTACTTCATTAAACTATTAATATCTTCAAAAAGCGATAATAAATAATAAAACCTACTGACGTTGCGGAAACGCTATGTTCATTGTGCTCATATACATCGTCGTCGCAACTGCTCATACTAAGTAATGATTGCGTTGAAAATATGTAACCTAGTTCAACAATCTGATTTATTTGCTTTTTGATGTTTATGATAAATCGGATTGTTTTTGTTTCTCAAACAACGCAAGCTCGTAAATACGATAAAATATGTTTTACAAAAAAATATTGCATCTTAATAGATGTATATGAAAATATAAACAGTTGAAAGATTAACACTGCTTTTGCTCGTTGTCACTATTGTAAAGCTGGTAACACTATAAAAAAATGAATTACAAAATGCTCAATGTGTTACGGCATAACATTATGGCACTTTGATGATCTAACACTTATTCATGAAACTGTAATCTTAATCACTATGACACCGCGGGCGCTAGTCGAAGTTCAACAAAATAAAAAAACAGCAGCTTGGCAGCAATAAACATGTGGGCGATAGAAATTAAAAATCTCAAAAACTTTCACAAGCTTTACACACTGGCATCAATAAAAAAGAAAAGCAGGTACACCGTCAACTTTATACACGACTTGTCCACGTGTTTCAAACAAATCTAGACAGAATAGAGGAAACATTTGGCAGTGTTTATAAAATGGCACTACATAAGACAATCGGGTGTGGTCTATAGTGTTCTGTACAACATTCGACGGTGATCATACCGGTTCGAAGAGTCAGCTCAAGAGTCGGAGTCTTAACTAAATATTGTTAGTTGAGGGAGGCGTTTCAGTACACTTTCAGTTGATTCTTGTCGTCGAAGCCGGCCGAGTGACCCGCGTTGCGCACTATGAACGAATTGCCGTCGAAGTGCATCCGCCTCTCTCCGCGACTGTCAACCAATACGTATTGTTAATATAAAACTTGCACTTTACGGCGTGGAAGTTGACAGTAATACAAATATAACGGAAAAAAAGATCCGGATAGTAAAGTGTTAATTGAAGCTGTCAAAAATCAATAGATTCAAGTTACTTCTACCAAATAATAAGAATAGTCAAATTGTAAATATTTTCAAAAATTATTTACTCATTAAAATTTTTATTAATACAATTATCATTCTCACCGTACGAATAGATGTTGCGTCTGGCCCAACGAAGCGGTACAGTGCAGGAAGGGGCTCGTGATAGACGCTGACCCGTTGGTGGGACTGGTGCGTAACTGATACTTGTGGCTGCAACGGTGGATCCTGCAATAAATGCAATCCAAAAAATGTAACCCAGGTAAACTCGTGAGAGAAGCTAAGACACCATTTTAACAAAGTTGTTTCATCTGGATAACAACCAATAGAAAAAAAAAACATTTTCAATTGCAACTAAACATCCTCTACTGATGCACAATTCAAAGATATAAATTTTATTTAAAAACAAAAAACCGCCGGCATGATAAATATCAAAACTAACAAAGTCAGAAAGAAACCAAATTAACAATCATAATTGGGGGCCTGCTTATATTATTAGATTTCCCCCACTGTAATATTACATTATAGCACTACAAATTATTTTAACTCCTGAAGTATAATAGGGTGGTCATGATTTGGTTATTTGGTTAATTAAAACACAAAATAAACTGATTTCCCGGACTCCGTTAGCACAAGACTGTTTCTCACTGGAAGCGTGCACCAAAAAGCATTCGACTTCGGGTATGTCAGTTTCTGTGAAACTGATATAAATAGGTAGTAAAACTGCTGATAGAAAATTGCGTTCGTACAATCTACGCAAAATGTTCTTACAATGCATAAGTAATCGGAACATTCTGCCATTCTTTATTAATCCTATATGATTGAATTTTATGTGACTAAGGGCTGGCTGTGAGTATTAGAGCCAGTTTCAATGGTTGCTGATAAGTTCCAGGTAGTTTTATCTAGCAGATAAGCTGAATGAAATTATCTGCCAGATAATCTATCAGGAAACTTATCAGCAACCTGTGCAACTGGCCCTAATACTCACAACCAGCGCTTCCCCACTCCGTATAAGCTGAATTTGTTCCCAGAGAGTGACGGTCTTAACGCCTGTCTAGCGTTTCCAACTTAAATGGAAGCGCGGTTTATTTATGTAACGTAACGTATACCTATCCAATTTGTTCACGTATTAGTTACGCAATCGGTCACATTTTTCTACCTTCCACGAAAATCTAAAAAAAGTTGTTGTCGTCTACGATATATATTATGTATTCTAAACTTAGTACAGTAAGGTACAGTATAAATTGGAAATTAATTTAGTAGCACCGAACAAATCTGTGGTTAACACAAAGTTGCAATAATTTGCCTACTTCCTCACATGCCGAGTCAAACGTGAGTGACCGCTTATAAATACATTAAACATTATTATAATTCTTAGCAAATTGAAAATTATTGAGCTAAAGTTAACACTAAGTTTGGCGGGTAAACGTGCAGAAAATTTTACTAAATGCACCTGCTTAAAATCGAAATATGCTCACGAGATCAACACGAGCACGTCTTTCATCCTGAATTTAAATTTTTGAAAAATTAAATTATTTTCCTTAACGTATTCAACGTAGCTTTAGCAGCAACTAAGAAGCTTTTTTCCAAAGACATCGTTGCAATTTGCAATCTGGCAAAAATCTGGGTTCCGGTTCACTACTGGTGACAAATTAAGGTCGGGAATCTAAAACCACACAAAACTTGGTGAATAGTATGATGCCGGTGTTCACCTGACAAGTCCATCGGCGGTCTGACTGACGCGCACGTTGTTGATAATCCAGTTGTCGATGCCGTCGTCGGTGAGCCAGTACTGCGCCGCCTGCAGCAGCGAGAGCGCCTCATTCACGTACGAGGGTCCATGGCGGGACTCGCTGAACAATCACAAGTCACGCTATATTGATACTTCTAAAGCCGCTTTAAGAAATGAAAAGCTAAACTGGCTTATGAAATGACGCAGAGCTTAGCTCGACAGCTTTATTTGGAGTCAGCGCATTATGATTTTCGCTTTAGTGGAGTTCCCAAAAACACCAGGAATAGTGTTATGGTCCATGAAATTCAAAAAGGAATAGAGGAATGTATAGACGATGTAATATGAAAAAAAAAGTTTACCTACCAAAAAAAAATATGTATCAAAAGGCAAAATTATTTAATTTTTCATTGTAATTCAAATTGTTACACTAATAGGTATGATGAAAGGTTCTATGTGAGTTACTTCTCGCTCAAACGGCTGAACCACTGATCTACAGATAGCAGACATCCTCTCTATAGTTTATCTAAGTAAACCCCTCCACGCAAAAAATCTAGCAAGTCAGAATGAACCCTGTAGCAGCCAACGATGGTTTTGGTATTTATGGATTATTAATAAGTAAGTCATGTGTGTGAAATCGAAGCATGCTGACAGCGCGTACTTCTATCTATGATCGAGACATCCACACCTCCATGCAAAGTACCATTTTTTATAATAAAAAAGTATATTATGAGGCAATTACTTGTAAAAGACATTGAGAGTGAAGTCCTGGCTCATATCGAGGAAGGTGTCGGTGGTGGTGCGCGTGCCGGCCGCATCTACCAAGTAGACCAGCGCGCATTGCTCCGCCGTGAACGACACGCCCTTGTACCACATCTTCGCATACCTATACATCATTATAGCTTATTTATTGTTAAACTGAAGGAGGACTTGCAAGCATGGTAAAGTAGCAGTTATCGCCACAACAAGCTACCTGTAATTTTCTTAAAGATTTCCTGTTTTAGTCAAAGTTAAGTTCTTCCATCTTTTTAATCTCTCACATTACAAAAATAGACATGGTGTCAATGAGACCATCGTTTAGAAAGTATCCCCCCCCCCCCCGCCACACCATATAATATAGGTAAAAATGAATTGTTCATATCGACTGGCAAACTAGAGTTATCAGCGAACAAACATTTAATAAAAAAAACATCCATATTTAGAATCTTTAGGAAGCCGATTCAAAATACAAAACTTTCCTGTTTTCTTAGAATTTACCCATATACATTTAGCTTTTGAGAACTTTTCTAGAACAAAGAACCGTTTTATCTAAGACATTATCTTAGTTTTACTAAAATTACGAACCGGTCCGACAGTGATCTCTTTATTATTCTTAGAAGAAATTTAATTGCATTAAGTTCAAGACTTGTAGGATGATAAACAGGCACCGGCCATTGCAACGGTGCAGCGTAATTATAATACCAACGCGCAACGCATATTTATGATATTGATTATCGAGGTTGGCCTATCCCTGCCGTCCAGGCTCCAAGAGAGAACTAGGTCAGGCCAGCTACATAAATACTAGGCAATAGGTATGTGCCCTTGACATGTAGCGAAACAGTACACGTCACCTAGTGTGCGGGTAAATCTTGGACATTCACTTGCACACAGGCAGGCAACAAGCAACCAGATTAAAGTTTGACTAATAATCTCGCTCCAAAATCAGAAAGTATATTTTTTCGAGTCTGCTATGTAGAATTTAAGTTGTGGCTCTACTAGCGGTGCATCAGATAATATTGATAGTGTACGCTGGTGGACATAACACCATCTAATATTGCGTCTAGGGGAAAAACTAAAATTTTGTAGCACAAGCTTTCAATAGCGAAAAATTTTTGTCAGTGAATTGAGGAAATTTAAAAAATCTTTTTATTTCATTCGCCTACAAACTGTACCAAACTATATCAGACTTTGATTTTCTACGAAAACAACGTTCACTGAGACGCATTCTCGTGATGTCAACTTACTTGTTATTGCCCTGCTGATGGCGAGCTTGGATCTCAACCCTCGACCCATAATGGTAGACCCGGCCGTTGGGGTGGATGAGTGCTGCAGCTGCACCCGAACGCGACAGCGCGAGGATTATATTGTTCTTAGCGTTGGTCACACGAACCGCTCCGTCGATCGTCATGTCCACTCTGAATAAGTAGGTATTTTTAAAAATGCTTTTACTGTTTTATCTAACTTTCTTGTTATTTTAACTGTCATTTGATGGAAAAAATGCATAAAAAATGAATTTTGCTTACTACTTTCCGCCAGCGATTTCACCCGCAAGCTACTTCGGCACACTGACAAAAAGTAACCAATAGCCTTTTCCTCGATAAATGGACTATCTAACATTGAAAAATTTATATAATATATAAATAAATATTTCCGGAAAGTCCATTATGTAAAAAAAAATCTATTAAAATTCTACTTGCACTTACTTGACTCTGTCTCTCAGGCGCAGGCAGACGGTGCCATGAGGAGTCACCGAGGCGTTGTATCCAGCGCCACCCACAACATCAGTCATCTTAATGAAAAAAATGGTTAGGTACACGAGTTTTTCCTGACATCTATCTAGGTACACAAATAGGCGTTAATACCACTGGCAGGCCCTGAGAAAGCGGTGAACAGTAAGCAACCTGTATGGGGCGACAAACTGCACCAATATCTTTTACATGTTTATTTTTCTGCTAGCATTACCCTCATCAAAAGCCACTGATTCTTTGAGGTTTCCGGATTATAGCCATCCTTACTGACTCCTTACTGCAGCAGTTTTACTAAGAAAGCCTATCAAACAACGAGACAGTTCACGTCACGTTCCCATTTATAATACTAGTTTCAAAGGATATTGAAAATAAAAAAAAATACTTAAGGACCTCAAGCTCTCGCCATGTATCAGCATGGTAGATATCATCTCCTGGGTAGAAGGGGGCCTTGCGCTGCAGAGGCGCGCGCCACGGAGGTTGCCATCCCGCCGCGCCCACGAGCTCGGCTTGCCCCAGACCACCTTCGAGGAACTTGCTGTAATCTTGGAAGGCGGACAAGTTCGACTCTTCCTAAAATATCCAAAAATTCAGATAGATAAAACTACGTACAGCTGCAAATCTACGATGTAGTTACTTACAAATATATGCAGGTAGGATCTCTTATAATTATAAAATATTATTTCATGTTATTAGCCAGCTAGATTTATGTGTCAAGCATAAATTACCTGCAGTAACTAATGCTTGTACAGCCTACCTATAAAATTATATCAAATGGATGAACCTACAATCATCATTCTATGGTTTCGCTTTTCAGGCATTTTCCGATTATCCACCCGATAAACGGATAAGCCGTACACGCTGACTAGCTCGCAAAGCACCCTTTGCGCATGCATTCAAGATTAAGCCAGTATATCTATAGGCATAGCTAGTCTTCTATATATCTACTATCTACTTCCGTCAATAGACGGAGTAAACACCACACTAGAGACCAAAAGAATGCTGGAAGATTGTTATTAGGTATATGTATGTAGATAGAAGATGCGGTCAGAGGGTCGTCATAGGGGATGCTACTTCTACTAAGAAAAGTTTCGTAATAAACCACACGTCCTCAAGATTGTAGCACGGAAGTAAGTTTTTCTAAGGAAGAACAGGTTTCTATGATTTTACAGGAAACTTCTACCTTTTTTTCAGCAAATACTTACACTTACTTACTTTTACAGCAGAATACTTTCCAACATTGACAAATGCGATTAAGCTTGGTTTCCTTTCTCGCATTACACATTTTTCTAAGCTACTGCGGAATTCAGCTGATATTGCAGCAATATTCAAACTCCTAGTGGAATAACTAGATCGGGTGGCAGAAGCTTAGGTATTGCAATACAAATCTTTAAAAGTAGCCCTACTAATTCTTTGCCATACAGGTTCGTAGATCTTCTTGAAACTTATTCAACTACAGTAACCTCTACGTGTTTTAGCATTAATATTTATTAGGTCAGATCACCTGATTGTAGGAGTGCGCTGTATAGACACTTCTCGGTCGGACAGGCATAGTCACATCCTTTCTAAAATCTGCATTTGCCATTTTAATACTTCTTCAACTTATAACTGTTAAGGTTTATACACTATTTTAAAAAATACATGAACAACAGTGACTATCGACACTGGAAAATGCTACATAATATAAATCATACTTCACGGTAGGAAAGTAATGGAAGAAGTCATTTGTCATTTATTTCCTTCCTAATTTGAAAATTAATTTGTTTCTCTGTGGCGATGGATTATTATTCAAAAAAATTACTGGCCATAATGCAACAACCTTATTCAACAAATACAATATATCATTGTTGGGTATGTAGATAAGTACCTATTACTAGGCCTGACCTAGTACGTTTCGAACAATAATTGTGTCCCACTCAATGGTAGTTAAATGCGATTTTTAAATTGTCTCAGAGTGGATAATTACGAAGCGGCACTACAATATTATATGATGAAAGTGTAATCTGGACCCAAAAAACAAATCCGTAGGTACCTAGTCATTTAATTTTCATGACATGTAAAATTCAGATGTTGTTTTTTATTTATTTGTACGACAAGTAAAGACTAAGAAAACAAGTCATACAAAAACGGGTAGTAAGTAATATATAAAATATTAGTGCACACAGGCAGGCAACATAACATAACGATAATAAAAATTAGGTACTACCATTTTATATATTACATAAGAAGTTGGTTAAAAATTTAATAACTTGGTTTCGAATTGGCTTGGAAATCTCGGCTTATCTGCATTTATAGCCGCGGAGATGCGAACGCGGCTGCGAGTCTAGACATTATTTCATAGAGTTTTTGTAATGCAATTAGTTTTTTTAATGAGTTCCTTCTGCTATGCGGACTACATCTTGTCGCAATATTACTTTTATGAATGTTCCTGTCTATCGCTAAATTTCTTGTACCTAAGCTATATTACAACCCAAAGTAATCAAATTCTGTTTTGTAATTTAACGTGGGTCCCGACTGCTATTTGAACATCTTTGGCAGTCGCAGTCGTGACGGGTAGTTGCAAGCCAGGGCGCTAAAATGCTACCTTTGTGTATAACATGTGATAATGGCGGACTCGCACCGATGCGTTCTCATTTTTGATGAATCCAATATGAAAATATGAGTTGTAATGAAAATTGGCACGCTTAAAATCCGATGCATTAAATTAAGGAATCCTAAATGGAGGCTTCCACTTGCGTTGACAATTAGTAGGTACAGTTAGCAGATAAGTCTAAAAATTAAAGAAAACGTCAGGACCGGGTCGTATTAATTTCAAACTAGCTTTTAAAACTTTTACGCCCGCGCCAAAATGGAACTATTAACAAAGGGAAACTAGCAGCAAACTACAACCGAGATATCGAGCAAGAAAGATCACTGAGCGCTTCAAGACAGTAGTAAGCAAATCATGAGCATCTCAAACGAATATTTTTTCTGCTCGCAGTACGCGTGAAAGTGAGTATAGACGGCACTAGTGTGCGAGCGAGAGAACATGATAAGCGCCGCCATTTTAGATTCCTATCTTTAATGAACAGCGTTATACCTAAATTTATTTATCTTGAATCACACTTGTTTATTTTACTTATCTTTATTACCGTACATACTTTTTGACCGTACTTTTACTCAGTGCTGTGTTCAGTGTAACAACTGACAGACAAAAAATATGAGATATGGATGCGACATTATGATATGAGAACTCATGAAAGACTGCGCCTTGAATTTTAAGTTTTCTTGGCTTATAAAATGCCAACTTCGAATAAAAACCAGCAGTGCCTATGTGCACAAAATACTAGGTGGATCTATAAATGAGTGAAATAAAATCAACTTCTGAAAACACTGAAGAGTATTAATCGAAAATTCTCATAAATATAAATAAAAAAAGTTCAAAAAACGTCGTAGCTCAGCTGCCATAAATTGTTAGAGTCACCTGCACTGTAAAACGTCTCCTGTCCAATCAAACCAAAACTCTTCTCGTCAATAGTTGAAACATACGGCGTAGGAGTTCACTCGATTCACTGTCGCAACGATTGATGCGACAGTGAACTAAACCTTTACAAACCTTGTTTTGTTGTGCACTACAAGAATATAACATAGAAAAATAATTTTGTGATATATGCCCACAATTTCCGATAGTTGCCCTTGATTTCTGAGGGTTTCCCATGCCTATACATAAAAAAAAAACAATCTGTGCAAAATGCTTAGTAAATATAAATGTATACGCATCCTAATTTAGAACTTCCTTCTTTTCAGGAAATCGGTTAAAAACTAGCAAAATAAACACAGCTGCTGGGTCCATACCTCGAGACACCGAGTTTCTAAAACTCGATATACGATGTACAGACAGATGCCAGCACATTAAGCTACCGCGAAATTGGTAAATTTTTCCTTATCAACTTTGAACCATACGCTTCATAAAGTTGAGAATCGAGTACTTAAGATTTGACAGATTGTAGTAGCGTGATGCGCTGGCGACTGTACTTATTTTTTTTTTGCTTTTCAGTGTTTTTAGTACCTAATCGGTTTTTTGCTGTTTTTTGTAATAAGGTTTTATCGTACCTAACTTAAATATGCCAATAAATGTGCAATATGACCTGAATTTGGATGAATATTTTTATATTTCTAGGTTATATTATATAGGTATTAATTGTTAACCATTTTACGGTGTTATTAAACAAAGTTTAACAAACATTTACACGTGTTTAAAAATCCCATAAAATTGTTTTAAACACGTCTCAAACTTCTTTTTGTAATAACACCGTGTCTAGTGAAATATTTTTTAATAAGAGCACTAAATCTTGCTCACTCGTAAGATTAGTTTATGGTTAATTAGCTAACAGAATATCTGATTACGCGTTCCACGTTGTATTACGTGTGCATTTTTTTATTTAGTGGCGTCGATTCAACCTATTATTTTTAGTCGATGATTAAGTCAAATTACGAGATTTTAGTCGAATCTCTTCCTTTATAAGAGTTTCTCGATAAATTTACTTGAAAAAAATATAATTTAAATGTTTTAAATAAGCCTTAAAACTTTCAAAATATAAGTAAAAAAATTAAGATTGGTCTTCGTATTCAAAATAAATTCTAAGTGTATTTATTATTAATTTTATCTGGTAATTGTATCTAGAAAGGTTATTCGACTCTATTCAACAGAAAATCTTAGTAGAAACTTGAAAAACTGCACGACATTTACTATTTTGATACCTATTACTTTTTTTACTTTAGTAGATTTTTGGTGTTGCCATGCTACCGATGTTCTTTTTCGCCTTTGTTTGGCTTTGTAAAATCGATATAGTGTTGATGAGAATATCAGTCACACTTACTGTGGAGAAAGTATCACCGATAACATCAATTTATTTTAAACTTTGAAATGTGGAAACACTAGCTGCGGCCACGTTTCGCCAATCTTGTTAGTTCTTCGCTCATCAGTCATTTTATAACATCATAAGTCTTTTGCCGGATTTTCACAAAGGAAATACATTAAAAATGAGTGCTCCAGCACCGACGCCTGCTTACAAAATTGGAATCGTGAAGCAGGTAATACAACAATTTCATGTTTTTTGTATTTCTTATAAACAGTAGATAGGCAAAGATGCCTCGTGCCGATCTCGTTTAATTTGCCCCGTTGGCATCACATCGTGCACATGATATGGAGAGAATGCTGATCATAAAATGCCTGTATGCTTGAACTGTTACCAATAATAATTAAATGGCTTGCAGTTACTGCTGTTGCAGCTATATGTTCTTTTTGTGCCAGCTGGCAAGACTGATCTAAAGGGTCCTAAGTGATAAGCGCTATATTAACTATTTATTTGTGTGAAATCATGTGAATTACGATTAATATCCATATTTGTTACACAGGTACTATCGGGAGATACGATAGTAATAAGGCGACAGCCTCAAGGCGGTCCGCCTCCAGAGAAAGTGATCGCGCTCTCTGGCATCACGGCACCCAAGCTCGCGCGCCAGAGAACCGCCAACAAGTGAGTGTCCCATTTACCTAATTGTTATGCTGGACCCTTATTTTACTATGCTTTATGTCATGAAATTGATTTCACATTTCTAATAATGTCATTCCTACCCATGATATAATGTACAAAAGTTGTGACATTTTAGTAGGCTTTTTATATTATACCATCAAGATTTTCTGTGTTTATCATAATATTTATGTTTTAGCTGATCAAAGACTTTGAATTGTTTCTCCTTGTTACTTCATTATATGAAAGAAATATAGGTTCAAATTCTCCTCTTCTAGTACTAGCTATGCGTGACAGTCTCTGTGAACTAAATGTTATTGTGAGGAAAACAGCTTGCTTTCACAATTATTTACAATTACACCTTTTAGGAGATCCTTGCTTGCGTTGAACTGGTGAATAATGTTTACTTCTAAATACCTTCAGTTAGCCCAATTTTTATCTCCTTGTAACAGAGAAATGCCAAACTATGCTGATAACTAAGAACTTTAGTATAATTATGTGTTAAGGTTCTATATAGCTGACCATAGCAAAAATATACTCAATAACACATAGTTACCAGCTTTGTGCCACTTGTACCATATGGTAACAACGGTAACATATGGTAATACATGTATATGAACAAATTATTGTGATACTATCATTCAAATAGCTGTATTATTAAAATATAATTGCTTGCCATAGGGAAATAATACTATGGGAATATGTTTACAGCCTAATCAATGCTTTCAAGTCAAGACATTGATTTCAAGTGCACTTTTAAAGTAATAATTGTTGAGACTTTCATGTATAGTAGGTTTATGTATCAGTAAAATTTAATAATCTAGCAAAATTATGTATTTAATGATATTATTATCACTTTATGTGCATCTTTATTTACATATACTTCCATAATTTCTGTGGCAAAAGAGTTGTTACAGTCTTTAGTACCTAGCAATTGATAGTGTTGCAAATTGTTAGGCTGTTGATTTTCTCTAAGCAAGAAAACTTCCAATTGACTGTAATAATGTGGCAATGTCAACAAATAAATGTTTGATTGATTTCTGTACATTCATTTGCATCTGACAGTCTATAATTTCATAGAAGTGCATTTTCTCATGTAATACTTTGTAAAAACATTTACAAAAAATATTTTTGTTGATTCAAGCTTTCTTGTTAAATATTTGTAATATGATATCATCCTGTTGTAATCACTAGCATTAGTTTGATTGCAATCATTTTTTATAAATTTTCCTCAAATTAAGCCGATTGTTTTAAAATCAAAATTCCAAAGGCATACTTGAAAATCAAATCAAACGGGAAATCTTGTTAGCCATCATCAAATATAACTGTAACTTTAATGATCATACATACATAAAACTTATCTAAAGCTCTAATACACATGTATGTATACAATAGATTACAGCTTACCATTACATTATATCTTGTCTACTAACCTTGTAACTGAACAGACTTGTCTAGAAGTAAAGTGGAAGGCTCATGCAAATTATTCTGAAATTGCGAAATTAGTGAGTGCACATGATCCTGGTCCTGTTCTCATTGGTTTGATGTTGCAATACATTCTCCTCACAGCAAATTCGTCACACATTACAATTAAATTTCAAATACATCATGTTTTATTGTTACACCTGTAGTAAAGCAAAGCATTTTATAGTACAGAAACAATAATCTAAGTATTATGCAAAAAAAGTACTTTGGTCATAATAATACTTTCAAGAAATTCGTATTCCTTTTAAAATAATGTAACTATCGAAATTATCCATTAAAAACACTTGCACTTTTTTCATACTTGCATTGGCTATTGTTCATAAATGTGTTTAGTTATAGTTTTATTTATGCATAAACCATGCAATGCGAAACAAGAAAGGAGTCATGCTTCGACAATCTATCAATAAGCCTATATGCCAGCTGGCCATACATTCAAAATAAGAGCACTTTTACAATTACATTAATTGCTAAGCTGTCTAATATGCTCCCTGATGTTACTTTTGAAAATGAACTTAATATGAATTCCTTCTTAACAGTGATACGGAATCAAAGGACGAGCCCTACGCCTGGGAGGCTCGTGAGTTCCTCAGAAAACTAGTGGGTCGGGAGGTCATCTTCACTGCTGAGAAACCACCAAATTCAGCTACCAGAGAATATGGAAGTGTGTGGGCCGGCAAGGACCCCACCAAAGATGATAACCTGACTGAGGTGCTTCTTGCTGAAGGCTTAGCAAAGGTCAGAGATGGTGGCAGAAACATACCCCAATTGAAAAGACTGGTTGAGATTGAAGACATTGCAAAGTCGCAAAACAAAGGAATTTGGGGATCTGATCTACAGGTAAGAGTAACATTTAATTATGACATTTTTACTACAGAAGATTGGTTTACCAACGTTATGTAATTTGTCTGTTTTAATTTTTGTAAACAGGATCATGTGAGAGACATCAAGGTTTGGACTGACAGCCCAAAGAGCTTTGTCAACAAATTCAATAATCAGCCAACCAAAGCGATTATCGAATATGTGCGTGACGGATCCACTGTCCGACTTTGCCTGCTTCCGGACTACTACCAGATCACTCTTATGCTGTCAGGAATTAGAGTAAGTACTAATGAAAGTCTTTAAGGAGTATTGATAAAAAAATTAAAGTTTGCAAGTGATTTCTTATGATTCAACCACATTATAATGCAATTTGATTTGTTTTTTATTTAGTTAAAATAATTTAAAAATTTTGATGAATTTCTAGTGCCCTGCAGTGAGACAAGATGGAGAATCAGAGCCCTACGCTGAAGAAGCTCGTTTCTTCCTTGAATCCAAATTGCTGCAAAGAGACGTTGAAGTCATTCTTGAGTCTGTTAACAACAACAACTATGTGGGAACTATCTTGCACCCTCAAGGCAACATTGCTGAGGCTCTGCTGAGACAAGGCTTTGCCAGATGTGTAGACTGGTCTCTGGCTGTCATGAAGTCTGGTAAATATTATCACTATGTAACAAAGCTTATTTTTTATCTGAAATTGGGGTACAGTTTGATAAATTTGGGTTCAATATACACTTGGTAATTGCTTTTAATGTTTAGTGCCAAGTAGTAAGTTTAATTGCTATTCAAGTTAAAACTTATGGTGTAGTGAGAAACACTAAATGCTTGATTTAGTATTATGTAGGATTAGTGCCTTGAAATGTTTCCATATTTTAATGGGACTTTATATAACAGCCAAATTATATATTACTTTACGATATTACTCAAAAAATCTTAATAACACACTTTTTGCTTTATTTTTGCACACGCATACAAAAGCCGTAAATGGAGTTGGAGGTAATTAAATGTTTTAGGATTACGATAAAAATTCTGTGTAACTATAATCGCTTGCTTTTTTATGATTGATATTCGAGAATAATAAATGTGATCATTTATAGGTGCCGCCGCATTGAGGACTGCTGAAAAAGCCGCGAAAGATGCTAAGCTTCGTATTTGGACAAACTACGTGAGCAACGCTCCAATCATTGCTGCTAAGGACAAAGAATTCACTGCCAACGTCTTGGAAGTGGTCAATGGTGATGCACTTGTAGTCAAGATGCCCAACAACACTCAGAAGAAAATATTCTTAGCCAGCATTAGACCACCACGTGAAAAGTAGGTCTCCTCATCCATTTTGCAAATGTGTACATGCATCACATCGCGCACAAAAAAAAAATAAAAATTTTTTTTTTCTATTTACAGGAACAGCCCAGATGAGGAAGGCAAGAACTCCCCGAGGCCAAAAGGTTTCAAGCCCCTCTATGATATCCCGTGGATGTACGAAGCCCGCGAATTTCTAAGAAAAAAAGTAATTGGAAAGAAAGTTAATGTGACTGTCGATTACATCCAGCCTGCTAAAGATAACTTCCCCGAAAAAAGCTGCTGCACTGTTATCTCAGGAGGAGTGTAAGTATCTAAACTAAATCTAACTAAAAAGGTGCTAGTGCCTTGTACGAAAAAAATAAAATAAAATGATTATGTACACATGTTATGGCAAAAGTGTGGTAAATAACACTGGCTGTAGACTATGAGGTAAGTGTCAATTTCAAACCAGTGTTACCAAAATAGATTCAATTCCTGACCTATCTATAATGGTTCTATGTATGGAATCCTAGGTGGCCGAGTCCGACTCGGGCTTGTCCAGTTTATTATCGTGTATGTCTTTTAAATTACTATCTTCTTGAAAATGTCTTAATATACCTTTGTTTTTTATGCAGTAACTTGGCGGAAGCATTAGTCTCAAAGGGCTATGCCACGGTGGTCCGATACAGAAATGACAATGATCAGAGAAGTTCCCATTATGACAAGCTTCTGGAAGCTGAACTTAAGGCGCAGAAAGCTGGCATTGGCGTCCATGCTAAAAAAGACATACCAACTCACCGCATCCAGGACACGAGTGGTGACTCGGCCAAAGCCAAGAAATTCTTCCCATTCCTGAAGAGAGCTCAAAAGACTGAAGCCACAGTTGAATTTGTCGCCAGTGGATCCCGTATGAGGATATATATTCCGAAAGAATCCGTGTTGGTTACCTTCCTCCTTGCTGGCATTAACTGTCCAAGAGGATCGCGACCAGCTATCGGAGGCGGTGGCATGCAGAATGCCGAGCCATTTGGCGAAGAAGCTCTGCAGTTCACAAAGGAAAGATGCCTGCAGCGTGACGTAGTAGTAACGATTGAAGAGATGGACAAAGCCGGCAACTTCATTGGATGGCTGTGGAACGAAAACGAGAACTTATCAGTCGCCTTGGTCGAAAATGGACTCGCCTCAATGCACCACACGGCGGAAACGTCGGAATATGCGCGACAAATTAAAACTGCTGAAGAAAACGCTATTAAGAAACGCTTGGGCTTGTGGAAGGATTACGTTGAAGTTGAAAAAGAAACTGAGAAAGAAAGAAATGCGCCTATTCAAGATCGTACCGTGAAGTACGAGAAAGTCGTGATTACCGAAATAACATCTGAAGGCAACTTTTATGCTCAGAATGTTGATTTGGGCACCAAGCTCGAAAATCTTATGGAAAAAATTCATCAGGAATTCAAGAACAATGCTCCCCTGCCTGGATCTTACGTCCCCAGGCGGGGCGCCATCTGTGCAGCTCGTTTTACATTAGATGATCAGTGGTACAGGGCTAAAGTTGAGAAAATTACTGAAGATAAAATGGCCCACATTTTCTACATTGACTACGGAAACCGTGAAGTAAGTAAACTCCGTATTGAGTTCTGGTATATTTTGTTAACTGTACCATCTTCACTATTTCAATAACAACAAGTTCCGGAGATAACTGAGCGAGAAACAGTAAATGGATTGGCGGCACAGTAGACAATTTTGTTCGTAATGATTTAGACACGCCTAATAATTTGAAAGAAGTGCATGTTCTTGATGAAAAATAGTGAATTTAGTATACAATTATATAAATAATTTGTTTATAGGTTGTCAGCATCACGCGACTATCTGCGCTGCCGGCCGGCACGGAGACTGAACCAGCATACGCTAGCGAGTTCTCGCTGTGTTGTGTGAAGTTCCCCTCGGACCCTGACGATCGGTCGGAGGCCGTCGCCGCCTTTTCCGCGGACACGCTCAACAGGAAGCTGCTGCTCAACGTGGAGACCCGAGGCTCTCCACCCAACGTCACCCTCGTCGATCCCAACACTAACGTCGATGTTGGAAAGGTACTAACCATAAGCATTTTTTGTATGTACAGTTAGACTGGAAGCTGTGCGTCATTAGGAAGAGGCTAGACAGATAATGATATAATTGTTTAATAACTTTTGGTGCTGTAACTGGTAGGCAACCTCACTAAGAGAAAGTGTTTCGATCTCATTACGACACGTATACAAGCTTTTTATGGTTACGTTGAGACATTCTATAGGTAACTGTTATTTGTATAAAGTGATTACATAAAATGCAAGCACTCAAGTTGCTCAATTACATTTTATTGAAGCCAAATCGTGTAATGGATGACCGGTACCCAAACCATTCTAGAAATCTACATGCAATTCAAATGCTATTCGCCTTTCTGGCGCGAGAGCACCCGTGTCCCGAGGGAACTATATCTATTGCCCGGATAAAAAGGATCCTTTCCAGGTTTCTTTGTACCGAATGTCATCTCATGGCGGGCCAAGTTACTTTCTTAATATGGATATGAATGTCTGCATAACAAAAGTTTGTGCTGGACCTGAACAAGTCATGTACTCAGATGATAGTAGGCACAGAGACGAATTTATTATTTATGATGAAGTTTACTGAAGAATTGTGTATTGTCTTGTGCAGAATCTGATCAAGGAGGGTCTGGTGTTGCTGGAGCCGCTTCGTGAGCACCGGCTGGCGGCGCTGGTGGCCGAGTACCGCGCGGCGCAGGAGCATGCCAAGAGCTCGCGCCTCAACCTCTGGCGCCACGGCGACATCACTGACGACGACGCAGTCGAGTTCGGCGCGCGCCGCTAGCAACACGCCACTGACTCTCCCACGCACACGCTCCATTGCGCCACTTGCACAGCGGTACACATACAAACCATCGTATACAGAGTCATACATCCATTTCTCTGAACGCGACTATAATATTTAACCGATTTCTAATACGTAATTCTGACTATCTCATTGTTGTCTTCCTTGGTGTATTTTATCCTTATTTCCTTAGGAAATAATCCCTTAAAACCCACTACTTTATAGAAATCGTGAAATGTAATATTATGGGAATTATCGTATAATAATATTGACTTGAATCGTTTATTGTGTAATGCGTTGTCGTGCGGTAGTGTGGGAGTAGACGTCGAACATTCAAATGAACACTTCACGTAATATGATACTCGTGGCATTATGTGCCTCTAAATTCGTATCTCTGAAAATATTGTAATAGTATCAGGTTATAAGCGACATATAATAACTATACATAATGTAATATCTTTTATATGATAACGTTACTACAAAATAATTTAATATAATTAATTGAATATTAATTGAATATGACAGATGCAAATTATTGATTTATTTACTTTTTTACAATTTTGTATATCTGAAAATAAAATTAACATTATATTTTGTTGTTAATTTCATTATTTATTGTCGGTGAATTCATTCAGAATCGAGACCTGTGCTTTTTATCATTCTTATATTCCATTTCCTTTCTTTTACATCTCTATTTTACAATTTTAATTGTATATTTATAACTTTTGCATTGGATGTTGAATGATGTTTAATTGATATTCATAAAAGTACTAGTGAGGAGTTTACTTATGCATGTTCGAAAACGAGTTGTTTCTTTTGTATCTTTATTTAATGGATAATTGTACGAGTGTCTTTCGATTTCGATAACTTTAGCTTCGTATTTCGTGCTTATAAGAATACCTATTGTATGAACCTACCTCTCTCCTCGAGATGTTTATAGAATTTAATTTTACATACATTCATATTCATTAGGGTACCATACGTGGAGGATTGTTAAATAAACTTCGTATATTAAAATAAATATTTTAGGAATTTATTGGTGTTTGTAATTTGCATCCATTCTCATCCTGGGCGAAATTGTACAAAATAAGCAGGCATACGGCACGATATCACGCACAAATATCATTCACTAACGAAATTTGAAAGATACTCTTCCTGCAGACATTGCTTTGAATTTTACGTGGCCGCATGTTACTAAAAACATGAACGCGGCCTAATTGAAAACCTTTTCGGGTAGTAGGTAAAAGTAAAAAAATCTGACGACCCAGGAAGATAGTGTCACTCAGTAGGTATCTACCTATGTATGATCGAGGTCAAATAGGCATGAGTGTCTGCTCGTAGAACATGTTATGTCCCTGCAATCTGCATTTATGTACACTAGAAGCATAACTCGAGAATACTAACTAAAAAAGGTAAGCAGGTAAAGATAACATCAATAACACAACAAAATAAGAACTGATTCAATTTATTACCAGACAAACGCAAGACATGTTTTAATTTGCTATACATAAATGGAACAGAATGTAATTTTATGAAATAAGACTTTGGCACCACAACAGCCAAACATTATAAGCAGCTAAAACGTTAAAACAGCGTTACCACAAAGGTATGTTTATTTTGTTAGAATTCATTTTATTGCTCGACTTTATTGCGCTTATTTTGGTCTAAAGGCAATTCTGTTTTAGGTAAAATTCATTTATCTTCTTGTTAATTGCTTGTCTCTTAATTGGCGTTCGATTAAAATTAGATACTACAATTTATAATTATATAGATATGGAATATTATAAAAATAGCTGATCGCTTTGGACAATTCGTCAATATAATATTGATTGACGGAATTCTTTTATAAGTATGAAGAGATTCTTATTCTCACTTGGTTAGGGTGTTAGCGCCATAAACTATAATCTGACTATATTATAATATCCTTCAGGTAAGTAAATTAAAATATCATATTATCATAATATAGGTACGTCATTGCCTTACAACTAGTACGTATAGTATTTGGCTCATAGTCTAAAATGGCTGTTTTTAGGAAGACTTGTAACTTCGGTATAATACAGGCGACATTTAGCAATTACTTACATAGAAATATTCTGAACTTGCTATTCAAGGAGGCGCTACCTAACCAATGAGCTAAGATCTACTTACATTAAACCTTCATACATAAACTTTTATCTCAACCTCATACGACGCAGGATTGTATGTGATCGTAGACAACAACACTACATCGTTTGAACAGGAGACTGTTTTAGGTCGAGTGCGGGTACGACTCACGTCCGCTATACATACATATGGTTGTTTTGTGCAATATGTATGTACCTACTACCTCTTACATATCGCTTAAATGAGCACGAGACATATCAAGTAATTTGGATGTCAAGTGGATACGATACGTGGAGCGGCAAGATGTGGACGAAACTCGTACCAGCACAGGTCGCTCACAGATACAGACTTTCTAATTTACCTTACACATTAGGTACAATTTAATACCTATAACTATTAAAGTTCAGTTTTCTTGTACCATGTCTATAATAGGGTTTTGTAGCTTTTTCTTGGTGTTCAAATTATATAAAATTTAAGTTAGTTTCGCTACACCTAGATATTGTCTGGACTCAGGGCCCATGGGGCTATGTTGAAATATTTGTGGAAGTCCAGGGTATACAAGTTGAATAAACATGTCGACTTTTTCGTCATGTAATGAAGCGGAAAAAGTTTGCCGGATGAAATAGGTCAAAGTATCTAGTGGATTTTTCGCAGACATGCAATGTCATGCACATGCACATGCAAAAATATGGGTACAGACATTTTATGGTATCTATATATTCTATTGTGCTATCCCAGAAGTAGAAGTAAAAAGAAAGCTTTACTATAAGTAAAATAAAAATTTAGATTGCTGTGTAGGTAAATCGTGAACTTCAAATGTTAAACGCGAACGCCTGCGAGCGGCTACAAAACCCTAACGTAGCACTGAGCGACAGAGTCAGCTAGATGATAAGCCACATAACTACTTCAGGGATAGTCTACTCAGTGCGAAGGCGAAGTAGTCTGGACGAGTAAATTCGGTGTTTTCTATACACCTCTCAGACTATGTGACTCACACATAAATTTAATAACAAATATAATGCATACTGTTCTTGTGCTAGATTTATACACTAAAGCTTTGTATCGAATTGATATCAACAAAATAATTGCTTTGACTATAAAAATATGTTAATTCTATAACGAATTGATTTAACTAAAGCTCCTCTCTTACTAAGGCAGTTCTTAGTTAAAACATTGCTTATAAATACTGGCGACGAAACTCAATCAGTCGAACACATGGCAACGGGTATTAAATACTGTTCACTGCTAGGATATGCATACATGCACCATCGATTTTGGAGATATTTTAACTCTCCGCGACATAATGATTACTTGTGTTGCCCTCCACTATAATCTAGTGTCACATATCAGGCTTTCAGTCTTATAGCTTAATACACGGGTGGATAAATTCGAAACATTCACAGACTGAGCACTTCAAACTAGTCTGAAATATTCGAGTGCCTTCAAAGGGACAATACATGATGAACATGATTAATCCCTCCCTTTGTCCCTTGACTACTTTCAAACTCGACGGTGCTGCAAACATTTTTGTAAGTAATGATTTATCATCTTAATAATATTGATATACATCTTAATACATTTGTGCGGCTTTAGAAAAATATTGTAGTTGCATGGTATTAACTCAGGTAATTTTGTTATTCTCAAACAAAGCAGTGAAAAATAATACCATATTACTAAAATTCAGGAATCACTCTATGTGTCGCCATTTTGTACCAAATATTAAATTGGAAAACTTGAAGTATTATTATCTATACAATAAGCTACAGGAATTAAAAATATTTTTCTATATAAAATTTGTAAAATTATAATGTAAAATCATATTTTATCTAAATGTGTTCCCAGTCCGTACTATACTGTATGCACTATTGTATGTCTTTTATTGGAATTTGTGTCGTCATCAAAGAACGGACCAATTTCATCAGGCAAAGGTGGGACATTCACCAAGAACTGTTGCACCGATGAGTAGTAATCTCTGCAAGTCCAAGTGTCATCGTGTCCGCCCCCGGGCATCACCACTAGTTTCTTGCACACAGCTCCGCACCTCATGTATAGCTCTTTTGCCATTGAAGGTGGAACGAGTGCATCGTTTGAACCGCATATTACCAAGGTCGGCGTCATTACGTGTCCCATTTTCTTTAAGGACAAGTACTAAAAAATAAAATGTACCTATTAATATACTAGGTATAAATACCAATTACTAATAACAACATTTATTGCAGCTAGCTAATTGATCAAATACCTTGTTCTTATGACAGCATGGTGGAAGCCAGTTCAAACATTTCCATTTTAATATAACTTGCGCCATGTCGGGTATGCTGGTGAAAGTATTTTCTACCACCAATGCCCATATTTTATTCCTATACTCCAACCTAGAAGCTAAATCAATGGCTATAGCTCCACCTGGAAAAAGTCGATTGTATATGAGCAAGAAATTATTTAGTAGCCTTTGGTTACTCAAGCAGCATATTGATTTATATTATAATACAGCAGCCTAATTCTATCTTATCTCATTTAATGCTTTACCTAGTGAAGTTGTTTGATTTATGTGTCTACTAACCTAATGATCTTCCAAATATCATAATTTTACTGACATCTATGTCAGTTCTCTGCATTATGTAGTCAAGCGCAGACTGTGCATCAACATACAGTCCTCTTTCAGAAGGAGTTCCTTCTGACAAACCATAGCCCCGGTACTCCACCATAAGGATATTGATGTTTAGCTTGTGATAGAAACCAGAAACATTTGAAAGCCTGAAAGAAAATATGCAGTTATACATTTATGTAATGTTACATCGCAACATGTAGTTTAAATGGATTAAAAGATAAAAATATTCTTACCTCTGACCCATGTTGCCAGCATTACCATGAAAAAATATCATAGTGGGTTTGTGATTACTATTAACAGTTTGTTTTATAAGAAACAAGTGAATTTTGAACCCATCTTTGTTATTAATTTTGATACTTTCATATGGTAGCTTGTAGTTGCTGGGTTGAAGGACAAATACCCTGGAGTCTGGTGGGTCATTAGGGTAATACAGCAATAGATCTTGAGCATTATACAGTATACCTGTTGAAAACCAGTGAATGTAAGTAAAAAGGTTTTATATCACCCCTGTGCAAAGAGAGGGTTATTTTTTGGAGTGTATGCTCTAGTAGAAATATTATATATATTTTCTTAAGCAAATTCTGTTAACTTAATAGATTAATATATAACCGAAATTAAGATGACTAATTGATAGCACACTATTATTTCTGCACATGTTTCCTGCTAAATCTAGCTTTGAGATTTCTAATGAAATTATTGCTTTAGTTAACCTTAGATTGTATTGAGATAAAATATATTGAATCTACATTCCATTTACTGAGATTTTTTTAACATGCTTAGTGGTAAAACTTTGGCTAACCTCCTGCACCATATAGGTATCATAGTATTTTAAGTATCAAAGTACCCTTCTTCAGGACTTTCAAGTTTAATCAGTCAGGATTAGGTATACACATTAAGAGATAAGTAAGTAGAAACATGTTAAATGTGCGGCTTTTTAGTTTGTTTTACTTTCTCTCTTATTACTGAATAAAGTTAGATTATTAGCGTTTATTGCATAGGTCCTTAATTTTAAAGTGTATACAATTATGTAACTGGATGCCTTAAAGTTATTATTAACTTTCTAGTTTTAACATAGGTACTCATGTTGTAGCTGATTTTTACTTTGAAGCAGATATGCTGTATCTTATCCATCAAGTGTCTTATCTTCAAATATTTGTTATATGGTGTAAGTATGTCATCAATACATAAAATAAGTAGATATGTAACTGCGAGTGCTACTCTTGGCTAACCGGCACTTAAAATTGCAGAACTGATATTATTTGTAATTGATATATTCATGATAGTTAATTAATAATATTACCAGTATAAGTGGTAATGTCAAGTCCTGCAGTTGTTTGTTATATTGATACGTCGTGTCAAGCCAATGAAAGTATAGATGAAAAGGTACATCTTACCTGAGATACCCACAGTGAATACAACAAATGCTGTTAGAAATCCGTAAAACCAAAACACAACAACACCAAAAAATAGGGTTAATGTCGAGACAACCCACAGTCTGTATAGAATGATTCTAAGTATGTGATACATCTTTTAGTTTTATTTTTTGTAATCTAACCGCATATTTTTGACCTTAGCAAGAAGGAAAAAAGAGGTACATAATTTCCTTAATACTAAATGGTTTATTGCTGTATAATCTTGATGAGTATATTAGAATCGTTTACATGTTAATAAGAAAAAATAAAGTTACGAGATTAAATTAATGGAATCGCTGGAAATAATAAATATAATTTGACAGATTTACTAGACAGACTGTGTTTATAAAATGTTGCCAAATATTTTATTTTTATCCTCACTCACTGTCAAACACGTTCCGTTTACCGCTAGAATTTTATTTGTGTATCTCACCTACAAACTTATAGGTCTTATCCTTTTTTTCGTAGGAAATCATCAAATGACTCCTCCCGCTGAGGGTGCAGCTGGAGGGAGTGTCAGACTCTTACCGACTAAAACCCACTATGTTCCTTCAGGAGGCCCCTGTTTGCCAGGGCCATGGTAACTCTTGCGAACAACACGCAGTCCAAGCAGACCCTGGCCCTCCTATGAATATATTTTATCCTTATTATATTTTAACGTAGGCAAATAAGTATGAACCAATTCAAATATGGGCATGGAACGAACAAATCATTAGCTAACTTTTAACATAAGGTAGGAAGTTTTTAGGGTCTTACGGCCAGTTTCCAGTTCCAGTTTCCAAACATTAAGGGCCAGTTTCACCGGTTACGCATAAGTTCCAGATAGTTTATCTGGCAAATAATTTCATATAACTTTTGTTCCATTTTTTAATTCATCTGGTAGATAGTGACTATCCGTAAGTTCCGTAACCGGTGAAACTGGCCCTTAATGTTTGTTATGCTATGCCTAGTTTTAGCCCTACATTGAGTGTCACATAACGGGCTTCATTGGTACTTGCCCGATTCCAGGTCAGGCAAGTACCAATGCATCCTCTAAGATTTTATATAATTTCTAAGTATTCGGATGAATGTGTCCCGGCTGTCGAACATCCTTGGCAGTCGTTACGGGTAGTCAGAAGCCAGTAAGTCTGACGCCAGTCTAACCAAGGGGTATTTGGTTGCCCGGGTAACTGGGTTGAGGAGGTCAGATAGGCAGTCGCTCCTTGTAAAACACTGGTACTCAGCTAAATCCGGTGAGACTGGAAGCCGACCCCAACATACTTGGGAAAAGGCTCGGAAGATGATGATAACGTGGTAAAAATATACACGGTGACATATCAAAATTAAAGTAGGCGTAAAAAAAATAATCTTGTGGCCTCGCCATTAAACCAACCGGTGAATTTGGTTGGTTGTAATGCCGCATACGGTGACTTACCACATTTTGTATAAGGACTGGGTTAAGAACAAGTAAAAATAAGCTTTTAATGACCTCAATTTTACTTTAAACAAATTGAAACGCAAGTAATAAAACTATATATCAATATTCAATTTTTATTTACAATAATTGGGTATAAACTTGTAAGTATCTTATTTAAATGTGGTTAATTAATAGATTAAATGTAAAATAAAGAAGACCAAGTTTGCATTGTAGATTTATCTATAAAATATAAACAATATAGCAATCCCCTCATTTTCTTTGTACCATTGAATTAAAGGCACGTGAAATATGATCTGATAATTCATTTATATACATAATGTGTTACATACAACTCTTACTTTCTAATAACATTATTTTATTAACAAACTTGCTTGCATAGTATAAAGGTTGTTACTGTGTGATTGTCAATTGGTAATTATATTCCTGTCACTCATATACATAATTAAATCTAGTTTTATCATTAAAATGCATTTAAAAGCAATCGTGATGTAGGTATGTACATAATAAATAATATTAAAAATTTGATCATTGTATAATTTTACTAATTCATCAGCATAATCTACAGATGCATTCTTAGTACATCAAAAATATTATAAATAAATTAATAAAAATTGATTGATAAATTAAGCTATATATTCGCAAGTCAACAAAATAAAATTATCAAATGTGGGTTATATTATTAATCTAAAATATGATAAACGATACTATCTTGTGCATTTTCAACTGCATAAATCTTACTGGGAAGTCAATATAATGTTGCTTATTTGAGGGTTAAGATCATTTTTAGTAGTAAAAAACTGCGGGATAGCGAGACTGAACGTAATTTTGCAGACAGATTAAACGTAATTAAAATCGATTATAATTGCGTAATAAATTCAAAATACTAATTCTCCATTAAATTAGTGATGTTAATCACTTAAAATTCTCAACGGGGCACTGAAACAACAGGTACATATTGTGTGCCTCCAGCGAGTGTCTGTAGCATTCATTTATATTCATACAATCTTATGGTTCTAGAGTTACAAACTCGCTGTCCGCAGTCCCCAATTTGTACAACTAACACACTTTTACCTAAAATACACTTAAAATTATTAAACATTATTCAAAAGCAGCATTATTGTTAAATTAAACTATACACTCGATTCTTGGACAGTCTAGAGAAAAGCATTTCAACTCACAAGTGTGCAGCACCAGATAATTATTTATATATAAATTTCACAACTATTAATAACAATATAATATATTATTTAAATATTGAATGTTTCCCCCCAGTGCGAGGAATAACATTTTTGGACATCAAAAAATATTATTGTACACAGAGATTTATTATGAAGAATACTTCTGTTTGATTTGAGTGTTAACTTACAAACTAAAAATAAAATTAAAAACTACACATTAAAACAACAACAAAACTAAAACAATACAAAGAGCACGTTAAAGATTGATCTACTTGTTATTCTTGACACCGTTCTTAATTTTTTTGTATTCAACAAAAAGGTCTTGCACATCTTTCAGGGACCTCTCGATTTGTTTCACGAAGTTTGAGGAGCTCTGTAATATAATGGTCAGTATAAAACACGTGAAATATTTCTACAGCGGACTGATTGCATTCTATACAAAACACCTCCGCCTAATCCTTGACGACAGAGGCTGTGAATTAATTTTACTAGGGGATGATGTGTCAAATAGCTCATGACGAAATCTTACCGTAATTGGGCAGCTCTTCTTGCTGGAGACGTGGAAAAACAAGAGGTCTTCTCCGACGATAATGTAGGAGACACCGTAGCCATCATCAGCCACTGGACCGAAGCCCCCGCCGGCACTCACGCACTTCGGGTATTTCCTCAGATCCAACATTGACGTTTGACCTGAGAATGTAAAAGGCAAGAGTAATGTAATGAAGTCATTTACATGCAGCAGCTAGCAATATCTTTCGGCTGTCGTAAAAAACGTAACCTACGTCTTATTCTGATGTAAAAACTGTGTACTCATATTTTTACTATTCGTTTTTGTGTAATAGGTACAAAAAATATATAAAAACGTGTAAAAAAAACTATAAAAATTGGAAGGAATTAAGTACTGACCATGAGGGGTCTGGCTAGTCGATAGTCTCCATGGCTCGTTAAACACTTCTTGCAGGAAGGGCGACTCAAGTTCGAGGTATTTTGAGACGACATACAAACAGAAGAGGTGACGGTCAATGCCTCTACCAGCCATGGCGTCCTGGTACCCCAGCTGGTGACGGTGACTGGCTTTCACGAATAAATCCATTCGCTCTTGTATCTGAACAAATACATGAAATTATGTAATTATTTCAGTTCATCAAAACCTTTAACCCCGAAGGTACGCATTAACTTGTTAATCTGTTAATCCTTTCTGCTAATCAGTAAGGAAATACCGGCCTCATGATATTTTAATCAACATTGGCGTATTAAAGAGTTATATGTATGTACATATATAGAAATAAACATATTTTTTGTATCATACCGTGGCATTAGGGTCTTCCATAGACTTGACCCACGCTGAACTTTCGATAGTGCAAGATCGAACAGTTTCAGTGCGGCCTTCACGGAACAAACGAGTCATGGACGCTTCGTAAGTGAGGCAGAACCGACCGGCATCGCGGTAGTACGATAGCTGGAGAATCAACTGGATGAAAGCGTCGGGAGAAATCCGGCAACTCTTCATGAAACCTGATAGATAGAACAAATGTTATGTACGTATTCTTGTACTGGCTGTTCCCCTTGGTTTCTGCCGCGGCCGCGGCTGGAGGGAACACCATCCCACATCCTTATAAAAACGTTACCTAGCATAATTATGTTATGCTGGTATATCTATCAATACTATATAAAGCTGAGAGTTAGTTCTAGGTTTTTTGTTTGAACGCTTTAATCTCAGGAACTACTGGCCCGTTTTTTTAATTTTTAGTCAGGTTAGTGAAGTAGTTCCCATGCAACGCTCGTGAAACTGCTGCACAAGCTAGTAAGATATGACTGTGGAGTTTTATCAATACCTGGGAAGTAAAGTTTGGCGTTTAACAAACATCCAGTAAACAAAATTTCCCATTTACAACATTTATGGCCGGTTTCACAGGTTACGGATAGCCACTATCTACCAGATAAATTAAAAAATGGAACAGAATTTGTATGAAATTATCTGCCACATAAACTATCCGGAACCTATGAGCAACAAACTGATGGCCCTAAATTAAATTAAAAAGTTTGAAGTAAATTAAGTGATCATTTATATTTATTCTCTTTTTCAGAGCTGGCCTCGCCCATAAGTGATTGTAGAACGATATTAAATCAAAATTAAATTGTGACGAAATTTACAAACCTTTTCCATATTTGGTGTACATCAGTATTCTGAGGTCAACATCATTCAGTAACTTTTGAGCGACGCTGTATGAAACGTCAATGGCTTTCAGTAGGTCTTCGTGTCCGAGGTCCCATTGTAAACGTATAGGTGGCGGGGGTGGGGAATCAACCTTGCCCAGTGTGTTCCCATCAATGCCATATCCGACCTCTAATTCGCACCAAATTACATATTCCCAAAGATGACCCATAACAGGTGCGTCGGCCCTAAAAAATAAATTTATTAGAACACCTCCTGACGGTTTTTTTTTAAGT
Source organism: Heliothis peltigera (assembly GCA_958496145.1). Lineage (NCBI taxonomy): Eukaryota > Metazoa > Arthropoda > Insecta > Lepidoptera > Noctuidae > Heliothis > Heliothis peltigera. The sequence goes on along the minus strand of OY292321.1, from coordinate 8,125,518 downwards.
TGTGCATTCTCTATGTTATTGTTACTCACCATGTGTGTTCAGAGTTAAAACCAACCTGCGAAAAATAGCAAAAGTAAATTAATTAAACTGTTTTTCTGGTTATTAAAAAGTAGTGATCCATAATGTGGAGCTATTAAAGTTTCTTTTAAATAATGAAAAAAATAAAAACTATTTTCCTTTGTAACAACTAATGTATTCAGTATGCTTTAAATATTATTGTAATGCGATGCTTTGGCCACGTATTGTGTGTATACTTGTAAGCGCAATTGTCATTTACATACATACACATTAACAGTCATTTTAATTATATTGAATAACTGAAGGTAGAACCAATTCAACATTTTCTAGTTTTAAATTAATGTGTATATAATTCAATTATTTTAAAATTTCCGATAATTAGGGCAAAAACAAAACAGATAATACTTACAAAACCATTTTTGCTGAAGCATAAATTGAATGACTTGTCAAACCAGCGATCGTGCGCTTTGCCATGTAGTAGAACTCGGCCGAACTCATCCAATTTCGAAAGATCCTTTTCATCGTATCCGTATTCAAAGTCATCTACAATAAAAGAGTGCAATCGTTTAGGTACCTACTGGACAAAGTACAGAGACATCCTGCTCAATATTTAGGTGTCCAAAAGATAGTTCGAAGACAAAACAACCTTCCAGATAATAGCGATATGACGTCAACCCTACTGTGGCTATTCGCGGTATTATCGGGCATCCATGTCTGGTCGCGATTGGAAAATCGACGCTATCGCCGTTCTGTAGGTACAAGAAATGATCACATACACAGATGTGACTTGAACTATCGATGTCCTAAATTATATTTTAGAATATAAGACATTATTGCCAAGTTTGAGTACCCAGGTTTATACAGAATTCACTGTGGCACTTGAACTTTACTACTAAATATTATAATTTGACTACAATACGTACAATTTGATAGTTATATTGAGGTCAATGAGATCCACAATCTGTAATGAAGGTCGTCCTCTTATCGTAGTAAGTACGGATGTCGGAATTGATTTACGGTTCTGCGTTTACGTTTAAGAGTCAGTCAAAATATTAACCCATGTAGGTAGGTAATTACATACCAACGTTTTTTCAGGTACGCTAAAATAACATTGGTGGTTCTCATGACGAGGTGGTAAAAGAGTTAACATTCCGCTCCCCACGAATATGTGTGGGCACGAGCTGAAGTCCTAGCGGAGGAAATGTGACTAACAATTCAATTACTTTGTAACTGTATGTTAGACGGCGGTACTCGTAATTGACAATTATAAAACATTCTGAGGAAACATAGGACGTGTGAATACAAATTACGATACCAATCTAAAAATTGTCAATATTCAGAAAAAATCTAAAATTTTCATCGGCAGCCCGCTGTTGTTAAGCCGGCAACAAGGACTTTAGGTATTCATTTGCGTGGCACGTGTAAACGACGTAGATACTAACGCCGACTATTTTAACAAGCTATAAAACTTATGACCTTTCAGTCTCATAATAGTGTAAGAACATAATTTGTATAATCATAACGTATTTACTATTACATTAATTGGAATCGTTTGTGGGCTCCACTTTATATGCAATCAGAGCAATCACTACCGAAGCCATGAACGTGACAGCTCCATGTTACGCTTTCACGGAAATAACGACTGAAACAACTAATTATCAGGTATAACCTGGTATATGAAACGGGAGTATAATCTAGTAAAAATAAGTAATACACGACACATTTCTAAATAAATCTGACAAAAGGAGAGCTACATCTAAAATGGGAGGATTAATAATGGGACATCTTTACTAAGATCTCATCAGTCAGTATTTGACTGACTCACCCTCCAGCTACACCCACAACGGTAGGGGTCGTTTGAGGATTTTCCATGAAAAAAACAAGTAGTGTCTTACCAAGGCATACGTTGAAAGCAGCGCGTTCAATACAATGCAGGGAAGTACGATTGTGTCCTCGGTTGAACATAGTCTGGCGTATGTGGGCCCAGTGGGAGCGCTCGCCTGCTGTTAGTGCAGCCACGCGTTCCTCTCCCACCACAGGTTCTGACTTGTCATCAAGAATTTGTTGAATTTGTCTAAAGGAAAAATTGTGATTATTTTCAATTGTTACTTAATCTTGCAACAAGCATTTCAGTCACTTGGGTACTAACGAGTGATGAAGGTACTAACAGATTTTTAGACCCTAGTTACAAGAGAAACAAGTTCATTAACTTCTATACGAACAAATGATGTTTTGTTTTTAATTTTCAGTCACAGATGTATCTTGAAGATTTAGTTACAAACATTTACTCTTGAGATTTCTTTCCTGGGTGTTACTTATGATAACGATGTCACTAGCAACATTTCATAGATGTAGGTCAACGGGAAGTACCTTATGATTTTTATTCCCTTGACACCCTTACATAAACTTAGAAGTTTCTGTTTGTTTAAATTTAAATTCGACATCTCCACACAATCCCTAGTTAAAGCGTGATGACAACAAAGTTATTTTAAAATGGCACTGTTTATTCCTTTTGAGATAGGGTACCCTAAAAAGAAATTCACTTTCCAGTCTTATCTACTAGGTATCGTCGGGTTTTAACCTTAATAATTTTACATATATTATGCATATGGGTTGTAAAACAGCAGCATTGCACGTCGACCTCAATTAGCTTGATTGGTAAGCAGTTGGTGCTTCGACTCTATTTATTAGTAGTATTTTACTGACGTATAGGATTATAATTGCATTATGAGGATCAGCGATAACTATTCTTGGTTTAAAGACTGAGAAAATGCGGTGGAGACAGTGTTTTATAATATCATAAAATAAGATTTCAGATTAATGCAAAAACTGTGCAAATACTTGTATACCCCCATGTGTTGAATAATATTTGAGATATAATATGTGACAATTGCGCAAGACGGCTGGCAGGAGCTGGATGCGAGAAACCGAAAATCGATCTCAGTGGCGTGCACTTGGAGAGTCCTATGTCCAGCTGTAGACTGCGATAGGCTGATGATGATGATGATGATGATGATGTGACAATAAGTCACACATTTTTTTCGAAAATAATTTCGTTCAGAGTAGTTTACACTATAACACTACACAAGAGATTTGTAAAATGAACCCACTTGAATGAAAACAGTTCAGTTAGAAAATAAATAAACTACTAGCCGTTACTATAGTTATTAGTATGATTATATAAAAAAAAGCTTATTAGTTATGTTTAAATAAATAAAATGTTACTTACACTTGAATTTCACAAGGTCTAAGGAGTCGTCCCCTCGAGTAAACTAGCACTTTGAAGTATCTGCCTTTATGGTAAACGGTGATGTGCGACGAGTCCTGGTAGTGGACGATCTTGTCGCGTTCGATTCCCGGCACGCGCACTGTGTTGAATAGTCTTTCGTATTGCCACGAGCAAAGAGGCACCATGTTTTGAAGCATAATCTGCAAGTTTTTATTTTCGTTATTATACAATTTATATTCAACATCCCATGAGGATAAAGTATTTACTAGATGTTCTGGAGTGCCTTCAGAAACCCACTTACTGCACACGGATAAAAAGAAGCTAACGTGTTATTTAATATGTTATATCGTAATATACAGTTCGTATTAGGTACTGCTAAGTTTCAGTAACAAACATACACACAGACTCACAAACTTTCACCTTTATCGGATAAGCCGAACATTTTTTATTCCAGTGCGGCACGTGATGACTTCACTATGGTTTTTGAGACCACAGGAATAATCTAGTTACACCATACTTAATAACAATACGAGGAGTTACGAACCGGTTCAAGTTCTTGCCTGTCGATGAGTCGTCTGAACTGAAGGCACAGGTGTATGATGACGCCAGCACGGGCAGCCTGTATGTTGGTAGGTCTCAGTAAAATGGCGTCGGTTCCGTAGAAGTTGGAGTTGACCATCAGAGGTGAACGACCGCGTAGGTACACGTACTCTTCCCACCAGTCGGACACGTAGTTGCTAGACCACCTAAGAACAAGATATACCATGAAATACCCGCAGACCGTAAATATTACAGGATATAATTAAGACATTTTAAAGAAAATAACGTTTTTTTTTTAAAGAACAGAATAGTTACCATGATTTAAGGACAAGGTATCTCTGTAGTTTCACAGCGATGGTTTCTTCGAATTCCTTAGCTAATCCTTCTACTCTCTTATAATTTTCGTCGTCCAATAGGGGGCGAACACTAGTCAGGTACTGAAAAAGAATCCCAGAATTATTTTGTTATCCTACTATTTTATCTTTTTGTTGCTAGAAATAAAACATGGTCGCAACAACTATATTTATGCTGAAGTGCATTCTGGAAGCGAACAGAACTACCCACGTATACAAAAATTTATATATTGTAAAAAAAGTTTTCTAGACTCGGTAATGTTACATTCAAGTTAGATGACAATAAAATGTTTTATCGTTTGACACAGATAGGTATTCAAAGATAAGATGCGATATTTTGTGTCTGTTAGGACTGTCTGGAACTGTCTGGAAGCTAACTCACCCGTTTCATAGTATCTTTGACAGCGGGTAGCGGCAGTCTTGGCAGCGATCCTTGAAAGCTGTATAACTTGGGTTTGTTCCACCCGGACAATACTTTAACAACACTTATCCACAACATTGTTTTTAGAGATATCTTCGATCCTGGAGCACGAGATTCGTACATCCATCCCTAAAAATTATTATAAATTAAGATAATATTCTCACTTGTTCGTGTATTCAACGTTCATTTGTGTAAAAGTTTTTACCTTGTACATTAATAGCAGTTTGAGAAGGTATCTCATGAGAAATATCACACTAAGCCACATGGTGAGAGCGGCCAATAAACAAGCGATGATCTGCCACATCGTGGAATTGCTGAACAAAACATAAGTAAAATTTAAAAATAATAAGATGCTAATAAGATGGCGGATATCGAGTGCGACTACAGCATGGACTTAATATAACTACAACAGTGACAATGGCTTTGATACAAGTTGTGAAGGTGCTGGGTGCCATCATGTTCTATCGCACCAAAAACATACATGTAAAAAACCGGCCAAGTGCGAGTCGGACTCGCGAAGGGTTCCGTACCATTATTTATATACTCAATATTCAGGGAAGATTTCAAGCGTCTGCCTCTTGCCGTTATCAATATCGAGTAAAAAACGAGCAAAAAATCATGTTTGTTGTATGGGAGCCCCCCTCAAATCTTAATTTAATTTTAATAAAATAACTTATTTTTAAAGTAAGTAATACATTCCATATTCTGTGAATATTTCAAGCATCTGCCTGTTAATAACGGTGTGTAACAACCCTACCAAAAATGAACAAAAAATTCACGTTTGTTGTATGGGAGCCCCCCAAAATATTTATTTTATTCTAGTTTTCAGTATTTGTTGTTATAGCGGCAACAGAAATACATCATCTGTGAAAATTTCAACTCTCCAACTATCACGGTTCATGAGATACAGCCTGGTGACAGACGGACGGGCGAAAACAATAGGGTTCAGTTTTACCCTTTGGGTACGGAACCCTAAAAAAGAGATCTGATTGCCATATAATACACAACACAAGGGAATTACTCGCGATGAAAAATTATAAAAGCATGTACGCTACCTCTATTTCTTTCTACCGACGCTTCGGACGATTTACACTACACCGTGGTCACGGGTGAACTGAGGACAGCTACCGGCGTCTCCGTAACGGTTTCTTAACTACCCTCACTTGGTCATCACAATTTTCTGTTTCTAATTTCGTATCGACAACGGTCGGTCGGTACCATGTAGGTACTAGGCCTTAATAATTTTTCATTGCGAGTACGACCCGTGTGTTGTGTAGGTACAAGCAGGGGCATGAAACTTCAAATTTAAAAATTGTATTTAATCTATTTAGTGTACAAAAGAAAATTGCTTCGTATATATTTAAATAAATTCTTAGTTTTAATAACAGCAACACCAAATGTTTTTGTTATAGTTTCAATTTTGTTCAAAACTTTGTTGTTTCGTTAGTTTCTTTGGTGTTCGTGGTTTGTGACTTTTTGTGTATTTTGATATCTTTTTACGACTTAAAATTACAAAGTTTGATAAGAATGACCATATAAAACAACAGGCTTTTGAATAATAATAAAAGAAAAATCAAAGAAATTGAACATAAGTATATCCATCCTAGCGATCCGGATAAAAATTTTGTAATATGTTTTGATGTTTCTAAATAAATTGTGTGATTTTAATAGGTGTTTTGCACACAAAATAATATGAACAAGTATTAAACTTAATTTCTCTGCTTTATTCGATATTTATAACGAATGCTGTTATTTAAAAATGTGAGATCTTAAAGTAGGTTAGATTCGTCTTGGCAACGTTATAAAATGACTGATGTAATGAAAATTTGCAAATTCAAATCGAACCTACTTAAAGATATATATTATTGTATTCGATCCTCAATTTGTCAAGGAAAATTATACGCTACTTTTATCTCGGTGTGCAGAGCAGTTCCCAAGACAGATAGTAACATGTTAATTTTTTAAAGACTGCGTTCGCGAATAGTCAGTAACTCTTAATAATCTCATTAAATAAAAAGATTAAAAAAAAAACTCTTAATAACTAATCTGGATGAAGTGCAAAAGATATTAGAACTTGTGCATTTGTACTGTAAATGAGGATATAAATCCAACCTGCTTTAGTTACGTAATTACATATTACTAGACAACAGATCCTATCGATTGAAATATATACAATGTCTGTGTGATAATATGCGATAAGCCGCTATCATATTGAAATTTCTATTGTCATTCATTTGCCGCGGTGGGTGTGTTTAGTACGTGTAAACTTTGTCTACTCTTAAATGTCACGTGGAAGCGATACATTTATGCTGCCAAATATTGCTCGACATTTCTATAAATTATTAAAATAAATGCAAAAAATAAACATCTAAATATATAGAAATAAGGAATAATGTAAAGTATGCTTGTATTTATTAATTATTTATATTATAATTAAGTAAATATCAATTTATTTCGTTTCATGTATTTTGAAAACAACTTGATCGACATGATTAAATTACGGAATTTTTAGGTACCCACCATACCTATTAAAGTAAATTAAAATTATGATTTTCTGTTTGCAAGCTACTAATATTTTACAGCGATAAGGTTACCAAAAAAAAGCAAGCCGGAACTACAGCTGCGCGAATTATTCGCCTAAGCTTCACAACAAGGCAGGTGTCTAAAATGTTTCAGTTCAGATTCGGAACCTGGGCCGAGCATTTGATTGCTTGATTAAATATTATTTCACATATAGTACGAATTTAAAACTTACCTAGGTAATACAGTGAGCGTTTTTTGTACTAATCCAAAGGGAATGCTTAACCCGGCAAAATGCGCCGCAACCAGCAATGTCCACAGCACGTACAGGGACTGCAAGTGGCCTGGGTACACGCCATTATGGACGCTGTTCTGTGAAACAACGATTATATTGATTTGATGCTTCTGTTGTACTGTACATCAATTTTGTTTGTTTCGTCCTGAAAGTTCATTTTAATAATGGCCATTTTTAAAAATGAAATGCTGAGTAAACTCTGCTCGTTTGTTTGGTTTTATCATCCTTTTCTGAAGGAGTATTAGGAAACATAGCTTAAATAAATAAGCTTCATCTCTGATAGATTTTTAATATTAGCCAAAGTCTATTTGATGATCAATATCGTAACTTTGCACCCATTTCTAATTTATCTTTTACAATCTTTACTTTACACAGTATACTTTATTCACGTCACATTTATTTATTATTACAGTAGACTTTAACAATGGCCTTTAGAATATTTACAATTAACTGAATGATTACATAATGATTAGATTTAGCTACCATTTAGTATAGAGGAAAATTACATAGAATTTACATAGAGTAATATATTTATACAAAGTGGAAATGTTGTATAGGCCGGGCTGACAGGAAACTTTATATCCTGGCATGTAAGAGGGCAGAAAAGTCCCTAACAGTAATTTCTACTAATCTGTAGATAAATATAAATCTTAAATTGGACTTTTCATAATTTTCTGAAGTATATCCACTAAGCACCTACTTGCTATTGTATAGATTAGTTGACCTCTGCTAGACCTTTGTATACATAGTCAACCATCAAACTCAGTATAATATACAATAGTACTTACTCTGAAGCGCGCTAGACGTTTCTTCCAAGAACGTATTCCCGACTCCCATACCAGGTAGAGTACCTCGCGGTCAAAGTTTACATCCCATCCATCGTGAGTGATGGCGAAGGAAAATGCAACGGCTGAGTGCGCTTCTGCCATCTTGCACTACCAACCTAAAACAACATAATAATAAGATAAATAATAAGTAAACATGTGCAAATTTCAACTAAGAAAAAACAAACTTATGATATATCTATACTTTATAAAGCTTAAAGATTCTAGTTGAACGCTTGGAGTGTAATCATTTCCTTATGAATACTAAATACTTATTTCTATTTTATAATGTCTTTGTTTTATTACAATGAAATCAACAATTTCATTGAGCATAGCTGCTATTCATATTAAAGTAATTTACAAAGTACAAAAAAACTTTCAGCACAGAATTACACTGGGTACCTAGTTAACACATACATATAGCCAGGACCTTATATGCTACCCATTGATATGATGACCCTTTTCAATATGTCATATGTAAGTAATTTCACAGATTCGCCGAGCAAAAATGCATTAAAAACTGGGCTTGTTTAGCGCAGAACAGCCAGAGTAGAAAACTGCATCAAGATAAATCTCGCCGGAATGTTGATATTTATTACAAAATATATTAGTATCTTCAATGATTTGCTTTTTCCGTAATAGCTTAACCCTTAATTTAGTAATACTTATAAAGTTTAATATGCTTAATAATTTAGAGGGTATTTTGAAAACTGACTTACAATATGTTTAGCAAATTATGCCTGGTAAAAATTCATCAGATATTTTAAAATTACCTTATCATGAGTTATTAATCTATTTAAAAGTTTTTCAGCATTTGTAAGTGGCCATCTGAATCTTCTGTCACACTTGGTAAGAAACCATGTAGGTATTTCAATAATAATATAAAAAATATTCTCATACACAGTAGCATAAAGGTTAAAAAAAAATCAGAAATTAATACGGAAATACAACGCACAACACGAGAGAAATCACTACACACATTCGCAGCACATAGGATATTAATACGCGTTTGCTTCGGTGCACGCACACACGCTCAGCAGGTGTCAAAGTCTAATCTGAGGAACGCGACGGTTTTACGTAAATTCGCAACAATCGCAACACGATCAAACCTTCAGTTTTTTTTTAATATTACTCTACACTTTTATGATGTATTACTAATGATTAAGAATATATACTAATATTAACGATGAAATATAAGTGTTGTATGGTCAAGTCACATGCTGACAACGCATAATGTTAGAAGTTATTACAACGTAACATTAATTCCTAAATTCCTTACTCAAATTGATTTTCAAACACAATAATAAAGTAGACTTAACACTTAAGTTTAAGATTAAAACATTATTTGACATGAACTTCTTACCTTGAATATTTGAACAATTTACGAGCACCAATAAGTAGAACGCAGACAGGTACAGGGTACAGTTTAATAACCGTACCTTGCTTGTTACTTTATTAACAAACCACCTTTTAACATTTTGTTGGATTTATGTTTTTAATTTTATTTAATATACCGTCTTAAAATAATAAAATGTAACCATGAAAAGTAAAAATTAAAATATATCTACATTCGAAATAAATACTACAAACTTCAAATTCGGACAATACGTGCCTTATGACCAAAGAGTAAGCATAGAACTGGAATGATATTAAACGCAAGTAAAGCAACTGGGCTCATACATATAGCTAGAGCGAGTCCGCGACACGTACATACGTACGACTCGTTATAATAGTGTTGTGAAACGAACTGCGAATACAAATAAATAACGGAAGCTTCCAGATTAATTGAAAACTTGAATTTTAATTTACTTAAAAGCATATTACCAAAGAAAATTATTATTTTACTAGTTATAATACTTGATTTAATTTTTTTATTATCATATGGTCAGTTACTCGTCACATTTCAGTGGTTAATAAAAAATACACGCCAGTTTAGTGTCTGGCGAGCGTGTGTCCAGTAACGGAACAAGACCTGAAAATTATTTAGGAATTATACATTATTGGGAGGCCACTTGGCCGTTTTTGTATAGAGTTTGGCGTGTTTTTGATAAAATTGTAAAATTGTATTGAACTGCAGATTTCGACGAAAGAAAGATTTACGACGGACTCTTAGGGAGGGAGCCATTTTTTTATACCATTTAAATCTGATTGTGGAATCGGAAGGTGAACAGGTAATTTATATGAATGTATTGTATGAAGTTTCCTGCTTGATTAATAAAAATTCTGAATTCAGAAACTCATTCCGTCTGTATGAGGCCACCTTTGATATTTGACATTTCGAGCGCTACCAGCGTTTATCCCGAAACAATTGTGTTGAAAAGTATTATCGTACTGTTTTACGGTATGAAAGATGGGTAAGATAAAAAGCTGAGGTTCCCAAGCGGTACATAATGGCAGTTTGATTTGACATTCTGGTTAGTGACAGTTAGTGACTGTCGGACAGCCCGCAAGTTCGCGGGCCCAACTAGGTATTTGCAAATAGAATATTGTTTGGTGTTTTGTTTATGTTTCTCTAACATTTTCATTAAAATGATGGTTATTAATTAATGTCAGTATTCTAGTTTGCATAGTTCAATTAAACTTCTAAGTTTTAAAAATGATATTAAATATTCCCTTGTTAAAACTCAAAGAGAAAGTAACAATATTTTTTGTAATATTATTTATATTTGCGGGCATATATTTTTACTTGAATCACTTGCAACAAAATTACAACAGTGCCCAGTGGTCTGGCGAGCGCTGTTTATCCGAATTGACTTCCATCAAATATCAACTAAATGGTAAAATTATCAACAAATTTAGAGTAATATCAATAAGTGAGGTAATAAAATCTATATTCTTAAATTATATTTTTTAAATATTACAGTGGTTACGGAATATAAAAACCGCATCGATAAGCTGTTGACGGAAACACAGAAAGCTCATGATGCTGAGAAGGAGAGGTATAAAGATGTTATGGACAGTTGCGTAGCCATGAAACAACAGGCTGCCATATGCCAGGTAATGTTGATATTTTTTGTGGCCAAAGTGTAACAAAGGGTGTACAGGTACCACCTGCCTATCATTTTACTTAAATATGATATGGTTGATTTGCAACCAGATAAATTAAAATAGTTCTGCCAGATAAATTACTTGAACTTATCAGCAACCTGTGAAACTCTTCCTTATTAGATGCAGCTTACTACCAGCGTCATGTTAAGCGACTGGCTATCGAAACTCCTAACCCCAGTTACTTGGGCAACCTAAACTACCAAATATAGTTCAGTATCAAAATGTAGTTTTAATAGCATGTTATTTTGAAAATCTAGATCTTAACTTAATAAAAATGCTTTTATTTGTGCACAAATATACCTATTTACCCTTGGGCCCACCCGTGTCCCAAGGGAAGTATTCCATGTAGAATATATACCCAATAATAATATGAAAAAAGACTCTATTTGATAATCAACTATCTAACATTAATATAATTCAGAATAGTTTGTTCAACCATAAAACTGAATTCTTAATAAGCCTTTTAATATTAATTTTACATAATAATTCGAATGTAGGTTCACTATGACCTGGATTATATCCTTAAATGTTCATTTTAACTGTAATCTTATCAGAACTGTTAATTTTATTGCATTAGATAAGATTTATATTTTTAATGAGCTAATTAATATAACAACTTTTTTCATACTATCAAGCTATATGAATTGAAAGGTCAAATACTTATAGTGTTATATTATTACAAAAACATTAATTTATTTAATGGGTTTCAGAGTCAATTTGAAGATCTACAAATTGAATGCAAGAAAGTTAGAGAAGATTACAACAAGGCAGTGAAGGATTTAGAAAAATTTAAGACTCCAGGATAAACTTTGATTCTGACAATATGTAGCTGTTGAGCTTCCCGTTATAATACTATTTTTATTTACGATTATAAATGCCAGTTTCACCGGTTAGCCACTATCTACCAAATAAATTCAAAAATGGAACAGAATTTATATGACATTATCTGACAGATAAACTGTCTGGAACTTATACATAACCGGCAAAACTGGCAATAAATGTTACATAGTTAAACTATCAACAAAAGTTATAATCCTATAGTAATCAAAGATAAAACAGAAATGTTAATGAGGTTTTGTAAAATGCTTACTTTTGCACTTTTCAAACTGAGTGGGAATTGTAATAATTGAATTATATAATTACAAAAAGGTAATAGTCAGAAGAGTAGAATATGGCTAGAGTAGAATATTTGCATTTGAGTATATCAAAACCAAATACTACATCCATACTAACTTCGTGACTCTGAGCTTAGCTATGAAGTAGATTTTTTAGGCAGAAAAGTTGTAGGTAACTAAACAAACCTTGACTAAATACAAATCTTTTCCTAGTGTTGATTTGTATCTGGGAATTCGGTACATTTTGTTACTATGTCTATTTGTCTTACCACAGTGAGTTCATGTTAGGTAATGATATAGCGTATAGTAGTTTACCTACTCTATGATTTATGTAACATGTAGGTATGTATTGAGCAAAGGTTTTCGTATGAATGAAAAATTAAATTTTGTTTTGTTTTGCGTAAAGTCATTTAGTAAACTGATTTTAAATATTAAAGATATTGCTAATTTTCTCTCCCTGTCTTTCAAAGGGGCCTTTAACCTTTTTTCGCCTTTGTGGGTATTTTTATAACACCCTGTAAATACATAGATGTAATATATAATTTTTTTAAATATATACACTATATTATTGAAATATAATTCTCTAGTATGTAGTTGTATGTAGTTAGACCAACGACATTTCTATGTACTGCTTAACACAGTGGCAACTGAGATGAGATGAGAACAATAGTCATGCATGCAACTATAATTTTCATATACATTTTGACAAGATATTTGGTATTTGCGAACTTATTCACTCGACGAATATGGTCAGACACATTCCTCTCCAATATTTCAGATTTGACTGAAGATCACTGTACTATTTTTTATAGAAATTAATAATTTATAATTCTTTAGCTGTATAACATTTGAGTGTAATTTTCAACAGAATGCACTTGTATTTTTTAGGAAGAGCCTTATTTAATAAAAAAGTCTATTTCTTTATGCTTAAGCATTATACAGACCAAAGAAATTTTCTGATGTAAGGTACCTACTCTGTAATTTATACGTATTTTTTTAATGTGGTGAATATTGTCAATATTATCTGTACCAATTTTACATTTTCTTGACTATTTCTATGAAAGCTATAGCTATCTTTTTGTTTTGAATATTTATCTGAATCTGTGATCTTTGAATACATTTAATACAAAATAATTTTGGACTCGGACCTACACTTGTAGGTATAATCCGTTTCTACGTATGTTAATACTATCTGCAGCCAGCCCTTTCACCCACGGGATCTAATCCGCGCAATCGAATAAAAGGTAGCCTTCCTCGTTAAGCGAGCTATCTAACACCAGGTCCAGTAGTTCTTGAGATTAGAGCGTTAAAGCAAACAAATAAACAAACTATTCAGTTTTATAATATACGTGTAGATTAATTGGTATATAGGTACTTTGTGCGATTCGTGTGTCGAATTAAGATTAATAGTATGTGGTAGACAAGTATCTTGTTTATGTCAAAACAGCCAAAGAATTGAGAAGAAAAAAAAGAATAGTATGATATATCCACTCCTTGATTTTCTTTCCTTTAACCAAAGGGAATCAAAGCTGGGCTTATGGGTACTATATGAAAGTAAAATATTTCGAATTCATAATTTGCGAACATAATTATGTAGATGATTTAAGCTTATTAAGCTGGACTGATAGGTCGTTTGTATATGATGCACCTATTTGTACTTTATAATAGTAATATATGTGTAGGTATTCATAAATTATTTTTTTATGTATTAAAATATTATTGCGTAATTATTATAATTATCGATTTGAATATAATGTGTCAAAATGTTTATGTTATTTTATTCAACCTGTTGACTATATAATGCCCTCCTCACTACAAATTACATGAAAGTAACAAGTAAATGATCGCTAGGTGGCGTTCCCGTCACAGAGCTTACCCAAGCTTACCTCACTCGTGCACCCGATAAACTCTGACTCTGATTTCTATCTAAAGTAACATAGATGGCGCTGCAATATGAACATAGATCCGCTGGGCTCCCAACTAATTTTACAATGGGTTTTTTATTATTATGAAGTATTTTCTATTAATATGTACGTCCATTGGAAACGATTAAAGAAAGTGAAGGTAAGTTCCTATTTTGCTCGGCTTTTTGTCTAATAAAATGTACTGTTAGCGTGTTGTAGGGCAGCAACCAAATGGTTAGGATCACACCCAGTAGGCTTGTAGAAGTAATTGTGGCACCCGCTAGATGGCCCTCCACCATTGGATTTAAGTTAGTTGACCGACTCTGTATGCTATGCTACAATCGATAATGTTGAGATGATATTACGAGGAATGCAGCTGACCTAGCGATTGAAGTCCTTCTTTCCATCTCATTGTTCACTGTATTCAGTTACAAATTGTACCTACTTATTAAGAAAAATATTTTCCCATCCCCCATAGCCAGGCTTGCAACCTCATACTTTTGAATATACTTTAACCAAATCAGCTAGCGTGGCGTGTATAAAATATAAGGTGAACATGGTACGGTACACACACAACCCATTTGATGCCTCGCGCATACATTGTAGCGTTTTGTTCATGCACATTCGACTAGCGTGAACTTCGTAGTGAGTGACGAAGTTATTTGACGAAAATTGCTACCATTTTTTCGTACCTTCAAATTGTATCAAAGTTATCTTGTAAGTACCTACCTTTCTTTTATTTCAGTAATTTCGGGTAGGATTTTCAAGTTATTGCCAGCAAAATTATTAACTATCAATTTGTGCACCCAGGGTTCTAGTTAGGCGTAGGTATTAAGTATAGTAGATGGGTACCTACCATAACGTACAATATCAATTGTGGTATAATTTGCTGTGGTAAAAAAATTATAAGCAACTTGATGCACTGATAGATATTAATCAAATGTGGCCAAGTCTATTAAGTAGGTATCATTAAATGAACACCTCTTGGTACCTACTATCTATTATAAAATTAAAAACTGTATTGACAACAAGGATGTGTGGCTTTAATCCTATTTTGCACAACTGGCTTTCCTGGCGGCTGGCAGGCTGTTTATGATTAGTTTTATTTAATTTTGTTTAAAAGTATTTTTTTATATCTGTTGTTGTCTTAGTATTTACCTTCTTAATGAATTAAAAATACATTATATAACTTGATTTACATTATATACCTAACTAGCGACCCGCCCGGCTTCGCACGGGTGCAATGCTGATACTAAATACACTACAGAAAAACTGTGGACGTTATATATAAAAACATAGCGGCCGGCCGGTACCACCGCAAACGCTACGTCCCGCATTTCACCACTATTTAATGGATGTTATTATACATATAAACCTTCCTCTTGAATCACTCTATCTATTAAAAAAAACCGCATCAAAATCCGTTGCGTAGTTTCAAAGATTTAAGCGTACAAAGGGACATAGGGACAGAAAAAGCGACTTTGTTTTATACTATGTAGTGATTAAATTATTAACATCACACTCTATCAGCTTCCTCGTGTAACGTGCTAGCTCAACTCGCATTGTATACCTACCTAATTTTATCTGAGTTAACCTATCTATAGTGTAAAGTAAAAGAGGGTTTAAAAATTTTATTGTCAGTTATTCTCCAAACTCTTTGGAACGGTGCACGTACCTAGCATTTCATATTCTGTAAGAGTGGTGAACTGCAAAATTGTGTTACCTATCATCTTCACACACACTAGAGGTAAATTCATACAACATTCTGTCAGTAATTACTTACATAAAAAGAAAAAAAAATGTAGAACAGAACGACAACATAGCTTACAGTTACAAAAAAAAACGTCCGTTGAAGGGGCTTAGTAATTAATTATGTGTGTCATATGAAACGCTACCGTCTGTCCTTCCTACAAATTTCTCCATAAATTATAGATGGAGCAATCTTTTCCTGCATTCCGTAAGTTCTTCGGGCCTGTCGTTAGAGTTTCTTTTACAACATCGATCTTTCAGTAGGTGATGATTAGTGATTTGGATGACATTAGTAGCTCAATAGTTATTTTTTTAACAGTAGAAATGGCAGACAGCCTGTCGCCTGCACCGGATGCATGGAGAGCTTTGGGTATAAACACCAGTTTCAGCAGGGGTCGGCCGTGTTGGTCCTATAAAAAATGCGTACTTAACGTTTTTCTAACGAAAGGACAAACTTAACCTTGCTATGGCAATTGTAGTGAGCATACTAATTACTTAATTACTCATATGTATCTACATAAGACATGCTTAGTTCAACAACTGCATATACCTACATTTCTGATCGCGTAAAATGTAATTAACTAGCAGGTAATGTCTGGATGTCAATTTGAGGTTTTTGTGCTAAATATGTAGAATTATAGGTAGGTACTGTAGATATGTGACCTCTTTACATCTTACATTATATTTTGTAACAGACAGGAACATCAATTAAAACGAATTTAATCGAATCTTTTAAGAATAAAGTAGGTAGTTAGTCTTTAGTCTAAAATAAATACTTCAAGTGAAGTACATCTGCAGTTTTCTTTGAACTTTCCTGGGACCGATAGCTCTAAACAGCGCGGCTGAAGCAGTGATTTCTCTACAGTACCTACATTAAGGCATATGTAATGTTCCTATGTCAACTCAAGATGAACCCTACTGATTCCTTTGTGATGGTTACGGTACCTCTGTAGTCGAGCAATGGCCATATTTTAACGGCCGAAACTAAAAAGAAGTGAAAACTTCTTAGATAGGACATTTTGTTTACACTTAAGTTCCCACTATTTACTGCCCTGGTTGCTGGATGTTCGCAAGAAGTAATGCAGCCCTGGCACACAAAGACTTCCAGAAAGAACAAATGAGTTTAAGTCAGTAAGAATCTGACAACACTCCGTCCAGTTGCATTGCACTCACATGGGGAGAGGTCATTTGATGATTCCTACCCACGTTAAATGAAGGTCTCACCATCTAAAATTCTTAAGTTTAGTAAAAAGTTTCCATGCAGCAGGCATAGCATAGGAAATATCATAGAAGTATAGTGGAACGAGAAAATAATTTTCCTGGCAGTTTATTATTCTGTTGTTATTGAAACACGTTAAATTTTCCTTTATGTTTTATCTTATTAAAAGTTTTACTATAACCGTCACGGGCACTCCCATAGTGGGATGTGAAAGCGTCGTGAAACACAATTAATCCATTTGGAATTTATCCGGTGCAGTTACCTACCCTCGAGGTTCAATTTAAATGTAAATGGGTGTCGCCGGGCCGTGCCGTGGGCTGGGAACGCGCGCCTTATCGTAACACACCAGCCACCGCTACTGTCACCCTAAAAATACGTACAAAACCTATCAATTAATTGAACCTTTTCTTATTATAAAAATAATTTCAACCACTTAGTTCTTGAGCACAGTGGTTGCATAACCGTAGATGTTTTAATTTCAATATTTATAAGAAGGTGTTTGTTAGGTGATAAACTAAGTAAGTAGGTAGCTCTTTTTTCCACACTTCAGCCAAGTCCCGAGGAACCTGGTTCCCAAACCCGGTTCAAAAGAAGTTAATGCGTTTTTTGGTGTACCTTTGGGAGGTTACTGTATAGTTTACCAAAATTCGATGTTTTTACGTATCTATAGTAAAACGTAAAGCTAGGTATTAGGTACTAGCATCCAAACTTGAATGTTTGCGTATATTATTGCCAGTATTCTCTCGGATTCAATCAATTAAGCCGATTCTTGTCCTTATACAAAATTGCCAGGGTTCTGATAGATCCAATAGATAATTAATATTTAATCACATTAAAGGCCTTTTGCTTATTTGAACAAATAGTCATTGACTTTATTAAAAAATATATGTTTACGGGTTTAGTCTAAAACTTAGGTATAGGTACATAATGTCTCTTAATTAAAAAAAAGAAAAAATGTTACTTCTAGTACTGTACCTAGATAAAGCTTTTTTGACAAACCAATCTTATTTTTGTATCGTGACTATGGGCCATCAAATTGTGCACAATGCCGGAAGTCAAATCAATAATGTTGGCGCGAGTGGGATGGCGAATAAGATAGAGCTGAAAGGGGCGCGGTCGCCCCGCCCCTTCGTCTCCAAAAGCATTTGTATCAACCCCTATAGCCTCGCACCACAATGTATTGTTCTCGAAAACTCAATTTAATAGAGTTTGAGTAATACATCTTCATATTTAAGCTTTATGAACTTAGTACAATGTACGTAAATTTCTTATCTACCTCTCTCTGTTACCTATACAAGGGAGGCTCAAATAAGAAATAAGCAACTAAAATTTAAATTTAAATAATTTTATTGAAGACGTTGCGGCGGTCCTTTCTTGGACAATAAAATATTTTTTGATTTGGTTACAACTTCTACATAAAATATATGATCTTAGGCGTATTTTGGTTAGTGATGCAAATATCAGAGGCAAAATCATTCTTAGAGCGAAAATTACCGCAGTCTTGATAGTCCCATTTCATAAAAATCGGAAATCTTAGGGCTAATTTTAGGGCTATAATTTTTTTCAAATACTTCGTCTTAAACTTGAGTTTTTATTGTAGGTAGATAACATATATATGAATGTGCATGAAGAACTTATTTCCCAGGCAGCCTAATAAAAGAAAATCATTTCGAATATTTGTGGAACAAAAAATTACGAAGGCTAACAGTTCGTATCTACTTAAGCGGAATAGTATACCTATATAGTAAACTAGATAAGGTCTAAAAGTATTTTTGGGCTACTATGGTACCTAGGTATATCATTCATTAATTTCAGAGCTCAGTAGGTACCTACTCGTTCCTACTTTTTTAAAAGATTCAACCTTTGATTGTATGAAAAGCAGTTGAACTAGGTAATACGATGATGAAGTAAGCAATGTTATTAATTGAGAGAGAAGTGTTAACTGCGCTGTATTTCACTATCAAGAACAGTCGATAGTGTTGCGAAAATTCCTTTTTTATGTTTCCTGTTCTTATCAAGAAAGCATCTACTGAGTGTTTTCTTTCACAGAATATTTAACTAAATTAGAAAAAGGAAATAAGTTCCTTGTTGTACCAATTTGAAATTTTCATTTTTGCTTCGTCATCATAATACTTCAGATATCCTTAATAATATTCAGATCCGGGCGAATCTTTGTTGCGTCACTAGTAGTTCAATAATACGTTGTAACTTTTTCAGGTTATTTCACGTATGTCTGCAGGGTTTACGCCAGGCTTTAATTTTGTTTTTTCATCATTATAAATTCACATACGAAAGAAAACATAGCTTAAATAGCGTCAAGTTTCTTCTCATAGCTGCCAACCGCGAGTGTACCCAATAGGCTGGCAGCTAGCAGCATTGTCACTTTGTAGGTATGGCAATTAGCCGTTGGCCGAAATAAAAGCCATCCTTTAGGTCACGGGAAATGGCAACGAGCCGCTTTGAAATATCCTAGCAAAGGACGCGGGTAATGTGTGTGCACCCAAAAGTCGTATTTGTATTTGGATTATAGTAGGTACCTACTGGCTGTAAATTTAAGATACAAAAATAAAAGCTTTTTAGGAGTACTAAAAGAATTTGCGTAAATATATGCACAAATAGGTCAAAACACATGTGAAATCCAGATCACAGCGGAATCCCATGTTTTTCCGAAAGCACTTATTTAAACTGAACATAGCCGAAGCCGAACGCTAGCCCCACACTAATTTATGAGATGTAAAGTGTATAAATAAGCCGTGATGTTTTGTTATCGAATTAGTGGACGAGAGCACTTGAAATGTTTCTGTTGTTAAACGTGTTTCTGTTTTACAGTTTTAGTAAGTTTTATTGTTTATTCATATCAATTTGCATTATCGTTAAGATCATTAGATCATTTATTGGGATAAAAAGAGAATATATCCATTTACATTGGAAAAAGGGGCTCATTATTTTCGTATGATTTGGGCGGTGTAGGTTGGAGCGGTGGTGCAAGTGGTGAAGGTTATGATAGAGGAATGGTCGAGATTCGAGCTCACATATCAGTTAGGGTCAGCATTTTTTTTCCTCCAAGGTGAAATATATAATTTCTGAAATTTAATTTGACATTGAATCAGAGAAGAATTGCTGCAGCACGTAATTTGGAGATACCTATAGTATGTTAATGTTAATACGTTCAATTTCTAATAATATTTATAGTTTTTTTAAGGCAGCAAATTCTTCATGGTCATTTCTGACAAAAGTAACTATTATTTATTACTGCAACTCTTCCCGAATAAGCCCATTTCTAACCGCCTTTACAAGCTAAGTAGGTACCTAATATCCTCGAGACACCGAATTTTAGAGCCATGTGAAAAGCATTTCTTTTTCCCTTTTCTCTGAAGTCGGTTTCAATTTTTTTATTTTAATTGGGTGGATTTTAAATTAATATAAAAAATATGAATGAATTTATATATCACATCACCCTGGGGAAATGTGATTAGTTTTATTATTTCATAAAATATACCAATTTTTAAAGTACGTACAAACTGTTTCGAATATGAATTAGGTACTTGTGAGTATTGTTTAATCTGAGAATCAATAAAATACAGAACTTAAAAAATTAAACACCCAATGCTAAACCGTAGATTTACGCTGAGTAGAGCTGAGTACGCTGTAGGTGCAGCTGGAGGGAGTGTCAGACTTTTACTGACTAAAAACGACATGTTACTTTTGGAGATTATGTGTTCCAGGGCTGCGTTCATAATTGCGAACAACCCGCAGCCTCGGCAGTTGCCACAAACATCTGAGGTAACCTATTTCTTTCCCTTATTACAGTGTTATGGAAACCTTGCAGTTCTCAATACGTCTCAATGACATCAACAAGAATGGCAAGGAAAGTTAATAAACTGACCGAAGAAGTTCTGAAGGATGCTGAAATGAAAGTTTATTCCATACAACAGTTTAAAGATGACTACGGGAAATCTATTGCCTTTACTTACGGTTTGATAGCGTACAATATCGGATTCAGATTTAAAAGAATGACTTTTATATACAATCAAACGTTGAATAAAGTTGATGTTGAAGATTGGGATAAAGTAAGTCTGCATTTAATTTTTAGGGTTCCGTACCCAAAGGGTAAAACCGGAACCCTATTGTTTTCGCTCCTCTGTCCGTCCGTCCGTCCGTCCGTCCGTCTGTCACCAGGCTGTATCTCATGAACCGTGACAGTTAGAGAGTTGAAATTTTCACAGATGATGTATTTCTGGTGCCGCTATAACAACAAATACTGAAAACTGGAATAAACTAAATATTTTGGGGGGCTCCCATACAACAAACGTGATTTTTTTGTTCATTTTTGCTCGATATCGATAACGGCAACAGGTAGATGCTTGAAATATTCACAGAATATGGAATGTATTACTTACTTTAAAAATAAGTAATTTTATTAAAATTAAATTAATATTTGAGGGGGGCTCCCATACAACAAACATGATTATTTGCTCGTTTTTTACTCGATATTGATAACGGCAAGAGGCAGACGCTTGAGAAGAAGAGGCAGGCGATGCTTTATATAAATAATGGTACGGAACCCTTCGTGCGCGAGTCCGACTCGCACTTGGCCGGTTTTTATTTACTTAGAATAAATTTCCTATTAACTAATTAATTAACGCACTGGTTGACTAAGGGGCTACTCACACTTATTCAGCTCTATTCAGGTTATCTCCATAGAAAACAACGATTTTGTATGGGGACGCGTACGCATCCATTCAGCTTTCGCGGCAAACAAGTATAAAATAAGAACAAATGTGTTAGAGTGTATAGTTTTATTTAGTTAATAGTATAGAGTGCAGCGCTGTTCTGCTGAGTTCAGTGCTGTTCTGTCGCGTTCAGAACTGTTCCGCCGCGTTCGATGCCGAATGCGTATGGTTCTCAACTCCTTGTCGACAAGTACCTGGATAGATTTAATTTGATATGACGTAATCCTTATGCCAGCAAGGCTCGTTTTTTCGGACGTGTTTTAAAGTAATTCTAACAAAAATATTCTAGCTTGTATGGTATTAATAGATAGAAGCATTACTTAGTAGACAGAAGAATTTTATTTTATACTGATTAAGTGTGCGTAGTCCGTAAAGTGATAGATCACTTTCTTCGAGATGCATAGAGTTGAGAAATTCTTATTGGGAAACTTCTTTCAGTAAAGTAAGAGCTGAGATCAAAATTATTCCAGGTGTAAATATTTCACTTTAAGTGCTAACTCATAAAATTTCTGCTTATTTATTACCAGATGACGTAATGATAATCATACCTATGCACCATAAATTATTGTAAGAGCTGAGTAAGCATCATATAAATACCTACCTACTTAACTGTAAAACTTTTTTAGCATGTCAACAGAGTGACTGAAATGGACAACTTGGCTCATGAAATTATGGTTTTGGCCGAAATGATAGGCATGAGCGAAAAAAGACCGGGAAGAAAAGACAATTTACGCATGAAGTCGCTCCGAAACGGTGACGTTAAGTTATGGCAGAATTTAGCTGAATCTGAAGATAACATTGTTACTCCCGCACCGATCGTGAAGAATGACACATCGTCAGGCAAAAGAAGAAATGGCGTGTGGCATTATGGCGCGCCAAACGATTTTAACAAGTGATCATTTGTCGATGATAATATTTCATTGAAATTAGTAGAAAGAAATATTTTTATAGCCAAATTTATAGAATAATATCTTCTAAGGTTGTGAGACAAATGGCCATACGCGTGAAGCCGACGAGCTGAAAAACTGACTCTAGTGCTTGTAGGGTAAAGAAAATCCCCAACACACGGTAACAAGAACATGGAACTTCTGGGACATAAAATGGAGTAGATATAGATTTGACAGCTAACTTGCTGTTTTATCAGTTGTTGAATAATTAAATACGATTGTACGTCTTAATTTGTGTGTTGAATAATTGTTTTTTGATAATGCTTTTTACTTTCTTCGTCATGGTAAAAGTAGGTAGCTAGTTATGCAGTCTAACTCGTGAAGTCTGAAAGTTTTTTTCTATTGCCAAATTAAATATATAGGCTTCCCAGTAGTGATTACATAACACGTAGGTGTATTTAATATGAAAGCTCTCAATCGATTATGTCAGCTGGTTTACATAAAGAATGCGATGTTTACAGAGCTCGGTCGAGCACTTCAAGGCTGAAGGAAACAAAAGCACTCAAACGGCTTAATACCATTTTCGCCTGCATGCTGCGGACTAACTAAAAACGGAACGCGAGGATACATCAGTTTACTTTTGGTTAAGAATTTGTTATCGTAAGCCATATGGGCACAGAGCGGCGCGGCGGGGTATTTTTTCTGTTACGACGAATCTGAGGCCATCGTTAAACAATGGGACACATGCTTGCTTGTACGTTCATACATCTGTGACGTATACCCTTGGAGCTAGCCTTTGTCAAGCGTGGACTAAGCTTCATGTCCCTTAGCATAGACTGGCTAATCAAGGGTCTCTTTCGAGTTTGTTATGAAAAGGTAAAATGTATGTATTTTGTAGGAAGTAACTTTGGTGAAGAAAGCCGTTTCCTGGTACCGTCACCTACCTGCGAGGATTTCACTAAAGAAAAACACTTGTTAAATATTTCACTTCTAGTTTCTTTTCTGAAAAGCGCTGACGGAAGAATTGACAAACAAAATATTAAACACTATCTACCT
The DNA here is from genome assembly GCA_958496145.1 of Heliothis peltigera. Taxonomy (NCBI): domain Eukaryota; kingdom Metazoa; phylum Arthropoda; class Insecta; order Lepidoptera; family Noctuidae; genus Heliothis; species Heliothis peltigera. Next base: position 8,101,607 of record OY292321.1, on the reverse strand, counting down.
ACTTACTTTTCTATGTTTCCATGACGATTCGGCTAGCTAAATTATTTAATTGAAAACAAAAATAAGGTAAAATCTATACAGAACTCAACCAATACTACATGTGTCAGTTTGTTAACTTACCTAATAGTAGGTAACTACTGAAAAGCTGACTAGTAGTCGGCATTGGTAAAGTTTTTCACTTGTCAGGCTAATTTTCAGGGGCGCTTCGATTATATTTTTATTTTTTTCCCCTTATATTTAATTATTATCATCTCTCAAGTTTTGCTGAGTGCGGCTACTTACATGCTAGGCAGGCTGACAAGCAAGCAAAAATTAGACCAATTTAACTATTAAACGCTTGATCTTTATGAAAATCTGAAGAATTATTGTGTAACTGTCGTTTCTTCGCCTCAGAATGTACATAATATATTCCAATAATTACTAATAAAATCAGTATATGATCGCAATTTTTACAAAACACATTGACATGTAAATATTTTTAAAACTAGAAGGTGCTTATTTTACGTCTGATTTCGTTGAGAAGAATCACCGAAACAAAGAGTCAGTTTCTTTTAAGTAAGCACAATTATTATTGTGTTACAATATCTCCAGGATAACTACATATCTTCTCGAAAGGAGAGGTTAAAGATTACTATAACTTATTAAGAAGTAATGAAAATGCTTCATCTTTGTTTACCAGCGATCAGAACTCGAATTTCCAATAAAACAATTCAAATAAAATGAGTGTCATCGATTCCACTGGATGTTGTCTTATTTATGGAATATCCTGTTTATAATCTTCTTTCAGTGGAAGCAAAGTAGATATAATCCTTACCAAGCTGTGTAATACCAGCAAGTTGAAACGCCGATGAATATCAAATTATTAATATCGGAAGGCAAGTTAGCGCAGCCCGGGGGTCATCTCGGCTTAAGTGCAAGTTTTCCAATCCACTTACCTACTTATCAATCGGTAATTAAAATCCCGTGTACTGCTTTCAGTTTATGCTTTTTAGTTTTCCCTTAGATATCTTCAAAAAAGGACGAGGTTACATGGGAATTTTTTCATGATAAGCGATTTTATGATTTGTAGAGCGATTTCGATAATTAATTTTTTTTGCTTGTTATGAAAGTTAGGCCAGTTAAATTATTTTTTCTTCTTTTTTGGATGTCTGTTAAAAATATGACTGGCTTTAGCTCATCGATTTTTAAATACAAAGGTTTTGTCGCACCAACTAGAATCCAAATTTAGGTCATTTTTCATTTTAACAAATCTAGCAGTTGCTGGCATTCAAACCTTCTGTGTATTCAGCTTAAATTCAAAATAAATTCCATTTAACATATTCAGACACTACAAAAATGTAAGGGCAGTGTGGGCTGAATTTGAGTGACAAAGCTACAGCGAGGACGACTGAAATCCAACGCTCGCTCGAGCACACACGGTTGAAATTAGCGTGTCCGTGAGCAGTCGTATCCTAAAGCCACTCCACCACAAATGTCACGGATCAAATCGACAATAAATGTTAAGTATTTACTTTACATTTACTCTTTAATTGTACGTCCATAATGACGGGCCGAGTGCTCGCTCGAATTCTGTCGATGACAATGCACGTTCGTCAGTAGGCAGTGTTATTTTATAAAACTAACCGGAGGTGTCATGTGCCAGCGTTTTCATAATAGGTTTATGTGGCAATAGTGCATGGTCATAAGACGAGGGCACTACCGCTATTTATTACTTACTTCCTACGCAGTGCATAAGAAAATATTGCATTCAATCAAAAAAATAATTTTTTGATTGAATGATTATATATTAATTATATATTAATTTATATTTTATTTGTAAATATATTGTAAATATTTATGTGAATAAAAACATCAAAAAATATTTAATATTATCAATCAAGAATTTTCATTTACATATAGGTAGGGGAAATATAGAAGAAAAAATGTTGCCACGTATTCTGATATGATTTCAATATTTTTTTATATGATAGCCGTTGACCATTATGCTAAAGTTCCCATCACCCAAATAAAACCAACGCAAACAAAAGCTATTTACTAAAGCACTGAGAAAACCGGCCATAAATACCTGAATATAATGGTGATGCTTTTACATAGATATTAAATACATGCCAAGATATAAGGTGGGGAAGAGTAGGGCCGCTCGATAATACAAAGCTGAGGACGCATGCGTCGTGTCCTGGCCACCGACCTGAAACCGGTCGAACCACGTTCTCCCCATATGTACTTTTCAGAAACCTACGTTACTGTGTAGAGCTTAAAACAAATGCCTATAACAAACGAACAAAGCAGTATTCAACGAGTCTTTAATTCAGACAATCGTATACCTAATGAAAATGACGGAAGGTATAGCCAACACTTCGTTTTTTCGTCCGTTTGGACAATGATAAGTAGTGGATACCACAGATAATTGGGATAGCACTTTGCAAGAACATACATAGTCTTGTTGAGAGCAAAGTTTTCCAATTATCTGAAGGAATAGTTTCGCCGTACTTGTTCTTTTGTACCAATTATTTTTTCTTATTGTAGACTAGTTTTCACAGTACTATAGACTATATAACTGCTAGGTTCCGTCAAAATCCATCCAGTAGTTTAAGCGTGAAAGAATAACTAACACACCCAAATAAAGAAATATTTCAGAACGGTAAAATTTAGAAAATCACCCTTGAAAGGTACACAGTTGCACACACCCAGACCTATTTTTCAAAAATTCGCGGATTTCAATCATTTTGCATTCCAGAACACGGGTGAAACCGCTGGTAAGAGATTGTCAATTATAAGTCGTTTTATGTATTATAATGATGATGTAGGAAGATATGACACATTTTATTAATAATCAAGTCTTACTGGGGGGTCTGACCACAGACAGAGATGTTAAAGTAACACCCCATTTCTACACAAAATCAATGCGTACAAAGGGATGACGTCCCTTACGTTCCGAACCACAGACGAGCTATTTTATACCTTATTGCAATGCAGCAAGGATTATAATTAAGTAATATTGGATTAAATAGATGAGAATAGAGGTACTTCAACACATTATTTTATATTTTTATAAGGAACAACAATAGAGGGTTTTATTGGCCTCTTTGTAGATCAGCAACTGTCACAAAGCGTTAAGTCATCGCCCTATCGGCTGTGTAAACATTACAAATTAAAAATCTCGAGTTGAAGCATGCCGTCGGAAAATGATTTCACGTTGCCTCCTTTTATCATTCAACAGATATCTTTCAAATTTCCATTATACTTGCTAATTAAAATAAATACTAGTTTACGGGTCTATCATTGTATTTTTTCGTCTTTCTAATCATTACCTACTTATAAATGGTGACAAAGATTGTATAGGTTTTTCAAAGAGTTTGTAGGAGTTTTCTGAAGCATTTTTAGGATCTAACTGATAATTGGCATTGTCTGATTATTGAAATAATATACAATGTGTTGAGTTTCGATTCCTTTCAGAATCAGATTTAATTAATAAATCACAATTAAACTATTATTTCATCGACATTTTATAACAAAATCCGTTTATTCGATTTAGTGTGAATTACCAAAACTATATAAATCTAACTATTGAAATAATCGCTTAATTATGTCGTAAAAGCGCTGGTAAGCCAATTATACAATATAGTGTAAAGTCACACGAAACGGGATGAGCAAATATAATCTCTTCCCGTCACAACGAGAAGCAAAAACTAAAGTCATTTGAACAAATAAAGCTTAATCCTCATTGTGAGTCCCGTCGCAATAACATGGAGACGTGAATTCGTAATCTTCACAATGGGAATTAGAAGTGTAGACCATTGTGGCAAATTGGGCAGCGCTTCGAGGCCGACCGTAAAATCGTCGTGGAAGCATTGACAGCGGGCGTATATAAAAACATGACAACATGTCAAAACTGACCAGATTTGGTAGGCGACAAGTGACGCGCATTGTTACGACTCCATTGAAATTTGTGTGGGCCATAGTAACACCTACGTGGTGTTGAGGATGTCGGGAATGCGACTGACAGTGTTTACCCATCGGATTGTTCTGGCGGATAATCGTCCAGTCATAAAATTAAGCACGCCTTCCATTCATGAAAATTTCAAATTCATAAACGTAACATTTTATAGTGAAGAATTGTTTGTCAAGTCACGTTTTTAATTAAAGTGCACACGACCGTCGGTGACAGAATTTTAATTACATTTATTTATGAACTAGCAACTCACGTGAAATCGCGAACCATGTAATCGCATGTTCACGTACTATGTGTAAGTAGATATTAAAGCAAAGTAGGTTGGTATTGTTTAGTTATTTTTTATTATTATGGTGTCAAGAACTTTAGTCCATATTCAAAGCGAGTAATGCTTAGGAGACATGGGAGTTGAGTACGTCAACTTAAAAAATCTTGTAAAGTGGATTACCAATTCATTACCTAATTTAAGTAACAACTTCTACACTAACTACTAACGCACGACATGGGCAAGCGCACGGTGCGGGCCCAAACCAAAACATTGGACACTATTGTCACAGATTATAGACTACTGTTGTGAGCAATATATTTTAGATGAAAGTCAAAATGATTATCTATTTGTTTAAATGTTTTCGTAAAACAGAGGTTATGAAAAATGTGGCTTTGAAAACTCTTCTTAATCAATGGTCGTCGCTCAGAAGCGCATGCAACGTAGAAGCTGGCAGGGATGTCACGTTGTAAAGCAGATGACTGGATCGTTTCAGTTCAAATATACATTTTACCAGCAAACTAGCATATTCTTTTATTAAGGGATCCATCGTATCTTATATTTGTTATTCTGACTCCTCAATACCACACAACACATAATTGTATATGAAATAAGAATGCTCAACAACTTTTATAACTGCAGTAACCTTATCTTTTCAATAATCACGTGAGCCACGATGTGCTACATCCATGATATCGTTGTCAATCAGCCAACAAAAAAATCATCAATTAGGTAAACCGGTCTATAAGAAGCTAAAGAACGAAGCTTTAATGAGGTTTTCATGTTGAATAACATGGTTTGGTACTTACTGAAAACATTTTTATTTGTGATGGTATTAATTCCGCTCTGTGTGTATCCGCTGCATATCGCCCGCAGCGGACGGTCGTCACCGTCACAAGCGTTTGGCTTATCTAAACAAACGGCACTAAGTTTAACCGCGGCTTAGTCCTGGCACCACTTTAACTTTCTAGCAACTTTTATTAAAACTCGCCTTTATAAATAGCCCTTTTCACGGTGTGCCCAAAGAGGTTAAATAATAAAATTCCGAGTGTTTGCATATCGAACGTAAATACGGACGTTAATTATGACATTTAATTTTAAACTATCATTTACGTAACTCTTTCATAAAGGAAAAAGAACAAGTAAAAATTGTTCTTCAGGTACCTACCTGATGATGGCTTCGAAGGTTTTAGTTGCGTACCTTTACAAAAAAAAATACATACTTAATAAGTGAGATACAACTACGTACGAGAAGTATCTACTTACAAAAACATTATGCACTTTCTAAATGATATCAAAAAATTTAAGAGAGATCACAAACCCACGAATTAAACGGAGGGGATAAATTTTTCCACAAGCGGTTCAGAAAAAATCTAAAATTAGGATCTCTTTTTTCTGTGCGGTCTCTTATATGTTTTTGTATACTGTTGGTAGCTTAAAAAGCAACTGATACCTTAGTAAAATTCAATAGAGACAATATACACAAATAACGAGTGTGTTAATTAAGTAGGTAATCATTTATTACCAAGTTTTCACCAAGTAGGCAGACACCTCGGCCTTACAAAAAAAGCTGGACCATCTTGAATGCGCAAAACTAAACGTCCTGATTTTCATTTTCATAGACCGAAATTATTAGCAGCAGTTAAAGTAACAGATACGTACTGAAAGCGATATCAGCAACAGGCAGAAGATATTAAATAAATAAAATGTTATTTATCTAAAAACTTAGACCAATAAATACGATTCGAGGCCCGAGAGTGTACTAACACCATTCTGTTTATGTTGTATTTTAACCACAACGCTTGCCGGGACAACAACCCAAGTTTTAATACATTTTCTAAGTTAAAACTAAAAAATAAAACAAATATAGTCATTGCCAAATATCGAATGACGTAAATAAGATAATTATTTCTCGGTCGTTTTGCAGAACTTCAAAAGGGATTTCCTACTTATGAAATTTGATTCAAAATTTACGGTTTATAAGTAGCTGGTATAGTTTTTATCACAATTGAATAAAATTGCAATCATGCAGCTGTGCAGAACATTTTTTATTCCTGCTATGAAACACTATTGTTTGTCTCTTTGTGACAGACGGTCTCACGGCGTATTTACTTTTTCCTTAAAATTGTTTATCCCACAACAAAGACATTAGGGGTAAAGTTAATAAGCTCGTTAATACTCTGGTGAAGAGTTATGAGGGCGCGGACACGCCGCGGTGTGCGGTGCAGCCGATCCGACTCACCGTTGTATTCACTGAAGTACGTAGGGCAACCATGCCTACATACTTACTGAGACTAGTTCTGTTCCAAACATACATTTCGCAAAAAATAATATGGGTTGAAATGGTTCTGTTAGTTTAAGAAAGGAGATAAGGTACTTACGAGTATTTTTAGATATCAAAATAATACATAATATCTAAAATCCTGGAAATACTGCGAATTGATATTATTAATTTTATTCATGACTTTAACTTTAACTTTGTTTTTCTCGCGTATCTTTTATGAATGTAATATTCTTAATTATCTCGAAATGGCCGAACCGATTATGACGATCACGGTATTATCAGCTATTAAACATAAGACGTTAAAACAAACAACAACATAATATTAAAAAAATATATAGGTACTGAGTAAATGAAATTTATTAAATGTACATACCTAAAGAAAACATAAAAGATTAAAAAAAAATACCTCTCAGCTATGTATATTATTATGTGTCCATAACAATGCTCCCCCAATTGTGATTATTCAACTCTGTTTCTGCCTTTTCAGTTCGTTAGTTCAGATTTTTCATGAAGGCGAGTTTTTTTGCTTTTAATTACATATATACTTTTGGTCCTACCGTGTATGTTTCTGTTTTTTTAGGATTAACCAAATAAACAGGCGCTTTACAAATTTGTTCATATATTATTTGTTTTCCAATTACGTTTTAATTAAGTTTTTAGGTAAATAGCGTTTTTTTTTTCAACATTACCGTAGGTTTGGTTTGTTTGTCTGTTGGACGTTCCCGGGTTAGCGATAACAATCATGGCGACTGTGGATCACGCCCATGTGTTCGCCACATTGCACGCCGGCCGCGTTAACGGCCAACGTATTGAAAGGTAAAAACAAATACTGTCCGTCATTTGTTTATTAAGATCGGCCTCGCGGGAAAGGATTGAATACACTTGAAGTTGGGAATGAATTCATCAAGTTTGCTTTATAAGTATTGTGCGATAGTGCGTGCGTGGCATTAAACTTTTTTGTAGATACACCTCCTATCAATAATCGGAAATGTTTTAATATTTATCGAAATAGTGTTAATTAGGTGTACTCGTTATTTCTCTTTCTCTATCCTTAAACTAGATGTGGAGATTAGGTTCAACAGCCTGGTTTAAAATAAATCCAGTCAGTTACTATCTTTGCAGTTCTTTCAAATTAATGCTGTACATTAAACCTTCCTAATAATAATATTTTAAATATTTTAATTTAGGTAAAATCCTTTCATCGGGCACAAAATTAAATTCTTATCAATTTGAAATATTGTTTGCCGAGTGAATGATGACTGCAAACCCATATCGTTTTTCATTTAAAGAGTTTCCTGACTCATCAAGTAGATAAATTTTTAGACGCACATAAACATATCCTTACAGCTATATACTTAAATGAATAAATACTATCTTAGCATAAATACAATAAGAAATTCTAAAACAATTTGTGTGTAAGCTAAATAATACAAATACTTTAGCTAAAGCAATCGTGGTTACCTGCCTTTTGTCGTTGCAGTAAAGGTGAAAATAGCAAAGCAACGTTAATTGGAGATAAGCCGTTTCCTTTGCGCGATGCCAATATTAGGGGCGATGTGTTTATACAAGGGATATTTGTGTGTGTATTTAATGTTAAAATAAGTCTACCAACCGAAATTAGGCGTGGAGGCTAAATCCAAATTGCAGCTGTTTGCTTTTGGAGTCGTTTGCGGTTGTTACTCACTTTATCGATAACTTGGTGATCTTTAATCGAGATATCAATAGGAGAAGTTATCTATCTGCGGTAATTTTCATGGCGTAACAAAAATATTATAAAATGTTGCTAAGAATTTTAAAGTTGAACATTTATGGAATATAAAATGCAATTCTCACAGTTTCACTTTTACGAAGACAAAATCAATATTTGCTAGCAATAGAGTATCCGTCACCAGGTTTATCTCCCGAAGCCGTGAGCTTTCTAAGTTCTAACCAAGATGCCGTCAAACTCTAATTATTATTACATTTTCTTTTAAATTATACCATTTAGGTACAAATCTATTTTGCATTCCAAATAAATCATTTAATTTTAAATCATTAAATTTCGAAAAAATCTTTTACCTAAGAAAAGTCTACTCAATATTAATAAGTAAAAAAGATACAAAAACAAGTGATGATTGTGTAGTGTAACACCGCAAGATTGACGCAAATATAGCGTACGTTACAGAGGTGAAAACAAAAGCAAAACGCACGTGTCGTTATAAATTGACCGTGGTGACGTCATGACGCATGAAGAGGGAGCTTTGACGTGTTTTTCCCCTCGATGATTGCTCAATTAATCGCGTCGCCTTTGATGTATATTATAAATCTAGAAGGAAGTGCGTATGTCTGCGTTAAATATTTCCCAGTATTGGTAAACTTAGCAGTATTAATAAACCTCTTGCCTAAAATTCCTTCATAGCTTTATATTCAGGCACATCCGTTCAGGTGAAGATAATTCGCAATAAAAACTCTTTGAAGCATCATCCTGATATTGTGTCATATGTCATCGAGCGCTGTGGCCGAAGCCGATTCGCGACAAACGTTTGATCAAGCCGTCCAGATGATAGATTGATGAGCGGTCTCAGGCCAGAAATCGATCCTCCATTTCCGTCCCAGATAATTTATGGGTTCAGTTTGGCAGACGCCGATATAGCATCCGGATTAACTGAAAATAAATACTAAATTGACTTCTCCCGGTAGGTATTGCTGGTGTGATAACAAAAAAAGTTGTTCTATTTGTCTCAGTACCTATAGGTACATTTTAATAATTAAATTCAAATATGCGACCGGTGGAACAGATAAAATTTGTATGTGTTATTATTATAATTCAACAAAGCGCTCATCCCCGTCTCATTAATTGATAGCAGATTGAATGGGACTTCACTACAAAAACGCCGCAAGTAAAATATGCTGATCCGCAAACAGTTTCAAAATGAAACCGCATCTAAAATAGAGTTGAAAGGGGTGGTGGACGTGTAGCGGCGTGATAACGCGGCGCGGCGCCAGCGGTGCGTGAGCGCTGATCCGTAGTTGCATGCGCTGTATAAACCGTGGACAGGGAACAATGTGAACAAAAATGAACAAACGCACACTAATCCTAGCATTGTTCGGGTCCGCAGCCCGCCCACGACACGTCATCATCCACCTACCGCTACCACTTGCTCGCATGAGAATTTTTTAACATTGTTTAATTGCTACCTGCTGTTATACAAGATTCCTTTTTAAATCTTGGGTTACATCATGTCATTCTCACTAATATATGTCAATTTTATCACTTCACTGAGATGCAATTAAAATTGCATGCAATAGGTACCTAAACGTTTTTAGTCTTTGAATTTCTTTGCTAGTTGACTCTCAAAACCTCTTCCTTTTTTGGAAGTCGTCTGTAAATACAGGATTTATCTGAGGATCATCTGAGGATGGCTGATGAACTTGGAATTTTAATTCAAATTAATTATTTTTAATCCCGGCCAGTTTTTTCAGAAGTTTTTGCCAAAGTCCAGCAAGATGTGTCATTTTTATAACAAACCCTGATATAGAATCCTTTATTTCCTTTCGAAACTATCCCCGAAAATTTAATAACATTTGAAAAATGTCTGTGTTTACTCAGCAAATGACATGAATGGTCGCTCAAGGAATTCATTAAGACATATTGCTGCGAAAAAACGTCCAACGTAGGTTTGGTGACCATTTTGGTGAAGTAATTTGAAGCTTAAACCTTTGTCATAAGGATCAGGTCATATTAATACGATGATAGTGTCGTAAAGCACAAAAAATAGGGTCCGGACGGGCTGGATGAATGGTGTCAAAATGACAAGCAAGTTTAGTTTTTTGCAAAGTTTATGATAGACCCGGTGGCTGGACGTTTATCCGCTTGTCAGTGATTTGCTCATCAACTAGACGTAAACGGTAAGATTACAATTGCTAGATTTTCGTGGGAAATGTAAATAACATTCACTTCTACTGAAATCGCTGAAATAATTTTCTGTTTTCAAAATAAGGTTAAACGCTTGTTGTTAAACAAAATTGATTATTTTAGTATGTCACAAAAATTATAAAAAAATAATATTGTAAAAATCCTTCAATATATGTACCAATGCTGATAACTTTATACCTACACAAAAAACGGCAAAAAATTAAAGGAACAGAACCTTTTTAATAAAACCGAGACCACCTATAATGGAGTATAATGTAAGTAGCAGTATTGTTAATAAATTGAATTAAATCGGCTGCGAAAAATGTTGCGTGTAGTTGTGTAAATAAAACGATAAGCTAAAAAAGTTCATGCAGAAAGGTTGTGCTGGCCCTCTTGTTCATGTAGAACGTTTCAGGAACGACAGAAGGTTGAAAGTAGGCGTAATTTTAATTCCATAGATAGTAAAGTTTATTTGGTTGTCGCTATATTGTAAGTTTTTGCGGATTATAGCTATCCTGGTATTGTGTGAGCCGAGGCCCGAGGCACAGTGGCGCGCGAGGTGGATTATTCGCCACATTACCCCGCGGGTGCACATTCTAAGCTATGCGGGCGCGATCTCGAATTTGTTGCGCATTTAGATAAGCGTCAGTTTTGTATGTGTACAAAGAAGGTTTATTGTGTCGCCAATTATTTGGTTGTTAGTGTTACCCATCTTTTGTGATGTTTTTAGTCTATTGTTAACTCAGAGCAATCGATAGTTATTAATAATAATAGGTCACTGCATCCAGGATCTTTCACACACTTTCACACTCTGTTTCACAAAATTACAGCCTACTTTGCGAACATTTTTAGAACTATTCGCATGCAATTTGTTACTGGTTGCCAGAGCAAGTATATTAGAAGAAACATTTTCGAGCGCTACAGTGATGTTCACCTACCTGTGAATCTGCAACTGAAATTGACGAAAATGTTATAAATAATGTTCGAAGAAAATCCGGTAAGGCCAAAGGCTTGCGGTGTGGCAATTCATACGCGTCTTGTCGTAGTTTTTAAATATAATACTTAAAAGTACATATTTGTATACAAATATTAAAGGTATTGTTTAATACTTAGCAGGTACTATTTTTATTATACTTTTCTCTGATATTAATGTAGCTAGGATATTTCCTATTGTAAGATAGGATTGTAAGCAAAATAATTGTTACTGGTTGGCAGCAAACTTTATACAGCCTCTTATCGTGTAAACCTTTCCTGGACCTTTTCTAATATATTTTGAGATCAAAATAAGCTATTGAATGTATTTATTATTGATTTAACAAGATTCATGTGGGCACATAGACTTTTGTAAGGTACGGTCAATTTTATACCGCCCATAAAGGTAAAACATAATTAAATTTGAAAACTCAAAACGTGGAAACGTAACCTCACTCTAGTGAACGACATAATTTGGTGTTCACGATTTACGACTTCCAGATTGCGTAAAAACACATCTATAACAAACTAAACAAACACAGGCGCGCGCAGCCGTCTATAAAGCGCAAGTTATCCACATTTAATTACATTCTGGTATTTTTGTAAGTACGCCCGGACCGCCGGCGGCGACTATCGCCATGGTGGTCACCTTATCACTATCTAAGGCACACGGGTTTCAATTAAATTAACTTTTCTATCATAGCACTCGCTTGTTTGCGCAAAGTATCAGTTTTTTTTTGTTACTTAAGTACCTATATAACGTATAGACACCCAATACTTTAAGCAATACCCATACTAAAAAGTAGTTTTCTGCTTAAACTTGCTTTTCCGAGAAGAAGAAAATATTATTTTCATATTTTGTTTCTTAATTTATATTTAGGTACATTTTTGAGATAAAAAAGTGTATTGAAGAAAAAATGTGGTTTTATTGTTGTTAGAAAGTTAGTAATTCAAAATGTCACACAATTTAATTTATAAAGTTGTGCAGTGTGTCGCGGTTGAATGTTTTACGAGATGTTATTTTCAAAGAAATCAAAACAGTGTCGGCATTTAATCTTCTGTAAAACATATTAAAATTCTACAGGCCAACACGAATCCCCGCTAATCTTCATGTCATAATATCGTGTAGGTGAACTACAATTTAGATTTTTAGTTGTTTCAACACACACCAATTAGTATTTGAATTAATCTATACTTATAATAAATCTGTAGAGAGGTCAATTCTGTACATTGAATATATTTTCAAAATAACTATCAGGGGGTGATAAGTGATCGATACTGATGCCAAAAATGCAATCAGTAAAATTTTTGTCTGTCTGTCTGTCTGTCTGTCTGTCTGTCTGTATGTTATTAATAGGAACAAAAACTACTGGACGGATTTTAATGAAACTTGGTACAATTATTCTTCATACTCCTGGGCAGGTTATAGGATACTTTTCATCACGCTACAATCAATAGGAGCAGAGCAGTGAAGGAAAATGTTGGGAAAACGGGAGAAGTTACACCATTTTTTAAGCTTTCGTCGCGTGTGCAGCCTTAGTGGTTAAAGCTACATAGAAATCATGTATGACGGAAATGTTCTACATAAAATTATCTAAAAAAAATTTCATAACAGCATTGTCTATCTTTAATGGTTGACTCACAATAACACGTATAACTCCTGATAGTTTACCAGTTCGGAGCTTTCTGATTATTTGTTACTGATTTGTTCACTCTTATGTTTATAATATTCTCGCTAATGCCTAATTAACAAAAGATAACATTATAACATATTCTATAAAAAAAGAATCATAGAAATCGGTGTAGAAATACCAAACTTATACACAAAATCGGGCGGTAGGTATAATAAGGCGGGAGGCCCGAGCGCGAGCTTCTCATCCCGACAAAAGTTAGGCTTTGGTAGCGGTAATCGACATCCACACTGGCGTAGCCGCGGGGGTCCTCTATAGATTATATATCAGAACAACACATAGACTACTTTTTGTCGCGAAAACCCACATCCACGCGGGCGGAGCCGCGGGCGACCGCTAGTTCTAAAATAAAAATATATAGGTAGAGTAGCGGTGCAGATAGTTCATGTTTGTGTTAGTAGTTAGGGGAAGAATAAGTTTTCAGTGACTGCCATCATGCTAAGTTACATTATAAATGCCAATGTCAGTTGCTTTGATTTGCATTCAGGGTAAAACGGCTGAAACGAGTAAAAAAGGTACTATCAGGTTACAAATGTTTGTACGGATGCGCGGAGGTAGGTTGTTTGGTACGTGGATGAACCCGAAAATGAGAAGCCTAATTATTAGTAGGCAATCGGAAAACCACCTTAGTTATCAACTTTCTTAACATAAACAACAACAATTTTATTGAAAATGAAGCCTTGTTGGATGTTATTGTTGAATTATAATTAAAAAGTATAAATCATCAAACTTTATTGATCTGAGTTTTCACAACCCTGAGCAGAATTTAAATTATGATCACCGGGGCTGTTAGGAGGGGAACTTTACCTATAGCTAAGTATATAGGGGAAGAGCGGGCAAACATTTAGCTATAAACCGTTTCCAACAACGCCCGAGGCGGCATTGGCCCAAACGAGGGTTGGCGGGAATAGGCAAATATTTGCCCTTAGGGCTGGGAAGCAGCCGACTAATTGTTCTTTAAATACCTCGGGCCCACCCTTCAGCAAACAATTTCCAAATCGATTTATTGGTGCCGACTCCCTGCTTTTTATTTTTTTACAGAAGAACATCTCTGCATATTTGTCCATTGTGCATTGGATAGGTTACCGGGCAAACATTTCGGAACTCAAATAATATTTGGTCATTTAAAATTCTACTGATAGGACAAAACTCGTGGCGGCCATAACTCTTACATACAACCGAGTAGAAGTTGAGGTTATGCTGTAGTTGCTAGATATATTAACTAGCGGTTTCATATTACTTCACTCGCTAATAAAATGTTTCACTTTCAACTTCAAGATAAGAACTCGACACTTTCTCAAGGGCCGCCTATCTCCACAGGAAATTTAATTCATCAAAAACGGGCCTAACAAATTTTTACTTTTGTTTTTTACTTTTGTTATTTACTTTTATACATTTGGAGGTGTTCTGTAATAACTCTTCCTGTAATGGTTTCAAATAACATACTATATTACTTACCCGCGATTAAGAAAGACCCAATTATTTTAAACCACCGTCCGCCTTCCTATTCACCCTTAACCCGAGGGAAGTTCTGTCCATATCGGGATGAGAATGAAAAGTCTATCTCCTGATTCTGAGCTAACCCCACGCCAATTTTCAGCAGAATCTTCTCAAGTTCTAGAGTTATATAAATAGTGTAACTAACACGACTTTCTTTTATTTATATTTAACATGAAAAATGGAATAAGAAGCGGGCATTAGCACGCGAACAGATCAACGTGTGTTCTACTGTCAGCGTTTCTATTTTCATAACATCTATTTGTCAAGTTGTCTAATTTGTGTTAATGTTGATGTAAAGATTAATAGTTATTATACGAGTGCACCTAATGTGAAGTATTCCTTCAATATGGATGGTAAAAACATCGATTGTAAACTTCGAACTTTGGCTAGTCAGGAACAATCGCGTAGGTACCTACTTACCTAAGTGATGATTATAACTTCTCAGAAAATCGCAAGGTCGAAGATATAAGAAAGAGTACGGCCCAGAGAGCGAGATGTAAGGATGTAGCGTTATATAGGTACATGATTCCAAATATCTGTAAGAGATTTTGAGCACAGAGCGAAGCGGAGAAGGAAGATGACAGGAAAACTGACTCCACTGTTGCTAGTTATGGGATAGCTAGCAGGAAAACAATAGAATAGGCATCTAAAGTCTGCAATAATGACCTCAAAAGTGTTCGTTCATTGAAAATATTAAGATCTAATAGAAAACATTTTCATTATAATCAATGAAAAACACCGCGTTTACTGGGTTTTTATTTAAACAAGCGATTAATTTAAACGGGGATGCAAAGAATAAGCTGACTG
Source organism: Heliothis peltigera (assembly GCA_958496145.1). Lineage (NCBI taxonomy): Eukaryota > Metazoa > Arthropoda > Insecta > Lepidoptera > Noctuidae > Heliothis > Heliothis peltigera. The sequence goes on along the minus strand of OY292321.1, from coordinate 8,086,241 downwards.
TTAAACAAAAGTACGCGCGAAGTGATCAAAGTGATCGCAATCTTAACGTATGCTTTAGATCGCCGGTAACATACACTTTTTGTTTAAAAACTTATTAGACAGGTGGCTGACCGACATGTTGCGTACGTAAATTAAATAGCTTTTGACACATTTCTTTGCATTGTGCAAATGTAAGACATGCTATTCTAATAATATGTTATGTTATATTAAAATATTTAATACCCAATCTAGCATTCCCTAGATCGGCCTATAGGTCTTTTAAGCCAAGTGCAGATATTTGTAATGTACGGAAGGCGAATATTTTTTTTTCTTTTCAAACATAATTCAAATATACATATTTTCGAAAACTTTTAAATACATTCAAATATTAAAGTATGTCTAAACATAATATGTTTTCAGTTTTAAACCGAAGAGCTGTACAGCTTCAATGAAAGAAGTTAAAATAACTTGCGGCATTGCACTCGGGTCCATATGGGACATGTCCCGGACTACCCTTTCTGGGGCCACTATTTTTGTAATGACAGTTCGCAGGCGGCCGAACGACCGACGCCGACCGACGAACGCCGCGATCGCTTCAGGGAAACACCTAATTGTGTTGTAGCTTGTAGACGCCATGCTCTTGATGAATGACCAGATACTTCATTTTGTTTTATTTTAGATAGCATCCAACGTTGCTTGTAATTGCGCATGTTTTCTTATTCTTTCTCGTTGGTGTCATGTAAATGTTAGCTGTGGTTTTGTTGATGTTGATCAAGTACATACGATGTTGGGCAGAAAATATAATTGAAATTATGATAAAAGTTTTGACGTCCGGCGCTTTTACATTTGAGGATTTCAGAATTTGAGGAACAACGTAATATTCGATAAATATGAAATCTTCACTGGTTCCTTATATTTTGATATCAGCTACGTGACTCTTTAAAAGCAAAATCACATATTATCAATATGAAATAATTCCGTTAGACTACTTAAATCACTAAATACAACTACCTAAGATGCAAAACTGCCAAATATTGGCGACGCAGATAACAAGTTTTATGCTATGTTGTGTGTCTGTCCATACCCATCACCGATCTCACGGTTATGTAAACGTTACAAGTCAAGGATTAATAGTAAAGTTTATTTTAAAACGTCTTTATTTATTTACTCAACAAGTGCTTAGTAATGTAAACGTAAACTAAAACGTGTATACGGCACGATACCCGACCCGAGAGCCGAACCCGGTGGCATGCAGGCGCGCCCGCCGCACGCCGCGCCGCGCCGCCCGGCCCGACGGCTGCGCCCTGTCATTTCCGACATGTGTTATACTTTTTAACGTTCTAAATATCATTTGTACAAAAGTCCCAATACAACAGTCCATCACATCTTGGAACGATTTTATGTAACTCGTGGAAAATAAGGTGGAATAATTTTTTGAACATTAAAAAGTTTACAAAAGTATCTCCTGTAATAATTCATACGATGTCTTTTTGTCGCTAGTTAATTTTATTTAATTTGAATCAGAAACGTGTTGTCTAAAAGGGCGGAGATCTGGGGCCAGTTTCGTGCCAAATTAGATTCGATAAAATAAATATTTATCTAGCTTTCGATATAAACGTAGTAGGAGGTGAGATAGCCGTCAAATCAAATTGCTTTTCGACTAGACTGCGGGTGGTTGCGGCCCGCGTTTCTCGGATTTCCAATGTTGAGATTTTAATGCGATTAGAAATAGGAAATCTATCGGGAAACTGCCACTGACAAGATTCAATTAAAACTTTCATTTCAAACGGCTTGTGTTTCGGGGATTATTTTAATTTTGTGTAGTAAGTAGGTACGTACTTACCTACACTTTTTATGCAATATAGGTAATGTCTTTTTTGTGTTTTCCTCTTGTGATACTGATACTGATACAAATGAACTTTTGCCGGAAACGAGACATTCAATAATTACTTACCTACATAAATATTTTAAAATAGTTCTCGTAGTTATTTTTTGATTCTGAAATATGTTGATAGGCACCCACCCACCTATTTTGGGCGTCCTTATAAAAAAGAATTTCTTTTTTGAATTCTGCAAAATAATACCACGTAGGACAAACTCCCTTCCGCTTTTTAAAAGTGAAATTGGCACTGAAGTCAAATGGATGGGCTGACTGTGGTGATAAAGGGGCGTGCTCAGGAGGGGAACTATAGCAAAGGGCGGGACGCCATTTTGACAGTGCAATATTTTCTTTATTAGCTTGTGAAACTGAACATTTCAATGTTATTTGTATCGAGGTTTGTATCAAGTTTTTGGAGATTAAAATCAGCGATTACGAGATTTATGACTGACTTGAGCTGACATAAAAGTAAGTTTATCTAGGAATAATCTAAATTTAGAAATTTTATGCTTCATGAACAACATACTTTCAGAAGCCATAACTTATTCTCTAATTGAGACTTTCTTGAAACGTCGAAGCTTGTTGTAATATCAACCCCCGGTCGTAATTCAAGCGGGCGGATTATTTTCTTATATGTTGGAGTATGAAACATGACTGTGCTCAGATGCTTACCGTTCCGGTGCTTCGGGACTATTAGAGGCATTGGATAAACAAAGGATTAAATTATCGCGTTAAGACAGAGATAATCCATACAGATGAGTTGGTTGTTCACCTCCGATCTCCGGGAAAGTAATGCTCTGACTCATTTCGATGTATTTCAAAGTTTAGATAAAATATGTACGCGACGTACAAATGAAAAGTTTTAGTAGGCACCTACCTACTTTGTATGTTTTACATTAAAACTTTTATCTGGCTACTTCTAAAGAGCTATGGGTCTGCAGAAGAAAATAACAATTTGCGCATTCGAAACGTTTTAGGTTTTAAGTCTTTTATTATTGAGTATATTCCTGTTTGCAACCAGTTTCTCTACGAAATTGTTCAGCTATTGTGAAATTTTACCCAAACATTAACCGACATAGCATGAAAAGTGATCGTTCTAGAAGTCAGTATCAAAATAAACACAGCATAACTTTTAAACACCGACGTCTAGGAGGACATACCTACAGATATACCTAATGGAATTTTTGAAGTCTGCAGTTATCGTGAAACCTTTTTTTTTACTTTTCCGGGTTCTGACATAAACTCGGAGTTCATTTTAATATCATAGTGAAAAATGCCTACTAAAACACGAGAACGAAACTACTGAACTGTTCAGGATTTGCCTAAGCTTACTACTTTCCGTCCATTTGAGAATAAAATGGCATTTATGAAAAATTGCCTTTGGTAGCCCAAAAGGTTCATACCGTTCCTCTCTACGACATATTATAAAACTTTAAAGTAAACCTACTTTTTATAAAGCACGTCAATCAATTCACATTAAAAAAATCCGATGGAATTCAAAGACACAAACAGAAAATAGCGCAAGCGTACCTACGCCAAGATAAACAGTAGAATAAAATCTCTGATTTTTAAATAAATGAATACAATGTTACCTAGATATTAACTTGACGGTAAATTAGCCAATATTAATCAAGACGTAAAAATTTAAATGACTCCTGAAGCGGTAATTTTTGCAGAAGGGATTGGATAATTTTACCATTTGTGCAACATAGTCCCATCGCCGATTTTCAGCGATAAGTAACCCCGTCACTTTGAGTATTTAAAATATAAACTTCCCATTTATTACACGATACCTACAAGACCCAGTGTATTTAGCGGCGCATCGCTCCTCGCGTTTGTATTGAGTTATTATAAGGTCATGGTTACGTAAATCTACCTGTTTGTACGAGACTTACCATTTTAAACAAATAGAATTTGTGCCAATATCAACACTGCTGTTGTAGAAAAACAATAAACAATTGGTTCATTGACCTATCCAGTGGATGTTCTGCCAAAGTAAGCACCCCTTACCTTACACAATGTCTACAGACATGTTAATGTTAGTTTGCGAAAATGTTTGTAAACAATATTTTAATTGAATTATTCACAGAAGCACTGAAAATTAATTAAACGTAGAACTCTCTCTTGAAATTGATAGCGAGAAGAGATATGAAAGGACTAGGTAGGTTTAATATTTGTGTACTTTATAACTGGAAGTTAATGAGGCTCATAATAAACTACAATTAGGAAAATAAGAAAAATAAGATTTTTTTCGTGTAATATTTTGTGAAAATCACATTATAATTTGCTCTGGGGACAAAATAGGGTTTCATGTACATATGGAAAACATATGAAGTGGCAAAAAAACAGTGACGTGTTGGTAATGACAAACACACAAAAACCTATATGTCTACAAAATAAAATTTAACATTATCACTTCTTTCATTATTTTAGCTATGACACACATGACATAAAATCAGAGATACCAAAACTTAAATACCAAACAGGAGGGTTGAGATGACATCTACGCGGGCGGTGGCATGTCAAATTGAAGAATCCGCCACTAAATGACGAAGCCTCTCATCTCAGCACACGATGCAGTTGACCAGTTTAAAAAGAACTTTCTTCTCAATATGTAAACAGGATCAACGTGTCATCTAAACTGGTGGGTGTATCGTCATTGTTGTGACCAAGCTCGGCTTCTTGTATCGACACTCGATATTTTTTATGCAGCATTGGAATGCCAGGTACATCGACGAATGAACTTGAAATTGTATTTAGAAATAATATATCGACTTGTACAGATTCTTTGCTATGTTGCAAGTAAAGGGAAATATAAAGATAACTTATGTTATAAAAAAGATAACTTACTTAAGGTGTCTGTTACTGGTGGTTCAATTAGCCCCGTTCAGTCTTTCTTTCATTGTAGTTTAAAATGTAACATGGTCCCAACGCTTCACTTTATTTGAAAAATTGTATTGGGAGACTTGTCATTCTTATAATCAATGCTTTTGATGGGATCTCATATTAACTTTTTATAGGTGGGTAAGTAAATTACAAAACCTACTTATGTTTCTATAGTTTTCCCTTTATATGTAGGTACTATGTGGTTTATCGGTGCCATATTTAAAGTTTCTTATATCCAGATTATTAGAGACAGTAGATCGATGGTAAATCTAAGATGGTAACTCTAACTCAAATATTAATTGAAATGTTATGAAATTTGGAGATAAATTTATTTCTAATGTTTTATCTTGACTATTGAAACTCTAAAACTGTAACTTTGATATGGTGATACACGCTTGGATATTTTCTATTAGCTTCGAGAACTATTTATTAGGAAACAGGGAGAAACTGCTAGTATGTCATAAACTAAAATGAATTCAAATCAGACTCAATATCTCATGATTAATGTATACTTTTCCCTAAACTTCATTTTTGCGTATAAAAAATCGCCACGGTCCCAACCTGCATTTTTAAACGCCTACTCGAACTACCTACTTGCCAGCCTAATTTTATTGACATGTTATTTCAATGGCTCTGCTTCAACCTCTAAAAAAATGTGTGTACTAATGTTTGATTGAGTGATGATTCGATAAAATCAGGCTCGTATCCAATCGGCTGAGTGGCCACTTGTACGTTTCATTTCATTCACACTACAAACAAGCTAAAATTATTATTCACTAACGAATGGACTGAGCTGACACACGTATTTACCTTTTTTTTATCCTGCCAACAAGATATCTTAAGATTCATGGATTCTGAATGGGTCACGTACATAAAAATGGAAATTCCACCTATCCGCTTAATATAACCACGTACCGAAGAAGGATCGTATTGGTGATGATGACTGCTCAAAAATATGGGCCTTGTTTAGACCTAATAAATCTAGCATCTACACTCGAGATTGGTTGAATTTCATTTTATTAGTAAAATCTTTTGCTCAATATGTTTCTGCGTTGTGGTGCTGAGGGGCTATTTAGAATAGGTATCATTAAAATAGACACAAAAAAGTCGATATGCTAAATACAAATAAACATTTATTATTAAATACATTTATGTACACACGATTACAATAATTATCACAAATTTATCAGCTAATAGGTAGGTCATCGAATATTTTACTATGCGAAACAGGAGCATGATATATGAATAACGACAAATGTGACAAAATCTCAGATGGGTTTATAAAATACCTCAAGTCTGCTATTTGTTTTGCAAAATTCTTATTACTTTCTAAAATTCTGTAATTGTGTTATAATCGTCTTCGTTGGTACAGTATGTCATGGGACCCACTAAAATATACAAGACACCACTTAGGGTAGGTATGTTCTATAGAATATATCCTTGGTTAGGTTTAATAACTCATAAATTTGATAGTGTTAAAATTCGTGTTCCAAGACGGAATCCTGACAATCAGGGTCCATGAATTCTGCTAAATACAGGGCCATGTTCCGATTAGCATATTGTAATTTCATTAGTCAAGTATAACCTTTCTACTACGATTTGACTGGATTATACGTATTATTTATGTTATGTAAGGCGCTTGCGAATCGGAACATGTTCACATTGTTTAAGATTTTGGCGTCCCTGCATTAATTAAAAAAAATATTTTCCCTAAACAATAACAATTGATATTTTTGAGTACCCCCTAACCAGGTATTCCCATAAAACCCTTGTGAATCAATTTTATTTACACTTTATTTCTAACGCTTTGTGATAAAATGAATATTTTAAAGCCTAAAATGGTCTATTGAATTTGAAACTACACAGTACTTGTAATAACTAATTGTCTTAATACAATAAGATGGGCTTTATGTAAGTATACGCATATTAAGTTATCTAATTTAGGTCCGTGAAGAAACATCATTATTTGCCTCTTGTCTCTTAATACAAATTCACTATTGGCTAAGCTTAATCATAGGTATCCATTAGCGTACGTATTCAGTACCTACATAATATACTCAAGAAGTCGATACATTTATTGGAACTTTTTGACTTCCAAATCTGTACCAGCTTAGTACACTTAATTATGCTTGCATTACAAAGTCTAGCTTTGACTGAAAATCACCAGAAAAAGCATACGACATGCATACGACCGTCACTTTGAAACTATGACAAATCATTGGAAATATAATTTTTTATCTAAGTGTCGTCGTCAATCGCCACAATAATAAGTATCAATATTATTCTCCTGTTAAAGTGTCTATTACACAAATATTTTGCTTAAAGTAGCAGACTAGAATAACAGCACATCCCCTGTACTTATTTCCAAAAACACTTGATTTCTAGGGGAAATTCACGCTTTATAGAGCTAAGTAGTTAAAGCTAATATATTTACATTTTATCTATCAATATTTGTTTACAGACCCAGTGATACGTACATGCTCCATGTAGGTACATAATACTGATTTACTGAATAATACTGAAATTTAGGTATGCCTTGCCTACGCATCTATATCAATAAATTGAATTCTACATTATTTCGGAATTATCGGATTTCGTCTTAACTATTTATATTATAATAAGATCATAGGTAAACGAATACGAATATACATACTAAATTAAGTCTTCGGGCACTATCATTCGATGATATCTCCTGCGGCGATACATAGACGATAGCTTGAACAATATAAATTAAAAACATTTGCTAAAAGTTGTGCACCACGCGGAATACATAGTTCTCACGACACTAAGTGGCCATATCTTCCAGACACGTTAAATATTTGCGTTACCCCTGCATCCAGCCTCCCGCTGTATCCTGGTTCCGCTAAACCTGAGACAAAAACAATACATATTTAGTTTTACGATTATTTTAGTACACAAAAACGACAGAAGAGTATCTTATTTACTTTATTGCAATATGGGGTTTCTTTTCTGGGATTAATTGTAATGTTTGGGATGTTTCTTTTTAAATTTAGAAGTAAATTAAAAAAAAAAACATCTCGTAGGAAGTTACATATTATATAAAAACCGTTGTAGTATCTTAGAACGATTTTTAACAAACGTCCATTTCGGACAATTTTAGGCGTAGCCTTTTATGAGTTGTATTTGACGGGTCATTAAATACTTATGTGTAGGTACCATGTTTTGTGATATTATTTTACAGAACCAAATATACTCATAAATTCGTAACATAACTTTAATTAAAATATTCATTATTATTAATTCCAAGTCTAAGCTCATTTGGTTATTCTACCGGGTTGGAAAACTGATTGAGAAAGCGGACACATTTCTTTAGGACGATTTTCGTTTTCACCACCTGATAAAACTATAAGTATCGCACAACCGGATAACTTTAAAAATTAATTAGACGTTACATTTTCTACCCTTTTAATAATTTAATACCTCCACAGCTTGTCTACACTCATTTACTTCTCACAATAGATTTCATTCATTCATTCATTCTTCATATCAGTCGTGTTTTTTTGGCAAAGATAACTTCTTAGATTGCTTTTAGCCCAGAAGCACCCTAATTCCGGATGTCCTTAAGAGATTACCGTTTGGCAGCACCCGTTATCTTTTAAATATTGTGATTTTCTGTAACCGGTATGAATTTCGCCTAAAGAACTTTCATATTACATTATATTATAGGTATTATTATAATTTCATTTTGCACTTTTTAATGGCAACTCATAAGTAAGTATTTTTGTATTTTTACCAACATGAAATGTCTGTATACACTTAGGTAGTAAAAAAGTCATTTAAATTCTAGCTTTATTACCTATGTATTAAAATAAACTTCGATTATTATTATTATTTTTTTAAGTTTTTAAAAAGTGCTTGTCTATCGTCAAAATTTGTCAGGCAATTAGTTATGTTGAGTTAGTGTATCTTTTTTACTTAATAGGTCATACCTACAGTGTTCAGAACGTGTCTTAGTCAACGTCAATACGCAGTCACTTCTGGGGATGACTAAACTAATATCCTATATTTAACCAGCGCCTTCTGATAAAACCCCGAATTAAAATCCAATTTTGGCCTTTCACTTCAATAATCTTTGCCTACTACATTATAAACATTTGTTAAACAAGCGGCAAACAGAGTTTCAGTCTGTCAAACCTCGCTTATTTTCCAAAAGTGAATCCGACGTCAAGCGCTTGTCTAAAGGTTGGAAAACATACAGAAGGATACATTTTGATAAAACGACAAAAATTGCTCTTTATATTGTGTGAATGGAAGAGATCTAACGTTTTGTGGAGTTTTAACGTCATTATGTTTCACCAAAATTAAAAGAAACAAATTAATGACGATTGCATGGCCTAATTAATTTATCTTATAATAAACCCAAATTTTGTAGTCAGAGGTCGAATAACTGCATTTATTAGGGCTTCGACTAAATTATGGTATTATTATTAGGCAATGGTGACAATGAATCCAATTTGACAATTTCTTTTATATTCTTATTTCTTATCGGATTCCAAAAATATATCTTGTTATACTTCCAGTGTGTTTTTTTATCTGTATTGGTTATTTGATTGCACTAATTGTTTTTATTATATTACATGTAGGTATGTACCTAAATAAATTGAAATAGTATGCCTCCAAAACTGAAAAATAAACGGTACCTACATATAACAGCTTTTCCGTATCTTCAAAAATAAGTGAATATTTCATATTTTTAGTTAAAATAACAACAATAAAATACGAATTGCTTACAGAATAAACCAGCTTTCGATAAGTATTGACCGACACGTAATAAATAATACTTAATGTACATATCTGTGTTTTATGGAATATAGTGGGGCGTTCACGTATTTATAGCTTTCAATCGTAAGGTTTTACGACATTGATGTTTTATGAGATACCTATTTTCTTCCTCCTATAGAGCATCAAACTCTCCGCCCACAACCCTACCTACTTGTACAGTCGTACTTTACAGTTATATAACGACTTTAGCGTGACGGTTATGACTTGGGTATACCTAATATATTTTTGAAAGTTACAGGACCTACAGTCTCTGCCTTTTTATTTATGACCGACTTGATCTTGGAAAACTTGTCACGCATTTTTCAAAATGATAATATACTCGTAACATTGTAACTATGTACTTGATAAAATTAAAAAAAAACCTTGGGTACTGCTACTAACATTTTCATCTTGACTAAGATACCAGTATACTGACAAGTTAGTACTAATATTATAAAGAGGAATGATTTGATTCTTTGTTTGAATTGAATGGGCTCCAAAACTACATGACCGATTAGATTTGAAAAATTCTTTCGCTGTTGGGAAGCTACACTATCCCCGGTGAAGATAGTCTATCTTTTATAATTTCGTGTACGAAAAGGACTTTCTCGAAGACGCGGGACCACCAAACGTCGTACTGCTATCCGTTTTGTCAGGGCACATCTGTGATAATTTTGATAACAGATCTAAAATTTTAACAAGATGGTGGTACTCCGTGTTTGATTTTGATTGCTATTTTAAAAATAGGATCATACATAAGGATGTGTAAGTGGAGATCACTTTTCCATTTTTAATATTAGTCTGATAACGAGTGAGGACATCTGACTATCTCTGTTGCTTATGCGCAAACTAATAACTTTGACGCCATATTATTATTCTGTTAAGGTCGTCCTTTTTCTGTTATTTGACAGTTTCTCCTTCTAATGGGTTTGAAAAGTCAAGTCCCTATTCTATGTACCTAGTAATAAAAAATAACAGTATTACACTAAAATTTGCAATTAATACATGTTTTCTAAAAAAACTTGTTTTCAATAAACATGTTTAAAATAGTTATTAGAAATCGAAGATACAATATTTTTTAACCATCATAATTAATATTTGGAATACACATTTTCTTTACCTAAATAATTATCCGTTTTAAATATGCCAGCTACATTGTATTCGTGGTGGCCTAGGAGTGCGTGGATTCGGTTCCAGGTCAGGCAAGTTCCAATGAAACTTTTATAACTTTGTATGTTATTTTCTACGTATATCTTGGACATAGGACAGTCATTACTGTGTTTTGGATGGCATGTTAAACTGTATGTCCCGGCTGTCACTGAACATCCTTGGCAGTCGTTATGGGTAGTCTGACGCCAGTTTTTAACCAAGGGATATTGGGTTGCCCGGGTAACTCGGTTGAGGAGGTCGGATAGGCAGTCGCTCCTTGTAAAACACTGTTACTCAGCTTAATCCGTTTAGACTGGAAGCCGACCCCAACGTATAGTTGGGAAAAGGCTCGGGAGATGATGATGATGATTTGAAATAAATAATCCCAAATATCGCGAATATTTTAACTGCACGTTACTTCTGCAATAAAACGTCATATTATGGCTTCCTACAAAAACAAAACTCCTTTAATTTTAAAAGCAATATGAAAAGAGGTATTTATTAGTAATGCCGCACCAACAGTAGATATTTTTAATATGCATCTCAATGCTTATTATTTTTCCTTGCACCTTTGCCTTATTATGTCCGAAAACCATTGCAATACGGTCAAGATAGCTCCTTAAAATTGTGCCTGTCATAGGTATAGCTACAATAAGGTAGGTTGACCTACGAAAGACAATTTCTATGTCGAGAAAACGAGGGGTATTTATTAACCTAAAAAAAAATGTGGGTATAATAACAACCTTTTAATTATACCTATAGCTTGGGCGATACTACGTGTTAAAACTGGAAAGTTAGGTAAAGTCATGAAAAATGTTGTGTTGTGTTTAGATTAGTCCTTACAGAATATAATGCTGTCTCATTATAAACAGCAAGTTCCCAAGCCCACGCTTTTGTTATTTTTTGTGGTCGAGCACTTGGTCACCAGATGGTCAGTTGATTTACAGAAAAGAATTAAACAACCAAAAAAGTTTTTAACAAATTAAGAATTTGCATTTAGAATAATGTTGTTGTTGGGCCCACTAATGTAAATAAGTAAGGATACCTAACCGACATCGCATATACTGAAGAAGTGATTCCGCTTTTTTTAATGCTATTTGTTTGTTTTACATTATTATTGAAAATTAATTGAAGTTGTGACATATGTTTTTATGCGCTTTATGCACTTAGCATTAGGTAAAGCAAACGTTATACATTACGAAATCAATTTTTACGCATACATAACTGTTCGTCTTACGACGATCGACCTACAGTCGGATACCAAATTAAGCTCCATTGTGCTGCACATTCTTTGGATAATGTATGTCCAAAACAAATCAAAACAAATGAACTGTGAAACTTCCGTGAGGCATCACATCACATCGCGAGGAGCGTGCGGCGGCTGCGGTGACGGGCTGCGGCCGCACTCACACGGGCTTGCACACGCACACCCCGCCAGTTTCACCACTTATTGTTACGTCTAGTATTCTAACACATGCAGAGTTTCGACATACCTATAGGTGTTAACGGAGCGGGAGGCGGCAGGGTCGGCCGCCGATCTGTAAACAGTGGTTATCGACGCGCCGCCACTTGCCTCCACGGCATCTCCGGCTACTGCGCTATATTTATCCGCTCTGGAACTGACGCGTGCGGCTAAATCCGTTCGGCGCCGAGCGATGCCGGCCTCCTGCAACCACAACCACGTCACGGAGTGTCTCGGTGCACATCGGCGCTCCCTCGATGGACCGACAGAGCGGCGGACTGACACGCACAGCGGAATTCGCGGGCGCTTGTACACCTAAAATAAAATCGCAGGGCGCTAGCTTTCAACAAGTAATGTAACTATGAAGCTCACCTGAGGGCATGGTCTCAGTAGGACTTGTGTGCTGGCGCAGGAGCGGCGGCGACGCACGCTTGATGATGATAGTATGAGGGTGCGGGCGTGCGGTAGTGGTGATGTGGCGGTGGCGACGCCCGGTATGCGTCTGGTACGGGAGATCCGCTGCGGAATCCAGCCAACTGACAGCTTGGCGGCTCGAATAGATCGCGGAATGCTGGTGGTAGTTGCTCGGTTGGAGGTTCGGGTGCTGCGTACCACCCGGACGTGGCGGCACGAAATTCTTCAGCTACCAGTGAATACGGTTGGGGCGAACAGTAGACGGCTGAAGCTGGCAATCGCGGTTCACTAAAGTCGTCAAGAGTATCTACTGGTTTGTCATATCGCGCACAATCTGCGCCTGGCTCTCGTTTCGGCCGACACTCGAAGATGCGAGGCTTTACGTCAGGCTTCACATCACGCTGTGGTCCAAGCGCATCCGCAGCACTCAGCGCCTCCTGGGCGCTCAGTGCTTCTTGAGCTTGATGCATCTGCTGCTGTCTCTTAAGTGCTTCTTCCTTCTCTCTTAGTGCGTCTTTCTTTTTGAAGCGACGCCGCCGGCGTAAGTATGAACCGTTATCAAACATATTATATGAATCAGGATCTAGAGTCCAGTAACTTCCTTTACCGGGTTTTTTATCGTCTCTTGCCACTTTCACAAAGCACTCATTGAGACTTAGATTATGTCGAATAGAGTTCTGCCATCCTTGTTTGTTTTCTCTGTAGTAGGGAAATCGTTCCATTATAAATTGATAAATACCGTTTAGTGTAATGCGTCTTTCAGGAGCATTTTGTATAGCCATCGCTATCAGGGCGATATATGAGTAGGGTGGCTTTACCATATCTTTTGGCGCACCAACATGTTGTTGATGTGGATGAAGATAGGGGGCTCCATATCCATAGCGGTATTGTTCATAAGCATAGGGCGTGACACCAGCTGAGTAGCCTCCAGCGGCTCCTCCGCGGTACGCATAAGGGCTCTGTTCACCGAACAACGCGTGCATTTTGCCGGCTACGTTCACTGTCGCAACATGCTCAACCGAAAGCGCGGAACCTTCAACGCGTTGCTCTTACGGCAACAAAACGACGACTGACCAATTTTGTTTAGATTCACAACAAGGCCGGTTTACATAGCGGAGGCTAAGCGAGAGACGAATGAGCGGTGGTGTGGGCACAGCCGCACGACATACTTGTGCCCCGCCCTCTGGCGTGCATCCCGCTCTCGCCGGCGATTCGTTCGACATGCATCTCAGTCACGCCGCTAACGTGGGGTGATGTACGCCCAGGGTACAGTAATGGGCGGCGCTTGCGTTAATGTGACTGCACTGCCCCTGTAGTGACATTCCTCACCCTAGTTCTATATCCTGACCCATTGTCCATTCGTCAACCTTTCTCGCATTTACGAGCGTTGTTTCAATGGTCTAGTAATTTTAGAGAAACTTTAGTTGAAATATTACCCTTTCTATATTTTTTTGTAGTATCATAACTTAGTCTTAATTCAGTGTTTTGATTTCAGTGTGATTATTAGGTTACATAGACAAGCCATAAAAAGTAGGAGAGCTCAGCACGATGTGATACGCTTAAAAGCCTTTGTTTTTATATGGACTAAGCGCGGGATGGACTAAGTATGTAGGTAGATCCATAATCATTACTGAAAAAGGGGTTTTCAGTATAGGAACGTTGATTAATGTTGAGTGGGTATAGGTATCGAATTTTGCAGGTATTTGTTACCTTTGAATTATATAGATCTTGAAATCACTGATCGTTTAATGAGTGCCGTGAACACTAGAGTATACCTATGTACCTACCTATATCTACATATTTGGACCATTTGATTTTATGAAATAACCTCCTAAATTTTGTAGTTTAATGGTTAATTACCTAACATTAAAATAATCGTCAAACTTAAAAATATACTCCATAAAATGGTAAGAGGGTATGTACGTGTGAGTACCTAGTCTAAAATTTTGGCTAAACTGGGGCTCCTTTTATGCCGTAGGTGGTCACTGAGACTGATTTTAATATGGGAAATAGCGTTTCCATGACCTAAGTACTCGACCTAGTACCTAGGTATTAGGAAATAAAATCAATTCAAAAATTGGTTAACCTAGATATTGAATATGAGAAATATATTTTAAATAAATAGGTAGATAATAATGTTTAAAATATAGGCAATCTGGTCAAGTATTGTTGACACGGTATTGCGCTGCAAAAAGTAAGAGAAAATTTTAAAATGGATGCACTATCCTAGGTACTAATTTGAGTGGTTATCTAATGTTAAGTTTTATTTCCATTTTAAATGCATCTACTTAATTACAAAGGAGGAGTTAACTGAATGGAATTTGAAAAACCAAACTCATTTTTTTACTACCATTATTCTTGTGTCTTAAAACTGGCAACATCAAGTCAAAGCCGCTGATCTAAATACATTGCTCGGTGGATCTATAAACGCCAAACGGATCTATCTATACCTAAATGTATGAAATAAACTTTTTGCTCTCAACTAAAATTAGAGCTTTTGAATATTATTTTCAATTGTACAATTTTTACAGCAATGTAGGGCTTATTTTTGTAATTTTTACTTATATATAAAAGTAATATAAGAATTCCTAATTAATCTGAGTACCTACCTATATCATACAAAATTTTTCGATTTGTTGTTTTAGTTACAGCTTTATAATAAAATTCTTCTTCGATTTACCCTGTTCCTAAGTTATTCGGGGTCAGAGAAATGTGTTTTCGGATTCCGTTCCTCTGTCACTCATATCTTTTTTCAGGCAATCCATTCTTCCATCTACCATTTCGTCTCCACTAATGCACATTCTTACCTATTTTTATCTATAATGTATCTATCGCTTATTTAAAATGTTATACCTAGTTCACCTATTAAGGTAGGTACGGTCTTGCCAATTTGCAAGGTTCTCCGTTCTCCGGTTAACTAATTAGGATAAACCCATGGGATAAACGCTCAGTTATTACATTAAAATCAGATCGCTAATGGTTGATTGATGTGTAAGGTGGCAATAAATACATAGAATAAGTAAACCAACTCTCTAATAGCATAGGCACTTTGTATTAGGTACTGCAGAAGAAAAAGCAATTGAATAGGAGATGATCAGCAATAGGAACTCATGCAGTACGGTAGGTGACAACTACTCGAATTCAATACTTTTATTAGACTGTCAAAATGGACTCAACTGTGACGTCGCAGATTTCACATCAAGCCGTATATTTATGTAATTAATATAATAATTAATAATGTTGACACTAAAAAATAAATAAACCTTTGGGTCAAAACGGTAAATTAAACGGACATTATTTTAAGATGCTTTTTATAAAATGACTATGAAGTACCTACTTCATTTTTGACCTTGTGATCGTCCCAATTGCTAATAAACCTGCGCAGGCAAAAGGAAGTAGCTGTAGCTTGTTGACACAGGTATAAAATGTGTTAAATTGAATACTTATTATCGGTCACACGACCTTCTGAGTCAAAAAACTGGTGACCCGGATTAACAAATTGTGTGACAAATTACCTGTCCCGCCTTACGGCTTAGGAGAGATTAGAAGAGCTTCTTTTATAGGCGTTTTATAAAATTTTCTTTATAACATCTAATGTTAAATCTGTTAATATTTTTACTAGGTACCACCAAACAAACCAAAAAAAAAATGCAAATAATTTCAATAGTTTTTGATCGGATTCGAAGCAAACTTGAAATCACAGTAGGTATTGAGAAATCAGACAGTTTGTTCTTAAACAGTCCTCTATGCAAGAATGCGATATTAGGTATATTTATATAAGGATTTCTGCCTTGGCCACAGATTACTGAATAGTTACTACGTACCTTGGCCATCTTCGAGAGTGGATCTACGATGCGCGTAGAGCTACGCGGCGCCGTAGCGCTCTGTAGCTAACTTAAATGTCATTTCTGTTTTTGCTTTGCGCCCCAGTCGTCACTTAAAAAAAATATATTCTAAAATTCTGATGAATATTTAAATTACTAACTGTCAACTAGAAAAACATTCAAGCACCCACACAAAAAAAAGAACGCACAGCGATACTATCCGTGATGTGATGAATAACGTTTTTCAATACAATTTGGATAAAGAATTAATAATAGGTATAAAATAGTATATTTGAATTTATTTCGCAACAATCAAGAGTAGGCAATAGTTAGATAATACCTATTGTGGAGTTACAATTGAATTTAATGTTGTTTTAAAGTCTGGTTAAGACTCTCGTCATTTTAATTGTCACAAGTCATTGACAAAATTAAATTGTTTGATTTTTAAATCCATTACTTTAGTTTAGATATGATATGATATTATTATTCCGTATCTCAAAAGCCAAAACGTAACTATTCTCAGATCACTTTGTTGTCCCTCTGTCGATTAAATCGTCGTTTCGAAATTTTGAAATCGATTTGAAAAAATGGTATACGGTCCCAAGAAGTTGCGAAAAAAAATTAACTTCTAAGTACCTAAAGTCTTTTTACATAGTCCTTTTTGCATACATTTAGACGTTCAATCAACGACAAAAAAAAAACACGGTAATCAAATCATATTGAGTACTTACCTTCCGTTGACCTACAACTACGGTAATTTGACAATTAATATAGACCACGCTTTCTTAAAGAAGTCCCCAAGTTTACATTTGTATAAAAATAGGGGGACCTCCTAAGGAGGATTTAAAAAAATATTCTCTTTGTATTTAAGAAGCTTATAAATCGAGAATTTTTCATACCTACTTGTACCTACATTTCGATATACCTAGTGAGGGTGTTTTAATCGGAAAACTGTAACGATAAGATAAGGACGCATGTCTCCAACGATGTTTCATCATACACGTACTATAAAGAAAAACGTATAAAGAAAAAAGATAACATAGTGTAAAGATGTTTGAAAAAGGTGAAGACAAAATTCAACTATGGTTAATTTCAGTTTTTCCCCCACGTTTTATTTGCAAGTTGACAGACAGTCTTGCTCTCCAACAAGCATCCTAGAAGAAATATTTCATCGAGTGAGAGCATTTGGTAATTTCATGCTTACGCTCCTATCTTACCAAGAGGACACGTAGTGGGAACTTTTGACTCAATTTTCATACTTACTTTGTACTCATACATGTTTCTACCTTACAATTGAAAACACTCCTGTATTCTTACTTACATGATTCAAACAAGAAGGAAGAAATTATTAGCTAGGTATATCATAATTAATTGATACCTATGCATAGTTATGACGACATTATTCAGCCGGTGATGTCTTCGTGAGGTAGAGGCTTGAAATATTCCCAGAATATTGGGAATATTATTCACCTTCGTACTTATGTAACGACATGATTAAATGAATGTTAGAAGCAGCGCCGGCCCGAAGTAAATTTTAGAATGGAGCGAGATCAAATTATGGCGCCCCTTTTTTTCTGGATGCCTAAAAGTTAAGGCCTCCAGAGGGGGGGGGGGGGTGTTAAGACTCGACTCTTTCGACTCTCTTGGAGTACGAAGATAGGGACGTTGGGGACGTTGAGTGTGCTCCGGGAACGTACGAGCTTGTTCATACGCGAGCCGCTCTTTTATGAGAACCAAAAGTAAGATGATTATCTAGGATTACTTCTAGATATTTCGCTTTCTTCCCCCAGGGGATAGGTAGGATCCTGCCATTCGGCAGGAAGCGTGCATTCCTTGTTAAGTTTTTCGTACTCGTGTAAAGTTACGGGGACATGGTATTTGGTGTTACACTTTTCTAAGTCACGTATCAAACTCTTCGGTCGGCATTTGTTCTAGATTTTGTTAAATCTATACTTATAATAAATCTGTAGAGAGGTCAATTCTGTACATTGAATATATTTTCAAAATAACTATCAGGGGGTGATAAGTGATCGATACTGATGCCAAAAATGCAATCAGTAAAATTTTTGTCTGTCTGTCTGTCTGTATGTTATTAATAGGAACAAAAACTACTGGACGGATTTTAATGAAACTTGGTACAATTATTCTTCATACTCCTGGGCAGGTTATAGGATACTTTTCATCACGCTACAGTCAATAGGAGCAGAGCAGTGAAGGAAAATGTTGGGAAAACGGGAGAAGTTACACCATTTTTTAAGTTTTCGTCGCGTGTGTAGCTTTAATGGTTAAAGCTATATAGAAATCATGTATAACGGAAATGTTCTACATAAAATTATCTAAAAAATATTCCTCAACAGCATGTGTCTATCTTTAATGGTTGACTCACAATAACACGTATAACTCCCGATAGTTTACCAGTTCGGAGCTTTCTGATTATTTGTTATTGATTTGTTTACTCTTATGTTTATAATATTCTCGCTCATCACTAATTAACAAAAGATAACATTATTACACATTTTATAAAAAAAGAATCATAGAAATCGGTATAGAAATACCAAACTTATACATAAAATACGATAATCAGCCATCGCCCCGTGTCGTTGCCGGTCTGAGCGCGAGCTTCTCATCCCGACAAAAGTTAGGCTTTGGTAGCGGTAATCGACATCCACACAGGCGTAGCCGCGGGGGTCCTGTATAGGATATATATCAGAACAACACATAGACTACTTTTTGTCGCGAAAATCGACATCCACGCGGGCGGAACCGCGGGCGACCGCTAGTGTTAAAATAATGGCATTGATGGCACCCCAGCCGATTGTCGCCTACGGCGGCCGTTCGCTTTTATAGAGATCAGTCAGCTGCGCGGGTGCACTCTCTATTCCCTCACACTCATAGTCTCATGGGAGGGCAATCCGACACGACCGGAGAGTGATCAGGCGCAGGACCGACATTTACGTGCTCTCCGATACACGGGTAAATCAATCACCAACTTCCAGAGTCCAGGCTGCTTTATGAAAGTTTCTCAAAACCCACAAAGCGATTTCGGCCCGACCCGGGAATCGAACCCGAGACCCCGTGCACAGCAGTCGCGCCTTAATCATAGCCAAGAAACGCATGCTTTGAAGTCTACGTCGGGGCCATGAAGAGCTCCGAATAAGGGTCTTAGCATTAAAAACGCCTGGTCGTCCACAATTCCGTGGGATGTACAATCTCACCATCGACGATCTCGGGTGATGCATTCGTTCTGCAGTCAGCGGTATCCAGGCGCTCTTAGCCAAAGTGTCTAATTCCGTTTGACTCCACTTCAGTAAAACGGTATTACCATTCCGTTAACCAGTCCGTCCTTAAGGGTAACATCAGGACTGTTTTTTTTCGGGGTGAAATCCTGATGGACTATCCGCCGCCTGAGGAAAGGTGGAGTGGCGTGTTGCACTCTTACCGGGTAAAACTCCGCAGGCCGCGGGAACCCAGATTCTTCCGCAGCTCCGCACTAGTGCTGGCTCCGTAGTGAGGTTTTGAACTACCCCGTGCATCGCCTCAGAGGCGCGCGCCGACACCTGCGCGCTCCTCCGCCTCGGGTCCATTGAATAGGAGGCGGGGACTTTCCCAAGTCCTTCGCCCCTGGACCCATTCATAGGAGGCGCTCCTGCGCCTGGTGCTCTTCTTCAGCCGGGGAAGGGGAGACGAAATCTCCCTCTCCCGTTCCGCAGATTTCTTCTGCGACATCACGTCCTCACAGGAGGACACCACCGCGTGCCACGACTCTGCGCTACCGATCATCCTCCGCACCACGACCGGCAGCGCATTAGGACTGGTATGACACAACCATTAAAGGCCTTGTTACCACCTGACAAGAAACTTTTAAGAATCCTATTCAGGCGCCTAAAGAAACGCTCCTGTTATGTTTGTTTCATGTCAGCTACATTGATGCCTAACCCCTCTGCAATACCCATGCATCTGGAGGTATCATTTGTTGAGAGTGACATCAGGTTAAGGCCCGGCGCCCACTATCGGTCGGCATCGATGCGGCTCGGTAGAGCTCGAGCGCTTTACGCCGGTTTCGGGCGGCTTTGGGCGCCTTAGGACGCCTTAGAGCGCCTTAGGGCGCCTAAAGGCGCCCTAGAGCGCCTTAGGGCGCTTTAAAGCGGCTTTGGGCGCCTGAGAGCTGCCTCGGCAGTCGTATACACGCCGTTCGGATCAAACACGTCGCAGAACAGACATTTCGATCACCGCGCCTTCATTTTCGTATCGTACAAGTAGACGCAAAATAACTTGGCAGTCCTGAACATAGGCCAGCTGCCTTGGCAGCCAGAACTATTCTTAGGCTACCCAAAATCAGCTACGGCGTCCTTAGGCGTGTTTACGACTGCCGAGGCAGCTCTCAGGCGCCCAAAGCCGATCTTAAGCGCCCTAAGGCGCTCAAAGCAGCTGGCGTAAAGCGCTCGAGCTCTACCAAGCCGCACCGATGCCGACCGATAGTGGGCGCCGGTCCTTATAGAATCTGAGAGTTGTAGTACCTCAGATTCTAAAACTCACATATGTCTACACCAAATTCCATCCTGATGGAGCCAGCTAACTAATTTGCGAGGTAAGCGTGGGGTGAGGTTAGTGGGGTTATCTGGTGCAAGGCGCCCCACCGCGCCACCCGCGCATTCTCTTCGCTTAGAATAAATAGAGAAAAAAAAATCCTTTGCCATTTTGGCGCCCCCTTGGATTTGGCGCCTGGAGCGGCTGCTCCGTTCGCCGTATGGACGGGCCGGCCCTGGTTAGAAGTCAAGAACTATAAGTAGGTACTTAATATGTCGAAATTTAATGTATCCGCGACTTAAGAAGCATGAATAGCTTTTCGCTCTTTTCATTACCTAATCTCCTATACCTTAAAAAGGTAAACAAGTAGGTAGTACTGAGATAATACCTAGTACGGAATCTTTAGTGTGAGTGTCGGACTCGCAATATAAAACTTTCAAGGAAATTGATAGGTAGATAATTCTCAGTAGAAAATTATATAAGTACCTATCAATTTCCTTGAAAGTTTAAAAATAGTGACAGAATTTTCGTTGGTTTTGTACCCGATAGAAAATTATTTATTTAAATATTTATTCCTGTTTCTCATTTTGAGGGCTCGATACTTAACGGGTTTTACTACTTTTTATTTTGCAACGTTTATGAACGTAAAGGTAAAGTCTTGCGAGACCGATCCCAAATCTCGTCTTTGATTATAATGTAGGTACCTAACTGCAAGGATAATATAAAACGAATAGCTGTAAATATTTTATATCTTCTCCGTTATTATTACAGTGTTTTAACAAAATATGTGCTGGCGTCTGTACTTTCTACCCCTTATTAGGTAGTATTTGATTTAAACCATTAACTTTGTTCAAGAAGATGGTTTAAAGCTAGCATCAATGGTGGTACTTTTTAAAACCATGTTTTATAATAAGTTTATATTAGCATAGCTGATAGCAGCAACAACTGACTGACGGTGAAGGAAAATATATCGAAGAAACCTGAACTATGCGTAAAAGAAAAAGTTTTATCTCCATCTATGGCAATATTACGCACTTATGGATATCAAGTTTACGTAGATCAACTTATAGATGGCGGTAATATTTCAGTGTCTCCACGTCTTTCCAATACTCATATAATCGAATCGCACGAACAGATTGTATTTTTATTAAACCATATTTTTTATTCAAACAGTATAGTAAGTATTGATTTATTTTTGTTTAAGACCGAAAACACATCGAGGTATATTTTTATACCTATATTCACGGAACAGACTATATTATATTTATTTATTATTATATAATATCGTAATATCGTATATTATATAATATAATATACCTAGGACTTGTCCTTCATTTGTCAGAGCCGGACGAGCCTAGGACTTCCCTCGGACCTCTTCGGACGTTTGCGTACGGACTGTTGGCAACACTGGCTCATGGCTGCCAAAAGAAAAGGAAAGAAGATTGAAACTTGAAATGAAATAGGTTGAAAGTAAAGAGTATACAATATACTACGTAAGAGTTGAAAGCTGAGGTTGAATCTTGGTTGAATGGATGGAAGCAATCAAAAAGAATCAAAATAATACACAAAAGAGAAAATACACTTCGATTGGTAAAAAATAAAAAAACATCGCGTGACGCCGTTAGAGTTTCTAAGAGTTCATTGGCGGCGGGATTTAATAATATATCCATTTCAAAGTTGTCATTTTCACACATTCACATTACTCAGAAACCGCTAGCCCCTTTTTAGCCCCTGGACTTTTATATTCCTTGGAATAGCAATGGAAATAAAATAAAATAAATGGAATAACAATACTCAAAGTTGTATTCCTACTTTAACATGCAATATAAATATTTTGAGTTCGAGTTTATAAAGTTTGTACACTAGATCAATGAAACTCGCATATTGCGGAAATTGACAAGGTAAGAATTTTATTGAGTAAATTAATAAAATGAATTTATGAATAAAGTTTGTTTAGTTTTTTTAAATTAAACTCAAAGAAGCAAAATATCAAAATTATGAATTCTTGGTATTCACGGTTGATAAAGTGGCTATTTCTGGTTCAAATCTAATATGTACCTAAATATCCTATGTATCTCCTAGTGCAATAGCATTAAGCAATGTTTTTGTCATCACCTATTAAAATAAATGTAGATAAATTATCCAACTAGGCAACAGTTTAATACTTTTTCAAACATGTAGAGGTACTTCTCAATGCGGTAAGCACCTACTGACTATAATGTTATACACTTATTTTGTCCGCTTGTTAGGCTGATATTTTTCATTTGTTGTTAAGCTGTCTTTATATTTATTACTAGATAAGTAATAGCCTGTTACACCGTCTTGCTTCACAGCCCTACTGTGTTAGATTGAAACTAGCATCCAGGTCTTTAAAAGTTTTTCATTTAGCATGCCAGTGTATCAGGAAGCAATGGTCAATATAATTACATTTATATTAAGAAATCTCAAGGGTTTGTTTTTATTTATTTATTTATTGCATAACGTATACAATTACAGTTACAAAAAATTTTAAAATTGTTGATATTTAAATAAACATAATATAATCTTTGCTCTTTGCAGATACCTGCCGACCCTACATCTTTTGTTTTTTTATATGACTATCTTACCATGGAATCTTGCCATTTATCTTGCCATGGAAGATATAAGATGCAAGTTGGCCATTAATCATAAGAAGGTAGTGCCTATTTTTACTAAATATTTACAATAGAATAGAAGTTTATTATTTTCAGTATTACAACAAACAGAAAAATAAACACTATCAAAGTGAAACATCATGTAGTCCAAATTGTAATATAATGATGTATATAGTCTTTGTTGAATATAATGATGTAGGTTCATCTGTAGGATATTAGTATTTCTATTTTATGTACATATTGTCACATTAAATTATATTATTATATTGTGTTTCAGGTTGGGTTGTTTGTTGATCCAGAAAATGGCTGAAAAAAGTTTAAAATTTCATAAAACCATAAATGAATATTATTCAACCATGGAATGTAAAGTGTGCTTGGAGTTACATTCTGTGGCCTAGCCTTATGTTGTAAAGTGTGGCAATGTATGGCATGTACGGCAATTAATTGAAATGGGTTGATAACTAAAGATTCATTAAGCGTTTTGATCAAGAGGCTTTGCATATTAGAAATTAAATGATTTACATGGCAAGTTTGATTTTAAATCACTATTTTATCTCAATATTTATTTATTAAAAGAATTCTAGTGAATTCCCTAACCAACTCAATCATGAGAAATACCAAAACTAACTCGGAAGTGTCTTTCAGCCCAGATAACGCCATCAGGTGGCCATCAGTGTTGTAATGCAAGTTGTCATTTTAGTCTTGTATGGTCTTATGGAGAATCTTTCATACAGCGCCATCTGTAGCCTAGTTACTAATGTGCTGTGGGTGGCATGAAGAAAGATATAGGTTGGTCAGTTCGGTAGCAAATGCACATTGTTCCGAGATTTTGGTAGATGGCAGTAGTAATTTAGATGTGGATCTATTTATTTCTAATCTAGAATTTATATATTCGAGAAGTTTATTTACTTTTAGAAAGTGGGTTGTTTTATATTTGTTTTCATATTCATATTCTTTATTGAATTCCATAATGTACATAAGGTGGAAGATTAAATAATTACTTGTCAAAGCTGTACTAGATGAAACCTTTGATAAACATTACAACATATCTTTCTTTTGATTTGCTTAATGGGTTATCTTTAGTTTTCTAAAAAGTATATTTTAAGGAAATAATGGAACTATTTATTTTTTTAAAGCCACACCTTTGATTATTATATTAATAGTAACTAGCTGTTTAGTTATATAAACAGCTAATAAAGGATCAAAAATGTTGTTTCAAACAATTTGTTTTGGAGGACCTCTGCCGTTGACAAAACTCTTACATAGATCTTGATCATTATCTCCATCTTTAACATTTCCAATTTACTGTATGCGTTGGGATCATTGTCGTATACAAGTTACTGGTAAATCTTTGTTAGTGTATGGAAAATGTTTCCAAAGAAATACGTTTGTATTGAAATTGACCTAATTTTATTTTCGTACAAAAAATCCCTTTGGTTAGCCCAAGTTGATAGCAGTAGCATGCTCCGCGATTTTCCTGTGTTTCATGGTAAAAAGAGGCGTCTTTCTAGCAATCTAGCGTCAATTATAGCGTCTACTCGACGTCCGTACGTCATTGTAGGGATCCAGCAGAATACCAGCGTCAGGTATTCTACCTGACACATGCTGAGTTGGACTCCCATTCGGTGCAAACTTAAGACACACCGCAACGCGTTGCCTTTTTTTGTTATAATATCTTTGTACCCACTTTTATTTTTATTTTTTCTTCCTCATTTTGTCAATGTCTTTGTGTCTGTTGGACTGAATAAATGTTTTATCTATCTATCAATCTCCTAAAAATATTGCTGTCCTTGACATTGACACATCTTCTTGACATCTTCGGTTGAGTCTTGATCAATTTTCATAGATTATTATGATTACGGATAATGGACCGACAGCTCTTTCACACGGCAATTCAGTTTTGCAGGACCAGTTATTTAATAGATCCTGCAAAAATGGACGCTGAGTTCACACGGTTGTACTATTACAATTAATCAAATAACATGATGGATAAAAATGGTATTTCCTTTAAATATTGTCTAGATTCAAAGGAAATAAAGAATCATAGTTGACTGAATAATTGCTTAAGAATTAAGTAGGTATACAAAAATTGGTCTAATAAATAATACCTCATCCTTTTGAAAGTCAAAAAGGTCTTCAGTAAATTGGTTATTAAAATCCTTTAAATAGCTTGTAAAAGATCAGGTAGGTGGACTCTTGGAATAAGATTGTGCACTTATTTTTTTATTTATTTATTTGTGGACAAAATTGTTACGCAAATACGGGAGCCTGTTATCATAATGTACAGAACTATCTTCTATAATAATTATTGTTTTTTTGCTTTACGTAAATGTCGGTCCTGCGTCTGATCTCTTTCCTGTCGTGTCGGATTGCCATCCCATCGGATTATGAGAGTGAGGGAATTAGAGAGTGCACCTGTGTCTGCGCGAATGCTTGTGCACATATGTCCTGCGTAGCTGGCTGATCTCCATAAAAGAGAATGGCCGCCGTAGACGACAATCGGCCTGGATGCCATCATCATCATCATTGTTTTTTGCTTTAAAATACACTTGAATGATAATGCATGGGAATATTTTTTTATCGGATGGTCTCACTTTACAGATATACAACAACAGATATACCTAAAAAGGTGTCTTGTGTTAATTTACCCGTCAGTTACGTTTAAAAAATGTTCATGTTCAGAGATCTTTAACTTTTATTCGTAATGAAGCAATCAAGAAGGGTCACCTGAGTTAATTATTATTAGGATAAGGTTTTTATGATTTGAGAATTAAAGGTTTTATAAAGAGAAAAATAATGTAATTTTAAACAAAAGGATTACAATTATCTACCTCACGTGGTAAACTGAGTTTGCCACCGGCGGTCAATTGGAAGTCACTGGTTGTCAGTTTCGAATGGTTCTGGTTCCTGTTACCTGATTCTGAATACTCTTATTTTGGCTACAAACTTAAGTGAAAAAAAAAGTCATAAGTTACATAGGCCATTATCTTATAACGACACGGACAGGGAAAGAATAATTCGGATGTGAGGTTCATGCGTACACTGATACGAATTCCACAGTGTTACACTTGTTTTGTAACGCAATACCTTATATTGCTGAGGAATATTTCAAATGACTGGTAAAATCAACAATTTCTCGTAGCTTGTAGGTTGTATAAACAGCCTTAGTCTTCCTCTTTAAAAAACACGGAAATATTTTTTTCAAATTGGCCTTTCAAATTTTGAGCTTACAAGTGCTATCTATTAACTATTCATTCACATGTCGTATAATATGACTATTACACCATATCAGTTAATATTACACAATATAGGATAACAGCGTTAATGTGGCTGCCTTTAATAAAATAAACAATTTAAAATGATATTACTGCGTGTGTTTGTAAATTCGTATTAAACCAGTTATGATAAACGAATGAATATGTAAGTACTGCTAGTACCTGTCTACCAACTATAATCGGGGTTAAGGACTATTGAATTTTCAATCAGGTATTAGAATGTCTACGTTTGAGTTAATAAAGTTATAAAGTGTAATAAAAGGATTTATTTTATTAATCACTTTTTCATGATCATTTCATCATTTTCAATACTTAATTCCGGTAAGCAAATGACACCGGTGAACAAATTGACAGCCGAAAAACATTTATAGACGCGGGTGCGGTTGCAATCGCAAGAAATATATAAAAAAATATATGCGAAATAAAACTGCAAAAAAATGGTTTATCTTGTCACACTGACGTAACTAACTATTTATTATATATTATTATATTTATATTTTTATTTTAATCTTTTTTGTCCATAAATAAACATTGTATAAAATAGGTAGGTTTACAAAGTAGCTGTTTTCATAGTACATGTTTTCAAACTTTTTTTTCGGAAATAAAATAAGGTTTGTGTAAGATTCATTGTATTTTGATTTTATTTGTTGAATGGATTGCCCACCATTATTAATGATTGCTTCGTTTGCGACTGTTTTATACCAGCAACAGAGTGTCAGAAAAATGTGTTCGCTCCCTGTTGATTTTCTTCGAGATCGTTGCTCTTAGAATTATCATGGTAGGTTACTTTCTCTACTCAATAACTCTTTATGGTTTTCCCTTAAGCTACTGTCAGTAGGAAGTATATTACCTAAGTAGGTAGGTACTATAATCTCGTATGTGGTTAGGTTTGTATGACAAGTGAGTAAACATCGACTTAGACCACTGTTTCTTATATAGCACTAAATCCTTCATCGAACGTAGTTACGCGTTCCACTCCACAGTACGATGAATTTCACAAAAACGCAATGAGTTCTATACCAATTTGATCTTGAAATATGTTTTTATTAGTACACAGTACTAGTGTACAGTGTAAACATGTACTTCATTTCTGGCTACTTACTTTAGTATAATATTATTGAAATACATGAGTGGTTTTGGAACATTTTAAAATTATTATTTTTTATATAAACAAAGTTTCAAATTAATTTCTCAAATTAAATGCAAAAATGCAGTTGCCTTTTTACATTTTTTACATAGTATTATTATATATACCTAACATAAAATCTGCTCAAGTGCTCCCCCACTGTAAGAAATCAACACAAATTAAATAAAAAGAAAACCAACATACAGTTCTTCAAAAACCCCATTCACATCATCTACGACTCCTTCTGATCAACTTAGTTATTAAAAAATTATGACAATCTTCAGATATGTTCTGCATCATGGATTATATTTTTTAGGAAAAAAAGGTAATGCATGGCTATTCATTACAAAGCAATTCTGTCTTACGCACGTGACGCTCCATATTTTATGAATGGAATGATATTGTGATCACTCTACAAGGACATTGTCTAACGTAAATCCTTCATACGAAAATTGACGCTCTTCGTCCGCGTTGTACAGTTACGTTTCGGCTGCCGAGTAGGCCAGTGGATATTTATACCACGCGCGTTTTGTACACTGTGTTCACTAAAAATATAGATCATTAAAAATGATCCCCACGTTGTTACTGCTGTTCATGGTCACACTGATTTTATATGCTTTTATATCCACCATAAAGCCAAAGAAGTTTCCGCCTGGTAAGTTTTGGTGTGATTTTATTTGCTATAAACTTTTATGTTGTTATTATAAATGTTTTTTTTTTAATAATGGTCATATAAGAATTAACAAAAACTGTGCTTCGTTATATTTATAATATTTTGTCGATGGCTTATTTATATACTTGTTTGTTAACGTACAACTTAACAGTCACTGATTCCATTAAATTGATTATTTATTTTGATATATACGACAAATTTATTAAATACTCTAAATATTACATGTTATATCTGTTTCACTTTGGTACGTACGTATTAAAAAAGACAGATAACTTGTACACTCCTCCTATATAAGAGTGGGTTACTAAGCAGAAACAAGCAGAAGCCGGTCAAAAAATAATGTATTTTCATAAGAATATATTTATTCGACTGCTATCACTCATGATAGTGTCCATAGTTTTATCAAAGTCAACATTACTAAACCCTGAAAGAAGTTTAGTTATATGACATCGTTTTGGGGTTATTTGTGAGTAATAATGCAACTAAAGTACTTGCAGATAACAATATCTATACAGTAATTTACGAGTAAAATCTTTGAACCTATAGTTGGAAATGAAAAAGATACAGTTATCCCATAAACTTATTCCAATCTATCTGTATAAAATAAAGTAGTGTTAGTTACACTATTTATAACGCAGGAATGGCTGAACCGATTTGGCTGATATGATGGGGAAGTAACTTAGAACCATGAAGTGGACAGTACTTTTTATCCCGTTTCCGTACTGCAAGGAGATTTACTTCTACCTCGGGATCTACCGCGCGACGTTGGTGATGTAGATGCATAAATATGTGAAAAGAATTTAGCAAGCAGTTTGAGATACCTTAATAATACATAAACTTAAGTACAAAAACACATTTTACAGTGTTATGACATCCATACAGACCCACACATACCTATTTATATTTACTATATCCCTAAACAGGAAGCTTGTAGAAAATAATAATGGGTAAACCCGTAGTGTTTATAAGCATATTATGTGTTAGGTTGGCAGCAGATTTGGATGAAACTTATATAAACTCATCATTTAAGGAAGGAAATTAATTCGTTAGAAATATCCTTATTAGAAACGTACTTGAAAACTAATGAAAGGAAAAATAGAATTTATAAACACGTACTCGTAAAACAATTTTAGCTGCTTATTGTAATTGTATCATAATTAATTAACTACACCCATATACCAATACATTTTGAACAATAAGTTATCTTAGCCTTTGCTAGCTCTCTAAGCAGTTAAACTTATTGTTCGTACCCATGATGGAAATTTTCCCCCTAAGCAAAGGTCTCAAATTAGCTGAAGGAGCAGTTCGCATTTAGTCTTATCTTCTACTTAACTTAATAAAAGTATGAGTCATGGTATGTGTCCTATATCCTTGGTAAAAAATAATACTTACTAACCTCTTTGTTAGAATATTATCTATTTTTGTATTGTCTGTCCCCCGATTAGATAGTTTTTTAAGTTTCAATATGACTCTGACTGTTTTAAGATATATTGTTAAGTTATCAAAATGCAAAAACTATTGTTAACGGAACATTCTCTATTCCAATTTTCATTTAGGTCATTGAAACGGACCTAATCAATAATATTACACAATAACAAATGATTAAAATTAGTATTCTTACATTTGAATAAACTTATCATCAAGCGATTGATTGACACTAAACAATTCATAAACTCAGGTTTCTCATTATTATTCAGTGTGCAATCGCAATCAAACATCAGTAACTTGACGCTATAATTCATGGAAGGACGCTATTAAATAGGTACGAGTAGGTAGGTATTGTGCGTTTGTAACACTACCTTAATGTACCATTGTGATCCCGATGACGTTGGACATACATTGGTTTCTTTGTAATTTACTTAGCTGTACCAGTATCTAATTATGCCTTACTATTTTATTAACTAACAAGAGAGTAATGTAACGTGCGCCAATTTGGTTTGGTCCCAACGTTACGATGTCATTTGCTATTTGGAACTAAGTGACTTGTAGGTTTAGTTTGTGGTTCCGCATCTATATAATAGGTGGCGTTAGAAGCCAATTGAACTTGTGTTCTTTGAGTATCTTTCATAGATGCCGTTAGGCATCCTACCATATTTTGTTCCTTTTTACTAAATACCACGGACGAATTAATGTGACTGTATTTCTGCTATGCCTATTTTGATTAATCACAATACTTCTACAACGCCTATATAAATCAGAGTCAGTCAATTGATCTCATTGATAGAAACTGACACTGTTAACTATTTGATGACTAATAAAAATTGTTGCTCTTATATTACAGCTAGGACGTTCAATGATTGAACTGATATTATAATAGTTTGTGTTGTTTCGTTTAGTTCAGCTATAACAATTATAACATTAAGGAAGCTGCTTGCTTTCTCATGCCTCCTTGCAATCATCGGTATTAGGTACCACAGATTTTCCTAAGTTCTTATTAGCCAACGATAGCAGGCTGGGCCCTTCGTTCACTGCTACCAAATCTTGATCAAATCGGGACCCACCAAAATCCCAGACCCATTTCTATAAATTTTATCGGGATGATGATATTTGCCTTATGAAAATGTTGTTAATACCAAATAACTACTACTATACTAATAAGATATTCATTTATTACATGTCGAACTGTTCTCAACTTTGTTACTTTGATCGTTAACTGAAACGTGAGTGAGTGGTTATCGT
This sequence comes from Heliothis peltigera, assembly GCA_958496145.1. NCBI lineage: Eukaryota > Metazoa > Arthropoda > Insecta > Lepidoptera > Noctuidae > Heliothis > Heliothis peltigera. The sequence continues at coordinate 8,054,953 of OY292321.1, read as the reverse complement.
TTATATTCATCAACTTGGCATCATTTGGCTTCGCATACTCGTACTAGAGATGCAGATACTTGAATTTTTAGACCAACACTACTTTTAGCTTAGCACGACTGAAGGGGACTGAGCCTGATTCTCCTCAGGCGCTGGGTCTCAGGTCAGGTTGGTGCTGGCTGTGATCTCCTGCTATTTTTGGTGGAGTCTAGCAAAATTAAACGGCCAACTTTGTCCGTAGCGAAATGAAAACTGGCTTTTATTTTCACAATAAACAAAAGTACAAACTATCAGAATTCAAATATATAAAATAATAAAATTAAATCTAAAAAGTATAAAAGTATAAAAAGGTGCGTCGCGCATATTCCTCCCCCCTGAGTCAAGCCCTCAGCTTCACCAGTTTCTTTAAGGGCCTCCGAAGCGTGCCTGCTGCAATTGTGACGTCAGCCACTCTCACAATGCCATCACGGCCCGGATAAGTCGCTGAGATACGCCCTCTCGGCCAGGAGCCCCTTGGTAGGTTGCCGTCAGCCAATAGGACCAAATCGCCCACAGCCAACTCTGGGACTTGGCCTTGCTCTGGTCTGGGAATAAGGATCGGCAGGTATTCCTTGACCCAGCGCTGCCAGAAGTGATCCGCCAATCGAACTGCTTTGCGCCAACCGCTTCTTGAAACCAGGTCGTGGTCTAATAGGGTTGCTGGAACAGGACGCCCCGACGAAGCTCCAAGGATGAAATGGTTAGGAGTGAGCGCCTCTTCACTGCCGGGCTCAACAGAAACGTGCGTCAGGGGGCGGGAGTTGATAAGCGCCTCTGCTTCTGAGAGCACGTTCAGTGAGGGTCACTTGAAGTGCCGTCTTGAAGCTTCTCACGAGTCTCTCCCATACTCCACCCATAAATGGCGCTGACGGGGGAATGAAGCGCCAGTTAATTTCTCTACAGCGGCATACTCCATCGCTGCGTCCCCATATAGCGCGCGGAGCTCTCTGGTTTTTATTTTCGCGGTAAACAAAAGTACAAACTATCAAAATTCAAATATATCATCTCCCGAGCCTTTTCCCAACTATGTTGGGGTCGGCTTCCAGTCTAACCGGTTTCGGCTGGGTACCAGTGTTTTACAAGGAGCGACTGCCTATCTGACCTCCTCAACCCAGTTACCTGAGCAACCCAATACCCCTTGGTTAGACTGGCGTCAGACTTACTGGCTTCTGACTAACCCGTAACGACTGCCAAGGATGTTCAATGACAGCCGGGACCTACAGTTTAACGTGCCATCCGAAACACAGCCATTGGTGTCCAAGATATACTTAGAAAGTACATACAAACTTAGAAAAGTTGCATTGGTACTTGCCCGACCTGGAATCGAACCCACGCCCTAACACTTGAGAGGCTGGCTCTTTAACCACTAGGCCACCACGACTTTTACAAACACAAACAAAACAAAATTCAAATATATAAAAGAATAAAATTAAATCTAAAAAGTATAAAAAGGTGCGTCGCGCACAACGACCATTGGCGATTTATATTTGTTACTAGCGGTCGCCCGCGGCTCCGCCCGCGTGGATGTCGGTTTTCGCGATAAAAAGTAGTCTAAGTGTTGATGCACATGCGACGAAAGCTTAAAAAATGGTGTAACTCTCGTTTTCCCAACATTTTCCTTCACTGCTCTGCTCCTATTTACTGTAGCGTGATGAAAAGTATACTATGACCTGCCCAGGAGTATGAGAAATAATTGTACCAAGTTTCATTAAAATCCGTCCAGTAGTTTTTGTTTCCATGAAGAACATAGAGACAGACAGACAGACAAACATTTTACTGATTGCATTTTTGGCATCAGTATCGATCACTTATCACCCCCTGATAGTTATTTTGAAAATATATTCAATGTACAAAATTTACCTCTACAGATTTATTATAAGTATACATAGATAGATATAGATAGAAGATAGAAGAATAAGATAGCTGTGCTCGCGACTCCATCAACGTGTAACTCCTTGTATGTTGTTAATGTATTGGTTTATTTAGATCACTTTCACATAAGGCTTAAGTACCTTGAGAACTTCAGCGCAAAGCTTCCGGGTATACTATGTTGTAAGTTGACCCGTCCGGCACGTTAACGTAAAGATTTCTAGCACTGCTAACCCGGGAAAGAGCGACATATAACTGACCATGCGAGAAACAACTGACATCGAGATCTACTCCAGCAACACGAAAAGTCTGCCCTTGTGCCTTATTAATTGTCATTGCATAACACACCGATACTGGGAATTGCGTTCTTTTAAATTGGAATGGAAAATTATTTGGTATTATGGGTATTCTAGGAATAAAAACGGTTTCTCCTGCACCGCAACCTGTCAAAATTTGAGCCTCGATTACATTTTGTTGCAACTGGGTTACTTTTAGCCGCGTTCCATTGCAAAGTTGTGGTGATCTTAAATTTCGGAGCAGAATAATCGGAATGCCAATTTTTAAACAAATTTCATGAGAAGGAAGTCCGGGTATATTTAGAGAATTTAAGAATTCAATCGGGTAATTAGTGGTTTCTTGTTCATCGACCATTCTATTTATTGAACTATAAACTTTGCTTTCCCCCTGAATATTCGACAGTATTTTATTATTAATCTCAGATGCCTGATCATTGCGCGGAGTTAAAATGGACCTTTCGCATAGCCAAGAATTGTCCATATTTAATATATTTGTTACATCACCGTAAACCGACGATATAAATTCTTGGGATTGCACTGTACAACATAACTGAGGCGTCAAAATAAGTTTTCCTAGGTTTAGTTGTGGGTAGGTACCTTCGCCAATCTTTAATAATATATCAGAGAATTCACGATCATCCAGGTTATCACCAGTTCTCACTCGCATGTTTATATACAAATGCACCGATTGTATATGACGCCACAAATAGGAGCTTTTCAGGCAAGCCCTAACCTCATCAGCTCGGGTTCCCCGTGGTATTACTGATAAGGTTTGACGAAAATCACCACAAAATAAAACTGTGACACCGCCCATTGGTCGATCATTTTGTCTTAAATCTCTTAGAGTTTTGTCCACAGCTTCTACTCCTTTTCGATGGGCCATCGTACATTCATCCCATATGATGAGATGACACTCACGTAATAACTTGGCTTTGTCGCTATTTCTTGATATATTACAGGTAGGACTTTCGGTGCGGTCTAAATCAATTGGTATTTTAAACATAGTGTGAGCAGTTTTACCTCCTGGTAGCAATGTTGCAAACAGAATCGACTTCATATTTATATAGTTACTTTGATTTTCAGGTCCAGCATGGTATCCATTCATTGGCAGCAGCGGAGTTTTGCAAAGGATGACAAAAACCTATGGATCTGAATGGAGAGCATGGTTAGAACTATCTAGACAATATTCCACTAATGTCTTAGGTGTGAAGATGAGCACAGAACTGGTAATAGTTGTGTTTGGTGAGAAGAATGTTCGTCAAGTTTTTAATGACAAAGAGTTTGATGCTAGACCACATAATTTCTTTTCACAATTAAGATGCCTTGGAAACAAAAACATGGGTAAGATTCGACCTAATGACTTGAATTTGAAAGAATAGGTCATTTGAATAGACATTTGAAACAATAGGTCACACACTAAGACGTACCTAATGTTCCAGGTATAACCTTTGCTAATGGTGAAATTTGGAAGGAACACAGACAGTTTGCTGTGAAAAACTTGAAACACGTGGGTTATGGCAAAACAGTAATGGAAAAGGAAATACAAAAAGAACTGTCTCGAATACTGGAATACATAGAAGAAAATAACAGCAAACCTATAAATTTAGTTAATTTACTCAGTGAATCTGTGGTAAACGTTTTATGGAAATATGTGGCAGGTAAAAATAAATGATTATACTTGTAATCAATATTCCTTATCTTACACAATACTCAACCATCATGTTCAAGTTGTCATGTAACAAAAGAAATGCACATTATTTATTATCTTGCTATTTGAGAAACATAATCATCATGCAATTTGTCTTAGGCTCTTATTTGGGTGTACGAGGGACCTTACTCGAATTAGAGCACTTGCTGTATTAAATACATTCTCTGACTCACGCTTCTTTATTGAAACACGGGCAAACGATCATGGGCAAAAATCTAGCCCTTACGTTTATTTTTCTTTCGAGGAACTAATTCTGTGGATGATAATCATTATGTTTATTTGCATGATATGAATGTTTCATCTGAGATCAACTCTATTTGTTATAATGTCGAAGTAGTTTGACAATAAAAGGAAAAACGTCGTCGGATAACCAAAACGATCTGTCGACTAATACTGGCTAAATCGACTCTGTACACTTAGTAGTTTTGTTTGAATTCCATTGCCAATCTAATACGAGTTAACGACCAAGTATAATTGCACCTTAATTATGATAGTTTGAATGGGCCAATTATGTGCCGACTTTAATATGGGTAAATCAATAAATGGCTTGGCTATACTTCGAAATACAAATTAATAATCAAAATACTGACTTGTCTCCAATTAACATTATCCTGGACGTGATTTGTATGCCGTTTTGTAGATAATGGTGCGGGACCAGTTGTGTGCTACTTGACCTTGGCCGTTATTTTACACAACTACTTATTTGATATATTATTAACACATTTCAGGGGAACGCATAGAAGAAGACAAACTGAAGCATTTATTAGATCTCTTTAGGCAACGAGGAAAGGTTTTCTCGGTTGCTGGAGGCATGTTGAATCAAATTCCTTGGTGCAGATTTTTTATTCCTAAATTGAGTGGATATTCACTTATAACTAAGTTAAATAAAGAAATCTCAGCTATTATTGAGGTAATTATATTAATTCTCATGGGCGATTGTTCTACTAATTGTTTTAATAATTGGTTAAATAATTAGTATTTTGTATGACTTATATTTTTTTGCTAAATCTGTCCACAAAAACGAAAAGTTCTGCAATTAACATAAAATCGTTCCTCAAGATACTATGAGTTCTAATTTACACAGTCAATAGAGAAAATACAATTACAAAGACCATTCTCGATTACCGCAATGCAAATGAATAATCGCCGTTTATTTGTTCTTTTTCAGGAAGCCATTGAAAAACATAAAAATAATAATGTTGAAGGCAAAGATTTTATTTATTTGTTCTTGGAAGAGATGAACGCAAATAAAAACCCAACCTTTACAGGCAAGTGACTTTGTCTTTATTTTTTTGTTTTTTTTTTTTTGTAACTTTGATTTTTTGGCAACTTCGCCTGCCGTTAAAAAAACGAATATTTTTTTTGTCATACAGTATTTTTATTACCAAGCACTGTTTCAATAATAACACTATTATGATTATGCCTAAAGCTTATTGGAATTTTATTGAAATATCAAATTTGAACTGTTAAGGAGATCATCATATTATCGCAAAATAACTATTATAGCAATCCTGGGCAGAAATACTAACAAGTGGATGCCACCGTCACCTATGTGGCAATAGGTACAAAACGCATTAAAAATCCGTCGGTGGCTGTGGGCCTTTTCCTCTGTTTTTATTATCTAATTTTTATAAATAATTATATTTTGTGTACACAGTTTCAAACAGTTTTTTTATTTACAGAGGAACAGTTGAAAGTAGTGTGTTTGGATTTTCTCATAGCGGGCTCACAGACAAGTAGTAACGTTCTTGGTTTCGCTCTTCTCAGGGCCATAAAATCCCAAGAAATACAACAGAAAATTTATAAGGAAATAGATACTGTCATAGGTGACAGGACACCTTGCTGGAGTGATAGTGACAGGCAAGTGTTTAGAATATCTACATAGTTCCATCGAGTCACGTGTGGAACTGGCCAAAATAGAAACTAAGGTTTGGAAGCCAAGTAAGGTTTGGTAAAAAAATAAACGAGCTTTAATTTCTGGATTAAGGACGGAGTTATCTGAAATTTCTCTAGATTTAGCTTTTTTTTGTTACCTAGTGTAAATTTATTTACAAAATTATTTAATCTGTTACGTGGCTTGAGTTTGCGTGTCGCATGAGCTAGATGGCAGCTAATTACCTTGACTGGTTTTTAAAAGTCTATTTATACGACATCATTGACAACGTTATTATTAATACATCGGTTTAACAGCGAGTTCAGATGGGAATGTCAAGTAGCGCAAATATTTTGCTACATAATCTCAAGTCGATATTTGGGGCATGTAATGATTTATTTCCTAAAGAATTCGCTTTAGGAAAATATATATATTATACAAAATACTATTATACAAAAAAATAAATATAACTAATGAACTTCTTTATCCTAAGCATTTTCGATTATTTGAGATAGACTCCTCGTTCTGCGGCGCCAGGTCAGTCTTGGGTTGTCGCAATGTTTGTTTGGCCAACTCCATCGTCCAAAACATAGTTTTTTAAATATAAATACCTACAAAAGTGTTTTACCAGCGGCCATTGCTTGAACCAGAAAGAAGTCTTTCTCTCAAGGCTTTTGACTACTACCTAAACTAAAACCCAGGTTTACAGATAGATACAAATAAATTAAAATTAACCTTACATGTATTTATGTTTTTGCAGGCTTATTTATACATCTGCGTTTATACAAGAAGTGCAGAGATATTATCCAGTAGTTCCTATGGCTGGACCTAGACTATTGCAACAAGATACTTCCATAGATGGCTACTTAATACCGAAAGGTTCTACAATACTTATGTCTGTTGGTGATATTTACTTCGATCCAGAGCTGTGGGACGAACCGCACGAGTTCAAACCCGAAAGGTTCATCGATGAGTGCGGAATGCTGAAAAATTCTGAACATATCTACACTTTTGGATTGGGTAGGTTTCTAAATATTTTTATTTACTGTTTTTTTAGACTTCAACTATAGAAAATAATGTTTCAGCTAAGGTATCCTCAGCTTCTTTGCGAATATAAATTTGAACTATATTATTATTATTTTATCATGCGTAAACTTAAATAACTAATTTTGCTACAAAATATTCGTAGTGTTGTCATCTACTTTCTACTGTTATGTTAGCAATAAAGCTTTATCTGAAATGCGATATATTGTTTAGGTTTTAAATTATATATAAGCTGGCGTGCGAAATGATTATCTAATAGTGTAATATCAAGGCGGAAATTTAACACATCACGAAAGCTCAGAAACTGCAAGGGCTAGGAGGTAAAAATTAGAAGGGATTATTTTTAAGAAATTTTGGGGATGCTGCGAGATAAAGTTCCCAAGGGCAAACAACACTGACGTACCTACCTACCGAAATATCATTAAAATTTGAGATTTTGGTGTCTATAAATGATGTCCATGAAACCATCCTCCAAATAAGTGAATTTCATTCGATTTTTATTACGTAGGGTATTATGGCATTTAATTTTGATATGACTGTCTGTCTGTCTGTGATGTCAGGTATGAAAACCACACACTTTGATGAATTAAGGCCCAGTCCAATAGAGCGAAATTACTCTTTATAGAATATAAGATATTCTAAAACCATGTCTTTATCACCTCCTGGAGTTCCATTATCCAAATACCGTGCATTGAATTTTGAATTTATTTTTTCTACTATGGTATGGAAACTGAAAGTGACTGTCTCAAGATCTTTACCATGTTGGCATCCAACAGCAGAATCCAAAGCGTGGGTCTTATGTATAATAATTTAGAAAGGTGTCTATAGCATTGCCATAGACTGTAAATTTCAGGTAATTCCTTTTTTTGGCATTTTTTATGTCAACCTTAAGGATGACCTCACCTTGGTGGGAGTCTAAAATTGTGGACAGACGGAAATTTGTTAGCAAGCACGTTATGGTAGTGCTTGCAACAAACTTTGGCTGCCATACGCCTGTATGTGTACCCTACGGCAATGGGAGGAATGCCATCGTCTTTTTTCGAAGTGCACACAAATTCACACCGTAAAGGTGCATTGTCCATACTGCCGGAGAGCATTAAATTTAAAAGAGCCGCAGGTTCTTCAGTTACATTGGTACTTGCCTGACCTGGAATCGACCCGTGCCCTCATACTCGAAAGACTGGTGCTTTAACCACTAGGCCACCACGACTTACAATATTTACAATAACAATATTTTGTTTGGACCTGTCACTGAAACTGTCTTCAGTTTGAGTTTATTTTTAAAACGACTTTCTTCACATGAGCAGCAAGAACTAAGAACACACATTACTACATTGTCGCATTGTTCTTTTTTAACCGACTTCCAAAAAAAGGAGGAGGTTCTTAATTCGGCTGGTTTGTTTGATAAATAAAAGCCTGTCTTCAAATTAGTGTTCACAATATCTCTATACTGTCTTACTCTCTGTACTCTAACATTATAATAAAACGTCGAGGTCGACGAAAACTGCAAGGATGTCACCAATGCCGACTGCATCAATGCATTGCCCATTAGCATTGGCATTGGCATTTATTGCTGCTGCGACAGGGTGCTTATTCTTGAAAGGGTGTTAGCGTTTGAAAAAAAATCTTCTCGGTCCGTTACTTGGCTTGTAGCGCCATTATCTACATACCAATGTTCTTTATCCTTCCCTTCATCCAATTTGACACTCAATACCGATATATTTAAATTAACGGTTCCGTCTTCTGGAGGTCTCCCATCAGAAATCCACTTCTTGCATGGTCTTACTCTATGTTCAGTTTGTTTACAGTAGTTGCAAATTCGTTCTTTCTTCTTCGGTTTACTCTTATCCGCCTTTGTGTATAAGGTTTCTGCTGTTGACTCTGGTTCGTTAATATCTTTAGACAGTTCTCTTTCCTGAGGAAGTGCTAGAATTCCTGCTATACTCCGTTCCGTTATCGCTACTCACTTTGTCATTCGATTCTCTACTAGAGATTTAAATTCTTTGAATTTAGCGAATACCTCATTCTTGATTTTAGAGGATATGCAAACGGTTTCCCACTAAAATTGTCGACAAATATCATATAATACCTATTAACGCCTAAGGATTCAACTTCCATCGGGCCTGCTAAATCTGTATGTACAATTTTGAGTAATTCTTTAGCTCTCTTACTTTTCCCCTCTAGGATTTTTTTTGACTCACTCTTTTCCTTTGCAGCAAACTTCACAAGGGTGGCGGACCATCTACCAAACCATTCAACTTTTAGCAATGGTCCACTCAGGTGCCCTAACCTTCAGTGCCACAACTTATAAGCACTAGAAGTATCTTAGGTACCATCACTGTCTATCTAAAATATATAAACCCTGCTTCAGCGGTGTCAGTGTCTATAGTTTTCTTGAAAACTTTTCATAAATTTTTATCAAAAACAACAATAAGATTTTTACTACACATCTCACTCACTGACAGTAAATTTAGTCATCAAACCTGGTAACATCAGAACATCTTCGAACCTTATAGTACGCCCCATGGCAGACACATCACCTTTCAATTTAGAAACAATTTGATCGTTGTTCGCAGTGCTTTTGACCATCTTTGAACTAATGTGTTCTTTCTTATCCAAGATGTGCCTGTCTGATGTCATATGAGATGTAGCTCCAGAGTCGACGACCGACTCGTTTACGCCGATTTGGCTGACAAAGCAGTTAATAGCCCGACTTTTCCTTTGATATATGGGTTGTAGTACCACGGTTGTTTTCTTTCTTGTCCTTGCACTGCCACTTGTAGTGTCCTTTCTCCTTACACCAATGACATATCACCACCTTCTTAGTGTTATCATCCTTTGAAAATTATAAACGGCTAGTAAAGTGTGTGATTACCAACAATAAGTGTTTAAACAACAGGATGTCATTTGGAAAGCGCTGTTATATATTCGAATATTATCCAAGAAATGATTAGACTGAGGGGTCCTTTTGAAAAGTTTTAATATAGTGTCATGGATCTTGAAAATGTGAAAAACAACTTGAACAGCACACACTATTTTCCTCTTTTTTCCATTTCAGTGCATCACAAAAATTGCAAATGACCGTCACTCCACCCACAGACGCGATGACCGCATAATCAATACTAGATGAATACAGAAACCCGGCCTTCTCTCTATTGTCCCATAGTAGAATAATATTTACAACATCATATTCCAAAAACTCATCTGCTTCGCCTCGCTTTGTTTCCCCATTATATGGTATCGAGCCCTTTCAATTTCTAGGCGAGTCTGACGCTGTTCTGCATTTTCTCGTATTATCCAATCTATTTTTTCTTTCTCAGATGCTAAAGAAGTTTCATTGCTCAGTCGGGCGCTTACATAGTAGTCACTTTACACTTTACACGTTACAGAGATTCGGACTCGTGTGAGATAGCGTGACGTTCTCCATCGGAGCTTAAACGTGCTTTACGTTCCTCAATACTAAAAAAGCAAAGTCGCGGTCCGAGTTCTTTTGCGAACTTAAGCGCGACACTCTTTTCGGTGATAGTCTCTGACTTGCGTGACAAGGCGTGACTCCCTTCACGGTCTTCGATCCTCTCTTGTGAAAGCTAAATCGTTGTCCGAGTATTTAAGTGATTCATTAGAAAAAAAGTCCGATAATACTCGTATTATGATGTGTTGATATACTGTGACAAAGAAACTGAAAACAGGACAAGTGCGAGTGGGACTCGTGCACGAAGGGTACTACAAAACGACCAAGAATCATGTCTGTTGTATGGACTCAACTTAAATGTAACTTGTTAAGTAAATATTAAACTCTTGTTCTGGTAATTTTGGATGACTAACTTGCCGAAGAACTTCGTACAAACTGCAAAGATTACATTATTTATTTTGCTTCATGTATCTTGAGCATACGTGAACTTAGGTATAGGTACCACTCTTCCTCTTAACGTTACTTTGGAGAACCCGAAATGCACGCGGGCGATGTCGCGGGCATCAGCTATTATTTTATAAAACGCTTCTTACATTTCATGCGTATGCTGGTTTGTTGCCTAGTTTTTGCAGTACAACTCGCTAAATTTATGGGGTTGTGAATGGGGATAACAATTATCAAACAGCAAGGGCGGGAATCTGACACACACATGTCTTAATATGTACATAAACAAATTGTTACAGGTCGCAGACGCTGTCCTGGGGACTCTTTAGCGAAGTCGTTCATATTCATCACCTTGGTCGGTATACTTCAAAAGTACAGGATTTACGTCAGCAATGGCACCGTTCCGTCGGATGTGCCACTCATTGGCATATTGTCGACACCTAGACCTTACACAGCAGAGTTCATGTTAAGAAAATGAAAATTACAATTTTTTTTTGTTCACCTTGAAAGATGTAACTTATAAATAAAGGTCAGTCGTCGTTGGGTATATTATTTATGTCTGTTAGTAATCATAATCTAATCATTATTTTGCTTCAGTTGTCAAGAAATTACTATTATAGGTAAAAGCCAGAACGTCTGACAGCTAGTATTACGAAGGGGCATCAGGTGGCCCGGATAACTGGCTTGAGTAGGTCAAATAGGCAGTCGCCCCATGTTAAACACTGATAGTCGGCTGCATGCGGTTCGATAGCAAGCCAATTCTAAAATAATTCACAATAGGTTTCACGGATAAGGACCACATCAACTTATGGTAATTTGGATCGAGATGTGTCAGGCTTTTTCTGGATAAGTATGTATTTTGTTCCAGGGAAGAATTCTTTTGCAGGGTTTTTTACCCCTGTAACAAAATCATAGTAAACTTTGTGTGATAGAAAGAGTCAAAAATACTGTATAAATACCCTTTCACTTGATTGGAATTTAGGAGGATAACCACAGTCATCAATAAAGTTGTTATATCACATTGAATGATTTAGGAATTTAATCGATAATACTAAATATGCATAACAAAAACTAAAAAAGATGCTTGTTATTTAAAATAAATACATCGATTTGGTCAACATCTTTTAAAATATGATGTACATATAGTACCTATATTCTACATTCTACCAATCTCTATTTATGTTCTTTGCAAGTCTTCTCTTTGCAAGCTTTCGTAGCATATGTCGCAGGGAAATGAAGATATCAGGCATTTCTCGAAATCCCTAGGGATATCACGAAATTCCGGTAGATGTCGAATACTCTTGTTTATTACATCTTCATCTTAAAAGTATCTAGTGATATGTTGTTTCATTAACTCAATTTAGTGTAATGACAGAATTGCCACAAATCACTGCCTTGTTTAAGTACACGATTTTTTACGATATGAATTAGCGGATAGGGAGTCCCCGCACCATCATTGCTTCACATCAAGCGGTGAATTGCATCGGTAGTTACACTGCGCACACGCAACAAATGGGTAAGAATCTCTAGGACTGTCCATTGGTATAGTGGCCCAAAAGCGCTTCTGCTAGGCAAGGGGTCTCGGAATCAATTTTCGTAAAGTCGAAAGCACTATAAAGGTTTTAAGAAGCTTTTACGTAAAAAGTGCTCAGTCTGGATGAGTCTGGATTGGTGATGAGATGCCTCGCGCACGTTAAACCTGTCGGTTCTGAGCCAGTTCCCTCTCAGGACGTGTCGTATCACACTCGTATATTACTATAAGAGTGTGTTGACGACCCCGTTGGCGCAATGGCAACCACGCCGGACTGACGAGCATTGGGTCAAACGAGCCCGGGTCGCTTCCCGGTACGGTCGACGTTTGTGTGTTGAGCATGCTAGTTGGGTGTGATCTGGGTGTTCAAATATGTATTTATAACGTGTAAAGTATATTTAGTTTATCAGTTGTATTGGCAACCATAACACAACCTGATTTCCAGCCTACCTTCCGGTTAACCGACCGTATGTGAAAAAGGTGTCCCGATATATTATAATAAGAGTGGGGGAATAGAGATTGTGCCTATCGCAGCTCGAACCTAAATAGAGAAAAAATGATTATACCTTTAAAAGTAAAAGAGATCAGCAAAGAAAATAAATATATGTTTCTATATAATTAGGCACTGTCCTGACATATTCAATTTTTTGGACTCTAAACCAAAACATTTTATCCTGTTGGTAATCTGCGTTTGCAGCTTCTTTTGCTGACGACTATAGACAAAGCTCAATACTCCTGCTCCTGTCAGATCCTGTACTCTTTACTTAACTGACAAGATGTCACATACATAAAAAAACTTTGACATGGTTTTGACAGACACATAGCATGCTGCCGTGGACAATAAATATTTTTGTAATTATTCAATATCGATACAACTTGAACGACGATATTCAAGAATTAAGTTATATACTTATTATGTGCACTTTTAGTCGTAGGCAAAAACTTAGAAAAGTGTTAGAAGTAAGTCTTTAAAGTGTATTTCATTTAAAAATGAAATTTATATTTAAGTCAGTCGTAAGCCTAAATTAAACATTCATTATTTAAGCTATATGTTGCCAGCGGTTTCTATCTCTGCTACAGAGGAAATAATTAATTTTCTATACCTGATTAGAAACTTTGTCAGCATTTTCTGGTTAGTTTTTCTTGCAATGCATTCATCAAAGTTAATTCAGTGGTTATTCTAATGGAAACGGAAGAAACATGGAATGGCTAGCTCAACTTGTAGAATAAGTTTGTAATTACTAATTTGGTTTTAAATATTTCCAGTTTACCTAGGCGATACATTTCTAAAGTTCAAGTGTAAGAATCAGAATCCGCAAAAATGACTCACGCAACTGCTATGCTCGAATTATCGTCTAGCTTAATACAATCCTCCTCTACCATATTACAATCTAAAGTAAGTAAATTGCAATTAATCTTTGTAATTATGTACCAAAATGTTCTTACGACCCATTAAATAAAGTATTTTACATAGTTCATAATTTAATTAAAAGAACTATGGTCAGCATGAGTTACCTTCTTGTCTTCTCCTATGGTCTAGTAGTCATATAGCGCGACTGCTTTCCGCGGCGTCTCCGCTTCGTTTATCGGTTTCCGAGTCTGAAGGTTGGTTATTGGTAGGTACGCCAGTGCAACGGAGAGCACGTAAATGTCGGTCCTGCACCTAATGTATCGCCCTTTGTGTCGAATTGCCGTCCCCATTGGGCAGTGAGAGTGAGAGAACACAGAGTGCCTGAGAAGTGGGCCTGTGCTGATTTCTGCTGTGGCAAGCAATGGTTCTGGACACCATTACTATCATTGTTATTATACATATATTTAGTGTATATAGGATGTCTCTTGAGAAATATCATATGATAAATCAAATAATAGCAGCACGGGGACTGTCAATGAAAATACTTTTTATGGTAAAAAAAAATGTTTTTTTTTCCGAACTCTGTAGAACTAAAATATATTGGTCTGACGATACAAGACTTGTGTTATGTAAAAAATATGCAGTCCGTCATAAATTTTGACCTGAAAATATTTCACCGACATTCTTGTGTCAAAGAGTTTAGAAATGATCCTGCCCAAGGACAAGGGCAAGATCATTTCATAATATATAGGTACATATATAGCTCCTTTATTAAATTATTGTGGAGATTTTCTTTATATTTTTTAATTCTTTGCAGGATACTCTTGGCGAGGGGCACTTCCGATGGAGCAGTATAAAGCAATTTGTATATTTTGCATGCACATTCGCTAGCTCGGCTTACAATTTTGATATATTTTCAAAGGTGTGCGAAAACGGTACCTAGATGCGTTCTATTAATATAAATCTTGCTTTGTTACCAGTACATCTATTTTTGCAATATGAGCTCATGCCGGTGAAAACTTATTTAAATTGAAACTTAGAGCAGACAGTAACTAGAAAAAGTACAGGTCCTCGAAAGTGACAGAGAAATAAAAAGCAATCAAATCTCTCGTCACATTAAAAAAATAGAGATATCTAACGATTCGATTTTCAGCAAAACATTTCCGGCTTGTCCTATATTTACGGAAAACTCCCCGATTCCTAAAAATCGGTATCAGATAGGTCAGGTTAGCTGGATAAGACGGGGCAAAGCAGCTCGGAGCTCCGTAGCTGAGTTCTGCTTCTTTTTTTAAACCCCTCGGAAATGCTGTTCCTGTATCATATAATGCTAGGAAGCTTCTTGGTTTACTTATCGTGATTCAAAATTACAGTCTGGTGGTAGTACAAAACTATTTCATAGTTCATTCAATTCATTTAATAAACAAAGATTTTATAATACCGTATTTAATAGTATTTTTTTTTAAGTGCAATTAATAATATATAAATCTTAAAGAGGAGGTAGTGGACGAGGAACCCACGGCTAAATAACGTCGGTCGATCACAAGGTTAAACAACGCTTGGCGCGGTCGATCCGTAGATGGATGACCATTTGGCCTTCACGCATACCCCTTATTTTTTCGGAAGACATGTTAAATTGCTGGCTCCTGGATGTCAATTTGAAGATGTCGTTATGAGCGTATTCTCGTAATTATTACAATTGATATATGATGAGATTGTCTGCGTACTCGCACTGTACATTATAAATAAATACCTACTAGACAATCCGGTCACTACGCAGGATATACCTACAAGTATTTGTAAGCTTGAGTAGGTATATTGGAAAGTCTTGGTAAAACACTGTTTGTTTCCTTTATGTTTTTTTTTTTCCAGTTTAAATTGGTTTCATACTCCTACATTCTTGCCTTTTATAGAAAAGAAAAACTAAAATGTAGGTAATCAGATGTCATGAAGACCGGCCAGTCTTTCGTTTTGCTATCGTCACACACGAAAAGTTAATGTCTAATAATTTCTTTCCTAGTTCTTAAAATAACGAAACGGCCGAGTCGCATAGGTCGGTTTACTTTGCTACGTAAATAAAACAGTGTTGGTAACATTTAATATGAACAATTTTTCCTCTTAAATAATTCTAACAAAGAGATGTCCTGACTAATCTGCTTAAGTATAAAAAAAAATGCAAAATGTAATCTAGCTGCACTTGTCCTTCTTAGTTATGTTGTTAATGTATATTTTTCTTTATTTTACAGTAAAACTAGTTGATTTTATCATATCCGAAATGACGCTTGGAATAGCGTACATGTGCATGGATAGTTTTATTAAACAATATACTAAAAGATTTGACTGCAATAAATTTATGAATCCACTTCTCAGAGGAATATCCTTTGGACGATTTTTACAGACCTCTTTGTTTGTTATCCTAGTAAGTATAATAAACTGTGTCCTAGTAAGTACAATAATCTTCAATGTGAAGATAGGTAGGATAGGTACCCAGTATATGCAGAATGCACACGGTGTTCTTCTAAGAAAGAAAGATTACGATTTTTTTTCTATCACATTTATTTTTTAGATCTCATTGATCTAAAAAATAGCTAAGGTTACCCTTTCTTCTGAAGCGGCCACTATCTTGATCATCTAACATAATAACTATTTTATTTCCTACTCATTTAAAAAAAACATTGTTATAATAATAACAATTCTGTCCACGCCTGGAACGATTTAAACAAAGCATGAAACTAGAACAACATCTCGGAATGAAAGATAATGCGAATCGAGATATTTTTGAAAAACTGACTTTGAATATACCTACATATCACGACGCGAATATGAGATATTATAGCAATATCGAGGATCGTTCAAAAAGTAACTTTTTTTTTAATGTTGTGACTACTTTTCATTCCGGGGTTGCAAAGTGTAGTCAAACTGCGGAAAACTGCTTCACGCGAGCGGAACTTATATTTTTCGTTTGTTTCAGCATTCTTCTTATTTAGCCGACAGCTTAAAATTCTTGATTTCAAGTTTTAAAGATGTTCCTCCATGGTCGACATGTCAGACGGGGGGTAAAAGCGGTTGTATATCGGCTAAGGACATAATGGTGCGCTGTAATAAAAACATAACCACAAATTTCAACTCGACATCAGCTTATTTTAATTATTTGTAAGTTACATTACGTCCATAGCAAACCAAATTATTTTATTCGGTTTTATTTGGTAGCAATACAATATAAAAATATATGTATAGAGAAGAACGTCTGCATTGGATTATATCATCTATATTTTTGGGATAATATACGTACTGAACATGGTCTAACTTAAAGAAAATCAAATTGGTCTTTGGAAAGTTATACAATTATATAACTATGATTAAAAACTGAAATGCATTGGCTGCCGGTAGAATTTTAAGCCCTGTTTATAAACAATATTTCGCTAGGCATGTGTAAACGACATGGTGAAAAGGACTAATTAAAATTAAACCATTGATGTGTATATTTCAGAGACAGCTTCGCCGCTTTAGATAGAAATACTTTGACAGCAAGGTTTTTTATTCTCGGCCTGGTGTGGTTGTTAGTTTTCTTTTTTTCGTCTGTCACAGAAGAAACAATTGTGAAGGTACTACACAATCCACAATCTTGAAAATTAAAAATAGTTTCCAATTAATGCTGTTCAAACACTTCGCCATAAATGTTTAGTCAGGTTTCGTGCCTACATCTATCCAAAAGTAATAAACACAACTCCTTACTTAACAATGGTTAATATATCTTGTTGTGTTTTTATGTTCCGGAAATCGTTGCGTTTTATACTAATACCAGTACGTTTTTACAGATGTTTAAATTAGCATTTCTGTGTACATCGATTTCTACCCTTGTCGTGATAGGGTTTATATTTATTTCGACGAGCAATATTGCTGCCGAGGCATTTTCTCAAATAGTTGACATTTCAACGCCAAGTGAATTGGTAAGTTATTTTTTTATTTTTTTTAAGATGTTTATAAGTGAAAATGTCGTAGCTACTTTACGAAATGCTAAAAATGAGTGGAGTTTATACATTCTGATAATGTTGGATTTTCGGTAATATTTTGATAATAAGTCGTTAGAATTCTTAAACACAACATTTTATTTGAGAGCACAATTGACATCAAGTTTCAAAAGCGCCACGGTGTCTTAAAACGGAAACACAACGATCACATTTATAGAGGCACTCGCCAACAAAATGTTTACCAAGACACCTTCTATCTATCTTATAAATTTATATTTATTCAATAGATAATATATTTTAAACGGTTTTTCTGATTTAATGATTTTAGTTTACGAGACGAATTATTATGAATGTTATATAGAAGTTTAGTTAAGTTGAGTAATTGATGATTTAAATCCTAAACTTTGTAAACAAACCGTGAGTGAATAATTCCCTAGCTAGGAAAATACAAGGGACAGGAGGGGAAGGCGGAAAAGAAATGACAGTTACAAGGTAGTTGTTATTAAAGTGCGACGTGCTTCTGTATCGTTATATACTTTTCGGCGACCTATCACTGTAGTTATGATTAGGAGTATCGTCGTTGGCCCTTGTACATTTACAGTTTGGCAAAGAGTTATGACATTAGTATGCAGAGGGTTGCAGGTGGTAGATCGATCTAGCTGGGTTCTTAATAGGAATCACTGAAATCTAGGTCCCTTTTTTAAACTACCAAGAAAGGAGACTCTCGACAGGTAATTTATTATAGTATAAAGTCATTCAGATTTTGAAATTACAACCAGACGCTTAGTTTTTTTCCCAATAATGATATGAATTTGTATTGTTACAGATGACATCCATCAAACATGTGTCGTATGCATTCGGCATTGGATTTTTAGGTCTCTATGATTTTGGGACCATGTCTGCTTACACCATGGTAGATACTGCAACGGTGATTTATGTGGCAGTGTTTACATCGTTAGCTTTCTTGAGATCATGGATAGTAAAAATACTATATTTAGTGACTTTAAAATGTGTTAACATAGACAGACAATATGGCACACATATATTATTCTACGCTATATTGCCGTTGACCACGGAATTTTTATATGCTCACAAGTTGTTTTTATTTTATTTTTATGGAAACGTGATGTTTGGCACGTTAGTTTACATGGTGAGTTCCTAATGTTTTAATTGTATAAGCAATCTTTCAATTATAAAAAGCTATATACATATATTACTTGAAGGATGATACGAAGCTAAATGTTTATCACTTCCAATAGAACTTCTGTTATAATATTTTATCTGAGAAGCTGCCTAAAAGTGGTTCAGTAAAGGTAAAAAAATAATGCCATTTGAGTTGCTTTACATTTCGTTTTCAGCATTTGCCCTTTTGAAACATGTTACTAAAAATAAGTAAAACCCCGTAAAACGTCTCATGGCAATCTAAACCTAAATTTACCAGATGAGCTGCGCAGTGGATGATTTCTCTTCTAAAAGGTCTACTGTGCAGCCAAATACTTGAAGCACTTTTTCAGAGTTGTTTGGCAGTGCCCATTTTAATCTAATTCTGTAATTCATTATAATGTTCATCTATTTTTGTTGCAGACTAATCTAGTAATGATATTAGCGAAGTTTTTAAGTTATGAGTTCCGTTCAATCAAAACTATTTATGTGATTGGCCTGCTGTGTTCCTTAGGTTTCGCCAGCTCTATACCTTTACTTGCAGTAAGTATATATCTTATAGTTGAATCCCGTAGTTTGTCATACATCTCTAAGGAACTACTTTGCGCACGCGAATAAAATGTACCCTAAAGCCATCGTCCATAAATGGGATCTAAAGCTAAAAAGATAAAAGAGTCAGTAAGTCCAGCAATAATCGCGTTCACAGAAAACTAAAGACGTTTGCCCGGGACTTTGCCGCGTGCACTGGGTTTATCCAATGTGTCAAAAACTTATGTGTTTGCTAATATATGTAGTTATTTGCATATTGATGATGATGATGATGGCGGCCGTTCTCTTTTATGGAGATCAGCCAGCTGCGCAGGACATATTATAGTGCAAAAGCATTCGCGCAGACTCTCTCTATTCCCTCACTCTCATAGTCCGATGTGACGACAGTCCGACACGGCCGGAGAGATAATCAGGCGCAGGACCGACATTTACGTGCTCTCCGATGCACGGGTGAATCAATCACCAACTTCCAGACTCCAGGCTGCGTTATGCAAGTTTCTCAAAACCCACAAAGACACCCCGGGATTCGAACCCAAGACCTCAGGCACAGCAGTCTCGCCTTTGACCACTAGACCAACGAGGCAGTTTGCATATTATCAACATGGCGAAGCCGGTCATCGAAAAAAAATACTATTCATCATGTTCTAACTACAGACTCATCAAGAGACCTACATCGCCCGTAGCGTTCATGTTTTTTCATCTTTAATCAGTCAATGACGTCCGAGATACAAGTAACTTAAAGTAAACATTGGTACTCATATTACCTGGAATCGTACCCAAACACTCTTAATTGAGAGCTTTCATAAACTTTGAAATTTTATACATAAGTAGATGTGTGTTAACCAATCTTACATTCCATTTTTTTCAGATAATGACAACAACGCATCGAGCGAAAGCATTTACTGCTGGTTTGGATATTGTTGTAACTTACCTTGGTGGTGCTTATGTAGCTATAGTCATGTGGTTGTACGGATTGAAAAAGTTTTGTACTGATATACAATTTTGGCTAGGGTTCAGGCCAACCAGGTTTTGGACGATAGCTTGGGCAATACTTCCTGTCGCGCTTTTCGTAAGTATGTTTCACATTGGCTTATGTGGGTTTAAATTGGCAGATTATAAATTAAGGTGCTCCCTCACCGAGAATAGCGCGTCTCGTATATGGCGACTTTTTTTCGGGAAACTATCGCCGAATTAAAGTGAGAGTGGAGCCGATGATTTTGAATGTTGGGTTTTTTAATATAAATTATTTTATTTTGATGATTGCAATACTTTGACGATAACGAATTACTGAAACATGTATATTGTAACGTAATGATTAAAATCCTATCTAGAACGTTACACGGTAGGATGTTCCTAGAGAGGGAGCACCATTAAGCACAATTTTATACCCAAATTGTTAAATGGATTCATTTTGGTGGCATTATTTTTATTAAATGTTGTTTCAGCTTTGCTCGGTACGTAGTGCCTATTTGTTAGCGCAGTGGGAGCAATCAATAATGTGGTGGTGTGCCTTGGGTTGGATAGGTTTTACATTGTTTATTGTTGCTTCAATGAATATCAAAACAATGGCTGGATTTCTAATGCGTAATGTAAGTATTTCTCGTCCACTTTTCGCTCTCGGAAGTTCTACCAGAACACCTACATATTTCTGATACCTAAGCTGGATTGAAATACGTACATGAAATGAAAGACAAACAAGCGATACTTATCTCCAACTTTAAAGTTTCTTAGAGTTTCTGAATGAGTCGCGATTACTAAATGTAAATTTATCATACCAAACTCGAGGTCAGAGGGGCGTATGACCAAACGGTTATTATGAGCAAAATTATTAAAAACTAAGCTGATGCTCCAGAGATCCACAATGATCTGATTCGATTTTATGCGCTGAATAATTATCTCCGTAATAGATGACACCGACTAAGTACCGCAGCTCGTGTTGCATCTCCTGTACCGCGCTCGTTGTCCGCTCTGAATAAACTCAACCAACACGGAGATTGACCTGTTCACCGATGCCTTTCTTAAATTAATGGTTATTTGATTGCAATTAAATGAGAGCAATAGCATTGAGTTAATTATTATTATGAGTTCATGTTCTTATGTCATACTTAGTATAACAAACTCATTGTATTTTTTTAATAGCTGCTAAGCCGTGTAAACTTAGGAATAAATAAGCAAGTTTTTTCCTATGTTTACACGGCAAAAGCAAACATTGCCAGTTTTATCAAATTAAAAGTGGTGTAAGATGCTTAAAATCTGTTAAGGTTTCAATTAATTGGTTCTTTTTCAGAATTTAGTCGGTATTTTCAAATCACACAAAAATTATGGTCCTCCAGAGGTCGAAGATCGACGAAGGAGACTTTACTACAGTGAATTTACTCGTCAAAGAAAATGTAAACACAACTGTTTGGTTATAGATGTGAGTTCAACTGTAGAATTACTTATTGAAATCTTATTAATTCTTTCGATTTAATCGAAATTGAGTTTAGAGTACCATAAATACGGCTGAATCGTATAAGATACCATTCGATACTTAAAGAAGAAAGTTAAAGTAGTTTAAGACATGTTTATACATTTTTGGGTACAAGATGTAGCTAGTTATCTCGGGATACGGGTGGTACCTTTGGTAGAATATAATACTAGTACTATATAGTACAAAATGGTTACCATGGTCTTGTAGTGTTATTTTTTGTCATGTAATCTCAATTGTCCACGTAAGTACGGCATGGACTAAATCTATTAAAATTTTCAGGAATGGTTTGAATGTAATCATCAAGCATTAGTCATAGATCCTAACAGCCTTGGAATGTCGTCATCTAGTTCAGAAACATCATTAATGAACATTTACGATGCGAAGACTACGAGCCGGTTACGGAGCGTAGGCGTGTTAAGTCAAAATTTGGCTTCTCATCATTAGCATCGTTGAGTGTGTCTGTTGTTTTTAAGCGTTTGTTTTAGGCCAAGTTTGTTATAAATATATTATATATCTTTTTTCGATTTTTTAATGCAGATCTGAATTCTGTTACTATAAGATACCATATAATAAAGAGAGCACCAAGCCGCGCATTAGAGTCGTAACTAAACTACTGCTGCTACTGCTAAAACTCCTACGAGTGAGGTTCTGTGTTACAACGTGTATGGTGGTATTGTTGTTGTATCATGTATCATTTCCTACAATTTAAAAATAATCCCTAATTTTTGCACAGTAGTCGAATGTATAAAAGTAATATTGAAATACTGACCAGAATCTTAGTAGGATCATTGGTGGTTCATGTTCTTAAGGGTCGGTTTTGGAGCTGCGTCGCTCGAAGTTTAGGGTTTGGACCTTAGTCTCATAGCCATAGAGGCTAGCGCACTACACACGTACGCACAGTGAGTCGTGGGACTTTGAATAATAGCCAACTAAACTGTAACTTTGGTTTCTCTTACCAAATATGAAAATTGTTACGTAAACTCTATACAATACCTACTGCTGCCCATGACATAGCGTGCTTTCCTGTTGACACATTTTTTGGTGTACACACAAAAAAAAAATAGTACGTTTAAAGTACTTAATTAAAAACTGATAATTATTACAAAAGTTTGTAACAAGATTACTGTGCACTGATTTTATTTCAGCCCACGGTTTGATCGTGATCTGTCCATGTACCTACTTACTCATATATACCTATTCACTTCGAAGGCACATGGCCGACTGAACTGACTCGCGGAACCGCGCTGCTTCTTAGTTATTTGCATAGACTTATAAAAGGCTCAAAAGTAGAGAGTTCAAAAGTATCAATATTTTAAGGGAAAATGTTGGACAAGTTAATGTTTTATGTTACACAAAATTAGAATATTTCTTTTGATAAATGAAGGTTGATAAAATTGGTTTAAAGTTTTAAATTTTAGTATTTCATAAAATTAATGTAATGATTACTGATACTTACGAATAATTTTTATTTATTCATTGTTACAATTGGAAGTGCGAGTGGTGTACAGTGTTTTTTTTAATAATATTTTATTATTTATTTGAATTATTGTCTTAAATTTTAAATTTAAATATGTCAAGAAAGTAACATTCATTAGCTAGCTGCATTATTTGTTTCAAGGTTGTGGGGCATCGTTTTCCAATATGATTCTATAACAACCTCGACCCTCGATTGCCGAAGAATGTCCTTAAACAGCTAAGGTGTATAAGCCATTTGAAACTCTGTGCGCGCCTTTTAAATCACAATAGCGCCCGCATACTAGTACGAGAAAGTACTAATTGGACGAGGGAAATTCATCATAAACGGTAACTCTTGTTAAGGTCAAGAGCAATTTCACTATAGCTAGTTAAATGCACTGTTTAAACACTCAGCTGACGTAAACGCCGAGATATGTTTACTTAATGTGTTTGCCATTAAAATTGCAATTCATTAATTTTGTTTGGCGCAGTACGGTTTGGACAAACTAAATTGGCCTTGGATGGAATATTCGTTTGGTTGATATACTAATGGTACCTTTTAGTCGATCTGCTATACATACATATGGCTGATAATTACGAATCACGGTGTATACGTTCTAAGAGCTTACAAAACGAGATCAAAAATATAAACAATGTCGTTGGCATTTTAAAATATTAACCTTAGTTGTGCAGTTTGTCAAAATTGCCATGATGCTTAACTAGAACTTTTACAAAAGCGTTCGCTAGTCTGAAAGTTGCTGGTGTGTCTCGAAGAGCCAAGTGGTCGGTCTTGCCTCTGATCCCTCTCCGGTCACGTCAGATTGCCGTCCTTTTGGACTATAAGAGTGAATGTACTACTATCGGCATGTACGCTTGTGCACTATAACAATGTCCTACGCAGTTTACTGATTTCTTTTAAGAATAGCCAGCGTAGCCGGTAATTGGCCTGGGTGGCATTAGGTAGGTTAGTTAGGTAGGTAGGTTAGTTTTCGTCCGAATTTCAATTAATTATTAAAATTTGTTTTTTTTTTATTCTTTTCCTAGAGTATCTATAGCCACTAGATGAAGGTGTTATGCACGGTAATACGACTGGATCGATTTTTTGTTTTTTAGTGTCATTTATTATATTGACTAAATTAAAGATTTTTGCAGAGTCTCAGTCCAAGTCTCATTTTCTTAGAATCGTTCAGTTCTGCCATCGATAAATTGACGGGACATTAATATATTATCTAAAATGGTATTTGATTACCATTACTTTGTGATCAACAATTCAAAAATAGTATCTACCTATCGAATAGCTTGCGGAAATCTTACATGTATTTACCTAATAAATTAAGATCAAGTGAATAAGTACTCAGTAAAATTTTGAAGCTACGCTTTAGACAGAGTAAGTGACATATCCTTGTGCGAATAATCCATTTATTGTGGACTGACGAACGTATTTTATATGGGTATTATTTTAGCTTTGAAGCGTAAAAACACTACCAGTTTATAGCGAGCTCAATTGGTTTTGATTACATGTAAAGGGGCTGGTTCCGGCGAACGGGATACCTATGTCTCCTGCGAAGCAGTAATGCTGGCAAAGGTAATGAACGGCAAAGAGTTCGAGGGATTAAACTTCTCAACCCAGCCTCCGCGGTAGAATTGGGAGACACCACGGGCGCCAGGTGTCAAATTGGTAAGGGTCAGTGAGCGGTGAGTTTTGGGTGGCTAGCCGTCCAATTTGACGACGATACGCCCTCGAGCATTCAGCATTTTGTGTACGGACCTTTAGGGCTGAAACCTGAATTGTTCGGAAGAGTTACCGTGTTTAATTATCTAAAATAAGAAAATAAACCCGAAATTAAAACAAATTCATGCATTCATTAAATAACAAAATACAAAAATTGTATTTTTAGAAATATCTGTGAATTACTTTCGCACTATTATTTACGACGCCTTTTGATAATTTGACTCTATTCAAAGTCTATTTTGCAACGTAGCTACACTGCTTTCTGTGAATTGTGCATCAGGAAAATCTCGCAACAGGCTTTTAATGGAGTCTACGGTTTATCTTCTTTTATTGAGCTTGTTTGAATAAAATCTGAATTTCGCGGCTAAGTTACAGTAGCACGGGTCCGTTTATCATGAGATCTTAGACTTGGTGCGGATAGGTGACCTGCATCTTGTCGGAGTTCCGGAAGGCACGTTACTTTACTTCCCTGTAGTCACTTGAAAATAATTGGTAGTCGCCTGAGGTAGTCGAAAACTCGGAAGGTCTGATGTAATTAGGAAAATACTATGCAGATAGTTTTAAATAATAAACTCTGAGAGAACTGACCAGCCTGAGCCCCTGTCTAAAGGCCTAAATTTTGTTTAACCTGCGAGAAGCTATACCAAAAAAAATGACCAGCTTGAGCAGTGACATTTTCATAATTTTATCAGTAATTCATAATTAAAGCTAAACACATTTTCTAATAAGTAATACTAAAGAGATAATAAATGTTAAATTCTTTGAATAATGAAATGTTAGGTGAATTGACGTTTAACTTTTCGAAATTGTTAAAGTTAATAAGATCTAAACCACCGTTGGTTAGGGCGCCAGTCTGAAACCTCCCTACAATATGTGCCGTTTCAAGGTGTACCGCGATCTCAATTAGTTCCTTGCCCAGGCGTCTAAGGAGAGCTTTTAAAATGTCGATCGAGGCTCTTGGCCATTTCTTACTTGGTTGAGCGCATACTTGTGGTATGCTTCCTCAAGATTCGATTTTGTATTGCAGAGCCAGTTGCTGGTAATCTTGGCCACTTGGCCAAGGGCTTTTCTGTGCAAGTACTCAAACTCAAATTATATTTTGAATGTGGTCCAGTATTTTTGAAGTACCTACTTGAAGTTCAAATAGGTAAAATATTATCATATAAAAGAGTTCGTTATGCACCCTGCAAAATATATTTTATTTATGTTCTACTACGCATATTTCTTATTTATAAAATAATTGCAAAATGAATTCAATTTCTTAATTATAGGGTTCCGTACAAGTGTCACTGTGTACGGTACTGTGTACAGAACTCTCGGTGGGCGAGTAGCCCTAGGAAAACTTAAAAATCTTATTCTTCTAATTAATTTTTCAATGACTTATTAAATGTGAAGGAAAACATCTCGTGGGATCCTGGACCATAAAGTCTGAAATCACCAACCTGCATTGAGCAAGGGTGGCGATTAGCGCTCAATCCTTCTCTGTGTGAAAAAAGTGCCCGCAGCATTTGGACGATAAAAAAGGTTAATGATGAAAGAAGCACGATTTTTTTTTCTTTACTTGGAAAACATAAAATTAAATAAAATACTAGGTAGTCATTTCAAAAGTAAAAAGGAAAAATATGAAAGTGTTAATAAAACATGTGCGGTGGCGTAGAGTCATATCGTGCCAGTGTTAAGATAGAGCGTTTAGAGCGTTTGTCGCTCAATAAGGCTCCCAGTGAGGATCTGAGCGTAGTCGTAGCGAGCGGAAGGAGGCGGCCGGGCTGCGGTCGATAGTCGCTGGGGCGCAGGCGCGGGGTCTTGACGCCTGAGGGGCTATAAGAACACGCCAGTCCGCCGGCAGGCTGATACGCGGCTGCCGGCAGCCAGCGTCCGCAAGGACGCACGCGGACCCGCAAAACATGCATACGAGCCGTCCGCGCGGCGTGCACAGCATCGCGCTTGTGCTGGCTCTCGCGATTGCCTGGTTGCCTCATGCCGACCATGCCGCGTGAGTATCTTCAGCTCTGTCACCAGGTTCGAGCCGTGATATTTGATCTCATCGCATGATGCCGCGCACACCCTGCACGCACTTGAGAAGCCATAGCGTGCGTGTAAATCTCTGAAAGCCGAGAGTTCACATTGCTCGACGCTCGTCTGATTTGTTTATAACACGACCTCGATGTTAATCCCCCGCAAATAAGCTAATAAGGAAAAGGGTTGTAGGCCAAGGTTTCACAAGCTAAGTATTTTGCTTATTAAGATAGTCCAAGCGAGAAAAAGTGTTTTATCAGCCCACCTAAATCACCGTGGGGAGAGAGTCGAGAAACGAGTTTTCTGTGCCGTATTTTATTGGCAAATTAAATCGAGTTTCTGCCGTCTATTGGAACAGCACATCTTTATATCTTTACATAGTTGACAAATCAAACCGGACATTTATACTCGTAGAACAATACTGGAGAAATTGAGACCGCCATTAGATATACTGGAAGCGTTTTTCGTCATTGCGTTGATTTGCCTCAACTAAACCTTTGTTAAAATTTTACTGAAATTGAACAGTGAGTGAATAGTGTCATGCCTCTCCTGTGTATTAAGTGCAATAAACGAAAAATAAATTAAAGTAGTAAGCATTAAGCAGGGTGAGGGAGAGAGCGAGAGCGTTTAGCAGTGAGACAGATTAAATCTTGCGTCCGTGAAACGTTATAATATGTAGTCAGTAGGTAATAATATTGTTGTTTATATGTTTTACAATTTTGAGGGGCTGTGTCCTTACAATAAAGTTATGAAGCAATTGTTTTGTTTTGACCTGAATGTAGTGACTGGGAATGTCTCCCTTTACGTTCTACAAGACCAATGTGTAGCATTGTCAATCCAGTCATTTTGGTAATATTATGGATATTATTTATAGTATTTCTCAATAAAACGTTTTATAAATGTTTGAATATCATAACAATTTATAAACAAATCGCATATATATTTCATGAGCTATTTAGGCTTCTTCAGATTTTCAGAGCCTTGACATAGCTTGATATGCTTAAGTTTCGCTGGAGATCTTCTCGGAAGCAGTATTGCTATGGGATAAGGTATCTTAGTAGCACAGAATACTTTATAATGAGGTTCCTGTCCCTCGAGCCTTTGCCAGCCTTTGCCTTTGCTCGGACCTTGCCCCAGTTGATGTGGGAATCGCTGCATAACATTTTATTGATATGTAGGTAACAAAGTTCTTAAGAAATCTGACGATATCTGAATAGTTATTTAATGAACCATTAGCCTTATTAAATATAAAACAATGTACGCAACGCAATCAAGGTCATCAATTGTTAACTATTTCTGTTTAAACATTAATGCAAAACCATTTCTAAACCTTTTTAATATTATCTTTATTACACAGTAGTTGATTTAAATATGTTTATGGACTACTATACCCTAGTACGAGTATAAAAAGCGTCTTCTTGGTCAGTGTTAAATACCGAATTGGACATAAGTTCTATAATATATGAGAACAAACACGAATTTCAATATTATGGAGTGTTAGTAAGTGATATCATGTTTTGTGTTTATAAATATTTATTGTACACAAGTCATGACACAGCCTTGAAATGACAACTGTCATTCTCAGTGGAGGCGCTAATCGTGCAACAATTGTATCGTTATTCTGCGCTACGAGTAGAATGCAGAAAAAAAATGTTCTGTTGATGACTGCTGCATTTTACAAGCAAGTTCACTAACATAAGTATTCGTTTCATTTTCAAATAAAGTGACAACGCGGTGTCCCCAGTCGTAACTACTAGCCATCCTGTCATAAAAATCTGTATGAAGCTTCAATAATAATAATAATTTATTATTTTTGATGTTGTTTTGGATTTGTTTCATGAACGCGAGAATACCTGATATGGGCTTAGAATAGCTTACTCGGGCAACACATGAGACTATTTCCAGCTATCTATTTTGGTGCCTCTGGACAGAATCGCCCACGGCCGTACCATTCAGATAGCTTGATTCTGAGTACTTACAGTTTAATAGGTATGCAAAAAAAAATTGTGTGAATACAGTAATGAGTTTACACTTACCTTAACCAAGAATAGATACTTATCTTGAAGCCTGTTACTTAAAAATTATGATTATCTTATATTTTTAATAATCGAGTTTTGTTCCATTGGTGTTATCTTTTGACTTTATTCAACTTATGAGACATATTCTCAAAGGTGTCGCATTGATAGCATTTGATCTCCTCCAATTTAGAGAAACAATCGATGAGGAAATCGAGTTTCAAAATATCTTGGTATTTTAATTGCCTCGATCATTTTGGCAAGAAGGACCCCTCCACTGGTTCTAGCTATGAATGACATACTGTATTGACAGTGAGACCATGATGGCAGCATACCCTAAAATAAAAAATAAAACATCAAAATCAGTTCATTACCAGCCAAGTTATCCGCCGTCAATTGAAAACCAATCAATTGAAAGTTGGTTCGAAAAATATAGATCAGTGTCCAAAAGTTATTCTGGGGTTACCGTCACTCGCCCGACCGACAACTTTTTCCGTGTTAGCATCAAAACATAACTCGGTTCAAATACTTTTTAGGAAGTCGGATAAAAAGAGATCTGTAAAATAATTATGAAGAATAATAAATTGCAGGTAGGTGTGACATGAAGTGCTTTGCCAAATGAGTGAAATATAAAAAAAAAATATCTTGTCACGTCTTATCAAACGTAACAAAAATATGTTTCTGAGATAGTAATGTCAGCTGAAAATGTAATTCCAAAATAAACGATAAACCTCGGAAATGCAGGCGCTGCGTATTTTTATTTACTTTAGAACCAGCGACTGCTAGACCTCCTATACTTTATAAAAGCTGAAACTTTATGTTGTGTCAAACATAACTTTTGCTCGCACGAAGATTGACTGGCGGTGGCTTTGGAAGATATATGAAAAACCTAACTTAACCAAACTTATACTTTTCAACAGTTATATCCTGCTTTGTATTAAAGATATTATCATGATAAAAAATCACTTTTAGTATCACAACAATCATTCTCTTATAGGAGAAATTATTATGAAATGAATATGGAAATTATTTATGTGCTTTTTTTTCTCCTTTTCAAGAGAAACACTTACTGTCATCCAGCAGGCACACTTCGTGCTGAAAAATGGTCGATACCTACTGTAATATTGATGTACAGACTCCAGCACATCAAGCTACCCAATCAAGAAACTGAAAAAAATTCCCAATCTACTTTGAACCCTAAATTCCAGCGATAAAGTTGAAAAACTATTAAGGAAATACAGATTGTAGCAAATAGCTTGATGTGCTGGCTTCTGTGCCCACACACAATTTTTTTAGCTTTTATAAAATAAAGGAGGTTTAGTCTTTATCTACTATTTGTATACCTACTTAAAATAAGCTAGATATATCTATATCGCTAACAGGTTCTCGGTTTATGCGCTACGATGCACTTTCTTGATTAGATGTCGAGGGTCTCTCCACCTCCCCTTTAATCTTGCAAATGTCACGGGGGTGTTGGCTCGGCTAATTTCTGCGCTGTATTATGTTCCTATGATTTCGAGGAAATAGGGCAATTCATCCGAAAATGCACCTTTCAAAACATACCTGACTTACGTGGGATTAGCTTTGATAGATATACAAAG
This sequence comes from Heliothis peltigera, assembly GCA_958496145.1. Classification (NCBI taxonomy): domain Eukaryota; kingdom Metazoa; phylum Arthropoda; class Insecta; order Lepidoptera; family Noctuidae; genus Heliothis; species Heliothis peltigera. The sequence continues at coordinate 8,024,440 of OY292321.1, read as the reverse complement.
GTCAACATAACATGGAACTTTTGTGGAATTACGATAAAAGTCATGAATAAGCTATGTAAGCTTTTTTCGACCTCTGTGCTTCAAGGCGAGCATATGGCTATAGTTTAAATCTTAAGTATTAAGTATAATGATTGTCATCATAGTCAGTTCATCTGAAGAGATCTGAACTATTAATATATCATAACTATCAAATATTTTAATTCAAATATACGTTGTTAGGTAAAAGAAAGAAAGAAAATAATAGATTGCATGCATGACCACGACCACGACCAGCAGCCGCACCGACCGTTGCGGCCACGGTGGGGCCAAGCGCGCGGACGTTCTTGAACTGCCAAAGCACTTAATAAAAGCATGAATTTTATAATAAAGGAAATAGAAGGTAGATATATACCAATTGTGGAGAATGAAAACACACTTTCAATACTAGTTCGTATAGTCAACTAAGAAATAATAGATACAGATACCTATTGAATAGATTACCAGTTGGCAACTTAATCTCTAAGCGGGCGGAGTCTGTCTACCATGCACTTCCGGTTAAACTGCTAAGGTCACTTTCAGATTAGGTTTAGCTACCTATTGTTCGGTCTGAAGATGAGATAAGCACTGCACTGCTTTACGTGTCGAGGATTAAACAGAGTTTAATATGAGGGAAAAATAATTTGTGTAAAATAATCTGTTACATTTTAACATACAACTTCTGTAAAATTTTAACTGAATGAAATGCTTTTATAATTTTACTTTCATCATTTTCCCAGTAGTATTAAAGCCTAGTTATTATTTGCTATAAAATGAATATTTTTTACTTACATATACATATGTAGTTACTATGGGATAATCTGCCCAAAGAGTATTTTTGTATTTTCGTATTCAAAAAGCCATTTGAGATTTTTACAATGTATTACGGTTTCGGAAGCGGGATTACAGTATGCGATAATGGAATATCGCTTTGAGGGATATATACTATAGATAAATACCCATAAATGATTTTATGTTTTACAGTACCAATCTGATTAATCGAAAAACCATAATACCTGTACGTGGAAATAAATGTTGTATACATACAGAGTCTGAGTTTGTATTGTTTATTAAAAGCTTTTAATTGTACAAAGTACAATTTATTGATGTCAAGCGCACGCGCAGTTAGCATCTACACACTGACCCAAATATTGAGTTTTAATATTGAAATTATTATAAAGTTAGTTTACGCGTTTGCTCACATACCATATTTATAGCCATACGAGTTTTTCTATTTGTTTGATTTACGCCCAATAGTTAGAATGTTAAATGTTAGAATGTTTTTTTACATTTTTCAATACAAAAACAAAATAATTACTGTCGGAATATATTTACTCATTATTAACTTTAGATTAAAAATGTCATGTATTCCGAATTGTAAACTAACATTTGTTGAATAAAACTATTTGTACCACTTATAAAAATATCTAATATATACTGTAACAGACATGGTCGCACGCGCTGATTATTTTATGTGTGTGCCATGCGGCTGCTGTCGTTACTTACAAAAGTTATGTAATGGAGATGTGAAAATGTTGTGATGAGAGTTGTGTGGCGAATAGGTCACTTTGCTTGGTGGCCTCATGGATAGCCTAAAACGACGAACTAATTTAATTAAATATAGACTAATTAATTTAAAAGTCTCAGGTCACGAAACAAACAAGAATGACACACCACAAAAGACTGACTCTTTATCATCTCGTTTATTACGGTGCTCATACGTTTTTAAGGAAATTAAGCCAACAATCTTCAAGTGGCTATTAAGAGTAGCGGTGTCGAGCATTTAGAATGGCTCATTGACTAAGGGTGCCTGTATCGAGAGCCTCTTTCTTTGACCCGCCATTAACACTTGGTCTGAGTCTAACGACGTGAAATATTGACACTCGATATTGAATAACAAAGTGATTGAGATTTCAGTGCTTTGAAGCAGAAAACGAAACGCAATGTTATCTGATGGATTTCTGATCTTTTTAAACCCTGACGCAAAAAGAGGGTTGTATTTCTGTGCACTGGAGCTCTCAAACGGATGAACCGATTTGACTGAGCTTGTTTTAGTTAACTGGTTTTATATCGGTTCTTTCACGTTTTTAAAAAGCGGATGTCGTTTGAAAGTTATTAGATGTTTTGTCAATACTGTTAGGGATTTTAGAAACAAAATTTCAGAAGTAAAGAAAATATGAAGATATCAAAACCACGTACCAAAATGTTTTTTATATACGAGCTGTCTGAATGTTGGGCTGTAAATTAACAGTCAACAATTCTTCTGTTTATACGATTCAAACAAAAATAGCCTGGGTTCATGTAAAATATCAATACCTGCACATTTATAATTGAAATTGCATATTTATATGAAGTCGTAATACAAACAATGAGCCGTGTTGGAAAGAGTATATTCCGAGTTACATTTTTATTATAGGTATGCTGGTATTGGCATGCCCGATGCAAAAGGCCAATAGGTCATAGTTATACTAGAGGTAGTAGGAAGTGAACCGCCATAGACTCGTTTCCTACCGCTGCCAGCAGTTATCTGAAGATACAAGTAGTACGACCATCCAGTGCCGTTATCTTACCTACGTACACTTTATCGATTTTCAATTCTGACGTTCTTACATTTATCTTAAAAGTAAACCAGATAGAATTTCTTTAGTCATCAAAATAATTGTTTAACAAAATAACTATGTATAATATTTTAAGTGTAGGTACATCTAAGTACTTCTATCATAATGAAAACATTATTTTGAAAGAGGGGACTCCAATTTTCATTGTTGGCAAGAATTATTGTGGCTCTGGTTTCGCATGTCGTAGTTCGAATTACAGAAAGAGGATAGAAGCCTCTCAGATTCTTATGCACATTACATTTCAGAACATATTGATCACACGGTATATATTTTAATCTCGGAGATTCCGTTATACGTTGTACTTAGTTACTTACAAATAGTTTTGATATCTATTTACATTTTAGTTTTAGAAGCACCTATGTACATTATGAATTAGTTCATAAATAAGTACGTCTTAACTTGCACTGTGATCGCCAAGTGATAATCGCTTTTCCATTCTTGGCCATGCAATTGTCTGATACTATTTTTATGAGTATGTATATCGAGAGATAGATACGTAAAATATAAAGTTTTCAATTAGTTCACTTTCAAGTACTTTGAACTCATGCATGGTATTTTTCATTTAATAATAAGAGGTAAACAATATCATTCACACGATATCTGCAAGCTTATAATAAAATACAACACATCTTTTCTATGTTGACATGTGCCATGCGTCTGTTATCTCCGCCTTTGTTCAATAAAACGACTCGATAAAAACTGCAACGGCGAGGGAACTTTATACACAGACACCCGTTAATATTTATACTTGGAGTATATAGGCATGGACTAAATAACATACTGGCACAGAGCCGTCACGCCATTTCAGATAATTATAGAATGGACTTTGAATGCACTCATTGATTTGTATTTAATGTACCTAATTACCCATGTCAAAATGTTGGTGTTACTATTTTTAGTCCCGCTTCACTAAAATTTACTGTTAAAGTATTCATACATGAGCATGCACCAAAAGACGTCCAATTCCATGAGAACTTAATAGTGATGATTTGACTTCAACGATGGTTAATTTGCTAGCATCAATAACGTCTTAGAGGACAAATAAAAATCTGCCAGATTAGCTAATATCCTATATGCAATCCTAATTTCAAAAAGAAGCCTGGGAGTCGTCATAACCGTCACTCAATATCACAAGACTTGAACTCGATTTACAAGCAGTTTCTCGCGGTTTCTCCCGCGTCCCTGGGGTACTTTTCTTTTACTTGGGTAAAATAAAGCCTATGTTTACCGGGGATAGTGTAGCTTCCCAACAGTGAAATAATTTTTCAAATCGGTTAAGTAGTTTTGGATCCTATTGAATTCAACAAAAAAAAACATACCGGCCGAATTGAGAACCTCCTCGTTTTTTCGGAAGTCGGTTAAAAATAAATAACATGTTACATAGGTACTAGGTTGTTAATACGTTCTTGTTAACTACTTGTGCATGTTTGCCTCGTAAATATTAATATACGAGTATTTGTTACCTCGTGCATAAACAAAAATACGTTCTACTAAAGTTTTAAGTAGGAACTACAAATCCGAGTCCACGTTTCGCTTAAAAAATATTAAAAATATAATACGTAAAAGGGAATTTCTCTAGCACAAATACAGTAAAATGAGAATTTGATATAGCTAAAGACTATTTTTATTTATGTTTCCTGTTGATGCAGTAATCTAGCTCAGGCGAATCACAAAGCGATACCATAATTTTATGAAAACGTTTCATCTTAGCGTTAAAACTTTTTAATGAAAACTACATATTTTTGTCTCTATTGATTAAAAAAAAATGTACACTATGGCTTGTAAAGTCATGGTGGCCTAGTGGTTAAAGAGCCAACCTCTCAAGTATGAGGGCGTGGGTTCGATTCCAGGTCAGGCAAGTACCAAAGCAACTTTTCTACAGCTTTTGGACACCAACGACTGTGTTTCGAATGACACGTTAAACTGTTGGTCCCGCCTATTATTGAACATCGTCACATTCGTTATGGTTAGTCAGAAGCCAGGAAGTCTGATGCCAGTCTCATCAAGGGGTATTGGGTTGCCCGGGTCACAGGGTTGAGGAGGTCAGATAGGCAGTCGCTTCATGTAAAACACTGGTACTCAGTCGAATCCGGTAAGACTGGAAGCCAACCCCAAAATAGTTGGGAAAAGGCTCGGGAGATGATAATGATGGCTTGTGAAAGCACCTGCCTTTGAAGTACGGATGTGTGGGCTGGTATCAACTACGTACGGTGCGTTACGCAAAATTAAATGCGTTTCCATAGCGTCTACATCACTACAGTGCGGCCGACAGTATGATGGGCGACGAGCTGTGCGTCGTGTGCGTTGAGTCTGTGAATAATCCGCGACGGATCTTTTTGTCTGCCATTCAGATATTTTGTGTGCCACTGACAAGATCGCACAAATAGTGTGTCGTGGTGCTATCCCACAATTTTCTGATGAAAATATTATAAAAGCCAGTGTTTCAGCTCGAAAATAATATTAAAATAATTCCTGAGCACTTGTTTCTTTTTGCTGTTATACGTTCCAGGGAAGCAATGCTTACACAGCGAGATCCAACATTTTATATTTTACTAGCTTCCGCCAGCGGTTTCACCCGCTTTCTGAGGGAAGTACTTTCCATACCCGGATAAAAAGTAGCCTATATGTTATTCTGATGTATAAGCTATATTGTGGTAAAGTTTCATTCAAATCCATTCAGTAGTTTTTACGTGAAAGAGTAACAAACATCCATACATCCATACTTACAAACTTTCGCCTTTATAATAATAGTAGGATAGTAGGATTTAAAAAAGCCTACGATGGCGAACTAAGATGATTGTTACGAGATGTAATTTATATAATTAATAATGTACTACTACACAATTGATGACTTCCTGAATTATATATCACTAACTAATTGACACACTTCCTGTTCCATTTGACATAGTCTGGTTTTTCCAATTGATGTTATTTCTATTTGACATTATTTTGTTCTATTGGTTATTTACATTATTTCTGATTTTTTATGACAAAAATATTTCAATATATTAACTTGCATGTAAATATTTTTAATCTGACATGTTCAAATGTAATTTGCCGGCCCATGTGATGTTAGAATATGGAGGAGTAATTATTATGAATGAATTACCTTACGATCGATCGATTCATGCGGCTGTTTCTTAGCCATGAGTCATAAGAAACATCGAAATACCCAAAGTAACTGAAACAGCCATGTTCACAGAAATGCAAGCAAACTAACTTAAAGGTCTTCTGGTAGTCTATGTAACGCCGAAAACGTCAGACCAAGTAACTTTAAATGAATTGCAATTATGTTGGATTCATCACAAATATTTCCTTTTTTTCCAAGATCTTATTTTTTTAATACCTATTTTTATTACTTATATACCATCAAGATGTTCAGATGCTAGTACATGATTATTTCAAAATCCATTGCTGTTTCAAAAATGATGTTCTGCGTTCAAATAAGTAATGTAGTTTTGCATTGCTAGAAAGATCAACTGAATTGAAGGTAAAAAAATAAAAAGATCCTGAGAAAAATTCATTGAAACAAATTAATTGCTACATAATGTTAGTTATTATATCAACGGTTTTAGACTAGCGTTTTATTAGAGTACAACAAACAATTTTTATGTCGTCAAATTATATAGGTGTATACATATGTATATACAATACAATCTTCATGACATCAGGTGATATAAGTAAAACGCTATGAATCCGTAGATTAACATCAATTAGAACTAATAAATAAGATTTTGGTGATTGTTAATCACAAAATGTATCTCAACGACCTATATTTTGTTAATATAACTATTTGGAATGTACCGTTCAATTGATATTTGCGTTTCAGGGGAGCGGGAGGAGGGGGGATGTTTGGTGACGTCAATATCTCAGCCATTTTGGATTCGCTAAGTGTAAGCTACGACAAAAGAGTGAGGCCGAACTATGGAGGTTTGTGTAATTGGATTTTTTTCGGTGTATACAATTTTCGACTAGCTTAGCTGGCGGTTTGTAATTTCTAGAATGCCCAACGTTTGTCTTCTGAAAGGCGTGTGAAATATACGCCTATTGATAATAGTGTCAAGAATCGTTCATTGAAGACTTACGAGCTGAATGATAGTACCGTAACGCTTTTCTGGGATCATTATTATCCTAGGCGTACCCATCATAGCGTTAATTTTGCGAATACCGGAGGAAAATTACGTTTTTAGGTCCATACTTTTTATTGGATCTAGCCTGCACATAATACATCAATAGAAATAGCTGAGTTTCATCACGACCACTTAAAAAAAATGTTGTAATTTGTATATAGGCAATACCATTGGCAGAACAGCATTGAAGTTCGAAGAAATCGTAAGTCTATTACTTGAAGTGGTAGCTAAAAAAAAACATTGAATGAGTACCCACTTGATTCCTCCTACGCACATTATGTACATATATTCTACTTAAAATACAATGATTGTTCTTGAAATAATCATGTAGTACATTATATCGCTAAATTATATATTATATATGCTAATCATACATATGTACCTACATATGCATTATGAAACTGAGGGCCGGAAAAAAACACATATTCTATATACTTTTATGAAGTATATCCTATATACTTGATAAAAGATAGCTTGATTTCTGCGACAGCCGTCATTGAAATTACGCTGATGAAGTCCTGAATTTCACAATAAAACTGACACATGGAGGACGCGGAGCATCTTGTAAGCAAGCTAGGATTGTGGTTCAATGATGTCATTTAATTCAATAAAATAATGAAATTCAATTCTTTTGACTACCCATCTGATTCATAAAGCTGTCTCACTTTTTTATTTATTCATTTGGAGAGTCAATAAAGGTATGTAATTTCCAGTATCTGTTTCTGAAAAAAACTCTCATTTCACCTAATCTACAGGCGTCTAAAATGACTTTTGCTAATGAAATGAATGAAGTTAAATCCGATCCGTGTTAAAAAAAGTTAAGTTAGGTACTTCTAAAATGCATTGCAATGTGAGGAGCGATTAAGGAATTCAACATAAACGTGGAAGCTGAGAGGATTCAATTTGACATATTGCAAATTTCTGAAATTGTACCTAGAATAAATGTTCTTATATTCGTCTACGCTAGCGTAGAATACGTTAGTTTTTTAGTCGATTAACGTGCATTTACAGGTTAACCCTCTTTACTATTCACTTACATAATCCTGTAATATGATATCCTAATAAAAAGGGCGAATGGAATTATTTTAACAGGATACCTTCAGGTAATGTAACTGATGTACTATTTCAGGACCGCCAGTGGATGTGGGAGTCACCATGTACGTGCTCTCCATCAGCTCCTTATCTGAAGTGAAAATGGTATTTAATGCTGCAAAACTACTTTATATATAGATTGTCATTTTCAGAACGAAAAATGACATAACTGCGTTTAGATTAGTAACTCTTGGTCGAACTAAGCACATTTAATTATGAAATATTATAAACGTGGTTCACGTTCGACCTAGGGTCTCAGGGCGTCACGTACCGTCCTCTGGTTTGGTTTTCACGGCGCGAGGCGCGCGCGCCACTCACGATTGGGCTTGATTGCAGGTCCGCCAGTGGAGGTGGGCGTCACCATGTATGTGCTCTCTATCAGCTCCGTCTCCGAAGTGCTCATGGTACTCGCCACTGTCAGCTCACGCTTGTCTCGGTCGCTCCGGCCGCCGCGCCGCCGCGACCGAGCAGCCCCAGACACGAGGCTGCGAGCATGCCGGCGTAATGGAGCTAACCACCCGGAAGGCGGCGCACCTCTCACTTTTAGTCCAAGATCCCAATGCTCCCAGACAAACTATATTTATTAAGATTAAAATTTGTGGCGTTGTTTTAAAGTTAAATAGTGAAATGCCTTCTAAATTGTTTAGGCAGGTGTTTTTGTAAAAAAAAGATAATATTAATAAAAAAGAAACTACAATACGAAATATTTAAAACAAGAAAGTACAACGTTACTGTCGTGAACATACAATTACATTTTGAAATGGTCAAGCTTGATTATATCTTAAGTAAAATAGTTACATTGACGCTCCATAAAAAAGGTACACTTTTATTGACGCGAATGTCAATAGACTCGCTTTCCAAGTACGCTATTACGTAAAGCGTGAATAAGGAATACCTTATATGTAAGAAATATGATTCCATGTAAACGGTTTTGCTCCGCCTCTTCTGTAGCCGAGGTCACAGTACTTTCATAACCTAAATGTTATAACCACTTCTATTCAATTAATTGACGCTAATACATGTGATTATCACCTCTATTCAGATTAACCCGACTTAGATAGTTTACGTTAGACGTTCACGCCTAATAATATTTTTTTCATTTTACTGACTGTCTGACTAAAATTTAAGGGAACCTTTTATGGTTACCCAATTTTACGAGTCGCTCAATTCAGGAAGCAAAAATGCTCATACTCTCTCCATGCTACGATATGTTTTTACTTTGCCACACCACGGAACTTGACCATTTCATGAATTCATGTGCAACGGTCATAAAATACTATATTCTACGATATTACTATACCTATATTGGCTTACTGAGTGGGTACCGATTAGTAAAACACATAGTGTCTTAAAAATATAAAGTATATCTGGGAGCTTTGGGATTTTAGTTTCTTAATTAAATAAATTATAACTATGAACTGTTCGTACAGTCAGTGCGAAATTCGTTTGCGCTTCCGTGTATGGTGGTGGTGTGCCTCCCCGGGTGCGTCTTCAAAAATACATACTAAAATGTACATTGCCATTAAGCATCCCTCCAAGCAAGCCACTCCTAAAGTTTGCTCTCTATTGTTGTTTTTCTAAGCTTTTTATTACATTCTTGAGTAGGTGTTTGTTGTGATTGTGGGTTATTACAATTTGTCAATCAGACCGATTTCTTAAGCATATCGGGGATATTCTTTTTTAATTCAAGTAGTATTGATATAATTTTTATTAGGGTCTCGAAACCGGAAGGTCAAAAGGGACTCTAATACTTTAAGACTGGTCTGTCCGTCCGTCTGTAACCAAGCTGTTTTTCAAGAACCGTGGTAGTTAGACAGTTAAAAATTTCACATATATATTTCCCTCGTGGAAGTTATCTAATTCAGAAAATATGATTCTTAGGGAATTTTTTGATATTGTATTGATGACTGATAATAAAAATGTTGACAGATATTGAGCATATTTATCGCTTCAAAAATATAAAGGTATACAGGTAATAAAGAGGAACTTTCAAGGCTTGCAATTACTTTGGACAAAGAATAAGCATTGACATTCAATGTGGCAATGCTGCCAGCCCTGAGGGCACGCTCCTAGTACCGATGGGAATTAATATTTCGACATCTCTTAGTTTTCACGTAAATACATACTTAAATGGTCTTTTATTAAGTAAATTCTTCCATCAACATCTAAGATAGAGAAGATATAAGAATAAAGATACGGAACCCTTCGCGTATGAGTCTGGCAACAATTAAAAATCAACCAAATTTAATTGTTGTGCCGCTGCTACGCTTCCTGTAATTTCTGGTCAAACAAAATACCTTTGTTATTCTTTAAAGGAGGGAATTACATCGGGAGCTGAGAAGTTTTTTGAGATTAACACAAAATTTGAAAATTTCTTGTGGAACTTGATTTCTTATACGTGTACCTACATATGTGCTTAGGGGTTCATATATCATTTCAATAAAGTACTATTATTTTGTAAGATTGCAATCTTATCAAATGGTGAATTAATAGCCCAGCCATTAAAATACCCTTGATAACGGTTCCAGACAGCAGAAGTAAGACAAATATCAGGGTGTATGACCCCTAGTGGAAACCAAATCAAGGGACTGTTAAAGTCACTTCAGGACGTGACCCCACCCGGATACTATAAATATCTAGTTATAGTTAAAAAAAAACTACAAGGACATGCCTGCTTATCAAAACTTTCACGTCTGCACGTTTACAAGATAAACTTTACTCGAAAGTTTTTTACACCGTAATAATTACATTGAACGTAAGATGACGGATTTATAACATGAAGGAAGTTTTTAGAGGTGGGAAACTAAATATTTTCTTATCTTTAAATGTTTTTTTTTTAAATACAAAGTATTTAAAAGTTTCAAAAAAATATCTATGATAAATAAATGAAAGAAAAACATTGAACAATATTTTTTCAGTATAAATATACATATAACCTGTGTAGTACAATTTTGTTGATTGTTAATTTAATTGTAAAATAATGAATCAAACTGGTGTGTATGGTATTCTTTTGTTGCCATTATACAGGGCTTGTTTATTTGAGTATATTATAACAGATCACCCAAGCGGTTCATAATACTCTTTTTTTGAATGCCGATAAAATAATAATGCCGTCCAGACCAATTGCCGGCCACGGCGGCGGTTTTCTCTAAGAAGATCAGCCAGCTATGCAGGACGTATTATAGTGCACAAGCATTTGTGAAAACACAGATCCACTCTCTATTCCCCCACTCTCATCATCCGATGGGAAGACAATCCTACATGACCGGAGAGAGATCAAGCTGATACTAGCAGTTTCAAGCACAGCCTTAGCGAACTATGTCACCGCGGTAAAAAGTCTTATCAATAAGATCGATTATTCCGTATATATCCGATGTAAATTAAGTCCAAATTTGTTCAGCAATTTCAGCATGAAGTTAATTATTTGATTAAATTCTTGAAAGTTTTGGTAAACAGGACACATACCTCTTCATAGTATGAGTGCAATTTCCTGTTTGTTGATGATTGTTACCTAAAATAGTGTTATTTTTAATCAAATTTTAATCAAGATAATAAAATTAAGTTATATATTTTAAATAATTAGGGCATAGCGTCTATATTTTTGAAGCTAAATTCAACTATAGTGTGTTATAATAATTTGATGTATGAATATTAAATGCTTTTTATCATCAAAATCAATTATCAATTAAATTTAAATTTTATGGCAAGTCTGCACTTATGAATCAAGGAAAATAAATTATTTGTTTTAAAGTATATGAACATACTACATCTTGCACTGAGAGGTGAATTTTGGTTTTTAGATAGACGGCTTGATGCAGCAAGCTCCCATATATACTTTTACGAGTATAAGCCTAGAAATTATTAATTATGCTCAATATTTGAAGCTTAAAAAAGCTAATGTTTAAATACTTTATCAGAAGCACACTTGACTGAACAGCACTCGGTACTCTTTGTTTTATATCTGAACTTAATTTTACTATTTTGTTGAACGTACTTTGTTGAATAAAATTCCAATAATTTAAACTGGTATATTTTGTATATCTTATACAAATAAAATGAAAAATGTTTATGAACGAGTAATTCTATTCAAGTTTGTCCGCTAATATTCCTCTGACATTAAATTCGCATAGACAATGAATGTTCCTCGGCGATAACATTTCGTTAAGTTGCAAATTAACATTTGAAGCAGGCAGCAGACAGCCTTACAAACGAGTCCGATTGCATCTATTGTTGTGCCAATTTAAGTCAATCAAGTGCCGCTTTTATTTCCTACAACAATAGAAATGTTTCAGGATTTCACCCTGGATTTCTACTTCAGACAATTTTGGACAGACCCCAGGCTTGCTTACAAAAAAAGGACGGGTGTGGAGACTCTGTCCGTCGGCTCGGAATTTATTAGAAACATATGGGTACCCGACACCTTCTTTGTTAACGAAAAACAGTCTTATTTCCACATAGCTACTACAAGCAACGAATTCATACGCATTCATCATTCTGGATCTATTACTAGGAGTATAAGGCAAGTATCATAGAAACATACTATGTCACATCATTACCTCAGGAATCAAAAGAATGCATTTGTGGTATTAGGCTGAACCCTGGCAAATAAGTAAAACAAATTATTTTCTTTTGTTCCTCGTTTGTACATAGTTTAATCAGATGCCGTGTCGCTTCTTCCCTAAAAAGTGTAAATAAATTTGCAATTTCAACTACTAAAACAAGCCATGTATCTTAGTTTTCCTAAATAGCTTGCACTTGTTCACAGACTGACTATCACCGCTTCTTGTCCGATGGATTTGCAGTATTTTCCGATGGACCGTCAATTATGCAATATTGAAATCGAAAGTTGTGAGTGTGATACACCCATATAATAGTATTTTGCATTTATAGTTAAAACCTGAAAAAGTATTGACCCCTACTTGGGGTGAGTTATGATATACTTAATCAAATGATGTACTTTTTTTACATCTGTAATAAACTATTTTATTAATTGAGTTGCAGACTCATGAGCTTTCATGTTCGGTAGATAAATATAAAATATATTAAACGCTTGCAAATTTGCACTACGATCCCAGTTATCTGGCGAGAAGTTACTTATCGTAACGTATCGTTTTCACACTCTCGGTAGACTGGTAGCGTTAAATTCATCCACTTTGTACAAATATTTTGAAACCCCAGTGCAATGGGTGCTTGTTTTATCGTTCCATATCTCTGCATGGTACAGTTGGCTACACCATGCGGGACATCCGATACAAGTGGAATGAGGGGCCCAACTCAGTAGGCGTGTCGAGCGAAGTGTCTTTGCCGCAATTCAAGGTGCTGGGCCACCGGCAGCGGGCCATGGAGATTTCTCTTACGACAGGTATATAGCACCGATGAAACAACCAACTATTTATTAATTACCAATCGTTGGTTCTCTATGCTATTTACTTCTATCCGGACTCGATCACTTGCATGAAATCGCCTTGGTCAAAATATTCTCATCAGTGACTTTCCCTGGATGACCTGGTAAAGCAAAATCGATCTTTGACTACGATTTTATGGATTAATTTGTATATTTCAACGATCATTTCCCCACTCCCTGGAACCGTGAAACTAGTTTAAAATTTCATAAGAGCTTGTAAAGGCAAAAAAGTAATCCGTTGAATATTAAATCGGTAAGCTCTTAAAATTTAACTTTCATTGCAGGAAACTACTCTCGTTTGGCATGTGAAATCCAATTTGTGCGCTCGATGGGATACTATTTGATTCAGATATATATTCCTTCTGGCCTAATTGTCATTATATCTTGGGTATCATTTTGGTTGAACCGAAATGCGACACCTGCGAGGGTATCACTAGGTGTTACCACTGTATTGACGATGACGACGCTCATGTCGTCTACGAACGCTGCTCTGCCCAAGATCTCTTACGTGAAGTCCATTGATGTCTATCTGGGAACCTGTTTCGTCATGGTCTTCGCCAGTTTACTAGGTAACACTACAAGGACGGATGTTCAATATTACTTTTGAAACTTTTAAATACCAAAAAGAAAAGTCAATGTCTCGTATATTATAAAAGGATAAAACTACAGAAATCGAATTTGGCTCATGAAATTGTTTATATAAGTGTATAGCCCATATAAATATTCAGAATTAGCTGTGCAGTTCACAATGAGTCTTGCTCGGCGATATTTATACCAACGTGTAACAGTGAGAATCTACTAAAGCGTCAACAATTCTTTGCAGAATATGCCACGGTCGGCTATATGGCTAAAAGAATACAGATGAGGAAACAAAGATTCACTGCTGTTCAGAAAATGGCCGCTGAGAAGAAAATGCAAATAGATGGTCCTCCAGGGTCAGCTGAGCCTGTCCCTCCACCGAGGACCAGCACCCTGTCCAGGCCACCACCACCTAGCCGATTATCGGTGAGTTAAAAAAGGAAATTGTTACATATATTTTTTATATACATGTATATGATTCATGGAATACCTGATATCTTCATTTCCCTTCGACATATATTAGAATTTCATTTAAATCTTTACTTTTTCTGCAATCAATATTACCTACTTTAACACCCAGGAGGTTCGGTTCAAAGTTCACGATCCGAAGGCATATTCTAAAGGCGGCACCCTAGAAAATACTATCAATGGTGCTCGGGGCCCAGCCCCGGGACCTGCTCCACCGGCTGATGAAGAAGCTGGACCACCCCCACACCTCGTTCATGCTTCCAAGGTACTATTCGATTAATAACTAGAATATAAATACATTTTCATTGATGCGATTGATGTATTGCTTTGGTGAAAATGCAATTGCGATTTATACAATTATTTGATGCATTGCGATTGCACGGCGCTTTATCTACAGCGAATTGGTGTCAAGAGCTTATCAAATTTTAATAGTCAAGGTAAATGATGTTTTCAGGGTATCAACAAACTGCTCGGCACGACTCCTTCGGACATCGACAAGTACTCGCGCATCGTGTTCCCCGTCTGCTTCGTTTGCTTTAACCTTATGTACTGGATCATTTACCTTCACGTATCCGACGTCGTGGCCGATGACTTGGTACTACTAGGCGAAGAAAATTGAATTCTCTAACTATACCGGACTTGTTTTAACTTAGGGTGCTTATGGTCAACCATCCATCAAGTTTCGGTAAAGTTCTTTAAATCCTAGAACCGCTCAGTAAACTATTAGCGTTCTTTGTACTTATAAATATAATAGTACAGATCACTATGTTTATTATAGATACGTGTCGTGTATATTGGCACTGGTAATATTAATTCTTTAGAAAATAGAGATAATATAAAGTTCAAATATATGAGTCAATCTGTCTAAGAGACAAAATGTTATATCTTCAATAGTTATCAGTCTATAAATAAAGTTGTATGTATACAGAAAAAGCTGAGCAGTTTAAAAGTTATTTACATTTAAATAGATTGCAATAACAGCCCTATTTGATTTATAAGAAACTATGCGCTAATTAATGCTAACTTCGAATGATGGCTTTCCTTTGATTGAGTAGCAGTAATGTATAAAAAACATCACTCATAAGATTAAACAGTACATTATTTGAAAACATGTCTACTTAACAGCTTTCCAACTGTGCCCTTAGAATACTGACTAGTGATTGTAATTTTAATCGCCAAAAGTTAAATAGAAGAATGTAATACTCCGGTAGTATGAATTACTCATTCAAATTATATCTTTTCAGTAATAATTTGTAATTAGTAAATACATTGTTAAACAATTTTAACTACCCAGACAAATCAGTATTACTAGTTTAAGATTCCGTAACATTCATGGGAATATAAAATTTATTTAGATGCATTTTAGACAGTCATAGACCTTTGTACATAGGTACATAGTGCCTCATCCCGCAGTGATACTAAGTCACTACTCGTGAATCTACCATTAGCGTCTGTCAGTAGTCTAGTTAATCTATTCAGGGAATTAATCTAAAATGATGGAATTTTATGAGGACTTGATTGTACAATTACGACCGTGAGTCCTTTCTAGGGCAATGTGTAAATAATTTATACATAATTATATTTATACGACTAGGATATACACGATTGCTCTAGTTAAAAAGTTATTATGTTCAATTTAACACATGTATACACCGGTAATACACTTCAAATTAAATCTAGTGCACAGAACACTTTTTCTACGTAGTTTAAAATTTACATGTATCAATGAATACTTATAATATATTAGATCTGCAGGCGTGACATGACCCAATATTCTAAAGATTGGTCATATCGATCTTGGATTCTTATTTTTCCTATCCGAGTCAAAAATGGATAGCGATCGGGCGTGTTTGTCTCAAGCCGTAATAATACGCGGGTGATAGGTCAATAGTACTGTTATACCTAATGTACGTTTAAATGATATTTAGTAAGTACGATAATTAATAAGAATAAATGAGTAAAGGGAAATGAAGAGATTCGTAGAGTACCGATTATAGAGCTGTGACTATTCTAAGTTTTGATCACAGAATTAATTGAAATTATTAATAAACTTAAGAAACTAATAACTAATATTAAAGGGAAGCAATTCTTCGTTTTGTTATTACCTTTGAAGGCTTGTAGATAGTTTGATTGACATTGTTTGAATTGATGTGTTCCAATTCATTTGAGGAAACGTTTTGTAACGTTTTATCAAACAATACTTCCTTGTTGTGACTCCAGTTTTTAGATGTTTACAATATCATTTTGGAGTATTTTAAGATTTGAGCTACGTGCCATATCTTGTTAGAATGATCCCAAATTATTTATTTCTGAATTTGCTCAACGTTTTTCAAAGACACTATTTATAAATATATATTTAAGGGAGTGGGAATAGGCATGTAATAAATAGGATAGGTATTAATATTTTGAAGCAATTATAATTTGCCTCCTATTTTATATCCACATACTCAGACTGTGCATTAAGACTAGACTTGAATAAATTGTATCATTTAGAAGGTCTGTTTGGGTTCTAAATATATTTAAATTTATTCAGTAATACAATAAAATTAATCCTAACAATTGTATAAAGACTGAGTCAATATTCTTTTAGTTCCTCATATTTACTGCTAAAATGGACGTGACAGCCATCTAGGTTTCCTTGATTACATAAGTTTTATGTTTCTAGGTACCTACTGAATGAATGAAAAAAAAAATAAGCAAAATAATTTTCTCCAAAGTGACAAAATATTTTCTTTTTTCGTATATATGTATATATGACAATTTCTTTATATATAATTTACCTAATGGTAGTTAAAATCAGCCAAAATGGTTAAGTGTATCTTTAACGATTAACTATTAGTCGACCTTCAAATGAACTATAAAAATGTACATGAATATGAAAAAAAAGTAAGATGTGAAATTCGCATTATATTGCACCTAGTTAGTAAGTAAGTAGCGTAGCTTAGCGTACGGGGAAGCGGGCGAGGCGCGCCGTGGGCCATACTCACGTCAGGGACTGTAACTTCGTAGGTTGGTTTGAAGCGGGAAACTAATCGCTTGGGCTTTTTCAGTGATATGAAACCAAAGTTGCAGTCATCGGTTCTACAATTCCGCGTTACGTGAACGTGAGCTCGAGCGCGCATGGCCCGCAAACCTCGTTCGCGAAACCAAATTCTAAATCACATTTAAATGAATCTAGCGTAATTAAAGAAATTATACTGTGTGAGTAAATCAATCTAGAAATCTAAGATGATGATGATAATTTATTATGATATAAGTATCAAAAATAAAATAAAATATTCAATGACATTAAAATATAGATATTATCACGTTCCCAGATTAGCATCTACCCCTACTCTCAAATAATTCAGACACGATGAAATATTTTCGTTGCACTAGCAAAAACTAATTAGGTATACACTTTTGCTATTATGGATACATTCTTTGTCGAGATTTTAGGTACGGGCAAGTGACTATCCGTGTACCCACGACGTAGAAAATGAAGTATTTAAATCATCCATATACAACAAAGGCTGTCGAAAGTTTATATTCTAAACCAAATTCTAAACTAATACAGATTTTTTAAATTATTGTAAGCAACAAAAATCACATACCGTCACTTGCACATACGGCTTTAGAACTTAGACACTAATTCTCAATGATATTATTTTGCTATTCCTTAAGTTTCAGACCTGCACTCTCATTTCTTTAAAAATATAACTACCGGATAATATAAACCATATTTTTTTACTCAGTATGTAGGTGTCACTCGCTTTACAGTTGTATTTTATGCACATTCATTTCGGAACGTTTACAGCACCAGAGAAACAGAATATACTACATATAAAAGATTGATTGAATAAATATTAGAAAATACGGACTCGAATAGTGCCAAATGCGAGGCTTTAAACTTTTATTCGCTTTTTATGACAATATTACTACCATATCTGTTTAATTAAATATAAAATGACTGTCAGTCTCATTAGATATTTCATACTTACGTTCGATTCAAAGATACTCAGACAATAGTTAACTATGTGATGTATATAAAGTATACAGTATTTTGAATCCCTTAGACTTTGAGCAATGGTTTGTTGTTGTGCACGAGTTTGTATACCACTATTGTAAATAAACGTTAAACTGATCTATTCAGCCAGAAATTAACTTCGTCAACAGACAGTGTAATGTAATGCAAATGCATAAAATAACTCTTCTTATCATCTTCTTTGCCTGTGTTACTGTTGTATGTGATATGTTGTTCAATATCATTAGTAATTTTGTGATGTCATTTGTGTTACAGCTAGGTTTAAATAGTTTGTATTGTTTTGAAATAGCCCTTGTTTCTTTGCTATTTTGTTTTAAGACTATACGTGTTTTGTTTTAGTGAAATTGATATTAATGAAATGTTTGATCAATTTTACTTAATTGTAATGAAGTTTAAGTTTTCATGTCGTTTATAAAAAAAATCGGCACTGTAAAAACACATTATACCTTAAAGGTACAAAAAAACAATACGACCAAATATATTTATGACAATAATTAATAAACCAAAAGTCTTTTAACAACGCCTGATAATTAACATCGAATTAAATTAAATCCTGAATAGTTGAAATAGTTTCCAGTTGCTGTCATAAATGTCATTGCGTTGTTAATAGATAATTGTTCATTTTTTAGAATCCATGTAAATCATTCTAAATAGCAAATGTCGTTTCTGCATTTCTTTAAAGTTAGTGGTTTTAATGCTGCATTTATATAAGACACCTTTTCGTACATGGGGGACGGCATGGCAGAGGATTATACCATAATATGGGCAGTGCACTCTCGCCGCTGACATACCACCGCAACCGCGACGCGCCGCCGCCCGCGGCAATCCTTTATGGAGAGGCCTCACCCGACAAAGTGTCTCACACGTTTCCATCCTGTGACAATTGATACAAAGACCGCGCTTTTGTTGCGAGGATTTAAAATCGTACGAGATGAGTTTGAATATCCTCTGGTAATAATTATTTCCTGTGTATTAACGACTTCATTAACTATAGGTTATGTTGTACACACATATCTAATTCTAAAGGATTTAATGGGCCCTTCACACAGGCGTTCGTACAGTGTAGGGTTTATATGACATAATTTTTAATTTTGTGTTTTATATTGTTTTTGCATAAAACTGCGCTTAGAATATACGAATAAATAACAAGAGCATTATTTCTTAACCTCTTCGCGTATAAGCTTGACTTCAAAGTTTACTTTAACTAAAAATCACGAGCAAAATGAGAACCAAGAAATAATATTACTTACAAGACGTTTGGAGCTTAACATACTTTTAGCAACTGAACGCAAGTTCTAGTGCCATTTACATAAAGCTAGCGAGCATTCTTAGAATATTCTATAGAATCATTTAAGAATGTAGAAAGGATAGCGAAAAAATAGCCTGCGTCTGTTATTTTACAAAGAAAGGATATGAAGGGGATAGAGTGAGCATTCGCTCGTTGAAGTAAATGCACCGCAGCGTCAGCGCCGCAATAAAGCAGCGTTCAGTACATTGCGGAGGAAATACGATTACTGAACACCGACTCTCAATAATCGTCAGCACTTGTTAGATAGATTTTCGTTGACTAAAAGAGGTGCAACTATAAGTTTTTAATCACCTACAGATGAGTGTATGGCTCTACATTACACCGTCCGTCTGGAAATGTCAAACTAATAAAATGTCAGTGGAATGTAATGTACCTTACAGCTTTAACTAGTTATACCTAATGTATATTTTTGCTCGTTAATTAAACTATCAGAATTTTAGCTTTTAATATTACAAATCATTTAAATGTAAATCGGTAGAAGTGATGAGTACACTTTGTTTACAGATTCACTGTCACCGCTGTACACAATTAAGCAAATACCTGGCACTACTTAAATGTTCTCCGAAAAAAGTAAAATCAGGCAACCACGTGCAATGTGTAACACCCCAAAGAGAGAAAATATGGTCTGAGATAGTTCTTTATGGATGTAAGAGTGTTTGCGTGAGGCATAAGTTTTAAATCCCTGCAAAGAATAACTCCGGGAGTTGTGAACCAATAAAAAACAGACTTTATTTTAAATAGGTTGTTGAACGCAAACGCTCTTTTGTTATGACGACTGGAAATCTAATCGGACATCACACAGGATATTGGTTTGCGGAGTTGCTTGTTCTTTTTAATAAGCGTTCCTTCTTTTATATCTGTGAATCTACGTGAATATGCGTACGCAAGCTTCTACTGATTAGTTCATAACAATTGACATATTCTAATAAGTCTTTGTTGAATGAGTACTAGTTTATTTCCTAATGTGCTGTTTGCAGTGCGTTACTAAATAAAACCTATTTAATGAAACTGACGTTGTAACTGATTCTAAATTATATGATATATCATTTGTTATTGTTTGAAATGGAACAATCAAACTTCGGTCGTCTAAAAGTGTTGTGTCAATGTGTAAGCAAGTTGTGTACTATTTGTTTTGTTTATTGAAAAGTCTATTATGAATATACTTATATGTTGAATTTATGACTCAAATATCTTCCTCACTGCAAAACTAAATTTTATGGTATTGGTGTGGTTAATGATGTTGCTCAAACTGAATAACTTTAAAACAAGTAGTTACATTGTACGAAATTTAGTTCTGTGATCCAATAAATTATAATATATGATCTGTATATTTGTTTTATTATATTATAGATATTATATAGCTATCCCTATTTTACCCTTATTGAAACCTAGCTTCCGCCAGCGGTTTCACCACTACCTGAGAGAAGTACTTTCCACACCCGGATAAAATCTAGCGTATATGTTATTCTGATCTATTAGCTATATTACTGCGAACTTTCATCAAAATCCGTTCAACCATTTGGGCACGAAGAGATAACAAACATACATACGCACACTCACAAACTTTCGCTTTTACATAGGTATATATATAGTAGGATGAATATATGTATAGGGTGTCGAAGCTAAATGTCATCAAATGGACATTAATTGTAAATTTATATTATAAATATATGTTATTTAGTCGATAGATCTCGTATCCGTCGTGTCTTAGTTCAGAATCATTTTTTTCATTTAGTTCTACTAGAAAATGTTATTTGGCAGTTTAATTATCTCTACCTAGTTCAGAAAAGGGGTAAATAAATGTTTCGGGAGGCAAAAATGCAAACATTTACTATTTCCTTTGCCGCTGCATCTTTTCAAAGGATTAACAACAATACCTTTACACGAGAGGAATTTCCCGAGCACTCAGTCATATATTTACATAGGTACTATAACCCTGATGTAGAAGTTCACCGTAGCACATTTTAAACATTTCGTAGTTGTTCAAGTTTTCAACTAAAACTACTCTGGGATACTCGTTGCATGAAAATTCCGACTAATCTGATTACGGTTGAAAGGCTCTCACCATCATGATGTTGAAAACAGCCAGCCATCTATTGACTTACCGTGACTAGTGCAGCTTTACCTTGCTTATATGATCAGCGCCTTTTTACTTAGATAGGAACCCTTCGTCTTGTAAAATATATTCGTGACATAATGGATCTCCGAGGATGGAAGACGGTCTAGAGGTCGACCACGGAAGCGCTGGCGAGACGATTTATACACTTTCCTCGCTAATTGGCCGCTGCACGCTTCTGATGGTAGACTTTGGGGGAGGCCTTTGCCCAGCAGTGGGACAGTATAGGCTAAAAAAAATGCAGCAAGCCTTCTTT
This sequence comes from Heliothis peltigera, assembly GCA_958496145.1. Lineage (NCBI taxonomy): Eukaryota > Metazoa > Arthropoda > Insecta > Lepidoptera > Noctuidae > Heliothis > Heliothis peltigera. The sequence continues at coordinate 8,002,429 of OY292321.1, read as the reverse complement.
TAAAACTTCCTTTTTTATTTGGTAGTACAGGCGCCAGTACATCAACCTACCACAATCTGTCAAATTTTATGAATCGAATATTAATCTTCCGGTATTGTGATAAGGTTGAAAATCTATTAAAAAAATTACAGATTGGGGTAGGTTGATGTGCTAGCGCCTGTACAACGAGACAACTTTTCTTGAAAAAGTATCACAAGAATTGCAGGTACTGCTGAAGACATCTTCAATTTCCGTTCAATGATATCTTATAAAAAAGATTTCAATTTAAAGTTTCAGAAATTATTAAATCTGAATTCGGAATTCTGAATTGAAAGTTATTTACATACACCGGTGCACACAAAGTATGGGGCCCTTTCCCAACTATGTTGGGGTAAATATTTGGTAAAAAAATGAAAATTTTGAAGCACTTTTGATTATACCTTTGATTATATAAATAATAGTTTTAAATTTTTATACCCGTGATATGCAGGACACCTCCCAATCCATTCCTCGAAGAGGGGTACTGTTGCCACTATTGAAGTGTGCCCTGCATGGGGCTGCGATATGCGATCTCTCCACTCCACCATGAGATCGCACCGGAAATGTGCCCGCTACCCAACGATTTGCCGCAACAGCGTCTTTCCCAACATTACCCGCTGCGTAGGGCGTCCTTACGTCAATCTTTTGAGATCCCATGGTTTCCTCTGGCCAAAAATGGTTTCCTAGGCTTTGACTTTTTGGAGGAAGTTCAGATAGTGGGCAGCTCGTAACCTCATCGAACGCGCCCACACCCGAGCCCGTATCTATAAGTAAAATTATATCGATTTACCTTATCAATCTAAAAAAAAACACTTATAAAATCTACTCTATTTTTAGCAAAATAATTTTATATAACTTCTCAAAAATTAAAATATGTAGGATGTTTTATTCAATTCAGGGACATGGTAAAAATTACGGTATTTTAAATCCATATTTGAATGCAACAGTTAAAATGTTGTACCTACTAAAATAACCCAGTATATTGTGTAAATATGTATATTGGTTTACATTGTACAATCGAGTACTGTGAGAATATTATGTGGTAATTTTTAAAGTTCAAAATTATAAACATTATAAAATTTCAAAATATTATGACAACTATGAGCACCCTTAATTACATGAATTCATCTCGTTAAAATATGCACCTGAATAGTAAATTTATTATATTACAATATTACATACATATCTCTGTACATTTATTGTATCGTTCACAAAGGGACATAGCTACCTACTTATGATCTTAAGGTTCTGTAGAATTTATTCCTTTCCCAGGATAACAAAATTTAGATTTTTGTTAGTGGCAATATATTTATGAACTCGACTGTACAAAAATAGCAACTGTAAATATAACTCTGAAATATTTCGTGGTTTGGTCATGAGCTTTAAATGTCAGGTGGCTATTTCGCAGAAAGCTTGGTTCGTCAATATTATTTCAATTTTCGTCGTGAAATATTTTGAGCATAATGAAAAGCCGTTTGACGATTCCATTCGTCGAAAAGTCGGCGTTATTTAAAGTTTTTAAATTTGTTGCAGGTAAATGTCAGTGTTGTTAGTTCAAGCCAAAGTAAATATGAAATAGCGGGCGTGAAAAAGCCAATTGACACTCATTTAAAGACCAATTTTATTTTTGTTCAAGACAGGAGTAAGTTCTCTGAGAGGATAGTTAACGTTCATATGTGGAAAGCCACTTGAAGAAGGTGGTAAGTTAATGAAATTATAGTATAATGAAACATTATTTTAATTCGTGTTTATACATGCATATTTAGCACGAGACTAGTGCCACATCGTCCTATCACGGAAATTCCTGCGGTGAATGTGAGAAGTTGTAGGTATTATTAGATCGGAAGCAGATAAATGATATCCGCCGCGCTAGAAATCTCTTTTGCAACAGCACAGGTAAAATAAAATATGGAAAACCATATATTTTAATCACTACGGACTATCAGGTCATATCGGCATTATAACGTGTAACATACTAGATACCTTCGTCTACAGGAAGGGGCAACGTTATCACGGCATTTTAGTCTCAATGTAATGAGAATTCTTTTGAATGTATGCAATATTTGGCATAGAGCACACTGGCGGCATGACGTGATGAGATGAGAAAATGCATGCATGCAGTAGATTAAAAATACCTTATGTTCTTCTTGATGTGTATACATACGTATCTCAATGTCGCATCGCATGGAATCAAAATTTTGGGCCATTTTTTATACTCGTAATTGTAAATAAACTGTTAGTGAGTTTTATGAAAGTGAAAATGGGGGCGAATATATTTGAAAACCTAACATCACATATTTAATTTTGAAAATCAAATATTATTTTAGCATAGTGCGGTCTCTGTCGAATTCAAACGATTGAAGGTCATAGTATTTTATATACTTGACGTCAAATGTGTTTAATAATTAGTTATGATAGTCGTCCCTTATGTTACGTACACATTCACTTTTACATTTTTGTATGTCAGTTTAGTAAGGATTTCGCACATTTTAAGAACAAGGTGAAAATGCTATTATCGCGTAATCCTTTATACCTTCGATTTAAGTGCCCTCTGACCTCTAATCTATGACACACACACAAAGCAAAAATAAAAATAAAGCATTGATAAATATTAGCACTCGACTAGAATTCGTTCTCGAAATACCTGTAATTGAATGGCGGGCTGAAGTTTGAACTTGAACTTTTGCATTTGTTTACACTGCAGTTTTTCCAACTCGTCTAGCAACTAGTTCACGTTTGTTGGTTGGCTTTCTATTTCATTCATATTTTATTTTATTCCTTATTCATACGTTTGGGTAGAAATGTATTTCAAAGGCCAAGGTGCACTTATGCATGTTTTATACATAGATTTGTTTAAGTGAAGTAGCGTTTATATGAAGTATCTATTATTTTTATATTTGTGCGAAAGGTGAATTAACGCCCTTTTGATGACGAGAAAGAAATATAGTCACACACGCGGGAACAACTTCGCACAGCTGCATAGTAGATAACTGAGCTATACCTATTACTCCGAAATATTTTTTCAAATCAAACAGAGCAGTTCTTGATTCAAGCAATCAAATAAACTCATCAGCTTTATAATTCTTTCGAGTATATAATATTTAGATCAATCAAGGTTGCGTAATACAATGTAAAGTTATGAATGAAATGACTTCATGAAGGATGTAGTAATTTAACTAAATGCAGCAGAAAGCATTCCACGATACATAATACAATATTTTTCGAGGTTGTACCTACGCATGCGCTTACGTTTGAGAAGCGATTGCATTGGCCCAGGTTCAAAGTACAGTCGAGCATTCAATTACGGACAAGTGCCTGCTAGATAATTGTCTGTAAGTGGCAATCAGTATTTTAAAATAAATTATAGAACTTTCTGTTACATAATTTAGTTGAAACGTACATAGTAAATAGTCGTGGTGGCCTAAAGGTAACCTATGCCTATACCAGCCTCTCAAGCACGACTGTGCGAGTCCGTTTCCAGATGTGGCAAGTACCAAAATAACTTTTCTCGGTTGTAACATCTCCTTTCTAAATATATCTTAGACGTAAGTGATTGAGTATGGGTGAAGAAAAACATCTTGAGGAAACCTGGACTGTAAAAATTAAAGCGCCATTTGGCAAGCGTGGTGATAAGTGCTCATTTCTTCTAAGTATGAGAAGAGGCCTGTGTCCTGCAGTAGGACAGTAAAAAAGGCGATGATGATGTTGATAAATGATAGCTTTGAAGGTATGCATAGCTCACTGGCCATACCCTTTTTTGTCAAGGAAATTATGAAATTACCTTCCCGGCGTTTGAGTGCAGTGGGACGGAATGTCAGGCTTTTACTGACTAAATCCCACCTTCGTTCCTTTTGGGTCCCTTTGCGTACTAGGGCCGCGGTAATTCTTTCAAGCGTTTTGTTTTCAAGTTATTTACGTGTAGGTGTATAGCCGAATTTTGTGCAATATATTTTGATTTTACAGAACGAACAATTCATGGAATCGTATGTCGTGGGGGCGGATGGTGAACTAATGATTCCAGTGGTTTCATTCGCGTTACACTGATATAAATAGAATTTTATTATGGAATGGAATTTCAGAATGGGATTCATATTGAATAACACTTTTGATATTGAAAATATTCAGTGCTGTTCAAAGGTCATTAATTTAATATATTTATTAATAGCTATGTAATGTGCTGGTTACCTTAAAGATCACATGAATAAGAAGGAATTGAATTTTAGTAAGAATGCTGAAGAGAGGAGTGGAAGCCAAAATTATATTGTTCATATGTTTTATATACAAAATCACTTAGGAACAGAGCAAGAAAGAGAGAATTAAGAGAAAGACGTGAATTTGGATCACATTAATTTTGGAAGCGCAATATTTAGCTTTGTTTGCTGCATTGCCAAGAGGTTCTTGTATATTGCTGGCTACATACGTATATTGCCGAATATGTACATGACAACTAGTAATCTTCTGAAACCCAAAATGTGATATTGCAAGGGCCACTATCTGCCTTTTTCCACGTCTAACCTGATATAGCTGATTTTCATAGTTTTACCTATATTATAGAGCGGTTGGCTATTTGACTTCCTCCGCCCAGTAACACAGGCAACCCGGTATCCCTGATCGTGGTTCATCATCATCATCATCGTCACAGCTTATTTATCGTCCCACTGCTGGGCACAGGCCTTCTCTCCTCTCTCAAAAGAGAAGGATTGAGCGTTAATCATCACGCTTGCTCAATGCGGGTTGGTGATTTCAGACTTTATAGTCCAGTTTTCCTTGAGGTATTTTCCTTCACCTTTAATCAGTCATTGGCGTCCTAGATAAACTTAGAAAGTACGTATAACTTAGAATTATAAAAAGAATGCAACTTGCATTGGTACTTGCCTGACCTGGCAAAGGCTCATGCTTGAACCATTAGGCCGCCACAACCTTTTTCGACTTTTTGATCGTGGTTGTACCTAATGATAAATTATCAGGTCCCCATACTTCTAAAAGCGACGCAAGTGGTTATGACATAGTCCATACACTTATCGACAATGCCACATATCTGGCATCAACGGATCCCATTAATGTTCAGTAATTAATTGTATAAAAAGAATAATGATTGGGAGCTTTTTTGTACACTTCTAGATTATGGGGTTGCCCAAGTAACTGGGTTGAGGATATAGGCAGTCGCTCCATGTAAAACGCTGGTACTCTGATTTTATAGCAGAGGAAGATGTTGAAAACTTACTTTATCTATTGGTGGTTACTGGCAGCCGCTGGTTTATTCGTTTCCACACTTTGTGGTAAATTAAGGTGTGTCTATAAAATACTGTCTGTAAATGTAAATTAAATTTCATGTAAAACACTTGAACATCAGTCCCAAATAATATTTATTATTTTAATTTCATGCCTTACACATTATATCGAATACGCTATGACATTTATTGGAAAAATAAATATAATTTTTGTTTGATTTTGTTTGAGTCACAGCTTTGTTCAGCTTTGTTGAATATGTTAGCTTTTTGCTGATTATAAACGTATTTACATACAAGTTGTGGAATACATTCATGTTACAAAGGAACACGTACCTTAATTTAAATTTTTGTCTTCATCCTTATCTTAACTGATGATAAAAAAGTAACTGGTATCATAGTATAATAAACAATGACGACATATAAAACATATAATTAAAACAACTACTTTTATTGAATTCTTAAATTATTACATTAAGATAATATAATTAAAGGAAAATTCGTTAGTAGGCGAATTGAGAACTTCCACCTTTTTCGGAAGTCTATTGTTTTATGAAGAATATTGTTTTGTTAGCATTATTTTGTATACCTGTTCGTTTACCTTTACTTACGTTAACGGCACCCTCAATATTGTGTCGTTAAGCCTTATACAAACAAATATAACTCGATATACGTAAGACTAAATCGCTGGTTATTTAAATGAGACATATCCTTAGAGTGATTAACAATGTTTTCATTATTTGAAAACAGTTATAGGTCAAATTAATCAACGTGTTCCCAATGCAATATGAACGATTCCTCATAGACCTACATATATACATTCAAAATATAGCGCTATAGTTACAGTGTACGTGTATACAGCGAGTTAATTATATAACATTGCACAAGCAATGGCTACTATCAGTAAGTATCTACCATGAATGAAGTAAACCTTGCTGAAGTGCATTAGATATCTGTACATTTACCTAACCAATATAAATAGCTACGAACATTATTGTTACAATGGATTAAGCATATTGATAGTAATACTTAACTGTAGTATACAAATTAGCATTCAATCACACTACCTTTACCGAAGGGGCTGATTTTAGATACTTTTATACCTACGTACATAAAAATCAACTGTTCATTATCACAGTGGTTGAGAATCAGTTTACAAGTTATGATTTAGATTTCATATTTTATAATATCTTTTACTGATATGAATATGCGATTTTCATTCGATTGCAAAATAACCTTGCGTGCATTGCTAGTCAATGACAAGTTTGTTTCAAATCCATAAAACTTATTACTCGTACAATTCAATTTCGCAATTTCGACCATTTAAATGATTTTTATACGTATGATATATTTTATTATTATCGCTTCTTAAGAGTTGAAACATTATAAAAAATTACTTTTGTAGTATGTAAAATATCTATCTACGCACTTGTATATTTGTTTATAGTTATCAGTCACAATGCAATAAGTTATAGTAATTTACAACGTTTCATACACAAAATATTTTAGATGTAAAATGTGCTCGTAGTTTGCAGATCTTGGAAAGGAGGTCTTTCTAGAGATGGGTTCTTCGGGGAGAGCAGGCGCCTGAGTGTCAGCCCTGCGCGGACAGCCTGGAGGGCACGATGGGTCACACGGTGGACGTGTCAGACCACATAGCTTTATTCTTGCAGCGACAATTAAATTATTGGTAGCGATCCACGTTCTGAAGCCATGGTCCGGTGCGAGAGGAAATGGGATGCCAATATCTCCTTGAAGCCCTTGTTTACGCGTAACAGCCATGCTAGCGAAGTAGAAGAATGGGGCCTGTGTCAGCTACGTGTTTTGTTCTACGGGCTCCTGAAAGACCTGCTGCAGGATTGTTTGAAAAGTACCCACGCAAAGAATAAAATAGGTCCAGAAGGAATAAAAATACGGTTTAGTCAGTAAAACACCCACCTAGAAGAGGAGGGGTAATCTGGCGACAGCTTATCAAAAGAAATATACCATCTCACAAGTTAGGCCTACTTGGATTAAAAATATAATACTTTTTCGTAGGCATAACATATTTTTTATTATAAGGCAGCTGCCAAAGACTAGATGGTCTTGTAATGTTTTTCTTCCAGGCACTTAACCGCATCGCCAGGACAGCCTGCGCTAGGCACTACATTTGTATGTGAAACAGCGCAGCCACGCCGTTCCGGGAACTCTTCACGTGCTTGCGTTATATCGATTTCACTGCAATTGTATCCGATAACTCATGTGCGTATCTACTAAGTATAGCCATAACTTTATTTCTCTCATACCTATCTTATAATTCTCGTGATGAATAACTTAGTAATTTATATATATTTTTTCATTAACAATGCAAACACGTCCTTTAGCCGTAATGGAATGAGTGTGTTTTAATTAGGGGTTCCATAGTCATAATATTTTTATGTTTACTTGGCCCATCGGATAAGTCTGTGTGTGGGTTGCGAACGGCCCGGCTGTCTTCGTTGTTAAGATTTTCTGGCAGCCCTAGGGGGTCTATTTATTTTTATATCATAGGTTATCTAAATTTTGTGTATAAAACGGTAACAAATCATATTTTCACAACTAAAATACGGAAGTTTTATACGCACTGTGTTATGCGTTTATGTGCTGAGTTGACACATTTGTCCCCAAGTGTACCGGACTTCTACCTTATTTAAGTACTTTAAATCTTAACATATTACTTTAAATAAACAATCAGAAGTATCCAGTATCACGAACAGACGAATGTTTTATTTTCTCTCATACGATTCTAATGTAAGTACTAAAAATATGATAGGCTCACACAGCCATTTAATTTGTTTATTACAATAAGGCTGTGATGACAATACATATTGAATATTACATAGAAAATAAATAGATTGAGAGCTACTCACTGATTGTCTTTAGCAGTTGAATAATTCGACTAGATTTTTATTACATTTGAATATTTTTTTTTATACGATATTATAACAGAGGATTTCTCTGCGTCTGTCTTTCGATAGTAAAAATCTGGAGCAATAGTTCTATTAACCACTAGTATAGGTACATAGGTACACTTAATAAATGTACCACATGTTTTTTGAGGACAATATTTTCTAGATACGGTACAAAAAGCAGCCATTTGATTTAAAACTACATGAAGGGGAAAATGATGCTCTCAATCTATCAGTTAGGCGACATGAAAACAGCCATTTACATCATTTTCGCTTGAAATGCAGAAAATAAATAGCCTACCCTCGAAGAGGATACTATCAATGGATATTAATTTAACTTCATTAAATTAATTTATGATTGAAAGTAGAATGCTAAAATCTATGACTTTTAAATCGAAAATTTCGATCATTTGTCTCCAATGCTAGCTAGAAGGGAAGCTATTAATACATTGTTGGTATTATATAAACATAACTTAAGTATCTATTCTATGTAAATATCCTCGATTGGGTACGCCGTTTCTATGAATGTTTGATAGAACCTGTGGAATGCCCTCCTGAAATAGAAATAAAAAATCAAGCATTAGCTGCCTAGTTCTAAGACAAGCATTTCAATATTAGGAAACTAAATAAAAAAATTACTTGATTTTACGACAAAATGTATGTAATGTAACGTACAAGTATTTTGGTACAAATATTTTGATCGATTTTTAAGTGGTGCCGCCAAAAACAGTTGTATTGGTCCTCCATACCTAATGGTGAACGCATTAATCATGAAACATACATAAGAATCCCAGAAATTACAGCTAAATTCGAAAGACGTCATCGTCATAGTTGCGGATGACAGGTGTAAAGGAAATAGAAATATTAAATTCAACATAAATCGTATCGAGAGAGAACCAAATGGCTTAAATGACAGATTTAATTCTCATGCCTTAATCACCCACCGCTGCGAAAGCATAGTAGTGGAAACGCAATTATTTCGCCATGTCCTGTCCGCAACTAGGAAAGCAAAATACTAGCGAAATTGCCTGTTCTACAATATTGATTTGACTATAATGATGTCTCTTTAGCCGATCTGCTCCGTTGCTAGTCACACTTACGCGCTTCGGCCGCCATTTTGTTGTGGTGCCGTGATGTTTCATCATGTTTTTATCGATATTGAAAAATTTTCATAAGTGAAATCGAATTAATATTTATCTGAACTACAACAATATACCCATTATTATCCCGGAGTGATGAAACCTCCAACATTCTGATACTTGAATAGTAAATACACTTACCCCACAGCTTCTGCTACAGGCCTTGTGGATTCTTGTCCCCTAAACACGTGGCATGCAAATCTCTGCAGCGTCGGATGCTTCGTGATAAAACCCAAGTATCTATGATCACGCGGGTGAAACGCACAAAATGAAACGTTCTTCAGCGAATAAAAGTAATCGATGCAAGGCCCGTTCCGATTTCTCTGCAAAAGAAACATAATATAAAACACAAAAAATCTGGTTCTTTTATCTGACGTAGTCTTATGATTTGCAGTTCTTCATATGCACGCTTATTTATTTGTTTCTTAACTATTATAGATTTAACTTTATTTATTACTTTATTTCACTGGATATTTTTCGCCCTTTTGAATGATATCGAAGAAAATAGGTCTCTGCGTATGGCTAAGGCGATACAGAACGCCTACAACAAAATGAAGAAGCAGATATCGCTTCGCATACGGAGTGTTACCATGAAATCACTTTCTTTTTGCAGGCACTTTCTCGTCACCGGCAAGTATTGTACAGTGGCATGACTATATTAAATAATCCGATAGATACTATGAATGTAACCTACATACTTGTTATTATTTGAATGTATAATAAATTAATGAGATAGCAATAATCGAAAATAACTTTGTACCTTAACCTTTTATTTAATAGTTTTAAGTTTAAGTTTTTGAGTTAAATATATGAATTTTCAATAGGTATTTTGAAAAGTATTGCACTGGTAAAGAAAATTTCGGACTTGAAAAAATATTTGCACCTACTAAACTAGCAAACAGTACTTTACTGTTTTGTAAGCACCTGCATAATTTAATCGCGGAGGCCATACCAACTGAGACGAGAATATTATATATATATATGTATGTATATTCCTATTGCGTAATCAATTTACTAGTAGCAGGAGAGAGACAGCTTGAAAAGTTTTGATTTGTACTGAGTATTCATATTAGCACAGAGGTTTTGAATGCACCGAATCGTAATTAAGTTTTTTTAAGTCAGTAACGAGTCCTCTACACTTCCATTGTTGATATCAAATTACTTAATTGCTTTAACAATAAGGATGGGTCTAGTTTCTGTTTAGATGAATATCGTCTAAGTAATATATTACAAGCCACTGACTGCGGGTTTCGATCGATCAACCATGCGAAGTCCATGGTCTGACACTTCTAGTATGCACGGCTGCATTGTGGGCTCCCCATTGCATTCCGAAACTATCTTTCTCACGGCTTGGCATACAACTCCGGTTCCTTTGTGAGCAGAGGTTTCTACTGAGCCCATGTACCTGAAAACACAAAATGCTATAACACGTGTGAAAAAAGAGTAAAGGTAAATATACTAATTAAGAGATAATTAAGAGAAAGAACAGAGGGGGAGGGAGTGTGCCAAACATCAGTGCAACTATATCGTGACCGAATCGCGTTTGCTTCGTGACTGTATCTGGTCCCGTAGGCGAAGGCACACAGCTAGCGACAGCTTCGAGTCTGTATCGATGCCTACACGCGACAGTATCGCGACTGCATCGCGACAGAAAGTCGCCGTGGGCGAGGGCCCTTCATATTTTTAAAAATCGTGATGGTAATAGAATTAATGTTACCAAAACAGAGAGAGAATAAACTCACGCCAAAAGATATCGTTCTTTTTTGTCTTTAGCATTTGCGGGATCAAAGTCGTTGTAGTCCATATCTACTGCATATGCTGACGGGAATATACCTTGCTGACCTGTCCTTAAGTTTACTCCTGAAATTTTTAAATATCTGTTATATATTTATTCCATCAAAATATTCTGCAATGAATTCTAAAACATGAAATCACGTTCAAAATCCCCCGTATGTGCAACCGAACTATCAAAATGAAGTGAGGAAATGTCATAGTTTATTGCTTAATTGCGTTGTCGATATAACACTTATATTGATATTGCATACAGATATGGGTTATTTTGAATGTGATTTTTAAAGTTGCTTAATCTTAGTATATTTGCTACAATGTCATTAACGCGGATAACATCAAGGGCAGCTGTTAGTATTTTACTATAGTTACATTACCTTCACACCATAAATCTTCTGCTTCCTTCTGCACATAGATAGGGTCGCCAATTTCAACTTCTATTTCGTCGTGATGTCTAGGATTAAACTTGTGTAGGCCTCTGTGCGTAGCTTCAAGCATTTCTAGCTGACTGTGAGGAATGTTTGTGACATTCCCGGCGAAGTTGAGCCCAGTGATGCTGCAACTTGATGCGGGTGACACTGGAATTTAAGAGAGCAAGTCAAAATAGACATGTGCAGAATACGATGCTAAATTAGGCGAAATTCGTTGTGAACTAAATTCAAATGCAAAATTAATAATTAATAACCTATTCCTGACCAGTTTTGAATTATGGTATAATCTGACATATTATTTCTACATATGAAAAAAAGAAGGAAATAATCCTATGTTTTATATGAGCCATGATACCCCAGGACACTTATGGATAATGAGGAACTTGATGACACAATACGAAGGGAAACACTAAATGTATATACATAGGTACTTGAACATATGGATTAATAGGTAAGTTATGTTTTATTAGACAGGTTTTACAAAAACTATAAGCATCTGTTGAGATCTTGTTATTACAAACAGTATAATAACATCTTTGTCCAAAAGCGAGCACCAGCAGTAGTAATCGAGAAAACATAAAGTAAATGTACAAACCATTCTGTTGAAGCGGCGTTGGCGATATACTCTTCGGTCCCGTATCGATCGGCGAGTGAGCCGTACTATGACCGCTGTCTACGTCGCCGAGGCTTTGTAGTCTCTCTGAGTCCGGGCTAGAGTCTTCGTCTAGAAGGTACCCGCATTTGAGCACAAGGAGAGGTCTTGTATGACATCCTGGCCTGAGGAGAAGACCGGTGAGAGCCCCTAGCTCGTCTGCTAGGGACGCTGGCTGACTGCATGCTAGTATTTTCGCTGGAAATATTCAATGCGTCATCAGCGGCTTTGGATTTTGAAAAATCACTGATGATGATGTCAGTAGTGAGATTCACAAGCTAGACGCAGACTTAACGTTGTATGTATTTGATATGATTTATGTTGGTCTTTCTTATGGTCAATGAATTCAAGTAAGTTTTTTCGCCACCACTTTTAAATAAATTTAAATATATAGAAAATATCTAATTTGAACCGTGGTTAAGGAACCATGAGCGTACTAATTTACTATATAAAAATAAGTATACGAAGAAATAGATATCTATTCTGTAGCTCAAGAAAATTATATGAATCGCAAGCGCTATGTTGTAGCTAATGTATGAGTGATAAAACTTGATGTACATATCATTAGTACATATCATAGTAGTAATTTTGGTATTTGGAGAATTGCGTCTTACGAGCCATGCACTCGTGCAAGCTTCTGAATCTAACCTCACCCTGCAATTTTATACACTAGTGTAAGTATCAGTTAAATATCTTAAATATTTGGTGTGTATTTGACTCTACGTCATTATTCATCTACACAATAAGCGTCGTAGTGAAACGTTATAAAAATAATGTACTTATTTATAAACTATTATATACTATATGCAAATTAACAGCCAATTAACTGACTGACTTTTTTGTTATTATAATTAAAACATATCAATAATTGTTAATTTCCGGATATTCAGTTTTACGAAAAAAATAATATAGTATAAATCCTTTTCAAGATAAGCCTTTCATTTCAAATCACAATAAATGACTGATGATTGGTATGCAATATTGATGATTTTATAAAAAAATAATGAAAAAACAAACAAAAATAATTAAAGTAGATAACTTGTCAAGATATGGCAATCATAAATAATGCCACCACAACTAAAAAGATTCGTTCAGTGACAATTAATTTCCTGGAAACCCCACTAAATATGCAATTTTGAAAATAAAAATAGTTTTAATAGTTTAATGACGAATGTCTAAGGTCAGTTTCCAAAACATAATTTTAAAATGTTATTATTATTTTATTGTTTTTATATCAAGTGTACTGAATAATGACGTGTCACATACGTATACATATACCTACAAAAAAAAACATATTTAATATTGAATCTTGAAAACTTTAGATACACTAATTTTGTGCAATTTAAAAGTATGAATGGTTTATAATCAAAACAAATAACTTATGATCTACAGTAGAAGTCAAACGCTAGCTGTTAGTAGTTGTTGTTCAATTAGTAGATATTGTTTTAAAACATTTGCAGGGGCGCTGTTGCAAGTAATACAATACATATTGTGTGCACACGATTATACGACGCAAGCCTTTTATGTAAATCGATGACCTTTTCCTAGCACAAGTGTAATGAACAAATGACATCGTGTTTATGAAGTATTTGAATGAGAGAATTGACTTACATTTCCTGTTCTTGGGGATCTCTGGCAGCTTTCTCCGTTTTCGTTCGCCATTTGTGAATGAGTAATGCTGTGGGCTCCGCTGAGTGTCCGTTATATCCGGCTGAGAAGGTGGTGATGCGACATCATCTTTGACTGTTTTGGTTGTTGCATTCCCATCCACCATACATGTGTGCATGTCCTCTTTAGGTTCTTCTTCCGGCGAACACTCACTCTTGGATGATGGGGAATCATCGTCCAATCCCACATTTGGCACTAATCTGAAAAAGTAAATAATTATAAGTGAAGTAAATGGGTTACGATCTGCTTGATATTGTTTTATGATTTAAGTTAACCACATTGTACTGCGCCTTTAAAGTCTTTATGCTAAACTCACGTGACAAATTAGTTGGAAGTGAATGTGATTTCCTAAGAGATCTCTTAGGTCCTGTTAAGTAAAGTATGAGAAAATATGTACTTACGAGTAAAACGGCGTCGGGGCCTTTATGTGTTGCGGTAATCTGTCGAAAACACGGCGAAATTCTTCAAATTCGCTATCAGCCATGTCGCTTTACACCTGATTGTTGGGTTGAGAGAGTGCCGCATGCGCGACTAGCTCCCCGCAACTGTATCGACCGAGTACGAGGGCCGGGGCGCGCGGTGCGCATGTCCAACCCCTGTGCGCGCACCGCTTCACCCCGCAGGGCGCACGCGTGCATTTGTCGCCCCTACTCAGACATGGCTCCGTATGGGTGATGCATCAGCGGAAAATCCATTCAACACTTAGGGCTGAACTTTTAATCGAAACATCCCAACGCAAACTATGCACACCTTACTACGGCGAGCTATCATTATAATTTCCTTCATGAATGTATTTAACTTTATATTACTTTTAGAACGATAATGTAGTCATATTTTAGTACACAAACAAATATTTATTTTTTTATGATAATTCAAATGGATTAATTTTTTTAGGGGAATTTTATTGTAAAGGTGTTGTTGTTACATCTCCCTTCTCAACCATCAACCAAGTTATAAAGAATAATTGATCTACATTTCCGCAGAATACTTAAATTTACTTAATTTTCCACTATTAATGACAAGTATATCCATAAGACATACCTATTTCAAATTATATTAATTTATCTTTTTTATTGTAGTCATCCATTAACATTGTATTTAATTTCTATTACATGTTCCGTTGTCAATGAGCTCTCATAAAATGTAAAACTTATGCGTTTATTATTCAAAAAGTTGGAGGTTCTTAATACAAATGTTTCTTTTTGCGCGTAGGATATGTCATTTTACAATCAATATAAATTTATTTTGATGATTGAAATTGAGAAATTGAGGGAACTCTTGAAAATTGTAGGCACTCATTGGTAAGAACTTAACACTGAGGTTTATGTCTGAAGACCCCATTAAACTATGTAAATGCGAATAAATATGATAGAGTATCGATGGAACTCTTCAATCAAATCACATAAATCAAGTACCCACTAGTCCGATTTTGTTAATTGGTTGAACAATAGTTATAATTTTATCTATGTAGGTATAGCTCACTGCAGCATTTAAATAGACTATGAAAACTTAATATTGTCAGACAGCCCAGTATTTTATCAAGAAGCGTATCCTGCAAGCAAAGCGAGTTATTCTCAAACACATTTACTGATGAAGATATTGTTTTCGATACAATGGGGAACTAGGCGATGTGATCATGTTCCTAAGCTTTATTGTGTGCGTTAATAAATCTAGGTAGAATCTGTAAAAAGAAAAGTACAAATACTGTCCAAGAAATAAATCAACTAGAAGAAGCGAATAAACTACTAACTATACGAGGAGTAGTCTCGTGAGCAAGGAGATTACGCATTCTGTTCTTAGGGTTCTGGATCTCACAAGTGAAAAGGAACCTTTAAAGAATCATTTTGTATTCTGTTTCACTGTCGCCTCTTGCCTGCTTTATTTTTTTTATTTTAGTTAGTTTTCTTAATTCACTAGCTGAGCCGACAGATGTTATCCTGAATATTTTCTTTCAAGAGAACCATCTCCTGACAATAACAAACACAACAAAAAAAGCGAAATCTGTACAGCCGTTCTCGCGTGATGGCGTGACCAAGGGAAATAAGGAATTATGTTTACATTATATAGATATTCAATTATGAAAGGACGTATTTATATTCTGATAAAATTATTATAAGTTACTTACTATAAATTAATATTAATTAGTCCAGCATTATTATTATATTATATTATATTATCATTTAAAGTGTATGAAAAGCTACGGGATAATTCAAAATACAATACGCGGGCTTCACACGTTAGAGATGTTTATACAACACCGCGACATTTTGACCAGTCTCTCCATAACGCCACCGCGACACGCCTCGATCAGCATAGCACGGCATACAAAACTTTGTTGCTTGTCTTCGTTTTTTTTTTTTCGTGGGAAATTATCAAAATGACCCCTCCTGCTGAGGGTGCAGTTGGAGGGAGTGTCAGACTTTTACTGACTAAACCCGCTATGTTCCTTGTGGAGGTCCCTGTGTACCAGGGCCATGGCATCTATTACGAACAACCCGCAGCCCAGGCAGAACCTGGCCCTAAGGGACTCCTCCCTTCTTTTATGCTTGTCTTAGCATAACTTTATGTCTGATTACTTTAAGGAATCTGAGGTACTGTATGCCTACGTAATAACTTCACTAAAGCTATAATATAAAATTGCATGTTTGTTTAAAGTAACTTATCTAGATTTCTAACCCTTTTAACATTATTTATGGCTATGTTCAAAAGTCTATAAAAAAACATTGAGCTCTAGTGGCTCTTAAGGGTTGGTAGTTACTATTGTGGTGGCTGGCGGAGAGGCTTAGCGTATTGACAGAGCTCTTGGGACGTGCCCTCTTCCCGACTGCTAGGATGAGCGATTACGAACTATAGCAAATACTGTAGTCTCTGGTTTGTTAGTTATATTTGGGAACCATGCCTACAATCATGTAACTTAATAGCAACTTGCCCTTGATTTCTTTTAAATCTTCAGCAACGAAATGATTACATACGAGATAATTGCGTTTGCATGTAGTTTTTGTATGATATATGTATTTGGAAATACCATTGTGAAAGAACATTAAAGTTTGAAAGCAAAGAATGATCCAGTTTTCGAATATACATATATTACAGGACAGAGGCGAAAAAAAAAGAACTGTTTTTTTTTTCGCCTATGTCCATACTTATGTACATAGTATCAATCGTGTTATCGTAAAAGCATGACAAAAAATCATTAGGCGTGTATTACTTACATTGTAAGGGTGATAGATTACCTAGAGATCAAAATACTCAATAAAATGTTTATTATTATAAACGACTTTAGCAGTTTACTTCCCTTCACGAGAAACTTAAGTAGCAACTTACAAAAATAAACATGTTTATTCTTCGTGCATTGCTGCGTCACCGGTTGCAGCTTTAGTATAAATGAAAAATTCCAGTTAAAATACCTAGTTCGCGACGTAATACCTTCGTTTTGGCATATCTCCAAATTACTCACAATCGGCTTTAGGAAATTTCGACTTACGTCCGCAAGGGGGATTAGAGCAAAAGTTTACTGACCCGATATTGTGATTTTTTCGAAACAATATTAATATTAGTTATATACCAAAATTTGATGTCTAAGACTTTCCCCACACTCTGTATTTGCACAGACCAGCAGCTTTCTCTGATATACAAACTTGTGGATATTGAGATACCGTACTGCAAGTAAACGCCCGACCCAGTTCTCGAAAATCACCATATCATGTTGTACTGGGTTAGATCTTTAACCACGTTCAGGAATATTATAGATAATAACTGTAATACTGATAGACCAATTGATTTATTAAAAAAAAAAATCTAATAGGGTAGATTTGAAACAAAATTATTATGAATTAAAAGAAATAAAAAGGACATGCGGTTCAAAACACTCGTCTCAGCATATCAACTATTTGTAAGCATGTGAAATGGACCTGGGAAAAATGATGATCCAGCCTCATAAATAGACCTCGCAAACGAGAGCCTCAGATGGAACAGCTGACAAAGAAATTAAACGTATCTATTATCTAAGATAAATATTCACTAGAAATTACTAATACTAGAAGTTAGTGACACTTTCTATCAAAAACAACCAGACCAGTTATAATGGATGTAGCTTACATCATTTTACATAAACTACCTACAATCTTAATCACCAAGAAATTGATCTGACTGATTAATTTAACCTGCCTAACGGTGAATATTTCAAACAGGTGAGCTACACCAATACTGGTGCAGATGGGTCAAACAAGTACTGTCACCTGTTGTCCTGAATGAAAACAAGAGCGTGAGGGGTTACAAGTTGGAAAACTTGTAGGTACTGGTAGTATAACCGGTTTATTAAAGAGGTATGTTAAAGGGCTCATTCAAGACTACGTTCGTGAAAAGATAAATGGAGTCAGAGTAATAGAACAGTCGACGTATTAACAGGAGTTGTCTCAAACGTTACAAAGATACTGTTACGCCACTGAAAAATCATAAAAACGCGTACCGGTGGGATCACCGTCAACATAATAATTCTGTTGCTTTTTCTATATTTTTGGCGAAATCGCGAGCGAAGGCTAGTTTGTATAATCTGAAATTAAACTTGTAAAATTTAAGAGCATTGATAAAAAAAATGTAATAAACAATGTCTTACATCAATAATTAACTATTGATATAATTATCTACAATAATGCTACAGTCCCTATTTATTTGTATACGGGTATAAAACGTTGTTTAAAGCGTAATGCCTTTTGAATAAGAACACAGTCTAAATATTACCAAGAGCAAAATCGTTGCAAATCACAAAGGCGCTTGAGAAGTGTCTCTAAGGAAATTGAATTAAAAGCGCCTTCGGCTGTGACTCAAGTTAAATATTTATTTATTTGATATAACAGATTGGTATTTATATAGGTTTGTTATTAATTGTGCACAGTCTGGATGAATATCCAACTATATACGCAATATAGTAGGAGACATCTGGTTTATGTAGATTGTGTATGTGTATTATTTTTATATTGATGAACATAGCAAAGCATTATATGTAGATATTTTATAGATATGAACAAGCAGTTATTTATAGTTAGTCAAAGCAGTATACCCTATAAAATAACATAAGTAGTAGTACCCTCCATAAATGTTGACGATTGCTTATGACAGACAAACATACATTCTTACAGACAGTTCATTTTACGAAATATCTTCTAATCTATTAGAAATAGTTACTGAAATATAGCAGCGACTTAGCGGAATCTAGATCCCTCAAGGTGTAGTTGTCGTATAGATGCCAAGGGACTGAAATAGTTGTTTCAAAAAGTCACGGGTTTGAATCCAGGCAAGTACCGTCGAACAAGATAGAATTCTTACGGTTTAAGTGCTGATAACGAACACCCATAACATCTTTGCAATTGAGCATTAAAGCCATAAAAATATTTAATACACAAAGCGTTGTAATAACACTATCTATTAATCGTAAGCGAGTAGGGACGTAACATTAATTTTACTGTGTAACGAGGCATGAACAAGTCAAGATAATACGGAATGTCAACCCAGAATGACCTTTTGTGAGAGTCATGCAAAACTAACATGAGGGCTGTATCTAATTTTCTTATGTCCAAGGACATTTAAGTAAGTTATAACGAGGTCACTGACGAACAGAAATTTGAGTAAGAACAAATATATAAAGCCAAACGAAAGTTTTCAATCAATACTACATCAAATACTCAATAGCTTATTTTTTATCGTTTGTCCTCTTTTCCGTTTCTTCATTTATTGGTATTCAATAATATTGTCTTTATTTGAACATAATAATTATTTACTTATTTTACTTTTCAATGTCAGTGAGCTTGGACCATACATAAATTGTATGTGCGGTACATACACAGAGTGGTAGTACATAAATGCATAGAGTTGATGATTTGATTGTTACCACGGAAATAGTACGTTAATAAGTTAGAAGAAGTTTTCGGGGGAAGTATCAGCAAAGAGTTTGATTACATTGTGCAAGCTGCATAGAGATTGGAACAAGGCTAAGGATGTTAACGACAACTCACAAGAGCCTCCTAAATCATTTAACCAAATTTAATTTAAAAAACCTGGCTCAGTTCTGTTGTTGTGCAAAAGTTTGCAGATACAAGACCATACCTACTAACCTATTTTTATTATCCTTACACTAACGATATAGGGTGAATAAATGGTGGGGGCCGTCTTCATAATGAATGATAGGGGATGCTCTTTTCTCTAAACAATGGTAATAAATACAGTGACTGGATCGCTTAGCGCCCGTCAGCCAACGGCTAGGAGGTAGCAACTATTACAGTGTGGGTAGCGAACACGTAAACGTTTGTACACGTTGGCGGTGATACCGAATGTCCTATATTTATTTAAGGCTTTAAAATAAAGTTAGAGACCGGCTACATGAAGACAAGGTATCGGTTGATTCAACAAGTTCACTGTTCACCACCGGGCAAGATGGTGTGTTCCTATAGGGAAGTATGTGGGGCCTATTGCATACTTCAGCTTCTTCAATATTTCAGAGATAAGTAAAGATAACAATCTAAGATGATGATGCTACTAACTGCGACTATATAGATTTTCCTATATTGTATGACTAATGATCACGGCTCACCTGAAATCGTTGGGTTCAGAAGCATAGAGTAATGAAAATACATGGTTGCGCTTTTCACATTTTGTGCGCTTATAAAACTTCGAGTTTCCTACCTTAACATAACAACTTCCTAAGTTTAAACTTAAAATCAATCTATTGTTAGGTTGGTTAATATATGTACATATATGTATGTATGATTATTGTTTTAGCCAGGTTTGAAAGACTAAAAATAAAGATGTCATCCAATTGAAACTCTTAAGACAAGTCATTGTCTTTTCACAATTATGTTGGGGTCGGCTTCCAGTCTAACAGGATCCACCTGAGCACGAGTACCCTTGGTAAGACTGTTTGTTATACTTTTTGGCTTCTAACTACACGTAAACCCGGGCAAAGATGAAAGAAGAATGTGAACACATTATAGCTAGACCCACCATTTTAACGTGCCTTCCTAAATACGGAAAAACTAGCGAGGACGAAGTGGTCACCCATCCATATACCTACCGGCAGACTCACTCGTTGCATAAGATTAGGATAGATATATATATATAGATCCTAGACATGATCGCTCGATGCGTCCGGCTGTTACTTAGCCACGAGTTCTTTTGTGACAAGTATTAAGCTATAACTTTATAAAATAATTATTATTGAATTATTGAATTGAATTGAATTATTATTAATAATACATTAATAGTTTCATGATCAATATTACACGCACTATATGTATATTTACATATTACTTTCATAACTAAATCATAGATCCTTATAAAACAACAAATAGTAAAACTAAAATAATTATGGTCGTTTTTGTTACTCAATTTAAAACCTAAGCTAAGCTAGATAGTTTTAACTTATTGATTTAGTCTCAGTCCCAATTAGCAGAATATCTATTAAAATTATGTATGAAGTTACGACAAGCAGTTCATCGGTCTAACTTGTTTTAAATACTATTCAAAGAAAATTAATTGTGACAAATCTTGAAGCTCTCAATTTTATTTTTAGATTCATTCCGGTCCCATTTCGTGCTCGGCGCTGAAATTATTTCTCTTTGGTCAAAGATTTGCAAAAGATTAAAAACAAATAAAATGTAGCCAAAGTGTGTCCGTGACTTTACGGTGTGAAAAGAGAACGTTTTCCAAGTTACTCCGAACACTTGATTCAGCCAATCAAATATACCCACCCTCCGTCGGGTCTCCCGCGCCTCTTCTCTTTATAAGCGAACAGATCCCGAGGAAGGGCGCAGTGTGTCCCAGCCGCTGCAGCGACACATCCCCTAATTAGTCTAAATTCAATACATCACAGATACACTTTCTTATCAGTTCCTCCCTTAAAGCGTGATTCTATTTACCGGCTTGTGCTCTTGCGTTAAAACTACATCTTTTTAAAACAAAGTGCGTTATTGTTATTTTTTTCTGGTTCACCATAGTCACTTTAAGTTTCAGAACCAAAAATGAGTGGTTCTGGCAAAGGTCTTCTGGGATTATGGCTCTATAGAAATGGGTCCGAATGGGAAGTGAAGAATGAAGCTCAGCATCACCCTAAGCTTGGTGAACTTAACATGGCAGCCCGACAGCAGACTCAGCCTTCTGAGTGCGAGAGGATTTCAGTGATATTTACTTTAAGGAACCAAGTTGGAGGGCTCGTCCAGGCTTTAACTGTATTCCAAGATCTTGGTATAAATGTCCTCCATATTGAATCCCGAAAATCGGTGACTGAAGTTTCTTCAGTAAGTGGTTTTCGTTAGTTCAAGGATCAGTACTCTTTTTTATTCGTTTGCAACTTAATTGCTTATTGTTAGTTAAATTATATTCTATTAATAAAGAAATAAAGTACAGTTCACAATATTAATAGAGGCAATAAGACACGGTTAAGGACTTTACAGACTTTATTCAACTCGAAAAGGATGTCCAAATGACTATAGTTTCGTTACTAAAAAGCCTTATTTCTGTTTAGACATTTCTTAGATGCATGAAAAATATTTTACTAAAATTATATACTTCTCAGTCGGACATACTGGTGGATGTGGAGTGTGACCCAAACCGCATGGAACAATTGAAGAGGATGCTGAAACGTGAGGTTCAAGATTTCGAAGTAGTATCGTCTCATTCTTCTGAAGAGTTTCCACCACCAACTCCTCTTTCAGCTGCTGCAAGTTTCGGTAAATATTTGGGACTACCTTCATGTTTTGTGTTCCTTATTATGATAGAGACCATACGCTTTGGTTTCGGATTTTAATATATTCTCGTGGTGATGACCAAGTATGTGTAGAATGCATCGAAAAGGTTGCCCCCTTTATAGCGCTCCTCGTTGTTGTGACATTCTCAAAAGTTGTGTTTATGAAAATGGGCAATTTTTCATTTTAACTGATGTAACATGATGGCGTAGTTACTGATAATTTTATATATTATGGACAATCGACGATCGACTCTAAACAACGAACTTATCGTAATTTATTATCAAGAATACAATTGATTGCATTGAATTAGATACTTTGTAAAAAAATCCTTTATTGATCAAAGAAGGTTACGGCGTTTCTTGGTCTTTTAAGTCAAATATGCAAGTACTTCTTTTCATGAAAATTCATTTCAAATAAAGGTTATACAAACGAATTTATTATCATACCACGTAAAACTTTTCATTTAATATTTCCGTAAAAGTCTATGGAGCTTTAGTTGAATAATAAACTTGTATTTCAAGTTCAAATAAAACTAAAGGCAACTCGTTGATTGAATAAATTTTAGTCGTGTACCTTTCTGAGGAGCGAAAATTTTGAGAACAAAAAAATATGTAAATGAATTTTCAGATTTTGGTGAGATGCATTGGTTTCCTCGTAAAATATCCGACCTAGACCGAGCTCAAAATGTTTTGATGTATGGTTCGGAGCTGGACGCAGATCATCCTGGCTTCAAAGACCCCGTTTACCGCAAACGACGGGAACAGTTCGCAGCAATTGCCAATAATTACAAATAGTGAGTACTCCTAAAGGTACAATTCGGAAACGAGCGTTTGTTCCGGCTCGTGATAGCCGCGCGCGGCTCAGCGTTATTCGTCAACATGTGGAAATAATGTTGCGAGTAGTTGTTGCGCCTTAAGTAATTGGGTGGCCCGAACGTCTTCACATGAATACAAAAGCTCCCGTATATTTTATGTTTTATATGGAGGCCTTAAATTCTAGGCATCCACAGGGAATATGTCCGGTTTAAACAGCCTCCTAGACTAAACTGTTAGTGGGCAAATCTGGCCAAAACAAATATAATAAGCTCAAACACGATCACGATTTGCAGTAAATCTTTAAGAAGTTCCCTGAACTACACTTTGTCTCCATTATAGTTGCCCCAATGACACTCAAATACATCTCGGTGTAAAATTCTTGTCAAAAAAATAAAATAAACTCGAAAACGAAGTACTCACCGTGGAGGAGTTCCCACGATTCTTTGTCGTGTCCATCATCAGCTCCAAACCTCTAACCTTCACTATTTTGTAGTGTCATCAGAAGGCAAAGGCATACACCTGAATGGGATGACGATACTAATTGCCTCCAATTTTCGGGAATTGCCTTGGTTTTCGCATGTTCCATCATGGTATCTTGGAACTGATGGCAATGGAACCGTTTAGGAAGTGGTTGAAAACGGCTGTCGCGCGTGTGCTCTCGTGGCAGCTTCGCAGCTCACCACGCGTGACTCGCTTTGTATGTCATAGGAGTTATGGTTTATTTTAAATTGATTTATTCTCCGTATTAAGCCGCTCCTCCGCCGGTTTGCGTTGCGCTTTGGTCAATTGCTTGCAGGTGTATGCACACGAAAGTTGATGGTTATGAACATTTCTAGAAAGATTTTAGAGGAAACATTTATGTCACAGCGCCTTACACCGACGGTATTTTACAATCTCATTCAAACTGAACGTATAATACTGATACTTTGTTTTACAGTGGCCAGCCAATTCCTAAAGTACAATACACCGACGTGGAAATTAAGACGTGGTAAGTGTGTAAATGTACAGCTTTGTTTTCTTATTTAACACGTTCTGTATTGGCTGCTATTTCCTTACCTGCTTAAATTTGGTATCGTAATTTCAAATCTATAGATGTTCTTTCTAACCATAGTTGTTTTCCAATGCTGCGATATCACCTATATTGCTCATGCGAAATAAAATAACTTTTTCTTCCTAAATATCCTATTAAATTTTTATTTTATTTTTAAATAATAATAAAGGTTTTTGCGTAGGCGAAGGTGGTACCTACATTATTTTTGTACAAGCACTTTGGTTCACTAAAGCTGTATAAAAATATTATTAAGTACGCGAAACTAACTACTAGTACTAAGCTAATAAAACAATAGCTATCGACTTTTCATATACTTAATGTGTTTTTTAAGGTATGACAAATAAACTATTTTACTGGAATAGTTTATGCGTATTATGTCAGCTTTAACGGATAAATGAACATAACATTCTTTATTCATACATCACGATAATGCCATTACCATCATAATAACATGTTTCTCAGCGTTCTTTGTTTAGTGTCTCCACTTGTTGCTTATATTTGTTCAGGAAATTCATCTATCAATGTTGATTACTGTCGCTGTCGTGTTGGAAGTTTCAGGAGCGTATCATGTGTAGTTAGCGGCTCCATTATTACTTCATGTGTAGTTGGTGAATATGTGTCTCCGTTACAGGGGCATCGTGTTCCGCGAACTCCACAAACTTTATCAGAAACACGCTTGCGAGGAGTACCTAGAGAACTGGCCCCAACTAGTCAAATACTGCGGCTATCGTGAGGATAATTTGCCACAGGTTGTCAACTTTGTTAATACTGATGATTCCTTACATACTGTATAATTAAATTTAATGATACTATATTCATGATAAATTTAATTCCTTTAAATTTAAACAAGTGTAATAGAATCAACCTAGTATAAAGCCAATCGAGCATAAGTCAACTTAAATTTATAAATAACGAACAGCGAGGTTCCACTTCATTATCCCCAAAAGAACCTCTATTATCATTTCATAAAACCATAAAAACATAGTAAATAACAAATAGTTCGTATAATCTGCAACTGTTGGCAAACATCCAAACCTCAACATAAGATTGAGGCTTTTGTGCTAAACACGTGACTTATTTTCAGCTCGAGGACGTGAGCGCTTTTCTCAAGCGCAAAACTGGATTTCAGCTACGTCCCGTAGCCGGGTATCTTTCACCAAGAGATTTTCTGTCAGGACTTGCATTTAGAGTGTTTCATTGCACCCAATATATTCGTCACTCATCGGATCCTTTCTATACTCCAGAACCGTAAGTATATTACGACTACGCCCCGTACTTGTATGTCTACTGTGGGCCCATTTGATTCTGTAATTCGTTTACTCGCGCAAAAATATCCCGCTCGCATAATAATCTATTTTCCTGATACAGTGACTGCTGTCATGAACTACTGGGACATATGCCGTTACTTGCCAACCCTAGCTTTGCACAATTTTCGCAAGAACTAGGTCTCGCATCCCTGGGCGCTTCCGACGATGACATCGACAAATTGGCTACGGTAACTACACTATACAACTCATACATGTGTTCATAGCTTAGTTTGAATTAATTTACTGTAATAAAAAATGACGATGATCCAATTTGAAAATATAAGTAGTACGGAAGGCTAAAATTTAAGAGAAAAGACATTTCACATTTTAAAGGTCGAAGAAAGTACGATTCTAAATAGAGTTCTATTCTCGAGTTGGTTGTATTTGTAAAACATATCAGTTGATCGAATACACCCTAGATCGATGTTTATCTCAATTGTGGATATGGTAAACAATTTTATCTCTTGTGGTGAATGATTGTGTTACTTACTCCATGTCAGAAAATTGTTTTTCTTCGAGTCGTTTGTAAGATCCGAAAACATCGGGACTGCACTCGTAATACGTATGTTTGCTATTTCAGCTCTATTTCTTTACCGTTGAGTTCGGTTTGTGTCGGCAAGCTGATGGAAGTTTTAGAGTGTATGGAGCTGGTTTACTATCTTCCGTCGCGGAGTTGCAGCATGCTCTAGTTACGCCCGAGAAGATAAAGCGTTTCGATCCTGAAGTTACAGTCAACGAAGAATGTATTATAACCTCCTATCAAAATGCTTATTATTACACTGATTCGTTTGAGGAGGCCAAGGAGAAGATGAGGTATGCACAGACATTTACTATATATTGCAATAGTTATAACTGTTGAATGTTATAATAATGATGAACGGATTTTTTGTTAAGTTTTATTTATGGCAATAGAGGACAAGTACCTTAGTATAAAGATCTGACATGGCTAAAATTTACACTATGTTTAAACAATTTAACAAAAAAAAACATTATGAACGCGATAAAAGAGCTAACAATAGCCCGTGAAACATAAAATATGCCGATTTCGTCTGAAGCAACCAAAAACATATTGATTGAGCGATATACAAGAATCTTGAATAAAGATTCGATTCTAAACAAATGTTATGTTTATTAACAAATTTTATTTCATGTTTACGAAATAATGTAACCAAAGAGTAAAAAGAAATATAGTTTAAAAGATTTAAAATGTCTTAAATAAAAGCATTCAAAACGTAGGTGAACTATAACAAATTGTATTAAATTTCTTATGTAAATAATGTTGTCTGCGAAAATACCTGGTGCATTCTAACTACTTAAGAATAAAATTGTTCTTATCCTATTTATTATCCTGGGCTTCATTATCGCAATCAATTCTTTATTATCGCAATGAACTGAACATAGCGTAGGTGGTTTAGGTGTAGTCTTACACAATCCATCATTCTTTTAAATCTTCGTCTAGTCATGACGTTTTCCACACTCAAATATGTTGTTGGAACTTTGCATGTAGTAGTAGTAACAATTTTGCATCACTCAAACTTAAAACCAAATTTCCTTGAAAATGTACAACCTTATCTTAATTTTAAAAATCACTTATCCAAAAAATATTTGCGTTTAAAACACTTTTCAGGGCTTTCGCTGATAGCATACAACGCCCCTTCGGTGTCCGCTACAACCCCTACACACAAAGTGTCGAGGTTCTAAGCAATGCCCAGAAGATAACTGCTCTAGTTCGAGAGTTGCGGGGAGACATCTGCATCGTATCTTCTGCCATCAAAAAGATTTCGGCTCAAGACTCCACTTTGGACGTTGAGACTATTGCAAACATGCTGCACACTGGCCTTCAGGTACATATGTATATGTATACGTATATGCACTTATTCTCTAAGTGTAAGATAAAGAACTAGGTATTTATGGCTTATTACAATGCTATAATCTTCTAAGCGGTGACTCTATGAATTAGTGTTTAATTTCTACTCCATGGTACAATGAGCATATACTTTATATTTTCTTACTAAAGATTATTCAAGAAGGGATTTTTGTTGTTGTTGTATTCTGCCCTAGAGTAAAATCATAATTCCTCAAAGTTATAATTTTTTAGTAAAGCTTTAGTAAAAACATACTTTATCAGCGTTTAATGTGTACTGTTGGGATTCAGGCCACCTTTTGTAGGAGAACCCAGTGAATAGAAAAAAATGAGTAAAATGAGGCCGACCTACACAAGTCTTTATTTCCTATAGAAATATGGCATTCTTAATAAACGTCTTGTTAAGCCTTGAAGCGACGTAAATAAAACGATACATTTTAGATAAATGAACGACGTAATTACTTAAGTGTTCCTTGGAAACTCCCAATGGGGTATCATTTTCTAGTTATAAAATGTGTATTCATTTCGTACGTAATCGAAGTTTAATTAGTCTCGTCATGAAGCACAAAGACGTTTGCGGCGTAAATTAAACTAAGCTCATCAACGGTTAACTGTGTTATTTTTTTGTATCCTAAGTGCACAGACGTCAGAAGATACCTACATTAATACATGTTGAAGTGACACAAATCTTGACGTAGCAATATAAATATATAACAACGAAATTCTTAGTCTCGTTAAGATCATGGCCTTGATTGTAATGTTCATTAGGTGTAAGAATACCGTGGGATGTGTGATGTTTGCGCGTAACCTTTGATCGTCGGATCAAAGGTGCGGTGCGATGTATTATTTTTCGGATAAAACAAAACATTACGTCAACCGTTCTAGCGCTACAAGAAAAAGATGTTGGAGCTAAAAGAAAATCTTAACAATCTTATATCGTGCAGAATATTTGACTATTATCGGGTTGGCAATCATGAAATTTCAATTTAGTTCGTAAGCAAATCTATAAAACGAATACTTGGTATCACAAAGAAATGTCCAGTCATTATTTTCCTATAATTCACTGTAGAATGAAATAGATTTTTATCCAAAATCTTAACGGATATAATCAATAAGGGGTTTTTTATTTAAAGCTTCAGTTGAAATGTTCAATAAACGGTCAGGCACCAAATATAAATCAAACATTTAATTGAATATAATATGAATGGTTGGCACTTGATGTATCCATCTTGCGCTCATAATGGCAATTTAAGTGGTATTTTCTATTTATGCCGTCGTTATCGTACATAATACGACGCCGGATCTCAACGGGTCGCTGGAATCCGCATGAATCACTTCGTGTGGATTCCAGCATCATTCACCTTCTGATTTGGCAGGAGTAAGGAGAATCCCAACATTTGGTATAGCGACCTGCTTGTTATGATCAAAGAATATTTTTATGGTTTATCAATAATAATTATTTGCAGCTACATAACGCTGGTGACAAACGTTGTACCATATTTAAATAAACTAGCATATTATGTATCAATTCATTAGCAATCCAAAAGTGTAAACGTAAATTATAGTGACATTGTGATATCAATGGCTCTAAAGAAACTAATACTAGTCTTGATAATAATAGATGTTCACACAAAACTTGTAATATTAGAGAGCCCTCTATTGCCCCTCTCACTATTCTGTAGTTATTGTATATTCACATGCTTCTATCACATTAGCTGATATGAAGAGATCATGAGATATAAATGACTATCGAAGTCGATTTAAATGAGAACTATCGTTTTAGCAACTTTAAAGTAAGGTTTATTTACAGACATTAATAAACGGCAAAGATTTAATAGCAATAAAACAGTCGATACTTTTGTTAGATCTGCATCGAATAATACGATTAAATCGTTTTAAGTACGACATTGATGTATGACGATGATGTATTCAGTCGTTAGAAGATTTAGAATAAAATTGATATTTTTGTTAAGGACAATGCGTATGTCATATTGAAATTGATATTATAAACAAGTAGCGGTTTCACATGCGTCCCGTGGGAACTACTTCACGAAAACCCAGAAAAAAATAAGCTATTATTATATTATATTATTATATTTTATTTTTTGTCAAATCGATCCAGCAATTCCTCAGGTTAGAGCGTTCAAACAAACAAAAAATCTCTTCGGCTTTATAATATTAGTATGAACTTCGATTATAGTCATAGTTCCGATCTTTAAAAAAGGTCTTAAACCAGGAGACCGCTGTCGCATTCTCTTGTCTGATTTACGCAAGAATTCCTCCCTAAAATATAACGAACGCGTGTTTTAATTTGCAACACGATCAAGGCGCGTGTTACACGCTGCTACGTAAATGTTATTTATAAATTTATAAATGACTAATACATCCATCATTTATTTAGGTCCAAGAAAGGAGTCCACAGAGTACTTCGGGGGGAAGCACGCCCAACTCAGAACGAGGTGCGTCTCCAAGACCCGACCTAAAGAAGTCCGATCAGCCAGAAGCCTGAACAAACTTTTCTATGTCATAACTTCGATCGCTAATGCGAGGTCATGCTTCTAAATCAGGTCGTTGCTAAGACCAGCTTACATCATAACTCTAATAATATTATCTTCTTGCAGTTTCTTTCTATCGTATATTTCTTGTAGTTTATAATTAGTGTGTAGGTGGATGCATCTAAAATTAACTTTATGTACCTAAAGGTATTCCATCGTTTACTGTTACTAACATTCATAGTTTACGTCAGTGTTGTCTGTATTCATATTAATCAAGGTGTATTAAACGTATGAATGATTTTTGCTCCGTTAATGTATCAAAATATAATAATTGTAGCAAAGTTGTTTTTTATTTATTAAATGAATCCCAAAATTATGAATAATTTATTGCAATTTGAACACTCTATATTATATTGAGAGTTTATCACCACGTCATGTATGTAAACAAAGAAACTCTTCATCCATATAATATTATTTTAACTAGAATAGAAATTATCATCAAGCTTTAAGACCTAGTGTTGATAAAAAAAATTCAAAGCGTTACTTATAGGTATGTTTCCAAATTTTTGTTTCTGTTAGTTTATCAACTGTACCTATATGTATTATGTTATAAAGCAGGCCATAAATAAACCTAGAAAACCACAGATTTATACATGAAAGTGTACAATATGTACGTTGGTCGTAATCCAAATGTAAAGAATGAAAATCATTTTGAAGCAATTTGAAGTATCAACATACCGTCATTGCTACCCGAATCAAACGATCAAATACTATCAGTCGACACTTGCACATAACTGAGTAGTCGGGGCTAGAATCATTTTGGCACGGTGCCAGAATATAAAACCATTAATTTTTTAAAACAAACTGATGCAACAATTTAAAAATGAGGTCGTGTTCAGCAATGGAATGATTTAAGGTACAATCAAAATTGAGAAATAAATTTAAATAATGACCCAACAAAATGATAAATATGAAATGCCTATAGAAGTGCTCATAATATAAGGAAATGACAAGATGCAACTGTTTTTATATTTATAGCCAACATTACCGAAAAGATCATAATGCGGAACGTAGTATTATATGGTTTTACACTACATACTAGCTCGGAGTCCTTGGCAATGCTTCTTGAATTTAATTATAGATGCGTACGTACGAGTATCTGTCAAAATCATATGAAAGTTGGCAAATGAGCGACAAGAGTACCAAGTGTTAAAATTAGATTACCATTGAAATTTTGGATGTCACTTTTTTTCATTTCCATATTCCCATTCGATTAAAAAAGATAGCTAATTTTATTTCATTAGATTGGTACGTTTATTATTGCAGGGGTTTTCGCAAAGTAGAAGTTAAAAAGGCCCTGTTAAAACTCTGCAGGCTCAGAATGGCGCCCGTAGAAACGAGTATTGTTTACCGGAGAATGACAGATAAGTGTGACAGTTTGACGCAAGATTTCTTTTGACACGGAGAAAAGAATTTTTCTTTATTTCTTTAGTGAAATTCCTCTTTAGTGATTATATGCGAGTTGACAAATCGCGCCACTCTCGGGCAGAAGACATGTTGACATTGACAGAAAGAGCTGTGTCTTTTCTCTCTTTTTGTGATCATCAAATATGGCACAGTAATTGTATAAAAAAAATAGTTCATAATTATATTATTGGGTTTAAATATTAGATAATTGATTACTTCCCTATGTCTAAGACAATCTGAAAGTTGTTTGATGTTTGTATTTCAACACTACTTCTGCAGTAGGTAGGTATCATCATATAACTAATTGCACAGTAATTACAAGCGTATGGGCCATCTGCCGGGATTGTGATTTATTCTCAAGGTTTACCGCGTTACCTCCAGCAGGCTTAGCATGGCAACCGTAGAAACGAGTTGTTTGTTTACCGGAGATTGGATATAATGACAGAAAAGTGACAGATTGACGTAAGATTTCTTTTGACATTTTTTGAAGTAATTTTTCTTTTCTTCGATTGTCATTTAGCTACAAGTGATTATATGCGACTTGACAGGTCGCGCCATGCTCGGGCTGAAGCTCAGGGCAGAAGACATGTTGACATTGACAGAAAAAGGTTTGTCTTTTCTTGACACAATAGATATAAAATCGCCATGCTAAGCCTGCTGAAGGAACAAAACTGGATTTAAAAAGAAAGCTTATGAGCTCCTCTTAATGATGCTGGAACGTGTCCAGTGGAAATGACAAGGCTGTTTTCAAAAACTAACTTTAGGTTGAAGCTGCCTATTTTGCTAAGGGAGGTGATGTCTGATAACCCTGGTCACTCGTTTCTTTGCCAAATTTGGCAGGATTTCAAGTGAAAATACGAATGTGTAATATCCAGTTGGTAGTGCCTTTACCTACCTATTTGTCTCAAGCCAGACGAGAACAATTAAAGTTTGGTAAACGATATGTCTGCTAGTCTCCCATCAAAAATAAAGAATAGAGCGTAGCGAAAAAAAGGGTGATATTATTTAATTTGTGTACCTATATGTTTTAAATAGCTAATAGCCCACTACACTGTCCGAGCGCATATCGAGTTATCCAAAGTAGCATAAAAATGCCAAGCAGTAAGTATTAGATGATTAAAGGCGCGGCATAAATGTACGTATTGACAAAAAAAGCAATTGATATTGTTTTAACTTGCCGTTCAGTATTTTCTGAGCCTATTCTATGTATATAAAAACAAATCTTTCGTCTTTAAAAGATTACTGAAGAAGTCTAATGGCCCTAATCTAGCCCTGGTCTTAGTCCATAATGCAAGTAAAACCATTGTGCGACGTCTTTTTATTTACAAATGACTAAATTATTCCATCAAATCTCCGGAAGTTTAAATTATGGCGTCGAATTAAATCACCAAAAAAGCATTCTCTTCAAAGTCTACACAAATGAAATATATGTAGGTGTACAATTCATTTTGCGTAGGTATGTTACGTATGTTTGTTAGGTCTGAGCAAAATTTCAAGTCAATCATGGCCATGGTATCGCTATCACCTATACAAAGTATGCTAACCTGCTGTATCTCCTTTGAAGTTTAAATTTTGTAAAATTCCGTATTAATGAGGAGTAAGTGGTTTCCAGTTTTATATAAATAGACATATTATACATAGGTCCTATAATATCTTCCTTTACAATAAATGAAATGTTATTTTCCAAAAAGATTATTCTTTGTTATTGTTAACAATTTGTAGCAATGTAAAAAGCTCTGTAACATACAATTAATATTAAATTTCAATAAACACGATCCAATCCTAAAAATAACAATAAATATGTTTTCAATTTACCTCGAAGTCTAAAACCACATTGATATTGTTTTAAGTACCCTAGAAACGACTGCTTCATAATGCAAAACTGGAAATCATATTCATCATATAGAATTGTCAGTTGGTAAATAATTAAATAACACTGTTGTTTTATAATGATTTTGGAAAATAGGTCAGTAGAACACAGGGATAGCGCAAGGATGGGCGTGATGCTTGTGACTTGACTACAGCCATGACTCCGAAATCAATATGACAACCGTTATTATTGTTTCAAGTTTTGCCAAGAAACGTAAAAATTGTAAACAAATTAAGCAGCTGTTTGTAATAGTGTGGAGGAGGAGCCAGCTTCCAGCAAGTAGGCCCACGTCCGCAGTCGCGTTGAGACTCCGTCGCGTCGCCACGCCACCCGCCGCCGTCGCTTGCCTGCTTACTCGCAAATCGATATTATCGTATTTACTGTTCAGTCGCACATGCACGCTTTTACTACACATATTATTACGGACGATAAAAAGTTTTATAGCGCGCTTTTTCAATAGGTACACCTTCCTGGCTTTTAAACAGTCAGGCGGTTCGGTGACAGATCGCGGACGTAAACAAAACACGTTGAAAACAACGACAGCCCGTTCCACAGCTGATTATTGTTCGAA
The DNA here is from genome assembly GCA_958496145.1 of Heliothis peltigera. Lineage (NCBI taxonomy): Eukaryota > Metazoa > Arthropoda > Insecta > Lepidoptera > Noctuidae > Heliothis > Heliothis peltigera. The sequence goes on along the minus strand of OY292321.1, from coordinate 7,968,400 downwards.
CAGCTGATCATGTAAATGAAAAACGCGCGGAGCTTCGAATCAATTCTTTTAAGATAAACTATTTGAGTTCAGAGCTATTTAAATTCACTGTGAAGTATATAGTAGATAGAGTATTTTTAAACCGTCACTGATTCGATGAAGTCTTCCAGAGTGGCGGCGGTAATGTTTTATGGTGCGACGAATGACGTTGTAAATATAACGCGAAGGCGACTAAATGGCGTGTGCGCATGGTCTTCGTGTCGTTAATAGATCTTGTGTTATAAGCTCACGATTTGAGTGTATAAACGAAGGCCGAGACTTGCGTCGACGTCGCGTTGCTCCGGGGAAGTTGGCACGGTGCGCGCGCGCGGCGTGTCGTGCTGCGTGACGTGGCGCGCGGGCCCTGACTCGGCCGTGTCTCCGGCGTCTGCCCCTCTCAGTACAACCTTGCTCGCGCTGAGGACATGTCCGTGTTATGGACTACCAATGCATCGTCGTGTACACTGTCATCAACATTGCGCCCCCGCGCCTCTCCGCGCAGGCGACGGATCTCTCCAACGGCTGTGTCACCTGGTTCAAAAATAAGATCAAAAGGTACAAAAATGTTTTTAAATTAACAGATTTACAAGTTTCATGATATCAAATAAAAACTGCGCAAGGTTAGAAATAGGAAGTTACAAACAACTTCCTCCTGTTGCGCTTTTGACTATGTCGCACATTTTTCAATGTAGCTGCTAGACCATGAGTTTTATTTTTAATTATTATTTATAACGGCTACTGGAATATTCATAATTTTGCATTAACAGTTTACATGTTGTTATATATTCCTAACAATTAAAGAGTTTTTGGCCGAGTTCCCAAAGCCGAAGAAGGAAACAAGTTTAGTGAATGGTTTGGATTAAAATAGTATAATTTTACAGATAGTAATTATATGAGGTAGACATAAAAGTAATAAAAACTCCGTCAAAGGGAATTTAAATTAATTAAACTGGGTCATTGCTATAACCTAGTGTCGTTTTATTACTGCGCATGTACACGCTCGCCAATTACCCAGGAGGCATACAAAAAAAAACACTAAATAAAATAACTCCGTCATTATAAATGTACATGTGCACCTGTTAATGGCCTTAACCTATCTTCAAGACGACGAAGGCGAGCGTCAGTGGTCGTCGTTCCAAACTACTTTTATTTATCGCATTCCATTAAATCGAGTTGAAATATTTCGAAGTATTCAGACTGTAAACACTTATCTGCTTATTTCAGAGCGGTAGCAGTGTATCTTCATTCACTAAGGTTGACGCCAAGCAGTGGGGCCGTACATGGGAATTTGGCATGTTTATACTATAAACAGGGCTTCATAGATCTCGCTATAGACACGTACAGACGAGCTATCCAACTTCAGCCAAATTTTCCCGATGCATACTGCAATCTTGCTAATGCGCTCAAAGAAAAGGGCCTCGTTTGCGAGGCAGAGGAATGCTACAACAATGCCTTACGATTATGCCCATCTCACGTCGACACTCTTAATAACCTCGGTAATGTCAAAAGAGAACAAGGGAAAATTGAGGAAGCCACTAAACTGTACATGAAGGCTTTAGAAGTGTTTCCCAATTTTGCCGCAACACACAGTAACTTGGCATCGCTTTTACAGCATCAAGGTATGAATGAAGGGCTTAAACAGTTTAAAGTTATTTAGTAAGAATTTTCTTTTATGAAGGAATATTAATTTTCACGTTATAATTTAAGTTAACACTGATTTTTTGTAGATTTTTAAATATTACCTGGGAAAATTAATGTAGATGCGACAAAAACATATGTATGTGCTAATAAGCTCTTAATAGGCCAAAGATAAACAGTTGCCACATTAGAACTTACTGAATAACATATGCTAATTTTTCTTTATGAATTCTACCTTGGTTAAATTAAGATGATTTACGTGTGTTCAATTACAGCTACACATCGTTGCATTACGAAAACAAATTTGCACGTGTGGCAATCAAACAATTTTAATGCTTGTTTATGTCATTAAAAATTACAACGTAAACAAATATTCCATGGATGGCTTTTTACTGCTATTTCCAATTCTAACAGTTGTTAAATTACCACATTACAGGAAAACTCCATGAAGCTTTGATGCATTACAGACAAGCTATAAATATTCAGCCAAAGTTTGCCGACGCTTATAGCAATATGGGTAATACTCTTCGAGAATTGCAGGATATTAAAGGCGCCCTTGTTTGTTTCAAGAAAGCAATAGAGATAAATCCCACATTTGCCGATGCGCACTGTAATCTAGCAAGTATTTACAAAGATATGGGAAGAATTATTGAAGCTATTGAATCTTATAAAAACGCATTACATTTTAAACCAGACTTTCCAGATGCCTACTGTAATTTAACACATTGTTTACAAATAATTTGCAACTGGGATGATTACGAGGAGAGAATGCATAACTTAGTATCAATTGTTGAAAATCAATTGAATATGGAAAAACTCACCTCTGTTCATCCACACCATTCCATTTTATATCCATTAACAAATGAAGTAAGAAAAGAGCTAGCTGCACGACATGCCGATTTGTACTTAGAGAAAGTGAATATGTTGGGTAAATTGATATTTCCACATAACAAAGAACGTAAGGGTCGATTACGTATCGGATATGTAAGCAGTGATTTTGGTAATCATCCAACTTCCCATCTGATGCAATCTATACCAGGTCTTCATGATCGTCAAAAAGTTGAAATTTTTTCTTACGCTTTGAATTTTGATGATGGTACCACATTCCGTAGTAAAATAGTTAATGACTCCGAACATTTCGTTGATTTGTCTTCAGTTTCATGTTATATGGAAGCGGCAAAAAGAATTAACGACGATGGTATACACATTTTGGTGAATATGAACGGATATACTAAAGGCGCTCGAAATGAGATCTTTGCTCTAAAATCAGCCCCTATTCAAGTAATGTGGCTTGGATATCCGGGGACCAGCGGTGCACAATACATGGATTACATAATAACTGATGTAATATCGTCACCCTTGTCGACCGAATTACATTTCAGTGAAAAGTTTGCGTTTATGCCATACACGTATTTTATAGGTGATCATAAACAAATGTTTCCACATTTAAAAACACGATATACTGTTCAGAATGACAATAATGGTTCAGATCGAAGTATGGCCATTATCAATTGTGCCGAAAGTATAAATCTGGATGAAAAGTTAAGTGTGATTGTAACACAGGAGATGATTGAGTACGATGATTTAGTGCCGATAGAAATAATTGAAAAGCAAATAAACATTCCAAGCTACGTTATCAAGAATATGGTAGACCCTAACATTACGCAGGTATTTTTACCGCAATTAAATGTAGCTGATTTTTTAATTTGTTGCATTACATTCTTCTCTTTTCAAGGAAATGGTCGACAATGTCTGCATACATAATGGCTTATCGATAAACAACTGTAACAAAAAAGTAGCAGCCGCTGAAGAAATATTCGAAGACATAGTACTTACATCGAGAAAGCAATACAATTTACCAGACGACGCCATTGTTTACTGTAATTTCAATCAGTTGTACAAAACCGACCCCAGAGTATTGGAAATGTGGGTGAACATATTAAAAAAGGTACCAAATAGCGTTCTCTGGCTGTTAAGTTTCCCTGCTGCTGGCGAACCAAACATACATAAATTTGCCCAGAGTTTAGGTACTAGTTTTGTTCGTTCACTTATTATACACGTCATTTATGACCCATTATAACTAGACACTCATTTTCAGGGCTCCCACCTGGTCGTATCATATTCTCTAACATCGCGTGTAAGGAGGAACATGTACGGCGTGGACAGTTAGCAGAAATTTGTTTAGACACGCCATTGTGTAACGGGCATACAACTGCTATGGATGTTTTATGGGCTGGAACGCCAGTGGTTACACTTCCTGGAGAAACTTTAGCGTCCCGGTATGAGTTTCGTATAAATATAAATTGTTTGATCGAACTTTTTTATTTATTTGGGTAGCCAACATTGGCTTAACACAAATATTATATATTTCATTAATGTAATACACGAGCGAAGCTGCAGGCGAATGTTTTCTACAAAAATGTTTCATTACCTTTTAGCTGCGCGTGCGTATACATGGTGTTAAATGTTTCATTTGCATGTTTTGCTTTACAGCGTCGCTGCGTCACAGCTACAGGCTCTGGGTTGTTCGGAACTGATCGCCAAAACTAGAAGACAATACGAAGATATCGCTGTGGAATTGGGAACAAATAGAAATTAGTAAGCAGTTTCTATATTTGTATTGATTAACGCTCAATCCTTCTCCGTGGGAGAAGAGGCCTGTGCAGCAGTGGGACGATAAGGGCTGTGATGATGATGATGATGCAGTATATACACTGGACCACACCAAAGATGTCCATGTTAAATACGCCAAAAAGGCCCTAATTTTCCAACTAATGTTAATTTTATTTTACAGCAGAAGATATATTCGAGCTAAAGTCTCCAAGGCACGCTTACATAGCACTTTATTCGACTGCAAATATTATGCCGGTGGATTGGAAGCACTCTTTGAGAAAATGTGGGAAAGATACGAGAATGGAGAAAAGCCAGACCATATATATGCTGTCGGATGACGTTAGATTTGACCGAAAAGAGGTAACCAACACGGTTTACATCACATTAATAATTCAAGTTGATTTTGATCCAAACGATTAGGTACGATATTTAATTAATCTGTTCTGTTTAGTTCTCGTAATCAAACATCACATGGTACATTTTCATAACTTAGGATAAAGTTTCTTCGTTCTTATATGAAAATTCAATATTTTTTGTTTATTTACGTACAATTAAAGTTTTTACATGTGTATACATATATAGTTATAAAATCTCATAATAAAAAATATGTATGCAAAAAGATTTCCCGATCTAAACTTAGGAAACTTGAATACCCCAGCACAAATGGTATAATACGATTTTGATTGACATAACAGGAGTGATTGCAATTGGAACAAGCTTGATTATAAACTAGTGTACAATTTATAAACATATTGACTGAAATACAGCAGTCTCTCAATCTACTTTCGGAGTACTTGAGAATTGTACCACAACATGCACATCGGAATTATTTAATAGATTTAAATTAAACTGCCTGAGCGAATAGAGTCACAACAAAGTGCGAAGGTTTTTTTATTTATTGAAGTCGATGGTGCGTAGTTTTCAGCCGACTTTACAACCGATGGAGGAAGTTCTCTATTCGGCTGTATTTTATTTTATGTGTGTTACTCGATTTCTCATAGACGTCTGAACCGATTTCATTTTTTTTTTATTTGAAAGGTTATGCTTGTCATTTGGTCTCATTGTCATCAGGTCAGGTCTTGATGGTGGAAACCCTGAGAAATCGAGGGCTTTATTATATAATTAACTATATTGTGCTGTCAATCCATAAGCATCTTTGCCATATGTTACTGTTTTCTTAAAGTTAAAAAATCTACAGCCCTGACCACTTTTGGGTAACGGAAAGAGAAAAATACACTTTTAATATTTTTGTATTCATTTCACCTCAATTCTGTATGATTTTTATCAGAATTCTTAAAAAAATTCTATTCTAATCATATTCATATTTCACTATTCACCATAAGTCATATTTCACTTTCATTTTTCTTGTCTGTTTTAGATTTAAACAATTTTATACTTTCAATTAATAAAAAAATGGAATTACATACAAGCGGTCCGTCCAGATGCTGTCCATACGGAGCTCAAGGGTTTTTGAACTAATTGTTTCATCACGTACAATTTATTAACGTAAATTCTTACTAATTATGTGTACAATTGTGCTATGAATTAAATTATTGTATATTTACTGGAGTTTTAGTATAACTTGATTTTACCCTTAATTGTTTCTTACCTAATTAGCTGAAAGGAGTCCGAACTTAAGAGGAAACAGTGGCCTTTTCCATACAAACGTAGTCCCCCGTTTTCACCCTAATGGATAATGTCGGTAGAGTATTTTTTTTTCTGGATGTATGCGGGTACTGTTAGCATGCCGCTATGATTTTAATATTAAATGATATTATCATATATCTAATAATTAGATCTGAACGAACATTCAAAAACCTAAAAACTAGCCAGATTTTCCGCTGAGTTTAAATTTCTCCGAATATAATAGAAACTTCAAACATACAAATCTTCTTTAATTTTAATGAGGGGTCTACGAATCGTTGTTTTTTATTTTCATAATTTTAAAAGGGATATGATCTGTGCGGCTTGAGGTTACAGAGACCGCAATAACAGCTTCAGATATCAATTTTTCATATCTCTGTAGGTATAGTAGAACCGTGAAAGGGATGTCTGGCTGAACAGGTACGCATATTCAGGTTCTAAAAGAAAGCTATGTCTCTCGTTGCAACAATAAAAATTCTGCAATACCTTTCTAATTTGTATTTGATATGTTTGAATTGATAGAAATTGCGGTTATCAGACTTACCTTAAATCTTTGTTTAAGATTAATCATTGGGTATACTTTAGTTTGAAAAAATATATCGCTTCTAATAACAGGAATGCCAAAAAAAGTATTGATTTTTGTGCTTGATCATGAAATGAAACACAAGTGTAGTTATTTGAAAAATGTTTTATTTCCTCTTTATCATTTTCACATATAAATAATCATTCCTAAGTACACAAATGACAATAGTGTAGCAAAGAATAATTAAATCTGAGTGTTCACTTTAAATTAACAAAATAAAAACAAAATAATAATACATTTGACTTTTAATATCGATATCGACTATGGCACTTCGCTATGCACCTGTAAAGCGTGTACAGGAAATCCAAAACCACTTCACGAATTTGAAGTAGTTTTTTGCCTACGCAATAGACTTTTTAGAAATAAAATTATCTGCTGCGCAGGCAATCAGCTAACTTCACGCTCGCTAAACAATTTCGAACGTAGTGTAAGATGGACACTATTCATTTGATACAGTATAACAAATATTATTTAGTGTGCTGCGGTCAATTAACGTGTAGGCAGTCGAACAGCAGAAATATCGTAATGTTTACATGTTCATTTCCTACAAACATAATGTAGTTCGAGCATAATTCAAGCTTCTAAAACAAACAGCCATTAGGTTTATGTTTCACATAAACTTCTACGAATACGTGATCAATCCTTATCAAATCTGTCATATCCTTTTTATTCTAATTTCGTTCTATTTTTTTCTACGATTACATATTGTTCATACTCTATTTCTGTAAAATCATCTATTTGTTCTATATATTTTCTTTCTAGCAACTTGTATATGCGTAAATTACTAGCAACTTGCCAAAATGTTTGATAAAAAAATACGATTCCAGTTGTCGAACCGTTCAGCTAGATTTTTTTCAATGTTGTCATGTTTTTGGTTTAAATTATAAGAGCTGAGTGAAACTTACTATTTTATCTGAAAGTATGTAAGTATTGTTAGTAGCGTGCAATAAGTCCGAGACTAGCTGAATTTTCCAATATATGCTTATGTTACGTGTGAGCAATACAGTTAACATTACTAAGAACTAGTTAATTTATAATATTAGTCTTTAAATAAATTGTAAGTTGATATAGACGTGCGGAAGTTATTTATTGAAGGCGATTAAGAATCGTGAATAACTTTCGGAAAAGTTGGAAGAAATTGGAGATAGTCATGAATAATGTTAACTTAAATGTTAGTGGTTTATCCTATTATTATAAATATTCTGACAGCTAATTGAGAATGGTAGGAAGTAAATGTCTGATATGGTAGGGAGGAATGACAGTGGTTTTGTAGAAACTGAAATAAATCTTAAAGTAGGTAGGTAGTTCATTTCTGACGCTACATCTATACAAAGCTACTTATGTATGTTCTCCAGCATGCACACATGAAGAATTCTGTTCTTCTACATCATCATCGTCAAATTACTTAGTTTCTTGCTTTAATTTATCCTCTTACATATTTGAAGTGAAATAACTGTGCAAATCATATTTATGCATAATATATAAAATTATTATATGCACATAAATTATATCTAACAGTTTTTTAATTTTCCATTCCAGCTTATTGAAAATGTAAAATAATTATAATGTTATCAATTAAATACTAAATTCAGACATAGGTACCTATATAATATATGTTATGTAAAATTGTGTTGAAATTTACGTGAATTCCTATTGTTTGGGAATCATTAATATATACGGTAGCAACATACATGTATGTAGGTATGCAGTAACCATATTAAGAGTGATCGTACTTGATTTTTGGTTGCGTGAGATTTTCAAAGTGATAAGATAATGAAGAGACACATTTAGTTAAGTTAAAATGTGTTCTGTTTTAATCATAACTATTATGTCTATTTACCAACAGTGTGTCACAAACAATATTCATTTTAAAATAGACGTATCCAAAAAGATTAAACAATGACGTGTTTCTTCAAATTTTAAAAAGTGGCAACTATTCCTCCGTCCATGATCATTTGGTTATTTTATACTATTGTTAATCTATACTTTATAAAATTCTATAATATCTAAGACACGTGCGTTCAATAGGTAGTTCATTCAATTCTGTTACAACTTTCTAAGTTAATCTAGCGTCTCTTCAGAAAATCTATTTGATTAAACGGTTAGGTTACACTTTTTATATTCATAAACGGGCATAATTATTGCATGTTATTATTAACATTTTATACTTATCTTATGAAATATAACTTACAAAATTTATATTTCTAAAAATATTTTTAACGGAGAAAATCGATGTAAAGATGTCTTTCTAAACATAGGTAACCGTTTCATCATGTAATTTTTAAAAAACTGTAAGGTAAAACAAAATGCTGTATAAAAACAAGTAATATTACTGTTTATACATTTTTATAACCAGTAGCTCTAACAAAAATTCCGCAACCGTTATAGATCCAAAAAAATACGTGACAAGGGCCCTAGTTGTGAGAAATACCTGTGTGGATTTCTACCGTAGTGTGTTTAAAATTCTCTTAATTAGGTACTCTTGCACAAATAAATAGGTAGGTATAGGTATAATGTATTAATCAACTGTGACAAGACCTATTTTCTGTGTATTTACTGCGACACCAAAGCGCTGTTATCATATCTTCAGATTACTTTAACAAATTATAATACTTCCTGTTATAACAATAAAGAGAGAGTACCTACTTGAGATAATGTGCATAGTAACAGAGCTTCACAATTCCATGATTTAAGCGGAAAAAGTTCTATGTATATTGAAAACACAATAAATAAAAAAAATGTCTTGATTTGTCACATGGTGTACGTGTAAATGCTACTACACATTTCTTTGGGTCAACATCAGGATTGATTAAATAAATCTACAATTACACAATTATATAAAGAACATCACACTGATAATAAAAATTCAATCTAACGGTTTATACTACTTACTGTAGGTAATGTATTGAGTTAGAGAATTATTATATCATCTTATATTATTAAAAAATGTGATTGACAGCTTGGTAGGCATTTTTGGTGTTTTCTCTTATAAGTTTGCAATATTCATTATATTTTAAAATTAGTTCAGTGGTAAATACTCTCAAAATAATTTCTAACGGATAAAAAGACTTTCACCGCTGCTAATTGGGAATAGCAAAGTGTTAAAATCCATTTATCAATCATAAATATAGTGCCTGTTGATTCAAAGGATCCAACTTTGTCTTCTATAGAAAACGCGACTATCATTAAAAAGGACGCCTTGCGCTACCATAATTTATATGAAATCTCCATAAAGTCGCATTTTGGCTTTCATAAGTAGTCGTAGCATCGTAAGTACAAAACATTCGAGAAGAACGGACGCCTCTACGTAGAAAATATATACATACATTAAATTCTAATATATCTAGCACGACACAACATTTTTATTTTTGTGTACTCTTACGATTACAGAAATATTCAAATTCGATTTTTGTCTTGACGATGGGAGCTGGTATAGAATCCAAAGTTAGGACAGAGTTAAGTCTTTTCATCATTAGATGAAGAAAGATAAAGGATGGTTATAAAATCAAATGATTTGAGAGTAACCTACAATTTCTGCTGTTTTAAGTTTTGCAAAGACTAGTATAAATTGTCACTGATTAGGTACTGAAATTTATAATCTACACGAAAACAGTGAAACTTGTCGAATATATCATTGCACCTCTCGTATGATTGTTGAAATCAGACACAATATTAGATTTATGAAAGTTCTGAGATAATCTTATACTATTGACATTATATTGTCTAATTTATTTCAAAATTCCAACATTCCTTTTTTTAATGTATAAATTAAATTTGCATCAGGTACTTGATTTTATTTGTTTTTTTTTTTTTGTAAAATTGAATCAATTTATACTAGTCAATTATTTTGACGACAAAATTATTACCAAATTTCTATTTATATAGCGTGTGTGTATTATAGCTGCGTTTTTATTTAATTTGCTACCCTACACTTAATGACATTCAGAGTATTTCGACTAAATTTAATATAGTTCTTACAATAAACAATGGTACACCAGTCAATCTCCCTGCCACCTAGTTTCGCTTTCATAAAAACAATACCTAAGTGCTAATTTGCATTATTGATCTGAAAGATAAACTATATTAGTGACTTCTTCAACATTTTCTTTCGAGGGACACATTTATTTCTGAAAGTGCACAGCTACACATATTATAGACAATATCTAAGATACATTTTCTTAGAACTAAGTGTCTTGAACTTAGTTTCTAGTCACTAGACAAATATTTTAGAATTTCGTTTCGGAGAGACGTGGCCGATGTCGCGTCTTAGAACCTACTTTCAATTATTTTCTTCTACCAGCATAAATATGCTATCTTAATCTATAACTTTTATTAAGTAATTCAACAGACTTCGATAGTCTTAGTTAATTGCAATGAAATAAAAGTGAATACACAGATTAATTACATGGTGCCTTATATTTTGAGTGCTATTTATATGAATTTATAATAATGTCGTGTGTACATTACAGTCTAAAATGTACCTATACAGTACATAATTATAATATGGTATGCCTAAAATGAGTCATCCAAAATGTACAGTATTTACTTTTTATGTTCTACCACAAATATTATTTTTATTAATGAATAAAAAAACAACCAAGCTTTGATTGGAATACATTTCGATACATCGAAGTGATTTCACTTTTGATTTAATTTACATCTAAGTGTCTAAGGGAATTGATTTAATAATTATCACACTTATTCGATTTTTAAACATAAATAAATCTAGCCTTTTACTTTTTCTCCAAGAAATACATTCCTTACGAGGCTCATAAAGTAGAGAAGGTGAACTGCTGATATAGGTACTGTACATTCCACGTGTTTAAGAATAGAGCACGTGAAATCAGCAGAACGCCTTATAACTCGTTAACAGTAACTCTCCCTCGCAACCTCGCGTTCTTTAGTTAAAATCTTGTTAGCAGTATCCACTAATACATAGCTCTTAACATTCTTTTATTAGAACTAAAATATACTTTGGCCTTATTCATTCATAAAATGGTTACGCTTTATAATGCACTCATAAATCTGAACTTGTCTTCGTGTCCGCTTACCTCGTATCGATATTCAGCATTTAATAATATTATTATTAAATTTAAACCATATGGAACCCGTGACGCACAGCAGTCCCGTTGTGTGTCGTAGCTGAAGACAGGAGCCCTGCTTGTCAGATATTTGAGGGCACGAGAAATATTAACCGTTGTGAAGATAGGAACATTTATTCGGCACCAATCACTTTGCCAGTGACCAGCCTACGAATAATATTCCCACATTAACAACTCATTTCTAATGCTCAATTAATTATGCTTTAACTACTGCTTTAGTAGAATACTAGCGAGCAAAAGCTAATTCATCTAAATTGAACTAATTTAAGAAAGCGTTGCATGGACTAATTGTGCGGCTAGTAAAGAAATAGCAAATATTCTCAGAGGTAATGTTTAAATTTAAGACTATGTTTTTACATGTCAAGTACATACGGCTTACGATGAAATGCACATCGTTGTTGACAAGACAATGACAAGTAAACAATCGGCGTAGACATGTGTGTTTTAGCATGTGTAGGTTCTTGCTAATATATTAAATTGTTATTTTTATGATATAGTTTACAAATTGAAGTGATTTATGAGGTTTACGTTGATCAAAAAATATTAAAATGTTGCAAATATCAAAAATTTACGAGAAAAACTAATTCGCTAAGGTGAATTATTTTAATAAACGAACGCGACTGTTGAATTCTAGACATTCTAAATTCTTATTATTGTATCTGAGAGTCGCGTCAAAAAAAGGCTTTAAACTTTTTCTTCGATTAGTACTCACGTATCACGTCGATTTCATTGTATTCATTCAAATGCGTTGAGTTGTTATCGGCGGTGAATACAAGAGATGCGTGTAAGTTTACTCAAACGTTGTCATACAACATTATTCAGAATATTGGATCACCGAAATTCAGTGAATTAGTATCAAATATTTTGCTTAAATCGAAACAAAGATGAAAAGAACAAACCAGAAGCTTCTTAATATACTTGAAGTCGATGTTTTGAAAAAGTACAATATGACGAGAGTGGGAACATACATGCTGGGTTAAGAATCGTTTACATTTGGCGACTGCATGCCTCTAAAGGAACTGATTCGCTCCAACATAATGATGGAAATAAAGATAGATTTATGGTAATAGGTGAATACTTTAAGGAATATGAGGAACATGTTCTAAGAATAATTGAATGCTGCTGATTTCTGATAACTTCCATAATATGTTACTCAGTTACGAATAGAAGTAGGTAGTACTAATCTGATAGCGTTAAGAATACTTATATCAAAACTCAGCATGCATTCGATGACGTAAAGCAAAATCAATTGCTCAAAACATTCATAATCATTTACAAGTTATAAAATAAAACTACAATTCAAATAAAAACAGTTTAGGACATTGGAATGGTTTGCAACTACAATTAAAAAACAAAATTCCTAGTGATATTGTCACAACGATATTAGCAAAGAATAAACGAATTACTAATTTTATGACATAATTACAAAAGTTTACTAAAACTAATTTAAGCTGAGATATTTGAGCATCAGATTCTTATTATTGTGGATTAGGACCACTCATTTTACCACTTCAATAATAATAATAATTTGAAACTTTACTAAGTATAAGTAGAGGCGTGATAACTATTCCCCATGTTTTGAATTTAGGATTTTTTAAACATAAATAAGAACCTTGTCGACGCACCACATCTATGAATAGACATATGTACATAATCTGCTAATATTTATGTAAAACTGTATATTGTCAAAGAAAAGTTTTAGCAGTCTGTATTATGTGAATTAATCATTTTAAGTATAATATTTACACGTAATAATAACGTAGCAACAAAATAAATTATATTAATTTTAAAACTTATTTTCTAAATTAATTTTTAAAATCAATAATAGCAACACGTCCACGTGATACATCAAGACTTAAAACGTCAGTCGTTTGGACTCTACTTCGGACTCCAAGAAAAGATCTAGGTCTTATGCTAAATTGTTCATACGAGTATTTATCATATTTTTAAAGTCTTTTAAGTATTTACATAAGATTGTACGTTATAATAAGTAGTTTTAATAAGTATCTAAAAATTTAACCGGGATTCGAGGTATCTCCGATTTCAATAAAAAAATCATGAAGATCTTTCTAAAGATACTTTACTGACAAGGGGGAATAGTAAAGTTAACTATGTGTTTCAAATTATTATATAGCTTGCAATTGTGGAAAATAAGTGGATTATGTACAGCGCCCTCTATTTATCCTCTTCCAGTAGAACCAGATCGTCAGCCACGACGTCAGATACGTGAAGGTAAATGATCCAGTACATAAGGTTAAAGCAAACGAAGCAGACGGGGAACACGATGCGCGAGTACTTGTCGATGTCCGAAGGAGTCATGCCGAGCAATTTGCTTATGTCCTGAAAATTAAAATACGTTTCTGAGTGTGCGGATTATATTAATTAATTTATTCTCAGATATGATTAATACATATTCGACAAAGAATGTAATCGCAAGCGCTCAGCGTACCTGTAAGAACTTTAAAACAGTTACTGTCGCAATGCTATTTCAATCGCAAGCTCAATAAGAATCGCATAGTATGTAACAATTTAATTTAATATTTACCTTGCCAGGATGTAAAATGTGTGGAGGCGGGCCTGGGTTCTCTTCTTCTGCTCCACTGCGACCTCCGTTAATAGTGTTCTCTAAGGTCCCGCCTTTGGAATGCGCTTTTGGATCATGCACTTTGAACCGCACCTCCTGGAACACATTTTGGACATACATAGGTATTGGAAACAGTAAAACTAAGGTAGAAGTATCACATAAATAAAGTATTGCATACCGATGGTCTTCCGGGTGGGCATCTGCCAAGTGTTCCCATCTTGGATAAGGTATGTGGGTCTCCTACGGGTGGGCAGTCAACGGGAATTTTCTTTTCAGATGCTATTTTCTGTATGGCCACAAATCTTTGTTTTCTCATCTGTATTCTCTTTGCCATATATCCCACAGTCGCGTATTCTGAAAAGATAAGAGAATTGCATCCATAAGGAGTTCACTTTTAGTATCAGTGAAACCATCGCTTGGCATTAACATTCGCTTTAAATAAAACATTAATATTCAAGATACAGACAGTAATTCGCTATGCAGTAGGTAAGAAGTGAATGTAAAAAAGATTGTTACCTAGAAGACTAGCGAAGACCATGACGAAACAGGTTCCCAGATAGACATCAATGGACTTCACGTATGAGATCTTGGGGAGAGCAGCGTTCGTAGACGACATGAGCGTCGTCATCGTCAACACAGTGGTGACACCTAGCGCCACTCGGGCCGGGGTGGCATTTCGATTCAACCAAAACGATACCCATGATATGATGACAATCAAACCAGAGGGAATATAAATTTGGATAAGATAATATCCCATAGACCGAACGAATTGTATTTCACATGCCAAGCGTGAATAATTTCCTGTAAAAAGTTATAAAACAAAATTACAATACAGACAAGTACACAGTTTTTGAAAATCCAAATATGCTCTACAAAGAACAGTTCCATTAAGTAAGAGAACACAAAGAAAATACCTATTGTTAATTAGGTTTTGAGGACGTTAATGTATTAATAAAATTGTAAGAGGTAATTATTTGATAATTGTATAATTTTAACATATGTAACAGAGATTTGTGATAAACAATATTAGTATGTAACTTCATTCAAATCATTTTCCAACAGAATCATTTTAGGACAAGACATAAAAAAACTATTTCACACCACTCATAGTGTTTTGTGCAATAATACAAAAGCAGGACGTGAATTAACTCGTGGCTGTTTCTGTCCAGTGTTCCACGTAGTGGTGTCTCATATTTTTGTTTTGCCTACTCTTAGATTCCCCCGCAAACCCAGGTACCTGTAGTAAGGGAGATCTCCATAGCTCGTTGGCGATGACCCAGCACCTTGAACTGCGGCAGCGACACCTCGCTGGAAACACCCACAGAGTTGGGCCCCTCGTTCCATTTGTATCTGATGTCCCGCATGGTGTAGCCGACTGTGCGCAGCGGACATTATAAATGAAACAACCCCAGGCCCATCGCAATGGGTTTTACAACACGAATCATCTTTCGGTTGGGGTAAGAGCGGGGGAGTCGCGAGTTCAGATTCACGCGTCTCGTCGTGCGATTGTCGTGTCATGTTTAGCGTGTGTGCTTGTGTCGCGGTTTCAATCGTCTGCACACGGGCTGAGGGAGACGGGGTCGGTGGCGGACTTATGGAAGTGCTGTGCTGGGAGAGCGGCTATTGCGTTCGGTTACCTGTCGTCAGTGTAACAACAGTGGCGCGCTGCCGGTGGCCGAGCACCCGGAACTGTGGCAGCTGCACCTCGTTGCTCATACCGACGCTGGTCACCCCATCTTTCCAATGGTACCGAATGTCTCTCATTGTGTACCCGACTCCGGAGACATGCCAAACACACAAAACGCTATCACTTACGCTGCTAAGCATCGCGTTTCCCTTACGCGGCCGCGTCTGTGTTGAGGATGGGACTCGCAGGTTCAAATGGCGAGACATAACTGAGTCAAACCGAGGAAGAACATCAGAACAAGCAATAACCAAATACTCGGTTTGACCTAGCATGGATGATAGAAAATATAATTCTACCTACAAGAGTGATAGATAATGGCCCTCCAAATATTTATGAACTGATAGCTATACTATGAAAAGGTACTAATTAGATAAAATAATATAGAATATAAATAAGAAAAAATATAACAAGAATAGCAATGTGAATAATAGGGCAAGCCTTAAGTTCCATGTAAGATCATGCGAGTGCGATCTGACGTAGTGCGTGTAACGTAAGCAGTGGTGGTGCGAGGGTGTGTGGGTGTGCGCCTAGGCGCGTGCGGTGCCTCGTCTGCGGCACGGCCCTCGGTGGTTGTGCAGACCCCGCGGGCGCCACCGTCCCCCGCCTCCTTAGACCCGGTCAGCATATCTCAGCGTCGATGTCTCAGTATCATTTCTTTCGCTAAATGCTCGTGAGAACAAAGGCTTACTATTTACGAGTCTGCCTTCTGCGGGTGCTGTATGCGAGAAGGAGACGTTCCAACTTATGAAAACACGAGGGAAATCACAGCACGTGTCGACGATTATGTAGTACGCTTGTGCTCACAGGGTACCCCTGAGTAGCATCTGTGATACAAGAAAGTGATCACAACACAATATCTGTAAGCCTAGTGATAAATTTGCATTGTGGTACAGAATCAAATTAATGATTGCTTTGGTGAGCACACAATACACACGTATAGTAATATTGTTTTCGGTTTGTTCATTATCTGTAACCAGAAGTGCATGGCACTGCATTGATTGTAAAGTCAGGTTCAGTGTCAGTTATAGATGCCATCTGTATTTAGCAATATTTAAAAACAAAATTACGAGTACATTTGTTGCAACTGACACACAAAGCGTGCGGTTGTCCAGCAACACTGTTATGTTAGCTAATACATTATTAATATTGTATTTTCAAAGATAGCATTTTGTGATTAATGTACAAGTTTGTCAACAACACACACATATTGGCGTGTATAATAATAAATTATTCGGAATAGTTCAGATACTTACAACTTTCAATTTCTATGTGGCACAACTGCCGATCCATCGGGAAGTATTGCAAATTCATCGGGCAAGACGCTGTGATCGTCAACCTGAAATATATAAGATTTTATAATGCAGGTTATTTAATGAATTATGAAGCAAATATAACATGCTGTCACGTCAAGAGTGAAATAAAATGATGTTTTAGTGTTACCTGATACTTCTAGTGATAGAGCCAGAATAATGTATACGTATGAATTCGTTGCTGGTTGTTGCTATATGGAAATAAGATTGCTTTTCATTTACAAAGAACGTGTCGGGTACCCATATGTTCTTTATGAATTCAGAGCCCACGGATAAGGTCTCAACTCCAGTTCTTTTTTTGTATGCTAATCGGGGATCGGTCCAAAATTGTCTGAAGTAAAAGTCCAATGTGAAATCCTGAGAAAGGAAACCTCCACTATTAAATCTTAAACAAACGTTACTCATCTTCTACACAAACTGACTAGTAATGGGTATTTAATACAAGAAATGAACAGCTTGGATGAAAACGTATATGGAATGTAGTTTTATGAAAATGTCGTTCCCACTAAACACTTTTGGCTGAAATCTTTGAATTGTTAAGTTCTGGGCTATGGATTGTCATAAATGTGTAGTAGGAACTGTCAAACTTGTAAGTATTTTTTCAAGGTATCAGAGTTTTATACTTTGTATTGTATAGCTATAGATAAACATCTAACATCTGCATGCGTTGTTCCAGTAATATTTCATCCTACACAATGTCTTAGTATAGATACACTGCGATAGATGTTCCCAAGAGGCTAATTAAATATAATTGAAAATTAACATAAAATTAAGCCGAAGCTTAGTTTTCGTGACTTCGGACAAAAAATAACACTTGAAAATATTAATAGACACTGCACTACATTGAATAGTTAAATTGAGCGATAAGCTTAAAACAGTTATGAAAAGAAACAAAATGTGCAGAGAGAGTGAATGTGACATGAAGCCTACAGAACACAGGTGAGGTCTAAGAATGAACAGGGACATGGGTGCTCTAGTGACAGGAGGGGCGAGGTATGTGGGTGGCGGTGAAGGCGGACACCCACGGCTCGATAGAGGCAATCCTCTATTAACTGAAGCTAACAAGCCGGCACGTATACAACTTGCCACCAATAAAGTTTGGATGTGGAACAAATTACGTTCATTAATGAAGTCGAATCGAGAGTTTGCGGATTGTGAATTAGGCAACCTCCCCACCCTGGGCCATGGGTCACGTCTCATTGTGACCTTCCCAACCTTGATTTGGTTTCCACTTCAGGGTCCTTCACCCAAAAATACGCCTAGCAAGCTTCCACAGTTTGACATTTTGGAAAACCGAATTCGGTTTTGTCTTCTGACCACTGCGCTAGTATTAAGGAGATATCGGTATTCATAACAGCAAACTCACGAAAGCATAATTTGAACTAATAAGGTCAGTTAGTATCGATGTTCCAAGTCACTGGAGAGATTAGAAAGTTATAATTATGTTGGCAATATTTCAGTAAATACACATAATACGTACATTCACAACAAACTACAAAATGAGTCACGATAAGAGATATTTATATACAGTCATCGCAAGTCCATAGAGCCCGAACGTTAACATGTACGTTTTAAATAATCTCAGTTCAACATATTCAATAAAGGCTTTAATAATTGCTGTTAAAAAATAAATATTTCACGCTGTTTGTAACTAAACAATGTTATTATCTAGAAGGTATTAGATTTGATGTCAAACTTTTACTACAAAAGTGATGACGATCTGTTTTCTGCTCTTGTGACTGTTTTGTAAACAATAAATATAATAAATAATAAAATGTCTCAATAACGGATGTAATGTGAATAAGAAGGTGCATGTAATTATTTTATATAATAAAATGACGAATTAAACTTTATCACTTGCTTACTACGTAATAGCTTCCCAAATATTATTTTGATATTAGGAAGGAAAGGATTAGATCTTCGGTCATAAATATCGTTCCAGAATGTCGAACTGGAGTGAATGAATGGAGAACTTTAATATCGTCAAAACTTAACTACTGAAAAATAAGTAATTTATTTATTTAAATAATATAAAAAAGTTAAATGAACAGTGAAAACTAAAGATAGTTAAGTACACTAATTAAGTATAAAAGAAAATTAATTAATAAAAGAATATACATTATAATACTTTGTGAAATTATCAAATAAAATAGTCAGAGAACAGACATCATCACTTGCAATGGCAGCAACTTTGGAGTTACGAGTACTGCAGGAGACACAACTGGGTAATTTTAAGGTTCAACGGATTGCCTTTCTTATTATGATCTCATTGTTAAAGGACAATGCCCATAAGACTACAGTCAGTCTGAAGTAGAATCTGCCGCGACAATTTGACATACAGCGTTTACAGATTAACACCACCATGATCTGGAGATCAACAGCAACGGTACGTTACGTAAGTCAAATTAATAGGTTTATGTTAACAATAATATTTTAAATATTTTAAAAGCTTTTTTTCCACATGCCGGGAATATTCTCCTCAGGTTTACCCTACAAATCTATGTTGCGAAGACTTACGAGCAGCAACGAATTTGTCGTCAAGCAAAGTTTTGTACACTTTTGGAAACCTAATCGCTTCATAAAGTTAGAATGATAAATTAAACGTTTATAATTATTAGGTTTGGTTTAGTAAAATTTTGAGTTTCTGTAACAAATGTATAACGTTTTGCATACGAGTCGTGACTGCTTCTGAGGTACGGGCAAATCCCTGAAAAACTCGTTTTTTATGAATGCTACTAAAACTTGGAATATGGGCATGGTCCTTTTGTAACTGCACTTTCAACGATTTTACCAGGAAACATAATAAGAAAGCAAGTGGGCGGACAAAGGGCGATCTGCTCCACCAAACGCGGACATGCTCGCAGCCTCGTGTCTGGGGCTGCTCGGTCGCGGCGGCGCGGCGGCCGGAGCGACCGAGACAAGCGTGAGCTGACAGTGGCGAGTACCATGAGCACTTCGGAGACGGAGCTGATAGAGAGCACATACATGGTGACGCCCACCTCCACTGGCGGACCTGCAATCAAGCCCAATCGTGAGTGGCGCGCGCGCCTCGCGCCGTGAAAACCAAACCAGAGGACGGTGACGTGTCCCATCGCCGGGCGAGCAGAGCAAAAGGGACGCGAGAGGCGCGGGGTGCCTGCGGGTGTCAAGTGGTCGCTGCTGGTGCACGCAGGGTGCGGACGCGCGCACCTGGCTCGATAGCGGCGGTGTGTCGCGCCTACACCGATCGAATGCAATCGAACCGTGGACACGGGTGCTACGATGAACGGTTTAATGCTGGTGATAATGCTAAGGGATAAAATCTTGCTAAGTATGCGTTGTGTCTTTAGTATTGTTTTGAAAATAAGATACCATTTTCACTTCAGACAGAGAGCTGATGGAGAGCACGTACATGGTAACCCCCACTTCCACGGGTGGTCCTGAAAACGACACAATATACAACACATCACAAGTGTTAGTTATCCGTCGTATTAACGGTATTTCTGAGTTACCGTAATGAGCTCTCCAGTTAGTTAGGAATATTTCTCAAGCATTGTATCAAGTCACACAAAACTTTGGCGAACTTAATAGTGATGCGACGACGACGACATTTATGAAGCGAATGGCGAGTTATGACTGTTTATGTTTAAAACTAGCAGACAGTTTCAATAGACATTTATAATGCAGAGTATTGTTAAATATTGAATTACATAATATATTCATTGTAAAATAAGTTAAAACAACTTACAAAATTCATACAGTAGAACGGCGATTATCCGGATGTCGATTAACCGAACACTTTATCTCGACTTGCGAGAAGTTTTTGTTAGTTTATTGACATTGTACACTCGACTATACTTAATAGCAGTTTACTAAACGGTTAGAGGTGTGAATGTGGTTTTTATTTACTTCGTCATAAAAATGTGTATCTGAATTTATTTTGTTAGATTTCACAACCATTTCCCATTTTTTTTTCGAATAATTGAAGCTCTACTGTATAACCTTCGCTTATTAGGTTTCAAAATCAAAGTTACGTCTTCATATTTAATTATCTGAGAGTTTCCAGAGATTTCAAGTGTCAATTTAACGTAACTTGTTATCAGTAATATCAGAAAGTTAACAGAAGCTTGATAACCCCCTGCAGCGGTTAAGCAATGTGACATCTAAACTGGTTTTCGTGCTAACTAGATAATATGAGAAGCTATTGTTCTTCGTGGAGTCTATTGAATTTAAGCCTTTGTTTCGTATACGATTTTCGGGCGCCCTTAACAATAACAATCCCGGAAACCATTGCTTCGATATTCTTTGCGATATTGACCTATGGTCTTTGATAAAAATTGCTAGGAACTGATTTTTTTCATTAACTGTGAATATCTCGAGTACAGAATAAGAAAGTATTGGGGAATTCGTTAGTCCCCAATTATAGAAATCGGAAGCAGATGATTTTCTTTTCTAATATTCACTAACAGCCCAATACATTGAGCCAATTTTTTAAAACTGCCCCTGTAAATTTGGAGCTTCTAACATCTGAATGAGAAACAAAAGATAAACTTATCAAGTTGTAATAGCTATGACTCCATGGCGAATACACTTAACAAGGAATTAAAACATACAATAACGATACTAACCTCCATAGTTTGGTCTTACTCTTTTGTCGTAACTTATACTAAATGAATCCAAAATGGCTGATATATTGACATCGCCGAACATCCCTCCCCCACCGGCACCCCTGAAATAAAACCATTCAAACATTAGGTATTTACTGCTGTCCCTGTGAGAATTGTGGGAGCGTCGAAAAATGGAAATTCGGCATGATTATTTCAATTGATTGGATTCCGCACGTGCTAACGTGGGTTTATTAATAAAATTCTAAAAATATTTTTTCTTCACATATAAGACCTGCCCACATTTTTCCATGACAACGTTAATATAGAAGAGCAAAAAATTTGTTTCAAAATA
Organism: Heliothis peltigera; assembly: GCA_958496145.1. Classification (NCBI taxonomy): domain Eukaryota; kingdom Metazoa; phylum Arthropoda; class Insecta; order Lepidoptera; family Noctuidae; genus Heliothis; species Heliothis peltigera. Next base: position 7,946,283 of record OY292321.1, on the reverse strand, counting down.
ATCTATTTAGAACCGTATGAGATTTGGGACGATATGCTTTCCATAATAATTATTGTAGAACTTAGAATTACACTACAATTGCGTGCCGTTTATAGATTTGTTTACAATTCGTCAAACAATATAGATGTATAAACAAAAATAATTTTATTATATAGGTCTAAACTTGATTCTCGAACGGATTGTGAGCTTTAAATTATATACACAATAACCTTTGAAGCTTCGTGCTGCGTATGGTTACACGGTATTGCAATTAGAGCGAGGACATGCAACGTGGACTAGTCAATTTCGATAAAGTACTATTTATAGATCGCGATGAATTTACCTAATTTTGGTATCTAGTGTGTACTCAAATTGAACAATTGTTTCGCAGAGCATAGTGCTAGCTACCATCGTATCATAAGCATAAAATCCTACGGCTACATAACAGTGTTCATTATATATATTTGACAATATTGGAATGATGGAAAAGGTTATATAAGGCAGCCGCGCCCACATTTTTAACCGCGATAATTTGTCGCGCGAGCCAATTTTCCTACAGCTTAAATAAAAAGTCATATTATTATCCACACGAGTACAACAATATTACGTATTATTTATTTCTGTTTATTGAAGAACACTCATACTATCAACGTTATAACGTCATTCCATTGAAGAGATGATAATCAAGAAACTTCATAGAACTACCCTGATGAAGCCGGATACATTGAGAAAACCCACCACCTGCCATCAGCAGATGGTAAAATTCGACTTTGTTTCCTAGCCATCCGGTACCTATGTCTTACTTTTAAATTATCCTAATGGAAAGTGCTTCGTAGGTTTGGCACGGAAGGAGACCCTTATAATTTATATACTTTTTAACAGAAAGTAGCGGATTGGTTTGCTTTGCCCTTCATTTCGTTTATTCTCATAAGTGTACGGATTTTTTTTTTATATTCCAAAAAAAATAAAAATTAGAATGAGATTCGGAAGTCTTGGACAGATCAAACCGTTAAAAGTTGATTGGAATAATGGAACGTAAATCAGACCTGAGAAGAATGTGAAACTACATTTTGAGTGCATCAAGATTATATTTAGATATTATAAAATCATAAATATGTCTTTACTTTAGATTCCAATAGGTCAGAGATACCGCATCGCTCTACGTCAATAGGCAACTATTTGCTTTAAATGTTTATTGAAGTGACCTATTTTCAAATGTCTCGTGGTCATTTAATTTAACGCTGCACTAAAATGTATAATTCACGTTGGACCGAATTGATAAAGTAAAGTGGAACTCACGTAAATAATTAACAAATTAACGTGAAGCGGAGAATTCACTGGCCAGTGCATCTATTATTAATGCTATACCAAAACGTATCTTGTAATAGCTTTAATAAACGACTAGATTTGTAAAACTTGCAGTTATTTGTGTTTTTTATTTCGTTAAAAAGCAAAAACTGCGTGGATTCCGAAGAACTGTAAATAAAATTGTCTAGCTGCCACTACCAATTGCTACTCTCGAAATTTTTAACATAATCTACTTTTTAGGTGACCAGGAATTCAGACATCAATATAATGGGTCAATTCATCGTTCATCAATAAGAAACTGCGCAAAAGCATTTTTTTTAAAACAAGTGTTCAGTTTGTAAAGTACTCCGAGTATAATAATATGTAGTAATTGTTAGTGCCTGAGAAGATCAAATTAGCAATCACCCAAATACCAAACAGTATTGCCGAAGTAGGCGCAATGTATCTTTGTCTGACAGTAATTATTACGAATGTTTTTACTAGGTTATCTAAAACTAGCAACCGTCTTGATGTGAATGCTGATTACTTAATAATAAATTATTTTTTAGCAATTAGTTTTTTAAAATATAATGCAAGGTACTCGTAACTATTTTAATAAACTCTATTTGCGTTAAATATTTTAAAATCTGATTTATATCTTACAGTTATATCTTCCTACTCCCGAAATCTATGTGCTCCAAAATGAATTACTGAAAGGTATCAATTAGATAGCCATTCATGGTAAAAACGAAACTCAAAACTTTTGCGTGGTTTCCCGAAGCTGGATAAAGTTGCCGGTAATTCTGCTCAGATTCGCTGGTCACCTTAAAAGTTTATCATTTCCAGAACCACGGGCTGTTTTTGAAAAAAATTGGTGGAGCTTAAAAAACATATCATAAAGGAGTCTGGAGTCAGTCTGAAGTTGGTGGTTATGTAGAACCGCAGCCGTGGCCGAAATTCGGTCCGGATTTCGTTGTTATTATAAATGAACAAGCAATTTTCATAACACAATCAGATTTATTAATACGTTTTTAGTGCTTGTATTTCGAGTTTTGTTTGCAAACTCAGTGTTACTAGCTTTTTGCTTTTCGTTTATTTGCCGTCTCATATTAAGGAATATGAAGTAATACAATAAACTTGGAAGTAAATTAATTAATGTACTTTGTAAATAGCAATTAGAATTCTGATGAAGTTTTTCCCGAAAAGTGAAACAAGAGTATAAAAAAATATAAATTCCTTTCATTATAATTGGGAAAAGGTTTGCATTTATTTACGCTACATTCAACCAACACGGAGTGGTGGTGAACTTGTAAAGGTATACCGTTGGCCTAAAAATACAAGAATCACTTTGGCATAATGATCATTTAGGAAGCACCCGTGTGGATTCAACGAGTTATTTGTGTTTCCTTTTCTTTTTACTTTCATATTGGAGTTTGCTCTTTGTTGAGCTTTTTGTTCATAGACATAAATATTAAATCTATACAGTTATAGTAATTTATCGTTTCTGTTTGTTGTCCGGCTTGTATTGGAGGTCATTCATTTTTAAAACGAAGCCATTTTCTAGTCACGTTTCAAACCCGTACTATTCTATTTTGATATTGTTTCGTGCTGTCGTTGTACTTTACCAGACTGCAGTAAATAAATCGAAATAGATTCGTTTACATTTTGCCGTCGTACTATAGCAAATGCGGTTCCGACATCAAAGGCTTTTCAGGCAAATAAGTTTATAAAGCTTTGCAAACGCGGATTCTTGCCAGCACTGAGTGGTTCTAGCAAATATTCAAACTATATAATACTCGGAAATGTACAATATATCTGAGGTATTTTTATAACTGCGTTGTGCAAAAGTTTGACTTAGCAATGAGTGCGATATGTGGAGGGTAACGGCTAACTTTTACTTAGTCGGCGGTGGCGGACGCACACGCATGTATCGCATAAAATGTATACACGGAATTGTTGCCGCTGTAAAGGCTGTTTGTGTGAGAGGTTATTTGATAATTGAGGAGTAAAAAATTGATTATACATATATATTTTTACTAATAAACGAATGTTATGGAATGACACTTCATGATTCTCATAATCACAGACAACTAAAATACGAAAACTACTTAGTATAAATAAATAAGTAATAACGATATTGCTAAAATATAAACAACAAAAAAAGTTAAATATAGCTAATGACGTTGTTAATTAATCACAAACGATAAAAGCACCATTTAATTTTCACGACGTTTTTTAAAAGTTGATGACACTTGAACTGTTTTCGATAAAGCACTCGTCTACGAGTGTGCTCCGCCCGTTTCTAAATTAACTTGTCGCTTTTTCTTTGTCCCGGAGTTAACAGGTTTCAAGGAAAACAAAATTTATTTAAAAGTAAGTAATAATGATATCACATTTTTTCCAATAATTAAAATCAGGAATGAAAAATATTTTACAGAATCTGTCTGCCATTTCTGCTTGGCAATAAACACATTTGATATGTCTGTTATTAATAAAGTATATCTGTCAAATTTCTCTAGTAGATTTTCAACTTTATCACGATACCGGAAGGTTAATATTCGATTGGTAAAATTTGACCGAATTGGTTAGGTTGACCTGCTGGCGTAAATAACATTATATAACATAAGGTTGCAATAGTAAACAATTATACCAAAAGTCAAATTGCTGTCCCATAGTGTGCCAGGTGAATCTGTAGGTAGGTACTTTAGCGCATTGACAGTGAGGACAATGATCACCACCCTTGATCAAGGCGATGGGTATACTTAAAATCAATCATCGTTTTTTCAGAAACCGCAATTCCCGGGTACGGGCAAATTCGAGCAAATGACTTTAGACCCTTACGCCTAAACGTGTACTTTTGGTGCAAAACATAAAAATCAATATCAATACAATTTTCCTAAACATTTACACAACCTTTACATAAAAAAACGTTTGCAAGTTGTCGGCGTACGCATTGAACTTAAATTTTTAAGGGACTTGACGCCTTTTTTCAGCTAGCTAAAAATAGACGGCGTACCTCGGAGCGAGGGCGAGGCGAATCTGCCCTGCGCGGTACACGGGACCCTCCCCTGCACGGGACAAATTTGCTCTTGTATTTTCGGGAACAAGGTCTCATTTTGTTCACTCCTCTGTCAATTTGCCGCGCTTCTTTAACATTCAGTAGAACGCTATATCTATCCTACAGTCATTGCATATTCAAACTTTTCGATTTAAAAAAGGCTTTGATGTAGCAACATTAAATATCAACCCTTTCATTTATGATGCTCAATATATGAAGGTATTTTTTGATCAAACTGAGTTTCAATTGCTTATACGAATAGCTGAACAATTGTATGTTCATATTGATTTACATTCAAGTTCCAAATGCTTTGACAAAGAGCGGCATTTTGAGTCGTGAGGATATCGCAACATCATATTACTTTTCAATCACAATCTAAAAAAATGGTACACTCAATATGGTGAAAATATTTTTTATCAATTAACCAACAAAAAAAGGAAACTTGTAAGCACGAATACAAACATTTACATAAATAAAACTACGGGTAAATGCTTGCTTCCTTAACGCAACCATGACCCCATTTTCTCTTAAACAAAATAACGTTTGAATCCAAGACTTTTAAAAATGATTTAATGAGAAACAATATCGCGGATCCTCCAACGTTTCATACTATACTATCACTGCATTGTTCACCATGCAATTTCTGAGTGGCTCCAATTTGTGGCGAGTTGTATCACTTCAAACTAATCGAATCGCTCCAGTTCTGAGGTGATGTATCATCCATTTCAGGGATCCTAATCAAATAAGAAGCTCTAATACTATCACTATATCCCGTAGTCCGTATGTCCAAGGTAGTATTAGTTCTGCAGTAATGTATAATATATTAAGTTTTATATTAATACTAGCTGATATAGCAATCTTCGTACCTACCGGCTCGTATCGTTTGAACCTTCCCTGGACCTCAATAAACATTTTAAAACCGAAATAAGCCAAATCTATCCAGCCATTCACGAGTTTCAGCGGGACTAACCAACAGTTTAACATAATTATGAGAGAAGATTAGGTAGATATCTATTTGCTAATTATCCCTAGCATATCCGTCATTGTTGACATTAAGATAATTGAAGTCACAGATAAATATATGAGACTGTGTGGTCCACTGAAGGGGCTCTTATTTTTCTTGTCCTTGTTTAAGGTATGTATCGATAGAGATTTTTTTCTCTTTCTTTCTTTTACGCAAGGCTTATGAACAACAAGAGATGTTTTCATTGACTCAGATGTCCTTATTAAACAAGATTGTTACCATGCGTAACGGACTTACGAGCCAAAATATTGATAAATGGTTTAGTTTTGAAGTTATGTGAATATTATTTTACATTAGTGTATGATTGACGGGCAAAATCAAGTCACCGTCAGTCTGACCTTTTCTTGAGAAAAACCTTTTTCACATCTTCAATTGGGTAAATGATAAGTTCAAAAATAAAATTCTTTATCATATTCATCTGGTAAAGCATCTCGTCATCGTTTATATTTTTATTGAATATATAAGCAATCTATATATGTTTAGTTTTTATTTTCATACAAATTGCAAAATTAAAAAAAAATAGTTCAACAAAAGTATTGAATTTGACTTGTTGTCAACTATCACATTATAGGACTTGTTGGCATTAAAAGTAACATAATTGGTGTTAAATGTGATTCGCTTAAAATTTTCTAGAATACTGACATTTATGAAAAACTTTTCCCGCCTCCTCCATTTATGGGCTGGTGCAATATGTTTAGGTAAATATGAGCAAGGCTTATACCAACTAGTACTTTATACTTTATTGCATCTTCAATTTACTCGCGACCTTTTAACTTTCTTATAAGAGTTAGCTCGTAAAACAAGGGTAAATAAGATGAAATATATTATACTCCTTTATTGAATATCGACTTAAGATGAGCTGCCTACTATATCGTTAGACTAGTGGTCGCCAAGCTCGATTCCCGGGTCATGCCGAAATCGCTCTGTGGGTTTTAAGCAATTTTCAAAAAGCAGCCCAGAGTATAGGTAATCGGTCTGGATACCATGGTCATGGCCATTTTATAAACACTGACCTTCGCTGCATTTACCTATTTATTTGAGTACAAACATTTAATTTATACATACCTACATGTCTGCCAATAACTCCAATATATGTAGTACCTATAACTCTAATAAAGTAATGTATAAATGTCTACATAATGTGGAAAATCTTCCACATCATCACACATCATCTTTCCGTTAAAAATATTAATTTTAGATCAATAATATATGAATTAGGTCAGTTATATTACCTACTTATTATAATTAATAGTACGATGTAACGTTGCAACAATCGTTAATGATCACGAACACCATAATTTTTGCAACGAATGGCTCGATTCTCAGCGTGAGAAAATTTATACGAGCACCAATAAGACTAAATGCTTACATAATTAATTTATACGTATTCAAGTACCTACATTTTTATTGATTGCTACAGCCTTTGCTTCTAAGTTCTAAGTACGAGTATGTACGCCAAACGACCAGAGAATCAAAGAAAACAAGCAATTAGGGCCAGTTTCACAGGATACGGATAGCCACTATCTACCAGATAAATTCATAAATGGAACAGAATTTGTATGAAATTATCTGCCAGATAAACTGTCTGGAACATATCAGCAACCAGTGAAACTGACCCTTAGTCTCTCGCTTTTAGGAGCTATGGAGATTATGCATTTTAACGTCCGTAGGCAGCAATAAGTCGTAATAATAAAACATTTGATCATCATTGTCATCATCGGACTTTTTATTGTCCTATAGCGGGGCAGACCTACTCTGGTAAGGAAAAGAAATGAGCATTAATAACCGCGCTTATTCCAGGGGGAATGGCGATTTTGAAGTCCAGGCTTCCTGAAGGGGTTTTTATAATCTGTAGGCGACGCAAACTTTGCTGGGTCTGGTTTTGAAGTTATCATTAAGTAACGTACCCGCTCTGAAGTCAGCCAGTCGAAGAATCGCGCTTGCGCAGTAGTAGCCTATTGTTCATGTATTGTTACTAGCTTGAATTATTTTAGTAGCAAGTTTTGAGCGGTAAAATTATTTGGCGCGAACTTATAATGCAATAAGTCTGATGAACACTAAAGATATCAAGACATTTAAAAGCTTTGTTAGGATTTACTTTGTTTTTGATATTCGCAAATCAACCGACAAACCAGAGAAGTGAATAGATTTAAAACGTAGAGTCTAATACCGACAACCACAAAAGTTAAGCCATATTAAAAAACGACTATCTAACCCTTCCAATTGCCTATTATGAAAATACAGATCGATGCAGACCATGCAATAAAAAATAGTATCAAAATGTTGATAATTTCCATAAAGATCCATGGTTGAATGGCCCAAAAAAATGGATTCATGACAGTAAGCAATAAATCATACTCTATTTCATTCTTAAACACAATGGACACGTAAACGAATATTTTCGAATAGAAGCACAAAAGAAGAAAAAGAGGTTTCCATCATAACCTGTTTAATGATTTTATAACATTTAGAAAAATAATAATATTTTAATTATACTATAAATAAATCGAAACCTTGATGCGAGTAAGATCGAAGTCAATTTTTAGACAAGTATCGAAATGCTTGTTAGTCTAAAAACAAGTATATTTATATAGGTAGGTACTGGTACCACTAAATATACCTAGTCAAACCCGAATAACGAATACAAAAATCGAAATCTCATCAAGACTTGTAAATGGAATGTAACTAAACAAAAGTTACTTAAGCGTTTCGTTTAGTGAGGTGTAATAGGCTTTTGAGTGGCGATACTCAAATGTACGTCCGGTACCACTCTGCTGACTCGCCAATATTTTACACTACTTCCACGCCTGTTTGAGTTGGTGTAAAGTTGTATAATACAATAGTTGACAATAAATTAGTCAAATGCAATACTTTTATTGAACTGTCGACAACGGTTGCTCTGTATGCACTTTGTATGAAAATAAGAACTATAACGTCACAGATTTTTCGCATCAAGCCATAATACTTATTTCGCTTATATTATCCAAAAAAAGTGAAACAATTTTTTCTTCAAAAGTATAACTGAAAGTGACATTACTTTAAGATGATTTAGCGAATGAATATCATAAAGGATTTTTTTTTGACACAGTCAAATACCCAATTTCCGTAATGTCTATGCTGTATGTGTATAGTCTTATTTTTTCATACTATGGTCAAAGAAATGAAACCATTTCGTTTTGGAGCGGAAATTCATGCTACCTTTAAGATTTGTCACGAACTTAAAGCACGTGATAAAGCATAGGACTGCTGAAAAACGTATTCAGTTACTTAAAAATGTAATATCTAAGGCTGGTTATAAGGCTGACGGCTAAATACGTGTTCGCGTGTAAGCCGTCGCGTGAGCACTCAATCGTGTATGCAAATACAAGTTCTGCGCGTTAAAGCAACTCGAACAGGTTAAAAAATCCGATTTCAAACTTTTTCCAGAATTAAACTTTAATTACGTCAACATGGCACGTTACTTTTTCCAGGCTTTTGTTTAAGATAACCTACTTCGTGATTTAAAAGTAATAGTTATTTATAAACTAGCATTGTTCGCGTTGTTAGGTACCGTATTTCTATGTATGTGTAGCTAGTCAGGAAAATATCCCTTCGACATATAACTGTTTTATTAATAAAAAAAGCTATGACATTGAGGCAAAACATTTTTTACGTCAAAATCATTTTGCTGTTTGATCACGATCCGTAAAATTACTGAAATATTCACAAAGTCATGAAATATCTACAATCTTGTATTCGAAACCCTTGTCAGTTTGTAATTGAGTTAAGGTAATCTTCATTTGATTTAAACTGAAGATAACTTGACAATGGCGCGTTGTTTTGATGGTACAGACGCTAGCACATCAAGCTACTACAACCTATCAAATTCCATTAATAAATTTTCAACTTTATCCCTGAAGCACATGGCTCAAAGTTGATTGGGAAAATTTGACAGTTTAGCTAGGTAGCTTGATGTGCTGCCATCTGTGCATGCATCAAAATTGTGTCCATCGGTAACTCATAGAATGAAATAATTGGATGAGATGGATATAAAATCCAGTACTATATTTACAACTCTTTATTTATATACATATTTATGTACATGCTACCTAAAACGGTTTAAATAATGTTGTAATATTTAAATTACTTATACTGTGTTGAAGTCACTGTTATTTGTATCTGAAAAGGGTTGTGTTCTTCAAAGGAAATTTAGAGTTATATGCTTACATACTAAAAAAGATTTTATAAAAAATAACAGGTAAAACATGATTGTTTAATTTTGTTGTTTCTTTGTGTAGAATTTATTAATCTTTTAATTATTTAATTAACGAAGTTAGCTGGCAAGTAATGGGACGGATTTAATTATAAAGCTGTCATATGTCAAAGGTTTTTTTACCATCCAACGTGGCTAAGCTATGAGCCTTGTAGAGTAGAGCAGCTGAATATTTAATGCCACTACATAAAAAATATGGTACAGGTAGGTATATATTTTCTTTCTGTATTCTGTTATAATGTTAACTTCAAAATAATATCCATATAAAGTCAGGAAAGCTCAAGATTAAAATAATTTTAATCATTTCTTTTTTTGTTTATTGTTATTGTTCAAAAGTAAGAAGAGAATTCAATATAAATGTCATGTTAATTACATAGTTTCTTTTTTATTAACCTATATGTCGCGAAAACCCAACCCCTGCACTTAGTTGTCGCTTAATGTATTGACTGTATCTAAAATGGGCACAAGGCTATGCAATTAGGTGGCGCACCGCAAATAGATTAGGTTATGTTCAACGTGATTAAATTGCTATGCTTATGACCGTCCGAAAGAGCAAACTTAAGTAAGTAACAATCTGGGAGTTCCACAGAATTATATTAATTAAATCTGTAAAGGCGCGGTAAAGTATTTCATAAGATTGTAATTTGAGTTTCACCTACCTACTGAATTTTATTTAATTACATTTGTAATGTTTTAATATAGTAGGCATTTAAGTAGGTAAACGCCTTAAAATATTACCCACCCCAAGCCTCAGCTGAGTGTTACCAAAAGAATTTTAAAATCAAAGTAGTCACAACCTTTTTGCACAGCAATTCATTCTCAAAAACACCTTTTGCTTTAGTTTCTTCGAAGCTGCAAAGTGCTAGTGTGAAAAGGCTTTGTACGCAAACATAAAGGCGAATTACAAAGTACGAGTGGCTTGTGACGTCATCCGGTCTCGACACTGTTATGGAACTAATTATTGTACATGATAGCAAGACCTCGAATTGCGCCTCAAATAGTAATGTTACATGTGAAAACGTCCTCAGTAGATTTGGCGCATGATGTGCGGAGGTTCTCGCCACATTTACATATTATATCGACGCAGGAAAATAGTGGGGAGCACACGAATCGGTAATATTTGTTATTATTTCTGAATCTACTTAGGCAAATCCCGCTTTGTTTCACGTAGGTAGAGTGCGTTTATCAATATTTATTCAAATAGAGATTACGACAATATTATCTTTATACTGCTCATCTCGAAATTATAAAATGCGCACAGTGTTGGTTTAGTTCGTTAATTGTTTTGGAGAGTTTTGATATTGACTTAGTTAAAAATAGACAAGAAACATATTCACATACAACTTTATGCTTCAATAGAACTCGTAGGTATTTGTGCGAACAAATACGCGGTTATTATTTAAAAAATCTTAAATTATGTTTAAATCAATAAATTTTAATCACTGAATAAGGCCAGAATAAACTTATGGAAATAACTTAATAAATTCATCCATCAAACGGAGTTAACGAACTGTCACAGTCTCAAGGGTAAATAACAGTCTAGTTCTAAAGTTGTCAAGTACATTTAGCTTGCTCATAATCCACACAATAATATTTCAATCTAAGGTTTGACAGAAGTAGTTTCATTATTTATTTTTTATAATTCAATATTTCTAAAATGATTGTGAAGGTTGTTCTATATTTTTGGTATAAATGAAGGTTGTTCTTCATCGTAAATTTAATGCATTCTAGTTTATTGACCCGTCGGGATTTACGATCTCAGCATTTTGGGAACTGTACTTAACTTTTATGTGAATGGAGACATTTAGTGAGAGCAAGTTGGTCAATAGTAATGGTGTGCAGCAGATGCTGGTACTCACGCGACATGGTTCGCTTGCGGTAGGAAGGCGGCCGCGAGCGCCAGCAGCAGCGGCGCGGAGCGGGGGCGGGCGCCGCTCATGACGCGAGCGCGAGTCGCATGGGGGCTGGCGCGTGTATGTGCGGCCGCGCTCGCTCGCTCGCCGCTCGTCGCCGGTGTCGCGAGGCGGACTGCTGCTCCCGTGTCCGGTGGCGGCGTGGCGCTCGAATGCTCCCGCCGCCGCGTCGGTATCGATCGTGGCAGGCGTGACCCGGCCCGGCACCGCCTGTCGCTCCAGCTATCGACCGTCGCGCCGCCGCAGCCGATGCGACGCGTACTCACCTCCTAATTACTACACAACCGGACTCCTTCGCATTAAAACTTCAAACCTGCGCGCGACACCACGGAAAATAAATCTCACTTGATTTTACAGACTTATAAATTGTAAAAGTTTAAATCCGAAACCGTTTGGCACTTACGTTATATAGAACCTAGATTAAGTTCTTATAACCCGGAGTATAATACTCGAAGTGCTTTTTTGCAAGTAATCGAGCACCTATGATATTCGCGATTTGTGGGGTTGATTGATTTTGATTTAATTAATTAATTAGATAATGAAAATTATGCAAATGAATAGAGTTTGAGAGTTTGAAAAATTGTAACGAGTGACAATAAATTTTTTTTTTTAAGTAACTGTAAAAATATGACTTCATGATAATCATAAAGAAAATAAGTCTGGATTCCCCCCACTGACAACGATGAAGGCCTCACATCTGTGAGAGCGAGACGCCCGAAGCCATGCAGGCACAGTATGTGTTGGTACCACATGGCTTTGTCATTGGCTTCAGGCATTTTGGAGACGTTGTTGGAGCATGTTTAATAGTATTAATTTAAAACATTGTTATTTAAAATTAACTGAGATTACATGACCGAAACGACAGCCTGCAAGCTGATCTGAAGCTGAAGACAATATCTTTTACAAATGTTTAAGTAAAGAAGAGAGGTTTATTTACATGTACGCTATTTTTAGACTTCTAATATTAATACACAATCACATTACTAATGCTCTATAACAGACAATATGTTTTAATGTAGAGTATCATCTATGATAATAATAATTGCCTCAATACTGACTCTATAACTAAATTTGAGTGCACCATAAGTGAGTGAGCACATGTCATGTAGATAGTATGTAATTCATTAAATGTTATTTCGAATCAATATAGATACATTAACTTATATAATTAAGTAATGCCTCTCTTTGTTAATAAAAATCTATGATAGCCGAAGTAGGCCTCGAAACTGTTATTTAACTCTTCAATCATTGTTTTAGTTACTATATTTCGCTTGCCCATTTGTCCAAATATAATAAGTGAAATCGCTAACTAAAAACTATTCTCGTACCTATATATGTATGGTGCGTATATATTAACATGTGTGCAAATAATATTTACTTGTCTGCTTCTATTTGTTTAATCTCTATGCTCCCCAATGTGGTGTACCGCGGAGATGCCTGCCCTACATTTGGTACAACCCATATCTCAGAGACACAATATCAGCTTATTTGTGTAGGGTGTCAAGAGCCTGCGAAAACTTCCTTTCATCTACGCCCGGCAAACTTCCCATATAATAGAGTCCTTTTGGGAGCATCTACACTAATTCTAGCTGAAGGTTACAGATCGCAAAGCGTATGCTGCACAATAAAAGAGGATTTCTTGATTAAACGAATAACTTTTTAGTGCGAGGTAAACTATGTAGTGATGAATTAACAGACGAATGACTTTAAAACCAAACTAGAACCATGCAACTAGTGTCCGACTTCATAACAGCCTGGAAAACACTATTAAAAAAAAATGAATAGTATTTTGGTTTACGGGTGACAACATGGTACCTTAAGGGTTGAATTTTACGAAATCCGTTCTAGTGAGCGCCTACCTACGTCATAAAACGAACTGCCGAGCAAAATTCGAGACACCAAGCACTTGTTGTTTCCGAAATTTCATGATGAGTGAGTGTGTGAGAAAGCGTGTCATTCGCTTATATAATATACATTTATAGACAAAACATACTCTGTTCTGTTTACTGGGTCCTTTAAACTATATAATTGCTATATCATATGCGGTATATGATATGAGCTTTAATACTATAAATTAATACTATAAATACAAGAATTTGGTCAATTATGTTATGAATGCAATGAAAAAAAAAATTTTACGTATTAAAGAAGGCATTAAGTTTACAGGTAATAACCTATTTTAACAAACTCTCTTAATACTTTCAGATCATGGACTGCTGCGTATCACTCTTCCATCGACCGACTATCGCAAAACTATTTAAATAAATATCAAAACTTGGGAAGAGTATCCAACGAACTCGATGGATAAAGGGAAAGAAATGGTGAAACAAACGGCGATCTATTCCGAACTACTTGCACATTTAAGATGTAAAGTTATTCGAGCCGTATTTTTCCAAGAATTAAAGAGAAAAATGAAAATATATATATCACTTTTTATAACGGTGGAAGTTGTAATTCCGGATTGAAAATTGCCTGCCTATACGACAGTTTGCAAATTGGTTTTGAGACTTGCCTCAGTAAATTGCAAATGTGAAAGTTAGTTTGTTACGCTACTACGGTAAAATAACTAACCTAAATCGATTGACGAAAGAATAAATTGAGTTAAGATATCCTGCAAATCATGATTGTCGTTGGTGTTCGATTTTCAAACGAAAGCTGGTCTTCAGAATTTGATAAACTATGAACGAGATGTAACATTATTTACGAAGTCTCAAAAAATCTGTTTAACTCTAACCATACTTCAGCTCTATGGACCAATAATATTGTTCTATTATACTCATACCTTCGAGCCGTTGCCTGCAGATTCCTGCAAGGAAGCAAGGAGATATGCGAAGCTGCCTGTGAATGTGTAGAGATTCCGGTCCTCGACGGCGTCCGCCAATTGCAGCGGTCATTATTCGCATGTTTTGCTCCTTGAGCATTCGACGTGGGCCGTAACACTACTCAGTAAAGGGAGGAAGAACTGGGAAGTTTTATTGCAGGTTGGAACATAACATTATTACTTAAAAAAAGATTTAACAGAATTAAAAATATTTCAGCAATTGTGCTGAACCTGTGGCTCATTTAGATGAAAACAAAAAGCGGGATATTGTGCGGCTATTGAATAATCATCTTAATCTACAATTTTTTTATCAATATTAAAAAAAAATTAAAACTTATTGTACTTATTTACAAAGTATACATATATTAACATTAGCATTAACATTTAACATACATATATTTACGTAAAAACCTATAACGCGTCCAAAAATTCATTGTCTACTAGGAGTGTTCCCAAGAGGCTGACAGCATTAACACGTTGAATGGCAATACTTATTCTCCGACCAAAGTAATAGCCAGCCTTTCGGTCACTATAACCGTCAACCAGCCGCTTAGATTGCTCGTTATAAAGCCTTCAGTTAAGTTTCGACCCCAGACGGTTCGTAAATTTAGTTGCCAATGTATGACACCATACTTCCGCTGCTTGAAGTTAAAAAGGATTAATATTTTTCTCACATTGATATTTTTCTCCAGGTCAGATAAGATGAGGGAAGTTTAAATACAGCTTATAGCAAAATTAAACTTTTTTACTAGGAATACAATTAGGGGGATAATCCAAGGCACACATGGATTTCACTAAAGGTGTAGATTTTTATAGATGCTAACAGATATGCAAGATTTTGCTGGGTCTGATAAATAAAAGATAACCCGTGTCGTATAAAGTCGCAGTGCGGTGCATATTATTGTCGGCAACGTTGTGGGGCCAAAGCTCTTCCCGGCAGTAAATTCAGCTTCACGAAGCGTTATACCCTAAGTTTTTGTTCGTGTGTTATATAATATTTTTATGTTCGATTTTTCTTTTGTAAACGAAACACGTGTTACGCGTAGTTAGATCCGGGCGTACCTACACTTCCATCAATAGTTCGCCACTAATGGTCAAATACTTCGAAAAGATTACAGAGAGTTCATTTTAATACGCTCATAAGCTAATAACGTTTTCCTAAACTTATCCTAAATAGAGGAGATATTATTATGTGAAAAGAAAAATTCAAATGTTATGTTCGTTTTGGAAAATAATAATCATGGTTTCAATTAGACATATTTTGTAACCAACACGAGCATTTATAATTAATATGCAACGCTCGTACAGGGGATTGGTAAAGCCAAACGTATAAACTTTGTTTCTCATCTGCAAAAAACTGGGACCGCAGCTTGGCAGTAAATAAGTAGAACCCGCGACTGCGACCACTCGACAACTTACGGGCTGCAATTTTCCACTGAAGCATTAAATAGCCATTCCACAAAGTAAAACACAACGTGAGCTAGTTATTGCTTAGTCCGGTAGGTTGGATTTATTTGCGTTAGTCTCTGTGAGAGATACTTAAGCAGAAATTTTGTCTTGGGCAAGTTGTTAATGACCCTGACTGCGGATCAAAGCTTTAAGCTATTTGTTATCATCGTCATCTTTTTTAACCGACTTCAAAAAAGGAGGAGGTTATCAATTCGATGGTATGTTTTTTTTTTTTTTGTGTGTTTGTTACGCGATTTCTCCGCCGATTGTGGACCGATTTTCAAAATTCTTTTTTTGTTTGAAAGGAGATACTTCCGAGGTGGTCCCATTGCCACCACTTCCAGATCTGATGGTGGAAACCCTGAGAAATCGAAGGCAACTCTTGAAAATTGTAGGCATGCATAGTATAAAAACTTCATATTCAGGTATATATCGAATAACACTACAAAACAGTGAAGGTTTAGAGCTGGCATGATGATGGAGACGACAGAAATTCGAGGGAACTCCATAACGGTATGTGTCAACTACCTGGTGTTTGAGCTAATTTGATTCGTGTTGATGAGAGCTTTACACCAAGATAAGTTTTGATTACCATGCTGACCTGATGATGGACACGGTAAAGAATTAAGGGCACTTCTCAACGGTATGTACAAGCCACCTTGTGATTGGGCTTGTATTATTCGTATTGACGAGAACTTTACACAGATATGTTTTAATCGCAATTGTGGGTTTGATGATGGGGACGAAATACAGTTCATGGATCTCTTGAATGGTTTATGGCTGGTTAATGAGAATTTACCACTAACTTGAGCTTTGACAGATAATGGAGTGTATAAATGGATGACGACACACGATTTTGGACCTTGACACTAAAATGCTAAAAATAAAAAACTTTTTACAAAAAAGAAAACCGACTTCTAAAACACTAAAAAGCGAAAAAAAAAACTTAAGTACATCGCTCTAGAAGTCGGTGTCCAAATAAAAACAAGCTGCAACTTCTTGACACCGACTTCTAGAGCGATGTACTTAAGTTTTTTTTTTTCGCTTTTTAGTGTTTTAGAAGTCGGTTTTCTTTTTTTTATCTTCCCATTCTAGGGCATAAGCCTCTTTACAGACTTTCAGAAGAAATTAGCGTTGATTAGCCTCAAGATGTTTTTCTTCACCTTTCAACAGTCATAGGTATCCAAGACAAACTTGAAAACAGCTTGTAACTTTGGTACTTGCCTGACTTGGAATCAAACCAGAACTCGTACTTGAGAGGCTAGTACTTAAACCACTTAGTAAATGAAAGGTTAGTAATTGATAAAGTATTATCTGTTCTTCGATACAACTTTAAGATTAAAACAATAGCACCAAAGGATTATGTCGGATAACAGATAGAAAGATTAGAAAATCAACTACATCGGAAGTACATTATAAAGTTACTAAAGTGTAGAATAATACAGACTCTGAATGTGGTTCAAACAGTGATACAGAGAAATTGACTACAGGCCAAGTTTTCATGAAAAATGGTCACTTGGGCTTTCACAACACATGTCAGCGATGGCGTGGCTAAATTGTCAGATGTCTAGAATCATAATTATAATGCTAAAATTATGCCATGGAACTTAATAAATGTAGGCCACCGGAACAGAATGGCGTGTTTAAGCTCTGGTACACTAACAAACATAGACTGAAGCCGGCTCATGCAACCGCGACCTAGAAATATATCAAACTGTTTATGCATCATTGCTACTAATACATTCATTGTTTTGCGCAAGGGTTCCTTGGTTCCTTCACTTTGGATGTGTTATCAATGCGGATAAGTTTTCCGAGAATGTTATGAATGTATGTGAGAGAGCTCCTTTTAATTAAATGTGTAATAGTGAAATCCCGTACTTAAAACATAATACTTGCTGTATTGTGTACCTTAAATGCCAGATTTTTTGTCTCCCGAAACTTGTTCATGCATAGGAAATGTCACTGTCATTTATCATAACTAAATCATTAATTTCATTATTTTTTCGGGGTTATGGCGACTACACTAATGTGCTGTGAATAGTCCAGAGACTTTACTTTGCCAGTTATCTTGGTAATAAATACTATGTACGATGTATGTCGAGAGCGGTGGTAATTTCATGTCAAAGCCTCCCCTTCATATTACGAGGGACTATTTTTAGATAAATAAAGGGTTTGTATTATTATGGTTACTCACGATTGAAGTACCTGCAAGGAACAAATTAATCTGGCTGTTGTAAAAGCGAGCTCAATATTATGTTTTTTTATATCTTTGAATAACTTTGAAACATTGGCCGACTTGTCTTCAAAGCTAAAGATTTGGGGCAGAAAACACATTCTCATTAGTGGTTTCCTTTCTAAGCCTTTTGTTAAAGAAACTAATTATCCCTTTATAAATTCGAACGGCACGGCCAATTAGGTATTTGGAGGTGCCGTTCGTTGATTCATCACCAGCCATTTTTATTGTCTCACTGCAGAGGCACATGCCTCACGCTCGTACAGAGAAGGTATGAACGTTAATCACCAAGCTTGTTCAATGTGTTTCAATGTTGACGATGCAAGACTTTTTAAGTCCAGGCTTCCTCAAGAAGTTTTCGACCTTTTATATTTGATTGGTGTCCAAGATATTCTTAGAAAGTAACGTTAAAGTTGCATTAGTACTTTGCCTTACCTGGCAATGAATCCGCACCCTGGTATTTAAGAGGCTGGTGCCTTAAAAACTAACCCACCACGACAGTTTATACAACATATTATTGAGAGCGTGCCTCAACGTAATTATGTCGCTAGCATGCTCGAAACTTCAATATTACCCAATAACGATGGTTTAATTCATGAAATTCAATCGTGTAGTATAATTTTAAATACTTGAAAAATATATTCGATTTCTAGATGACAAACAAGCCTTGAATGACAATAAAGAATATTGAATGGTAAAGACAAAAATATGAAACAAAATGAAGACCTCCTATAGGTCTCGATTTCCGGCAAATTATATATCTCTTCAGCTTTTTTATAGATAGGTATAATGTAATTTAAAAGTAAATATTTTTTCCAAAACACAAGTGATTTTTGTAATAGTCACATGTAGACGGATGTTTTTTTAATTAATTAGATCTTTAAGACCAAAAAACAGACAAAGTTTTTTTGGCCGTTTCAAGTACAACTACCAAACATCCTATATCCTATACTATTATAAAGGCGAAAGTTTGTAAGTATGTATGTATGTATGGATGTATGGATGTTTGTTACTCTTTCACGTAAAAACTACTGAATGGATTTGAATGAAACTTTACCACAATATAGCTTATACATCAGAATAACATATAGGCTACTTTTTATCCGGGTATGGAAAGTACTTCCCTCAGAAAGCGGGTGAAACCGCTGGCGGAAGCTAGTACTTACTAAAAAAAAGTATCATGAACTACAAACTTCGATGAGCATCGTTACTTTTTCTCATTGTTACGTATCTCCATTAGGTACTTGCATGCTAATGTTCGTCTGTAACACTTACGAGTATAGTATACACTAAGCATAGCTAAGTGCAAAGTGTTCCGAAGTGTGCCTTTGTCTGTTGGGAGGAACTTAATCCGCCGCGCTTCACCTCCGCCTCGACTTAGCACAACTTGAAACTTTTTGTGTTGTCTAAGTGAAGTTAATTTTGCTTTAAGCACGGAATGGTTTAGCTAATATTAGGTGAAACTTATAAGCCGGCGATTTTCAAATATTGTGAAGTGAATTCTGTGTAAAAGTGAATGTATGAATGAGCGGACAGAATGTATGAATGATTGAGAGTGAAGAAATGGACTATGCCACTACTATGCCACCCGGCCCGATCCGATGCGGGCCGGTTGGTTTGAACCTTACCTACGAGTTGTCAGTATAAAACGGAGTTACTAACTAATAAACATCAGACACAACAATCAAAATAAAGCCCCTCGTTTTTCTACGTCTAGGGTAAACTCGATTCTACCATTAGAGCATAATGGAGCCACAGTCTCTGTTAATTACTTGCTACAAAAAAAATCAGCGCGGTGGGCCTGCACTGTGCCGTCAGTATCAATATACCTATCGTTATTCAAGTAGAACTTACGGTGACAATTAAATGCCGTACCTATTTAATAAACTTTCATTGGTTTTTAGTTAACAATGTTTTATAAAGAAAATTGGATCTTGACTTATATTTATAATAATGATTCCGCTGTATAACGTTATTTTTACTTTTTAATTACATCACATGATACAATTTATCACACAATTTTTCTACAATATTATGTGCGAATATGGTTGATGTACTAAGTCGATAATTGTAATGCCGATCGGTGAAGGAACACCACTTGGTTAGGCATCTGAAATAATTTTTTAGCTTAGCTGGCCATAATGTAATTGAAAACCCTTTGAAGAACGCCTTTGTGAAGGAGTACCGAAGGTCTAAGTATATATGAAGCTAAGCGGAAACTCAGATAAATAATTTTCCAATATTCATTTCATAAAAATAATTTTTGTTATACTTAATGATAAATTATTATTAAATATTCACATAACAAAAATGCATTATTAATAAATAGCCATCATCATCATCATCACAGCCTTTTCATCGTCCCACTGCTGGGCACAGGCCTCCTCTCCCACGGAGAAGGATTGAGCGTTAATAAATAGCTATAATTAATAACTAATCAAGTGTTTGTTATTTTTAAATCTTAAGCTGGAAAGAATATTGGAGATGCTGAATCAATTTGAAGACAATATTATTAGTAAAATAGATACTTAAGTCTGAATCGCAACTAATGTAAATAAGATATAATTATCTGCTATTTTTTTCCACTTCATCAGCTTGTACAGTACAGATCCTCGCTGCAGTGTCAGCTCATAATTTTGCTATAATTGCATTTTACATAAGATAAAATGCCCACATATCCGCCATTACTTTTCCTCAAGCTGTTAGGTTGACTGCACCAGCCCACCAAGTATCCCAATATTTTGTGCAGTTATAAAGCATAATAATATGCCTTAAGGTAAAACTTCAAAATCTCACCGAGGTTTAAAACAACGTTCTCACGTGATGTCTTACGTTTCGCTTGGTTCAATATAAACACGCCAAGGGGAATACCTCCATTTATAAGAGATTGATCTATAGTCCCGGCATCGATTTGTAGTACCTGCTGTGCCCGTAGTTCGCGGTTCGCAAAGCGATAAGCGAATTTATCTCTATCCACGTCAGTGCGGGCCGAATCGTGAAAATATTCTTTTGCTTAAAAATGTTACAATAAATATTTGATAGCAACTATTACTAGGTACACATGAAAAATATGATTCCTTTAGCTTCAGAATCAGCTGGAATACTTTTATGACAAATTTGCACAGCTATTTTACTCAGACTTCGTCGTACTGAGCACAGCATTCCTTTTTGAACAACCTCACTTGTCTGGTGAAAAAGATACAAATCCTCCGAGCTGTTATAACAAGTTGCACTACACGAGCTTATGACTATTTTCTGGCTTTCGCTAAAAGCAATTGCGGTGACTGTTCATACAATTCCCGGTACTCTCAAAAGCAATTTAATCCCCGTCTTTTATTCTGTGCAGCGTCGCATCCACTCTACGTAGCCTGCTGAATAGGCTAATTTGTTTAATTTCTTAAAACTTCAAAAAATATGGAAGTATGTATAAAATCACGCTTTTATTGTCGTTGAAACATCTAAATAGAAGAAACTTTGATAATTCGGGTTGTTTTGGAAATTTGACAGATATTTTGTGAATTATTAATTTAGGTCAAACCAGCATTGTTTGTTTATCAATATACATATGTAACATAACGAAACTTTAACAAATGAGCCTTTTTGTGTATGCCTTTTGTATATGAGGGAGTTCTGTGGGCCTATTGCCAACTAGGCGATAGTCGCTTCTTGTGTAGGAGAGTGGGGACTGTGCCAACTAAATTCACCCTCCGGGTTGAATATTTGGCACACTTCAGCGGAAGGTAAATAATACAGCTGTAAGGGAAGAAAAATATTTTAAGTGATAAAGACGTGAAGAGCGTTACCTACGTTATCACCGTATATAGCGACCCAAAGTAAACATTGCTTGAAGCTTAAATTAAATTTTATATAGGTGCGTGAGTTATTTAGAAAGCTGAATGACTCAGCTTTCACAGCATCTGTCATTTTGACTTGACTACTAACAAGGGTAATGCTTTCGCGGTTATCATATGTATCTAATATTCTTTATGATGTAACGTCACCTTTAGGTACAATGGCCGAGAGGATTGAGAAAAGAATGAAATGACTGGAATGGTATTGATAACCCAAGTCTAAAAATGTCCCAAATATATGACGTTAAAAAACTAGGTTTTCAATGTTTTGCTATTCAAATAATATTTTTGTGTTTACACATACATTGTTTTAAAAAAAACTCACGCTGCAAAAGTTTTTAGTAAGCAAACAAATTATATCTTTATTATATGGCTGTGACTGACTGACAAACACACCATTACTTACTAAACAAAAAGTCTAATCAGAGAACATTTTTGTTCCTTAATGCCGTTGCAAAAAAGTGTAACAAGAAAGTAATTTAGTGGTTTGCGTTAAAAATGGCGAAGGTTACTACTACTTGATTTATACTGTGTGGGCGGGAGAAGGCTGCCAACATGATGGTGACTGATGGCGGTGACCAAAGTCACATACCAGTATCTTGGGTATTTCCGAACACATCCTTACTTACTCCTATTTCATAAAGAAGTGTTCGCTTATTTGTAAAACCTTCCTAATAAAGTATGTAGGTGAAAACTTGAATTTCTCTTTGATAATAAATAATTTCTTAACATACAACAGAATATAAATGTAGTAAGAAACATTTGAATTCACTTGTCAAGAAAAGACACATAGAACGCTGTGCAGTTTTTAAACATTGAATTGGAATAAGCTTTAATGTTATTGAAATTGAAATAGTAGTTGCTAACTACCCTTTGACCAGATTGACTTTTCGTCAGCTTCTTGCTGCAGCGATAAACAAACCAGGACCACAAATCACATTGGAGTGGCATTCGAAAGGAAATGTTATACAAAATAGGCTCAGATGCCAGCACATCATGCTACCTTAAAATGTAAAATTTTTATTATGGAAATTTGTCAGATTATAGTAGTGTGATGTGCTGGCGTCTGTACCTACATAAACTGTGGTTAATATCCATATATATTTTAAAGATGCCAAGTAAATTAAGGTACCTACAGAATACTATCGAAGAAAAAGATTTTAATTTTAAAACATAAGGTAGATACAACAAGACCAGTCGCGTCGGTCGGGGACTAAATTCTTGGATTTTTAGCCTTTCCTAAAGGTTACCAAATAAATATTTCAACAGCTGAACGTATTCACGGAATACATAACCAAACGGCGTAGGACGGTAGGTCGGATGAAAGAAAGCTTTAAAATATGCTGTGTACTCGTATATAGGCACTGACGGTGTTTGGATTTGTGAACTGTCCGTAGGTATGTACATATATTGGTGTTTCATTTCTGATCTCACTTAAAGACCTTCAAGTCATAATGGTATCATAAATGAGCAATGTTACTTCACGTCCGAAATCCTCGCGAAAAGTAATACCTATATATAGCAGTTAAATCCAAATTCAATTATATATTTTCGGACTCTTTGTATTTCTTTGTATATACTGAATAAGGATCTATTCACCTATCTGCTTGCCAATATTATCAAAATATGAACGCATCATGTTCACAGAAAATTACTTTCTTAGCCAAAGTTTAAACTTGACTAGTTAATCATCGAATCTATCCAACGTGTGTAACGACTTAAAAACTACTTAATGCATCATTGCAGTTTCGAAACTTGTGTTTCATTCTCAAGAAACTTTGTAAAAGAAAGTTTGCACTGTACCGCGTGCAACTTCCGTGATTTACTCAGCATAAAAGCAACTCAGTATATTTGGGTACCTTTCAACGGATTACGAGAATATAATTCAGTAAGATCTTTGTAATGTTAATGCAGCAATCTGACAATAAAACTAATTGCCGATTGAGTGAGGCGACATCTTTATAGAGTGATTGATTTCTTTCAAAATGCTAGCAGTGTTTTGAACTTGTTATTTTGATACACAAATGTAGAACATTATTTTACAATCGGTAAACATTGTTTAGGTCTACTTGTCTAATTTGACTCTCTTCTTTTCGCAGTCGTGGCCAGAAATAAATGAGACGATATCCGATAGCTGTTTCCCTGATACAATCTTCTCCAATTATCGACAGGCTTGAATGCCTATGAGTAGGTATATCACTTGTAAACATGCAGATGATATCGAATATAATAAGCGGGTTCAAAAAAGGATGGCGATTCTTTATTTATCGTGATCTTATCTATCATCTTGTCAGTCACTAAAGGACTGCAATTGCTACCACATTTTTTAATTTTTTTTTTACATAACTTCTTCATTTATAATAGTGTTACCTGTGCAGACAGCATAACATATGTGCACACATACCTATGCTATCTGCAAACACTATTATAAATGTGAACGTATTTCTCTTTTGTATGTCGTGATTTCGCGCCAAAACTACTGAACTGATTTATTTGATATTATTAAAGATGAATTACAATTTTTATCCCTCTAGAACATAGGCTACGTTTTATCCGGGTGCGGGAAATTATTCTCATTATGGCTTTTAAAAAGCACTATACTTCTTCGTCTTCGTAACCGCGAACGCGATTGCCTTCTTTGGGCGTTACGTCGCGCCGTCCGCCCGCGCCGGCTAGTTTCTTGGCCGCGGACATTTTGAGTCGAGCTTGAAAGAAAGTGAGCTTGTTTGTTTGTTACGATTTCACACTAGAATGGCTGAACTGATTGAGATGTTTGCCAAAGAAATAGGGGGTACCCCAGATGAAAAGAATACTTTATTTAGAAGTCATAAATTAACCGGTTTCCAGTAAATTTACGACGTCTGTATAATAACAATAGAGAAAGCCTGCTATTTACGATGGCAATTCCATTCACACCATCGCGTTTGCGTGTACTTATTCGATCGGCAAAGATTAAGCTGAGCGATTTATGCTAGGATCCATTACCATAACATTAATCATATTATTTTCCTTTTAGTGGCGATCTTCCTAATTTTGAAGGCCATTTGTTATTTAACGCGACGAAGTTTGAGTAAGTTATTTAGACTAAAAGCGCATGTGGTATTTTCTTGTTTTGGTAAAACTTGAGTAGGTAAATTGATTTTCGATTGTTTTATAGTAATATTAGCTACCGCCCGAGGAACTTCTTCTAAGTAGACGGTCAGGAGATGGTCCTGGTTCCAAGCAACAAAAATTTAAGTACTTTGCACTTTGTTTAAAGCTGATTTATCAAATACCACTTTGTCTACTTCATAAAGCATAAATCTGATCTAAAGATAAACTTTAACAAATGCTGAAAGAAACAAGGATAGATAGCTGGAAATATTGTGAAATAACTGCTCAGCGACAATGGAGGTGAATTTGATAATGAAATAGCCCGAAAAATTTTACGGTATACAAGATACAGGCGAGTCTTACATCCGAATTTAAAGGGATCCAATGCACCAAAATACCGACAAAGTTTATACTTCCGTCATTTAAGATTTTTTGCAGCTGCGGCATTGTCCGCCTTGCTAAGTAAGAAAACAAATATAAAAAATGCACCCCATGATAAATAGCTATCTTTAAGCTTTCAAGCACATAACCTGAATATTATTGGAGTCTACTTACAGTTTTAATAAGTGTACAAAATAAGAATAAGTGTCATCTCCATTTTGAACTTAGAAGCAGGTATAGTTACGCCATGGCTAGTTACTAACTTGTCAAATGCCTAAGCTTACTAATTCCTCTAATATTAAAACGTTAGTCTATCAAGGTCGTAGGCAGAGCCACATCTTATGTATGCATTAAGACCAAACAAGTAATATCTAATTACTCGTTTGGTCGGTCATGTTAGCAACATATGGGAAAAAATTGCAAAATTGTTACGTTCTAAGTAAAGAACGGCTTCTGGAGGTTTATTAAAACGGAGTAGATTTGAATACTTCTTATTTAAATGAAAAAAGCTACTCATTTTTACTTACTAAATAACTTTATTGTTTGGCATATTAAAGAATAGCAGTTATGACTCAGGTCATACACGCATAGTTTCACCAAGGGAATTCAATTTGGCGCTTGCCTGTATTCGTATTAGATGGATCACAGCCACAGAAAATGCGGCGGAGCTTGGCGCAAATCTCTTTACAATTGCATTTTTGCCTCGCCTCGCAAGAAATCACGTACTACAAGACTACTTCTCTATTGTACAACCATAATTAAAATATAAAATCTTCATAATATTATTAACGCCTGTTTCTCTTAGGAGTTTAATTCAAGATTAAAACTTACCATAACATTTTTATTTGTTACTGCATAATCAGTCACGCATTTGCGTATTAAAATAAGAAAAAAATAATAATTTATGAAACCACAGTCGTCTTGTTACAAGCCCTGTAACAGATTTGCTCACGCGACAGGGCAAAAATAATATTCCTACCTTTGTAATATTACGAATCGCGATTTTAAATCACGTTATATGAGTAATGTGCGTTTTACACGTTGAATTATTTATAATAATAGGTTCTTTTCAAGGTTTCTTTCAATTACGTATCACGTGAGATCAACCAAAGAAAGCGCGTATAACGCTTGTTCGGTAATACTGTACTACAACTCATTGAAGTTCAAATGCACACTAGTTAGACACACTAAACCTCGACGTAATGTAGCTAGAAGAATGCGACAAGAAGAATTTATATTTTTATTCTTAATCTTAAGTGGGTAGGTATATCTGATGATCTCGTTAGCTCAGTCAGTTACAAACTCTTGAATATCGTCCCGATAGTATGAATAATCCTTGTCCACCGTCTAACAATCGACAGCAAATTGGTTTAGTGAGAATTTGGTCATGCAATACGAAATGTGTTGTATAGAAATTGTGTAAAGGAAAGTGATAGCCACCGGACTTCCCGAGTTCAATCTGACAAAAGTTCAGGTACCAGCCTACTTTATGGTATATTAACGAAAGATTTTTATTATGTCGAGTGCATTTTTTTTATTAGTTGCTTTACTATTCTCCGATTGAACACGAAAACATTTCCCCGTTGCCAAATTAAAGTGCCATTCCATCAGACATTATTCCCCGGCCAGGCACACATCGGACCATACCGTACTACAAAACGTCGTTAGCATCGACTTTATAATTTAAACTACATACACTTACTACCTAAGACGACATCTTCTTCCTGAAGGTAAGAAACAAGCTCAGAAACAAGAACGGACTAGGTTGAGTCATAATAAAATAAGCTCTAACTTACACAGCTAGCGAAAGATGGCGCTATCAAAGTACCGTAGTAGAAATCGATTCTTGTTAATAAAATATGTCCAGTGCGTAATAAGAGCCAAATAGCTTCATAGTAAATGCATTTTCGTCTTGCTTTTAAGGTTATTATGTGCCATATACATAAAGACGTTTTTACAAGCCGCCTACGGTAAACTCTATAACATGATCTATATGATCTACATGATCAGAGCACCGCATTATTTAAATATTATGATCAAATTCTCCTAAAATTCTCTATGTAAATGTTTGTTAGCTTTATTTAATTCCAAATACCTTTCAATAGTCAGCGCAGCAGCGCCATCTTGTCATAAATTGAAGTGACTCACAATAAAGCTGATTGTCTAAAGCTTTATTTCTAACATTAGCTATTACCTTGTTGATATAGATGCCGCTATTAAAAAAGATTTTTTATTCCGCCAAGACTGTAAACAGCGTCATTAGGTTAAGGTTCAACTTTCATAATGGCCCATTTAGACGGGGAGTTTCTCGTCTCGAAGATACTTTTCGTCTAAACATTTACTCTTCTCACTCTAATTTCGCTAAATTCGTATACATATCTCATAAACGAATCTCTCCCCGTCTAAATGGACCTGTAGTTTTGAGAAACGTACGATTTTATAAAAAACATTTCAAGTAATTTCCTAATTATTCCCTACAATTAATAATATAAGTAAAAAGTCTATTGATTCAAGGTTTAATTGTTTTATTTTGTTCAAATAAAAAGACGTTGTAACTGCACGATATTTATTTATTACATTACGATTAATACATTTATTTATTAAGCTAAAATATGAAATCTAGAAATGGCAAGTGTTCCGCCTATTAATTAATTAATTGCCCAGCGAGGGCATGGGGAGGAGGGTATATTCCTACAATTAAATAGTTAGTCATTAAAAGTTGAACTATTAATTTTATTGGATATATGTAAGTTATTCAAATCTCGCCGTTTTCTGTAAGATTCAAAATACACGAACCTCAGAGTATGTACTTAAAATGTCCTAAGTCTTTTTTTATTGCATTGTCAATGTCAAGTGATTGATAACTTACTTGTTATTAAAAAAATGAGATAATGTTTGTATTAGTTGTAATGTTGTTGTGTGATCTCAAAAATGGAACAATAAAATCACTCGAACAAACATCGCTTTTCCCCTTGGATTATCTGGACAGCAATTATTTAATAGACGAAACAGATTTTTAACATTGGCACACAGATATGTTTTCTACTAACCTACAAATATACTCATAATCTTCACGTATATAGGTCTAATATAATTCTACTCACACTAATACTATACCAGAAATTGGAATATACAATACCACAGTAACTAAAATACAGATACATTTATATACCTAAATGTCACGATTAAGTTTATAGGACCACAGTTTTTGTACGTGTTAATTTTAACTTCGTACAGTCAGCCCCCAAAAGTCGATGAACAAATCAATTCAAAGTTTAAAACCGATGAATTATATACCGTTCTAATTGGTTAAATAAATTGTATTATTTTTTGTAGGTACTGAATACTCAATTGATTGAAATGAGCTGAACCACAATAAATCGAAAAATGTTGAAGCCAGGAGACTAGTGAACGTTCTTTATTAGGTACTTGCAATATGAGTAAAGGTAGTTGAGATTTATTTTAAAAGTACGAGTATTATAACTTATTATAGCTTTTTATACATGACTCTTTAACTACATTTTATAATGTTAGATTCTCCAAGTGTGAGGTTTTGTAAATCTAGCATTAACTACTTTAGGTATATCATTGAACCAGAAACCGTGCAAAATAATCATGAGGCTAAATTAATTAAAATTGTAATTATTTAGTAGGATATACATACATCTACTGATTACCGCTTGACCATGCTTTGTTGGTGTAAAATCATGTTATTTATTTTCGTAATAATTTTTATTTATTTTTTAAATACAAATTTATTTCCTAGAGGTAAATGGATGAAAAATCCATGAAAAAGATATACCTACTATAAAAAATAGTAAAACATTAAATCTTTATAGGGCTTAAATGCATCAATGAGTAAAGGTGAAGGGAGACTGCTAATTACAAAAGTTATGACCACAATATTATTAGAATGAAATACGGGACACGTGGTTTAGATTCCTATAAGATTTTTTATAAGCACTTTTTTTAATGTTTCTTGTTTATCTAGCTCACTAAGCATTGCGTGTTTTATTAATATTATACTCATTATTTTTAAGTTGGTAACAAA
The DNA here is from genome assembly GCA_958496145.1 of Heliothis peltigera. NCBI lineage: Eukaryota > Metazoa > Arthropoda > Insecta > Lepidoptera > Noctuidae > Heliothis > Heliothis peltigera. The sequence continues at coordinate 7,916,891 of OY292321.1, read as the reverse complement.
ACGCAATCGCATTGATTTCGGAAGACTGTTTTCGTTAATATGCATGTTTATTTTTATAGTTAAGAAACATTTCCTAATGTAATTTTAAGTATCGTACTATCAAGAGTATCGTATATTCAGGTCTCAAATAACTACTATGTGCTATATATTATAGAAATAAATAGCTTAATCGGTATTCCATTGTTGTCTATAAATGGCAGTAAACTTTACAATCACAACTTACCACAAGATCGGTCGTCTGTGTGTATTTATTTCATTTACTATCTTAGTTATTCTAACGTCTGTCTACGTCTGTGATAGCGCAAATATGTATTTTTCGGGTGTGCTAGCATGTAGAGATGTGATTTTTTTCTAATCTAATTATCTATAGAATACATTTTAAATTTTATATTTAAATATTACTTTCTATACCAATGCGTTTACAAACATTTGTGTTGCATTTATGACACATTTAGGTACTCATCATATCAGCTATTGAGTAAAGCGATAATGGAATTTATTATGGGGCAGTGACTTGTAGCCTCACAAAGGTTTCGGGTTGATTGGTCGGCAATCCCCAAAGTGGGTACCGTTACATACTAGCAGCGCCTACACTCATCTGCTAAGAAATCATTTGCAAAATGTTTTCCTAAAAATACTCACATAGTACCAACGTCCAACAACGTATGATATTATTTTATATAAGAAGTTAAAAGAACCTATTCCAGGTCCAGACTATCGTATCACGTCGATTGGTTAATCTAGCCTAGTCTAGCTTTTTCTACGTAACCATTTAATTATTTTAATGTGAATAGTGATAAATCATGTAGTAGTTTTGTTGATGTCTGGTTCTTTGGCATGGTTTGTGCGCAATTTTCGCGGATATCATACCAGTAATAAATATTTATAAGTACGGCTTACAAATAGGTGTTTTGTCTTTAATGATTTTTTTATAGTTAGGTACCTATATAATTTGTCATCCCAACGGACCTATATGGTACGTACAGATGCCCGGACGTCAGGCTACTACAATCTGTCAAATTTCCTCAATAGATTTTCAATTTTATTGCTGAAGCATATGGTGCAAAGTCGATTGGTCGATTGGAGTCGGGTAGCCTGACGTGCTGGCATCTGTACCTTCGGATAAAAGTATCGTATACTTTTTCCAAGGTTCAAGCCATTCCAAATTGCAGGATCCTAAATCGTAGTTGTTATACTTACTGTGGAAGTTTAGACACCGAACAAATAATAAATCAGATGAAGTAACATTCCCCATGATATAATATTTGTAATAAAATGTTAAGTTCTCCAGCAATTACACCAATTTATATTTTCTGAACATAAAACAATTTGGTTTATTTTTATAAGTTTCGATGTTATTCATGGGTTTCATTGAATACTTATTCAGTAAATGCATTCATAATATAATTTATTTATAAACTATACTGTACTAAATTAATACTAAAGAAACTATTAAGAGACGAAGTTGAAATTATATCATTCTTGAAACAAGAGTGAACGGTGGCCATACAAACCATACGTGAATTGAACAAAAATGCCTTATAAATAAAAACATAAATTATACGGTTCAGTTATACATTAACTTGTGCGTTGTATGACCACAAGTGTAGGTTTAAAGTTGGTAGAGGTCAACGCCATTGTTTGGTATTTTTGTAGTAGAAGACTGACGCACATTGGCGCCGGTCTTCTCCGCGGATCAGACATGCGTGAAACTGGCGTGGACAGCATCCTCCTGAGAGATCTGCGTTCCCGAAGTGAAGTACTGAAATGTAAGAAAATTTACGCTTAATGTCGTAATTATACTCATTTTCATGTCACTCACTTAGATAAGGGTTTAATTAAATGTTTATGACAACGAAACGTAAAGTGGTCGGAGGTAGGTCCTTATTTCAAAGTAATATTTTTATACAAAGATAATAAATAGGTTGTATAATGATAAAACATAAGTATTTGAGTGGAAAACTTACAATAAATATTCTAATCAAATTTCACACGTGCCTATGATAACATGTAAGACGCCAAGCGTCTGTCAATGCATCCCTTCTTTTCGCATAATTTCTGAACTTTTGTCCTTATGTAGGTACATATAGGTAGCATAATTATATTTTGGCATAAATAATTATATTGTCGTCTAACAGGATTTCTCTGAATTGAGTAATAGTGTGATACAGGAGGGTGTAAATTGAAAAAAAGTGCCTTTTTTCATCTTAATGACCTGTGACGAATTATAAGTGCACAGATAAAGCATGGACTACTACCAAAACAAATTTTGGATGGGTAGTTACATAATACATAGTGACAGTAACGAATTGCTGTAAATCTGACCCCACGTAGTCTAGTTTTGTTCTATGGGGCGAAGCAGACGGTGAACTAAGGAACATATTTATTACCTTAGAATCATCTGTGACGATAATACCGCGTGGGACCGCCGGACCACCGAAGCGCCGGAGCTGTGACAGAAACCATGCCTGCTGCATGTTGCCTTTCTGATATATATGATAGTTTTGCTTTTTAGTGACCACAAAATACAATTTACCAGTTCTTTACTTATAGATCTGATGCTTTCCAAAACTACTAGGTATACACATTTGAATAAGTGCTTTGTAATAAATATTTAAATGAATCTATGCTATAGAATACTATGATAAATGCCAAAATAAATATTGTCGTAAAAAGTTAGGCGAAAGCTGTTATAAGTAAATATAATATTATGCAAAAATATAACTCTGCCTAAATAAATACCATGCCTATTTTTTATGCGAAAAGATAGGGCCATCTGTCAAGTGGGCCCAAGTATTTGTTATCATTGCCACGTGTAGGTAATAAAATAATTACATAATGCAGTCAATCCCGTTAAGAATGTATCAGCAGTGGTATTTAGTAAAGGACTTTTATTTTTTGTGATAACTGTGCTCATCTCAATAGGTTCAGTGTAGGTTTAACAAGAAATATGCAGAAAGTTAAAATCACAAAATGTACTAAAAAGTAAAAAAAAAATGTAAGGAAATCTTTACTCTTAATGTAAGTTTTGATACTATTTAGTTTTTCGATGCTTTAATTTCGTTCCTAGGTGTTCCCACACAATGTCAGAAACAAACATTTTGAATGCTTCGTCACAACAGTGATGGCATGTGTATATGTGAGGTTTTGTTCTGTATGTATAATAAGCTGTCGGCAAGCACCTCATTAACCTGTTTCCTCTGACTTTGAGTATTACCTCTAAAGCTACCCATTCAAAAACAGCTGTGATGCTAGAAAACCTCTTACTATGTCTTACAGCCAGGCAGTGCTAATGCACATATTCACAACGCAAATACTTACGTGCAATTTTGAATAACAATTTCAACAATTGAGGGTTAGATTTAAAGTTTCTCTGCGTGCAAAGTGTACATTAATCAAAATAAAGTATGCCGTGTATTTGGTTTTCAGTCCAAATTGTCTAGCACTAGCATTGCAAATTGGAAGGGAACGGGGAATTTTAAACATTTAAGTTATCAAACACGTTCGAAGGTAAAGTGGTATTCAATTATTCAGAAATGGCTTGTAGGTATTTTTCGTAGGTGAATGCAAAAGAATTAAAATAATTACTTGAAACATACAGGAAAGGGAACCATTTTCACGATTAAGGGTACCTGTCAATTTTTAGATATTGGTCAATGGTTTTAGGAGTACAAAAACCTTTAAGGGGAGCAAACTTACATTCGAAACATTAATAAATCTTCCGATGAACACTTCCCAACATTTCCCTTCCTAGTAGAAAGTCATTGTACTAAACAAAATTCAAACAAATTAATAAGTTATCCCATAAATAGCTCGCGATATTATACGCTATAAGTTAACAAATTCACCATAGAAAAATGAGTAAGTAAAAAGAATAACAAAACAGGTAAGATAAAGCTTACTTGAAGGATATTTTTTTAGCACGACGTTATTTTACTAACACTATCTTAAAACACAAGAATAATCTTTAACGATAAGTAAACTATGAACGATTTATAAAATACTAACCCCAGCAAAAGCCGCACCATTCCACCCGAGGCGTTCGTGATCGCCTTGTGTCCGCTGTGGCGGCGTTTTGCGTTCCGTACGCGAGGCGAGGCGAGCTTTAGCCCGGAGCGCAGCCCGAAGAGGCACGTTTGCACGCGCCGCCTCCGCGCGACCGTGTTGGCAGAACTCTACTAGTGCCACCCCGAGAGCGAGCGCCAGGCCTCCCACTAACACGTAGAATATACCCGCCACTTGGCTCAACGTCATTTCTGTTATTGTTGTCTCCTGGAAGTAGATAATGAACTTTTAATATTTTATAAAACTGATTAGAAACACAACCAATACCAAAATAAAAACGTACTGATGCACGGTAAGTAGCAAAAAAAGAAGTAATAAAACTGATGTAATTTGAATGTAAATGGAATAATGTTTGTCGGTAAACCTCACCTCGTCTTTGATCATTTCGCAATCGGGCTTCTTGTTATAAGTAGCCCATTTGCGCCAGAGCTTAGTTATAAAGTCTTCCTTTTTCAAATTTACTATCGCCAAGTTTATTGCTTCCCTGGAAAGTAGTTCAAAGTTTAGTCTTAAACATGCTAGAATAAACGAACGGTACGTTTGCCCACTTTCAAAATTTAAAACCCACGTAGCGATATTGACTATTAACTTAAACAAAAAAATTAAACCAGCCAAGTGTGCTGCGGACTTGCGCTCGTCTGTCGTATCACGGCCAAATTATCATGTGTTTTGTATGGGAAATTAAATATTCATTTAAAAATAATATAATATTACTGATTGTATAGTAAACAATATTCTGGGAATACATATATCAAGCGAATACTTGTTGCCGTAAGCAAAATCGAGCCAAAACGAGAAAAATATTATTTTTGTTGTATTGTTGTGTGAAAGCCCGCCTAAATATTGATTTTATTTTAGTTTTCAGTATTTGTTGTTAAAGCACAACAGAATTTTAACTGTATGATGAACAGACACCAAAGTAGTTAGTAATAGATTGGCGCCATTGTACCCGTTGGGTATGAGCCCTAAATAGACGCTTATTTCATTGTAAAAGAAAATATTATTATGAATATACCAAAATTTATTTGAATAAAATTAAGTGAATGCAGAGAAACTTTTAAGGATATACCGGTCCCTATCCCCACCACTAATGAAACCTTTATATTATATAAATATGTCGTTATAAAGCAATTAATAATAATCGCTTTTATTGTATGCAGCAATTTTCACTTGAAAAACATGCTGTCAGTAAAAAGCTACAAGTTCATCAATAAACTCCCTCCATCCAATAAACTCTGCCGGTATCTTCCCAATAGAGCGGCGGCGTGCCATAAACCCCAAGTATCATATAAAATGTAAATTTTAACTTGTTGTCAAAAATCACGTCCGCCAAATCGCATACCATAAAAATGGGTAGTATAAATTCGAAAAGCGGAGTGCACCGCCTTCCCTACTGACGGGGTACCATGTAAATTTACGACTTTTCAGTATTCCGGCGGGGATTACCTAGCGTATAAAGCTGAGATTTAAGGTACATATACCTAGTAGAAGATCTTGTCTGTACGGAAATTTACACAGAGCTTGTGTTCATCCGCCAGCGTTACATATCATATTGTCGTTTATATTTATTTTGCTGTCCAGAGGTGCGAAGTGAATGCTCGTGCACGTATCATTTATTCTCATTGACAGTTGCGAAGGAATCTTATCAGCATCCATTTCAAATAAGTCAGTGTTATTATTTCTTGATATTCAATTTAACTATGCTTCTTTCAGCCTTATGTAGGAAAATGACGATTAACATCAGTACTACAGTAAATAGTGACGTTCACATAACACTATATCAACCGTAAATCATCAGTAAAAAAATAGCTCATGTAGCAACATTATTAATTATAAAAATAGATACTTTATATATAATTAAATATTTGAAGAAGGCCGTCTTCAAAATTATGGTAACGTAATTGGTTACAGAATATTTAATTGCTAAAAGAATGTTTTAAAGTCATCAAAATGGAACAATGATGTTTCGTTTTTCCTTTAATTTTTTTCTTTGTTCTTATACCTTTTAACGTTGTAGCACTTTTTGCTTTTCAGGAATTATGGTGGTTGAAATGTTGAATGCTTTTTGTTTAAGTCAATAATATTTTGTACGCAGTATCCTCATTGTACCTACCATATTCCATTAATTTCGGTTCTATAATATAATTTCGTCTTACTCCAAAGTTTTCTTTATTATCATTTTTTATTTTTCAACATATTAAAATTTTGAAATATTCTTATCGGAACAAACATACCAACACGATACGTGAAACTAATCAATACATAACAAGTTTTAAGCTATAATCGTTACTGCTTATGTGATCGATTTTCTGAAAACTGTATCGAAATAAGTTACCTGAGAGGCGATCCCTTTGCCGTGGCGAAAGCAAAATTAACGTGCTTATATCGGCAAACACGCGAAGGGCCACACGCTTCACCGTCATCAGAATAAGCCGATATAGCCTCTTCATTTAGGACAGGATCCTTCACAATATTGTTCCGTAAATTCAAACTGCTGCTCTGGAATTGAAAATTAATTGAAGGAACAGCCGAAATGTAGTCGTCGAATATAAAGAGCTACTCGTATGTAAATGAAGTGGAGACCAAAATGTAGGTGATGAAAATTAAAGCAAAATATGGAGCCACTTGCTTAAGATTTTCTTAAATCTATAGAGTGCGGACTCGGGTCCCAAAACATCCTAGGCAAAACGCATTTTTTTTTCCGATTTTCGTGGGTATAACAAAAACGAAAAGTGAATGACTTCATTAAAGCTACAATATTCTAATGCTTTTCCAACCTGCTGAAAGTAATTCCGCATCGCTATGCGTGGAGATGCTTAGCCATAACCAAGGGCTTGCAAATAATTAAAAATGCTATCCAGCTGTCATTGCGGACTAAAATGTCGGATGAACACGAAATAATTTTAATACTCCTTATACTTAACACAAACCATGGAAGACAATTCGCTCCGGCAGATGATTCGCCTTACCAAATCTTGTTTGTTACCTGTATCTTGAAATAGTGCATGTGGGTCTTACTTCAGTATGCGCAATGTTTGGAGTATAGCTGACAGTAGAAAGGGCAGGTTCTGCTATTCGCTCCACAATGAGATATGCTGCCAAATTTGCTGTGTAAGAGCAGACTAGGATGAGGGCAAAGAACCACCACACAGTCCCCACAATTCTTCCCGATAGAGATCTGTTCAAAAAGAAATATTTTCGTCGTATTCGAACATCTTAATTAAACTAGAAACACGAATCTAAACAAAACTGAAAAAAGAAATCAACATCAGTTTGAACTCGATATACATATTGATAAACATTAAATGTTTCAACAATATTTTGAAAGTGCGAACCCGCGTGCGAACCAGTTATTGTTACGAGCGCAGTCGAGCACTGTTTTTAATTACTTCGGTTTTGTGAATCTTCACGAGCTTACATTTTCCATGCATAAAACATTATACAATCTTATTTCTTATGTATTTTCTTTAAAAGGGAAAGCAATTATTGAGTTTATTTCTGTGTTTCTTCTCAGGGTACAAAGAGGCTACCTCATAACGGCCACATGTAGTTTAAAATAAATTCATGTGTTAAGTTCTTTTGCAAAGCTTAAAAACGAGAATTCGATGATCAAATGACTGTTTTTGTTTATCACATTGTTCGTTTTAAATCAAATCTTTTTAAAATGGCTTTGTACATTCGTTCGCATAAATGATGGGCTGTAAAAACGCCTCTCAAAGTATTATCATTCTCCATATTTAAGCCACATAATCATAATTTAAAAAAAACGTATGATGATGATAACATTTATTTTGATATAGTTTTTTATTCGACGATACCCAATACTTGCAACCAGAATCATACGGACAGAGTAGGTTAATTATCAAGTAATATTTCAATTATTAACACAAGGTAAAAACCAATATTTGAAAATATTGTATTGTTCTATTTATTTATTTTCTGTACGGTTTTACATCTTTTTGTTTCGCTATTCTCGTTATCCAAAGCTTGTGATCTAAAGTTTTAGTCTCATTACATACCGAAGTAAAACATGGTTTCATAATGGTATTAACGCCGTTGGTTTCCCTGGTTAATTTTGCATCTTGGTCCGTGTAATCTTGTACGGAAGTTGAGATGTAATACATTTGCTTGATTGCATTTGCACGATACCACTACCTTACATTAAATTTTAGGTAAAATGTTTTAGCTATATTTAAGCTTTAAATCGTACCAGTCATAGGGATTTTGATACGTCTGTTTATTTTTTGTTAATATAATAATGCAAACTACTTTTGGTCAGTGAAGTGCGATATTGCCCGTGACACAACAAATAAGTAATGAGACGAATAACATAAACATAAGCTTTATAAAACGCAAAAATTATTCCAGAATTAATATAAATGCATCAATTGGACAATAAAAACTAGTAAAGGAAATTAACAAAATGTAGAAATCAAAACAGTCAGTTGTAAAAGCTAAAGTCAGAAATATCAAGTCAAAAACCGAAGAACTACGGCAGCTGTGACCCTCGCTTTGTTCCGCGTTTTAAGTAGTCTACGGTGTGCTCTGTCCCACGTGCGTGGCGATGGGTTTATATTGTCTGTAATAACTTAAGCGCAAAATACGTACATTTTAAAATACACGACGTGGAATTTAATCTAGAATTCCATACCCAGCTCGACTCTATATATTGACCGCATTACCTACTTCTAACGCTTGAATATTGGCAAACGCCCATTGTTGTTTTCTGTTTTGTTTTTTTTACGTTGAATATTCCCATATAAATGCGAAGTAGGATTTTATGACATACCTCGGTACCACGTCGCTGCCTTGTTGCATAAAAGATCCCAGCGAAAACCAAAACGAATTCCAGATACTGAACTCATTGTGTAAAATGATCTGAAAGAATTAAAATAATTTTTCGATTGCATTCCATGTTAATTTTGAATAAGTTGATATTATATTATTAGTCCTACCTCACTGGTGCTACTCATGGTGTGGTCCAGTTGCGTGTCAGATATGGAAACTGATTTCCATTCATGAGGAGAGAACCTTGATACTAAGAAGAGTACAATGCTGACAGCGAAGAAACTGAACAGCACACAGAGCTGCAAACAACAGTTAGTTACTACAACATACTATCAACTACGTGGAATTGAAAATAATAGATATAACGTGCACCCACATTCAGTGTCGGTCTCATAATGTTTACAAATGGTGGTTGTTTGTGGGGTCTCATGAATTCACGTACGAAATTCTAAGCTCTCTAGTTTGTACGTATACGTATTAAAACATGAACTGCATAATGCCCATTTTGAACACTATTATTAATTAACTTATAAGAATACATAATATTAGAAATAATAAAATGAAATAAAACATACATACTTTGAATTAAAAAAGAACAGAATTTATCAGTCGGTACAGAATAGTTGTTCTATCACTAATCGCTTTGGAAATCGAATTTTACCAACTTGACTTTGATACATGGTGATTTAAAGGCCCTACACTTCGAATGTCGATACCTACACGTTTCTAGAAATGAACATGGTTTTATCGGTAAATGTTTGGATACGCTTCAGGCGGCTTGTGAAGTCATTTGTTATGGAGATGGAGCAGCTAACTTTTGCTTACCGCTTCGTTCCCTATTTGTATCTTTTACGGCCCCTGTTGCTGTGTTCATATGAACTCAAATGGATTTCGGTGCAGTTCACTAGAATTTTTTTAGCGTTTCATGGACGCTATTCAAAATGTAGACGAAATTATTCTAATACGCACAATATATGAAACATGATAAGGTCATTTTCTTTTTATGACTGGCACAATTATGTATTTTGTCGACCGATTGACAAAAAGTAGTCAGATTTCCCTTTCTTACAATGAAACCAGTTAACTACTAAATAATAAAAACTAAGTTTGTTTTCAAATTTCAATAGGAAAAGACGATGTTATATAACAACAATGCTTATAAAAGAACGCAGAAATTGCGGCTCACCCATATTTCTTTTGATAATGGTCGAAGGAAACTGAATGTGTCCGATAACTGCCTTGGGGTCCTCGTGTAAGCGATCGGGGTGTCCAGTGTGAGAAACGGCTCGCTGAAGTCCACTAATCGCTCACGTTCAGGTGTTACTGCGAATGGTGCAATCGCTATGTCCGCCTCCTACAAACGGGAATTATTTTACTACCAACATAATAAAAAAAGTGCCAATCCACTTGTCAAAAATCTTGGATTACAATTAGGAGTACTACGTAACTATTGTCAATTAGGTTTTAAAAGAATAAGATACATTTTCTTAGAATAAGCTTTAGCAGTCATAAAAACAATATCGACTTAAAATAACTTCAAGTTTTTCATTTACTTATATTTCAATACAATAAAAGCATTTCATTCTCCATTTCAATATTTTAGCATTCTTTTGATGATTATTTCAAACACATATAGCTTTTCTAACAGTGTCAATTAAACTGAACATTAATAATGTAGGCACTGTATTAATTTGAAACCAATCAGATAAAAATCAGATTTTCTAACCATTCTCCTTTGTGCACTGCGTAGTATATACGTATAGTATACGTTCCCTCAAGATATATAAAGCGACATCCGAGTTAAGGAACCTAACCCCCGCAAATATTTCATTAGACATTGAGTCAAGCTATGAAATAACATAGAGCGCATACGAGCGAGTCATACTTCTGGCGACAAAGACCTCTTAAGGACCTTCATTTGATATTAGATTTAACATCTTTCTTTGTTAAACCAAGAAGTAATATAGGAGAAATATATGAGACACTTATTAGTAATATGAACAAGACTACAATTGTATGACTCTAACTGAATAGAACACACAGTACCTATGTATTAGGATTCTAAGTATTTTCTAGCGATAACGAAACGAACTCTAGACCTAATGTAGACCAAACGTCAGTGTAGATTATCAATGTATGCCCAGCGCCAAAAAAAAAAAAAAAAAAGATTATCAATGTACGTAGTACGTATAAATATTTTTTTTTTTGCCAATTCTCATCACGTGTAAACAATTTACATAATCGTTCGTTTTTATTTTTTCGTAAAATCTTTATATTTCAAAAGTCAAGAATACTTGACCGCGCAAAATTTCTAGGACTCCCAGTTCGGCAGCTAGAGTGACAATGCGCCAACTGAGTCGTCAAGTAATAAAACATGTAATACTAATTTAAATCTCAGTTTTAGTTTATATAGTCTACAGTGTATAAACAAATCTTTTATTGGTAGTATATCACGCGTATTCGTAATACTTTAATTGGATTGCTAAATATTATGTTGTGTGATCCTAATCAATAATTGTCATACGGCTATGACCAATATTAATCGGAATAATTTATCAAGATTAAAATACCTATTATTACAATAATTTAGTAAATGTATCCTTTGGGCAAATTGCTGACAGTAAACAAATTTGTTTTACAGAGTAATTGATATGTGTTTTTCGATTCTATTTTTTATTGTATGCATTAATATTGTCAATGGCACATTAATAAATAGTTCTGATTCCGATTTAAAGTTCATCCACTATAAGCCTGCTTGCTGGGAGAATGGTATGGTAATATTAGATGCCTCTCGTTGCGTAGGTGGCGCATAACAAGCTAAGTTTCGCCGGTTCTCCCAATGCATTCTCGCCGTATTTCATAACAGAAAGTAAAAAGTCACGAGTGCTGTGCACCAAAATCGTTGATTTGGATAAATGTGCAACACTGGCGCGCTACACTTTTTCCACCGCGGACGTCCATTTTCTCCGCACGACGACAGCAAAAAAGAAACGAATAAAATTTTACCAGTCTACTGTCGGATAATGTTGAGACTCGTCCCGCAGAATATTCATACTTCACTGAGATCGCTATTGAGCAAAAAGTTTATAGCATCCGCTGACATCGTTGGAGACACTACGTAAATTATCAAAGTTTCAATGAACTTACTTTTTATCCCGTTTTTAACGAGCTCCACAATGTTTAGCCATCAAACATCATAAATTAATTAAATAGACAAAAATACAGTTTCATTAATTAATGAGCTTACTCATGTAAGTATCAACGTAGGTTGTGTGAGTTTTTTTACGGCTCTAGCATCGGTCATGATGTAATACATCCCGCCGTCAGTCGTAAAGTTTGTGACTTCTACGTATTATTATTATATTACGGGGGTAAATGCGTCATAATATTTCTATTAGCCAGACAAGAACCGTCTTCTTTGTTTACTGTATTAGATAGTAAATATGATTTCGTCTTGACGCTGCCACATGAAACTCAATAAATAACTACGAAAACACTCTCTTCGGGCATTTTAATATACTTTTTTTTACATCATACATCGACAATAATTTTTGTTTATCCGTGTGTAATGCTAATTGGTTTTCATATTAAATAATTAATATCGAAGACTTAATAATAATATTATATAACTTTGGTAACCTAGCGCCCGAATGATGCGACCGACCGAGTGAACTGAGTTGCTAATGAGAACTGTCGCGACTCCAGCTAAGCACACGATGTTACTCACCTATTTAACTTCTCGAGTAACTCCTATAATTCGTGTTCGGTTCGTGTCTCTTTGTTAGACGGCTTTTTGGTTACAGTTTAGAAAGTGTAAACACACTCAGAACGTCCTGCTTAATGGTGAAGGATCCTAATTTGCTAACTAATAATAATTATGAATGCAAATGTGAGTTTATTTGTATGCTACGCTTTAAACGCGAAATAGCTAAAGTGGTTGAGAATAAGTAATTAAATGGACTCTGAATCTATTTCTAGGCTTCTTTGAATTCAAATATTTGGAGTTCATTGTTCGAGGTGTATTATTTAAAAAATATTAGTTATTATGATTATCATGATGTGAAACTTACAGACGCTTAAAGCCATTAGCTAATAAACAGCGAATTTGGTACAAAATGTAAGGCATTCTTTCTGGGTAACGAAACAATTGCGCTTTTAATGGAGAAGTTATTTATAAAAAAAAAATGTAAATACATACCTTTCTCATAATTTCGCCAACTACGCCGGAGTAAATGTCTGATGTGGCATCATTTGCATAATTGGCGTCATTCGATAGTTTTAACTTGTCTAAAATAAAGGTTAAAACGTTACTAGACTCGAATAAGCTTAAAAATATTTCATACATTGTGGAAATTCAGACAGTGCCCAATATCGAAATGCACTTTAATATTTCCACAATAATGGAATCATTAAATATGTCTCGCCGTATTACAGAAGCTTTATACAAAAATGACATCGTTATTAAAATGTTACGGAAAATTTTAAATTCTGCTGTATTTTTTATTTAATCATCGATGCAGGTGGAGTTCTGATATTGGTAAGAGAAATGTGATTTATTTAAATTAACTACCATTTCTTTGAGGTATCAACAACGAGTAACTAGAATTAAACATTACGGGGAAACTTTACTTATTTTAAATTCTTCAATACTTTTTAGCATGTACCTACTCATTTAAGCATCTCGTTGTCAGTTTGGATTACATGGTTATACAAAAGATATCTTTGGTAATTTTTAACCTTAAAGTGTGCCAGAAATGTGATCATAATTCTATATTCTGTACAATCTTTTGCTCTTTAGAAATTACTTAAGAACATCCTCCACGAAAAAGTATCTTTAAAGTTTTGTGAGCAGATGAAAATGATACCTGCTTATAAAGACACCAATCTGAGTAACCAAAATGACTTATAGAACATTATACTTCTTCCGGTCAATGTAAATGAGATGGCTATGCAGCAATGTCTTTTACTTACATTTAATTCCCATTTTTTTTGCAATTAAATCCATTAAATCTTTGCAAAATCCGAATAACTCTTCTTTCTGGCCGAATTCTGTAGGTTTCTGCATCAGATAAGGTTCTTCAAGAAAAGAGGTCACGATGTATGTTCTGTTGGTGTCGTACGATGCTGGTGAACGAAGTTGAACATATCTCGGTGTGGCGACTTGAAGCCCGTGAGCATCGCTCCACGTTGCAACCTTTCAAGTTAGGCCGATAATTATGTTGGATAAAAATTAAATCCCATTGTTTTATAAAGGGTAGCTGTGAGTGTGAGAAACCATTATATAGCCGGTAGTGTCCCCTGTTGCGTGAAGCCTTTTTCACATTCATTTATGAAAGTAACTACTGATTCCCATATGTGTAGAAAATGGAATGAATTATTACACGTGGGAGTGTAGGTACCTACCGCAATTTCATTATTACATAAATCCAAACATTTATTTTATTTGCTCAGAATCGATTTCAGCTAACCAGTCGTGTCTACAAAAACCAGTGGACCACATAAAAACAGGGGTTCAACAGAAAACAAATTTTGAAAGTTTGAAGTGGCGACTGAAAGAATGGTACCCAAAGTTTGTACGCATTGATTTATGGACGGCGAGAAATCATTAACGAGCTGTAAAACAGAAGTAGGCCAAAATAAAGTTAAAATTAACCTTTGTTGGCTGTACTAGCTACCTGATGTGCAAAGTTTATCGCTATACTATTGCTTATGAAATGGATCTGCATTCTTCACACTCTTGTTTGGATAATACCTATCTGACGAATTAATAAAATGTTGGGGGAATGGGAATTATAAAATTATTTGCATTCTCACACAGTATTAGTGAGTTGTACAGATTATTGATAAGTAAATCTGGATTTAGATAAAATTTGCATACCTTCAGCATGGCACTCTGAACTGTCATTTCGACCACATGCAGGGTAAAATTGTGCCGATGACCTTCTTCATTGAACGAAATGTTCCCAGTGAGACCCTCAATATCGGTCTAAAACAAAAGAGATAAAGTAAGAATGAGGTTGTGTGAGTGTCTGAATGACTGAGATACTTCAATATTAGAGCAAAGTTTAATTTACCTTTTTGATTAGTCTGGATATTTTATCACCATGTTCGAAGGGCACCACCCAGCTTTTTCCAGGATTGCAATCAATAACTTTAGTAGAGTTGGCTTGCCCTGCCGCACGTCTCAGCGCACTCCTGAATGCATCCGGCTTCTTTCTCCATAATCTCCCAAGAGCATCCATTAAGACTTGCACACCATCATACATAAGAGCTGTCTCCGCCTAAATGATATTTTGAACAAAAAGATCTAAACATTTAAATTCATTCACAGAATTTATGAGTCCATTATACAATCCAGTAAAATAGAGCTACAATTATTTTCTTAATAATAATATTCTGTTTTTAAGAATATTTCTGACCACTAAGTCTCTCCATAAGAATATTGATCTTGATAATGTCCTGCACGTTCAACGCAATTATATGAGACGTATCTACCGTATGATTAAAGTACAAAACGTGTTTAACAACTATGATGAGATAACTTTACTTTAGAGCAATCCTCCCGAGTATACGCTACCGAGTCGAAAAAGGCCTAAGTGTAGGTATTTACACTGAAAAGGGAGATCATATGGAATAATAATTTATGCAGGCGCGCCCCACTCTCTGTTTCATTAGGGTGTAGGTACGTAAGTTAGTGAAATCTACATAAACGCGTTATTACTTCACTCCGAAATTTTCTTCATGGTATGCCAGTTACACACCGTGTTCTATGTTCTATATTTTGACATCGTAATATTCCTGCCTAACTGCATTGAAATTTTAATAACGTCTAAAATGACGTGACGTGAGATTTATCCTTAGTCTGCAACATGAAGTATGGATAACACAGCCGCTGATATATGTTTTATATGAGAAAAATCTTTTTAGCCGTTATTAAGGATTCAGCAAGGGAGACTTCGAATTGATATTACCTATCTACCTTGCGCATACGTGCGTACCTACGTATAGTAAATTAATACGAAACTATCGGAGGCCCTGTTAATATACTTATTGAATCTAAGATTCTTGTGAGAGGCACGTACACGTCCAAAGTACTTAAGTTAAATTAGGGACAATTTGATTAAGATATTTTGAAGGCTTCGACGAGCGGCTAAATACTGTAGAAAAGATTTTCTCCTATGCGAAACACTTTAATTGCTCGTCAATATAATATAATTCAACAAAATTTGGGGTCCGTTTGGCATATGTATGAATAATTCGATAAATAATACGAAATATTTGCTTTTTGCAACACTCATTACATTGCAACACATTTTCATTTAAAGTGGGATAGTAATTTAATTACTTTTGAAGCTTTTAGTGCGAAGCACGCACATTATGCATTAAAACGTCACGTATGCCAAAGATTATTATTATTGCCAGGTGTGATAGCACATTGTTCGGTGCTGTTTGATATACCAGTTAGTAAAGTCTACAAATATAGGAACACTTAGTGGTGTGAGTTAATGAAAGCACTTACCGATATAGTCCCCTTGAACCGAGGGTCCATTCGCCGCAAACCGTCCATGAAATCGCGCACAATCTTGCGCGAGTGGTCGATGATGCGAAACCCAGTTATATTGACTGCGCCGTATTCTGTTACTTCGTTTTCCCAATGATCATCCATAACCTGTTAATAGTTCAATTAAAGTTCGTGTTTCAAATAATTGTGTTGTTGAATCGAATAACAAAAGTCCGATAGTTATCTCTGTTGTAATACTCGACAATTTTGTAGCTCGTTGACATATTTGTCCAATCGTTGTTGAATCACAGTACTAATATATTAATTTTGACTCTATACATTTTGGATATAACTAAATGAGATAAAATTTTCAATTTATAAAAAGGGTTACTCTGAAATACTAATTATGTTTTTTACCTTAAGGGCCAGTTTCACAGGTTGCTGATACGTTCCAGATAGTTTATCTGGCAGATAATTTCACACAAATTCTGTTCTATTTTTTAATTTAGGTATCTGGTAGATAGTGGCTATCCGTAACCTGTGACCTGGCCCCAACAATTATAAAATATATCTGATAGAGATACAAGGAACTCAAAAAAAATGAAACTAGAATTGTAATCTAGGCTAGCCGCCAGAACCATCAAAGCAATACTCACCAGTCCACTGAGCATATAGTGATAGGTCCTGCGTCCCAATTGCACTTTCCGAACATGTTCGACCAATATGCTTTTGGCGTTTTTCGCATTGCAATCTAGTACTATCCGCTTGTTCCCCCAACGGTCATATTGTTCCAAAGCCAGCAAGAATTCTATGGCATCAGAAGCGTTATTAATTCTCTTCACGAGTGCGATGCGGAACGCGGTTCGGCCGGGCTGCATAGTCTGGTATAGTTGCTGAAGCCGCAGTAATCCTGTTGGCAAACGGTTTAACGGAATCTTGAGAGTGTTGTTGACAAGGCCAATTAATTTGTTAGGACTTTTACAGAACTATTAGAATTTAACTTGAATAATGCGGTTTTTCTGTTTTCATTGAGTACCTACTCTACACTAGGTACTCGTAAAAATTGATAGGTAACTTAAGAACATATGTTTGTGTCAGTTTATGCTAATAAGTAAGCCTTTACGTACACAGAAATGAATAAAGGAGTACTACGAGTATTATAGCCGTACTATTCGACTATACGTTTTCAGACAAGGAACATAAGTTGATTTAACTAATGCAACATAAAAATAATTATATCCGCTTTGATATTGGAATACCATTTATATCCCAGTCTATGTCCCAGCTCTTCCAAACCAATTCGAGTCCACACGAATTTTATCGAATTAAACGCCCCATATAAAACAAGCGGAACGAAAAAGGGACTAACCGTGCTCCGAAAAGGCAAAAAATAAAAACTCTTTTCCTCTATACTTGGACTTAAATGTATACTTACGGTAATATACGTAGGTAATGGAATTGAAACAATTTGGTGTGTATAAAATAAAAATGTAGTTATATTTTTTTTTTAATTATGCAATCCGGTCAGAATAAATATCTATGATCGACAAACCGGCATCGGCGGAATCGGCAAATAATTACTCAACACACGGCAATCATGGTTGATTTCACGTTCAACAATCTGTACAGCATCTGTATGGACTTGATAAGAGAGCATTTTTATTTTTTTTACTTTGTGGTTACGAGTGTTTTGGTAACGCCTGGTATATGAAAATTGGCATATTTTTCGTTTCATCATATTTTTTTAAATGTAGACAACATGCCGCTTTCTTAGTTATAGATTTTACGCACGTCCATTATTTTGAGTGAGTATTTTATTAAATGTGCATGATACAACAAACATTCCCCTATTGTATATTCAGAGTTCTTTTGCGAAGCAATTATGCTAGCGAAGAAGACGGCGGAACGGCTGAGAGACTATCTGTCGCTTATTCCAGCCGTCGTGACAGAGCTGGAGCTTGTAGACACCACAGGCATCAGGTGTCGAAAACGACCGAGGGGCGGTGAGTTTTGGGTGGCTTGCAATCCGTATGTCTTGAAGGACGACAGGCTCATGTTAGATGCGCTTTCCAAGTGCTGCTCGAGAGAAGCGAGAGAGCAGTAAGCTGAATTCGAGGAATCCCAATGGGTTGAAGCCTGTTTGGGCTGAGAATTCTTCGCAAGGGTTACCGCGGCCCTGGCACACAAAGGGCTCTAGAAGAAACAAACGAACCCACAGTGGGAGGGGTGATTTCATGGCTTCCCACTCAAAAAAGTTGCAAGAAAGCAGCCAACTTAAAAAAAAAAAACAGCTGTCTGTATACATATGTATGTATACATATATAGCTTGTAAATATTACCGTAAAAATATGTATATTGCCGGCAGCAAAGTACAAATGACAAAGGTGTTTTCGCGAAATTCAATTATTCTAGCATTATTAAATTCACAGTTCTTCAGTCCATTTATTTCTTAATATTTTTCATATAGATTCACGCTTTTTTGTTGATATTACTAGTACTATTGACTTTCACATAGTGTAAAGTACACCTGATATCGTCTGTTTGTACGTCACACGCAAATCCGCGACGCTTGGCGTGCTGTGAACACAGATATCTGTGAGAGCGCATTCATACAGCAATGGCACGTTTTATCATTTACGCTTTTATTCGACAGGGGCTTATTGTATAACGAGCGAATCCACACACGACTGTCTTTCAGATCAATCCAATAAAAAATACCGATCTGACTAAAAGCATAACGGTCCATTTGACAGGTCCATTTTATCATTCGTAGGTTGATACTTTTCTTCGTCTAATTTTCAGTAAAATCCTGTGTTATAGGAAATTTGTGACGGAAAAAAATACTACCATAATTATCGTGCAATATCCGCTTACTTACTTTTCTAATCAAATAATTATTATGGTCAGGTTTAAAGTAGCATTGCGTACTGCGTAGGCAATTTAAGTTTTATAGTTGATGTTTTTTCTGAAATTTGTCCTTGCTCATATAACCAATACAATAAATAAATGTTTTGAGCACATTTGTAGACGTTGATGATGATGATAGAGCAAATGCTCATTCGATAATTCATGCATATGCTAAAGTAAATACACGGACGCCTGTATCTGTAATGGCGAGATTTCACCAAAATGTTTGCGCATATTTGTTCGCGAACAACAAAAATGTACACGAAGGCGCGGGTTCAGTTCTAGCATGTTCGCGCACAAAGAATTCAATTTCGCGTACATTTTGGAAATGTTAGCCCGGATTTTTTGTGTTTGCTAGAGCGAACCGCAGTGACCAAAAGAAACATTTGTGTGCTTTACAGTACCGCACAGTGCCCTACACTGGTGGAATCTCACCTTAAAGTTACTATCATTTGTGAAGTGACTCAACTCTGTAATTTGACATCATACTAATATAGATAAATGTGAAAGTTTGCATGTGTTACTTTTTCACGCAATAACTACTATATACATTTTGATGAAACTTTGCAAATACAGTTCATCGGAATAAGATATAGGATATTTTTATATGGCTAATACCTCTAGTTTCTTTGATACACAGTTGAAACCCCGGGCTTGTCAAAAAAAAAAATAGATGAGCAGTGTTATTTTTAAGATTGATGTTATTATTAATTAAATATGGCGATTTCAAAGAAACTTATTCGGTTATGGTATATTTTCCTTAATAAACTATCAAAAAAACTGAAAACTGTCCTTGACTTGTCCATTGGTTACTTTGATCTTCGCTGCCGTCGATTAACAAGAAATTTGATGATTGTAATTAAATTTATTTTCAGGTAAAAGCCCACCAAATTAATGTTATGGTTAATTCCGTTATTTAAATTTTGTTTATACCAACTTCATTTAAGTTACGAGAAATGTAGTCAACTGTCCATTAATAATAATAAAATTAAAATCTATCTTAAATCGATGTTAACGAAGCTACTAAAAAAGAGTTCGCTTAACGAGTATTTTATTGGCTTAGTATCAACTCATCTCTAGTTTCAATTCTCGCTATGTTTATACGGTTGCAAGGAAAAAAAATACTGATGGTGTTAAAAGTGATTGCATGCTTTTTTGAATACCATACCCGAAGGGTAGAAACGGGAACCTGTTACTAAGACTCCGCTGCCCGTCCGCCCGTCTCTAGGCTAAGACATTAGTTAACTTAATATTATTTAATTAATTTAAAGTATTAAATATTAGGTAAAACAACAGGAAAAACCTTGAAATATTTAGAATATTTCATAAGACTTAATTTTTATTATTTTTGTTATCAAATCGCTGTCCATTCCTAAAATATTTTTTAGACCAACCTACATTAGGTACCTGCTTGAAAACAGCCACTTATCACATCGCCTACAGGCACGCAAAGTGCTATTTACCGCACTGATGCAAAAGCGTTTGTTTACGCATTCATTTTTATTTTAGCAAAGGGGTAAATTGAAATTGAGTTTTCAATAAGGATATCATCGGAACACAACCATTCAATTTAAAAATTCAATTAAAAATCCAATCATTTGATATATTTACAACTTTTACAAAAGAAAACCAGCTTAAATATTTTATTATAGTTTTAGGTATGTACTATACAGTAACGGCAGGATGTCATTTTTAATGGGAAAATCGTTTTAAATTTTAAATAACATTCCTACAAATTGATAAAAGGGTGGACCAGAATTTGTTTTTTTTTTTTTTGGTTATTGCAACAAATCAAAGCATTCATTATTCAGTCATTATTAAACGAGTTGATTGAACAAAGCGATACTTGATTTTTATAATATGTTTGCTCTTCTTGTGATGGTTAAAAAACCTCAGTGTTATCAATATAAATTATTTCAGATCACGTTATTACGATTACTCAAACTCAAAATCATTCATTCAAACTTGCCTGCAAAACAGCACTTTTTGAACGTCAAAAATTACAAAAGACAACCAAAACTACCCACCCTTCACCACTTTCTATGTTTTTTCTGGGAAGAAGAAGTGGCGCAACCAACTCCCTACGAACAAAAGTACAAAGGCCACTGAAACTAATATCTAATACTAATATAAAGGTCTTGAACCACTTACGCTACTCCGTTCCCATAGCAAAATAAGAATTCAAATTTGGGCTTACGTATTGCTTCTTAGATATAGACAACATTGACAACATAAATTAGCAGTCAGCTCGCAGGCAGCGAGCTCACCGCCGTCCGAGTGCCTGGTAGTAGACGCCCCGCTTACGCCCCGCTGCAAGCAAGTGAACTGCGCGTGTCCGCACACTGACCGCTAGCGATCGGTGGACACTCAACTCGCACAATTTACGTGGACTGCAAGCAGTCGCCTTAGTTAAGGGTGGTATTGAATCAGAGTCATGTAAGAGGGTAAAGACCTCAAATTCGAGGAAGCTCGTTGACATTAAATACAAAAGTTTTTCTACATAGCCGGCGCGTCAGCGTCGTCTGTTCAGCTCCACATGGCACGTGGTAAAGTGCGATCCGCTTATGAAAGGATAATGAAATAACGCAATTATGTGTTCGGAAGTACAAAATATACATTAATTATTTTACTTATTGAAACCCGCGACACAATTAATCAATTTAACACGGTTATTTAAACCACACTGACACAAAAACCTGCAACATTATTTTTTTTAATAATTGAATTTGAAGTTTTTTTTTTACGTGGAGTACCTTTCTTGTCTATTTCCAAAATTTCGTTACCCGCCAATGGAATGTTCAACTCATAACTTAGGTAATTTAAATCAACCATTCAACCATTGAAACTCAAAAACTAGAAAATTCTTCCCAAAAATGAGCTACCCAGCAAATATATACATTTATACATATTTGCTTTACCACATATAGTCTCCAGTTCTGTTGCATATTCTTTTGCCCTGGATGTAACAGGGATACGAAAAAACCGTAAATGTGCAGTAAATTCCGATCTATTTAGGCCGTTCCGCGACTAACGCGCAAAAGGATATCCAAAACAGTTTCGCTGCTAAGAGATAAATGTGCGGGGAGAGATGCGGTGAAAGTTTCGTCCGCACCCGGACTATTCTCACCATGTGTCGCGTCTGAACTCGTGACCCTTGAGGTTTTCCAGTGTCGTCGGTCGACTAATGGCTTATGACGTCAGCTGCTTGAACCGCCGTTGCCCCCCTTATCCTCCCCAAATAATCTTGTCGAACGCGATATGAAGCAACCCCCTCCTACCGTTACTCCAGGTAGATTAATACCAAGGTGTTGAACAGCGAATATTACACAAATTTACGACAACCCCCACCACTCCGGGCTATTCAACGTTTCACAAGTTACTTCTGGCGTATCTGATTGATTACAACTGCCATTTTCTCTCGCTCGAAGTTCGAGCAATAATTGCAGTTTGAAATGGTAGAATTAAAAACTTCTCGATTGTCACTCCGACAATGGCGCTGTGGCTCTGTTAACCTTTTGCGAGGGTTGTTACAAAACCCTCAATTCCTCGAAAGCGACGATTATAAGCAATGTTAATAGTTAGCCGAACTTCTTAAGTTTGCAAGACAGTTTCAACTTTAATACTCAGGCTTTAGAAAAGATAACTTGTTTCGAATCGACATTATTACAAAATCCTCAATTATTTTTGTCAGCCCTTTTTTGTGATTTAAAGTTACATTTATGAATTTTGAAGCAACTTCAAAGGTAACGATTTCTCCATGTTTAAACCTCGTGCTTCCCCCTAAATTATATTTATTTTTGATACATTAGAATTTTTTTGTTTTCGATACAAGTTTTAAAGAATCTTACAAAGGTTTAGTAGTCAATGTGCACGAATATGACTGGCACGAAATGTTTATATACCGGTGGGCAAACCTGCCAAATACTATGGATAGCCAAATGGTCCTCCAAGAGTCCATGTCTATTGAGTAGGTGCACTTGAATACATACCACTGTTATCCTCCTGATCGGCTCTTATTTTAAATGGAGATATTAAATAAATACTATACGTCTTATTTCACCTGGTCAGTGTACATTTTTATTAAAGTGGTTTTCTTAATTTAAACATTAAATATAGCTTTGGTGGGAATTAGCTTGGGTGGGAATCATTTTCATTCTTGTAAATAAAATAAAGAAATTGATGACTTTTGAACTTATAACATGTAAATGCTTTGATACTTTAAATTATCAAGGAAAACCACCTGTGTTATAATAAATGGTTAGTTCTATACAAACCCCATTATGGCTTGGCTATACACCCGTTTGCGACTCGTCGCCCCTATTGCGGCTCCAATTTTATTTCACAGGATCTTTTTGTTCTTTTCGTTCTATTTCAACCCTATATTCCAATAACCTTGCTTATAGGTTACAAATTGGATTAGGAAGACGCGGTCTGCTGTTTCACCGAAATTGATTTTACGGGAGGCATTTTATCTTGACGAAACTAAAATAAAGTGTTTGTTGTAGGCGGTTACACCATACCTTCCCTTTTTTATAAATTAAGAGATTAGGTAGGTGAACGTTTTAGAATCCGTAGCCTCGAATCTATGTAAGGATGTCTCATCTTTAATTTTACCGTGTTTGTCCTTGTTAATTTGTAACTCTCAACAGGCTGCATGGTACCCTTCCAATACAATTGACTACTGGGGGTGGCCGACGGCCAACGACTTGGGACAGACGCGCACGGCCAGTACGTCAATAATCACAATCTATCTACTCTATCTATCTATCATGCTACGACTAGTGACGCTTAGGCCTAAGCGTATATCGCCAGCCGGTGGAGTGATGGGTGATAGTGCTGCATGATAGTCAGTATCATGAACTATGAATGTTTCATGTTGATAACCTGAGTACTAAGTTAATATGTACAAAAATTAAATGACAAGAAAATTAATAAGCGGCAGGTTTAAATTAGATTGGCATTGTATTTCACTTGTCTGAATAAATTAACAACGCTATTAATTAGCAACATTACCCTTGCGGCACGTAACTAAATATTTTGACATCACCCTGTCAGCTTAAGTAGTACTTAATAGTTATTTCCACCATTATTTATATTTATAAATAGGTATCTATATTTGATATGCCTATGTATGCATGATTTACGAGTATATATTGAATCATATCGACGTTTAGCGTTTCGAATGTGGTGCTGAATAAAGAAGTACGTATATAGAAAACGGTCGGTTTGAGATTATACCTCTAACGCACAACCGATGTCTACACAATGAATTTAAGAACTTGTCAACAAGAGTAACAATCGGTCAATTTTGGATATGGTTCGCAGTTTCTCTTTACACTCTGACACAGCAAACGAGTACCTATACAATTAAAAAAAAATGCAATTCTAGGATATTTGTTGCTATTTGGATAACTTTGTATTTCGATGCATTCCTGATTTAACTACAAAAATGATCCAGTTCAAAATATTTCGAAAAAATTGTAAATCAAACAACGATATGCAAAAAAAGGCTAGTAACAATTTGCTCTATTTATTTTCTCTTTACTGATATTTATTTTGCCAAAACTTTTATGTAATATCAAACAATAAATACCGTACGCTCATATTCGTGTATAAACTATGAAAAAACGCTATTGACAGATGAGTAATTTCCTAATTGTTGGATGTGATTAAGGGAGCAAACAATATAATATGTAATATTTAAAGCAGCTTTTCAAAGCAGCCGACACAATACCCAGGCATGTCAACAGGCACAATACTCTGTGCCTTGTTCAGCAATTTCGTAAAAAACCAACGACACCGTGTGAGTATTACATTAAACATTGGAACTTTTTGCCTAAGACCGTGTTAAGAAACCGCTTCCAATTTGATTCGGATAGTTTTTACTAACAAAATTACTAATATGAGTAGAAAAGTAAAATGATGGGTACAGCTATAACATCAAACTTACAGTCAGGCAGAGGTAAAGTAAAAACAAAACTTGATCATAAAAATACCCAGCATAGCCTTAACGAAAAAAACTATCCAAGTCAAATCTAAATTGAGGTTTCGAATTGAACTTCGCAACAAAAATTTGTGGATTTTCTTTACAGAACGCGGCGTCCACATATCTCGTACTCATGTCTCATGTTTTTGACGGAATTATGTTTGCTAACACAAACGCAATACTGCTATTGGACGCACGTACCAATTCGAAAGTTCTATAACGTGTTGATTGATGTCGATTCAATTTCACGCTGAATGCAATGGTGACATTTTTAGGTTAGGCATGAAATGTCATATGGTTTTGCGATATATAATTTTTTACGCACTCGTTTGTACCCGTTTGTGATTTTTGTAGCTACGTTTGTTTAGTCTTCCGTGCTTTTATTGCAAACCGAATAACGCACGGTGACTGTTCGACCATGAAGAGTCACAAAAAATGCTTTAAAACGTAACGATTATTTTTTTTCAGTGGGAAAATGACCCATCAATTGAACCCTCTTGCTGTGGGTCCAGCTCGAGGGAGTATGAGACTTTAAGTCACTTAAACTTTTGTTCCTCTCGGAGCCTTTAGTGTGCCAGGGCCGCGGAACCTCTTTCTAATAACCCCGCAGCCGCGGCAGGTGGTAATATTTGGCCTACATTGAGCTTACTTTACTTATTTACAAACAATATACTTATTAGCTTCATTTCATTAACTTCCACAGTGAGGCAAAAACGTTATTAAAGACCTTATTCTGAAAGGGTAATCTTTTTCAATTACGCAATAAAAATGAATAACATCAAAGAATTGTGAAATTGATATAACGATGATAAAAAAAGAATAATTCATTTATTGTGAAATAAAGATGCATTTCTTCATTGCGTTATTTTGCCTCATATAAAACTGAAAATAATTTTGAATAAGTAGCATGAATAGAAAGATGCGAAGGTGCCAGGACGACGCAAGTTGGATCCCATACCAAGGGTCGTCCTTGACGTCATCCATGAAAATAACGTCATATGATCTGGCCTCTTTAGTCTACTGGTGGAAAGTCTAAAAGAAACTGCATCATTATCGGCCAAATAGACATTATCTCAGAATAACAATAATTAATATATTGTATGGATAATTAGGGTCTGAGAATAATTAAAGAAAGGAACTTGTTAAATCTCTGTACTTACAATAATAATTAATAAAACACTGAATGAGATCGACAACGAAGCGAGAAGTAATAAGAATTCCGTTATAATTTAATCAACTAAGTTCATGATTCACTTAATAAAGACATCAAAAGGCAAAGGAACGGCTCGTGGGGTGGCGCACTTTCCCAGTTTGTGTGACAGAGAGCCCGCTTAAAAGTCATCGTGGCAACTTGGAGAAGTTCCAATTAAATATTAACTTACTCTATTATGTGCCCTCATCCACTACAAGTATCTTTACTACAAACATTTGGTTGCAGCGTTTGAAACAAATGGGGGCTATTGTATTAATTGTGCAGTTGGAAGGAAATTATTATTCTCAGTAATTAATTTTCTTCAGTGTCTCTGGCTGCAAGTTAAACATGACGCTCGCCACAGTCAAACGAACACGATAATCTGTTATACACTGTATGAAACATGTACCTACGAACGCTCCTTGCCTCACCACGACTTACTTCTTTGACCTATTTGTTAACTATGAAACTAATAAAGTGTTAATTGTCGTCTAATAAAGCAGGAGGCGAGGTGAATTGGTTAATTTACACTTAGGGCTTTACTCATTAGTTATTGCTACTAAACCAATTCTTACAGTATGTATAGCCAAAATACTTACTAAGGTTAAACTTATGTATTTCCGCTATAGCTGTCATAACTCACATTAAATATATAAATACAAAAAATTAACTCAAACTCACGGTAGCAGTTACAAACCGCGACAGAGACCCTTCGTCCCCATCACCCAAATAGCTAGCAGCACCCAAATCCCAAATAGCAGTTAAATCCATCGCGGTGTAGTTGTCCCAGCCCAAACCCGAGGTACTTGGTACATACCGTTGAGTTGTTCCCTCAACTCGTTGTCGTCACCATCATCAGGTCAGCCCTAAACCATTGTTTTCGTATATGAGCAGACTCACATCTAAGTTTCAAGGTCAAGTCAAGGTTTTAAATATTTTTTGAAATCGGTTGGTAAACGACACACATTCACGAAGAAACAAAGAATATAAACATCGCGAATTGAAAGCCTTTTTTGGAAAGTCAAGTACATTTTATGTGTGGTTTGTACGTATGTATATCTCATGATATTTTTTTTCTTAGTTGGCAGTAGAGAACAATAAAGTCTCTGGAAATTAATTTAACTAAAGCATAATGTACTTGGTAGCATCATCTGAGTACAAGCCAGTCATAATCAGGATGTGGCCCGTAAAGTGAGTTAAGTAGAGTAACACTTCGCTCGCTTAAATAAATATTTAGGGGCACGTTGGGGGCTCAGGTGTAGGTTTGTTTTCTTCGGAACAATTTACGGCAGTGCATAAATGTCAATTTGCCTTTTACTTGTTATAAATCCACATTTGATAACGACGGAGATGTGCCACGCAGGCAATTTCCTTGTACTTTTGAGTTACTTAACAAAATTTAATATTGCTTAACAATGGAGATAGCCAAAATGTTGATTAAGTTATTAAAATCATAAATTATAACAAAAACGGTCGGAATTTTGGTATTTTTATGACTTTCAGCAAAGGCTTAAATAAATTGAACATACGAATATCTCAGATAAGCTCAAGATAAGTTCATTCGATATCGGCATGTAGATATGGATCTTCGATATTTTGAATATTAAACTTTTAGTGTTTGCTTAGGACCATTCGTATGTTGTGTGTCCTGATCATAAAATTAAACACATAGATAACATGTATTGAGTTAATGGACTTTTATTATCTGCAAGACTACTTATGACTATTCACCATTATCTGTGTCTGCCCAAACTTGTTGTCGGCTTAAGTCTAAACGAATCCAGCTAAATGCTTCTGCCTATCTGACCTCATCAACTATTACACGGACAACCTGATACGTTTTAGCAATACAGGTCGACAGACCTTTTCCTTCTGACTACCGTTAATGACAATCAAATATGTACAAATGATTGAGAGAAACACGTTGGGTCTCATCATGAAAGATGATCGCCCATCTATAGATTGACCGTGCCAAGCCTTGCTTAACCTTATGATCCATCGACCTGAGCAGTTGTTACTTACCCAGGTATTCTATGGCCATAAAGGTGACTTTTAGACTAGTTTCTTACTTAAAAGCAGAGTCCTATACATAAGATGTCCAAAAAATAAACAGCGTTTTACCTTGAAAAAGTTAAAGGTTTTGTTTACCTTTAAGAAGCAATCTAAGATCCCGTCTTACACACGATGGAGAAGAGAAATTCTTTATATTTTTCGACAAACCCCCGAACGGAGGGCGGGTACCTTGTTGTGATTGATTTTACGCAATATTCGCCGGCCACGTCGCGATCTTTAGGCACTCGCAAAGTAAACTCAATTCAGTAAAAAGGCGAGCAAAAAGCCCGGGCCTCTGTGGCCTTCACTACTTTGCTAAAATGACATAAGAGTAGAGCAAATCTATGTTTTAATACTCAGAAGAGAGGAAAAAGTGATTTGAAGAATAATAAGGAACCAGAAGCAAAATCTAAGCAGGGGTAGTTGCAACATCTTGTTAGTTAGCATAGAGAGTTTATTTGTTGTTGTTTTTACTAGAAGAATAATAAATATTTAAATCTACCAAGAATAATAAATTGTCTCTGAGAGCACTTCTCTCAAGTTTTCATGATGAATATCTTGTAATTGCCTCTGTAGCTAAATATAATAAAAAATAAGAACCAAATTGTGCGTCTTTATAATTCAGCTCTTACAAAAATGCCTCAAACAAAAAGAATTAGGAAGAAAAATCCGCTCAAATTATGAGATAGCAGATTGGATATAGATTGTATGGTCGTATTATTTCTTAGAGGTAATATAAAGGTCAGAGTTGGAAGTCAGCAATCATGGTAAGCAATGGGCGTATTAAGTTCTATCAAGTTATTAAAGTCCGCATAACGTTTATTTCACTTTAAACCAAAATCTAAAGTCAAGCACGGATAGTCCCCGTGAACGCCGAAGTTATAAACTTAATTTCAAATAACGATCTTGAAGTTTAAAACAACTTTATTACTGTATAAATCATATTAAAGTTTCGGTAAACGATTATAAAGGTACAGTGATAACTATTATCAATATTGATTAAACTGTAGCAATTTTCTTTCTGATTCCGATTAACGGTTAACGAGCAAAGCTAGCCAGTGCAATGAGAAAGAAATACTCAGTAATATCATTAGGTGCAGCTCTCCTAGAGCTGTTCCGCAATCCTACGAGAGGACGTAAAACTTTACGGTCAACCCGACAAACGTGCTGTGATAATCGAATGAAATTTCGTTGTTTGTACGGAGGTACTCAAACGGGTGGCCGCAATGAAATGTAACGACGAATATTTTCAAATAACAGGTAGGTTATTTGAAAATATTTGTCGTAGTTATTGGCAGTTGCGGGATTTATTTTGAAATATGTGAGTTTTTTTATTAGATACACCATTTTTACTTAGAAACAAAATGCACTTAGGACATACAAAGAACATTGTATACGTCCCTTCTTTACTTAATACGCGTTACCTCATCGTCAACTCGATACTATAATAGGTGCCTAACCTGTAACGTTATATGCAATTTTGCAGGTAAACTGTTACAGTAGCGCAGTTTCAGTATTGATAAAATGAAAATTCTTCAAGAGGAAAACTCTTCTACATATAACCTGCACAAAAGTTGATCGCTCCGTGATACATGTTTAGCTGTTAGCTAACTCTTTGCTTATAAATCCAGGAAAGTTTCATAACTCGGAAGGCAGGGTGGTCCCGAATGAGGTGATAGGATCCTGTATATTATATATGTTATTTATTGCCTCGTACAAACGCTCAGGGAATTCTGAATTCTCTTTTGATACCTTTTACATAGGAATTATTTCACGGAGTTGCGTAGAGTGCTTCTTCTATATTTAAGTTAACTCGAAACCACTTGAAAGTTTTAAGCTGAACTGCAACTCGTAAGGGGATCAACTTATTTACTGAGGCTTCCTCGAAAGTATAGGTATTTGTGCAACTCCTACATACTCAAGTTGCAACAAATAGCAGCACACATGCCGCGTACGGTGTGCAATTTAATTCTTTTATTTCCATCCAATCACGTACCTAACGAGTACCAGTAAAGCAATTTTGTTCGGTGAATACAGATCACATTTGGAATAATAGGGACCGAAACTGGAACCATTCCAATCTATCGGATGTGATCTGTAGTTTAGCGCTATTTTAAGGTATATTTGGACTATGTGAACCTTGTGGGGTCAATTATGATAGGTGCCACGACTAAGCATTGATACATACATTGATTTCGTTATCGTTAAACAAATACGTATTTATATGGAATACAGTATCGCGATTTTGCAATCATAAATTAGTTTTAATTCTGAATTAATTCTTTTAATTTTAATTCTATCCGCTATTGAATGATAACAAGAACATTTATTATTTATAGAATCAAATAGATTCCAAATGCATTAATAACATAGATTGGCATATTTCCATCGATGATAGGCACCCTATTAAGGAGACTGCAGCGACTATTAGCCCCGACCAACGTTTTCCCGCAATCTCTTTCGTGTCGACATTTTATGATCGGCAGAGTCAGCTCTGTTGTAATCCTCGGCGAGCGGTACATTTTACGATTTATAAAAACGCCATGCCCTGTTGTAAAGCAAAACGATAAAGACAATATTAAGGCTCGACTTGGCTATGCTCACCTCGTGCTTCACTCTTTTATCTTAATATTCACTGATATTAAAAAGTTAATCCGAAAAACAGCATGGATTCAGTCATTTTTTGCTTTGTCTTACAGTTGGTTTTAACTGAACTCGCTATCCAGAATCACGACTTGTTTTCATGATGACATTAATTTTCATTTTCTTATTTGTTTTGCGCATTTTATTTGAATACGTCAAAGATTGCCAGACTTCGCATGAGAGCTACCCATGGTGATACATCTATTGGCGCCGAAGTAGTCGTTTCGTTAAAACCTGTCCTAATGTACTCAAATGACAGCTACGCTTATTTTCACGATTACGAATAGGATGTGCCGATGGATGTAGATTTATCATAAATAAATACAGAAAGTAAACACGAGTTTCAGATAATATTCTTACAAATAATTCCTACATCGATTTTTAAGATTCGAACAAGTACATTAATTGGAAATTTCGAGTAAGGCGATATCAACAAATAGAAATATCTATAATATGATTTATATAAAGGCAGGAGGCTGTAAGAGAACGCAAACAAATATACTGAATGTTGAAACATGATCTTAAAATTAAAAAAAATATAAAGCTTCTATTGTTACAAACAGTTAATTTTAATAACACTCTCACTTTGGTGTAGTGCGACACAAAATGTTGCAGAGTTTCAGTTACCTAATTACAATTTAATTATTTTATAACAATCAACCATTTTACCACTTACTGTACTCTGATTGCACTGGCGGCGCGTGAAACTTTGTACCTAGTTTATTATTCAATTATTAACTGATATCGTTTGCGCAAAATAATCATGTTTACACGTATGACACAAATTGCTTTATCTTATTAAACAAAATATTTGTTTTAATTACAAAGATGAAGAAATAATAATTTAATGGTTGTTATAATATTTACTAAACTTTAAATGAAGAGACGATACTTTTTACATATGCCATACACCAAAGTTATTTGGTGTTTTCTTGTTCAGAACTATTGACCACTCTAAAATATCAGTGACCTTTACAAGATAAGAGGTAATATAATCATTGATTTATACTATAAAATTAATTTGTATTTTCTCTTTAATTACCTACAATTATCCATTATTATCCTTCATGTTTTACATTTGCCTTGCTTTGGTTGTGAAAACAAGGATCAAAGAAATGTGTACTCATTTCGACTAAAATATAGTTTTCTATAGAATTGAGTGCGGATGACAGCTCATCTATTGGCTGTGAGATTCACAATGGCAAGGCTATGGCGGCTCCATTAGTAGTCATTCATACAATACGAAATGATACCGCACTCTTGTTTTAACTTCGTGCAAGTAATGTCTTTATGCCCAGAGGTTTTTTACAACACTCTAAAACTTTACAAGTCTATATGACATAAACTAATATTAGAAATTTAGTAGCTTTGTTAAAATTAAATGGATCGTTGATGGATGTATGTAGCTATGAAAGTTGGTTGATATTTAAAATCTTATAAATTGTACCGTGTTTATTTCGCTACCAACTTTTACGTTAAAGTACTTTTTTGATATTCAAAGTTTTAGTTTTAAGTACGTGTATCGTTATAAAGATGTAACTACATATTTTCAGACGTTGTGAAAGTGTTTGTTCTAGTATAAGAAAATTATTCACAATAAATAATTGAGTATGTATGACACGAAATGCATTTGACAGATACTTACCATCATGCGAGTCGTACATGTAAATGATTTCCTTCCAGCCATAATATAGGATTGTGTCCACGATTGCTTTATGGTAATCGGGTCGCATGCTCACGGCGTGGTCGATTAGGCCGGACGATGGTGGGATAACCTGTCAAACAGAATTATATTGGTAAATGTTTTCTTAGTAAAGATTACTGATTCTGAAAATAATTTATGGCTACTAACTGATTCCGACTCTCATACATCAAAGAAATATATAAAGAGAAATTATTCGTTGAACATAACCTGTAGATTGATTTAGTCGTGACTAATGACCATGGATTTGAATATTCTGATACCATTCATTTCATTTGATATCAACATCATATACGTCCGATATTTGTCACTGTTGAAGATAAAAATTGAATCTGAGTGGATTTGTCAGCAAAATCCTTCAGACACTCGTTGGAAACAGCCGAGTTTGCCATACTCAGACCATTTATATTCATCAAAGCTAGCAGTGGATTGAGACAGCCTGTTTTAGTGGAACCAAGTGAAAAACTTTGACATTCTCAGCTTCACTTAGACTGTATCATTACTCACTTAATTTTTTGCCGTCAATTTTACCACCACTTATATGAAAAATCAAAAATATTGATGTTATCAGACGGAACGGACAGACGGATTTTGGTTCACTGGTTTAATAAGGTACTACTTCGGTGATGTGTTTACAGTAAGCCGACTTTGCGTTTTCCACGTAAGAAAAATATTCGGCGGAAAATGTTCAATAAAGAAAAAAAATATTTCCCTTATGTTGATATAAGATATTGAGATATTTTAGAGGATTTTACAGGAATTAACAAATCTACAGGTTTTAAATCACTAGATAAATGTTTACTTACATTTCGAGCTTTTGGATTTGGTAAATGTATTTGATTGGGGTACCAAAGAGTTACAGGAAATCATACAAGCCATGAATTTCTCATACATTGGTAAAAATAACATGCGGCTTCCAATAAAAATAAAATACCAACACAATGCAATGTCAAAACTGGATGAATCCGAGAACTCGATTTGCACTCAGGTAATTAAAAATCTAATAGAATACATAGACCAGATTTTACAGTATAGTAAAATAAAAGGTCTTTTACACATTAATATTAAAGTGTATTAAGTTTAAGGCCGAAATAATTTAAAAATACTAAATACATACATAATTTCTATTTCAATATTAAAGGTGAAAAAAAAACATTACTCCTCACAATGTTACTATTGTGTAGTAGTTCAAACCTTAATGTCCATTTAACAATATTTACCTTTTCAGGGAACCACGGCGTAACAAAAGGCATTTGAAACGTGTTGGTGTACGAGTGCAGAGTGTCGAAAGATTCCGGCGTAACCGCACCCAGCATTGCAAACACCCCGCGCGCGAACTGGTTGCATACTGTACAAATAAATTAAATGCTTCAGTGAAAACAGCAAACTCTCTTGCTCATTAATAAAAATATCTAAGTGAAAATTATTCAAAGCAAATAGTTAGCGTAGACATCTTCTTGAGAAAAAATTGCTCCCTGGAGTGTAGGTATTTGTTTAATTTTTGCACTTCTATCGGTTTCCAGCAATTTACAAACTAGAAAATTATGGAAACTATAAGCAATTACTCGGACTTTCTTCTTATGACAAGGTATACACTATTAATGTAAGAGATTGTGAGTCTATGACTATGTATTTTTGTCACTTATTCACGCTCAAACGGTTGGACGGTTTCAAACTCAGTAGTAATTCTTACCTATAAAACAGAATAGTTAATAAAGGCTACTTTTATTCGGATCCAAAAACTAGTTAAGTTATTATATATATTAAAAATATTACATGTATTTAATTAGTTTAAAGGAAAATAATTTTAAATAACATTTGTTCCTCTTTTGACCTAGCACTTTCATACGGCAGTCCAGTTTTGCAGGATCCGGTATAATATTTATTATGATACACACAAGGGCTCGCGTGAACACTGCTATAGAAATATGTATATATGTGTCATAATAGTGTTCTGCCCTCCGACAAAAAGTTAAGCTCATCTTTAACTCGAGACTACAATTTATGCAACATGCAATTTCATCTCAATCAGTTGGCCCTTTTATTTTTGGCGTGACAAAAAATCGAAGTCCCTTTCACATTCAAAATGCAACAAGGAGCGAATAATCAACCCGATCAATCAATAGATCATTTGATATTTGATCTCAAATTATAATACATAGACGAGGTCAACTTTTCAATTCAGCCGGGTATGTCACATTCCGAGGTGAATAGGTACGTACTGAGATGACTGGACCAAAATGTCATGTAATTGTGTAACCTTTCTTGTGTGTATAAGTGCATTTTCAGACAAGCTGTTTTTTGTGCAAACAACGTGCACATAGTCCCGAGCTACATTTCAGGCTTAAAAAAACATGAACATATTCCGGCGTGCCCGCTTGAACCGATGATCGAATCACACAGACTGGCGATTATTTAAGCTTATAAGGGCATCAACGCTTCTATAGTAACATATTATAGCAAAAAGGGCAACTAGACCTGCTCAAAAAAAGTTTGTTTACCTTCACACAATACGCTCGTCTGAAATCGCTCCAAGTTCTTGTCAAAAGTGGATAATCTAATATAATTTTCATTATAATTAAATGAGAGATAATAAGGTCGTCACCATGGAAATGTATATTACGGTGACTTTCAACCTTATTGTATCTGAGTACCAGAGAATAATAGGCTTACGGTTTGTCGAAAATACAATTAGCTGATAGTACATGATTGCTGCTTTGATTTTGGTGCTTACGACGATTAACGACAATTTCTCGTAATAGATAGTATGTTCGTTTGAAATGATTGCCTGGTTCTAAAAATTTGACCTTCATAGCCAGTATTGCTGGTCACTGTTACCTAGACATCACATAATGATGATCAAACTGCTTACTGGTTTACTTGAATTGTCTCCCTGCATGCATGTATTTCTCTAAAGTAACTAGTAACTAACTAAGTAGTTATTTCAACTAATTTTGAATTTGTTACATTTTAAAGGTACCTATATCGCTTTGTAACGTAATAAAAAAAGGTATCCTTATAGACTGAAATGGATACAGTCGTACATATCTTTGTTAATTTGTTTACCTGTCTGCCACATTCATATATCGGTCTAAAATAAGGTAAGCGTATAGGTACTATATACCAACCTATTTTGATAATATCTTTTATTTTATAGATCTCTTAAAAGGTTAAATTAAGGAGTAAGTAGTTCAAAGTCAACGTCTATACATAAAAAGATGGTGAAAACGAATTAAATAAGACAGTTCACTTTAATTTCAAGTTCATTAAATTTAGCTTCTCTGACAGGCTTTTAAGGTAATTGAGTAAGGGTGCAATTACAATGGCAGAAGGTGCTCACACTTTCTGAGTGTCTTATAATAATAATAATCCGGATATTCTTGATCATTTGCGTTTATTTGGGAATTTCAATATAGCTTTGTTAGTCGATTAAACCTGCAGCCCTTACGATATAGGGAAATTGATTATAAAGATTATGCAGTTTTGTTAGGAAAATCGAAGCAATTTTAAAAATATTTCGTACCTAATAATATGTATATTTTTTTTAATTATAAAGCAAAGTCCTCCGCCTCACTTCTTGAAGTCGAATCGGCTTGCTAAAACCCCACAACCTGCGTAACATGCAGATTTTATATACAAAGTGATTCGTGAGAAGGCGTTAGTATAATTATATTTCTATGTATAATATGATATTCACAAAAGAAAAGTATAGAAGTATGTTTATCAGTTGTCTAGTACCCATAGTACAAGCTCTGCTTAGTTTGGGACTAGATGACCTTGTGTGAATGTGTGAGGGATATTGTATGTATTATATGTATACGAGCGCAATATCTACGACCAGAGCAGGTCTTAGATCTATATATTAATAATGACGTGCTATGATAGTATTTTAATAACTCTCATGGACGCGAGTGCATCCACTGGAAACAACTAGTACCCACATAAAAGTCATCGCATTATGTTTTAAATCTGGAATAAACAAAGCAAAAGCGTCTGTGGTGATAAGGAGACCGTGCTTTTTCACTTTTGATATTATTTTTTGTTCTCGCAATCATTTACCCTATAACACGTCGCTTCCAATCTACAGATTAATGGGGTAGTCAACCGTTAAAATAATACTCGATATAAAGTTAAAGTTGAATTCTCTAGATTGCAACAGAGCACGTAATGGTGAAATATTTCAATATTAATAACAAATTAAACTTTACCTAGAAATCAGTTCTTCATACCAATATTATATAAAGGAAAGCAAAACATTAACTGCCACGTTGTCCTAGTAGTTCCTAAGGGCGACTGCTAGGCACGCACGTGGTCTTTGGTTCGATTCCAGGGCTGGCCAAAATAGGTTTGTGGGTCTGGCGAAACTCGCAAAGCCGTCAGGAGTCTGGAACTTAGTGATTGATAAATGCATCGGACAGCACTTAAATGTCGATCCTGCTCTCGATCTGTCTTGGCCATGTTGGATTGGCGTCTTATCGGCTATGAGAGTGAGGGAATAAACAGTGACCTACGTCTGCGCAAACGTTATAGTATAATATGTACTACGCAACTGGCTGATCCCTCACACCAAATAGCCGCCACGGCTTTCAATCGGTCAAAGCAAAGATAGGTAAAATGTACCCACCGCTGATTCCTTGGTTACGTAGGATTAAAAAAAAGAGAAAGGATCTCTGCAAAAATTGCAATAATGTGAACCGAGTTCTCGTAAATTTTGATAAAAATATAACTATTTGGCGTACGCTGCGAAAAGCATTGACTATATTATATACGAATATTTTACAAAATAAGTATTGAAAGTAATATAACCTACAAAAAATCCGCAACACAATAACCGCTTCGTTATATGTTACTATGGTAATATTGTTTCATAATTTAATCAAAACACCAGTCAAAATTAGAGCCAATTATTTGATACCTTCGAAAATATTAATCCTTATCCAAATAAGTTACTCAAGACTGTTGTAACATTTGATATATTTCTCTTTGCAGTGCTAATTCCTTTTCGGCGTTGTCGCAGGCAGAAGCTAGTATAATTATCATTCTGAAATGCAACTGAACTTGACCAGTTCAATCGCAGCCTATCCAAAATTCATGTTTTTGAATAAACCATAAAATACAGGTTCAAATGTCAATCATTCATATACTCGTACAGGTTAAAATTAATTCTAGCGCGGATGTTCAATAAAACATTTTACGGGAACTAGCTGGAAATGGCTTGTACACTATTTCACATATTCACATATTATATCAAGAATAAAGTATCAATCATTCATACAGCTTAAATTCACGGGTTGAAAATTACAAATCGGCCTTTTAAATATATGAACTTAAATACAGGTTTTTACGAAACAAAATCCTGCCTACATAATTATATCGTAGTAGGCGCATCGCATCAAAGAAAGAAGTTGAAGTACCGTTATCGTCAAACACGTCATACCCGCAATGGCTATCATATCCCATGTTTGTGGAAAATTCTCATCAATAGGAACAAAAAGTACAGCATCAATAGTAATAAAATAAGAAGAGTTCCATTAAAGTTCTTATCAATACAAATAAAATGGGCCCAAACACGAGTTAATTGGTACATATCGCGAAGGACATCCCTCGACTCTGTAGACTCCAGCATGAGGTCAGCCCTAAACCTTCACTGTTTTGTTAGGCCATCAAACATAACGTGCCTAAAGTTCGAGAGTTGCCCCTATTACTAAGTAACAACGGGATGGTTTTGGAAGTATTAAAATAAAAAATAAAATGCAATAGGTTCGTATACTTAAATATTTTAATAGTTGTAGTAGTATTTGAGTTTTAGACAGAGGAGACAAACCCGAACAAACAGCAGAAACTTACGAAAAAAACGAATTGAGGTTTTTGTGAAGTCGGTTAATAACACGCAGTTAATTGGCGGTGCCTTTATTAAAACGCAAGGCATCTCCATTGTTTCATAGTTTAGCTTATTTTTATCGTGACACCGTCCATTATGGTTAAGACATTGAATTGCTTTTCCCACAAAGATTTTATATACCTCGAAAATCCTGTAAAATTACTTGAATAATAATATTGAATTATAATAAAAGACACAATGGTATTCGTTAACAGTCTTTCAAAATACGCATAGCCTGAAATAGGGAAAATATTCAGGATTGCCTTTTTTTATACACCAATATTTGAATAAGTTTAAAAAATACAACCGTCAGTAAACTACACAAAAATAACTTTTATTTGCTGAAAGCCTTTGTACAGCACCGTCATTTTAGAACTCTATAGTTTTTAAATTGATCATAGTAAATAAACTTTTTTATAAAAAGCGTAAAACTGTTTTATTTCAGTAAGGTAACCAGTCCTTTGTGAGGAAAATATAAATTCAATAATGGAAAGTCATTTTTGGACTCATGCAACTTGATTAAAGAGAAAAGTAATACAGAATTTACAGATATTACAAAGTGGAGGCTTAAAGGCTTAACATGTGTTTGATTAAAATATTTACAATACGTTATACATATCTTATATGGCACACGGTTATTGTTCAAATACTGTATCTGCAACGCCGATGGTAAATTTTAGCGAATTAAGAATTATTTATAAATCCTGAAAAATTTAAGTAGGTACATTGCCTACAACTGTTATTTAATAAATATTTTTTAGGCATGTTCTAGTAATTCATTATCACTACATAGTATAAAACAAAGTCGCTTTTTCTGTCCCTATGTCCCTTTGTATGCTTAAATCTTTGAAACTACGCAACAGATTTTGATGCGGTTTTTTTTAATAGATAGAGTGATTCAAGAGGAAGGTTTATATGTATAATTTTAGTATCAGCATTGCACCCGTGCGAAGCCGGGGCGGGTCGCTAGTTAGTTATAAGAACCGCTTGGTACCTTGGCGCATGGCTTGGCAAGCATGGCTTATATCAAAATGCTTATGTTATAGGTACATACTCGACATTGTAGAAATTTTATATATAATGTAAACTAATACGTAATATTCAACGTAACATAAAACAAGTATGTCTTTTACATTGACATACCATAAAATATATGCCAAAAGATTGAGACCAAGCTGCAGATTTCTAAATTTCAAACTACAATTTGCATAGATAAACTAACGTATTCAAACAACATTCAACATGAATTACACAAGCAATTTGCTATATGACGGAGTCCTGATGTAATTCATGTGTGGCCAACCGACGTCTGGAGACAGACTTAATGGAATCAAGATATGCTTTGATTTCTATATGTAAATCATTGAATTATCATCTAAACCAAAGTACATTTACGTCAAACTCACCGAACACGTTTACCGCTTAATTTTTGAAATTGAAAATGACAGAACGATTCTTAAATCATTCTTCATCTTAAATGATATTTGTTAGTAGGCTAAGAAGATAAGGCTTTACATTTCACAGAGCTGATATACTTACTACTTATTTAACGAAAATATATTCTTATTTGACTTTACGATACCTATTACTATAATTAATAAAAAAACAAGCGAAGTTCGACCAAAGTGTTTGTTTCGATTTTACTAGAGTTCAAAGAGGGAATTTAATGAAATAAAAGGGAGAATTTTAAATTAACTTTGAAGCTAAAACGACTAAAAGACTAAAAATTGCCAGGCACCGAAATATATGCAGCAAAAATGTTGCATCAAAAACAGTCCAAAAATCTTCAGTGGCGAGAAAATACGAACGCTGTGGCCGATCAAACGCTTGTTATGATTTTTCATCACAAACGTTTGCACAAAATATCTACAAACCCAACGTTAAAGTGATCGTTGCTTTTTCATTTTGAAGCATTTACATGCCATTACAGTCTATATATTTGATAGACTGATTATTTACTAATTTTGGTAAATCCTTACCTTGTTTCACTATTTCATTACGCTTGCTATAGCGTACAATAATATAATTACTTTTTTATTCGATTTATGACTATGAATTTAATGTTTTATTAATATTCATAGTTTTTACGCTTGAATATCGAATCTTATTTATAACCTTCAAGAAAAGAAGCGATCTTTGCAAAATACTTTATAGATGTTCTATCTATACCAAACAAAACATAATGTAGCTTAAGATAGTAATGAACGTATTTTTTTCCTTTAGTTTGAAAAACATTTTTCTTAAAACAAATCCCAGCAACAGTAAAGTAAACAAATCCTCATTCTTACTTTGTAGTAACCGTAACAAGAGTCATCCGTCAGTTGTACATTCCCTTTCCAATATTCTCGTTATGTATATTTTAAAATCAGAGGTG
Organism: Heliothis peltigera; assembly: GCA_958496145.1. Lineage (NCBI taxonomy): Eukaryota > Metazoa > Arthropoda > Insecta > Lepidoptera > Noctuidae > Heliothis > Heliothis peltigera. The sequence continues at coordinate 7,875,800 of OY292321.1, read as the reverse complement.
TGTCATGTGACTAGCGCCGCACCGGGTACCAAATCGTTTGACGCTAGAGCAAATGGGTCGCGGATATAAGCTGCTGCCTCTTTTTCATAGATAATTTGCCTTTGTTTCACTTTTTAAATTTCCGGGTTAGAATTTTCTATTGTTCTCATTCGTAAAACCACATTTTGTTATCACAGCAGCCTTTTGTATTTTTTTGTTTTCTGTTTGCGATTACCAAGTGACCGCGAACTCTCCTGATTGTTCGGAGACATGATAACGTCAATACCTTTTGACGTGCTGGATTTTGCTTTAACTAATGCAAACCTTATTTTTATACTTAGATTCCCTAATTACTGGCATAAAAATATTTCGTCTCTTCTCTTTACAGTGCCTTTGCTTTAATTACTGAAAATAAAGATAGCGACTAAAACACAGGGTTATCAGGATTTTTCATTGCGATTAAAGTTTAAAAAAAAATATGGTAAATGCAAAGAAGAACAGTATTAATACCTCTGGTAACACCATTTAGATGAAGACAGCAGATCTATTTTGACCATGTGTTGAGGTAATTACCAATTCAAATACGAATAGATCCAGTCTCATAATGTAACTTTTATTTGGAAATAAACTCTCAATATTATAAAAATACGAAATTTAATTCAGATCACGTTACCTCGGACAACTCTTACTTATATAACGGAGTGAAAGCTAAATGGGAAATTTAATATTTCATGCGACTTGATTAATGCATTTTGTAGGCTAATAGCGCAGGTCCAGGGTGGTAGTTACAAGATTAACTTACAGTACGTAGTGTTCGTTTCATTGTAACATTCAGTACTCTGTTATATGCCTGTGAAGTGGTTAAACTGATTCTAGAGGTTTTGTTGCTAACTGTTTAAATTATAATAATATTAATATTGAATTTTAGAAAACCTATAAAACAATCATTTGAACCATACTTGATGTTTTCGGTGGTTTCACTCGTGTCTCTGAGAAAGTTATTGCCATACCCGAATGGGAATAAAATAGTCTGTCCGTCTCCTAGTTCTAAGCTATCTTCGCCCATCAATTTTGGCCATATCGGTTCAGCGGTTCTTCAATTATAAAAAGCGTTTTTTATATATATGAATTAAAGACGTTTAGATGGATTGGTTCCCAAAACTCTTCGAAAAACCGCGTATTTTGCGTATAAAACTAACTACAAAATTAATTTGTCCCCAAAATCAAATCTAGGTAATATGATCAACGCAGCCATTTTATAAGCAATTGCTTTCATGAAATGATCAATTAATGTTTCAAAGCATATTTTGAAAATCCTTTTGAAATCGTTTCACTTATTATGAACGATAATGATTTTCAGTAATTACTTCGGTTGTCAAAACCAGCAATCAGCATCGCTTATGGCGTTTGATTATTCGAATGGACTAAGGGCATCTTTTACTTATGAAACAATCTCGGATCCGCTTAAAGTTATCAACTCAAATTTGCATTTTAACTCGCAAATAATGCAAGTCGTAATTTTTGTCATGACAATTCAGTACCTAATTACATTATTATCAGCTCAAATGAAATATGGAGAATTCAAGAATGAACAATAATAAGTCAGTAATTAAAATGGAAGCGTACGAATGCTACGATGAACAGTAAATACTCAAATACGGTGAAACACTTTATTTTGTTGTCATAAGGTCGCAAAGCTGTGCAATTACCTACTTCAAAATAAACTGTTTACATTTTAATGGACTCACTATTCACTATATTAGCTCCTTAGCCATTGCCAGTTTTGATGCAAAGAATAATAATTATGGCAATGTCAGTTACCTTCAAAGAAGGTATATCCCATGTTGATGTTGGAAAATTAAATATACCTGTATCTGTTAAAGTGATGTTTGTCAACCGAGACCTATATAAATTGGTGGAATTATTTAAACAGGATGTCTGTTTCACAGGAATATATAAGAAGATTCCACCCAATGAGAACGGGCAAAATAAGGCTCAATTGGACGCTCTGCTAGCTGCTGTCCCAGGAAAAATAGGATACATTCAGTAGCATAAAGTATAAACTACTCAACACCGAAACAGCACCTATTAAACGTAATGGCTGTCACGTTATGCATTCAATATTAACCCGGGTTAATATTCAAGCCACCGCTTGAAAAGGACGGTAATAATATTTAAAGCAAGTATGTATGCCAGGAATGAATAATACAATGTTTAATTAAGTATCAAAAATGGGATTGTTTTCTCTTTATTCTATCATAGGTAAAGATTTGCCCGGTTTGTTCCCATTTCTTGCGTTCTTGTGCTATTTCTTTGACATTTATTTGATTTACAAAAATTGCTTCTGTAATGTCTGTCCTCATTCTGTCTACAAAGGCGGTGAGCCGTACAATGTCTGAGTCTACGCCGATAATGTCTTTTGCTGGTGCGAAAATAGTAGAAGATAGATAAGTCATACGCTAACATTAGATATGTGTGTGCCGATAGACAATATACTGTCCCGTATAGTTTTAATCATAATCACTTTAGGTTTTTTTTACCTAATTCTTTTTAAGGGGTTTCAAAAACCTACAAAAACAAGACCATCCCTTAGTTGAAAAATAATTAATAATACTGTGACCTTATTTTATGGCTTAATAATTACTATAGCCTTTTGAGAACATAATTATTCACGTAGTAAACATCAAATACAATAATTATGTTAGTTTTTCAAAGGATTAATATTAGTTCAACTAACAAAAATAACAAGCGTTATTTCGTTTCCCAGAATTTACCATTGTCACTGTTCAAATACTTACACGGTCAATAAACCTTTTATACTTCTACAGTCAATTTGATTAAACTGTATGTAGTGCATATACGTGCCTTTTAGAATTGTTTACTTAAGTTAAATGGTATTCATTTGAATGACACACACAAATTAACGTTTTTAAACCAACAGAGAGAATTAGTACCATCATGCAATATTCTTAATCGTTCGATAATCGTATCGAATCGCGCAGAAAATATTTTTGCGGATTTTTAATTTCAAGGCCAAGATATTACTTATGCCGTTGGTATTAGGATGTAATACAAGTGATATCTGTTTTAATAATCAGCAAAATACCCACAATAATCAAAATTAAACATGCACACATTTTTTATATTGCACAACATGAAATACCTACGTAATAGGTTCGCACTGTTATTTCTTTACTTATACTACTCGAATTACTGCATTAATTAGTTAGCACTAATAAAATACTTATAATTATAAAGGCGGGCACATGTGAAAGCTTGTAATTCGAAATATATTCCTATTAACGAGCGATATAAAGTTATGAGTCTGCAAGTTTCCTTTAAAATAAATAAATGAATATGTTTTAGGTATGTTAATATGATATTTTGGAAGCTGTTCGATCCTGTCTCCACGGTACAACAACGAGTAGCAATGAAACTTTGCATTAAGGCAGTTCACGTCAGAAAATAACGACTACTTTTATCCGCTACGCTCTTGGAAGCATTCGTCCCACGGGAATGCAAAATAAGCTCGTTCAATTCCAAGTTTTTAAAAATGTTTTTGAACAGGTTGTACAAGCAGCATCTTTTGAAGGGCTTACAAAAAAGATGACTTTTATGTACACAGAGATGTATAGTGCCAATCACTGCAATACTGTCTATTTGTCATTCATATTTTAATAAACAAAAAGACTCATAATATTTTTTTTCATATATAAAAAAATAAGAGAAAATATCAAAATAATTCGTATTAGAATAATAAAATTTATGTGGAATTTATTTATTTTAAGTATATTCATGATACATATATATTTTTCTATAATCATTTTAAGTTACTTTACAATATAACTAGTTTAAAAAGTACTCCCTAGTATAACAATCCGGTTCCAAGAATTATTACGGTAACTAGAAGCGATATTTACGTCTCTCGTAATATTTTCCACTTACATACTTTGCTGTGGGAGAAAGGTGTAAAGGTGTATCTTTTGTGTATACTCACTGAGTCGGGAAAGCTTGAATGCGTCTGCGGTGTTGATGACATCGACGTAGGCCTGTAGCTCTAGGCGGCGGCTGCTTATGTTCTGATTGTGGATGGTCATTGCGTACTTGAATACATTCTGGATCTCTTCTGTGTTCTGGTCGAAAATTGCACCTGAGAATGCAAACAAAACAAAACTTAGTCTGTATTTTACATAAAATTGAAACGGGACATGACCATTTCCACTAATAACTTTTATATAACCAAATAGAAAAAGTATTCAAAATGTTTTAATCATATCTTTAGTGGTTGCAGTATAAATACATATATCTGAATTTTAGAAAACCAGGAAAATGTTTTCACAGCTCTCAGTAACATGTTTACTACTGCGTTAAAAAAATAAATCGTCCATGTGTAGGTGCGCATTCCGCGCCGATAGTTTATGGCAACTGCGGCAGGTGCGCTACCTATCGCCATTCCCAGACTATAATACCTTTTGATTTTAATGTCATGCACCATAAATTATCGTATGTCAATTTATGTGTTACGTTTTCTCGCCGCACCATTTTTTATTCCTACGGTATTCTTTGTTATTAAAAAATCAGCTAAATCCGGTTAGATTGGAAGCCGACCCCAACATAGTTGGGAAAAGGCTCGGGAGATGATGGTATTCTTTGTTATTAATAAGTAAAATGTTATTTTTACTATACATAATGAGGATTGAATGTAAGAGAACCTTAATCCTTCCAAATGTTCTAAAAGTGAAAATAATACTCTCTGTCAGTCAAACTTTCACAATGAAGCGGCCAAATGAACTTTTAATTGATTTAAAACCAGATTGAAACCTGGGAAAGACTGGATAATAGTTTAACACACAGGGGTATTATATTCGCTAATTGCAGATAAACCGCACTCAAAAAAGCTGCTTTTGCTTTTATAAGTAAGCTTATATTTCTTCTTTCGTTTTCTATGAAATAAGTTTTCTTCCAAAAAGAAAAGTTATATTCACCCATTATTGATTTATGGATTACAATTTATTGTATTACTATTTATATATATACTACCTACTTTTGGGGATTAAACACTCCAAAATTCCTCGGATCATTGAAATGAATCCTAGTTCGTAACTCTAAACTGTGGCAAGGTAAAAGAGAAAATCTGACCCAGGCCTCACCCGTACTTATTACTATGAGTCAGTTACTAAAGCAAAATTTAAATTTAACTCACTCCTTACTCCTTCTAATGTATACTTAAAAAATATTACTTGTTTAGAGTTTTAATTTTTTATAATGAGATTTAATCATTCAAATGACTTATTTAAATCGAATAATTTTACTAAGGATATACTCATATTTTGAAAGTAAACCTTTAAACAAACCTACAGCTACTAACAAAGCGCAAAACTACTGCAAATCGCATTGGTTATAAATCTCTTGCCAATGAAAATCTCCACAAATAAGAGGCGGAACACTTCATTGGACATCTTTATCGGTCCTACAGTGAAAAAGCGAGAACACCCGTATTCTGAAAGCGTCATCCATTTGATATATGGTTGCTGACCGAAACGTTTATCTGAATCACTGAAGCCACAGCTCGCTAGCTCCTTTAATACCGTTGGAACACGCAAACCCGCCTTGCTTTACGTGCCCGCATACTATCACAGCGTCTTTTTTCGTTCGCATTGGTCGAACATTATGCCCTAAGAGCCATTTTGAGTTTTCATCGTAAGCAAATTTCTCGTATTTTCCACATTATTTTCCTTCCTTTATTACAGTGGAATGTTTCCAGACAGAGTTTATGAATAAACCTTCACTTGGTAATATTAATTACGATCTGTTGCATGTTATAAATGAACTACTAAATAATGAGTTTAATAAAAACGGAAACAATTTTACGGAAGCTGTTATGATAGGGTACGGAACAAATATTTAAAAACTAGCGGTCGCCCGCGGCTCCGCCCGCGTGGATGTCGGTTTTCGCGAAAAAAAGTAATCTATGTGTTGTTCTGATATATAACCTATAGAGGACCCCCCGGCTAGGCCAGTGTGGATGTCGATTACCGCTACCAAAGCCTAACTTTTGTCGGGATGAGAAGCTCGCGCTCGGACCTCCCGCCTTATTATACCTACCGACCGACCCGCTGATTATCGTATTTTATGTATAAGTTTGGTATTTCTACACTGACTTCTATGATTCTTTTTTTATAGAATGTGTTATGATGTTATCTTTTGTTAATTTAGGGATTAGCGAGAATATTATAAACATAAGAGTAAACAAATCAATAACAAATAATCAGAAAGCTCCGAACTGCTAAACTATCGGGAGTTATACGTGTTATTGTGAGTCGACCATTAAAGATGACATATGCTGTAGTGAAATATTTTTTAGATAATTTTATGTAGAACATTTCAGTCATACATGATTTCTATGTAGCTTTAACCATTAAGGCTGCACACGCGACGAAAGCTTAAAAAATGGTGTAACTTCTCCCGTTTTCCCAACATTTTCCTTCACTGCTCTGCTCCTATTGATTGTTGCGTGATGAAAAGTATCCTATAACCTGCCCAGGAGTATGAAGAATAATTGTACCAAGTTTCATTAAAATCCGTCCAGTAGTTTTTGTTCCTATTAATAACATACAGACAGACAGACAGACAGACAAAAATTTTACTGATTGCATTTTTGGCATCAGTATCGATCACTTATCACCCCCTGATAGTTATTTTGAAAATATATTCAATGTACAGAATTGACCTCTCTACAGATTTATTATAAGTATAGATTGTATGAAATGAAATGAGTGTTACTGATTCACTAAACTGAAGCGCTCGGGTATTTTATTACAATGTCCCTATTCGACATGATCCATGATGATGTTTCCAGGGACAGCCTGTATTAGATACCTTTATAGTAAGTAAATATGTATGTATATAAATTGTATCCGTTTACGTGTGTTCCAGCGTTTTAGAACATTTTTAGGCAAAGAAATATTTTTTCACAGTTCAGAACAAATATCAGCCTACAGCCTTTACTAAATGTGACCTGTATTTATATCATAAACAACGGCAATATATTTCTTAAAACTTATTTACTTTGAGTTTTATGAAAAAGGTATTTGTTTGTGCTTGAAAGTGTCTTACCTGGATGTGCGACTATAACTTCATTAAAAGAAGATTAAAAGAAACTTTTTCAACGCGCAAAAGTGTTCTACACCACAGGCGGGCGCTACGGTGTCGGGGATTTTATGGGACGATAATAGCGAGGTGGAGTATTACTGAGATGGTAATATTTTTATTAATGCAGTTAAAAATCCCCAGTGAATGCACGGTGCAGTTCTGCGCCTCTGTCAGACTAAACAGAGGAAAATCCCAAGGGAACAAAATTAAATACATGAATTTTTAAAGCTCAAACAACAGCCTCGAATTAGTATACACTAATTCGAGGCTGTTGTTTTCAAAACTGCCATCAGTTTTTCTGAAACAGCTGTAGTTAGTAGTTAGAAATTATCATTTTTTGACCTAGTTTTGTTAGAGCAAACTAGTATTTATTATATAAACAGTTAGTTTATTATTTTAAGTAAAATTAGACTAAAAATTCGCGAGGAACCGTAAAAAGTAATCTTAGAAAAGAACGTATAAAATAAAGTAGTCGGTAGGAACAAGTCAAGTAGTAGTTTTTTTTAATCTACTTTAATCGATGCTTGTAGTTCAAAATGATAAGCTATCTTTTTATTAAATAATTGCATTTAGATAAGTTTTGCTGTCTCATTTTCAATGGGTATTTGGCTTACACGTTGTAAAAGATTAAACTTACAAAATATAGTGAAAAAAAAAATTCAACGCTACTGCAGAATATTATTTATTAAGGTGTACCTCTATTCCTTTTTTTATACGAATCACATTCATTTACCCAACGCGATATTTTTCAATAGTTAACATTTAATAACGGAAAAATATATTTGAATCGTAAATCACGCTGAAGTTGAAGGCTTTCATGTTGATTGCATTCTCAAAGTATGTTCTGGGTGTTGCGGGTGCCAGGTCAGCCGTCTCTTTCACTCTTCTATGCTCTTAATTTAATGGGGATGCGGTACTACGACGCCATAGCTAAGCGATATTTTGATCAATAGTGTTGTGAAAGGAGAACAACGTATGGTCAGACAGGTCCCGGAAAATAATATTGACTCTCTTAATCTATGCTTTGAAGGCCACGAGCTCAGATATGAATAATTATCATATATTCAAACTTACAAGACTGGTATAACAAGCTTCTTGCCTGTTAACAAGTACGTGGAATGGTAGTTGTTTCCAAAATTCATTTCAAAACTAGGCTTGTAAATTAAAAATAAAGTGATAGTAGAAGAATAATAAGAAAATCCCGGGGTCGCCAGAGATCACTTAATATCTTTGTAATGATAGTGGCATAAGTTTAAAAAAAAGGTATTTCTGGCTCTCATATTAGAATCTTACAATTCTTTACCATAAAGGCCAAGGTTTACACTTTAATAACAGTATTCCTATATTTAAAAAACAGTATCGCGCAAATCCTATTACTTATTAAAGTTGTTTCCAATTTTTGATTTTTTTGCCTATCTGAGCATCATCGTGTAATAATATGTACTAATATTATGAAGCTTAAGGGTTTGTTCGTATGTTAGTTTGAACGAGTACTGAAACGAGTTTAAAAATAGTTGCAGTGTTAGATACATCATATATCGAGAAAGCCTATAAGGCTATTTTATCAAGATGCGCAGAGTACTTTCCACCGGATAGGAAGCAAGCAGTCTATATAAACTATTACTATATCTTATTTCATTTGCATTTCCTAAATTCTTTTTATTATTCATATTTCCACTCCCAGCCGTCATTACTATAACATTTATAGCAAGTACCCACACATGCCTATGGTTTATGTAACAGGGAGGAAGTCCTTTGGAAACCTTAGTATAATAGAAAGAAGCCTTAATAAAAGGTCTGAATACGCATCGCAAGGGAAAGGGTAATGTTTCCACGGGTATGTGATATGAAAGTATTAAATTATAATAACAGGATGCTTTTTAAAGCAAATAATATGTCTTCTTTAAAATAAAAAATGAAAATGCACGATAAATGTACATGCAAATATGTATTCTACTTTATTCAGCTTAAACATGGATTGGTTTGTACGAGAGTCTTTCATAAGCTGTACTTTCTGTAACTATCAAAGAGTTTTTTCAGCGCCGCAAGTTCACTTCAGGTATCAAATAAATCCCCTTGACATAAAACCACGCTGCACGACAGGTCGAGGAAATGTGAGATTCTTCAGTAAAAAAGTTACCTAATAGATGTGTCAATGAGAATATTTGTTGGAGCTGTCAGTCTTTGTTATTTTATTTGTAACTAATGTATGGATAGATGAACGTTTATTTTTCTTTTACGTAAAAACGACTAAATGAATGTTGATGAAACTTGGCGGTAATATAACTAATACATCAGAATAATATGCAGGCTTTTCGTTTAATTCGGATATTTTTTCTGTTTGTAATGACAATCTCACATCTACGTGGGAGTCAACGGCTGCCAATGTACGCCTGGCTTACTGTCAGCACAATAGAATTTCTCTGCGCTACCAACGTCTCGAAGCAGTTGAAACTGCTCGAGTGGTTCCATATATGTTTGTTCGTAAGAGACGGAGAGATAATATCCTGCACGCAGACAGATACACTCTAAAAAAGATATGTCGTGTTTGAATTCGTTTTGACCAGCATTTAAATGAACATAAAATGCAATGGTGACAACACGTAACACAACAACGTCTGAAAGTACCTACGCATTTTGATTGGATGATACTGGATGATTATGCCAATTGGATGATAATAATATACCTAACCTATGAAATTATGAACATTATGCAAGATCTAGACGGTCACGCGATGGAAGATGACGTCATGCGTCAAATCACGAATCTTCACGTGCGCGGGAAAAGTACATCAGACGTGTCTAAGAAGTTGAAATACGTAGACGAAACGGAAAAAGCTACTGGGTGCATTCTATATACACGGAAAGTGAAGGAAAATCACCGGGCGAGTAACAAAAAGTCACCAGTCTCCGGTGTTGCCTGCCGCTGCAATTATTTGTCACCATATTATCACGTCACCATAATGAGCAATAAAGCTCAATACAGTTTTCATTGCTCTTGACTAAGTGACAAAAAGTCACGGTGACAAAAAATTGAAATCAGCGGAGGGCCTAAATATTTTACTAATTTTGTCGCTAACACATACATATTGTATTGTTCCCACACTATAAACAGTGTGGCACAATGTTATGCTGTTCCCGAAGTATTCATGCGATATGACAATCCCAGTATAAATATTTTATCTGTGTTAACTGAAAGCTTGCCACAGCTGTTCACCGAAGTGTGAAGTATTGATAGATGCACGTTTAACGTAGTCGCATCAGCTGTTCCCACTTACATTATATTACACTCAATGCTCTAGCCACAGTTTGTCTTAAGGCCCGGTTACAGTTCTGATAGACAAAATCAAAATTGATAATGGAACTGTCAGTAGGACAGAACGTGGACATTATCTCAGCAAAGGTATTTCAATTTCAGACCAAAAATCACCAAGATTATTTTTAAATGCTTTCAGTTATAAAATGCATTTTGTATATATTTTCATATTATGTACTTTCTAAGCCGAAAATCGATCTCAGTGGCGTGCACTTGGAGAGGCCTATGTCCAGCAGTGGACTGCGATAGGCTGATGATGATGATGATGATGATGAAGTATATCTTGGACACAAATGACTGTGTTTCGGATGACACGTTAAACTGTAGATCCCGGCTGTCATTGAACATCCTTGGCAGTCGTTACGGGTAGTCAGAAACCAGTAAGTCTGACGCCAGTCTAACCAAGGGGTATTGGGTTGCCCAGGTAACTGGGTTGAGGAGGTCAGATAGGCAGTCGCTCCTTGTAAAACACTGGTACTCAGCCGAAACCGGTTAGACTGAAAGCCGACCCCAACATAGTTGGGAAAAGGCTCGGGAGATGGATGCTTTCAATTATAAAATATCGAACTTGTCTGTAAAATGATTGTTGGACGATAAATCATTTTGTTATGTTATTATGATCCTCATGTATACGAAGCACCAAAGAATTATATCGCAGCGGATTTTCAAATCTTTGGCTTCTCTAGATATTTCCCTGGAGCCTCGACTTTCCTAATAAACTAAATGAAATCATAAACATTATGTTCAGTAATTCAGCTATATTAGGGCGGAGATAGTTTTAAAACTTCTATGTAGTTGGTGGTGCTCCGTGGGAACTGGACTGGAGCCAGCGGCTTACGTGGGAATTCTTCACGTAATTACAGTTTATGTCGTATAATAAGTATCAGGTTACATTTTTAAAGTTTCGCTAAAACATGCAATGCGGTTGTTACTTATGGTTCAGATCATTTAAGATGTTAGGTGGTACATAATATTTTATAAACTCAGTGAGCAACTGATTAATACAACACATTTTTTGGATTAAAAGAAACTATATACTTTGGAACTTTCCGCATTCAAAAGGATTCCAAATTCCGAGAAGCATACGAATGCACATGAGTACTAGTATTTTAGTGAAGAAACTGCCCATCTGACCTGCTCAACCTAGCTATCTGGGGTTAACCTAATACCCACCCTTTGGCAAGACTTTAAAATAATTATTGTAAATAAAGAACCCTGATAAAACAAATACTTAAAAAGAGGATTTTATATATTCAATACCTAATTGTTTATTATTAACAATTCGACATGTTAGTAACTGAACCTAGGATTTTTTTTTGGCACAAAGTATGTCAGTTTCATAATATGTATTATTTTTATTAGAATTAAAACCAGCTTTCACGAATTGATGTGATTATTGAGAATAGTTTTAGATGGCTAATTGTTATGCCAATTACTAATGACGTTAATCGTCTCTTCGATTTTTTTATTCGATTTCAGTGAGCTTTCAAATTTTACAAAAGGTTACCTACAAGTAATTCAATAGAAAACCCCAACAATTAAGCATAAAAGTTACCATTAGGCACAATGAAAGCTTTTGACCCAAAAACATTAGCCATTTTATAGGCAGTGGTGGAAATATTAACTAAAATAATTTACTTTACGATGGTGAAGCAATGGTAGGTACCTCGGAAACACCCCGATAAATTGACACTAAGCAACACACTTTACTGTTAATATGTCGGTAATATATATTTAATAATGTCATTGTCAATTCAATAATTAGTCAATATTGGTAGACATAATATGTTACCTATATTACCTAATTATATTATATTGGTATTTACTTGATAATTTATTTTTTGGATTTATTTAGAACCCGAAAAATATATTATATAATATTTCTTGGTAAAAGTCAGGTTAAAGAGATTTAATAAATTATTATTAGCTAACATAAAAAAAAGAAACTCAATTTGAGTTGGCAGTGTTTTTAATTAAACATTTTAATTTACTGTTCTCATTATAAGGCTGTTTGAAAGAGTCCTTAGCTCTCAGCCTTAGCTAGACGCAACTAGCGAGCAAAAAGAATCTGATCTATTTTTATTGTATACACTTATACAGAAAATCGTCATTCGGCGCAAGCCTAAATATTTTGGACACAAATGTATTAAGAAAGATAATAGAAAAAATAAAGTTAAAACAAAGAATTATAATATTTATTATATAACTTTTAAGGCATTTACATTAATTGCAATTAAGATGATACAAGACGGCTAAGAGCAAGACGTATTTTTTTGGTTAATTTAGATTTTTCATTTTTTATTAAGAAATAAACTACTTTCATTGAAAAAAATTGCTTTATTTCACCTCCACATCCCACAAACTTTGGAATTTCGTCAAACGTAAGCACCATGTTTGACGACACCACTTTTAGACTCGCTGTCTGCCTGCGTCTGGGTGCTCCGTGTTGTTCTCCTCATCGTTACCACTGCGGTGAAGTTGTCAACAGCCTCGGTCACCACGGCCTGTCGTGCAGCCGCAGTGTGGGCCGCATACCACGGCATTCTAACATCAACGACGTCAAGAGACCAGACGGTATGTGGCTATTTCCATGGAAGTTGGGTAGGACTTTAGTATGGAACGACGCGACGCGAAGGACGCGACCTGCGTTAATAGAACTGCTCGTTGTGCTGGCTCCGCTGCTGCGGAAGCAGAGAACCTCAAGCAGCGCAAATATACATAGTAGCCTTATCGGCAACTATATGTTTGAACCGTTTGGGGTTGAAACCTTCTGGACGTGGGGACCGAGTGCGAATTGAATAGGTGTGAATTGAAAAAAGTTCGACGGAAATAGCAATAATAAACATTCTTATGATGTGAGAATTCATACCCGACAAGTTCATGTAAATATGGATTGAATAAATAAGTTAAATAATATTTTTAAAAGGTACGTTCGGTACGTTCTATGAACTACGCTTCATAGTTACTGTAAGCTCACCTATTACTTTTAATAATAATTGTGTATATGCCGTATGCATTTATTGTCTTTGCCAGGGATGATTTTATATTGACTAAAACAACAGGAAGTCAACTACCTATTAAGAAGTTGTTAATTTGTTAATGTATTCATTTAATTATTAATTTTTTATTATAAATATAATTATTACAAATGTTTTTAAAGTAATATAATATCTATAAATAAACTTAGATGTAAAATTATTTTTATATAATAATAAGCATTTTTGTAATTGTCAATGGCGGCGGCCATGACACATGCGGATCCGAGAGGAAGACGAGCGGTTGTAAACAATAAATAAAAGCGATAATAAACGTACTAAAGTTATAATAGTTGTTATTCCCACCCTGCACTGAACTAGACCATATTACTAAGAAAGCATCATAGGTACTTTTTCTCTAGGGAAAATGTAGGAGATCGTCTCTTTTGCATAAAAATCTCAAATGTTATTAATTCAAAGGATGTTTATATGAAATATTTGTGTGAATAAGCTAAGAAAAGTACTGAATAGAATGAAGAACGGCAAAACGTTAGGGCTAGATGTAATACCAGTCGAAGTGTGGAAGCTTTTACGAATGAACGAATGTAAATGGTTGACTTTATTCTTCAATAAGTTGTTGCAAGAAGGAATAATACCGCACGAATGGTGCAGTAGTTTTCTGGAGCCCATTTATAAGCACAAAGATGTTGTGATAGATTCAAACTATAGGGAAATCACGCAACAGATCAATTTGACACGTGGCGACCAATCAAACATAGTGTTCTCATTTAAAAATTAAGTTTTTCTTATCAATATTATTAATTAATTACATTCAAAACTTACAAATCAAGTAAGCCCTCGGAACTGACAACTACCTACTTGATATTATGTTTTTAGCTTTTAAGCTCAACAGCTTGCAATGTCGGTACTCGGTTCTATTTACGGTTTGTTGCCATTCTGTTTAAAGTAAGTTTTATTAAAAGCATAGTGTCACGGGCGCTTTATTGAATCCCTAACGTAATGAAGGATTCTAAAGCAAGCTCCCGAGCGGTGCAAGTAAATTTTGAGCAAAGTTGTGTATTTTAAGCTCTCCTATGACGTGACACTTACCTGTTCATTTTCGAGAAAACAGAAATGTATTTTTATAAAGTATTTTACCATGTTGTGCGGCATATAATACAATAGGTAGTAGATTGAGTTCGGCAGTAGCAACATCACAACAAGCAACTGAACATTTTTTTTTTTGTTTCTTTTATAATTTTTTGATAACTGCCATTAGCTAAGAAAGACAAGGTGCCTAATAACTGTGAACAATATGTAAATCAGTAAAAAAATATACCAGACTTGATCGAGATCTAGTGAAAACAAATTAGATTGTTATGTTCTTGCTTAATAGAATACCAATATTATAAATCTAAGGGCCAGTTTCACAGGTTACGGATAGCCACTATCTACCAGATAAATTCAAAATGGAACAGAATTTGTATGAAATTATCTGCCAGATAAACTATTTGGCACTCATCAGCAACCGGTGAAACTGGCCCTAAGTATCCTGTCCTTAGACTAACAAGAATACATAGGTATATAGGTAGTCGGGAAACCACCTGAAGGGGAAGTGTTTTTCTTATTATGGTGAAAGTGTAAGAGCGGCGAGTTCCTGTAATGTGTTGGTTGGTGTTTGAAAAAAACACAGGAAGTCCTAGCGTTCCTAAGTAGCATGAATAAGAAGGTGGCCCAAAACCGTAAAATTAATACAGAAATATATAACCTAACGAGACAGGTTGAGATAATGGTAAAAACCCTGCATATAAAAAAGAAGGTGACTGAGGTACTGTCTTATTCCAACTTTTATGGGGTTATGTGTTTCTTCGTACTACCGTCGACTGTTCTAAGTTATATACGTAGCTGCATCGTTTGTGCCACGTGAATGGTCAATTAGCCAGTCCAACGCGCATGGGCTTAGTGAAATGACCCATTTAATTTAACCTACGTTTTGTAGTGGCCAAAGAAATGATACGTGTTTAGATTTTTAAATAGTTTGGTAGGTGATGAATGATTCTAACTGATTATATTATAAAATTATATTTAGTTGTCAAAAAAGTCAAGTTAACATTGAACTGAGTTGTTAACATATCTATGTACATTCTTTAAAAAAATGTTCTTCAATTAGCCAGGTGACATAAGTACCGGTATCTTATACCTAAAAGATTTTAAAATGGTAATAACTTTAGAATCAGGCACCCGTTATGAGCCACACAACAGCTAAAATTGTTGACAATTGTTTGAACATTGGAGCTAGCTAACACCAGTAACTATATAAAGTGCCGCTCAGACAACAAAGGCGAAATCGACCAAATTTTAGACCAGCGCCAGGGTGCGATGTAACAGGAATGCAATAATAATGAGCAAGTGTTTGCCCCTCCCCCCCCCCACTAGATGGATGGACGATCTAGTCAGACTATCGATCGACGTAGACGATCTAGTCTCCGGGAAGCAATGGATGCAGGTTACTGAAGATCGTGCAAGGTGGCGAGCCTTAAGCAGCAAGATAAAAAAAATTAAAGTAATTCCATGAAATGATTTGCCGAACATGCCAGAAATAAAATACAGTGTATTTATAAGAATCATCACCTGCCATGCCTTTTTCAAACAGTCTTACCTCATGCAGCTGACTACGACTGTTTTACATGGAGCATGACTACCTATTGTAACGACTGCATGATGAAAGTATGATGTTCAAATGACGGCTGGGTCTTTCGAAACACGGTCAAACTCGCTATGACATGGACTGCCACACATTCACTGACATTTACAATGAACCTGTGGAGCTATTACTTAGCCACGAGCTCCTCCACCATACCTACTAGAAGTGTCAAAATATTGCTACGTACTGCAAGACCTGCGCAACATTTCCAGTCGGCGAATGGAGTTTCCATTAAAATTGACGGCTACTAAGTCGTGTACTGGGAAGTTTCTTAATATCCTTTTCCGGACGTGATTAAGCTCCGTACTAAAGGAGACGTGTAATATACTCAAGCAAGCGTAACCTAGCCTAAATATAATATATATGGCTTTAGTTTCTCCTCTTAAGACGAACTTAACTAGCACAGCAAACAAGTATCCCATTATTGTTGAAGAAAATTAAATATTTTTTAAATGTATACATACATTTAATTACAATGCGATTAAGACCATGCATGTGGACTCTAGGTGTATTTTTTGCCATCGCGTTTGGTTCAAACAGGCGCCTAAAATATACTAGCTCGCCCAGCGTCAGAAAGCTTAATTCGAATGCAGTTTATAAATATTTGCTCCTTGCTATCTTCAGTTCTACAATGTTTATTTCGATGACACGTCATATACAGATGTTATTTTTTTTTTAAGTAAAATCTATCTATTCAGGAAGCTCTTTCTACGTTGACACAATTTTTGAATTTTGGTTCGTTGAGACTTATTACCTGAGAGATATTAAAATCTTTGCCTAGCTCTGCTGAAAAATTGCTAAAAAGAAGTTAAAATGTTGTTACTTGCAGGTGCCATTATAAGTTTTCTGGACACTGTTGTCGTCTTGTCGGCTGAAAGTTCCACAGAACCTCTGTTGCATCAAATCACTCCGAAAATTCTATTCATTCTGTAATGGTTCGATATTTGCCAATAACAACATCGTAGACTCGGTTTCCAAACATATATTGTTTTTTCCATTTTCAAAATTCTTGAATAGAAAATGGAAGGAGTTAAAATAAAAAGGCTTATAACGAAATCTGCATATTTAGGGTGGTTTATGTTTAACACAGTCTAACAACAGTATTGTGAGTGCGTCAACAAATTATGAGAATGGGAAAAAAATATTCAATAGCGTAATGCAGAGTAATAAACTTCCAGATCATTATAAAAAGTAAATTAATTAAAAACTGGCCAGAACAAAATACAATATGAAATAGAATAATAATCTCGCTGAGGAAGGCAAAGGTTATTGTGTACACTGCGACAGTTGCTATAAATCTATACTTATCCGAAACAACACTGGTTCTACTAAAACAACGCTCTGTAGAAAATACTCGGTTGCTATCCCCTTTATCTGCGTCCAGAACACTGACTGCAACACAGGTGCAGCCCAGTCTACGGAAGCATGAAACGAACTATCCGAGTCAGGTAATTACGCCAAGTCTCTCTCCAAATATTGTTGTCACTGTAAAGTGGACTTTTCAAAAATCTTGCTGCATTTTTATTTCACAAATTACTTATGTATGTTTTGTTACTGTTCGATGTTTCATTATAAACCCTAAATTTTCATGATGATAATTCTACTAGGATTTATAGGTTTATGAAATTTTAACACACCCAATAAATTATTTACATCATGTGATGTAAATAATATTAATAATAGCTTTTTTAGCTAATAATAGATTAATAAAAAATATACTAATAATAGATTTTTTTTCTTTTGCGAGACGAAAATTCAACTATTCGAAATAGCTAGTAAGTACCTGTGGAGGCTTTGCGTTTTTAGTCACTATGGTATTTGTAATAGGAAACACTAAAGGATTTCTTACGAACTCAGGCGTGCCGCCGACACAGCGTGCCGTCATTCTTGGGAAACCCCAAGCAGAAGAAATACTACGAGGCAGTGAACTGTCGCCTTATATTCGAAGTATTTTCTAATTCACCCGTACACATTCAGTAGGTACCCAACATCTAAGAGGAGCATCTCCATTATTTGTCATGTTATTTTCAGTAATAAGGTTTTCAGGTAATTTGACATGTTACTATCTATATGTATTCAGCAAAAAACGTCCTATGACTATATATACTATATCATATCGAAAAGCTTTTGAAAAATATGATAATGTTACGAATTGTAAAAATCTCATTAAAATAATATTAAAACTATTCTCATAATGTCCTTTATAACTGTCTTAACTTTAATTAAGTTAAAACTAAAGTGTTTTTTTTTTTGAGAAAACCGTGAAAGTAAGTTTCTGCGCTTGTCTTTTTTAATGCCAGTACGTGCTTTACTACTGAAATGGTAATAAACAACACCTGCTACGATTAGCTGCAACACTATTTCGTATATAGTTGTTTGAAGATGTTCATGCTTGTATTGATCTCGTCGCACGCGCCTTGAGCGATACGTTTACGCTATGACGCCCTGTGCGAAGGGCCTTTGTTCGTTGTTGCGTATGAGGCCTACCTAACAAACGAGGGGCCGAGACACTCTAGTACTACAAACATCAATACAACGATATTGGTCTATTTGTTGCTATCTGCCTATAGACACTACGTTCTTTATGAGCTTCAGACTTGCTTAATAATAACATTATTAGCGCTTGCATTGTTAATAATTCACAAGGACTAATATATGTATAAAAAATTACCAGCATTGATCAAACATTCACACTTGTGTTTTAATTTACAACCTCCGGATACCTTGCCACCTATTTCCCGCGACTTCCCCTTTTTATAAAGTGAACCTTAAAGATTTTTTATTTTAGTATTTTCTTTTGTGATTTTTAAGAAGCCCGAGAGTTCCAAAGAAAATGAATAATACAGCAAATTGTAGAAAATTTGCTTATTGTAGGCCCAAGTGTCTTTTTTCAAATTAGTAAATGAATATACGTCAAATATATGTAATAAACCTGAAAAATGTAAAGCTTTGCTCATGTTAACAAAAGGCCTGAAATATTTTATTTATTTCACTAGGAAACATTATGAACAAAATCAGTTTCTGTTGGCATATGCGCGCATTTCTTTTTGCTAGAAGGCCATTGTTAGGTTAGGAGACACCTAATTAGAAAGTTAGTTCATTGGAAACGTGGAAAAGTCAGCCACTACCACTACAATACCAGGAGGCGATACCCATTGTGTGCTCTCGCCATATATTAATTAAAAGTCTAATACCTAATTATTTTCACTTCATATTGTGCCTGTCAACTCAGGTAAGCACTTTGTCTCGTGAGTCAAAAAAACACCATACTTTGTTTGCAATATAATGTAGTGAGAAAATATAGATTTTTGACGCACATTTTTTTTCTTGAATGAAAAAAATGTCAATGTGGAAAATGATACAGAAACACAAGAATGAAAATTCAATGTGTCAATATTGAGCTTTATGCTTTGCGCAAAAATGAACTTACTGTTAGTAAATCTGGCAAAATGGCAAACTGATATTATTAGCTGAGAGCTACATCGTATTGTAAAAACTGAGAATTTGGGAAAAAATGACGATCAGTTAATTGAGACAGCGTCCTCAGAATATCGCAGACAGAGGTTCCAAAATTGTCACCTGATCGTGCACATTTTTTTGTTCTGAATTGATCAAATTCTCTAAATAGTTTAAATTTCACATCCTTTAGAGTTAAATTTGGAATTATTCCATCTTAGTGAGCGCCTACGTCTTAAAAATAACCCCTATGTAAAATTTGAACCTTCTGTAAGCTTTAAAATTTCTGAGATTTCGTGACGAGTGAGTCACTGATCTCCATTTTTATAAATATGAATAGATTTGAATATAGAAAGATATATAAACAGATTTTAGGTATTCTTAATTATAATTATTGGTAAATATTTTTCTATCACGGTATAGGTCCGCATCCATAAGAAATAATATATCACAATATATTATTATTCGTATAATCAAAAGTGAGTTGTCACTTGTCAAGAGCAATCGAATTATTATAACAAATATCTGTCAATTTAAACCGACATACTCCTTTTTTTACAGCACATAAGCATCGCTTGGGTGCAATTATCTATAGATAAACTATCTGGAATTTATCAGCAACCGGCGAACCTGGCCCTAAACTTTATTATATACCTACCGATAAATATATGACGACCACGAGCGCAAATGTAAAAATGTATACACATTTGATATTGACAAATAAAAAAGCTTATTAAGACGTAAACGAAGAATGAAAGAAGTCGCGTTGTTTTTATTTACAGCAGGCTTAGCATGGCGATTCTATATCTATTCTGTCAAGAAAAGACAAAGCTCTTTCTGTCAATGTCAACATGTCTTCTGCCCGAGCATGGCGCGACCTGTCAACTCGCATATAATCACATGTAGACTTATGCCGATCGAAGAAAAGAAAAATTTCTTCAAAAAATGTCAAAGGAAATCTTACGTCAGTCTGTAACTTTTCTGTCATTATATCCATTCTCTGGTAAACAAAACTTGTTTCTACGGTTGCCATGCTAAGCCTGCAGAGCAACAAATGTTTTATTCTTTTGTCTTCATAATTCAAGAACGTAACGTACATAACTTCATAATATAAAAACTATCAGCAGCTGAAAGAGAATTAAACAAAGTTCTTGCGAGTCTACTATCTTTCGTTACATATTTTTTTAAAATTAATTATTTGGTTCCTCTAATTATAATTAATTACAATGATAACTAATTATACTAAGGTGTTTAGGAAAATACAAAGAGCTAATACAGTCTTTTATTTATCTGATTAAAATATATGTTATAGCACCGTTGACTATTGCCAAGTACTTATTACAAAATCAAATACGTGTTTCGTTTAAGTAGTGTCGTATATGTAATAGCCATTCATCTGCCCAGGCTTTTCCCAAGCTATGTTGGGGTCGGCTTCCAGTCTTAACCTCCTCAACCCAGTTACCTGGGCAACCCGATACCCCTTGGTAAGACTGGTAGTGAGACTTTCTGGCTTCTGATTACTACCCCTAACGACTGCCAAAGATTTAGAAATGACAGGCGTGCATTCAATACGGAAGAACCCGTCATGACAAGTTGGTTACCCATCCGCGGACTGACCGCGCCATCCGTTGCTTAACGTTATGATCGATCGACCCGTACGGCTTTTATTTAGCCTTTTTTACTGCTCTTGTAGTAGCCAATAGGTATAATGTTGAAAATAATATTCACAGTTCATTCAAAGCTTCAATTGACTATAATATTAGATATTAATATTTTTTTAATATGTATATGATTCTGAAAGATATTTATATGTAACCAATATTCAAAATATATGATTAGTTGTGCTTTAGAGCTTATTATCATTATTATCAGTTAAAGTATCAATGCTATGGATACATTATACATTTAGCGCTGTGCACAAATGTATGAAAAAGCTCAATATTAACGAGGTTTTTGTGCTACAAACTGTACAGGTGTAACAAGACTTTCACGAAACAAAGGCTTCGACGTGTCGTTAATGTCACTGTATACGAAGCAAAACGAAGTTATTTTAAAAACCCGCCTGAAAAGTGTTCCCCCAACCATACGCCGCAGCTTGTTCGAGCGAGAGAAAGGAAGGGCGTTAGAAAGAGAAAATCGATTCACGGGCATGGTGATTACATGGAAAACATTACGTGGAGAAGTGAGATGAAATCAAAACAATTAATCCAATGTTATTATTAGTAAATCATTTCATAGCACAATATTCATTTAGAAACACTATATACTGAAAGGAAATAAAAAGAAAAAAGCTTAAAAAAATGTGGTGGTAAAAAGGAAAACGTAAAATACATAGTAAATATTTAACTTGCTAACACGTGCTTCATTAAAACTCACCAACAGCAATTTTTTCGACTGCAAAAGGCTGTGCTGACAATATCACTGCGTTTAACAACAACACGCCGGTATATCGCGTAGCGTAGAAACTATTAAACACCATTTTTGGGCCGGATTCGTTTTAAATAAGCAAACACGTTATTTGGAAAATATCATAGTAAACTTTGCGTTATTTAAAAGGCTTTATTTGATATAATGTTGGAAATTTCGGGCAATAAAGTGTCGGGATGCTGTGTGCAAACCTGAGACTTAGGGGCGACTGATGGCGAACGAATGTGGCATGGGACGCGGGGGCCCCCTCCCACTTCGTCGAGCGCGCTCTCACTTGCTCGCTGAACGCGTATACAGATAACAAAGTGGATTATTTGGGAAAAAAAATTAGACCAGCAGTGTTATTGAAATGATTTTTTTTATCTGTCTATTATTGTAGTTCCAAACACGGATTTTTTTTATTTGATAAAATCCGTAATGCATATAAAGTTTTTGAATCAAATTGAACAATTTTCACGATACCTTCATTCGTTCTTATTGAAAGTATTTTCATTTCTTTTGCTTTCTTTGTTCATAAAAGTTGGGAATATTTGTGTAATAGATGGTGCGCGCGTCGTTCTCCTCAGAGATAAGGGTCGCACCCCTCTCCCACCTCCTAACCTCTTCCTTAGTCTTCTCCCTTTCGCATTAGCCACAATTCTCAACATTGACATTCCACCACGCGTTGGCCACAAGCTTTTAAAAATATCTACAAGTACAATTATGCTGAAACCAATTTAACATTAATATTGTGTCATCGATATCATTAAAATATATTTAGTAGTAATCAAATGTTTAGAGCTTTTCCTAAGTTGAATATCTATAATTTATTCACTCGCCCTTGATTTCATCCCCGTCGCAATGGAACTGTACCCAATCTCCATTTAGAATTTCATCTCAGTAAGCTAAATCGTTTTAACTTGAAAGCTTATTACATTAACTCTTGGTTATATTTATCACATAAAATAGCAATATTAGGTACATATAAATATTATAATTTATCAAGGAACCATCCTTTAATACCTAATTCCAGTAATACATAATATAATACAATATGTCCTCACTTAAACTTATCAGTTTTAAATCTGCATTCGCGAGCAAGTTGAGAACCTTATTTTTCGGAAATCAGTAAAATTTATAATATTCAAATAATGTACAAAATGAGTTTATACAGACTCATTTTAAACCATAATTAGGAAGGCTAACTTTAGTGAAATAAATTGTATTATAAATTTTACTGCATCATTGAAACGCCAAAAGTATTCGTGAACGTCCAAGCTTAAGGCTAAGCGAATGCTGACAAACAAGGGACGCAGTGGAGTACAGCACAGATTTTCAAGCGCAGAGCAGGCGAGACCACAAGCTTATCCTGCATCACATTCGCGTCAAAGAACAAAGATAGAGTTCATCTGCATATTCGGAGTCAAATATAATTAAATACTTGCACAATTAAGCTACTTTATAGTTTCATTTAAAATAAATTAATACAATTATATATTTTTTTACCGTCACAAAATCTCGAATTTAAAGTTAAAAGCACTAGACTCGCATGCGTGCCTCAGAACTGTGCTGGCACTACAACAAAGCGCAGGACAGGACAGAGCGTACGCAGCTGTCACTACGTAACTGCCTTGCAAAGTCTGCTCTGCGCTGCGTCTTAGCATACGCTTGGCCAAAGTAAAGCACAACATTCCGTGCAATGAATGGTACATTTTTGGAATTGTGAGTTGAATGTGGATCTATTTTTGTGTACCTAACGTAAATTTCATTACTAAAATGCGAGATCTTTTCACGGATTTTAGTAACATTTACTTTATAGGAAAAGTTATTTCTGTTAGATGTATAAAAGCTAAAGAACGTAATGTATTTAATATATTGGTATTATAGCTCTACCCTATGCAAATAGAAATTAAGTGCAAATACTGTCCTCCCCCCAATGACGCCCTGAGCCGAGTTCCTAACCCCACAAGGGGTTCCTTTAGCGCTGTCGTTTAGTTTTTAAGTTTCTATATAATAATAATAATAAAATAATAATTGGCAACATTGGCAACAATGTCAACGTAATATTTTTTTCCGGGGTTTAATTATTATTTAAACTATTACTTCATACGAATTCGTATTTTTCAATAAGCTTCAACACAAATTCAGCGGCATATCCTATTTTACAATATAAATATTAATACCACAAAGATGACGACAAAAAAAAAAACAATCCAAAAAAGAAACTATCCAAAGTGACAGATGTCATAATAGAAGTAGGGAAAAACTATGAAAATTAATAAAAATATATTATTATGTTGACGAGAGCTGCTGCCACACGCCTACGCGCACGCCTCCGGAGTCTTCGCTCAGCTCCGCCTCGTCGCCGCCGGACCCCGGATCACCAGTGTCACCGGCGGCTGCAGTTGCGTCGAGCTCGAGCGACGAATACTTCTCTCCGCCGACGTCGCCACCACCTGTGCGTCCGCAGGGGAGACGCCGGTCACCGACGGGCTTGGGATTGGGGGGTCAACCGGTCCCCAGCAGAGTCCCCGCTACCGGTGGTTGTGTGCAGCGCATGCGATGGACTCGTCATGCGCGCATACTACGGGTCTACAGAGGGAGGACCTAACCTCACTGCGTACCGTGATACGATGCTGTCTCTGTTTCAGGTACTTGAACCAGCTGTCAACGTTTCGGCCCAACGACTGTCGGATCAGGTGCGGGTTATCCAGCGCAATCATAGACTGGACGACACCGCACTTGATCGGCTGCGCTTAGAGATGCTGAGCAACCCTACGGTCATCACCTCGTCACAGATCGCGGTGCCACCGCCACCTTTAAGCGGAATCGTGCCCACTCTGGTTGAAGAGGATGAGGATAGTAGGGTTGTAACAGTAAGTAGTCAGTGCAACGAACGTTTGAGGACTGCTCTGGAGAATGCCATCCGAGATTTTAGACGTTCACCCATCGAAATGAGACCACGTTTACCACGCTTGCCTATGCTCAGACAGGGTAGAATAGGGCGCTGGTGTGTGCCCTGGATTCGCTGTTGGAAAAGTATTTTGAAAACAGCGAAAACCTCTTTGATACACACTCAATCATGTATTGCGCGGCTGTTGCTGCATGTCGAGTGGCTAATGTCAAATTTCCTGACAGTGACAAAGCCACTCGACCAAAATCAGCATTCCCAGCCTGGCAATGCAGGATTGAGCGTCGTATCGAGGGGACCAGGGTGCTCATCGGCAAACTATATTGCTTCAGGGAAGGTAATACCCGACCGAGGGTGATGCGCTTTCTGAGGCGCGCATTCATGGGGACTGGACTCGGTCCTCATGAATATATGTCGCGTGTCACGGAGCGCATCGACTTCCTGAAGCAAAAAGTTTGTGTATGGGCGAGCCGTATTCGTAGGTATAAACGACGGGTGGAGCGTTACACTCTAAATCGCATGTTCCAGAGCGACCAAAGGTGGGTATATAGAACATGGGAGCGACCTGAGCAATGTGTGGAAGACGGGAACCGCCCAGATGATGTTGCCACAATTACGTTTTGGCGCAGCATATGGTCGGAGCCCGTCTTTCACAATGAAGGCGACTGGATACGGGATGTTGAACGGAAATGTGAACTGATACCAGAAATGGAGGAAATCAACATCACCTCCTCCGATGTAGCCTGTGCGGTCGGTCCGATGCCAAACTGGAAATCACCAGGGCCGGACGGACTGCACAATTTTTGGTTGAAATGGCTTTTGAGTTCACATGTCCGTTTAGCATCGCAGTTCCAGTCGCCTTTAGATACTGGGTCACTTCCAGAGTTTTTAACAACAGAAGTTACCCACCTGCTCCATAAATCAGGTAGTACCGCTGAACCCAAAAATTATAGACCAATTACATGCTTGCCCACGATCTATAAACTTCTTACATCTATTTTGAGAAATAAAATAAATAATCATATAGAATGGGGATGTAAGAATGGGTCCCGCGGTACCAAGGAGCTGCTTCTCATTGACATGGTCATTAGCCAACAGGTTCGGTGATCCCGAAAGAATCTATCGATATGTTGGATAGATTACAAGAAGGCCTACGACTCAGTTCCTCATACATGGCTCATGAGGGTGCTGGAGTTGTATAAAATAAATACAACTTTACGCACCTTTCTTGCGTCATGTATGGGACAATGGAGAACGGTTCTTCGCTATCCAGGATGTCGGCAAATTGAAGGGACCGACGAACCCATTAAGATCAAGCGGGAAATATTTCAGGGTGACAGTTTGAGTCCTCTTTGGTTTTGTTTAGCCTTGAACCCTTTGAGCACATTGCTGGAGGATTCAAGGCTGGGCTATCCTTTGCGGAGAGGGGGTCAGGTTATATCCCACTTACTGTACATGGATGATCTGAAACTGTTTGCCACTAATGAATTACAACTGATGAAATTACTAAAAGTCACAGAAACCTTTAGTAGCTCCATCAGGATGGAGTTTGGTGTGGACAAATGTGCATGCATGTGAAGCGAGGGGGAATTGTAGAATCTGAGGGAGTACAACTCTCAGATTCTATAAATCTGAGATCACTCTCCGCAAATGATACATACAAATACCTGGGTATGGCGGAGGGGTTAGGCATTAATGTGGCTGACATGAAACAATCATTACGGGAGCGTTTCTTTGGCCGTCTGAATAAGGTTCTTAAAATTACCTTATCAGGAGTTATGTCTACTGGCTATAACACTCAAGATACATAATATGCCCCTGGCTGATATTTAGGTAATATTTAGGTTGTCAAAGGAAAGTCCGGCTGAGCAGTACACGGCCTCCTAGGCTGAACTGCAAGAAGTCATAAAAAAAAGTCTGTCGACTTGTACAAGATCTCATATTTTTTAAAATTTAGTTAACAATAAATTATATTGTTCTAAATTGTTATCTTTTTCTAAATTGATTGAACAAATTGGTATAAATATCCCCAATAGAATTCCGAGATATCCCATTACCCCTTTATTTCACACTAAAGCTTCCAACAGAAATATAGGATAAAATTCACCTCTCAATAGGCTCAGCAAAGAGATGAATCGTTTCATAAAATCAAACCCACATGTTGACATTACCATAAGTTCTAAGACTATCTTTAAAACCCATATTATCAGAAATAAATCTCCATAAATTTAATTGTATTTACTGTGTTTTTATGTTTCCTTATTTTTCTCTTTATTTAAAAAATTGTGAGTTTATTAAATTTTAGTTTTCATCTCATTTCGTTTTCTTCTAATTATGTTTCATCATTATTGTTCTGTTTATACTTAAGGTTTACCACCACTCTATATTAGTGCATCTATTTTGTACTTTTTTATTTTTAATCTATTTTGTTTATCTAGTTTCATATATTTTACATGTTGGTTCACCTATGTATAATTTTCAGCTGTATAAGCCCATCTTCTTGTCCCTATTCTTTTTATATAGAAGCTGTTGGTATACCTTAATAAATAAATAAAGATAGAATGAAAACAGCCACAAACAAAATATAACAAACCTCTTTAATCAGTTAGCTTATGGCTATGATACTTTGATTAGACTCACTAAACGCTTAATATTTTTTTTTTCTGTTTTTAAAGGAAAGGTAGCCAATTCTTGAATCCTTCATTAATGTATGAATTAAGTAGGTACTTTATGGAATCTGGTGCCATTATGGTACAAATAAACGATTACTGAAGGTAGTCGTCATTGCGCCCGCAGCGACCGCAATGCACGCATGACAAGCAACGCATTGGACGCAATTTGCAAGCGGTTTGCATTGCACAGTGCTGAATACTATCAATATGTTTTCTTTTTAAGTTTTACTACCGCGTAAGTCGTAACGCCAGTAATTAAGATATTGTACAAACAGCTGTAGTCTAAACAAATATTTGTCATTTTTTTTGTTACAAATGTGTACATTGTATTTTTAATTTAGAAATAATATATGGGCTTTGCGGAGATTAGCAATTTTTGACATTACAATTTACGTCACAATCAAAGCAATTTCTTTGTACTTCAACGAAGAAAAAGCGTGCAGGATTTAATTAACAAATGAGCAAACAATTTTTCTGGTGATTGTTGTTGTTGAACAGCGTTTAGCAAGTCGTCTTTCTTAGGCTCGTAAAATATAAAAGCAATAAATGTCAAGCACAAACAGCTAAGATCCACAACATAAAACTTTGTGAGCGGTCTTCAAGATGGTCTCGGAGACGAAGTGGCTATTCAGCATTTTTCTATATCACATTTCAGGAACAAGCATAATTTCACCTTAAATGCGTACATACTTTGACCAGAAAAATTGTTAGAGAAATATCTGTTTCCAACCGACTTCCACAAAAAGGAAGGAGGATCTCAATTCGGCTATATTGAATTGAATTTACTATTTTAAGACGACGAACATTTATTCAACATACTTTTATATTTTGCTTTTTTATTTTTATTAAATATACCATCACGCAATCCCGGGACAAAGTAATCTTATAAGGGCTCCATGTTTTCCTATAGAGATATGGAACCCCAAAAACAAACTATCTTCCAAAACAATGACATGAATAATTTTGACCTAAAAGTTGGTGTTGCCAATTGATAGGAGTAATGACTCCTAGAGTCAGAAATATTTGTATTATACTAATAAGAAGCGATTTTTTAAATCTTACTGTTTTGATGATATTCTATAGCCATGCACATTTCCGCTTATTAATTAATCCTAAAAGTAATTAGCAGTCATTAAATATGTACCCAAAATTAAGGGTGTGCAGAATCACAGCCAATCCAGCCTTTGTATACAGAAATCTTAATTTTGGAAATTCTAATTGGATTTGTTTGGACTAAATTAAATTTAATACACGAGGTGCATGCACTTTCCACCAATTAGCCCTGGAAATAAGAGGCACTATTGCCACCAACTACGCCTAAACGCAAACTATAAAGTTTAAAATTAGAGCCCTTATCTTTGTGAGAAATTAACTACTACTTTTCTTGGATTTCAGATTTTTTTGAACGTGAACCTGTTGATCATATGACTATGAAAGTCCTGAAACTGGATGCCGGATCAAACGGCCGTAGGTAGTTCGAGTGCCACGAATGTGGGTCGTAACAAAACACATTATAAAAGCCACGATGGTAATACATCGTACCATAAAAATGAATCCCTAATTTAAAGTAAAAAATGCAACCTTTTACTTACAAACTCTTATCGAAAACGTTATTACGATGTTTAATTTTCGTTTTATAATATGTGACCTTTTTGGAATAGGTACCTATCTATTAATCTCTATGGATTAGCAGATTATCTTGTTTTGTAAGCCATGACATATTAATGAAAATTATTAACCTCTCCTATTTCATTTTTAATTGTACGTAATGATTTTAGATTAGTGAGACAAGTCTACTTACTATTATAATTATTCACGTACTAATGCGTTTGGCAATCGTATTAAGAACAGTTGCAAACAGCACTTAGTACGTAGTGTAGTATGTTAACGTGTGTTTTCGAAGCTGTAATTGTTACCCACGTACTGTTGAATACAAAAATTTCAGTAAAGGAAACCAAAGCTCAGTATTTTAAAATATATATTTGCTGCACGAATAAGTCTTTATTTGTGAAAATTATCTAATGAACGTGCATTAACTTGTTAAATGAAACGAAATATTTGTCATACAGCTTCGGACGTGTGGGAAAGTTGTAGAGGTACCTTTCTTATATTTACAAAATATTTTCACATCAAACTCACACCATTGTAGAAAAAGCTCTTAAGCACCGCAACTCAATGTCTTTTAAAATATGAAACTAGTCGTGTTCTGTTATGAAATTCTTCGGCAACGATATTTTCGCTGTGTCTTTCAAAATTTGTGCTACGAGAGAACATCTAACCTTATGTGATTATAGTTTTATTAAATTACCAAAACGTACTAAATTCTCTTACAGTCTTATTACTTTACTCGGATAAAGTAACACCAGGCATTTCAATATTTATTCATAGGTTGCTTTTGCTAACCGTATTTTGTATTTATAAATAAGAGGGTATACAAAAACCTATATGTAGGAACGTCGTCTTATCAAAGTAAAAGTGTGAATGGCAAGTTTACGAGGCCACCATTTGCTGACATGCGAATTTGACGCTTATTCAAACAAGTGATTTCAAGTTTCTCGCAATGAAAGCCGAAACACTTAATTGCACAGAAGCCGCTGTCGTCGTGGACTGAGGCGCACTCAAATTATTTGAGTCGAGGTAGTTAGTAGCTCTTGAGGTGAAGAAGTTCATTACATATTCAGAGTCCCATTATTTGTGTGCCACCGACTGCCTCCCCAAGGAAAAGTTACATTTTAAGATTGATTTCAGCGACAATCTTCCGACTTCAATAGTTTGTATTTGAATAAAATACTGCAGTGAATAGATGAATGAGGTCTCCAAGGAATCTCTTGAAATTGGATCCGTCAAATGTTTGTAGTAATAGATTATCGAATATTATAAAAAAATCGGTTGAGCTATGACACGTCTAGGAACTTTGCAATTTAGTGAACTGAGATTAGATTACTATAGGTACCGTAAAGTTTCAGTAGTACCTATCCGGATGATAATTATTATCTCAGTACTTAAACTATCTAAATTTTATTAAAATAATTTTCAAAATACTTGAGTAAGTATTGATGAAATTCAGTCTTAGTATTTTTAAATGGATCAGTCCGATTAAGTGAAATAAAAAGTCAAACAGTAAAATTAAAACCTCTAGTCGAAGATAAACATATTTACTTGGAACTTGTTTTCCTAAAACAAGTGATTATTGCAGCAAAATTGGAGAAGTTTGCCATAAAATCCTTAGATAGACCAAATTGAGCCACATACTGTATCAAAATAATAATCATTTGTATCTCAAATAACTTATCTATCACAAAAATGTTTTTGCAGTAATGATGTTCTTTAGAAAATTAATAACTTAATTTTTAGTGACACCCAACAAAAGCTTTTTAGTACACCTCCACGCCTGCACATTTAGTTCACAATAAACGGGCGCTCGACTAGCATAACTGAAACATCCCGGCAACCGGTGAGCGCCATACACTCACTGAATTTATGTCCACACAAATTGCTTAATTGAGGAAAAGGCCTTTGTTTGTTCTCCTTTTTGCGCACGAAGGGTCAATGGGCTGAAATAACTACTGCTACTCTTGTAACTGCACGTAGCCCGCTACAAACATGTCAGATTTATAATTAGGCCCAATTCTAGAAAATACCTAATGCAATGCTGTTTTGATCTTTTGACTGTTTGGGTAGAAAGTAAGAATTGCATGTAAGAAAAAAATCTTTAAGTCCGTCAAATTGAACATTGTCCTAAGTAGCTATACAATAAATGATGTACCGTGAATAAATTCAAATTCCGTAGAGCCCCGGGGTAATACAGAAGTAACCAATGTTAAGAATTTGAATAACCCCGTATTCAAATTCTTAACATTTTGTTCTACACATGTTGGCTTGATGCCAGTAAATGAACCCACTCGGTTATCTAGCCTGTGAGTGTGAGTTATGTCGTAAGTGCAACCTCGTAAAATTTTAGAAATGCATCGCACAGTTATTATAAGGTACTTTTGAAAAGTGTCCCGTCACCGTGCTCCCAGATGATGCGCATCATCAATAGCCAAAAATAAATAGTATTAACACACACGCACACACGGAGTAACAATCAAGTGTATAGTATATTCGATAAATAAATTATATGATGGCATCCAGGCCGATTGTCGGCTACGGCGGCCGTTCTCATTTATGGAGATCAGCCAGCTGCGCAGGACATATTATAGTGCACAAGCATTCGCGCAGACACAGGTGCACTCTCTATTCCCTCACTCTCATAATCCGATGGGACGGCAATCCGACACGACCGGAGAGAGATCAGGCGCAGGACCGACATACGAGAGGAGAGAGAGAGAGGAACAGGAGAGTACGTTAAATTATATAGAAAGAGTATGAAACAAACAAATCAGTCTAAAGCCCGCAAATCGATATTTCAGATCAGAAACACTCCGTACCAAATTATTTCGCATTTTCTATAGAATCTAGAAAAAGTAGTAAGAAATTCGCTATTGTAATACATTCATGTCACGACAATTCTTTTTAACTCATTGTAGTATTTCACTGTAGAAAGCTCAGTGTGCAATCATTCTGTTACGACGAGTGCCATCGTAAAGAGACTAGTTGGAAACTTTACAGCTTTGCTACGTTCCCCAACAGTAAGAATTGTCAACAGGAAAAAATACCATAGATGCATATAAAACTACGTATAATAAAATGAGACAGTACTTATGAAAACGGTTTTTAAACTTACTTTACATTATTATTCATATTGCAAATAGTGCACTGAAGTTAATATAATAAAATATATTTTTGGAAAAAAAAGTATCTGAGCATTGTAGTTTTTGTATGTTGGCATACATAAAGGTACTTGTGTTCAATACATAGTATTAACGAACGTTGATCTCCGTTCAGATCAGATGGATTTTCGTCATAAAGATATGCTTTTCCTCTATTAGGCCGCAGCTTTTTAGAGGTTCTTCGCCAGACGAGGATGATGCTCCCACATCTGGATCCAATAAGGAACTGTCGGCAGCGTGCAAATGGGCCCAAAGTAGAGATCCGATAGCTGAGTCTTTTGCACTGGATCGAGCATAAAGGCACTTCATACCTGCAAACAGCTCCCTTGTCGGTGATCTTTGAGAGGCGGGCGTGAAATCCATGAAATATCATATGAAGACGATTCTGACTAATAATCATTCATTCATCATTATGAAATGAGCACAGTACTTTACCAAGAGCTCAAGGCAACTAAGACCAAATAGATGATGAAGACAAAGATCACAGTACCACAATACATTCTTGAAAACTTTCCAATCCATTACCAGTCACGACGGCAACACATGCAGAAGTTACTTGGAGGATTCTGGCATAAATGGCAAACTGAGTACCTAACCAGCCCATGACACTGCGCAAAATGGTTTAAGAGATACAGAGATTTTGATAGTTGAAATGTTTTCCTTATAAGAATGATCAAACCAGGAAAGTGGGCAATGTGTCGAATTGTGGCTAAGCACCCAGGCGACGATCATGTCAAACGAGTGTACAGTGTTAAGATTGTTGAAAAACATTGTTTTAACAATCTATGTCCTTTTTCTATAGACAGTGATGATTAATGTTCATCAATATTAATTCTTATGTACTATTGATATTCACTAGCCAGGAAAATGTTGTCTACTGCTTCTCTGATTGTGGAGCCGTCTTCTGTGTTTTAATTGCGCACATACCAATGTTATTTCTCCACAATCCAAAGACAGACTGGTAGATAACACGCAGGGCGTTAAGTCTGCTATGTTACAGTTAAGAAGTAATACCTAATTAAATATGTATATCGTTCGCACAGTTAAAATATTAACAGAGTAAGTTCACCTAGTAGATAAACTGATGAGCGTTGATTGAACAAAATAATAATTATTATTAAATAATCACAGATTTTCGCGTTTCCACCCGCTTTCAAGAGAACTACGTCCCGTAC
Organism: Heliothis peltigera; assembly: GCA_958496145.1. Taxonomy (NCBI): domain Eukaryota; kingdom Metazoa; phylum Arthropoda; class Insecta; order Lepidoptera; family Noctuidae; genus Heliothis; species Heliothis peltigera. Next base: position 7,842,282 of record OY292321.1, on the reverse strand, counting down.
CCGAATAAATATTACTTTTGTCACTCACTAACAACTTTCTATTGCCAAAATAATTTTTAAAATACACTATATAGTTTACCTACTTACTTTCGTTTAGTTAATATAATTTTTCAGCATTTTTCAATTACCTTTTTTTTGTAGGTACATCGACAAGATATCTTTTTTAAATTCCTTTTCATTCGTTCTGCCTAAAGGCCCACTTTATTAAATATTTTTTTATATTGAAACTCAAAACAATAGGCACCTAGTAAAAAGGTTTTGTTTTTCGATAAGACAATAAAAAAACCAATAAAATTGGTCAGCGCCATTCTCCGAGTGTCCGCCAGTGACACAAATTACTGTCTTTCGAATTGGGTTTCATTTCTCGATTTCATTATCTATCAGTTATTACAATTTTTATTTTTATGGCTTTTTTATATTTCCTCTGCCAGACTACGGGACGAAAGAGCTGGATTTTTGTGACGCGAATTTTGATTTGAAACCACCACGCTGATGTCCCTTTTTGAGGTAGCTTTAATTAAAAGGTAACACCGATGACAATTGTGGTTTAACATTAATAGATTTCATTTATTTTTTATTTATTGATTAAAAAATAATAACTGCGTGAAAATACATTTTGCAATACACAAAAGCTATGAGAGATCTACAAGGTGGAAGGAAACTATCTATCTCTTTGATGAAAAAATTATAATATTAAACTTTGCCCAAATACTCTTTTTAAAAGTTCTTTACTTTTTTAATCCAATACAATGTATTTATTCATTTATTATTAAGGTACATCAGCAATGTACACACATAAAAAAATACATTGAATTGATATATGGACTAGTGCTTACACAATTATAGATATGCACAACTTTCAGAACAAACAAATAAAACTACATTCTTTCCAATAAGTCTAATAATTTCAGAGGGTCTAACTAAATATTAAGCACCTCGCGCACTTACGGCTACGACCAGGGCCAGTAGCCGCAGATTTGGACGTCCAGGAGCGGAATTTGGAGTTAATAAACCTAACAGGGATGACAGATTTTATTTAATTAACGGGAATGACGCCATAGCGAGCGAACGCGATTCGCTAGCTTTAGCGGAAGGCAAGCGCAGAATCAACTGCCACAATTACCCTGCTGGACAGGGATCAATTCTGGCTTAGGTCTTCTTTAAATCCGTGACTTTGTGGAGCATATTAAATCACCTCGGATTTTTGGACAAGTTACGGACTCGGACGGAACCAATTGTAATCTTGGGCTTAGATTTTATTCAAGCAACCAGCCTATCGACGGGAAGAAGATATGGGAAAGATTTAAGCTCACTCGGTTATAAAGTCAGTCGTTATTACGTCGGAGGGGTGAAGTTAGAAAGGGGGAGGCGCGGGCGCGATATGTAGTCCCGAGGGCCGACAGCAATAACTTTTCTAGAAAGCTGAAAATTCACCGTGATGTACTGCCAAGGTAAACTTTTATGTAGCTGGATACTGATATAGGTAAATGATTTCTGTTGAACATGTTTCTTAAAACAAGGGCCACACTTGTATACATTCAAATACGTATGTATAATACCTACATACATTTAAGGTTCGAGGCCAAGTACTGTAGAATAGTTTGGTCAGTCAATGTTATAGTGGCTATAATGGTGTTACCAGACCAATCGATCGATTGTCGATAGACGGCATGTATCAACGCTAAAATGTATAATCGACATCGATCGATAGTTTTCACCGTAGTGATAGCGTATACCAATCCATTCTACCTACGATCGATGGCGTCGATTGACGGTCGATCGATAGGTGTAGTAAAACCCTAACTCAAATTATTTTTTATTTTAACTTAAATTAGCCTTTCCTTCGGTTCAATGTTGAAATAACATGTTTCTCGCGATCGATGTAGAGATTTTTCAATATTATTTTTTACTTTGCATATGCCGTTTGTATGAGAAAATTAGTTTTACTGTTAATAAGACTAGAGCGACTGTGCTCCTCTTACAGTCAATTACAAACCAAACGCTCGCAGTGCCCATGTTTGAGACTAGTAGACGCTGTACACTGTACGAGTTTCTGCTCGACTCGTGCCCCACTCGTGTTCGGCTCCTTCAGCGTAGACCTTAACACTTTTTGATTATTTATTACATACATATTATATAACTTATAATTTTCTTTTTCTGCAAAACCTTTTTAATTACAATTACAAACATTGATACAACACGCGCAAACTTAACACCCTATCTAACAAAGTAATCAAATACTTGAAGTGAGATATAAATTATTAGTAATTTAATCTCGACAGTCCTACGGATATGAAACTAGTTTAAATATAATAATAGTTCATATTACATAACTAGAACAATAATTCGGTGTAATGGAACCAGGAAGTAGTTAATGGAACATTTCAGTTGGATAATGTTATCACATTGAACTGGAATGATCTGCAACATTGATTGGACTGATATTGCTAATATGTAAGCCGTTGTGTTAGCAATATCATCATCGTAGATTTAGATCAATTAGGGAGCCGCACAATGATGTTGACGTTAATGTGTGAACTTATCTAGATATCGGGATAGGAGCATTAAATTTAAGTTTGTTGAGGCCTTTTCTAAGGGGATATAAAAATACTTTATTTTCTAAAGTTAAGATATCTTAAGTAGAAGTTCATTTTCATTATTTGATGTTACTAAGAAAGGACATCTGCCAAGCCTATTCCAAGTACGTTGCTTTATATGGGACAACTATCTGTACAACACAACACAGAGTACTCTCTGGTAAGTCTGGATGTCAGACTTTCTCGCTTCTGAATACCCGTTGGTGTAAATAATAAAGAACGCCACATTATGAGGGAAATTTACATCATGTTTGAAACAATCTTGCAGAGCGTATTCATTTCTTGGTTATAAGACGCGTCAACACAGAGAAACATTTGTACATAATTTGCAGCCTATGTTTAAGACGCGGAACAGTCTGTTTTCTTAAAATTCAACCGCAGACACGGGTTTGTAAGTAGATTCATTACTTATTCAACGTCATGCGCGATGTCTGCAAGTTACGCTCGTCTGATGCCTCTCGCCACTTCATTATCACATTTAAACACCCAGATTTTAGCCGTATTATATATGTCTCTGCTCAAGTAAAGGATTTGAACAATTCAGCAGCAGAATGTGCGGCCGCGGTATTAATTGCCTTTTCACATTGAGTGTTTGCACTCGACGTCGCCGCCGCTGCCACCATTTTGAGTATGTCTGTACCAGGCAAAACAAACTATTTGCTAAGCAAAAATAAGTAGTTCATTTTTATTTTATGAAGCGATATTTTTACATATCTCTTTTTGTTATATTATTCTATTTCTATTATTATATATTTATCAATTTGAAGCTACTGTCTCATTCAATGGGGAAATATGTTAGGTACACTATGGATATTAAAGTGGTCTACGAAGCACGAATAACTTCGAGATTCCGGGTCGCTTTGTGAAAAGTTTCTTAAAAACGCTTGCGAATACTAGACCAGAAGGCACAAAGTGCTACGATAGCAAAATGTAATAATTACAAACAACGCGATGACTCAAATTGCTTTTGTTTATTATTTGAGAATCATAAACAAGTTTCTTTCTATTCTTCGATACTGAACTTTTTTTACCGAAATTTTAGTATCTTCACAGGCACGCGTCGTTTTCTTCTAAATAGGAGTAGTCGCTTTCAAATCATAATCGTCGTTTATAATATATTATCTTTTTATACTAGTCTACGGATATACTAATTATGCTAACTAATAGCATAATACCTTGATCAAGGTGAAGGTGTTAGTCGTCTTGACGCTAACAATCGATGTACAATTTCAATTGTAGTGCAGACAAACATACTGCTATAGGTAGGTACTTGTAACCAGACGCCACCAAACCCTTCTGCTGGTACTAATGCACCCTTATGTATCTTTAGCGTTTGTGTAATGACATTATATTAAAGACGTAAGAGATACGCGTAATATTATTACTTGAAAACTAGACTCACCGGCTTCCCCTTAGTTGGCAATAGGTTCTTACCTATTGTAAATATGAGAGTAGTGAGTTTTAATACTTTTACTTTCTTAATTTTCTTATAAAATATCATTATTTTAAATGTTTTAGACTTTAACGCCTACACGACACACGGGTCTTACTCGCGATGAATTTTTTTTTTATAAAGTAATGTAACCTCTATTTTCCCGACGTTTCGGCCGAATCACACCGACCGTGGTCACGGGTGGACTGATAGGATAGAAAAGAAGAATAGAGGTAGCGTACATGCCTTTATAAGAAAAATCAGACCCGTATGTGTATACTATATTGTTGTTTTTGTAAACTTATAAAATCTACTGGATATGTGCTTATAAAAACATCTTATAAAACATCATTTTTTTGTCGGGTTAATTCATAGCTTACTTTGGGGTTAACCGACCGTGTTAGAAAGCTTTCCCGATATTACATTTTAGAATATAATTGGCCATTAGTCGACCACATAACTCATACAAGAAATGATGGTCAGTTTTACATAAACAATATTACTTAGCTATGTAGTTCGATACCGAATCTCATGTGCAGTTAATACTCTGTTATTTCCCAGGGGCTGGCAGTAAGAGTTGACATGGACTGGTTCTGAGTAGGTACAGCCTGTCAAGTGAGCTAGTGCCAGTGCAAACATGCAGCGAGCGACATTTTCGTAAGAGATCGATTTTACTTGACTAAAGTCTACGCTTGCACTATTATTTTACGTAAGTCAATACATAATTAATAGATTTTCGAACTTAATTAATGTAATATAAGTTCGTAATAACTTCTCTTTTGACTCTGGTAATTACTAATGATTTAATAATAATTAATAAGCAACTTTATAAAGTAATTATGAAACTATCAGTGTATATTAATGCCTGACTGTTTTACATCAGAATATAACTAATTTAATTCATAGAACTATGCCGCGCCAATACATTCAATAATACAATCAATTTTATCTAAATGTGCTGACAGTTTGTAATAAGCGCTTAAAATAATGGAATACAGTAATAATTACTGTAATTTTTCAATTATATTATAATCCCATTTTATCGAAAAAAAAAATTGATCCTTGTTGAACATGTTACATATTTGTCCAATTACACCAGTAAATTGTCTAATTAACCCAACGAAATTGATTTAAAGATAAGAGTAGGTGATAAAGGTTTACCACTGCGTCCTGAGCACTCAGCATATTCAGAAAAATATAATCCCAGAGTTCAGTCAGAGTCGATCACAGTCAAATTTCAAGACAGTCCGTTTTTAAATTTCGCCGTCTAAGGTTAAGAAACAAGAAGTCACGTTTGTATTTACAAAAAATAGTTAGACTAAAGACAAAAATACTATTTTTGATATAACATGGAATTAAATCAATTGACAATTTGTTTTGCATTGTTTAGGGGATTTTGTATAGTGTAGCTTTTTATCGATAGTCTAGCGGTCACATACATTATAATCGGTTCCGTCGGACAGCCCAAGCACTAGCCCCTACTGTACATCACTGTGGAACATGTTGGCCAACGAAACGGCCCAGTTAAATTAACGTGATTGGTCAGGGGATGTGTGTGCTTAATGTCTTATTACTCTCGTCTACCAGAAAGATCAAAATTATTGTTAACTTTAGCAAGGTGTGAGTAAAGTTATGTTCAATGTTGCAAGTAATCGAAATTATTTGAATGTTTTAATCTAAGGACTTAAAATGATAGTTTACATTTTAAAATAAAAATATTTTACCTAAACTAACAATATTTATTTCACAAATAAATATTATTTGATGATTAAAATATCTTCGCCTTTAATTAAATAATGAAACAAAAATGGATATAAACAAGACACTCGCGTTTCTACGGAAAATGCATTATGAAACTTAGTCTTCAGTTTGCATACGCCGAAGTGAACCTTAAGCCTTTTGCTTCTTATGTTCTAGTATGCTGTGACAAGATAAGAAATAATAACAGACTGCTGCCTTACCTAACTGAGCTTTAAATATACTGACAGGCACTCAAAGGAGAGGCGTGACTTCATTCATACGATTAGACTTTACCCGGTAACTAATAATAGGATCTTGGTTGACAATGCACTTGCTATCTGAGCATGAGGTTTACCTCAAATGTGTAATAATTACAGTCTGAATGTGATAGATTCGTAATCCTATGAGATTCTGATTAAACCGTTGAAGATATGTATGAACCATATCTATGCATATGGTTCATAGTTGATTGGGAAAATTGTACAGTTACGGGTAGCTTCATGTGCTAGAGTCTGTACATAAAAATTCCATACAGAGAAGTTGCATAACCGTTTTTACATCGCATCTAAATAAAGCCAGATAAGATTAACTTGAACTTTACGTAGTTCTCAGTAATGGTCCCCAGAGAGCTGCTAACCATTCTTCTACAAAGACAGAATCGATCAAAACGATCTTTGGATGATAACACTGTTTAATGACGTACTTTACAGTATCTCATTATTCAATATATTTTGACCATTACTCTGGATCTAGACCTTTTGTTTTAGAACTAAGGACACAATGTTCAGAAACAAATGAAATATAATTTTAGTGTAAATCGCATTGAAACTATCATTTGTATCCTTTGGGAAAAGACTGGACTACAATTTCGAGTGTTGTATTTAATTCAACAATATCATTGTATAAACAGACAAAAAATGGCTAAGACAATTGATAATTCCAAGTTTTTTAAGACTAGGCTTCGTTTTTTTTTATACATAAGAACCGTCTCCTAACTAAGTGAGTCGTCTGAGTACATGGTAAAAAAAGAATTAACGTGTAAACCAATGAACTGAAGAGATAGGTCAATATATTCCCATTTATAAATCATTAAGCATTATAATTACCGTAAGCAAAAATAATTAAACTCTTCCTTTTCTCAATTCATCACCTTGTTAATTGAGTAATAAGTTTAAAACCACCTTTATAAAGTTCAGACGTCCTCTCAGCAAGAACTTTAATAACTAGAAAAAAAGTTCTGAAAACGCGACTGCGTCTTATTAAGCTGATGAGAAAAATTTTAGTGCCTTCATCTAGACGTTTTATTGTTTTTACACTATTTATGTTGAATACTTATTTAATGTTGTAAGTTCTGCTTTACACACACCTTCTCCAACTACTTCTTAGAACTCTGCAAAGACAAAATCTTTCTTACTGGCTTTATTATTCAAATTTTATTCCAACCTTAAGAATCTATTATTAAACATTGAACTATGTACGGATGAACCACGAACGATATTCCGTTTTAATATAACTTTTGGCTTTTGATTCCTTAATTGAAATCAAATTTCAAGAATGACACAGCTGCTACGGTAACGCTGGAGAACTTTATTCAAAATTAGTTTTTTTGGCTTATTTACATAGCTTTATGATAATTAGTTATAAAATTAAAACAAAAATCTTCGAATGTTAGAAGTATTTTAAACATTGTATCTTTTGCTTTAAATGTAAAAGCTAGATAATAAAAGATCGTGTATGCTTTTTTCCATCTTTTGGCACACACACTCGTGACGTATTTTTATTACCTCATTCCTTCAAAATTGCCGAATGGATTATGACAATTAGGATATCGTTGCATTCCCAATTATATTCATATTCATATTCATATTATTTATTGCATTCCACAATGTATAAAGTAGGTGTTACAGTTAGGCTTAGAGCTAGGTACAATTGTGGACCCTGTAGGGCACAGCAAAATAAAATAAAACTTACAACTAAAATAATAATTATTAAATCTATAGAAATAATTATATAAAAAATTTAACAATTGACCATAACATTATTAAACATTTGCATTTGTTTATGTTTGGTATAGGAACAAGAGTGCGACTAGACATTACCTATTGTCTGTAGGCACAATTAAATAAGAAGTATTTTCTAAAAATATAGAATAAAATAAAAAATAAAAAACTGTAAAGTCGGAAAGTGTGATGTGTTGTTATGTGGTGTGTTGTGTGTAGACTATATCTTTATCATTCATGTATTCGGCTATCGAGTAGTAGGCTTTGTTTATGAGGATGTTTTTGAGTGCGCGTGTGAATTTAGTTTCGCTAGGTTCATTTTTTAAAGAATCTGGTAATTTGTTGTATATTTTGATAGACATTACATAAGGGCTATTGGTGTGGAGTGTCATATGTGAAGAGGGAAGCATTAACATGTTTTTGTGTCTAACTGGACGATCATTATGTTTATTTCCACGGGTTATGAAAAAGTTTGTATTTTTTCTTACAAATTTACATATTTCAAAGATATAAATAGATGGTAGTGTTAGTATTTGATACTTAATATAAATAGGTTTACAACTGTCGGTTTGTTCTAAATTTTCTATAATTCGGATTAATTTCTTTTGGAGGATGAATAGGGTATTGGCGTCGGTACTGTTTCCCCACATAATAATGCCGTAGTTAAGCCATGAGTATGCGTAGGCGTAGTATGTGGTGATAGCAGTTTGTATGTCGGTGGTTTTCTTAACTTCTCGTAGTGCGTAACAGAATTTTGAGATTTTTGAGTGTATATGTTTGATGTGTGGCTTCCAGGAAATGTGTGTGTCTATAATAAGACCTAACAATGAAAAATCATTAACAACCTCTATTTTAGTTCCGTTAGCTGTAAGGTTGATTGTTATTGGAGCTTTTTGACGTGGATGGAAAGTCATTATTTTAGTTTTTTTGTAATTAATTTCCAGATTGTGCTCGGTTAACCACTTTGTTGTTTTCTCTAGAATTATTTTTAACTGTTCGTTGATATCGTTAACGTTCCGGCTAGTGGTAAGTAAAGATATGTCATCTGCGAATAGCACGCATGGTTCTTCCATTATTTTTGGTAGGTCGTTGATGTAAATGATGAATAGGAGGCATCCTATGACACTGCCTTGTGGGATTGATGCATTAATGACCTTTTTATCAGATCTGACATGTGTAATTTGTTTGCGGTCATGGTCAAAGTAATCTATTTCGACATATTGTTCTCTGTCTTTCAAGTAAGATGCAAACCAGTTATGCGTTATTCCGCGAATCCCTATACCGTGTAATTTTTCTAGAAGTATTTTAAATTGCACTTTGTCATATGCTTTGGTCATGTCTAAAAGTATTCCTGCTGCGTATTTCTTGTTATTAAGGGCATTTATTATTTCCTGCATATATTTATAGACTGCCAGGGATGTAGATCGCTGTCTTCGGAATCCATGTTGACCATCGTCAAACACTTTAAATTTTTCGCAGAACTTATAGACGCGGTCACACATGGCTTTTTCATATATTTTAGATGACGTGGGAAGGAGGGCTATTGGTCTATAGTTGCCAGGATCGGTTTTAATATTTTTCTTATGTACTGGTTTGATAATGCTTTTTTTCAATTGGTTTGGAAAAATGCCTTCGTCAAAAGACTGGTTTATACAGACGCAGTAAGGTACCGCGAGTTCCTCAGCACATTGCCTAATTAATGACGGGGGTAGCTCATCTATACCGTGGCTTTTTTTATTTTTTAGAGATTTTATGATTCTTTCTGTTTCTCGAATATCTAAAGGACGAAGGAAGAGGGTATTTTCTATACAGTTGCGGACAGGTATGCCTCGGGCCGCACTGCCATTCGGACACGAGGATGCTTCACCTATTTTTGCAAAGAAGTTATTAAATTGGTTAGCTATTTCCTTGGGGTTTTCGATTACCGTGTTATTTATTTCTAATTTTATGTTATTTTTATCCGAACTAGTTTTTTTCTTTGTTCGTTCGTTCACTATACTCCACATGGCTTTAACTTTATTTTGTGAAGTTTTTATTTTATTAATATATTGTAATTTTTTAGATTCAGTCACTACTTGTTTCAACAATTTTTCGTACTTTTTATAGTACTTTTTTAATACGTCGCTATTAGTCTTTAAACATAATATTTTCAGTAGCCTTTTGTTTTTACACGAATGCTTAATGCCTTTTGTTAGCCAGTATTTTTTATAAAATGTTCTTAATTTTATTTTTATTTTAGGTATGTGTTGGTTAAGGGTGTCAATCAATATTTCGGAGAAAGCGTTGTAGTTCTGGTTTGCGTCATGTGTTTCTATTAGGACTTCTCTCCAATTAATGGATTTTAAAACAGATTTGAAATACTGTATATTTTTTTTAGTGTATAGGCGTTTTTCTGTGTACCATAGTGTTTGTTTCGGTCGTTGTGGTATATTGAGATCTATAATTGTGCTGCAATGATCTGAGAATCCTAGGTCATTTACAGATGTATTTGAATCTTCAGTTATAAAGTTCGTAAATATAAGATCTAAGCATGTCGAGGCAGTTTGTGTCATATGTGTTGGATGTTTGATGTGTTGTGTGTATTTATATTCGGACATAAGATCTATAAACTGGTTGCACTTTACCCTGATATTCTTAAAAATGTGACGTTAACTGAACTAAATAATATTATGATCCCTCCATCTGCCTTAGGCATGCATCTGTTTTATGGTCGGTTGATCGTATTAGCGTTTAGAGATGTAGATTTGCCTGAAGGACTTGAAACACATACAATCAGACAATCCAGCGCTTTGCAAACCATCACATACGGTCCAAAGTCACAACACGCCTTTAAATTGTGTATTGCGGCAGTTAAATATTTGGTCTGATGCTCGCACTTGATGTTTGCACATGTTAGGTATAATTAATTAGCTTTTATCTTCGAGGTAAGCTACAGTAGATTTTTGACAATGAATCTTTTAACTTCTTTCCACAATATGCAGTGTAAGTATTAAAAGACCCTGCACACTTAAATTGGGAAAGGAATCAAATTATTGAGCTTTATTTTATTGATAGTAAAAGTATTTGCAAAAAAATCACTTTGGACTATTAAACATGACCGAATAAAACCATTTCCCACGTTTTTATTTATTTACGCATTTATGCATACACGCAATATCTAATAGCCGGACTGATTTTGGAAGCAATATATTTTCTTCCGATTTTATTTTATCGGATTTGTAATACATTTTTTGGAGGAGATGATATTTTTAGGACGGTTTTTAGTATAGGTAACTAGCTAATGGGGAAGGAAATCTTATCATTCATCTACATTTATCTCAACATCGCTCACCCTGCAAGAACCATGGAAACCTGTCTACCATTGATAAGAATTATTTACGTCTAAAATGTAATACAAAAGTTTTTTACATCAAAAAGAATTTTAAGTTAAGGTGAGGTGATTACCCAGCTACCTGAGACCGTCGCTGGGATGGGCACTGGTCCCGAAAACTTTCACTATGCGATCATAATTTCAATTTAAAAGTTTAACAACTTTGTTTATGTTGAGCCGGAATCAAGGGGTGTGTAAAACGCCATGTGTGTGGAACATAACCAAAACAAATTATAAAATTGCTTGTACTCATTTTATTGGGACGAAAATTATTGAGAATTGTTCGCTATTCTAGCTATATAGATATGAGAAGCAACCACTATCCTTGTATATTTTTTTTATTCGCTGACAATTATTTTGTTAGGACCGTACGATAATTTTAAAAGACAACCTCTTTTTAGAATGAAATTTCAAAATTAGACATCCACATCGACTGATTCTTTTCGAATGATTATTCTAGTAGGTAATGCTTGCTTTTTTTGATTATTTATTCCATTTTATTAAGTTATAAAACGATCAAAATCTTGCACAAAGTTTAATACTCTCGTACCGGCTTCGAGGGGTAGTTCGAAACCCATAATTTGTCTCTTACACTGAAGAGTATTACACAAAGTTTACCTAAGACCCAGGTGGCAATATTCTCACATATTTATTAAAAATAGGAATTAGATCTGGTCCTACAGTCTGGAGATTATGGACACAGAAGTAAGGATTATAATAGGAATAATTAACATAAGTTTACTGAGATTATGCAGCTGGTTTTCTATATCAAGTCAATTCTATACCTTAATTGATGAATCTTTTTGCAAAATAGAATTCCAATATAAGAAAAAAGACTTCTAGAAGCTTTAGTAACATTATCATGTCTCCTCTCTTTTTCCGAATACTGTGACTGTGGCACTGTTGTCTATCGATCCGTAAAAGGACACCGAACAAATTGTAGGAAACAGTTGGAAAGCGGTAAGCCGAATAGCTCGGTAGACGTAAAAAACCAGATGGGACACAACTTCGTTGTCATATATATTAACTCCCAAAAGGCCTTTAAGTGCGACACTTCTTGCCCCATAAACAAAGTCTGATATAACATAACACATAATACACCTAAATAACGCGTTGTAATAGATTTTGCCGTAATGCGTCAAACAGCAATAATTTATGGGCAGATATTTGGCAAGCATCGCGGTCCGGAAAAGCGTGATAATTTCTAGTGAGTGGGTGCACCGTTTAAGGCGGCCGACGCATGTTTCATTGCAATCGTGACATATTTTTCGATGGAACACGTTATTTTGGTATATGTTGCCGCATAAATTGGTATTGGAAAATTTAATTATACTTTAAAGTGTACTTTTTGAACAGTTTGTTTCAACAGAAGTTCAATATTTAAAGTACACGTTAAAACTAATTTGATAACAAAATATAATACATACAAATGGTGTTATTACAAACAAGGTAACAGACGCTTGCTTAATACTATTTTTGTATGATATTTTTAATATGTTTCAAGCGTCTGTTAAGTTTTGCTCGCATTCTATTAGCTAGTTAGCTATTATTAATCAGTGGATCATATTAAACATATGTATATAATGTCATATCATAATCACAGCTTCAGATCTTATCTAGTGGATAATCAGTTCTCAGTTAACAGGACGCGTTTCAATCCTCGGTATCGTTTGAATTCGATGTTGGTACTCATGAAATCTTAACCGGACCAAAGGTTGATAATTTTCAAGTCATTACGATAAGATTGTTTTGGCAAGCATACTGAGAAAATATTACACTGACGCTTATTGCCTCATGGTGGAAGTATATACGTATAACATCTAAGTTGTATATGTCACCTAAACATGCTCGCCTAAATCGACTGGTGCAGAGTTCCTACACGTATTTCTCCAACACCTGTGTGTGACTTTTGGTCACAGTTTAGAAACAGAAACAAGTGGCCCTAAAAGAAAATCCACATTAAAAACAAACATCAACGTTCACTCCCGCAAATCCACTGCTATGTTGAGTCAACAGACACCTAGAACTCAAGTGGTTTAACCGCAATAGTGAGGTATTATTTGAATTTCACGAAGTTCCGATCACCCGCTGGTCAATACCGCCGTCGGAACAGTCACTTACGAGTATTCGAACTAAAATAACCCTTTCCAGTTGTCGACTGCATAAAATGCAAAGTACGCCTGATCGACTAAACAAAAATAATAATAGCTAAGTGTACTATTTCACCATACGAAATTTGAATTAAATGGCAACGTTTCACTTATGACTTTAATATTGCGCACTATTCATAAATAATGAGAAGTTCCAAACATACCTACTTGTATTTGAACAAGAATTTTGAAACTTATTAAATTTTCACTACCCAGATTCTTGCTATCATCTCAAACGTTTTGTTGGTATTTACTGTACACTATACATATATTATTATGTTTCTTATTCTGATAGTCTTTAAAGCTGATTTTAGGTCATGATACGAAACCTTCCGTAAGCATTACTAAAATCACGCCAGCCCTTCGAGCATTGTTTTATTGCAAACACAGGGGGTTGTATGATGTTTGTTCATATCTAATCCACATACAAATACCATAAACGTAAAATGATTGACCATAGGCTCTGAAGTGTCATTTACCACGATTAAATTTTTCAGATCTGCATATTCTTTCTGGGTCCAGGTCATCACTCAATGCTAAGTTTCTTAAGAGTAGTCAAAATAACTTTTCGTTACTCTCTCGAAACTTGGGTAAATTTGTTCGCATATCACACATCCAATGATTGACCTATACAGGATGCAAATAGTCTATTAACTGGTGAAAAGCGTATACAGGATGTTCTTCGAAGTATGGATCAATTGGAATAGTGGCATCTATAGGGTCATTTGTCAGCTTTTGGCAAGAGAATATCGATACTTTTTACGGGTTAGATTGAAATTGTTCAATAGTTGGAGTATTTTAATTTAGGAAATTCGAAAGTAATTATACCTCAAAAAATCTTTACAAGTTGCCCAAGTATCTAATAGTATCCAAGTATATATTTTTCTGTGTGGAAAATATCATAACCCACGTTTGTTCTTTCTGGTACCCTTTATGGGCCGAGGTAACTCTTGCAAAGTAATTCTTTCACTTCATCCAGAAAAAAATACATTGATAAACCAGATAGTCTTTATTGAATAATATATTTTCTTCTATCGCTATGCGAAATTATTGAAAAGTGATCAATCTACATATGTTATACATAATCTTTGAACCGTAAAAAATCCCTCTCATGGTGAAGACAAGGGCTAGCAATTGACTGTCCGTGCCTCTACTCCGATTGATCCATTCTTCGAGGAACACCCTGTATACCATTCGATTATTGCACGTGTGAGTCAATCAGCGGTAGTCTTATGACATGCCATTATACGCATACAAACATACTTTATTTACACGAAATTGTGTCGCAGAACTTTTCTTGTTTCAATTTTAATGGCATTTTTAATTCTGTTTCAAATAGCTACTATGTTGCGCAGTAGAAAAGCACAGTATTCGAAAAGAAATAAAAGCCCTATTATAAAATTGTAAGGTTATAAAAATACCAAATAACTATACAAAACTACAATGCAACATCACAATGATTGATGGCAACGTTATGAAGTTCGGTGTCTTGGTGTGAATCGTTCTAATGTTCAGCTTTTATTGAAATACTTATAAATATGGCAGCCATTAAACGACATATTCTTTTTTAGTTTGGATCATTAATAAATTTCACGGAACATAAATAGGTACCTCTAAGTATACTGGGTTGTTTTGGCATGTATCGATTCAAGTTATCTCCTAGTAGTATGTTAACGACTTACAATGGCATAAACTGGTTACAAAAGTCTTTGTTTACTATCTTTTAGCAATCCTACTGTAAGGATGACCAAAAAGGTAAAACATTCAGAATTCATTCTTGCAAACATCATCTGAAAGATTAAGTAAGTAAATTGGAAGGTTTCTCAAAAAACCTCCTTCGGGAGCACTGAGGACGTCGGCGATGTCAGAATATTATAAAAAATACAAAACAATGAAGTAGATAGTCAAATATTATGATCTGCTTTTTATGTGTTTGGGGAGGTAACCATAACCAAGAGCAAACCTTATCCTGCCGCGTATCAATTTCTTTTGTCACTCTGTTGAATTAAATGGTTAACCTAATTGACTTTTAAAATGTTTGTTTTACAATTTTTGTACAGTTTTTTTTAATGTGCATGCGACAAAGGACCTCTACAACTTAACAAGGTATTTAAACAATTTTTGTTACCAGTGATGACTTTTCTCCTCACTGACGCGTGTTCTGTTACTATCAACCAAATAACGAAGCTCACTAGCTATGGTCGGAATTTCTCTACAAGATCGAATCAGAAATAATGAAATTCGTAGAAGAATTAGAGGCACAGTCATAGCCCCGTCGATAAGCTCGTAAAAATGGTAATGTACCGCCAGCCATGTACAAGTACTGATGCTGCCGATGGATCCGAAACGCGCTCGAGTAGAGACGACGGCCTGGCAAACCCAGCATAGACGGCTACCAACGGATGATCAGGCCGCTTCCAACCGACAACGGTTCTTTTAGAAATCAACGGGAAATGAAATAGTGGAATAATGATGATGTATGTACCTATTTAATAAAAATTTTTAGACGTACAGTCAACTTCGTCAGCACATGTCACGACACAAAAATCTACCCACACACGAATACCTACTTTTACGAACCCCCTACACATTATATTCTATAGGATATAATTTTGTTAAGTGCGTGAAATATCTCAAGACGAGGAAACATCTAAGTAATCAAATCGTCAATAAAATATTATATTTATCCACAAATCGCTTCAAATCAATCGAAGAAGCAGTATGGGATCAGGCTGCATATAATACCTACATTAATAAAGAAGGTGACCAAACTACCTAACCTAACCTATTATTATTTAGATCGCCGTCAATATTTTAAAAACATATTTATTTATTTCTAAAATAAAATTTATTTCACTTCCTATGGAAATAAAACAAACACCATTTCACACCAAAAAAGTTTGAAAAGTCACAGCTGCCGTTAATCTTTAAGCCACAAGCTCTAATGCACCCAGATGTAAACAGGCACAATTTTTATTCATAATGACGTATACTCATTTCAGTAATATCACACTAAAGGTTGTTTCTTTCTTATGATAAAGCTACATCCAGAAATATAAAAGCCGCAAACATAGGATTCAAGTTACCGTCAAAGATGCGAACTATACATCTAGATAGATAGACAGATAGGTCTAGATAGATAGAATAGATTTTATCTCCATGCGATGTGAACAAAATTAGTAATATTGGCAGCCATGTTATGAAAATTGTGTTCCCTTATTTACAAAAATAAGTCAAAATAAAAATATGATCAACTACTTTATTCATGCACGTAAAAATTTTGCAACCTAATCTTAGACTTTAGAAACCAGAGTAAATATTACTACGAGTAAAAATATTATATGTATTATTGTACACAATAAAAAAAATATTCGAGGTGTAAATTGTAGTAAAACAAGCTTCCTTCAGCATATTTTGGTTCCATTAACAAAATATGATAATTTAGTACCATTTTAAAAAGTTTATGACACTAATTCATTAAATTTTGTCGAACGTATAATAAATACTCTATTTAAAGTCTGCGGTGACAAAGCAAGGAAAACACTAAAACAGGCTTCTTACGCTACCCGACACGACAGCAAGCAACTTATTGTAAACGCGAGTAGCATTCTAAATTTAAGGAGTTTCATCGAGCTACGAAATAGACCATTAAGCAAGATTATTAAAGAAAAATAAAAGTAATAAAACAAGTCATGCGTATCGTGTAGAAAAGAGGATGTAGAGGCCACTGGAGGGAGGGTTGGGAAGGGCGGGCCGCCGTCCGCCCAGCCAGTCGCTAGTCGACGCTCGCGTTGTGACGCCGTTTCAGCTGCCACCTTTAGGTAGCATTCTCACAACTTTACCCAACCGAACTCTAGTTTTTCGTGGCCGCGCGAACATTTGAACAGAGTGAGCGCGTAAAAATGTGAATTCCGTTCTTTTATTTCAACAGAAAGTTAAATATCATCATGATGGCGTTTAAATTTATTTTAAATACATTTAAATACATTCTTCTTCTTTCTTACTTGGCTATATATTGCAATAACATTAAAGTGAATAGTGAAATTCCGATGGCTGATAAAATTCCGATTGGTAAGTTATAAGTTTAAGTTTAATAAACTTAAGTTATAGGTAATGTCAAGTACTCTAAGTTATACCCAACTTATAATGTTATATTAAATTATAAATATAATATTATTATGATAGTTATTATTAAATGTAACTTACAATGTTTTAGTTTTTTATGTAAATACTTGTATTATATAGTATTTTATTATTTATTTTTCATTAATGATGTAAATAAGTTGTAAATATTAAGGGTACGAATTTAAAATTAAATACGTACTTACAATGTTGAGGTTATTTAAGTTTGTAATCAAACAAATCACTAAAAGTATTTTAAATATAAATTGCTTTTAATCTTAAGATAGTTCTAAGTAACTAGACTTGAATCAGGAAGCGCTAATATTTTTTTTAGTCGGTACCTTTAAAGGAGTTCTATTTTATAAGTCTCGAGCTGACAATTAAGTTTCTAAAGTGGTGTACAAACAGACATTTAATTAAGGCGGTTTATCGCACATTCGTTTCAAATATTTTCTTTGTTGTATTCCTATGTAATCCTCAAAGTTACTCTAAAATATCTGCCTAGCCTTTTCCCAAGCTTTTATGGGATTGGCTTCCTGTCTATCCTGATGCAGCTGAGTACCATCTGCTGGGTTTTATATGGACAACACGGAGGATCATGGTCATCAAAAGATTGTCGACGATCCGTGCGTCGACCGCGCCAACAGTTGCTTGACTTTATGATCGATCGACTCGTGCGGCTGTTACTTAAACACGAGCTGCTGTAGTTACTCTACCTCATCATATCCCGAGCCTTTTCCCAACTATGTTGGGGTCGGCTTCCAGTCTAACCGGTTTCGGCTGGATACCAGTGCTTTACAAGAAGAGACTGCCTATCTGACCTCCTCAACCCAGTTACCTGGGCAACCCAATACCCCTTGGTAAGACTGGCGTCAGACTTACTGGCTTCTGACTAACCCGTAACGACTGCCAAGGATGTTCAATGACAGCCGGGACCTACAGTTTAACGCGCCATCCGAAACACAGTCATTGGTGTCCAAGATATACTAAGAAAGTACATACAAACTTAGAAAAGTTGCATTGGTACTTGCCCGACCTGGAATCAAACCCACGCCCTCACACTTGAGAGGTTGGCTCTTTAACCATTAGGCCACTATGACTATTGTATGTAGTTACTCTACCTACATTCGTTAATTATACTTTAGCTCATATACTTCAGCTACCTGGTTATACATTGATGTATACAGTTAAGATGATATTATATGCAGATTCGATGATTTAGGTATTATTTAAACAATATTATTAATACCTATAATATATATATAATAATATTAATACCTTACATTCGCAAACTACGAAAAAAATAGTTTGTCTTTGTAATGTCGAATAGCGTTTGAACTATCTTAAGGACAGAAGAAGTTAAGGTTAAGATTACAAAAAGTTAGTTTTCTGAGCAGTTTTCGCAATGTCTTTAAGGGTAATGCCGTAATTTTTACTTCGATTATAATTTTGAGACAAATAAATGGAAGATAATAAAGGCCCTAAAGAGCAGTCAAAAATAAGGATTGTAATAAGCTGATAGCATTTTCAAAAGACCAGGACCATTTGTAAAGGTTGGTTCCAAATTGGTATTGCCTAAACACAGGAAGAATTTGTAGCTAAGTCACAACCGCTCGGGACCATCAATGGAAGGTTAAGCAACATTTCTCGTGGTTGAACCTTGGGTGACCATCTATTTCATAACATGTATCTCGGTTTTTCGGCAGATATATTGTAATATTAATAATGCATTTAGGATACCTATGGGGCTGCCGCGTTTCTGTAGTGCTTCAGGGATGTTTGCAGAAGCCCGCGTAGATTGCTTTTATACAGTTATGCGTAAAAGATGCGTATCCCTGGTACACAGAGTACGGGGCAGCACTAACCATATCCTAAAAATGATCTCTAGTCGTTTGGACTGCATAATCATAAATCGTTGTTGCCAAATTTCTGCGGGGCCAATACTCCACAACAATAATTAAAAAAGAAACCTGTTTTTATATTTATATTTTTATACACATTTGAGTTTTTATTGCTTGACTGAATAAATTATTATTATTGTCCCAACCATCTTTTGTACACCTTTGCTAGTTGTTACGGGAAGTCAGAGACGGAAAGTCTGACGTTATGAATATAAATAAAGGTAAATAATGTATGATCTATAATGAGTCCAAATACGTCAGTAAAATGAGACTTGAAAAAATTGGATAAGATTAAGAAACTGATCAAATACAGGATAACTGATTCCGGACCATCTCCTAAAATAAATCGTTAAGAGCAACTACTAGTTTGCATATTTAATTCATTATCTCAAAGAATATCATTCAATATTCTGTTTCAAATACAAAGGAAAATGTCGTGAATGTTTGCTTTGATAGTAAAACGTTAACAGGATATTACGTGTCCACTCCACAGCAAAGTCTAAATACTAACATTTTATGGAAGTTTTCTTTTGAGCATATTCAATATTCTTTTATTAGGGTTTGTTTTTTGCACAAGAAACAAGTTCTCGTCAGTGAATAGCATGTTAGGGTATAAAAGAATTGAACATTCTACATGGGGTCAGCAGGATAAGAACTCTCACTCGATAAGAAATTTGATACGGATTTCTACATCTAATAAATATTGCTGGGTAATGTTTTACTGCTTTCTAATGTATCATGATAATAAAATGATAAGTGTAAGAAACAGATTGCAAAATAACTAGAAAAATGTGGATGTGCTACAGGTACCTACTTCTACGCTTATTCTTTCGCGGAAAATAATATCTTTACATTATACTTGATACAACATATAACAATCATGTAAACATCCGCTAACAATAAATAGGCTATAATATCACAAGGAACATGTGAGATAATTAATATTAACAACACGATTTCATTGACAAATAACTGTTAGGAAAGATATATTATTGTTACCAATGATAACGCCTCTATCTCATCCTTTTGGCATAATATCGTCACCCGCGTCGAGCGACATCTTAAAGATTTCAAATGAGGCTATTCGTTGCCGCCAACACCAGAACAGTGTAATTTTCATAAATGAGTTTTATTTAAGGATAAGTTGAGCCTACACTCGAGGAAATTCAGAGTTAAATCTATGTAGTTCGAAATGCGAAGTGATTGAATTTCTCGGGTTCGTATTTCGGGAAACTTTATTAGACCGTCTTATCACCTTAGATGTTTCAAATGCTTGGTGAGTATCTTTCGGATCTACACAAAGAGAATGTAGCATCCAAATAATTTAAAATACGCAATGTTTAGTACGATTACTTACTTGAATGAAAATGATCTGCTCCGAGAAATAAAGAAGTGCACGTTCATAGTACTCGCATTAAAGAACAAAAATATTTAATTTACTCGTATTCCAAAGAACATTACTGAGACGGAAAAATGCTCATGTTCTTTGTAAGACAAACACTTGTACTCCAATTAACTACTGAAAAGAACTTTAATAAAGTTTAAACTAACGCTGCGTAAATAGATATGATAGTGTGGTGTTTATCAAGAAGACGTGTATTCATCAATATACTACTTTTTTATCATTTTTGAAATACGGATGTAAGAAGTTAAAAGTTAAGAAGAAACACGAAAAGAAAAAAAAATCTTATCTAAAACCTCAACCGCTTAACTAAAATTGTTTATTCAGTTTATTTGTGTTTATGAGGTACATCTATGCTCGTATTTGTAATAAGGCTTAGACAGTAAATTTCATTTTGCAAAGGAGACATTCATTAACATAACACTCCTTTTACGAGCAGTGTTGTAAATACGTCGACTTGCTTATTGAACTCACAAATATCCAAACAATAACTACATTATTATAATGAAATGATTTTTTACTTCTATAAGCGGTTGTGAAATAAATTATTTGAATTTGAATGTTGAATAAAAAAAGCTCATGAATGATAACAGACGTAAACGATGCCACAATAGGTATATGCATTCGTCATCAGCCTTTTTATCGCCCCATTGCTGGGCACAGGCCTCCTCTCACACAGAGAAGGATTGAGCGTTAATCACCACGATTGCTCAATGCGGTTTTGTGATTTCAGACTTTATAGTCCAAGTTTCTTCGAGATGTTTTCCTTCACCTCCAATCAGTCATTGGTGTCCAAAATATACTTAGAAAAGTTACATTGGTGCTTCCTGACCTGGAATCGAACCCGCGCACTCATACTTGGGAGGCTAGTGCTTTAACCATTTTAAGTTTCGATATCCTCATTTCAGTGCGATAACTTTTTACTATGGCCTAATTAGACTAAAGAAGAAGTTAACGTAGGTATATACGATTATTACAATTACGGCTACAACAAAGGGGTATCGACAGGTTGTCTGAAATCAGTCAGCGACGAAACAGTTGATTAGAAGAGCTTCAGTGACTAAACAAAAGGCATGCAGGGTCACTCGGTGCAATTTTAACTGTCCAACGTTGAATTCGCTTAGTATATTATTTAGATTTCAATGATGCACCCGTTTTATTTGACAGTGACGTAAATAAGTGTTTCCTATCAAACCAATACACTTTAAAGAACTTCCCAAAAAGTTCTCTCAATTCGGAATGTTATATATTTTTTTAACTTACGATGCAAGAAGCGAGGTGTCATAAATTTGATCGCTATAGGGGTCTGTATGTCTGTCAGCGGCACCGTAAGTCCTAAACGGATGAACTGATTAGGATGTAGTTTTTTAAATTTAAAGTTAATCTTGCAGCGGTTATTAATGTATTTCATCATCATCGGCACAGCCGTATCGACTTATAAAATCAGCAGCAGATGCACATATGAAACATAATTATGTCTAAACTAAAATTATACAATGCCTGAACAAGTTATAATTTATAAGTAAAAGATTTAAGGTTTCTTGATCTGTTAATGCAGTTATCCTGGCAGCCATTCACCAAGGACTAGAAAAAAATATAGCAGATATGTCCAGTTTGCATTCGCTTTGATCAGCATTTAATTCTACAAAAAATGCAACGGTAGCTTAATAAACTGATATTGCAGACAGGATATCAAGCATACAACACGTACTAAAGTAATAGCAGATATGACGTATTTGACGTTCCAATTTGGAGTTTAAAAATTTAATTAAAAACTTAAAACAATTTAAAAAACCCTTTCTGAAAAAAACAGATGTTTAAAAACTACAAAGTAGTACGAAACGCTATATGCCTTCATGTCGGGGTGCCGTTTAAGTATTTACCTATTAAGATATTGCTCTAAACTTGGCGGTACTCTGACGTGGAAGTATCGCGTCTCGTACTATTTACTTTTTCAACATTGGCTTTTGCGTGGGGGCATTTTTCTAATTTGCTATTTAACTTTTATTGGAAAAGTTTATTTAACATTTGTAAGTTTTACTTCTTAGTTAATGTAGTACATACGTAGTAAGACTAACTATTGATATTACAACACAATCTTATTTAGTAAAAGGCCCATGCATGAATGTTGTACAGCTTCCCAACAGTGAAATAATTTTTCAAATCGGATAACTAGTTTCGGAGCCCTATTTAACTCAAATAAACAATCAAATCCTTCCTCTTTATGATATGAGTATCGATGAAATACAATAATGAATCGGCGAGCGCGCTTGTGAAACGTTTAGTATTCGATTAAGATGCCGACAATACTGCTCCGTACTAACCATTATTGAGTCAGCTACTCAGATAAACTCAAACTGAATAAAGTTTTGAGATGAGCACCTACTTAGGAAGTTAGCTTCCTCCAAACTCATTTAACACAATTAAACAAGGAAAAGCAAGGTTTATGTCAAGGCGTCGTATAAGATGTGCCTATCGATAATATACCATACCCTTTTTACCAGTCAGAGAAACGATCTACTATCTGGGATTTTGACAAGTAACCTAACTTGTTGAAGTGTAACTTTTCAAATAGTCAGTGAAATAGAAAATTTTCTTCAATTCCTTAAAACTTTTTAGATGGTGATCGATGTGTAAAATTCTAACTTAGCGCTGGAGTGGTAAAGGTTTTACATAATTATTGACGTGAATAATGACGTGGTTGAATCGAAGTTTACACTCGTATCAGTACCCGTCTGAAATTGTCAAAGACCAAGTTACTTACATGGAAAAAGTTTAAAGCATCTAAGACTTACTGTAGTACTCACTTAGCAATTTTTTTATTTACTTGTACTTTAAAGTTTACTTCTGCTTGTATATTTTATTTTTAAGCAGTGACTTCAAACCTTTGTTGACAATCAAACTGGCGTACACATCAAACTCACTTCTGCATTTTTAATATTATTTAGTATTTTCAAGATTTACAGAAACGGACTCTGTTAGACTGCATAAGGGAAGAATAAATCGTATGGAATGAGTGCATTATCTACTAAAACATTTAAGTTTACCGTGTTTCCTCCTGTTTCATTATTTTATCAGCTGCAGGGTAGAGTGTAAGGTTTGCGTGTTACTACTGCGCTGGTGAGTACTACAATTACATCATTATGATTCCCGGCACTCGTTTTTCTGTGCCTGCTGAGCTAGCTATGCGTATAAACATAAAATTAATATCTGCTTGAGCTTGAAGTCTCATAGATTACCACTAGTACTCTATAATTTTTCGTTTATAGTCTTGAATTAAGTAACAATATTTACTATTCGCTGCTGCTGAATAAAAACTTGCACCGTTGTATTACACACACTATATAGTATGTATCACTGTCATAATCATTACCTATCAAGCCACTTTCCTATTACAACTTGCAATAAGTTAGTAATAGGTTATCACTTTATAAAAATTCTTGCACTATTGTACTTACTTTACTGTAAATTTCGAACTTCGAATCAAAATAATTGCGATTATCATAAATATTTGTGTTCGATTTTTTTTACAAAATGTTTTGTTTATTAGAGCAAAATCCTTCGCGTCTGTCTCTATGTCCCCTGAAAGGAAAGATGAGGTGATTTTTTTTTAGTACATAATTATGTTACTGTTAAAGCCCAAATATAAGTTAACGTCTTGGCGGGAGCACTACCTTGCTTAAGAATATAGAAACAACGATCGTACTTCTACCGTTAGTACAACAGTGTAGTTGAGTGACGATTGGCAAATTCTGTACATATATATTTTTTTAATTTATCTGTGCGAAGCTAAGCGATGTGGCTCGCTAGTATAATTCTATGATTATATCAAGCCAATTTATTTATTTAAGGCGTAATGCCCTCCCATATGTTAAAATATCGATCAAAGTTAACATAATTGAAGACTTAAAATTTTGTGGAAAAAAAGGAATTGTATTATTTCCAGGAACTGGAACATTGTGCCACTTTAAGGGCTGTTATGATCGGCAGTCGGGCAGTGTTTCTACACGTTCATACGAATAAAGAACGATGAAAGATTAAAGAGGCAAAAAAACCAACTAGTCCTCGGTTTTTTAGGCTACTTAGAGTATTGCTCGTGCCGTAATTTTTTTGTACTTGCTGCAAACGTTGACTTTATTTTATAACTGGCTTTTGCCAGACCTCGTCCGCATGGACTTCAAATATTGCTCTTTTCGTTCCATTTACTAATTTAGACTATCAGATACCGCCATGGCATACTTGTTATAAAAATTGGTCCATTAAAATTTTTAATTGGTCCCCATCACTGTCACCTGGTACCCAAAAGACTGTCAGAATTGCTACGTTGAATGACAATACTTAATCGTTGGGCAAAATAAAAGCCAGCTTTTAAAGTGGCAATGCTAAAGGCTCCAAAACTAATTTACTACTATACAAACAAATCTAGTTTACTAATAAATTTAATTATCCGCCAGGAAAAAACAGGCTGAAGGACTTATTGTACATTTTACCCACAAGCCCAACACTCGCGCGGCCTTTTATCAAATTATTTGCTTTTAAAACATTACAAAAATCAAATTACTACAGAAAATACTCTACGAACCCCGCCGTTCCTAAGCACGAAAAAATAGCAATCCTGTTAACAGCTGGTGTTTTCAGTGTAAATATTTTATGTTACTCGCTCTAAAATAACATAATATACGAAGGTAGTAAACTTTTAAGTACATTGTTAAATATAAATAGAGAGCAAATAATTAAAAAGTAAATAACTGAGAAATGCTTTCACACATCACACACTCATTTCATTTAAGAAATGTGTTCAAAACATTAACTAGCGTGTGAATACAGCTTAAAGTGCACAGGCATTCATCGGTTGAGCCATGTCTGCATTGTTGGTCCCAAGCTTTCATGCTTCAAATTCTATAAATTGACTTGAATTTGATCAGGCACCATGCTTCACAATGGAGCAAAGTACAGATTGCCCAAGATACTGCTTGTCCAAGACAAGCCTTTCATGTTTATTGTAGACGCCTACTAATGTTCGAAATTAGGTGCCATTCATATGTATATAAAGTTCAAGTTTTGCTTATTTAAAAATAGGTAAAGAAATAATATATGCAGATACAAAAGTCAAACTTTTAGGAAGCCGATAGCTTGATCGGGCTCATAATTACATATTGCTTTCAGAAAGGGCTTAACATTTTAATGATAATTATTTATCCAGAATTAAATTGACGTAAATCCGATAATTAATTAGGGATGACAGAAAATTTACAAAAAACCTTTAACTTTTTACTTTTAGTAAGAAATAACACACGTTATGAATAATTTAATTCAGGAGAAACAAATGATTCGGCGATAGATATCACTGATTTTAAATTATTTTATGGTAACTTACTCGACTTTCTTTTTAAATAATATGCAATTGAACATAGTGTTACTTTAATAGTGTTCGATTCTATAAAATTAGTAGTTTTTATAAAGTAAAATAAACTTTTTATCAGTCCTGTGTGTACATCGTGCCAGAGGCAAATAAATGTATTTACGCAAGTAAAATTTTATGAATATCTGGAATTTAAAAAACGTTTTTGATTGGACAACTGCGCGCAACAGAGATGAGAATATTAAAAGGAATTTGTGGTGTAACGCGCATGGAATGAGTAAGGAATGTGTACATTAGAGAGGGTTTGAAAGTGGCATCGGTGACCAAAAAGCTGTTCTGAATGTTCTGTTTTATCTGGCTATCGTGGTATGCGTAAGTGATGGGGAGGAATGAGGATCATCCTCATTTGATCCTTCATCCACAGTAAGGGAGGATTATAGAAAAAGACGGGGGAACAGACAGAGGAAAGGAAAGAAATAAGAAATGGTATGTGTAAAAGAAGACATGGTATGGAAGATAATATGCCGATATATAAAATGATGACATATAAGTTTTTTGCCATACAGCCTATCAAAAGTTCTATTTAGGTCGACACGATTACAGCATCAAGGAACAATCCTGCTCATATTGTCTTTAACTCCGTCATTCTTATAACCGACATTGTATCTTGGAATGTTAGTGTCCGTATCAAGTTTTATAAAAATATACAGAATTAGTATTCAAATAGAGTGAATGCCGGCAGTGGCCGGCGCGGGCATTACCACCACCAATGTGGGGTCGAGGCGCTGTTTGCTCGTAAATAATAACTTCATGCATAAACAATGGGCGGTGTCTCCTCGCCCAACTCCTTCACCCGCGACGACAACACCCATTCATGATTTTTATGAAATATAATATAGAAAAAGTGATATTGAACTCCATTTTCACACTTGCTGTTTATGCTGGCAAAGTAAGCATTGTTTATTTATTTACGCTGCTTCTTATTTTGTTTGTAAATATAGTCATGTTCACCTACAACTGTTTTTTATTGGTTTAATAGACTTACTTGCACCTACTTATTTACAAACTATAAAAATATCCTCCATGCTTTGCAAGGTAAAGGCGTAAAACATTTTGTTTCATTAAAAAATATTTATAAGACTTAAAACTGTCGTCAACGGTAAAAAATTGATTTCATTAAATAAAATGTAGTTTTTTGTTCATGTCTTCATTGTCATTGTTTAAGTATGCTTTTAGTATATTTGTTGACGAATGGAATAAAGTGTCTCGTACTGTCTCACCTACACGTTCGTTAAGTACGAATAACAAATGGCGGTTACGTCCTGATTGAGATCTAATTTATTGGCTCACATTCTGAGAACAGCCGCATTCTAAATCACAATAATGGCATTCGGGCTCGTTCTAGCTCAAGCCTACAGATTACGTGTATTGTAAACGATTTCTCCTACACATTACAGTGTATGGCAATGTTAAATTTCATTAAGTATCTTGGAACAGTGACATCGATATGTTAATATGTAACCCTTTACTAATTTAGTAAGTAGTTTCCAATATTTGGTAGTAACAAAGCACAACTAGGGTTGTCTCCATTGATTAGTTCCGTGGCTGTCAAAAGTACTATGTGCTTTTTGTATCTAAGTAGGTAGTTCAATGTACATTTTGTTTATATGAGCAATTCTATGAATGAAAATAAATACAGTTTAAGGCAGATTTCGTCATTTAATACAATATGATCATATCTGCACATGAGAATGTTGTTAATGCAGTTCTAGCTTTTAAAAACTAAATTTAAAGGCCATGTTACCTCATCATACTCTGTGTGGTAAGAGTCAGGCACACTACGCCGCCAGGAGTCAGATATCCTTTGATTGACGTACAAAAAGGTACTCGTTTTATTGAAGTAATAGACAACCAAAACACTCTAGCTTAGCTGAAGTATATTTTAAGGTAGTTTTTCGAGTACTTCAGCTCAACTAGAAACCTTTTTATTTTTGAAATGATGCCTTAGTAAATTTATGAGATCAGTTTGTTGTCCACCTGTCCGTCCTTTATTTAGGGAATACACGTCATTGACCTAGAACTACGAAATTTGGGAAATAAAATCATTAAAGACCTCAAATACAAGAAAAATCTCAAAGCTGTAACAGGTATTTCTTATTAAATATTTTTGAGTAAGAGCCTATGTTATATACGGAGCCTACATATGTTTCAAAATTGATCTACTTGTTCAAAAGAAGTATCAAATGCAAGGACAAAATGAATGCACATTGCAATATCTCTTTTGTTTGCGACTTATAATAAAATATCACAAATCATCATAAAAATCGATTCCTAAACAATATTTATGATCATACGTACGGAAACCTCGGCGGGCGAGTTCAACTGGCACCTGTCCGTTTTTTTTATTATATTATCAGCCCGCACGGGTGCAGTATATTTTTCCTGGAAAATGGTTCGCATGTACCTTACTTACAATACTCGTTTATATAACCTATGGTGCTAGCAGGCAGGATCGGGCAAAAACATATCATGTACCTACCATGGTTGTACCACAGGTTGTATGTAGTGGCTCAGATCATACTTATGTACTTGAGTGCAAAACATTGTGTTCCTGTATCATTCTTCGCAAAAATCAATGATTATGTATCTCCTACAGGGCATAGTTATATGATCTTATTCCACTGTACCAGATTGGTAGTATAAGATCGAGAACCCGTGAGATTAACGCCAGTAACTTGCTTCAAATTAATTGAATATCATAACTTAACACATGTCAGCGTACATACTATAGCAGGAGATATTATCTATAGCCTACTTGTAACACATAATCAAGGGATATATTTATGTTTTTAAATTCTCGTTTGTAAACTGTGTTAACATGTTTTTATCATCGATGCGTAGCTAATAATCAATACATACTTCTCGTTCTTGGCCTGGTCCTTAACTTACTGCAGCTAGACCGTGGAAATCAGCAGAAGCTTTACGGTACCCGTTAACGTAGAATAACTTTTGATTTCTTAGGAAAACTGACAGTTGCTTAAAGAAAACAGTGAAAAGTTAGTAAGACGTTTCTTAAACAACTTTTCGGTAAGAACGGAAAACGAAATCCATGGTTTTTAATTTGTAAGACTCGTTCGTCTCTTCAGTTGGCTTATAGTCAAACTTTAAAGTGAAACATTTTTTAATAAACACATATATATTTAATTATTTAATGTATGTAAAGACAGAACACTTGATAAAAATAGATCGTCGTTTAATTTACAAAATAGATTAAAACCTAGTACAAATAAACCCAAGAACAGACAAATCCATTTGATTGAAAATTGATTGTTGAACGTTTTATTACCGTCTGGGTACAAGAAGTAATGCCCCCTTAGTTTTATAATAATATTAAATACCAAATCAGTTATAATATTGGGACTGTAGTTGCTACGTCTAAGGTACCTCCACGGTATAACATTTAGTTATAGACATCAAAGTAAATAACAATTAGAATATTAATAACTGGCAAGTTCAGTTAAAGCATATCGAAAGGAATTAAACGATTGTACTTCAAATCGTAATTACAAAGGTGTATCGGGTTCATGAAAGCCAATGCTGATTCGGTTTAAACTGTAAGACGACCCCAAATTACTTGGTTGGGAAAAGGCAATGATGACTTTTAGCGTAATAAAAAAGATTTCAGCTTGGTTGCACTGAAAAATTCACATTGCGATTACATATCCTTCCTAAAGGGATGCACACAGGACTGTGGGAAATATCTACCGGCAACTCGTATCGATTTATTGGAGATCCTAATCGAAATAAAAGCCGCTTAAAATATTATTTGTATACACTGGAAAGACCGACGGCGCGAGCGTTTGTGCAATCCTTTGAAATAAAACATCTGCACAGTACATTCATGTTTCATGTGTGACGTTTAGTATTATGTGTTTGGCATACCTCATGCCCGTGGGAGCCGATCCAAAAAATAAAATATCAAGCGCCCTATACACTTTTATATATTTTTCTCCAACTTTTACATATAATGACATCATTTTAATACCAGATAACGTTATAAACGGAAACACGTTTAATATAAGTTCCTTTCAATCCCTCCCTTAGGTATTTTATTTTAATGCCAATATATTATTACGACAGAGAAAAATATAGTGTTTGTATGTAAGAAAGCAACAAAATAATAGCGCGTGACGGCTACACGTGTCGTGGTATATTAATGTGATATTTTATCGTTAAAACACACCGCTTGTCAATAGACGGCGTATGTGACTTATTTGCTCGTATTATGTGACTTGGTTACACAATATTCCAGTGTCGACTTAAAGCATCTTCGTATTAACTTGAAAATGTGGAAAAGTGGTGCAAAAATCTTGCGTGGAGCGAATATGCATAAACTACTACTAGCTCGGGCTGTCATTTTTTGTCACCAATAAAAAGGTTTTTATCTCAACGCATGACCCGTAATAGCTGGCAAATTAAGTAAAATGTTAATATAAATTATATTGCAATGGCAACAGTGAATTAATTGGTTGGAGCGCGGGAATGATTGTTCCAAGTGTTGCGGCGACAGTTCAACTGTCGCTTGGAACAATAAATGCATGAACAATTATGTTCCTTTTTGTGTAAATTTATTTCATTGCAGTAGTTAATAGTCATTACGTGTGACTTTATTATGACTTACGGGCTATATTATGGACAACATGCATGATTTCGATTAATTTAAAATTCAGGTAAAGTCCAGTACGTCACTTGTTGCACTATACACACTTATTACACACAATATTTATCCTACTACTATTATAAAGGCGAAAGTTTGTAAGTATGGATGTATGGATGTATGGATGTTTGTTACTCTTTCACGTAAAAACTACTGAATGGATTTGAATGAAACTTTACCACAATATAGCTTATACATCAAAATAACATATAGGCTACTTTTTATCCGGGTATGGAAAGTACTTCCCTCAGAAAGCGGGTGAAACCGCTGGCGGAAGCTAGTATTAAATAATTATTGGGTATCCTCAACTAACCAACTATCAGGAGCAGTATTGTTAGGTTTGCATGTTTTGTTTATACCAAAATTCATTTGATTGTCAAAATTGTAACTGGCAACCTGATATCGATTAAAAACAGCGAGTTGTGACCGTATTTTGTTACGCACTCTGAAACCCGGTGGGACCTATTCTACGTAAAAGCGAAGAGGGTTTCAGACTTCTTGAGTGGATAGGATTATCAGGGCAGTACGAGAACTTAATAGCCACAGCTATGTAGGTACTAGGGCTCGATCCTTACGAATACGTAAAGAGCAACATTTTCCTCCTCTCTTTGTCGGTGACGTACTGCCAACCGCTGCAACTGCAATGTGCTATCGAGATTTCACCAATTTGTTAGAAATAAATTTTGATTTAGGTCTTATATTTCATTTTACGGGGCACCCCGCACCTATATCTCTTATCATTCAAGGTTTAAAATAATAGGTACCTAAACGTAATAAATACAAATTACCACCGCACGCACCAATTAAGATAAATTTATATATTTATTTGAGAATAAAAAAGGACTAGTCGTAGTGGCCTAGTTCTTAAAGCACCAGCCTTTCGAGTATGAAGGTGCGGGTTAGATTCTAGTTCTGGCAAGTACCAATGTAACTTTTCTAAGGTATACGTACTTTCTAAGTATATCTTGGACACCAATGACTGATTAAAGATGAAGGAAAACATCTCGAGGAAACCTGGACTATATATAAAGTCTGAAATCACCAACTCGCATTGAGCAAGCGTGGTGAATAACGCTCAATCATTGAGAAGAGGCCTGTGCCCAGCAGTGGGACGATAAAAAGGCTGATGATGATGATAATGAGATAACAAGAAGAGTTTTATAGTTATTTTATTAACATTATTTTATTCTAAAATATTCAATCAT
This sequence comes from Heliothis peltigera, assembly GCA_958496145.1. NCBI lineage: Eukaryota > Metazoa > Arthropoda > Insecta > Lepidoptera > Noctuidae > Heliothis > Heliothis peltigera. Next base: position 7,810,284 of record OY292321.1, on the reverse strand, counting down.
GCTTCATACATTTGTTTACATAAATTCGTTAAAAACAATATCGACAATTAGCTCTTGGTCGTGGCGTTACTAGCATTTAACGCCCATGAATCTTCGTAGCCTACCAGCAGGTAAGTAAGAATTTAATGGACTTAAGCTTTCTTTTTCACAAATAGATTTCCATATAATATACGACAAAATTAAGCGCTCTCAAGTTTCTCAGAAATTCTAAAAGCGGCCACCCTTTCTAGAATTATAAATTTAATGATGATAATAAACAAGTTCGCTTGTCTCAATCGGTCCCAGACAGGGGTGAAAAAGGTACAATAATATCTAGGTCGTTTTGTCGTAGCTGAAGGAAACATAATAATATAATATTTATTTGTTTTAGAGTAGGCAAAGCAAAAAAAATAGGCACGAACTAAATCTTGCTTATTAAATTTCTGGTTTTTCACGTGTATGCTTTCTAAAAATGACTTATGAATTCAATTGTTATTGTAGGCCTGAATAAAAGAAAAACATTATTATCGGCAACGAACATAAACAGTTGTTGTAACCTAGTTAGGTACGCTATATTATTTCTCCATGTTTGCAAGAATAGAGTGGTTGTCACGGGTACTTTTAGGCAAAGTTCAGCCTGGCATCGTCATAACCTATAAAAATAAGACCTAGTTATAACAGTGGCACAGCAAGTTTCTCCTTAAGTCCACATTCTTTATCGCTAATATCTCTTTTGGATAGCTAAGCAATGTACAGGGTTTTATTTATCATTCCGTAAATATTTTGTTAGTAACAATAAAAATTCTTCCATACATTTTTGGGACAACAATTTCTATAGCGGCTTAATTAAAATTAGAGAATGTCACAGTTTTTATATCTCTCTATTTCGTAGGATCGTTATCAAAACGATGTAGGTACCTATTGTTAATATGAAATTACTCATACCTAGGTATAAGAAATTGACTATCGGGTATTTTTTTATAGTTTTAGCGTAGGTAATCTGAATAAATTTGTAACTGAGCTACTTACTTTTTTTACTAACTTGCATTACTTAGTTACAATAGGGCAAGACGCATATTATAAAACATATTCCGCGAGAAAGCTAGTTAACTAAGAAGAAATCCTTTAAACAAGTGCTGTGCATGGTCAAAAACCAAAAAAAAAATACCTGCTAGTAATTTTCACCATAGTACAGCAATAGGGAGATTTTCCGGCTTCACCTCCACAGTCGCCAGGCTTCGGAAACACTACGCACCAAGCATTGCATTAGTGTATGGAATACGAGGCCCACGCACCCCTAGTCCATTTTGCCGCGCGCTTCCTCAAGCGTCGCTCGCGCGCTTAGCGCACGTGTACGGATCAAACTCGCTACAATTCAATAATATTCAGACTATTGTCATTTTATGCATTATTAGATTCAAAACCGTAGCAACTGATGTATTATTTCAAGAAATATCTGTGAACTGTCGAAGCGCAAACTGAAGGGTATATCTCGTCCTAACATATAAGGTCACCGCAAAACTTTATTGTTCACAGTCAGTACCGTCCCAACTCTGATATTCCGCGACACCGTCGGATATACCTAACACAGGCTCGTGTAATTATATTTACGTCAGCACCATAATAATAATGAAAAAAAGTAATATTTTTAATGCTTTTTGTTGTAAGTAAATGAAAGAGCTTTGAGTGAAAGTGCACTGGAGTATATATTATTACAACTGCAAACAGTTTTGAGTGATCACACACGTTACACACCTAATGCTTGCTGAAAGCGAGTTCGTAAACTGCGCCAGATATACCTATCGGATTCTATCAAATGGTTGAGATAACAAATGCAATTGATTCCAACTGTACCTACACTGTCTGTCTAATAAACAATGATATATGTGCAATGTCCAAATAATACTCGTTGTCTTATTAATTTTTCGTAAAGAGTTTATAGAGAGTTGCTTTCTATATTTTCCAGAAGAATCCTTTCAAAATTCCTTATCAACCGAACTCATCAACTCATCAACCGAAGGCCTCAAAAAATTAGTTTTTTTATAAGATGATGAAATAAGTACTAAGTTCGGAAGTATATTCATATAGAACAATAATTTATTTTACTATAATATTTTTCGCCCTTTTCCTGCATAGTAAAAGTATGCGAAACATAATTATGCCAAAGTGAGCTAAAACAAGTATGCCAAATATGTTAGGACAAAGAAAATTATGCGAAAAAAAGGGATACCCATAATTTCATCATGGATAGACTCGAAATATGACAAATTCCAACACTTCAAAATATGGTTCGAAAAAACAAAATTTTATTTAAAAAGTTTCATGTAAAAAAGGTCAAACACGCAAATTAACAGCTCGCCGAAGGGGCCTGCTTTTGAATTAATTATTATGTTTATGAATGGTATAATGTTTTTCTGGGCTTTTTGTTATACTCGAGAAGCGTAATGAAATAAAGCGTAATAATTTGGGACGTGTGATCTTATCCACTTAATTATAAAAAAAGATCGTCGAAGTATAAACACGCGTATACCGTATTGACTGGACTAATATTGCATAGTAATTTTCAAAATTGTATTTGTAATTGCAAGGACCAGTTCTTTTTTATTAAATACGCTTTCTTTAATAAGAAGAAGAGCTAGTAATGAGATGAGTTAAAGTACGTGTTCATTGATTAAATGTTAAGCTACCCTTAGCGCATCGTCGGTCCACGGATTGTAGATAACGGGTTCCGTGTGTCAGAAGTAAAGCAGAATTGTGGATCCCGGCTGTCATTTGTACCACTTTGGCAGTCATTACCGGTAATCAGAAGCCCGAAATTATTCTTGCCGAGGGGTCGTCGAGTTGCCCAGGTTACGGCTTGCGGAAGCAAATAATCGCAAAGCAAACACTCATGGGTAACTGTATGCGCTTGAATTGGAACTTGAAGTTTTGAGGTATGAAGAGAATGCGTGGTATAAATACTGCCTCGCCGACGCCAGAAACCGTAAAGATTTCCGCTTCTATGGTGTGTCTATGCAGTAAGATGACTTTAAGGCCAGTCCCGTTACACAACTTCGGAGGAGATAGGTTCCGAAGAAGCATAATCGGGACACCAAACTTCAGCTTGATGGTATGCGCTGGAAGTCCACTTGCTGACAGGGAGTTTAGAAATTCTACGGGATAATGTATTGCGTCATCTTGCTCAACAACAGGTGGAGAGGAGAATGACCATCCTTCCTACGTCTTAAGCATTTACATACAAGCGTACTTTACCAGATACTCAACACATCCATTTGCGTTGGCTCCCCTTTCCATTTGCGGACTTGGCAGTGGACACACACTTCTTCTAATATCTCCGCGGGCAGCGTAATTAATCGCGACATTGTAGATAAACCCACTTCCTTCTCTATTTAGCCACGGTTGCTCTTCGATATCGTAAACCGTGGATTCTTGATTTCAACTTCGATTGCTGTTTAATGAGTACTACAAGTTACCACACTAAGACATACTTTTGAAACACACTTTAAAGATTTTAGGTACTCTACTCCACATTTAGGCCTAAAATCTCTGAAAGTGTTTTCACTAGGGCCTGGTTATAATAGAAGGGTGCATCGACCTTTTAAATACACGTTAATTTTCAGTAAAGCAATATTACTCTTTTATCGCAAGACTTTAATATTAACAAACATAGGGCTGCGGCCAAGTAATCGTTTGCTCAGTTGCACAAAGGCCGTCGAAGATAGTCAATAAATAACCGAATTCAGTTAAAATTTCCGTTTTGCGTGACCATCATATTGAATTTCACAATATTTGTAAACGGTTTCAATCAAAACAGTTGTTATTTGCTATTTAGTATTGCATGATCAATATCTATAAAGGAAGTTTTGTTCTCTCAACTAAATAACTATTTGACTTCCAAAATAAATAATGATGCTTCGTCTTTAGTATTTGAAGAATTTTATCAAAAATAAACGCAATTTCCGATTTAATACGTGTAATAATTATGTGTAATTGAGCTCTTGCCCATACATGTCAATCGATAGATTTTGGAAGGTTAACCGCGCTAACCACCACGACATAAACTTACATTCCACATTAACGCATCTCGTGACGTGGATGGACATATCAGTCGATACCAGTTCTCATGTGACACTCGTTTCAGTTTATAGAGCCATTGCGCAATCTGTGCAGTTGGCTAAAATATGAACTAAAGTTTGACAGCAACTTAGTAAGTTCTACTAGAATTGGACAATTAAACTTTGTTGACATACATTCGTAAATATGAAAATCATTGTCCGCCGTCTTCTTCTAGTTCTTTTAGTTTCGATGTTGGTTAACTGCACAGATCGTACCATCAATTTTTAGTTATTAATTTGTCTGTTCAAAATTTTAAAACTAATCCCGCCACCTTTTCTGACACAGTCTTGCCACCCCGTTTCATCACCTTTGGAGTCGAATTTCGCAAATTCTCGTCTTAGTAAGCGTTTACTTCCTGAAAGAAATCTCGATGGAAAATTTGACTTCTTCTTCGTCCTTGTAGCATCTGAAATCTGATGATGAGTGAATCAGTCATTTCTCTGTGTAAAATTAAAAAGTATTTAAAACTAATTTTAAATACAATGCCCTGACTCATAACTCCCATTCTTATTGATTGATGTTTTAAAATGGCAACACCAAACCAAATCTATCTTTGTCATGAACAGCTTGCTCGATATGTTGCTACTGTCTAAAAATCGTCTTACGTTAGACGTCATCTAACTTTTGTCAGATTTTAACCTAAAACCAATATAACAAAATGTACAGACACATCCAGACACAGTAAGTGAATAGGCTAACATAATCATTCATCTATAAACTTATATAAAATGCCCGAGTGTCAGAGTTTTCTCACATCTCCCCAGCTGCCTCTGACTAGGAACTGCAACAGTGACTGCTACTGCAACATTCCGGGATGCCAGCTTTGCGTACTCTTCCAGATACGGGGTTGTAACAGAATCCAGTTCTGGAAGTTATTTAACTACAGTTTTCCTTTTTCTATGTTTTGTTTTTATTGTTGTTCGTAAGTAACAAAGAAACACTGATGAGTTATAGAACAAAAAACACATTATCTAAGAAACGAACTTTCTAGAACAGGACATTTTGAAAAATTGTCCTTTTGAGGATTGAGCATTTTGGCTATTTGAACTTTTAGAGAACTGGACGTTTTAGGAGTTGGACATCTTAACCCTGAATGATTCCTTGGAGCAAACAAACTCAGATAGCTTTTCGCCGACGACATGCGATCTATTTATCCATGTGTATAACCTAAGCCACAAAGACAATAATGTCGTGAGACCAGCCCGTAGGTTCCAAGCCTGACGAGGCTGCCGGATTATTTGAAAGAGTTATCGCGGCCCTGGTACATGAAATGCTCCTGTCAATACAAATCTGACACTCCCTTACAGTGCGACCACAGCGGGACCACAGCGGTTAATTGATGATGCTTACGTAAAAAAAGGAACAGAAGGCAGTAGTACTCCTTGAAACAGTGAAGTGGTTTCTGTCTTTGGGATTCTTACCTATTTTTTATTTATATTTAATAATGAAATTTAAATGTTTTTTTTTTAATATTTTTATTAAAAATTTCATAATAACATGAGTATAGTTTTTTTATATTGTTCATATAATTAATTATTGATACTACTGTTGGATATACTGACGTCTAACTTTAGCTGCCGTCCACAAATACATGTATGAGAGAAAACTAAACTCACCAATTACATTCGGCACCTGCGTTTTTCCGATAGGACCCGAACTCCGCAGACTGATCGTAATTAAGAACTGTTGAGAGCCTACCTGAGCCTCGAGAATGAACGAATATTGAATACATTCTGTAAAAGTTTACTTTAACTGTTCGACTCTTAATCGGAATAAAGTTCAATTAACTTGTATACAGTAAAGATTTCAATTACCTACAAAATAGAATACAAACTTAATTTCAAGCTATTAAACTACAAATTAAATAACAGTTAAAATATAATGAACGTAGAATTTTGCTGCTTTAAAGACTGCAGGCTACTGTTAATTATTTTTGAATTCTTTACAAGATGCTCCTTAGTTCTACGAGTAATCACTAGCCCAGAAGACCGATATTTCACATCAATAACTTATCTGTTTTGTTACCCGATCCTGCGTGCGTTTTTAACTATTATGTCAGCATCGCGGGCAATGAAGTCGCTCTTACCTTTTTTATTGCATATTATATAATATTGCGATAAGATCAAAAATCCCAAGCGTGTTAATCCTATTGTAGAATAGGATTTATGCCAACCTAAGCCAGTCTAAACCAGCAATAATAATTATGCATTATGCTCTCAGCGCACTCTCCACTGTCATCTGCATTTATGAAGATTTATCGTAACTACAAACTTATTGTAGCCGAAAACGGCAACGGTCGGCTCCTTAACTTTAATACGAAATAATGTTCCTGATAAAATAACTTTAAACTAAGTAAAATATTGCACAAGTTTAAGATACGCTCTGCTTATTTCGCTGTAAAGACTTTTATATACGAGTAAATGTATATACCTTCTCACTCGTATTCATTTTTTACTCACTTTTAAACTACCTATATAAGATTATAAAACAAATATAATACCTAATGTAAATACTGCTACCTCGCATGAACTTTGTATTAAAACCATGTGAATATATTTTTTTAAACTAAAGAAGTATTTTTTTTATCACTGACTATAAAATTCACCTCAGAAACGAAACGAAGACTTCAATAATTCAGCCGTGAGCATCAAAATTCAAACAATTTTGATATTAACTCTAGGGTGACTGATTTAGGCGCTCTTTTTAATTTTAATGTTATTGGCGCATTCTATTTACCTATTACATTACATATACCTATGGTACACAAATCAATTATATTAAAAATTAAAGTGGTGATGAAGATTTGGTTCTTGATCTGAAATTCATCCCCAGCAAGCAAGGCTGCTTGCCAACAAATCCGAAACGCGCGCCGCGCCCCGTGCTCGTGCTGGCTGGTGAACCCTGCGCCGAAATGTTGCCCATGACGGTGGTACCTCGCCCTAGGCTGTGTCAACTTGACTTTTGTCATTGTGTTTTTATTATTATTTTAGCTTTATACAATTGTCTTTTAAGTGTAAATACCGTTTACTAGTAAGTTTAGTAAAACATGCAGTACGCAGATGCACGCTATTGCGGCTGTTATTATAGTGCACCATTACTTGGGCAGACACACACACTCCCTATGTCCTGACTTTTCTAGCCCGATGGGCAATACAACAAGACCGGAGAGAGATCAGGCGCAAGACCGACATTTACGATGCACGGGTGTATCAATCTCATGTGAAAGTCTTAAGAAATTAAGATAAAAAGGTGCCACTATTAAAACAATAGATAAGTCACAAATATTCTATAAATTTCAGAAAGGCTATTCAAAATGAATATGCATTCAGCCATCACCATCATACGGTATTGTAGTTTTGGCCCTAAATTAATGTATAACTTGCGCGCTTCACATTTATGGAAGCACAAAGACCTTTTGGACAAAATTGATAAAATAATCAGACACACATTATCATCAATCTTAAATGTGGCCTTGGACGACAGAGCTTGGACTCAAGCGACGCTTCCAATTCGCATGGGAGGTTTTGGCGTCTGTAAAATTTCCAATGTTAGTTTACCGGCCTTTATTTCCTCCGTCCATGGCACTGAAAAATTGATCAGGAAAATTTTACCTACCACACTGATCAATTCTGAAGTGCCTGACAGAGGCTATAAACCTCTGGAAATGGAAGTTGGGTAGGACTTTAGTGTGGGACGCAACCTGCGTTAATACTCTTGCGCCATCCCATCTTCCTAGGACTGCGTGTGGTGCTGGCTCCGCTGCTGCGGAAGTAGGAAACCTCAAGCGATGCAAATATAGTAGCCTTATCGGCAACTACATGTTTGAGCCGTTTGGGGTTGAAACCCTCGGGACGTGGGGACCGAGTGCTCGCATCCTCGTAAAAGATCTTTCCAAGCGCCTGGTTGACACTTCCCGTGACCCGAAGGCTGGTTATTTCGCACAACCATTAAGCATTGCCATCCAGCATGGCAATGCTGCCAACCTTTTGGGTACACTACCTGGTGGCAGCGGTGAGGATGAGTTTTTTGACGCCGTTTATTAGTACCTATTTAATTAGTTTTAAGTATTTTATAAGTTTTTATATATTTAGTTTACTAATAGTCTTTAAATATAGTAAGTATGTGTTCATTAATAAAAATATAGTATCTATGTTACATTAATAAATTAAATCCATAGTTTTCTACTGAGAAATAGTTTCAAGACTTGGTGAATAGTTCCAGAGATTGTCTATTATATAAAAACTGACTCTTTATAATACACAGGCACATAGAAAATATTTTCATAGGCAGCGTAGTGTAAAAAGTACTGCGAATTGCACATTATATTTGAGCTAAAACTCAAAACAGTTTTTATAACCTCTTTTCTTTCTTTACGGATATGTGAAAAGTTTAAAAGTCTTCTTTTCCGTTCCCTCTATTAGCAGTAAAATTTTATAAGCACAAACAGGGCAGGGATAACTTTGTATTTTTGTAAAAATACGTGGGTATTTTTGGTTGTAGGTAATACTTACTAACCTATTTTCATTATCTTTTTGTAATCATGATTTACAGTAATATAAAAGAAAAATCTAATTTACTGTTAGATTTTTCATTTGGACCATTGACCCATAAATATCATATGAATTTTGGCTATTGTTAAAATATTTTGGATGATATCGGGTCATTGGGCAATTTCACGCGTTATTGAATTGTGAAATAGAATTCAAGTTTATTTGGTAAAAATTAGGAGCTGACCCAATAAATAATGGAACTATTTGCAACCTAAAAGTTGATTGTTAGATAGATTTAAGTTTCGTTATTAAAATGCTAGATTGTAGTTCTACGGGTACAAGGTACAATAGTACCTAAAATAATAAACACTCTCTAGTAATAAGTAACTCATAATTACATTCTAACGATGCGGGAACAAAACCAGCAAGTTTCTAAGACAACTGTTACTAGGAACATTAATATTTATTAGCACGTAGCTGAAGATTATCGTGTCAACAAAATCCATTACAATGTCTGCAACGGTTTTTAGTGTAAGTACGTACGACCGAAGACAGGCCAGTTACACATTGTTACTGTCTGCCTCAAGATTTATGGGCGAACGGTCTAACCGACCCGTAGTGCTGTTTTCGACCCTTGCAAAAGTTAAAGACAGTTAAACTCAACCCTCCGTTAGGTCTATTTCATTGTGAATGTTTTTACATTGATGGTGTATCCTATACGGTATGTTGTTAAAATGAAAATAATGGTGTTTCTTCCTTTTGTCAGATTCAATTATTACTTGCAAATTATACATATTATATTATTATACAAATTATACTCGTAAGTAAGAAATGGCGATTATCAATAAATTATGTTATTTGATAAAGTAGTAGATATTTCAAAAACATTCAATATCTACAAGATTATCTCATCTGAACATCAACCTAGAACTTTTAGTCTTCCATTGAGATTCAAATTTATTTGTTTAACATGTTTGTAATAAATCTGTCTAGCTATTCCACACAGATGTAATCTTATCTAGGGAGGGTACTTTGTACATGTGTATAGTTTTAAAACGTGAGCTCGGTCCATTAGTTCCATGCCGCCGAGGCGTATACCACTATCGATCGTAGCTAATGTCGGTTTTTGCTATAACGAAAAGAATTCACCAAAATCAAAGCATAATGTGCTTAAAAGAGTTACGAAGTATAAAAAGCTGTATAGTAAAAAAATATGTTATTAGTTATGATTTTTTGCCGTTAAGTATAGCATATAGCAATAGAGAACCATAGAGTAAATAGAACATAAACGTTATCTTCAGAAGGATCTTAGGACTGCAAGTTTCAATTTCCTGCGTTAGTTATGTATGTTGGTGTGTTAAGTACACAGCAACTTCTCTGTATATTATTAAACTCAGAGCTCAGCTGTATGATTGATCAAAACTTTGTTATGAGACTGTGTCTAGTATTTATTGTGATACCTAACTTGTCTTTAATATTGTTAATCGTTGACTTTCTATGCTATGGAAGACACTGACGATCCAATGCATAAAACCTTAGTCAATTAAGAAAACATAAATGTTTTGACATCCCAGCTTCAAGCTACTTAGTTATGATTGACAATTTTGTCTAGTAACATTGCGATAGTGTTATTTATCCAAAGAAGAATTAAATTTACCTTTTAGAATTTACCTTATTGCACGCTTTACACGCTTATTGTCTAACTAGTATTCATTTATAACTTACTAAATAAATACATAATATAGCTTTTATTGTTTAGTGTCTTCATTTTAAATGTTCATTATTAATAGGCCAATATTAATTTTACAAGTTATTAATTAGTTGTTCGGACATTGTTTACAAACTAAAACAAGTTCAGGGAGTGAAAAAGAAACGTCATGAAATGGAATATTATGCCTCATCCAGCTAAGCGTCTCTAGGGACCTATGGAACCACGCGTAAAAGAGAAGGCACACATATCAGCTCGGAGATTAATAATTTATAGTTTAAGAGTTCGATTTCGTTTGCTTTTTTCAAGTATACCAAAAATACAATACTATTGATGATTTAATATCTGGACCTCCAATCGAACACTTAAAACAATAAAAATAATTCAATATCGGAGAAGCTTAATCGGCGCTCACATCGGCCGCAGTCGTCGGCTTCTTGTTGTCCCAGCCCGCCCGACCGGCAACCGCATCTGCGGGATTCTTATGCAAAATCGATGTTTTTATTGCTCTTTTATGGTCCGCACAGTCTTTCAGCCAAATTGAGAGCAAGAAGAGGCGTGAGAAAATTCATTTTCAAGCTAAAGCGTTTCTTTAATTAATCCAAGTCGTTGGTTTTCACTTAACGACCAGTGTCCGGTGCAAATTGATAGCCCTCGTTGTAGTGTTCATGATTTGTTTTAACCATTTTATTTGAATTAGTAGTGATTATGTGAGATTGGAGAAACACTTGTTAACCCCATTAAGATTTAAAGCTAGTCCAACTCTTTGGTGATATTATAATTAATTTTGGTTTACCAAAACACTAATAAAAAAGAGACAAACTTAGTTTATACCCAATGCAACATACTCGATACTCACACCGAAGTTCCCTGAAAATCAAAGTTAACTACGTTATCTACTGCTAGAGTGCACCATGGGCACAAAGCAGATGTGTGCAAACACGAAGCTGATCTGCAGGTACTGAAGTGTAACCAATTTGCTCATCCACTTGCACCTGCTGCTTCACAGACGTATAACTTTACTGATTCCAATGATACACGTATCTGCTATTTCATCCAATAAGTTTAGTAACACTGTAGATAGTCATGTACCTATTGCTACTATATCTCTAAGTAGAGTTCCTAGAGCCTCAATTTAGGCAAAACATGGTAATCTGAATAACCAGATTTATACGTGAAGTCTTCAGGATGTCTTATCTTTAAATTATTTTAAAAGTATTATATTATGGCTTCTGGATCCAGTGCTGCAGATATTTGGACATTACCAGAATTGGTAGAGTAATTAGAAGGGAGGGAAAGGAAAATTTTATTTTGGCATAAACGTAATTAAACAATTAATATCTGTTTGAGCGTCAACGTTAGCAAAATTTTAATTTACAGACACTTGTTTAAATGCTACCATAAAATAAATATTATCCTCTAATCTTCAAATAAACCGAGTAGGCATCTACAGTACCTGTACTTACCAAAACGTTAATGTCTGTTTAACGCTCTGTACGTACAACGTAAAAGCATTAGTCGACACTAATGCACTACTGTAATCAGTTACTCGTAAAACAAAGCTTATTGTTTTGATTCAGATGCAATTATTTGAATTAATCTCAAGTAACCAACTAAGCAATTTACTCTAAAGTACACCATAAAATATTACCATTTAATCAAGCTGACTGACAATAGAAAGATCTTAGTGTTCCATTACCAATTTCCTCTTGAAACTTGAACAGAAAATACTTGAGTTTATCTCAAGAAAAGAAATGGTAGGCCAGGAAGTTAAATCTATTATCGCCTTAAGAGGAGCCTTTATTTTCCATCCCACGATATTGAGTGGTTTCGCTCAATTTTGAAAACGTGAGCTTTACTGAAAATCATAGGTACAAGTTGCAAATGGACATTAACGCAAAAACCGTCACCTGAATGAAGTGATCGAAATCGATCAGATTAGAATATTCCAGTGCTTTTTTCTATCTTATGGGGATTATAAGCTGGCGAGAGAAATGAAAAGATATAAATTTTGAACTTTCTCACTCATTGCTGGAAACGCAGGTTCTTCAAATTATACAGAGAGACGCACAAGAAGCGAGAAGAAGAGAAGTAGCTTTCTTTAGTAAATATAACCATCAAAATGTGCTGATTTTCTGCCTGGTTTGAGTGAATGACTGCAAATGTAATTTTGAATGAATACGATTAATATGAATATTGATAGGTGGGCTATTATTGTTTCTATTATCAACAGGAATACTTCCTCGAAATAATATTTGGGTAAATCAATTTTGTACTGGCTGGAAGGATTTCGAGGATTTATTATGTAGGTAATATGCAGGATTGCATTGTAATTCAACGTAAATAAATTAAGCAAACGCTGCTATACAAGCCTGGAAGCAACAAATTAAGAGGTTCAAGCTTTTTACGAGTAATAAATCCAGCAGCTTTTTCGCAATTAAGGATGGTCTTCTTTGAGAAATCAAATGAGTCAAATGCAAATCTATCTTCACAGCTCTGTATACATAGGAGTTCGGGTTCACTTCGGAAAACGGTGAAGTGGACCACACGCGCCGAAGACATCACCGTCTTCTACCGTCGCCACGTCTTCGTCAATCTTTGATATATTCATCATTATTTTCCCAACTTTTTATACTTACACTCACTTTCATGTTTTCCTAATTTGCGCTTGAAGTTAATTGCTACAGACCAAAAAAATAGATCAATATTTTTAATATAGAATTACAATGATATCAATTGCTAGCTATCGAATCACTTGAATACCATATAATTTCACGTGAAGAAATAAAATTACTGAATTATATAATTATTAATAATGGTAATATTTGCATGCCAAAATAAATGGCGGAGTATGGCTGAACTGTAATGAATTTTATTATGAACCTGTATATTTTTTAAATACCTTTGTATCCAGATTTGAAAATTAAAATTCTATTCATTCTAAAATTGTTATTTAGGTCCAGATTTACACTGTGGCTCGAGTTTTCATATTTATTAGTGTCACTCCGTACACATCCAAAGTGAAGCGATGTCAAATGGCACTAATGGCAGGTGCCTGGTTTACAGTGCAGTTGAGTGGGACACAATGAGTGTTCGGAATGTGTTATCTAGTACTTATCTGTCGATGCTTTCACAAGAGGTTCATGGCGAGTGCTTTGATAGATTCTGAGTATTTTAATTTGCTCAAAGCTAGCCCTGCAAGTGTACATTCTAAACAAAATATTTATCGTCATACTTAGTTCTCATATTTTGGCAACCTCCTGGTTTTCATTTATTCAATTTCAGTCTTTTCACTAACTCGACAAATTAGTTTAGACGTTTATTCCTATAGGATTCGTTTCAATTTGTGCGGATAATTGACTCCAAACAATTTGCTTACATGAAAATCCAATGCTGCGACTCATGCTAAAAACTGCCTAACTTCTGGATCAGTGCTTGAATATAATTCACAGGTCACCGGTGAAATGCATTTAGCTTTAAATCCTCACTATTTATCACCGCGCGGTGGGTCTGGACTAATTTGTCTCACATACATATGCACGAATCAGTGGGTACCTAATTTGAGCACTACGTTATGAATGACAGAGTAACTCATCAAGCTCGCTCACATCTGTTAATAGGCAGAACGTAACAGTAGGGAACATGGTAATATGCTTATATCGTAATTAAGATAAAATTCTACCAGAAAATATTCCTATTGTAGTGGCCTACTTTATAAAATATTCTGTTTATGGCCAAAAAAAAGAAAAAAAAGACAAATACGTCGAGTCGATTTGCAGTTTTTTTATTTGTCACATAATTTATATTATTTGGTTCGCACCTCGCTATCGCAACCGCCACCGCGCCTACACTATGTTCATAAAATATCTAAACGCTGAACCTATTTATAAAATATACATTAAAAGCATGGCACATATCAGTAAGCACGACACATAAGCGATGAGAAGCTTTACCTTAAGAGTTGACGATTTTTATTATTGATTAGGAACTCATTTAACTACTATCACTAAAAACATGATGGTGAGCGATAATGTGGTCGAGGGCGAAGCATGCTTGTTTAGACATAATGTATTTACTCTTAACTGGAATATTCAGATTACAATTGTCAGGAAACAGAGTCTGAGGCACGTAGTTACACTCGTCGGCTGTACGTCGGCTGCGCTTTAGCCAGTGCTCATAGAATATTTGCGATACTATGATTTTGCCTCCCTTTTTGGCTAATAAGGGCCCTAGTGCTCAGCGCCGTAGTTTTGTAATGAATACAAATAATAAATATAATAACACAAATAAAAATAATACACACAAACAAAAATATTGGCGTGAAATGGAAGGTTTTCACGGGAAACGTTGCCCGCAGTCTGCTATTTTATTGGTTTGAATTTTGTGTTATTAATTTTTTGTGCCAAAACCAAATGCCTTTCAAATACAAAAAAAATGGATAATAATATTTTTTGACTTCAGTGCTAAGCCATCTTTATTAACAACAATACCAGCACATGCAAAGTGGTCAACTTGTATCACATTTTCTTTGAAAATATTCTTTTTTAATTTCAATGTGCATTCAATGATTTTCAATGACTTGAGGCAGTAATATACGATGTCGGTGACGATGTGAATGATGGTGGAGTTAATATTTTGCTTGAGAAAATTCTTTTAGAACTGTGTCACTCTTTATAAATTTATTACAGTGTTTTTCCGAGGAAAGATACGCTATAGTTTTTACTATTACTTTATCTGCTTGCCTTTCTCTTTGATGTTTTTTTTTTTACATTTAGTTCAATTACGGCAATTCCTAAGTTTTTAAAATTTTTATTTTGTGGTCATCGTCTCTTTTATTTCCTCTACAAATATAAAACCATTCAGAAAAATATTTCATGAATTAAATAAGCAAGCATATCTTGCGTTGCGTATGTCGCATATTTTAGGTCATACATAAACAACTATCTATACATATAATAAAACAGTAAAAATACCGAGTTTGTACGCGCTAATCTTCGGAACCACTGGACAGATTTGAATGATGCTTTTTTTGTTGTATAGGTGATAGGTCTGGGTAACATATAGGCTATAATTTACCTTGAAAACTTGAACACCTGGTGAAGAACCGCAACAGACCAGCTAAACTATAAGACATACAAAAATGCTGCCATAGCAAAAACTGTTCCACATGTTGAGCATTTTCTGCTGCGAGAATAAGACGTTTCAAATCTTCGATTTTGACGACCCCGTAGTCGCATATGCGATGGGATCCGCATACGAAGTTGCGGGCAGAAGCTAGTAAATAATAAATAAATCCCACCAACACACTATCACGTCCATGTTTATATTATGGTAAAAGCATTGATTTAATTCTATGAACCCATAAATAGGTTATCATCAACAATATATACCTTTGCCAGCAAGTAAGTGCATGAAAATTTGGGTTGGCTAAGCACCTTTACTTATACCTTGGAGATAACCTAAGGACTGGTCGTATGTTTTTAACAGATTTCTTTATTTTTAGCTAACTAAACGTAGCTCTCTGAGTACTCTACCTACTCTGTGAAGAGATGAACGAGTACATAATCCGTTTTGATATATTATTACGTGAACATTTTGGCGGGAAACGAATCTATCTGTATTTATTCAGCGTGGGGTGTTGCAACTGGCGACCACTTGAGCCCTGCCTTGAGCCCACATCACTGGCAGCCTGTTTTTTACCAAGCCACAATTTTACGTTACAATAATTGTTTGTATATTTACCCGACAGCTAAGAAGGGTAGTGCTTTCGCGCATTTACTATTATGCATGTTATCTGTATATCTTCGCAACGATTTTGGGAGTCTTTTCTATGAAACATTTGCTCATCCACCTAGGAGATCCCCGAACTGCGATTATTCAACTTGTTTTAGCCTTTTCAGTTCGTTAGTTCAGATTTATCATGCAGAAAGTTTTATTTTCCGTAGGGATTATGGTGGAGATTGTTTGTATCAAAAGTCAACTTGTGTTGATCCGTCATTACCCCAAAGATTAGCCTAAAATAATACGATAATTATTTATTTATATTTAAAAATGAACGTAAGTACGGCAGTGCGAAGGAAATTGACCGCTCATCGCTGTGGTTTGGTGGTGCACAACGAGATGGCGGATTGTGCCGACACTAAATACAGTTTCACAATGGTCACTGCAGAGATAGCATCCATTTGGCTACGGAACCCTAACCCCAATGTCCCAGTTATGTACGCGTTCTATTCCAGTGCCGGATTAAGCAGAATAACGATGAGTCGTGTGTCCAGGTCGACGTTCCTGCACGCCGCTGTGCTCACTTCTTTGTCACTTTCAATCTATTGTAGATAGTTTTTAGTTGTTGTTGTTTTTAGTATTAAATTACGTTGATCAAAATGTTGTTTTTTTTTTGGCTCAGAAAATGTATGATACATATGAAAAATAATATTCATTACGATCATTCTCAAACAACCACAACGCATAAATAAACTAAAACTAAATTCTGTTCGACGTTTGGAATTTATCATGTAACATGTTGTTTCATATAAAAACAGCCTGTCATCATCAATAATTATCTTGATGTTACTGAGCAGTGTTTTTGGCAGTAGATCGGGCTGCATCAACGAACCGGAATAACCACGTCCAAAATACAATATCGGCCTAACATTATATTTACAGCGCACTGAGCTAACATACACACATTACAAAACCTCATCATGTGAGTTAGTATAGTTAGATGGTGATTTGTAGCCCTCGGGGACACATAGGCTTTCGTAACTACCCTCTCGGATGCTTTAACACTATTTTTAGTGTCTATTTGTTTGTTTATTGCTCTCTTCGTGTGTGAGCTGTTAAAGATATAGAGATTAATTATTTTTGACATCATATCATTTTATGTTTCTCTACCAGTCACGGGACTATAAAGTCTCGGTAAAGATATAGGAGATAGATTCAGGAGGTAAACGTGGAGCTGAAGCCAATACACGGAAGCCCTTTTGACACAACTTTAATAAAATGCTGAAACATAACCGACAATAGCTATGGGATAATTATTGTCTCTGTATACATTATGGACTCGATCTATGCTAAGAAAAGAACGGGCAGGTGAAGACTCGCCAGCTCACTTATCGAGCTCTACGGGTCGCTCTAGTTCCGCGGACTAGTCGCAAATAACAAAATCGCAAAAAAGGAGCAACGGGAACACGAGCAACTGAAGACTGAGGATACCCCGGCGGGCTGTGACCCAGACTACGCGCTCTTTTTAGGCCCAGCATCAAAACGGCCCACTCGCCACTCACCACGAGATATTTGCGCTCCAAGCTCCAATCAGAGCTATTAATCCTGCTCTAGCGGCTCCACTCTCGAGGGTCAATGAAGGCAATCCAGAGGCAGAAGACCAATTCCCCGTCATGCTTAATAAAGCATGATAAAATTCAAAAGTTATGTTTTTATGGCCTAAGTGTTACTTGTGTTGATAGACTATTTGCTATAATAATTGTATCTAAATTATTATAGCAAATAATATATTGAATCACGAGTGAACTTAATTATTCACGTACAAAGACAAAGGATTATAATTGCACTTCGAGTCATTAATATCTAATTGTATTCATGTAAACGTCATCTTATCCCTATCACCTGTAATCCCAGGTTTCTAACCGCGGAGAGATTATAGAAATAGTAGGTACTTACTTTGCCCGCGACTTTGTCTGCTTGTACTTAGGAAACAGCCTTATTCCTTTCTTGATGATTTATTTTAAAACAGCCTTATTCATTTAAGTAAAAAGTATAATGAATATGTGAACAATTTAAGACGCTAACTTTAAAATATGAATCTCTTATAAGAATTGTTTAGAAAAAATATTAATAGACTTTTCATCAATTTCAAATTTAAACAATGTATAAATTGTAGCAAACTATCGGTCATATCTATTTAAAAATAACACATTTTCATACAAAATGCTGCTAGACCAAATAGCTCGCACTGTGAAAAAGTAATCAGGTCTCGTGTAGAGCTAAGTTTCTAACGCCACATCATACGCCCTTACTTTACACTTATGTCCCAGCGAAATACTTGATAATAACGTGTGTGTGTGTGTGTATAATGGCCGCATGAATAGAGTTTAGAAATTCTACACCGTAGACAGAGGCGTGGCGTGATCATTTTTTGCTTCAGTAGCTATTAAATAAAAGAAAAGTAAAAAAAACATTAAATCGATGAATGTGATTTTAAGGTCAAACCCATATAACAATAGCACACTAATTTTCCAACGGCAAAGTTAAGTATGTTGTCGGTATAGTTTATCTTTACAGCTGAAGATTAAATGAATCATCAAATCTGCCCCATACTTAGCCCTTTTTTATAAAAATGAATCGTAGAAATGTATGCAAGAGCATAATTTTCAAAAAAAAACTGTACTAAATTCGATAATGCTAATTAACAGTCTGGGTGAGATTCATATAAATGACATTCATTAAAAAAAAAACAGTTAAAAAATATTTAGCATGCGGAGACTGGGCAGACGGCTAGTTTTTCATATTAGTTTGAGAGAATAGGAATGAAAATCTCTACATGCTTAATTAAAACGACGTTGATACGAACTTTATGTTAGAGTTACTAACTATGACATAGTTTCAGACGACCTTTGTTGTAGAATTCTTCGTAGTTTTATGGAAGAAGTTTATATTATTATAAAGCTGATCAAACTCTTAGGGAATCAGTTATTTGGATTAAATTTGATTCAATCACATTGCTATACTCTTTAAAAGAGCCGACAATATATGTATTTAACACTGAAAGTTATAAATATTTTTCTCACCATTTTTTCTCCCATTTTTACAGTATACACGTACGCGAGCGTAGCAACAGTCGATTTCAGGGAAGCCTACACAAACATATGGCTTAAAAATATTTTATTTATTTTCCATTTATACAGTACGAGATGTGGAATGCTATACCTAGTAAAAGGTTACAGATTTGGTTTCGCGTATTGTATGCAAACCCGATCGTGCTATGTATTTTTGGAATAGAATCTAGCCGTTAATAAAACTAAAGAAACACATGTTCGAATGTGCAACTTTACATTTTAACTGAAACTTACAAGTTTTAGATTAAAACACCAAGCTTTACTGTTAGACATGATAATGAAGGGTTATATATTCAAGTAATATGGTTGGAGGTTATTGCCATCGACTATTAACGCCAGTTACAAAAACATGGTTAAAATTGTTCCAACCGCGGCTTGGAGCCCCGACTATTACACTCTCTCTATCTGTGACCACGGTAACTACCAGTCGATTTCTTAAATGAATATTAATTGAATAAAAAACAGTTGATTCAATTCAACAATCAAAATTTTATTGCATATAAATAATCATGATCTCCGATAACAAATTTAAAACACGTTGTACTTTT
Organism: Heliothis peltigera; assembly: GCA_958496145.1. NCBI lineage: Eukaryota > Metazoa > Arthropoda > Insecta > Lepidoptera > Noctuidae > Heliothis > Heliothis peltigera. The sequence goes on along the minus strand of OY292321.1, from coordinate 7,790,591 downwards.
TCTTTCTTTACTTTCAATAAAAGATTTACCAGTTTGTCGTAATCTCCGGATGATTTTAATTTCTTGATAACATGCTCCTTTGTGTGTGCCTCATAACCGTGATACACTTTGGTCCAAAGCGTCTTCAAAATCATTCCATCTATTGTCTTCTTATCGTACATTTCTGCATTCACCTGTAATAAAATAAGATTTTTAACAGATTTCAAAAAAATATTTCTCAACTCGACTGAATTTCTATTTTGGGATAGGTAATTTAAGTTATCAAACTTATTATAGTCAGCAATAACATTTACTATTTACCATAGTAGCTACTCTACCTCAAACACGATGTAGTTACATAAAATGTTTCAAAAATTGTTTACAAATGAGTAAAATTTGCATTTTCTTCAAACTAAAAATACGCGAGAATACGCGATTTTCATAGATAGATGCGAGGATGGGCTCTATATGGAATCATATTAAGTTAATAGTTCCGTAAACGCGGCTGGGACCGGCCTCATGCAGCTGATTTCATGATGATGCCAGCACATCAAGCTACTACAATCTGTCAAATTTCCTTAATAGGAAGAAGCATGTGGTTCACAGTTGATTCAAACAGTGAGTTAGTTCAAAGAAATTAAAACCGAAAGTAGTCAACGAACATGATAATATGTTGCAGAAACAGTATACCTACATATTATGTATTTCTAAAAAGTTGTACGATAGGAATGCAAGGGAACTTCCAGAACTTAAAACCGGTGAGGATGTTATTTGTTTGAATGGAAAAATTAGAATGAAATGTAAGATTATGGGGCAAGCGTGATTCCCATGGTCTTATTTATCATGTTAAACCTAGCTGTGGTAATAGAGTAAGGCGCAACCGACGACACTTACTAAAATGTGATCAGTCCGACGCCAAACAAGAAATGCTTGTTACGGTACCTACTAAAGAAAGAGCTAGTGAGCTTATTGAGGAAGAGGCAGCAGGCAACTCTAGCCGTATCACGCCTGGTCCATTAACTAGAGCCAAAGTCAAACTTTTGAATTTTAACATAGAATCGTTATTTTAAGTTATAATTTTGGGAATATTTTATTTTTAAGGGGGAAACGTTGTGTGAGGAGTCTGGATAATAAACCAGTTTTTGTGTGACACTGACGTGTTTCACTACATGGTCAATGTAAATACCTTAATTTTCTGAACTAAAGCTGTAATTACAAATTAAATACGGTTCAAATATTCGATAGAAATATAAAAAAGAAACTAATTTCACAAATAATGCATTAGTTACTATCCCGTTAAGCGGTCTATCAAACTACCTACATACTATTAATCACAAATCTGATGGATTGCCAAAAATCGTTGAGACAAATTCAATTAGAAAATGAATACACTTATTCATTTTTTAATATTTTAAAGCAGTGTGGAGGTTGGACGTTTTTGATCTTCAAATACCCCTCAATGCTTATATGCCATGAGCCTGACATGTATTTTGCCCTTTAAAAAACCATAAGCTTTCATCTATATATTAAACGGACAAAAGCTGTTGCTATCAACATTGCTGTAACAATGGCAAATAGCAAAATTCAATAGCAACATATTTGAATTAAGCAAACAATAGTAAATTGATTTTAAATAAACTTTTATTGTTCCGTTAACTGTAATCTTGTCAGCAACACACATTTCATGAACACGTACTCACCAGAAGTATGTGAATAAACACCGACAACAAAAGAATAAAAGTAATACTATGAGCCATATCGAGTTACTTCCACTTCAAAGGCTTGAGCGATACTGCGACTGGGTAGCAAAGAACTGAATGACATTTCAAGAATGAACAAAACATCCTTTTACGTAATTGCATCCATTTCTCTCGATAAGTGGAATGATGAGGTTTATGCAATAGTGATCTAAACAGGCGAGTTTTTTTTTTCATAGTAATAAAAATGCTTTACATTTTACCCAAAATATGACAACTTTACCAAAAAATATTTATTGCTATAATTGCGACATAAACTCCAACTCAATTCGCAAAAATAAGAAATGACAAAAAATACCTTAGGGGAGAAAATAAAATTTATTTGCAATAAGATAAAGTTTGTGATGTTTCGTCCTCTACCTTTCAAGACTTATCTTACTTAATCGAGCTTAACAACAGTAAGAAACGTTTTATTTCTTATTCTTCTTCTATCGTTTCCCCAACTGTTTCACTGTGCCTTTATGATCGGTCCTAAGAAATTACTTAAGATTTGCCAGTAGGTTTAACTTTACGAGCGGCTTCCGAAGCTCTTAGTATTTCCGTGCTATTATTTGATACTTTTTTTTAATTTAATCCATCTTTAAAAATAATCTTGTTTGCGTGGTTCTCTTCTGTTAATTGACATCCTTATTGTTATTGATCAAGCATCTCAACGTGTCTTTTGCTTTATTAGATTGATTATTCTACGAAAGCAGAAGACAAGATTTACTAAGGAAATTTACGTCACTATATTATATCTTATCTCTTTAATATAATATACCTATAAAAAATACGTAAATGAGGTGAATATGTTATGTGAACACTTCAGATCATTTTGTGTTTCACTTCAAAAGTCTCACAAATTTCAAACAGAAAACAGATTACTGTCAATTTGAACTAAAATGATCTCGACCAAACCAGGCTTTGATAATCATCAGTTGTCTGCAATAGCGAGGTTGATTTTTGGCGAAAATTCCACACTGCACAAACAACTGCTATAAACCTAGAAAAAATCTATACATATGTCGAACAAATTAAGTCAACAAGTCGTCTGATGTTGTTGATGTTGAAACACTTGATAGTATAAAATATCCGGTAATTACGAAATGGAGCAAATTAAAATTAAAATTTTATCAGATCATTCAAAAATTACTCAAGCTCGTTCAATCGTGCAATTTAAAATCAATATTTATATTTATAGCATTATTTGTAAAAAAAAATTGGAGTAGTTAGTAGTTTTTGGAAGTGGTAGTTGGGACATGAAATTATTCAGATATAGGTTCCTAAAGACTTGCCCTGAAGGAGAATATAGAGATTAACTTTAATGAGAAAACTGTATTTAACTCTAGTAAAGACTAATGTTTAGATTGTTCGTCAGTTTAGAAATATCTGAAATAGCTAAGGGGAAATACATATTTATTTTTATCTTCAAATATTGTAAAAGAGAAGTAATATTTTATGATAAAAGTATCTAATATTCCGGCATTTCATCCATATCGAAGCTTTACTGAACTTAATTTAATTCCATTTTGATTAATGGCACTGGCTTATACAAGTGTGCTCACAGGCAAAATAAATTCGTGAGCTTACTTTTTAGGAATCACTAAACTTATGTTCGAAATCTAAGTATTACAGGAATAGATGCCTATTCCCAGAACAGTGTTTATAGGTAAATTTTTCTGATATGACTTTTACCTTCTTTATACAATATAGAATTAATACAAGTGTTGTGGTGGGCCATGAAAGAGAAAGGTGTGCCTGGGAAGTATGTGGAGTTAGTTCGTGCGATGTACAGGGAATCCTGCACGTAATGTTCGATCGTCTGCCGGCAATACTGACCAGTTCAGTGTGGCCGTGGGCTTGCAACAAGGGTCGGCTTTCAAATCCTTACGTCTACCTACTCGTTATGGACGCCTTGACGGGTGATACAGGATGTGGTACCCTGGTGCATGCTGTTTGTCGACGACATTATGCTGGAAGAGCGTGGAAGACAAAAATGCTGTGCCGACCCCAAATAAAACTTGGGATAAGGGCAGGAGGATGATGATGATACAATATACAATTTGCAATTCCCCACTCTTCCACAATATTGAATTGGGAAATTACTGTAATGATGATGTGTTAATAAATAAAATATTTTGTAACACATATACACATATTTACATAGTAACTGTCGCATATTTATACAAACAAAGAGTCAATCACTTTAAGGGCCCCGTAGGCCTGCTGAGTCTGCAGGTTGTTTGCAGAGTTACTGCAGTCCTGGCATACAAAGACCTCGTGGAACAAAGTGGGTTTTAGCCAGTAAAAGTCTGAATACCCTTCAACCGCATCCATAGCGGAAAGGGCATATTGATGGTTTCCCAGTTTAAAAACCAACCTTCAAATTCCAACAAACACGAGATTATTATTAGGTGAATAGATTTATGTGATGAACTCTCCTATTCATTTCTTTCAATGCAGATTGGACGATAATCTTACGTCAATCTGTCACTTTTCTGTCATTATATCCAATCTCCAGTAGACAAAACTTGTTTCTACGGTTGCCACGCTAAGTCTGCAGCAGTGAGACGATGAATATAATAGATTAATATAATAGAATAGGGAAAATAGCTGTCAAATATTTATAATATGCAATTTTACTGAATTGTAATACAGGTAGAGGATACCCCTACTTTATATATCTATAACACAATAGCTTGTTTAATTGCCGAGTTTGTGCGAGAGTTCAGACTTCCGCTGACCGTTTGGTCCCATTTGACGACCGTGTGACAGCAGCACACTCAGTATCAGTCATCATCATCGGCGTCAAATTGCCAAGACGCGACGCGACACGAGCCCTGCAGCGGTCGCTCCGGCAACCGTTGCCATGGCTGAAGGCTGCGCCAGGTCCATGGGCTGCGCATACAGGGCGATTGCGGTGGCGCGGCGCTCTAAGCCGCCAGAGTGACGGGTGTAATCCTATGGTGTCATCGCTAGTGTCAATTTGAACTAACTCGTTTATTTTTGTTATTTTTTAGTTTATTATTTTAATATTATAAGTTTACCTTTTTAAGATATAAGTGTAAGAGTGCAAGAGTACTCGGATGCACGGTAGTGATTCGGGAAGTAGTGCTGGTCAACCTTCCACATCGCTGGATATCCTCGAGCGGTGCCCTCACTGTACCCAGGTACGGTACTTCAAAGGTAAGAGGGGTCTAAATATTCACATCGGTAAAATTCACAGACCCCTTAACACCACATCACCTACTAATACAAACACACCATCTTCCTTTTCGTCCTTACCCTTAACTTAACTATAGTCCATTATGGCAAACTTTGGCCAAATTAAAAAACTCAGTTCCAGTTTTAAAGCAGGTTCTCCGCGGTGCGAGGCCTTTAGTAGCGCAGACCTTATCGCGCTGATTGGGCCTCGCCGCACGGGAGAACTCTCCACGTGCCTGGGAACAGTTGCTCACCTTCCCTTACAGAATACTTCATGTGCAGAAAAGTTTGGCAAACAAAAAATCTTTAACATCACAAATTAAAGAAAATTGTAATTTTTCAGCTCTAAATTTCAATTCAAAGCAACCGACGCAGTATTTAACTAGTTTAAAAGGTACATTCAAACTGATGGAATCCAAGTTAGGCGAAGGTGACATCAGAGGTGCAGCCAGGATTTTATTTAGCAGCGATGTAGTGGCGCCATGCTCCCCAGATACGCTCTCTGCTCTGGAGAGCAAACACCCGGCCCCTGCTGATGACCTTTCTTTTCCGACTCTCCCATTTCAGATGTACATCATACATACATTTCATCCTCACAGTTATAGGTCGACAAGTGGTTGAGGCTGTAAATTCCTTCAGAACTGGCTCCGCTGGTGGCCTCGACGGCCTGACTCCGCCACATCTTCGAGATTTAATGAGCTCAGGCGGACGAATGACGCCAGTGCGGATCTTCTTAAGGAGCTTACAACTCTAACCAATGTGATGCTCTCCGGCAATGTGCACGATGCCGCCGTCGACGTATTATATGAGGCAAATCTATGCGCTCTTAAAAAAAAGGCCGGCGGTCTCCGTTTATTGCCTTGGGAATAACATAATCATCGTATGGTAGCCAAAATCTGTTGTAAATTTTACAGTGACGAACTTTACGAAAAATTTCAGCCCCTGTAATTAGGAAATGGTTCTAAAGGGGGCTGCGAGGCTGCCGTACACGCTTTGTCGACCTACCTAAATTGTGGGAAAGGAGAGGTCATCCTGAAGGTTGACATAAAGAATGCCTTTAATTCTGTAAAGCGTGACACCCTGCTGGCGGAAGCTCAAAAAGAAGTACCCAAAATTTACAGTTTCCTCTATCAGTGTTACAGGCATCCATCAAAATTACTCTATAAAGACAATCTTATGGAGTCCGTAGTTGGCCGCCAACAGGGTGATCCCCTCGGGCCAGAATTTTCAGTCTTGCCATTCACCCAATTATTCGAGAGATAAATTCAAAATGATTGAGAATTAATGAATTATGTCGAATAAGTTTGCCTTTTAGTTTTTTTTTATGTAAATACATATTTCTTTACTTTTCATTAATGATGTAAATAGTGTTTGTAAATAAGATGCAGATTGTATATAAAATAGTTGGTTGCAATCAATCAGTTTTCAAAAGATTAACCCCTGAGCACTCAAACGACACTTGACCATATGTTCTGCTTAAAAATATTTCTGTTGCAGTAATTTTCTTTGACGGAGATAGATGTTGACAATGATGTTTAAGCAGTCCTTAAAACTGAGTAGCGTTTCGGTATTCAGCCAAATATAAATCAAATCTAAAATCAAATATAAATATATAACTGTTTTTGTTCGTAACTTGGTGACATGTTTAAGATGTTATTTAAAGGCATTTCGTCTAGTCGGCACTTAAGCCAGTTTTCCGTTGACCAAATTAAAACTTCTCTGAAATACCTCTTCAAGCCCAGCTGAACTGTTTATTTCAATTTCCTTTATCCCGCCAAGTAAAGACCTTTACTTTATCTAAACACAAACGTATTACTCCATTATAGCTTGACACTGCTGACTAGAATGTACATTTATCAGTTCGAAGTCTCTGCAATAAGTCGCTCATAGCTAAATTATTTATTGTTTTTGTTGAATAATTTTCCTACGTTAGACACTTTTTTAACGTCATTGCTCCCAAAAGTCTCCAGTTTAAAAGCAGTTAATTGTCTGTAACATTTTTAGTTTTAGGATCGATATGTATATTATATAGACATATGTATTTAGATTATAAAACGATCTCTGTATCTGAAAGAAGTAATCTCCTGTATGAGGTTTTGGCAAACTTTTATGTCTTCCCATGTTCACATGATCACAGATCTCATACACGGGTGTCAAACCTGAGCACTGAAATCAAAATGAACTGAACACGTCAGAGAGGAATCGAAAGCAGCATAAAAGGTGTTAAAATAAAAGGTTGCATGAGAGCAGATGATATATGATTCATACTAGGATGAGAGCATAACAAAATCAATAAAAATAGCATTAGTATTGTTTGTAAATATAATACGTTTAAGTAGGTGGGTATCTTACTGATCGACATCAGTAAATACGCCGCGACACTATGTCGCATAAGGTCTGTTCCACGTAATTGTTGTGACGCATACTATCCGCTTTTTTTTTTGTTTCGTTTTGCTTTACTTTTGTATGCGTCAGAGCTCTGTTGAGACTGTAAATTCAATGTTGATTAAATGTTTAAGAAGGTAACTTATTCAGCTGGCCTTATTTAATTGTAGAAATACTCCAAGAGATGGACTCCGGCTTAGTTACTATTAAGACATCACTTACTCAAACAAGTCAAAATCGAAAGTAGTCGAGAAATAATGTTACAGAAACAAAATATATTCAAAAAAGGCGTTTCGAAAAGAAAGATTTCCACCGGCAAGAAAGATTTCCACGTTCTTATCATGTTAAAACTAGTAAAAGTATGGCAGGTAATACATTAATACGCTACCAAGGACACATGCGTGCCAATTCATGTCTGTCAACGATCAAACAGATGCTGAACAAAAAGAAATACTCATTGTGGCACTTACTTTATCTGACAAGACCAGTCAACTTAATGAACCAGAGACAGTAGGCACATCCAGTCGAATCCCGCCTTGACCATTGACTACAGCGAAAATTTTACTATTTAATTTTGTATGTTTAATCAATCAAAAATATTTTATACTTTCCGGAGTTTTATTATTATTTAAACTGTTACTTTATACAAATTCGTAATTTTCAATAAGCTTACAAATAAGGCATATCTTATTATAACATAAAAGTTAATACCACAAAGATGACGACAAAAAATACAATCCATAAAAGAGAGAAACAACCCAAATCTGACAGATGTCATAAAAGATGTAAGAAAAAACGATGGAAATTAATAAAGCTATATGTTGACGAGAGCTGCCATACGTTTACGCGCACACCTACCACCTCCGGAGTCGTCGCTCAGCTCCGCCTCGCCGCCGCCGGAACCCGGATTACCAGTGTCACCGGCGGCTGCAGTTACGTCGAGCTCGAGCGACGAATACTTCTCTCCGCCGACGTCGCCACCACCTGTGCGTCGGCAGGGGAGACGCCGGCCACCGATGGGCTTGGGATTGGGGGGTCAACCGGTCCCCAGCAGGGTCCCCGCTACCGGTGGTTATGTGCAGCGCATGCGATGGACCCGTACAATGAACGAGAACGTCATGTGCGCATACTACGGGTCTACAGAGGGAGGAACTAACCTCACTGCAACTCACCTCTTGGGCACGCTCCCAGTAGACAGCGATGGAGATGAATTTTTCGAGTTTTTTATGTTTTGTTTGTTTTTTAGAACCAAATGGCTTGGTACGCGACGATGGTAAGAGACCAGACGGTATGTCATTATTTCCATGGAAGATGGGTAGGTCTTTAGTGTGGGACGCAACCTGCGTCGATACTCTGGCGCCATCTCACCTTTCTGGAACGGCGTGTTATGCTGGTTCTGCCGCATCGGAGGCAGAGAACCTCAAACGGCGCAAATATAGTAGCCTTATAGGCAACTATACTTTTGAGCCGTTTGGGGTTGAAACCCTCGGGCCGTGGGGTCCGAGTGCACACCTCCTTTTCAATGACATATCGAAGAGACTCGCTGACACTTCCCGTGACCCAAAGGCTGGCTTTTATTTCGGTCAACGGATAAGCATTGCCATCCAACGTGGCAATGCCGCCAGCCTATTGGGTACACTCCCAGCGAGCAGCGATGAGGAGGAATTTTTTGACGCCATTTTTTAATTATATATATGTATATATTTTTTATGTAAATATTTAAATTTTGTTGTGTATATAAAGTGTAAATATTTGAGTCAATAAAAAAAACTTTAGGTAAAAAAAAAAAAAATTTATGTAAATACTTATATTATATGTATATTTTTTTATTTTTCTTTTAATTTTTATATAGAATCCCTATTTTAAGTTTATATGTCCCTGGGAGCTACATTGTTTATTCATTTTTTTCAAAAATGCTAAACATTGATAATGTTTTACTTAATCGAACAATGACCCTGTATCTTACGTTGAGATACGAAATCACAATGACTATTGTCATTTAATATTCCTGGAGAAGAGGTTTTCAAAGATCTTTTGCGCAATTAAACCGCACGTCATACGCATGCTACCGCTAGCACAGCACATCATTGTCCGGAGACACAAATTCATTTCGTTCAACGCAAGATACATGCAATTGTCAATAATATGTACAAGTAGGTACGATTTAGGCTAGTGGTAAAAATACACACACAGATTTACTTGGCTATTTGGAGGCAACAATTTTACAAAATAAGTCTCTCACCATCGTTTGAAGGGACGTTGTTTCATGTACAAATTACTAGCGACACTGGCCATGTAAATAGACTGCCACTTTAAAAAATATAGAATAAAAAAAACGTTCTGTACATTAGTTGAGCTGATTTATGATTATAACAAATATGTACATTCAATAGCAATAGCATCTCAAGCACATTCCGCAGCTGTACGAATTGCAATAAGACACATAAATGCATCTTACTACATATATGCAAATTGAAGGCAAAATAAAATGTGTTGGGTTACGTGCATACACTACGCGATCGTCAGCACAATTAAAGGCAAACGTTAAAGATAAGCATGGGGGGAGCAACGTGACGAGGCTAGCAGGGGGTTGTGGGAGCCATGGCGTGAAAGCTTGTGAAATGTGACGCTGGCATCGGATGAAATGTGACTATACAAATGGCTCGGCCGAGACACGCGATGAAAAATCACAAAGCGAAATAAATTACGAGTTCAACTCGGAAGTATTTCGCATTCCATTGTCGCGGAAATCGGACTTATCCTCGCTCATAACGTTTTATAACTTTTTGAAAAACATTAATTTTCTTCAGTCGCTGGGATGGAACTGTCGTTATTTTATTTTTGATAACAATAGCTGTGTTACACGCTCGAGATTTACTATTTTAGAATGGTTTTGCTTTCGACATAACTAAAGGCTTCTCAATTTCATCGGGCCAATTTGACTATATATAATCAAATCACTAGCTTACCTTGGGACATTCGTAATAAAAAAAAAGGGTGATGAATGTTTTTTCGATTTTCCATCAAGATTATATTGTATTCAATAGAAGGTATCGTACCGTTTCTGCGACGTGATGTCTGGTCAGTTCCGCCATCAAATATACCCGCTAGAGCGACACGTGACCGACATGAATTCCCTAGTGCGTCTTACCAAGTCTAACGTATCTGCATAATGTATACTCGCTAAGAGACCCACAGGATACCTCGTTACTTAACATACCATAATTAGCAATACTTCGAATTTTAATTTAATCTAAACACGTAAAATAATGTCCTTTAAATTCCGCTCTAATACTGGGATTAGCTACACACAAATTGCTTATGGAGAGTTAATAAAAAAATAAAGCTGGTCTTTTCTTATAACCAAACTAGAAAAAGAATTAAATTCCGAGATATCTTATGTAGGCCTGTAATGGTACTTACTATCTTCACTTCATTACTACCCGCGCCTCCTAATATTTTATTCTGATATAATAGCTGTACCTATTACTAACAAACTGCATTATTTCCTCTTAGTTAAATCTATTCTGTGACATAGTTTCAAAAGGTAATAAGTTCTCGTTATACGTTGAACGAATTAATTTGAAATACGGCGAACCTTTTTAATCCGCGAGTATTTATTACTTTAAAATTTTGTCATCACAATGCTAAAAATATTTTTATTTCATTTACCTATATGAAAATTATATTCGACTTCGTTTACAGAAAGGACTACCATTTGGATCCGTTATTGAAATGCACGAGGCCAGGACAAAATTCAATAAAAAATGTATACGATAAGGCAAATAATCAGTGAAAGCTTTCTTTCTATCAATGCTAAATATAAATAGTTATTGCTTTTCCAAACATTGTACGGTTGATCTATTAATATGAGATATATTTTTACCAGAATACTTTTATCGTTAACTTACTGTAATACATGTTATAGTAATTGTAATCCGGACGAATTCCTTAGAGCAAAAATATTGTAACAGTTAAAAAATACTATTAAACAGGTGCCTGTAATGAAACTGTAGTAATGAGATCAAATCACTGCCATTATCCTAATTATCATAAAACCCTTGTAAGGAAAAAAAAAATGTCGCCAATAGAAGTCAAAAATAAGGCCAAACACCAAGCTTATACAAACCGTTAGAGGTTCAAGTTATCAGTACTTCGGCGACGATAAACACCTATGTAGTATTTAGTCAATAGGTACCTAACCTATTTAGTCCTAAATACATTCACGTTATGCCGATAGTTCATCCCCAAAGTTACATTGTAGTTACTATCGCCATTCTACGGGTATTTATTGCATAAGTTTATAAATTATTTATAAACTTGTATAGTAGCTGATGGTAAACTTGAGCTGTGCACATGGTCGCAGAATACAAGATTAATATCATGTTTCTATCCGGCGCAGAACATAGGTGCTGTGTTTGAATTTAGAGGCTAGTCTTTTATATGAAGGGTGTTAAGAATTTACGACGTTTCTTCTTCTGCAATTCTAAACAGATAATTAATCGTTTTCAGTCGACTTACCGACTTACCTCCATACCGCGGCCTTATGAGATCTCTACACATACTTTAATTCATCAGATTTTAAATAATTATCTAATTATCCTTGGATACATTATTAATTAATGGGAATCGTAGTTTAATTACGTACGAATATATTCAAAGAACAGTACTACAGCTTTAATCTCTTCTTAAAATGCTGAATGTGTTAATATATTTTTCTGGATATCATAATAATAATAATCTTTTCCAACACAATAAAAATGTTTTATTATCTTCTAATATCATTTGAAGGATGAGTAATTAAATTTATGATCCCTCGTCCGTATGTTAAGATGTGGGTGACGTTTAAAGCCTTAGTAACGTAAGGCTGGTTATACAATATACAGCTAAGTGAAAGGACACTTCGTTGAGAGCTTATTTCAGTGTAGACGTATCCTGTTAAAAGTTTCAATGGACTGTATTGACTGCTTTAGTAATGGGGAACGCATGTGGACAGCTGAGCTATAAAAAGGCTGAATGAACAGTCCGAGAGTTCGAGTTGCGGGTTTTAATGAAAATGAAGAATACATGTACAAATCCAATCATATGTATAGGTATATTCACAGTTGGAAATAAGCGTACTGGAAACGTTGTTTCTGTGTTCTGTCCCGCGTTGAAGTGCAATTGTTCCCGTACGGTTTAGTTTTTACGTTGCTATTTCCCAGTGGAGGTCAACTTTACTCATCAGTTTGCTGCATTTGTATCTTAGTAAAAGATAAAATAATTACGGGATTTCACTTTATTTTTAGGGTTCAAACAAAAAAGTCCTTGCAGTATGCCTTCTGTTGATGGTGTCTATCTGTCAAAACCATTTTTTAACAAAAACGCGATCTAAACACGTCTGCGTTTTGTTGGAACTTTCAAAAACTCAACGCGTGTGTAAAAAGATACCTACAGCCGGTTGTTAATCGCATTTTCCAAATCTTTCCAAAGGGAACCTTTAGGGTACCTACTCCTGTCCTTAAAACTTATTATCGCTGTTCAATTAATCAAGCACTACAAGTAGTAGATAAATAGTATAACTACGACAAAGTTAAGCTTAAAAATAATTACGAATGAATAATTCGTACTCATTGTGTGGTCGATGCGCGGGTCATATTTGTATCACGTATATCATAAGGTTATAACTGACGTGAAGAATCTATTGTGCCATATTTTCAGTAATGTCTACTACTATATAAAACTAACTTCAGCCGCCTGTCTGTTAACCAGCCTAAGCCCCAAAGTTAAATGGAATGTAACCGCAACTCCGAATAATGGCCACCAGCGGCATAAACAAAACTGTATCCTAATATGATGATGGTATACACAGGAATGGTTGAGTAGATAACAAGATTAAAACAATATCAATAACTTTTGCTTGTAAAAAATTATAACACTATTTTAGCTTGCTTTTATGCAGATTTTGTATACCTAATATGTTTTTCCTAATTAGTTTATTAGGGGCTTATTATGAAACGGATAAGTTGGAACAGTGCAATGTCACTAAGGGCCAGTTTCACGATGTCCGGATAGCCTCAATCTACCAGATAAGCTATCTGGAACTTATTCGTAGGTGGTGAAAGAAGCCCTAAGAGTTCTAATTTTAAAAATAATATATGAGGAAAAATAAATTTATTTGCGTAAACATGACCAGTAAGTAGATAACACAAAAACAGAATACCGATATAAATATGAAATATCCAAAAGAAGACAAGATTTGAAAAAAGAGAAGAAAATAAGAAAAATATGCCCACGCGCCGCGCAACATAATGATATGTGAAATATCGTTTCAAACAATTTCAATCTGTCAGTAACTAAGTTTTACTTATCAACAACCCGTGCTACTGAACATAAGTGAAACGATTAACTATCAGTTCAGCCGACCCGTGGTTCTGATTAATCAGAGTTTATACAATATATCATAATGATATGCCTACGTCATAACGATCGAATATTATAAAAATAAATTGAATAATCATAGCGTTCACGATATCCGACTTTATTTATTTGACATGCTCTGCAGCCTTGAGCGTTTGACAGATTTCGACTAACGAGGTGTTATTACAATTGTCAGGTGTGGAAGTGACACGGGGAACATTATAAAGGATGGCGCATGCAAAAAAAAATAATACAGATATAAACATTATTAAAGAACATATACGCCAATTTACACATATCGAATAATAAAAATATAAATATATGTACATTTCGTCAAGATATTGACAAATATCTTATCAATTTACTGATTTAACTCAAGTAATAAAGTAAAGCATACTAGGTACATTTCAGGGTTGATCTTTGTCATAATCGTGCCTTTCGTTAATTCATCTTTTTAAGACTATTTTAATAAGGATAAGAATCCAAATAGGTGTATCTTCGAATTTGTCGACACTGGGTAATGCGTTTCGTTGCTGCGTGTGTCTAATGCTCCTTTATAAATGCGTAATTTGGAGTAATATTATCGATTATGAATCGAGCATCATCCAATTACTGGACAACATAGCGCTATTCCAAGATTAGCTCGATTTTGATTGACTTTCGGGAAATTCTATCAACCGTTACAGGTGCAACGACCGTCAGTTCAGTACTCGTACGGGATTGACGAGAATTTAACGAGCTCTCTGAGGCACGCATACGTTGTGATGGGTAATGAATGGTAGTATGGTTATCTATCCGTGGCCTGACCGTGGCTTTACGAGCTCAATACTGATCAATTTATTCGAAATTCGCCACCGACTAAACCATTGCTCCCTATCGTTATTTTACTTTGTTGTCTCGAATAATAGGAATCTAAATCGGAGCCGTTTGATAGGTGCAGGCTCGAAAATTAACTGTAGAGGTTCGTAGCTGGTGACAATATGAGTAAGTGTTATATATTCTCAATTTTTAAGAAAACAATGGGTGATAATAACTATGTTACTTTAAATGAATTAGTACTTGATAATTTCTGAGAATTTATTTTACTGACAGTGAAGACAATAAAGAGAAAAAATATTTTCTTAGTAACATTTGTGCTGCTAGTTTACAAACCTATGGACAACGTTTTTTTTTTCATTAGACTCTGGGACTTCATTTTTTTTTTATTGAAGGCGAAAACTGAATTTTGCCTTCCAGGCATAACAGTAGGTGTTTATGCACTGTCAACTTGCTTACTTCGGACAAATTGTTTTTTTTTTTTAATAAACAATGTAACATTTGCTGTTTCTTAGAATTGAACCTCAGTTTTTTAGAGTAACGCGAGATCTTTAAAGCTGTCTTCTAAATTTTAATGAAAATAAACATTTTTATTATAGTTCCCAAATAATCTACAGAACTATTGAAAGTTTTGCATCATTAAACTTGTCCAAATACCTGGATGCCATTGCGTCCAGTTAGCTAAAGTACCATCAGCGAAAACGGAAAGACCAATATAAATATTTCCTTTTATAGTCACTATAAAGGAACTAGAATAAGCATGAGGTACTGCTAAGACTTGGAATAGCTCAGACAAACTCGTAATAGAAGCGGACTGAAGACAAGTGGAAAGTTTATGATACCGCACGGAATCTGCGATAAAAATTGCCAAGTTTTCTGAGATCTGGAATAGGGTTTAGTTTTTTTGACTCCCCAGAAGTAATTCAATGCCCTCTTGAAGGTACTGCTTTGTTGTTTTACTCAAGATTTAGTAAAAGCTATAATTTATCAGAACGATAAAAAAACCATACTTTTTTATGTTGGTCTATGTGTGGTTTAACAAAATGTGCCAATGTAATCCCACTAAAAACATTCAATGTAAAAAAGCCAAGTCTCTATGCAATCTTTTCACCGTAAAAAGTTTTGAGATCGCATCGTAGCCAAGTCGTCTTCACCTTATTTTGTAATGATAAATCAATATTTAGAGACTGTATCAATAGTTTTACTTACATTATAATAATAGGGACTTGGCAATGAGCACAGGTTAAAAGCTGTTTGCTCCGTGGAATTATATGCAAATATTACTGTCTACTGACGAACTGATATGTTGTATGGTTGGGACGACATTTATTGAATAAACTAGAACATGAATTCTGTGACATTAAAGTTTAAGCTTTCAACTCGTCTAATATGTTTTTATGTTTGTATCTTATTGTGCTCATTGCCAAGTCACTATTATTATAATGTAAGTAAAACTATTGATACAGTCTCTAAATATTGATTTATCATTACAAAATAAGGTGAAGACGACTTGGCTACGATGCGATCTCAAAACTTTTTACGGTGAAAAGATTGCATAGAGACTTGGCTTTTTTACATTGAATGTTTTTAGTGGGATCTCATTAATTTTTGTAGGTTTCTTTAAGATTGTATCTATTAACTGGTCATAATAAAATAATATACATATAAACAAACTTTAAACAATTACATAGATATGTACCTACCATAATTTTGTTGCAAATCATTTTAGTTTCAGATTGGTTATTTCTTATATAGAGGGCGCTATTATTGAAATCATAAGATTTTTTTTTTTTTTTGATATGACCTCTTGCAGTTCAGCCTAGGAGGCCGTGTACTGCTTAACCGGACTTTCCTGTGGGGTCCTAAAATTATTATTTAGGCCTCCAGCCAGGGGCTTATTTTAAACTTAAACCTAAACGACAGCGCTGAGGGCACCCCCTGTGGGGTTAGGACCTCGGCTCAGGGCGTCGTTGGGGGGAGGACCGCAAAGGGACGGGCTGGATCTGAATGTAATTATTATTACGGACTTTTTTTAACTACTGGCTCAGCTCGCGGGCTGGCTCGATGTGCTAGGGACGGGAGGACTAGAGTCGTTATTATCGGACTGTAATCATAAGAAACATTTTAAGTACTACTAATAATAAGCTATGTAACGAAACCATAGCGCGATTTAGAAAGGTACAACGCCATCTATCGAGCATGCATTATTTGTCGCATTGCATTGAACTTGAATTTTTAGTTTATGTATCGAGCTCTATGTATTGTATTTAATACATAAAAAATCTCTCTAATAATGAAATAAACCAATTCAATATTTTTTGTAGATACGTAAACAAAGAACAAAGTTAACAATGCAGTCGAAATTGATACAAAATACTCTATCAAAACCGCAAATATAAAATTGTTTTCCATAGTTTTTTATTTTATGACGTTTTTATAATTTTTCCTCTATATGTGGCTGACAACCTGCACTGGTGCTAAATTTCAGGGTTCTAAGTCCACTAGAAGTACCTTAGAATTTTGATGATCGGTCAGTGAGTCAGTGAGTGACAGAATAGTGTAACTTTGATCGACCGTAACTCGTAAACTATTTATTCAATTATCATGAAATTTTGAGGATAAGCTTGTTGTAACGCTTTCTCTCGGTCACTGAAAACCCAACGCTCTAGCTTTGTCCGCATCGAAGATATAGGGGGGAGAAATAGCCGCGAATCGCTTCGAGAAAAGGTGGTACGGCCGTGCCCGCTCTGCTTGAGACTTGGCTGGGGCACTCCCGTGCCCTCAGATTCTTAAGAACAATAAAATTAGTCAGTTCACGTTTGATCCGGTACACCGTCGCGCGTCGTTTCATTTATATCCATTGTAAAATCCAACTATTTAAATTACTAATCAGTTCTTCCTGGTGCATCATTTATTAGAGAATAATGGTATTTTAATTATTTTGCGAAACAATAAGAGTTCCAGAACTACAAAGTATTTTTCTAAGCAAGCCAATAAGAGCGTATAACACGACCTAGAGAGGCAGGCACTAATGTCTCTGCCTGATCGGGCCGGCGTCGAATCGTCGATTTTTATCGAACAGTAGTGTTGCATTTAAATGGTACAATTCCCCGAAGGGGAATAGACTGGTGGCGGCGATATCAAGGGCTTCTGGAACTGGATTGTACAGCATAAAATTATCTAGATATATTTGTATAGTATTCAAAGCAACTCTATTTACGACTACAACAACTAAACTACGCAGTTTTAATTAGATGGTCTTTTTAAACACAGACAGATATACATTTTTTTTTGAAAATGTTAGAAATTTTATAGACCGAGGAAGACTATAGTCTACTTTTTATCTGGGTGCACGCAGTAGACGCGGGTGAAAACACTATTGGAAATTAATTATGATACCCATTCGATACTACGGGAGAGAGATCCGGCGCAGTACTGACATTACCGTGCTCTTCGAAGCACGACTGTAACACCAGCAATTTCCAGCCGGGCTGCTTCGTGAAAGATTAATAAAACTCACAAAGTGATTATGGCTCAACCCGCAAATTGAACCAAAGACCTCGCACACAGCAGTCGCACTTTGCGACCAGAAGACCAATTGGGCACAGTCATAAAATATAGTATTGAATGCGGTATAATTTTAACTTATCATGTATGCCTGCCGTGAACGCGAGACTAGAGTCGCGGCTTTTGGAGGGCGAACGTGGGGCTGAAGTTAACACGCTAAAGCCCTTTTGAGACATGTTATAGTGAGACATAACTTTAATTATTTATTATGATATAACATTTATTTTTAAGACGATCAATTAAAACTGAAGCATGGGAAAGTGACCAACATCATCATTATCTCCCGAGCCTTTTCTCAACTATGTTGGGGTCGGTTTCCAGTCTAGCCGGATTTAGTTGAGTACCAGTGTTTTACAAGGAGCGACTGCCTATCTGACCTCCTCAACCCAGATACCTGGGCAACCCCTTTGGTTCGACTGAAAAGTGACCAGCAACAATTGTAGGAAAATATATAGGTGTGGTAAACTATGTAACTCTTAAGAGTTCATACGAAGGTAAATTATTAGAAAAATTAACAAGAAATTATAATAATATCTTAAACTCGAAAACTATTTTATTTGATCAAACTAATTTGTTAACGATATTAATCAGAAGCGCGTACGCCAGAGTAAGTTTATTGCGTTGGACAAACTTGTATAACCCATGTATCCAATAAAGCTTAATATTAATTACTTTACTGAATGCCTCGGGATTTTAAAGGTAGATTTAGTTACCAGTCGAATAAATGCTTTTTATTGACACTAAAAATATGATGCCTTTAGTGTATCGTGTTGTAACGTGGTTTTAAAAAGGCACCGCCTTTAGTGCTAGCTTTAACCCATTTTCTTGAACAAAGTTGATGGTCTAAATCTAGTACTAAAGCCGGTACTTATTACAACCACGTTTTATAATAGAGGGGTATGTGTTTATGTATTAAAATAAAGCTTGTTAAAATAGGCTTTCATTCCAAATTTTAAAACAATCAAATTCTCAAAACTGTATTATGTACAATATAAAAGATAGCATAACTAATTTGGTTCTTGACCCATCATTTCCACTGTCATTCGTATTCAATAAGGTTACATTGCGCAAATACCTACACATTCCAAGGAGACGACCTTGTTATCTGTCATTCACTTACAATGAAAATTATTTTTAGCATTCTCCATCTTTGTCAAGAGCTTAGGGCGGCTACAAGCAAGTAAACAAGCTTCTAGTTTAGAGTAGTTTTTCTAGGTGCTTGCGCCTTTTCCGACTTGTAATACGTACGTTGATACATTTATAAGCTCAAATCAACGCCATTTTAATGACATCCTGACCAAATCTACTTCTCAGGCGAAGATCGAGAATTTTTTAAAAACTATGTGTTTGCGCTTAAAGGGAGGATGTTAGGATATTTCCTTTTTTATATTGGTCTATGTGTTATGTGACAAATGTGTCAACATAACGTGGTGTCCCGATATGCATTGAAAAATCCTAACTGTTTAAATTACTAATCTGTTCTTCCTGCTACATCTTTTATTACATACGAATTCAGTAATTACATGTGCTGATAGCATTTTAGTTTCAGTTTGCAATTAAATTTACCCATTTACTCATAGCGCGTGACAGTGGGATAAACCTAATAAAGATTTCTCTAAGGCTACCTCTTGACCCCGGTTGGGAACAACCCAATTTAATCTGTTATTTTATAATTTAAATATAAATAACTTGCTTTTCTTGTTTGGTTGGGTTTTACCCAGCTTTTCTAAAATATTATAGGATAAGGGAGACCCAGTGTTCCTGCTGATATACTTTATCTGTGTAGTTTGCATCTAAAATCGTTCTTCATTGGTAAGATAAGTTGAGCATCTAACTATCGACAAACATTTCACTTCATTATTTTGCTAATTTATTCTTCTTAGAAAGTGCATAGGTACTTAATTCCGCTTCAGTAAGGTACCTACCTATTGTGCGAACACTTAGTTTATGCACCATACTCCTTATGGCAATCGGTATGCCGTATAGGTCACTTGACATACCTATTAACATTAAGGACCTTCACTAGTAATAAGTTATAAGTAGGTACCTACTCAAGGTATCCATGATACCATAACGATGTTTTAAAATTGAACATACGAGGTTACTCCATAAACTTCGGATTTGACATAAACCAATACATGTTATTCAAATTATAAAAAAAATGCAGCCTGTGTGAACACAAGAGACACAAGTAAAATGTATCCCGGTATAGATGGATTCCGGTATAGATAGTCGACATAATGTACTACAGTATTGTACACCTTAAAGACCTATCGATTCGTCATTTTCACTAATTGTTTTATGATGTAAAAGTTAATTTAAATGTCAAAGTTCCCATTGATCCATATCTAAATTAATGATTATGGTACATTCAATTATTTAGTTTCAGTTGAACACTAATACTATCTACGAACTTATTAGAATTATTCACTATGAATATGAGCGGCAAAATGCTACACACGCGCCCGTTGACGTTTCAAAAACATCGCGATTTAAGCTGAAAACTGAATAAAAATTGTATTTCAGTTATCTTGATCGTCTGAAATCAATAACAAATAATCAGAAATCTAATTAAATGAAAGTTTCATTTCAAACTAGTTGCTTAAAGGCACAACACGCAGTGGTTATAGGCACAGGCGAAACGTTATGGTATTATTATATGTGGAAATACAACCAAGGCGCGCACGCCTTGGCTCACACAGCCAGTGTGCAGTGAGAACAAAGATCGCGTTATGATTACACGCCGTCATGAAGCTTAACGTTAACGTGTGCAACACGTGCGCCAGCGAATAAACGCTGATGTCGAGCCACGCGACAATGTTTCCAAACGGTCGATCGGTGTCGATCCACTAAACTTTTATATCAACGTGTTAAGTACGGTCTCCAGTACAATTGTACCATCTGTCACGTCCCTACTGTATTTCGTTGATATAGTAAGTAATTCATGTGTGTATGCAATAATATTCACCAGTTTCCGCACACCTGACTTGCTGCCTAGCCGCTCTATATTTTTTATTATAAGTGATATCACTAGTTTCATCTTTTCAAAATTAAATAAAATAAGTTGTCTTAAATCATCACTCGAAATAAACATTACAACCATATTATGTGGCCTCCATAAATGAAAACTGCGCATTTGATAGAAACACGTAAACGGGTATAACTAAGCTGTTTGTACGAGTACATCCAGTTTAAAATTGGCGTGGCGCGGCTCCGACCGTCCGAGGCGACACGTGTGATAACATTACCGGCCGATAGCACAAAATAATCTCCTTAATGCGTAAAATAAACGCTAGCTGCATTGACAACGACTGATTAAATTAATTACGCCGTGAATTAATCGTGCATGTGAAATGGTAGCCTGAAAATGTTTATTTTAAAATTTTATTCGTGCCACTTGACTCCGTTGTTTTTAATTTATCGTCCGTTTATTTTACTGGCTGAAAAGAAAGTCTGTCCTACCAAAACCGTAGATTGTTCATAAATGGCTACCCTGAAGTATGCAGAATGGTATGAAATGGACGTCTAATGCGCATTCCAAGAATGTTCAACAAAAGAACAATTCAGTTGCGTCAATGATCTTAAATCAAGCAAATAAATCATTAAAACGAAAAAACGCGCGTGTCATAATTGAAAAGGACCACTATTTGGACAAACATCATGCTATAATCGGTTGAACACTGGTCTGTAGTTTCTAAATAAATAGAGTAGTAAATCCTGTTCAGGACCATGCTAATTGAAGTGCGATTAGGTCTGTGATATGTCTTGCGTGTGATCCAATAGCCGTAAATGGATCGGTTTAGCGAGAGAATAATTGTGTGAGCGTCAAGCACTTAAAGAACATGTCTTGTTTTACATAAATCTAGTCTAGTACACAGCCATATAATACATTCTATCTGTAAGCCTCAATACATTGTTTGTCTTTTGAATATACATGAAGCTCCAGAAACGCAACCGCTGGTACATTATTACACTTTGCTGGCTAACAAACAGATATCTAGAGATACGTTAGAATTCTCCAAATCTCCGTCTTAAGGATGCGCTTACAGTACATCCACATTCTAACTACTAACAATTTTCATGTTCATAATTTTTCAGATCATTTGCTTCAAGTGTTCTTGTGAGTGGTTATAAAGAACACACTTAACATCATAATTTTCAATTTCCAAGGCAGATTTACTGGCGTCCATTACACAAGATGATAAAGGCTCTATTTCTGTTTTAGGGGTAAAGAATAATTTGGCAAGGCTTACGCGGCGTACACAAGTATATTCTCCAATCTGTTGAGAATGGGCGCTTCCGTAGAGAGGAGGCAAACGCTCCGCCTCGCCGCCGCCGTCGTCGCTCTGACATACACCCCACATTTATTTACACGACGCAGATTAATTCCACGTCATCCGACACATATCCACTGTGAGACCCAGCCATTCTCAATCATATCGCCATACAAAACACCGAGACAGATATGGCGACTCGCCTCGCTTTACTAATCAACGTCTAATGAGCACTTAGCTAAATGCACTCTTTTGTATACGTTTTGTAGGAAGTTCCTTGTTTAACGAAGTTTCTCAGTATAATGAAAGTGATAATCCTATTATTGTTTAGTAATCAGTTTGATAGTAAATTTAAGAAGAGGCGATTTTAGATAGGATGGTCGTCAAAAACTTTTCGGGTTTAGGAAGAGGATCGATGATGCAAAGTCCGAGAATCTTAATTCCTCGCGACCTCCATGCTCCACCGTCGAACAACCGCCGGCCGACGAACCATTGTATGACATCGGTCCCCACTTCACGCTGATACCACCGGAGGACGTGCACTTTCAAAACTTCGACCTTGGAGGTTTCATTCCCTTTTGTATTAGAAACATACGATCTAATTTATTGTGCTGTGCAAGTATGTCCCTGATAGTGCGGAGTGCGCAAATTAAATAGCTAATTGATGGAAAAATGCAAAGGCGCTGCGATAATAATTAATCCAAAGGAAAAAAACTAAGAATGGAATTATCCGGATAACTACGATATTAAATTATTAATAAAAAGTTTGTTTGGTTTGACTTCGGACTGAAAAATATATTTTATCCAATATATGTAGTACGTTTTTTTATATGTATGTACATATGTTTTTATATATGGTGGAATAATTTCTCTAAAAATGGTTAAATTCAAAAACAGCTTTTATTAGTTTGCGTGGGTGATACTATGTGAATTCTTTCATAAACCAGTATCCTAGTAACTTATCAACAGAAATCTTATTCGATAAACCCCATATTCCTATGAGTAGGACCTGTATAACTTTATTACAATATGAAAATACCGGTGTGTCACATACGCTGGCTAGTACATATTTTTAACCGCGGCAAAAAGGAGAACTTGCTCAATTCGACCGCGTATATTTTTTGCGTGTATTTGCGGATAACTTCGTTCGAAAATAAATAAATAAAATTTGACTATTATTTTTCTATATGCATATAAGGATATGTTACAGAAGTTGTCCATCTGCCGTCACGCCAGGTTCTACAGATGGAAATCAACAATAAACATCAATTAGCGTACAATTTAGTTAGTGTAATTCACATCCTATTCCATACCTTTAGTGAATAATACTTTCAATATTTCGATTTCAAATAAATTGGCTATATTTTTTTCTACGTATTTAGGATTCCACACAACAATCGTTCTTTGACAAGACAATACTAGCCTTAGATTTTGAACTTAGAATTCAAAAGCTTTGCCATTGTTTTTCTCAGGTCACGGGATTTCTAATATTGTATTTACGGTTATACAAAAGATATTAATTTTAGAAATTTTCATTTTAATAGATGTTCTTATTTGGTTGTCGTCAGCTGATTAATCCAACCCCTTTATTAATAAACGCCTCCATTTTCCCGTCTTAATTATTATTTAAGATAGCTAAGACACGATCAACCAAATACATTTTTATTAACCGTGTTGAAGTTTTGAATAGTGAAAAATAATTATTTATTTACACTACAACAATGTGAATAACCAATATTTGAAGGTTATAGTAATTAAGTGACGCGCATGCGTTCTTACGCAACAATATCAAGCAAACCACAAATTAACGTGATAGTTAAGTAACTATGTTCAATTACGTTATGAAAACACAATTTATCTTTTAACTCAAACGATAACAAACACAGATGATGAAGCCGATTCTTCGATTGTCGAAATTTTTTACACGCTGAATTTAATGAAAATAAGGAACCACAGGAATTAAGGCTTTTCACCAAACTCTACTTCAAAGTATTAACATATCAGCAGGCTTAGCATGGCAACCGTAGAAACAAGTTTTGCTAACCGGAGAATGGACATAATGACAGAAAAGTGACAGATTGACGTAAGATTTCTTTAGACATGTTTTGAAGCAATTTTTCTTTTCTTCGATTGACATAAGGCTACAAGTGATTATATGCGAGTTCACAGGTCGCGCCATGCTCGGGCAGAAGACATGTTGATATTGACAGAAAGAGCTTTGTCTTTTTCTTGACAGAGTAGATATAAAATCGCCTCATCGATCATACCTCCTTATATATTTACTTTACGATTACTATTTATTTTCCGGTAAAATAAACGTTGAAGTCGTAACATAGGAACAACACATATTCTAGAAGCAATGTAATACAGTTAATTCATTTCTGTTTTAGATTTACCTTACTGTAATACAGAACAGATTTCAAAATATACATTGTAGCGATTCTTGGGATTCTACGGCTTGTTATCTCACCAACCGACCCATAGTTGACGTTCGCGATCTTCCAGAGGTTATATCCGAGAAATACGATATTCTATTTACAAACTTAATAATGATTGCGTGCATCGCTGGATAATAATCTGGGCTTATATATGTCGAAAGAGCATTCAAATAGATTGGGAACTTTAACTGGTATAAATATAACATGTCCCATTATGTTCTATCTTTAAACTGTTTACCATTTCTGACTAAAGAGTGTCTGGTCCGGACCAGTAACCGTCAACCAACCAATCTGGAGTACTATTTACTCATATGGTAAGTTGTAAGGTTGTCAATAAACTTGAATACATAACAATTGCCAAAAAGATTCATGAACGTAAATATTTTTCAAAATTTTCTTGGTCAAAAATAAAACCCTATATGCTATTAATTTAGTAAAGCATCTTAAAATATTATATTTATCCTTTTGAAGGAAAAACTATTGGTTTTTTTTTATGATAATATAAGTAAAATAAGTACCTATATGATTTGATATAAAAAAATTGTGACGTCATAGTTATAACTTTCATACAAATTGCATAAAAAAATTAACCGTTTTTGACAGTTCAATAAAAGTAAAGAATTTAACTATTTGTCAACTGCGCTTGCTTTAAGGGTTACCTGGAACGCGTATAAATAAGGTATATATACATATATATAAGGTACCTATATATAAATAAGGTGTATAATATCAGTAAATAAGGGTCACTACAGGACAACAGATCCCCAATATGCTGTAAGTACGAGCTTGACAACTTATCTCACTTTATCTTGAGTCAAATGCCGCTGTTTGTTTTTAAACGCTTATATGAAACGTGACTCTTCATTACTTTTGGGAATCAAGCCACATTAGACTAAAAAAGTTGTATCAATAATTGGCACTTAAAAAGAATTAGCGTCAAAAGTTTCCTTGTTACCTTGTAATTACAATTTCGACAACATTTTTCTTTTTCACTTAACTTTATTTTTACCGTTAAAGTGCTCATCAAATAGAAAATGCCATAAAGTTTTGGTACCTCACAGCCATATTATATTCCAGCTACACAAAAATATCGTATTAGCAATTCGACTGCTTTCCAATTTTACGTACAGCCTCCAGACATCAAGCTACTACAATCTGTCAAATTTTCCTAAATACATAGATTTTGAACTATATGGCTGAAGTTCTATGAACTATATGGTTCGAAGTTGGAAAATTTGACAGTCTCGGGTAGCTTGATGTATACCTGTACCTTAGCATACGTTCATAATACAATAGTTGCTTTATTTTTGAGACAAATAGAAATTCTGAGTTTAAATAACAAAAAATGTGAGTAATAAAAAATAACTTGAAAGAAGTAGCACATGAAATATACGTATATTCACCTCAATAAACCAATTGTAGGTTTACATTTTATCGAGTATGGAATATCAGATCCCTAAAAGCAATAACGATTTGTTGCAAAGCTCGACCAATAAATCCATATTTTTCTCCAGCCAGACTGAAGCTATAAATTTCATACAGGAATACTATACCCGCGTATGCTTGCAAAACAATAAATTGCGAACGCCGGCCGCACACTCTAGTCATATTCATAAACCAATGAACGACTAAAGGTTTTATTTAATCATTGGCATTCCCAACCATAATGCATCTATTATATTGCTCTTAAATTATAGCGTCATTATAATGCCAGCGTGGAATTTGAATTTGTCATTATCTCTAATTAAGTTGAACAAGCTTAATTAATTTATTTTAAAACCACCGACATAAAAATAACACCAGCAAAAGCGTTGCCTTCATAGTATTACTTTCAAAGGTTTTTTTACTCATTTCTTATTTACCAGGGTATATTGCATGTACGACAATTTGAATTTGATCTAGCCTTTAATCCGTTTTCCGATAAGAAACGTAAACGTAACGTACTTGATATGAACCTATTACCATTACAATTGAACCATCTGCACCAGTATACAAATAACGATGTTATCTGTAATTATATTGTAAATCTAAAGAACTTGCTTGTTTGTTTGGTTAAATGAGTTTATATCAGGAACAGGGTAGTCATCAGACCAGTTGATCTGATTAGAAAAAAATATTCCAACTTTATTTAGCCCTTTATATAAAAACACGCGAAGCACATGATGCGGGAAAGAAAATAGGCAGAGGCTAGTTTATATACAATAGCCCTTAAGACCCCAAGTCGCATAATGTTACTCTTTATAACAATACTAGTTCTGCCACTGGTTTATATACCTGGCTATAAGCGGCATGATCTTTTTTGATGCAATGAATGGAGCATTAAGCTTTGTATCTTTTCCGATATGAAGTGATAATTGTAAACGATGCAGATAATTTTGGTTTTATTTAGAATTTATTTTGTTTTGTGTTTTTTATAAGTTGTGATATTTTGTATTAAATAAAATAATATTAAAGTTATGAAACGACGCCGAGGGCGAAATGCGCGCGCATTTGTCAAAGGGAACGCGGAACGGGGATTGGTGCTTGGACCGACCGGCAGTGTTATTGCGTGGCACTAGCGACACCTAGCACACCAAGCGGGAACTAATGTGGTTCAACTGTCTTTTTTCATCGCGCGGAACGTTTTGCGCACCGCTCCCTCGGCTTCGTTCATCTTTTCTTTTCTAAACCATTGTTTTATCATTTCTAACGAATATACAGTCCACTAAACCCCATAGCCCACAATAATTAATATGCTTTCTTCTTTTTTCAGGGGTGGTGTTTGATCAGAACACTGAAGAGATCCAAAATGCATTTAAATTTGCGATGTTGCAACATTCAAACGCAAATAAATCGAACCTAGATTTCCAACTGTACGTCGATATCATCAATACAGCCGATGCCTTCAAGCTGTCCAGACTCAGTAAGTATCGAAAAAATCTTCTTTGAAACCATTTACACTTCCATTTTTAAACATCCTAACTAATATTTCAAAGTTTTTTTATAGTCTTGAATTCAAAAAGTAGTGAAGAGATTTGAATATGCTATATTTTATCCAGGAGTTCCCTTTGGATGCGGATGAAACAGCTAGAAACCACTAGTTTAAAATAAAGTTAATAAACCAGACTATGATATTTATACATGTCCACACCGCTAGCAATTTTATATCTAATATAAAAGGCGCCTCCGGCGTTTTGCACAATCTCAATTAATAAAGCTCTCATGAGTTCGGTTGTAGGATACGTAGAATACATAGATGCCAAGTTAAATATCGAAGTGAATGTCGGATTCACAGAATCACACATAATATTTGATACTAAATTGTTCTTTATTTGCTGAAAAAGCGTTCCTCATGCACAATTTTAGTTAGGTTTTACGATGAAATTGTATTCATGGTCCAGCTGCCTGCTAATTTTTATTCGTAGTTTATCAAAATCATTTGACTAATATTTTTTATTCGCCTGTTAAAATGTGTCTACCAAAGGTGACAAATGCCTGCCGGGGCTGCGGGCTCCAGAAGGAACATAGTGGGTTTTGGTCAGTAAGAGTCTGATACTCCCTCCAGTTGAACATTGTGGGCATCAGCAGGGATCCGGGCGAGACATGAGTCTTTTTAGGTTAGCTGGTTTGTTTTATAGGTTAAAAATTCACAACACACTTGTCTTGATAATAGTCAGTATACGATTACACAATGTGTGCACAGTGCAATTCCGAGGCTAGTATTCTCGAGAGTGAATAGGTAACATAAGAGAGAGAATATTGAGTGCGCGCCTTTTTATTAACTCTTTCCCACCCGCACCTAGGCTATGTACACGTCACCATGACTGTTGGCCAGCTGGATGTATCGACACGTTTGCTCTGTTAGACGACGGGTCGACAGCGACCTTTATAGATGCGGAGATAGCCTCACAAACAGGAGCGGTAGGTCCTGAGGGCAGTTTCCATTTGGACTGCGTAGGAGGATTGTCTCGAGAAGGTACAGTGCAGCATGTTGATTTCGAAATACAGGGTCGGTCAGCTACAAAAAGTTTCAGATTCGAAATGCAAAGTCGATTAAGAACTTAGGGCTTCTAGGCTAATCGGTAGCACGCGGTAACCTAGCTTCTTATCCGCACCTATCTGACTTGGCTGACAATTTGTGTTATGAAGAAACCAAGCCTACGATACTGATAGGCATTGATAATTGGCATATTATTACTGCCTCTAAAGTAAGATTCGCGGACTCAGCCTGCTGCTATTGGAACACCTTTAGGCTGGGTAGTATTCGGATTCACAAATAGTCCGACGAAATCAGTGGAAACCACCTACCACTCATCTCTACGCGAACGCGATAAATCCATTGAGATGCGTGGTGGGACCTCCAACAAGCCCTGAAGTTGTTCATAGTTCGCCACCGCAGCTACTATCCGATCTATCACTTGCCATTAGTAGTGTAGATTTGAGTAGCTTAAAATCCACCTTCACTCACACTAAGCCTAGTGTAGTGTACGAAGAGCTTGAATCAGCATTATCATCATCCGTTCATTACACAGGATCATGTCAGTTGCCCTTGCCAGTGGTAGCTAATATCACTCATTTTAGTTCGTGGACTAGACTGGTGAAAGCAACTGCTAGAGCTCATAGATTCATTGCTCTCATTTTCAAAAATCGTTGTCTCGATTTTCAAAATGTTTGGGTTCGGGATATTTGTTTAGCTTCAAATACGATTGAGCATAATTCACGGTCTACAACAGCCTCTGCCACTGCTCCTGCGCCATTAGATTCGGAAGATATTGTCCGCGCAGAACGACACATTTTGGGGCAAAGCCAGCTCAACGTCTTTGGAGAGGAACTTCGATGCCTCACACGGGGGCAACCCATTCCCAAGAAAAACCAGCATTACCCCGCTAAATTCGCTCATGCCAATGCCGAGACTGTCATTAATGAGTTTCGTCAAGAATACTGGATTCTTAAATTAAGAAATGCCGTGAGGTCAGTGGTGCCCAAATGCCAATTATGTAAGCTTTTGAAAGGCAAAACCCTGCAGCCACTTATAGGAGATCTGCCTGATGAGAGACTCGGCCATCATAGACGCGCCTTTACCTACACAGGTTTGGATTACTTTGGTCCAGTAATGGTGTCCATAGGACGTCGGATTATACGACGCCGCAGTGCCGCAGTTTGCAGCAGAACAAAAAATAGCATGGCGGTTTATTCCCCCATCTGCACCCTTTATGGGCGGAGCCTGGGAAAGACTAATTCGTTCAGTAAAAACTGCACTCCGGGTGACTCTCAGAGAACGAGCTCCACGGGAGGAAGTTTTGGTGACCCTGCTGGCTGAAGCCGAAGCAATTGTGAACGCTCGCCCACTGACTCATGTCTCCCCTGATAAGAACTATCCAGAAGCACTCACCCCGAATCACTTTCTGCTGGGTGATTCTTCAGGAACAAGTCGTCAATTTCCTGCTGAAGACCTAAGTGACGCAGCTTTAATTGGTAGGAGCAGTTGGCGGAAGGCTCTGCGCCTTTCTGACCATTTTTGGCGTCGCTGGGTCTCCGAGTATCTGCCCACACAGGCGCCACGTCGCGTCCCGGGAACAGAAGTTGAGATAAAGGTTGGTGACCCGGTGCTCATCGGTGATGGAGATTTGCCGAGGGGAACCTGGCCCCGGGGCTTGGTCGAAGCTCTGTACCCTGGTCGTGATGGTGTGATCCGTGTGGTAGATATTCGGACCCCAGGAGGCGTTCTAAGGCGCCCAGTAAAGAAGATAGTTCTTTTATAAAAAAAGGGGAGGATGTTGCGAACTCTTTTGATTTATTTATTTATATTAAACCTTTTTTTAATAAGTTTGTTTTTATACTTTTTTTTATATATTCAAATTGTAAAATTGTCAAAAAACATCAGAATAAATTTTCTCTCCTTACGGTAACCAGCTTTTCTTTTTCTTGTATTTTTTATAATCAAATTACAGGAAATTAATAATAGATAGAAGGCTCGGACCGTAATAATGACGTTTGCGCATCGTTGATGTTCCGTAATAATGACCGGGAAGTGAAATATATTTTTCCAGCATTTTTTACAAGAAAAAATAATAAATTATGCAATATTAAAACAGGTCGCATTGCTTTATTGTGGCATTAAACCAATACTCGATTTATAATAATAATAATAAATGTATTGGGACACCTTTTTTACACACGGTTAGTTCGCCCCATGGTACCCCACTACATATACTTTACAGATATACATTTATAAATACATTTTTACATTACCATTACCACCACAAAAAAATCGACCGTGCCGGAAATCAAACCCGGGACCCTCGGCTGTTCGGCGTGGTTACCATTGCACCAACGAGGTCATCAAATTATAATTTATAATAAAAAATCTGGATTCTCGGAAAAACATAACATTAGCCGCTAATGAACGAAACCCCAAATAAAAGCCATTCAAAGTTTGGGAGTGCAGTAATTGAATATTTCGTATAAAACCACTTTTCTTTCACTAGACTTGGAAAAGTTTCCAAAGTTAGTTCAAAACAACTGCGAGAACCGTCAATACTCGTTATAACAAATAATACAGAAATGTTCTCTAAACCCTGCTGAGTGGTGCTGTTTTTGTCTCTCATATTTACTTTGTAACGGTAATCAAATAAGTAGTGTTTGTAAAATGTTATTACAGATAAACAATTGAATTCCGTACCTAATATTTTTTCCTTAGCCTACTGTCCCACTGCTGGCCAAAGTCTTACAGCTTTCTCTGTCGTACAAAGCGTACTGCGGCCAATCCGTACCTAATATATTCATAATTATGAATTTGCTACATCACATTTTTTTTGTAAATAAAAAACTTTTTACAAAAAGGGAACCAAGCCAAGTTGCTTTTTGCTTTTCGGTGTTTTAAGGTTTTCTATTTGTATTTTTTTCTTTTTAGCTTATATGGCAAGGCAATCAATTATTACTCGTGCTGATTTATGATTACTGGGGAAAGTCCATATTATGTATCCATCATGCACAAGTAGGTAATTCAAGTTTTGCTTGCTAAGTTACAAATCTCAATGTGGTCGCAGTCACGCGGTCACACCGGCCTTACACCATAGCGCAGTTCCTTCAATGATCTATAGTACTGTCTAAGGAGAGGATGAAGTAATCGGAAGACAACCAAATGTGGTAACTGACACAAACAAATAAAATCAAAATATTTCAACTGATCCATAAATTTCGAATTTCTGCCGTTGTAAAACAGTACGTCAGCGAAAAACGACAAAACGTCAACGGAAAAACAGAGATAAACAGAGTAAGTTTCACCTGTAGCGAGGTCAAGAAAATTAAGTTTGTATTTTGCGGTGTCCTCCTTGACACAGAACTCTCATTTGAATGCAAGACTTCCTCTCTTTTTATTTTGCCTCGTCACGCGGTGCTGATCAAAACACTTTTGAGCGGTGCCGCGTGAATTTTCAAAACAACCCGTTTGTACAACAAATGTCAAAGACCAAACTAGAATTCGGCTCTCTATAATATTGTGATCTAACAGTTCAACTCTATTTTATAAATTAAAAATAAATAAATTTTTATTTGAAAATGTGAGGTTGATTTTCATGTATCATCTAAAACAATGTCATCATAAATAGCTACAGTTGAATAATGTAGCAGGCGGAGGTGCTAGTGAAAATGGTTCCTTAATAAAGTGTTAAGAAGATACCTGTTCAAAATTATGCGCATACATTATTTTTGGGTCAAAGAATATACAATGCGCGTCGTGAGCGATAAAGATCTGCAAATATTGTGATGTTACGGCCCTAAATTTTCAACCTCGACGTCTCGCTAATATCATTAAATTATAATATTATATTTATGTTCCGTGAAAAGAAGAAAGAGAAATCATCACGGAATCATTATGGCAAAAAAATCACCCAAATCACCAATATTTTTTTTTCATTCGTATTTAAACCTATACTTTCATTGATTTATTAAATAATTCACCAAATTGTTACTGGTGCATTACCTACGCCAATTATTGATGATTTACTAATATTAACAGTCTACAATACCCTAATACAATTTCGCTGCCTCCTTGATCGCACAAGTACGACCGTGCAACGGGTTTGATACCTGGGTCCCGGTTTCGATTTCGGGTCCCGGGTTGTATACCTGGGTCTGTCCGAAATCGCTTTGCGGGTTTTAGAAACTTTCACAAAGCAACTCGTAGTCTGGAAGTATTGGAGGACGTGATCCAGTTTCTACAAAGTATTATTATATAGTATAGACTCATGTGTAGAATAGATAAGTATCTATACCTATGAATATAACTGACAGGACAGACAAACTTATTAAAATGTATTTTTGATGGGAAATAATTTTAAATAATAAAATGGTAACTATGTGAACTTTTTCTAATTTCACGGAAACCAGGGAGTTACAAAGAAATGATTTCAATGCAATTCACTATTCTATAGTACACTGCCTTGGAAATGTATATAATTCCTAAAACGGCTGGCTAACGGGAAATATTTAAAATAAATTATATTCGACATATTTCCTAGGAAATCTCCAAATTTCCCAAATGGCATTATTTTGTGTGTATTTCTAAATTGTGACCCGATTACAGCGGTCTCGAATCATATACATATGTATGGGTAACTCACAGACATCGCAGACCGTCATTGCACTTTCGTTACTTAAAAATCCATTGTAATCATAGATAGGCATGCTATATTTTACGTAGATAATAAGTTTTATCGGCTGGTCATTTTAATGATGTTTCAATATGGTGGGAGTTATTTTTCTTTTACCCATGGGGGGCTCACGGTTTTTCCATTCATATGTAGATCTTTGGAGCATTTTACATATTGTATTTAGATAGGCACAGACTATAAATTAATATTTATAATATATATTAAATTAGTAAACGTAACTCGATTTATTTAAATTATGTAGATAATAGTTACTAATTTGTATTTCTAATACAATGATACCTGAGTTTAATTAATACCTTTGAATTAATTATCTCGACAAAGTATTATCTTTAATAAGAGTGAAATAAAATCATTCATAATATCTGCCATCGATGTCTTTCTACGTAACGGCCTTACTGAATTTTTAGATTTTAGATTTTTAAAGTTATAGTTTGGAGCCAATTTTTACAGTACATCACCTTGTTTTTAAACTACACACCAAATTAGTACAAATCACGTTAACGAATTTAGCTCACCAATCCTCGTCTTCATTGTGCATTAAACATGTGGCTTTATTAAAACCAGCAAACTATAATAGTATATCAAATAGGAAAAGAATCGTCACCATTATCAACTCGAGCCATTCAATATTCTTTATTGAGGTTGGAGCATCGATTAAAAACTCTGTGCATCCAATATCTATTTCTAAACATTATTTTTTATGAATAAGGAGATTAAAATAACGTTCTGTTGTAAATTATTGAAAAAACAGTGTCTATCTGAGTGATCTCTGAAGGAAGTCTAACCAAGTGAAAATAAATAAAACCAATAAAACCTCAAACGGCGCAAATATAGTACCCTAATAGGCAACTATACCTTTGAGCCGTTTGGGGTTGAAACTCTGGGGCCGTGGGGTCCGAGTGCACACCTCCTTTTTAAGGATATTTCCAAGAGACTCGCTGACACTTCCCGCGACCCAAGGGCTGGCTTTTATTTCGGCCAACGATTAAGCATTGCCATACAACGTGGCAATGCTGCCAGCCTTTTGGGTACACTCCCGGCGGGCAGCGATGAGGAAGAAGTTTTTGACGCAATTTATTAATAAGGTTTTTTTTTTTTACTTGTATATATTAATTTATATTTTATTTGTAAATACATTGTAAATATTTATGTGAATAATAATAAACATAGTGATTATTTCACCAAGTGATAACTAAACTAAAAAATTAGCGTGCACGCTGTAAAACTATTATACTAAGTGTGTATGTGTGTGTGTGTGACTTTCTCATTATTTCGCTTTCAAGGTTAGTGATTTCACCATGTCTAATATTCTATGTTTCTAAAACCCAATTGCATCGCTTTAACGGCATCGCTTTATTGCATCGGTAGGATGTGAGCCGTGAGTGCGGCGTCATTTGGGGGCGCCCTTCCAAAACAGGCGTCTATCGCACGCGACTGATGACCAACGGCTTGCGACAGATTCGCGCGGAAATGCGTAAATAGTCACAGCATGGAAATAAACCACATATCATCAGTCGAAGATTTTACAGTTTTACATTGCAAAAAGCTAGCATTTAAATTGAAATACAAGGCGATATCCTGTCACACCGTTTCAGTTTTTATTGAATTAGTTAATGCTTTAAACTTGTCAGCACCCCGAAAAGAACGTGCGCGAAAAAAACTGCGTAGTCTTACGTACGAAACTTTCGAGCCCGACTGGTACTTCTTCGTTTTTTTTTTATTTACATCCTTACATTGACTCCTACTGACGATCCCTTTTCGATTTGAAAAGGAGGGGCGAGGATTTTCAAAGGATTAGAGCAACGAACACATAAATTATTCTTATTCTTCTTTTGTCTTAGTTTGTCGTCGAATTCCCTAGTGCATTATAAATCTTTATTTGTCTGGCTTTATTAGATTTTATTCCTTCATACGGCATCAAATGAGGTATTTTGTGTGAATTTATTGTGTTTATTTATTTAGATGCACATTTCACACTCAAACGAATCTTGTTGATTAATTTTTTTTCAATATTAGGCAAGTTATTTCTGCAGTCATAAAAAAGGTAATTTTTCATTAGGAATTTCATATTTAAATCTAATGAAGTCTTTTCACGAATGTTATTCTTAGATAGTCTTAATATTTCAATTTTTTTTTAATTTAATTTTTTAAGGTTTGCACGCACTGCATCTACTGAGTTCACTATCTTAGATACTGGGGAAAAAACCGTATTTAGTGCTTCTACGTAGTTTTCTTACACATTCTGCAGTTTAGTTTGCTTAAGTTGTTATTGATTTGAGATAACGGAGTTATTTTATTTTAAGTCAACTGCCGGCTCACTTAAAGCTCAAGACAAATCTTATAATAAAGGTTTGCTTCAGTTTTTTTTCGTCTTTATTCCTATCATTAAATCCTGCTTGAAAGCTATTGCATGTTCCAACTGAGTATAGCGCTTAGCAACGGGCTCAAGCCGCGAGCTTAATGTATAGGCCTCAGAAAATCACTCGAGAGTTCTGAGCAAATTAATATTTTCTTAGGGTGGCGCCCCACAAACGTTTCCCTGAAACGTAGATTGATTGGATGAATACTAAGTTAATATTTAATCTAATAATCATATTGACAAGGTATATTATTGAAAAAGTCAAGATACTTAATCACTCGTCAGGTCGTTCCATTCAGCCATTATAATACATACACGGATGAATAGCTTATTCAGCTAATAATGAATCTATAAAACCAAGATCTGATTTAATCTAGAATTTAATTATTTGGATGTCTTACTGTAATTTGTTCCCTAAGATGTCTTAAATTAAAACTAAAATCTAGGCTACCAATTTCCGCGTTTACTTGCATGTTGTGTTTTATTTGGTGCTGACATTGCATTCATAAAATCGTTACCGAATCTATAAAGAACTCACCACAACACACAGCAAGCCAATTAAATTCGGTTTGTTTCTTATCGGAATTATTTCCAGAATATTGTTGTAAAACCAAGAGGATTAAGGCGTTCAGTGAAGTTTAAAAGATACTTTTGTGGTACTCATGTAAGTCAATTTACCATCATCATGCAAAAACTGTCAAAACTGATTTTGGTGGATACTCCAGTTTACCATGGCAATAAAAAATTTAATGTCCCAATCATCAATAAGCTACTGCAATAATTCGGGGTCTAAGGTCAAGGTTTTGGGATCTTTACGTTTTTTTTTTCGATAGTGTAATGAAGTTTTAACCAACATTACAGTGTCATAAAATTATGTTTATAATGATTTTTTGTCTTAATTGAATAAAACTTAAAGAAAATTAAATTTTCTACGATCTGTTTATTATGTCTTGCATGCCACTGAAAACTAATAGCCCGAGTTAGTTTGGGCCAACTAAGTTTCGCACACTTGTGTACGGCAAGCCTTAACGAGCGAGTCACTCAAGGTTTTAGGCGGGTCTGATTTATTTACCACTAGCAGCATCTGTTACATGACATGAGTGTCTAAATGATACTTTGAAGTTGTCAAATTATCGCGTACTTACTTTGGGAAAATTGGGATTGCGCTCCAAGTTTTCAGTCGCAAATTACTGCGCGCCCTACGTTGGGGTCGCGTCGCACTTCTATTACAGAAATAATTTTGTTCTTCATATATTGTTAAGCATTAATTAAGATTGTTAATCTAGCAACACATACAGTATAGACATAACCTGACAGTATAACGATGATAAATGAATATAAATTATTATTTTTTACATGTAAGAATATGTAAGATAGCAGCAATATATGAAATGAGAATAAAGGCAAGTCCTGTTCACCTTAACTTGTAGTTCCAAAAAAAACATTTTTGGTT
Source organism: Heliothis peltigera (assembly GCA_958496145.1). Classification (NCBI taxonomy): domain Eukaryota; kingdom Metazoa; phylum Arthropoda; class Insecta; order Lepidoptera; family Noctuidae; genus Heliothis; species Heliothis peltigera. The sequence continues at coordinate 7,753,327 of OY292321.1, read as the reverse complement.
GTATGTATCGATAGTTTTCTAGACGCAGAGCACAAGTAATTCAAAATCAAGTTCATCGTTCTTGCTTTTTCACCAAGTTACCGTGTTGCACCTGTGTAAATAAATATAATTTGAATATATGTATGTTTATAAGAGTACTGAAGCCTCATTTGGATGACAGTCACTTGATTATTAACTCCCATTTTTAATTGAAATGGCAATAGTTGAATCAAACCATAGCTCTGATCTCAACAAGTTGCTCTAAACAGAAAAAAGTTGTGACATGCATTATTAATTCATGCACCTACTCGAGTATCCTGCGAAACTGCATAGTGCGTTCGGGATTTATTAATTCATTATGGTGGTGTAAAGTTGGAAGATGTTCAGCGATGTGCACACGATAAGAATTTAATTCCATGAGTAGATCGGGGAGTAGTGGGCACGAAGCGGGGCAGCGAGCTACGGGAGAAATGACCACAACGGAACGCGCAGTACAAAGATTAAATTGAATCTGGCAACTTGCCAGATTTCAACGTACCTAAAATTACAAAATATTATGCTGATTTTATAGCTTGACTAAAGAACTGCTTATGGTCCTGCTTCGAAGCGGTCTGGTGACTCACAGCACTACAACAAAAATGCATACCTGCGCCCTGTTTAGCTATAGAGTTAAGGCTTTTAACGAAAGTGCCCTGAATGCAACGTATTTTAATGCTAAAGTGCTTTTAACGATATCATGTATATTTCATTATTTACTATGAACAAAGGAAAACCACCACTTTTACATAGGTCGTTGTATAGTTATAAAATGAATAAAATCACAAGAAGCATAAATATAAAAGTAGCTTTAATAGTCATTTCCCACTGTAGTAATTTAAATAGGTATACGTTCCTGAGATAAGCACGATCAAGCAATATACAAACACTTCAGCGTTATAATATTATTATAGATTTAGATTGATGCAATGAATGGATGACCGCGACCAATACAAATATTTCGATGCCCAATTGATTCAATTGATGCATTGCGACTAGTTGGATTACCTGCTTGTTTCTGTATTCCAATTCCCAAACAACCCTGTCATTTGGAATCTACATCAAACAAAACGCAGACGTGTTACAAATGAACATTTAGCCCACATAAAACAATTGACTAATGCATAATTTAATCAAAAGAATATAAATGCCGCAAATTTAAAATTGATTTATAACAATCCAATTGAATTCCCCAAAAATACCGTTTTATATTAGTTTCTTCTAGTAATCTTTGCCAAATCACTATAATTATAGGTACAATATATAAAACGATTGATTGACGCAGTCACTAGTGTTGATTCCAAACTACAAAATAAGTTAAACACAAAGTTAAGCCGAATCCGGCTTCTATGAGATCTCAAAACTTTTTACAATGGAAAGATTGCCTTGAGGGACTTTATTAATATTTAATGTCTTTGGTGGGATCTCATTTTCAAAAAACATGAATAGTAAATTCATTATTTCTTCAAAAAAATTATCGCTTTGAAAAGTTCTCGAAAAGAACATAATATTATTTTTAATAACTTAGAAATGTGATTTTTTATCTAAAAAGTTTGAAGTGTAAAAAACCTGACAACATATTCTCTTTTTGCAAGTAAAGTAATATTAGCAAATAAGTATGTACATCATATATGTATGCTGAATGCGTGACCAAAACATACCTACCCACCTCCCCATTGGTTTCACTCGTTTATAAACTGCTCTACATACAATATAAAAATTCATGGTATACAATTATATAATCCCGTATGATAATATAGAGGATGTCAGATTGGATATTTGGGCAGAATGTGCTCGAAGTTTGGAATGAACGCTGGTATTTTCCAAAATAGATGTCTACATTTATTAAATAAATTTTATTCTACAGGTAAGTGTTTAACTAAACTTAAAAAAATGCTTAACAGCACAAGTTTGGTTTTAGCTAACATAAAAAAAGGTTTTCAAATAGCTTACAATGCTTATCTTATCAACAAAAGAAAGTATTTTGTTAGTATTTTAATAACATTAAAAAAAGGGAAAACTGATCCCATAAAATCTCCTTGGCTTGCTACGCAGTTAAGACGTTTAAACTTTTTATAGCGGCCTTTACAGTGAAAATTCAGCGGATATCTTTGAACAAATAGTAGTCCCTGAAGAACGGAAACAGCCATAAAAATTCGCGTCGTCGTCATTAGTCTCAGACGTGTTTTGATCAGGGACCGTACTATGAAGTGTTAGAGCTATCGCTGTTTCATTGAGAGAAAGAGATGGTGGTTTTGCTCTCCGTATAGCTGCATCACTGTCACTCTTGCGAAAAAATAACCCCAATGACACTTTGTAGAAAGGCGTACTGACATAGTCCCGCCTCTTTTTATCTGTCTGCTGAGGCCACCTGAATAAATACTGCCTAAGAGAGAGTGACTTTGAGTTGTTGAGCCTCACTAAAAAGTTGCTTTTTCGAGTAACTAATCACTAGGTTTACTTGTATAGTTTACTTGGGATATATTTCAATTTAAAAAGAATAATATAATGTACATTAAAGTGCAAATAGTAGTCATCACCATTCGGTTATGAATATGTCGCCAAATGTAACTCGTATAGTCTGTTCCAATCCTATTTATCCTTGAGATATACAGAGCACTAATTGCATAAAACAATCAATAGTTAAATGCGTTAATATCAATATTTTACACGTTCAATGCAATGAACGACTTACATATTACCAATAACACTTGTTCATCTATTAAAACCAGAGCGTATACAAAAATGTAAAGGCAACTGAATTACTCGAGAGACATTTGTTTTAATTTTACCTTTGGTTTTAATTCGCAAAAGTATCTAAAATTTTAAAAAAAAAAAACATAATTGGAAGTTTCCAACATTTACCATCGATAGTGCTCCAGAAGAATTTAGACTATTAATTTGATATAAAAAAATATATTACACATGTTTTGAGACATAAATGTAAGCATACTATTTAAATTGCGTTATGTTCAGTTTTATACGCACTTAGAAACAAATTGGCGTAAATGTAATTCTGTCAATTAATCGGCAATCGCTTGTTGATACCGCTTTCAGTCGCAAGTTAAGTTTGACAGTTAGAATTTAGTTTTGGCTTCGTGTTTTTGATATAATTTATATTACTAGTCCAAATCGGTTGAACTGAATGAATCAGTTAAGATAAAACGTAATTAATTAATATTATAAAAAACGTAATTAATTAATTACTAGTTAATCTACTCCATTTGTGTATGGTTAATTTTCAACCTTGTTTTTTTACGTTCAAGATAATTTGGATTGGAACAGAATGTAATTTACAAGACCATTGAAATGTAATTAATTCGTTTTGCGAGAAGTAACAATCATGGCATCCATCATCATGTATACAAACTGTCACTTTTTTACATGAAGAATCTGCAAGAACAAAAATTAAGCTCGCCCAACCCTAACAGACTGACTGTCCATTGTTTTTAAAACAAAACAACTCAACCAAACATTTGACACTTCTGCCCTCTGCCAACCTTAATTAGACACAATGACAATAATAAGCAGTTTAAACAAAAACATTTTTGAAACACCTTTAATGTTTTGCGAATAATGGAGGTGGCCAGAAGCGCTACGCCTCTTCACCAACTCAGAGAATTAGAAGAGTGCTTAAAAACTTTGATACTGTATTTTAATTTTCTATTATTATTTTTGATCTCATTTTCTTTAACAGAACTTTAATTGTTTACGAAGCAAACTTTATTTAATCAGTTTGAAATTTAAATCATTTCCTAATCTGTGGCTCACAGTTTACCTCGCATTCGTTTTATATTTTGTTTTTTTTCGTTCATACATTTAACCAGCATAAAATAATATTTTAACTATTCCTCCTTTTTTACTCCCTCACGTTGCGTGCCATGTATACTTTAGACATGGCACGCAGCTTTCAGCATCATACGCTTGATCCAACCATCTCACGACAGCCTCTCTAGATGTGAATCTAGCCTCTTGCCTGTTTAAGCATTTGTTGATAAGACTATCGGCAGACAATGATTGCAGAATCCACAGGCCAAATGTCGACAACTTCGTGAGCTATATTAAGATTCTTGATAAATATAGACTACACATTGATTGTTGTAGACATTAAAGTATCATTATTATTTTATATATGTTATTTCTATATGCTGTATAGACATTTATATTTAAATAGGCTTAGCCTGTATTTATAACTTGGCAATACCTCTTTCCAAATTCTAATTTAATGTGATCTCAGTCGCAACCTAGTCTTACGCTGAACCTAGTCTTAGTTCTAGCGAGAAAAAATATCACGGCCATGAGTCGGTGTTACCATCTATAGGGCTGCAGTTTCCTAGGCAGGAGCATCCCAGTGCCCTCTTGATGACACCCAGCGGAGAGTGATTCAAAATCGTCTACTGCCAACATATTTCAAACTGGAAAGACCCTTAACGCTGCGTAGAGATGTGTCCTCGCTATGCATCTTTTATCGCCTATACCAAGGGGAATCGTTCGGATTGATCCCTGCCGCTTCCTTCAACTTTCGTTCGATGCGAAAGCAGTTCCATCCACATCACTTAGATGATTGGCAGTCCGTAACTGTGCATTTCTCTAGAAAATTACTGCCTCGCGCAACGAAACTGTAAAATAAAATGACCTTCAAACGTTTAAGAAAAGAGTGTCTCGTAAGTTTTCCGAAAATACTAAATATGCCTCAAGCCAGTAGCTTTTTTGAAACCTTTAAAACTTTTATAGATACCATAAATAAATTGAACTTAACTGTGTTTACATCTAGTTAGACAAAATATCACTACAGGTGTGTTATAAAACGAAATCATTTGTTGACAGAAGCGCGATCGGAAGGTAGCTTTCATTGGAAATTCAACTAATGGTGCGAAAAGGAATGTCGTGTGCAATGCATAGCTGTTGGGTAGTAGTACCATAGCCGGGTATAGTTATTCGGGTCAGCAAGAATGTTTACGGCACGCGTCCGCACGATGGTGGCGTGTCACAATGCTGCTGCCACGTCCTCACAATACGAACTGTGCCTCCAAGATCCTACCCATTGTTATGATGCTCATAAAATTAATCTTCGCACCTTTTACATCAAAGTATCGTTGTAGATTTAAGTAGCTGCTGCTTGTTGATTTTTCAAACTTTTCCCATGATGAGGCTTTAATATAGAACTCAGTTTTTTTTTGAGCTCTTTTAAGTACGTTAACACTAGAAAGAGTTTATGCTTGGGACTTAACAGAAGCCATATTACTTTAGCTGGTATTCTTAAAGCTCCGATAACTAAGACGTTGTTGTAGTACATCGAATGCTCAATTTTCTGCATATCTGTCAAAATATGAATCTTCATCCACCACGGTTCTTGTCAATAGGATATCACCTAATGGGATCGTCTCATTCAACTGAGATGACATGAATGGACTCTCGGCATAGCCTTAGCCATACGTCCACATCGGCTTTGATTAACAAGTCTTTGTTTTCGGTTATGAGGACAAAGAGATGCAGTCCATATCATTAATGAATCAATATTGATATTAGACGGGCCATTCTCATCTCAAAGCTGATGGTTATATAGTAGATTGCTTGAATTAGGCTCCCGTATAATGTATCTGTCCTGTTACGTCCATCATTTGCCGAGGAAGATGCCATGAATGAATGTTTAAACGTAAGAAAGAAAAGAATAGTAAAAAAGTCTGGGCTTTGGTTTACTAGTCTCACTTAAAATAATCTTTACTACTACTACCTAATTATTACAAATTACTCGGTAGTTTGAGTGAGATTTTACTAACTTTTTCTTACTTTAAGTTAAGTAAGTTATATGTATTTTGGTCTAGTGTGTGTGATCGATATTTACATCGATTAAACGATGATGCTACCGTGATGCGCGAAACCAAAGCTTGATCCGTATTATGCAGAAACTATGAAAATAATGAAGGAAATGCAATGGATGAATGTAAAATAACTTGCGGAGTCACTAACTTAAAAGATCGACTTTACGAATAGATCGTACTTTTAGATCGAAGCAATCAAAAGATATTTATGCCGCATTTGTCATTCATTTACAATTGTAATTTTCAAAATAAGGATTTATTCGTCAAAGATATTTTACAAAAGTTGGCAACAAAATAAATATAGTTGTAACTCATCCACCTCTGATAGAGACAAACGAATAAATATATACATACATACACTTTCATCATCTTTGTAGCTTATGAACATGGTATATTAAACTTATTAAATAACAGGGAGCAATGGAATTATAGCAGAATTTTATTGACATTCTTTTCATATTTTATATCAATATAAATCATAAAAGGAATTACAACAACCATACTGCTCATTGACCTAGAATCATGAAACTTGGCAAGAAGCAATATCTAGTAGCACAAGTATGAAAAAACCAAAAACCGTAAAGTTGTACCAACGTCGCAATATACTTTTTACGTTTATAAACTTATTTGCAGTTGGGAAATTAAGCGCGACCTACAACGATGTATCGATACACCAGTTTTTAAACGGCAAAGATATGTTTGTTCGTCAGGACAGAAAATCTTGTGTACGCTTTGTGCCATTGGTGCACGAGTTCGACTTAATCAGTTCATAGATATGAAGCTGGAGAGGAACTCTTCGGCGCTTTTTAGAAGTTTTATGGTTATATTTCGTATTTTCATCACAGTCATTACCATAAACACTATGCTGTGAATTGCACAGGTTAAACCGTAGAGTGCAGCTACGTCATCATCATCGGCAGCAAAAGAGTTTTCTAATGTGATTTCCTAATTAAACACTTTTGAGATTACTTTGAAAACGATACTGGTTGAATCCTGCAAGAAAGATCAAAATATTAATATAGTACAGTGTTGTCACATTTGAAAGAGGTTATAAAAAAGTACGCAGTGGTATGTATCGAAATAATAATTATAGTTTTGTTATTATGACTAGTTTTTTTCATAATTATACAATTAGTTATCATTTCAGTGGAAGATAGAGCCCATGACTTATAATACCATATTTTTTTACAGGGATTATTCAAGTTATTTTTTAGAAGCTGCAGATTACTTTATTCGAATCGGTTATTTAATTTAGGACCTAATAAGATATTATTGAAATAAAACACAAAAAAAAATGTGATGCCGCTCGGCCCGAGTCGGGCGATACGTAAGAACTGAAAAGTGACCAGTTCATTATTTTGAGTCAGTTTCATTAAAATAGGAAAATCCTTATCAACGAGTTCAGAAACGAGTAATTACCCTACCGTACGATCGTAATTAAACCCTCAGTAAGTCAAAGTTTTCACTGACAAAACCTTAAGCCTAGTGCAATAGTATATACTCTTAGTTATACGTAGTACGTTGGAATTGACCGCTATTAGGCATTAATTTTCTATCTGAAAAGGTAAACTATGTGACCTCATTCCTCTTGTATTTAATTGATCTCAAGCGCGCTATTCACTTTTGCTCAGCTTATTCCTATGTTAAAGCTACTAATTCATACCTAATATTATTTTAAAACTATGTATAACGTTGTATCGTATATACAAAAGGTGAGTTCAAAGTATAATTTTGCTATTTTCAAGCTTTCGAACAATGTAGACTCTCCAAACATCCTCTCCTATTAACTTCCCCTTTACTCATTCATTTTAATTTCGAGTACGGAAATACATATTGTTTGGGTAATTTGGTACAAGCCACGTGATCATGTAAGAACAAAAGTTGTATATTAAAACGGTAATAGCTAAGACTAAGTAATTAGTGGTCGACTCTACGTGTGGTGTGGTACAAATATTGTCGCAGTACAATGTCAAGCGGTAACACGACGTGAACCGCCTTACAAGGTTTAAGTTAAGTTTTTTTCTAAAAGCTTAAAATAAAAACAAACAAACTCTTCAGCTTTATAATATTAATATAATAGGTACATTATAAAATGATATTGATCCTTCCATTTTATGGATATTACAGCTCAAACAAAAGAATTTATAAGCAAATTTAAAATACATCGGAGTATCCTTTTATTGGATTCGGATTATATTGCTTTTCTAAGAATAATATAAGTGGTTAGAGCCAACGGATACGAATGAAGGTTCAAGAACATTCACGGATAATCCACTTATTGCACAAAGTATAAATGCGCCTTTGTGTTACTTTGATTTGCTGTACACAAACGTTTTAAACATATTTTTCTTTATGAGATATTTTTGTCATACTGTTTTTTACACATTTTGCACATATTATTTTTAAGGTAGCTTTCGCCAACGGTTTCATCTGCCTCCCGTGGGAGCTACTCTGCGCACCCGGATAAAAAGAAGTCTATAGCCTTCTTCGATAAATATTTTTTTATTCGGTGATTGATATCGGTGGCTTTAGACCACTTTCTTTATGGTACGCATTGTAATTCCCACTATGACGAGGGTGAAACAACTGGCGGAACCATGGGTATTATATTATATTGAAAACTACACCCCACCACCCATAGATAAAAAAGAAGGCTATACAAAAAATAAAAGCCGATTCATTTCAATGGGTCCAGGCTGCAGCATAACGTAAGGAACCAACAGACAAACACAATTTTGCATAGATACAGAAAACACTAGAGGTGTACGTCGGTAGTTATACATGCGTACATTTACTGCTCCTCGCACCCAACGAAGTGATCTATAGATATCCGAAGTAAGTAATAATATACCTTTCTAATAGTGAAATAATTTTCAATATCTGATAAGTTATTCTGGAGAGTAGATACCCCAAATAACAAACTTTATCATACAACTGCACAGTTTAAAAAAGTCATCGTCTGTCCATATGTACATATGTTTAGATTTTCAAAACTGCGCATTGGATTTTGGTGTTGGTTTCAATATTATATAGAATAGCTCAACAATTCCATTATTTGTTGTTTTACATGGCATTTGACTATATGTTTATGTTTATGGTCGTCTTCTAGCAGTTGTAGCATTCCTTGACATAAAGTTTTAAAGAACATGAGCAATCGAATGAAAAAGGACTTTTTCAAGTGTGTGTGGTAATTCTAGTTCCAGAGTAGTTAAAGAGTTCAAACAAACTCTTCATCAGGTGTCCAAGAGATGTTATACTAAAAATTTTAGTAAAATTATTAATTTATTAGCTAAAACTCAAGAACACTCAAGATCTAGACTTATAAATGGCGTTCTCACATCTCATGTACAGTGTCAACATGAATATCAGATAGTGTAAGTGAGAATAGGGCACGTAACTCAATAGAGCTCGTAGGAATACCTGCTTGAAGCTTGCAAACAAGCACTCGACTAAGTAGAGATCGTGCAACGCGTGACTACCGCGGCTTAAGCCTATGAAGCCTTCTCGTAATTACGTTTCATCACTTCGGTTTAATATTCTTGTATGCATGCACTGTTTTGTGGAACAGTCTGTCACAGTAATAACGGCACGAATATTAAACTTGATAGTGTTAATAAAAAATCATCAATCTTGATTCATCAGGATTAATAACATTTATTAATACGATTAAGTAGGTATTACAAATGTTAAAGTGTGTCCTTTATTCCCAATAACCCGTGGTAAACTATTGTTTTCCAATTACACGCTTAAGAATGCAATCTTAAAATCTTATTATATCAATGTCTATTTTATATACGTAGTAATTCACATTGCATAAACTCTTTTTATCGGAAGTTTACTTCGAATCAGAATAATCCAAAGTAATGGAACGAACTTCAATAAAACAAAAATGATGTTATTAGTACATATCTATAATTAACTAACATTACATTTCAGTGGCCTTGTTTCGGTTCGCATCAAGTTTTACTTTAACTTACCTTTACTGACACCCTGCTGAGTAGTCTCCTCAATGTTTTGCCCTATTTGGCTAATCCATTCTGAACACATGCAGGTCAACACGCCAATGCTTTCTAGTACAGGCTTGCCGGCCCCTCGTATTTTCTAGTAGTGGAAAATCTAGTTAAAATTCCCAGGAGGTGACTAAGCACCTAACAAAAATAGAAGGATTATGAAGTTCGGCAACATAAGCACTAACAGTCTGGAGGCGAAGTGTTTGTAAGTATATGGGTCGCAGCGTGATGCCGGCACGACGTGATCCGCATACCGGCTTGTCCCCGCGGGCAAACCGAGCGATATTTGCTTTTTTTACTACCGTATCCATATTTCAACACCAATACTCCCAACAATATTTGGAAGTACTGAGAGCGCTAATGCGTGCGTGGCAGGAAAAATGATATCCGCCCTCTATTGAATATTCTCGACATACCTACAGGAAAGCCACAATTGAATCGTTAACAGAGGGTATCCGTGGTTAACTTTCCAAGTGTATTATTAGGTTTGTATTGTTTTTTGTGTAATTTTATTCTTGTGTAGCTAAGACTAGTAATTAAAATCGGTATAATAATTAAGAAAGATAAAATCATATAATAAATCAAGCCACAAATTTATTGACCTAATAAGCTACTCATTTCATAACTAAGCAACGGGAAAATATGGTAGCCCCTAATAAATTAACACGTCATTGTTACGTTAGCTAACCTAAGTTACGTACTAACTCTGATATGAATTTAACATCTCATTACTATTTAACAGCTTCAACATAAGGTCATCAAATTAATTTTACTTCAAACATATACAAACAATATCTTTAAACATATAACTTTATATTTATTATATCGTGAAAATAGCCACACAAGACAGGGCGCGAGTGCGCGAGACAACAGCGAGAAGTCATTTGCGCCGATCAGGGTGTTTGTTGGTTCTGTTTTCCGATGAATGGGCGGTTTTCATTTTTTTTTTCAAATTCCATCAGCAGTTCCCAAATTTAGCGCGTACAAGCAAACAACAAATCAATTCTTAACATGTTAACTATTATTATTTCAGAAGTTTTCCGTTTGAAAGCGTGTAGCGATGCAAATAAAATAACCACCAAGTTGTATTTAGGATGGCTTAGATTGTTGTATTCAGACGCCCATTAGGGTTGGTTCATACCTGACGTAAAATACGCTGAGCGTATCATCAATCGTACTAACGTATCAGTTGAGTGTGAAGTGTTTTTCTATACATTTGTCTGTTCTAGCGTTACGCGACCGATAACACGCGACGCATATTCCTTTAGATATGAACCGACCCTTACTTGTAGATTTTTGAAGAAGATTTAATGCAATTACAAATCAGGAACAAAATATTACACTACAATATTAATTTGAAATGAATATTACAGACTCAAGTCTATACCTTTACGAAAACAAGTAATATGTATGCATTAAGGAATATAACAAATAAATTATGAACGTTTTGCTAATAATGGTTTATTATCTGTGGACCTGTATCCCGACGCTACTCCGCACTAAATATTCGACTACAATTGTCGCATTAGTATGCTGCACGGTTCTTGTTACACTATTCAAAACACTCTAGCAAATAGAATTTATGTTGTTATCAAATAACTTAACAAAAATATTAGTGCATAATATGAGTATAGTCAAATAATATATGTAGTCAGCTAATAAAGTTTAATTTACTTATACGTAGTCAGATTTTATATGAAGTGTTTTTTTTATCATTACATCTAAAATGTATTTTTTCTACAAGTGACAAATAGCTGAACATCTACCTATCTTGCGAAACAAACGGGTTCTCTCTTTTCATCCAAAGCTTCAGCCGAAATGCACCGACGAACTGATTTCTAATGACTATTGACATTAAATAGATCATAATATAGACGCCAGCACATAATTTCAAGCATATGCTTTAGTGATAAAGTTGAAAATCTAATAAGGAAAATGTGAAGATTGTAGTAGCTTGATGTGCTGTCGTCCGTACATATTATTTAATGGATCCAGCCAAAAGGATACAGCCAAAAGCCCCAAGGTAATATATTTGTTCCCCCAATTTCTACGACTTCCTAACCATTTGCTTTTTTCCTATTTTATATAAGTAGTTCTAAAACCAGCTAAACGTTTCCATACAGCGAGGTGCTCCTAAAAGTTCGTCTCATTGTTTATGCAACCTCTCCATAGTCCTTTGTGTATTTAGAAATAACATTTGTATTATTTAGTCTTCATATTATATTTACTATTCATGATCATACAAAATGTTTACTAAATTTCATTTCATACACTTACTTAGTTATATTATTAAATGTAGTTTGGTATACTAAAGCGTAATGTAAGTCTAAAAACAATGTGGATGCTTAAAAGTACCTACACAATGGCATTATTTCTTCTGATTTCAGTTCTTACATTAAATAAAAATCATTTGATCAAGCTAGACTGAAAATCACCAATTGTTATGTGTTTTTACGGGAAAAATTATTACGTATTGTAATTAATGTGTAAATCTATTTCTAGCATGAGACTATAATGTTTCTTAGTATAAATAAATCAATTAGGAACCTAAATTGATAGATAGTATCTGAAGCGCACGTAATATGAATACTAATAATCAAATCCAATAACTGTATACGCAACCCTTGTAATATCGACTTTGAGTAACTATTATTGGATCGGCCATAATACGGCCTGTTTCACCCGCTTCCCGCGGGAACCGCGCACCCAAGTTTGTATATACATATATATTGCGCTAAATAAAGGAGGATCTTATGGCTAAGCAACTATTGGCGCGGTCGGTCCTTGGATAGATGACCATTATGATATCACAACTTCCTCCGCGTTTCGGAAGGCACATTAAATTAACGAGAGATGATGAACCTCTATGGCAGTCGTTACGGGTAGTCAGAAACCAGAAAGCCTGACAAACAACCAGTCTTAACAAGGAGTATCAAGTTGTCTGAGTAACTGGGTTGATTGGTTTGTAAAAATCCAAAACAGACGATGGTATTCAGATAGTAAATAAAATTGCATGTTTATTTCAAAATGGCAGTTAAAACTAATCAATAAAGTAAACAAAATATTTGTCATAGAAAATAAAATGGATCGCAAAATGAATACAATCAGCAGTAAAATTAGTAGGTAGCAAACATATCAGAATACGTTCATGAGAAATCTTATATCAATAACTAAATCGCGTATTAGCACAGATTTTAAGAATATAACACGTACATAAAACATATACGTAAAAGTATCATCATCATATCTCAGAGCGGGAGTAATATTGCGGCGCCGCCAATGTGGAGCTCCGGCTAATCGTCGCAGATGGTTTTAACGCCCATAACACACAACAAACCATCGTCCAATCTCAAAAAATATTACTAAATATCTAAGAACTCTTTAATTACTTATTATAACTTTTGCTATTGTTTGTTACAGTTTGCAACCAATTCGCTCGCAGCGTGGTCGCCATGCTGGGAGCGGTAGCACCGGATTCGTTCGACACCTTACATTCCTATGCCAACACGTTCCAAATGCCTTTCGTGACGCCCTGGTTCCCTGAAAAGGTATTTACATTTTACTTGTTAAGAATCTATTTCCTCAACTGAACTGATAAAATTTCATACATGGCATGCGACGTATGTAGTTGCCCAGAGAATTCCAAGAAATTTGAATTGACTTAGCAATTATTGTAAATTAAATTACACCCATAATAAATCCAATAAATAGAAACTAGAGAATCTTTGATACATTTCAAAATTAAAAAGACAGCTATTCGGACGTTGGTTATTTTAATAACTCTCCACTAAATATAGGAAATGCACCCGTCACCGACGAATCTTTTCTCTCATCTTCAGGTTTTTTTTTAAACAAAGACATAATGCTACGGATACGTAAACGAAATAAAATGTTAAAACAAATTGTTACAACGTTTTAAATTTTCAAGTATTCGTTTCAGTTCAAATCAATTCGCTAATGATGTTCTTAAAATTCAAAGCCTTAAGGGTTCTACTAATTATTTAAAATTTGAATATGAAATTAAAATAATGACGGAGACGCTGAGCAGAAGGATTGTTTAGCTGCAATCTCTATCGATATTGAAGATAAAGCAACGCTCAGTGCGGTCGATCTGTGGATGGCGAACATGACGAATACCTTCATGTTTCGGAAGAAACGTTAAATTTGTAGGTGCCGGATGTCATTCAGTAAGCCTGACAGTCTGACAACCAGTCTTACTAAGTGGTATCGCGTCGTATTACAAGGAATAATATCGACTCAAAACTATTATAGCCAATAATATGTATTTCGCCCAAGTGTAACTTCAGTAAAAAGTTAACCGACGAAGAGATATCTTCGATATTACGGGACCAGTATCAAGCATCAATATGAAAAATTGGTGAAGAATTTCGCACCTCGGAGTGTGCCCAACTTTTAATGGTGCGCTCGCGTGTATATTCAACTTTTCACCTATTACGTAATCATATCATCGTTTCGCCAATAGAAATCACTCAGCGGGCTCACCACTTAAAATGTAAACGTAAGCATTAGCACGAATTAACCTAAAGTTACAGCCCTAATTTTTTTAAAAGTAACAGAATGATATATTGCAGTCTGTCGACGAAAGCACCTGTTTTTCCAAAAACATCACAGAGCAATTTCCGGGGCAGAAACTTTCATCAAGAAAATTGTCACTTCACAAACTGAGTGCTTAGAAAGTCATTATATCGTTTCGACCCTTCTGCGCATCGTGAGAATGTTTTTAAAGATGTGCTCGGTTTAGAAAGTATTAAATATTCAAGGTATAATTATATTATCTTAGAAATAAAAAAATTAGAAATTGGGGTTTATAAATTATAAAAAAATACTTACGTCATAAGTAAATCAGGATTTGGAACTTGGTATTCGAAGACTTAACTTGATGGCCGTAGTGCCCAAATCATTGCGGCCGACAGTAATCATTGTGCCTGCACACGCAATGGACCGCCTGCGACCGCACCAACACCTCTTCGCTCTCTGAGCTGTGCTAAGGCCCATAGACGGGCAGAGTTTCTCGTCTCGAAGATACTATAATTGAAGGAATATAAAATATTTTCTTCGTTTAAACATTCACTCTTCTCTCAATTGCCACGCAATGGAATATTTTATTGTGTCCATGTAAACACAGCATTTCAAAAATCGTATTTCTAGGTTTTATGCCAGTTTTTTTTTTTAATGGATTAATGAATCTTTCAATCAAAATTGTTTTGCTTTTTTTTGTATAGAATTTTTGTTCTTTTATTGTTTATTGTTTTCGTTACCATGAGATGTATTTGGGAAAAGGATCTTGTTTTTAGTTTTTATTTTACAGTTGCTACCATGAGTGCCGTACGCGAGGGTGTTTTAATAAAAAAGGTGAAAGACAAAAAGGTGCAGGGTTAAAAAATGTATAGCAAAAATAAATGAATTGGAGTATCTAACACGTTGTGCCTGGAACTATATTTCGAAGATGAAGAGACCTTCAAAAATATGTTTCGGGTTACGAAAACACAGTTCAAATATTTACTTGAAGCAATTGGACCATCTACTTATACAAAGAAGCGATATGTCATATGCGAATCTCGTATGATATAATCGTTGGCGACATTTTAGTTCTTGCCCGAATGTAAACTTTTTGAAGCGATTATGCTATGGCGAGTACTGCCTGCGATAGTCGTGGAGACATTCTCGTACCAAAATGTGCGAGAAACTCTCACTACCTAAATGGACCTTCAGACACAAAACATAAGTACTGTCGCAATGTCGAAGATACTTGTAGCTTCATTGAGCCTTAAATTTGACTTCAGTTAGTTGTTCTGATTCAGTAAACCGAAATGCGACCGAAATGATCCGTGTCATCCGTTGGATATTTAAACTGAAAATGCAACAGGTGCTTCGCGGCTAAAAAACACCACTTCTTGGTTTACCCAATTTATTAATATCGTAAAAAATATATTCATTAATATCTATTTTGGATTATGATTCTATTGTGTATAACTATGACATCGCGTGACATGGCGTCATAGTTACTAGATGCGACTGGCTTCATACGTTATGCTCTCCCAGAGTCATTCTTCTTATCGCCGCAAACTTTTAATCCGTGGGGATATTACCTGAGTCTCAATATGACAGGACCTATTTGAGTAAGTTCTACTTTTTTATTTGTTTATTTAAGAAATCAGGACGTACAATATTTGTTTAGTATAGGTTATTATATTAAATCGATATTCAATAAACATTATAATAAAAAAAGAAGGAAAAAGACTTTATATGTATAATATACCAAAGGATACCTCTGCAGATGACGTTGCTACCTATGTGAAGTATCATGAGCTTAGAAAAAGTTATGATGAAACAATTAAAGATTTAACGCTTATAAGATGTAGATATGTATATCCCAAAGCGTAAATTAGATATATTTTAAACTGGTGATATGGTAGCCACACTAGTTCTACATAATCGAACTTAGTTCCTGTTATGAGTTGCATCGTGAGGAACACCGCCCGAGTGCGGAGTGGTGATGTGCTGCTTTATACCAACGTATTGCCTTCGGGAGGCACCAACCATGTCTAATCCAACATGATGATGCACCGACATGCGTACGGAGGTGACAGTATTTATGGTGATCGCGATACTAGGTCGGAAGTTTCTAGGATGAGCGATTTAGGTGCGTAGTCGAATTACAGCGAGTTGCGACAGCCGGGCTCGGCGTATCCTCCAAACTAGTGCGGCTACCAATATAAATATGTAAAATATAAGCACGTTACTACAGATACAAAATGGGTAAAAACGGCCGTATTTAATTACTAAAAAAAAGTGCATGTAGATGCATGCACATTTTTTTTTCATGCTTGTGCTGAATTTATAATACAAAGTATAAAAATGAATACGTACAAAGTTTTAAAAACTTTTGTTTTTTTGTTTCCACAGGTAATTCCACCTTCTTCGGGTCTTAACGATTACGCCGTGAGCATGCGGCCAGATTACCATCGCGCCGTCATGGCTACGATAACGCATTACGGCTGGAAAAACGTCATCTACATCTACGATTCTCATGATGGTAAGTTCGAACCATAAAACTGAAAAAAAGTAATTACAAATTGGTTACTTCTTAATACGTATTTTCAACTATTAATTCATATAATATAAATAACAATATAACAAAAACTTTCAAATAAATTAATGTACCTTAGAAAAATTTAAACTTTTATAATTTATATTATACTTAATATATAAAACATGTTTAAAATTACGAGTAGTAACTCGTATATTTTCGCATTTGTATTCTCCACTGTTAAAAGTATAAGACGGGTAAATGTTACGCCTTTATTCCTCAAAGAACGAAAAAGGAATTTTTTGAGTCTCGCGTCCGGAATTTTAATTCAAGGCGAGGGGTGAAATATTTTAAGCTCTCCTCTTCGAATAATGAGTGCAGTATTTACAATAATGAGTTGATTTTTTATTCATGACACGCAAAGCTAATTTAGTCATACATCGTCTATTGTTTGATTACTTAAACTAGTTTGATATTTTTTTAAATCAGTAGAAGTGTATAATAGAATTATACATTGTATTTATTCCATATACAAAATCTAAACGTACCAAAACCTTCTTTTAGACCAAAAATTACATTATATTGATTACGTCCTCGTAAATCGTACTCTATGAATCTTAAGGTTTTTTTTATAGGTCTATGTACCGCGATCGAAAGAAATAATAATATGCCGTTAATATACTAAAATAGATAGATGTCGGATGGATGGATCATGGCAAATAATGCAGAAGGTCGATCGACTAGAGCAGTTTTAAACAAGCGTGTTTTACCGTTTTGCACTCGTATCGAGGGATATCTGGTTGATTGCCGACGTATTTTGGATTGAGGAGGTCAGATAGGCAGTCGCTCCATGTTGAACAATGGAACTTAGTTGCATTCGGCAGCCATAGGTTTTAGTATTAGTTATTAAATTAAGTAAGTAAATTTTAGTATTTAAAAATACTTCATACCTTCGGATTCTTCAGATTAACAGTGTTATTACAATAGGTTAATACGAAAAAAAATAAGCAGACATTTAATACGTTTTTAAAAAACGATCAATAAAATAACAGTTGTTTTTTTTTATTTTTCTTGCGAACTTGTATATTCTTAAATGAAAATCTATAGGTATATAAATATAAAGAAGTACATAAATATCAACAATATGCTAATAGGCATATAAACATGAACATAAATACAATTTATAGAGACGCGTAGTCACGGATCTGATGCGACGTAAAATTCATTTTATGTCACAGTCACAGGATCACCTCAGAAAAAGGAGCACTTTGCAAACGGAAAACCCCATTTACATATAAAATGTGCTAGAGTAGGTACGTATACTGATAGCTATGAATATACACGTTTACTAAGGAAACTGTTTGGGTTATTTTGTTGTAGCCAATAGATTTTATAAGATTTACATTCGGTAATACAATGTTGCTTATAAATTTTAAAAACTTAGCTTCCATTGGATTAAAAGGCGCGCACGATCAAAGGCTTTATTCAGCTAGATCATAACAAAACTTGTAAAACCAAATGAAAGTCTTAACAACGAAAGTTCACCTTAATACAAGCAAAGCAAAGAGAAAATAAAAATGAGAAAGACATTAAAAGCAAGTGCGGATGTCGTAGCAGGGGCCGGAGAGTCGCGGGCGGCGGATGCTGTGCAGATGCTAAAGAGGTACGATATGAAAGCCAGATTTTTTTATTTTACAAAAGAAATAACAGTACTAAAGATTCTATAATAAAGAATGGATTATGTTTGTAAGAAGCATACAAAGATATCTGGAATAACGGAAATAAATTGGAGATCGGATTCAAGACGAAAACGGAAGACAGATCGTTCAGATATCCAAATAATACCCTCTTCATAACGTCGGTTACAGCAAACTCAATATGTATACTAACCAGATTTTTTGCACAGATTGAAGCGTAATACAAGCATAAATTTTGATATGTTATGTGATTATGTGACAGTTGTATATTGGATGTTCTAATATGTAAGTGCAAGTAATTTAAAAAACGAAGATTGTAAAAAATCCATACGATCCATGGATAAATCTATTTCTCGGGAACCCCCCATCACGACATCTTTTTGCTTCGCTTAATTATAGCCGGAGTAGGAGGCACAGGCTGGCTCTTTGCTGTTCCCGTGAGCCACGCTGTCACATATCGCTCTCAGTGCCCAAGTTCTACGCACTCTGTCCGCGCTCAATGCACATTGGACGCCATGTCTGACTGCGATTTATTTGCGAAAAAATCCTTTTTAGGCTAATGGCCGCTTTTGCTGTGAATTAGAATAAAATAAATAAATACATTTTATCCAATTATGACTGTTAAAGTTTATCTAAAAGAATAATAAGAAATAGTTAAAAGCCTATGTACTAAATAAAACACTGAACTTGTTTGTTTGCTTGAAAGCTCTGAACTCAAGAAGTAGCCGATCTAAAAATCTCTTTCAGTGTTAGATAGCTCATTGAGGTAGGCTATATAGTGCTTAGAAATCGCCTTATTATAGTATTCCTTATAATATAAACGCTTCGAGAACCAAAAAATGTTAATGTTACGTTAGTGTTAAGATTTACTGTTGCCAAAAAAATAAAAAAAAATATATAACATCAACGCTCAGCATGGATGTTAAAAAGTTCAATATTTTGTCGATCATCCGAACAATTGTAACAATATCCGATTATCCAGCTCTGCCAGACACAATATTTTCTATACAAATAAAAGCAAACCAAAATAAATGTTAACAATAATGTTAAATCTTTTGTTATAATTCATTGTTATAACTGACTAAACTAGGTAAAAACATCACGTTCTCATCCTAACCGAATGAAATTCATACTGCATTGTTTATTTAACGACTTTTTATTTTTGTTGCTATACATATTCAGGTCATAAAATACATTTTCTTCCACTTCTGGGTGCAAATATTTCATTAACAACGTATTCGCCATTGTTCTTTATGTGACCGCCTTAGATATATTGCGCAAAAAGGAAGAATTCTTTTTTGAATATATGAAATAAAACCAAGAAAATTCTTGTCACCAACCAGAAACAGAATGAAATAATAATTCATCTAAGTTGTGTTCCAAGTGTTTATATTAGGTACCTAGTCCTTTATTAGATATACCTACGCAACATTAAAAGTAAAGATGAGTGCGTAGGAAGAAATAAGAGCAAACAGAGAACTCCCGGACATGAGCTTATGGAGCTCGTCTATGAAAAGTTATAATCTGTAATACCTTCCCAAGAGGTAGTTTGGTTTATAAAACTTTTTCAGTTCTCTGAAGTGCCATTGAGCCAAGCCGGCACATGAATGACGTCAACAGGGAGGTCCCGGTGTTAAATATTTCGAATAAATGTCGAATATTTTAGGAAGTTACAAAGTTACGCATAATATAAATAACATTCATGCGTATTCTTTTGGGCGTATCTGTGTAGTTAGTTATCATACGTATGGATGCACACATATGTCGACATAATAGTATAATTATTTTATCTAAAATGATTCTCTTCAGATAGTCCGATGTACGTTATCAAACGATACGAAATATGTTGGCAATTGAAATTAGCCGGAATAAACAGACAAAGACAGGGATAGAATATGAGAAGAAACGCGGCTTTCGTATATGTACAAGTACATCCGTAAACACTTAGAAAAAGAGTGGTTCTTTTATAAACAGAATCTCTAAATAATTTATTTGTATAGTTTAAAATGTAAGCTCGGCACAAAAGCATTTTGATTTAATGCAGCATGATATTAATTGTTCCCTTTGTTCTCATGTATGTATTATTATTATTAGGCGAAATCACATTCAGTCATTTGCGGTACGGGAATGCAAAGCAACCCCAGCTCGACCGGCAACAATGCCCCCTCAGAAGGCAATAACGCCATCTCCCTGCTGGTTCAATGCCTCTTTGCCTATTTATCGTGCGCTCTTTTCTCCAGTATAGTAGAAAGCTTTAGACTTATTCATATTGCTCAGGGAAAGGCTGTTCAGTGAACCTTGATACATAGTCTATATCTGAATATTGTGAAAACCGCTGAATAGCAAAACAAAATCAATCGACAAACTAAAAACAAGCTCAATTATGCAATATGCAAGTCGCGATAAAACCTACATATCCTTTCACAGGCTTCAGTTATTTTAAGTTTTCATTATTCAAAAAGATTTATTACAGGAACAAGTCATCATCATAACACTAACAGAATAATAAAAACAAATGTCAGGATTACTTAATTCTTCTTATTCTGATATCATGATCGAATAAAAATACATATCATGTTTGATGTTACCGCTTCATAATAAATTTACAGAGGTGAGTGTAGCAGAGATTTCGTGACAGCGATAGATTACCTAAAAGTCACGGGGCTGTTATTGAAACCCCTAATCGTCAACTCGATACAGGCAACAATGGGGACGTGATCCTAGTGCATTGTCGGTACAGAATAGGAAGGATTTACGAAGACTGAATAAAACAAGCTAGCGTCTCGACTCAACCGTTAAATGCTTTGTAATCACATTGCACGAGCGTCTGTGGGCTAACCACACAATAAACTTTTGAGCTTCGGGATGGCTATTGCTGAACGATTTCATTATAATTTGTTTTGTAGTAAACCATTTGACAGCAAGTTGGTAGTTAAACTTCTTATTAACGTGCTTTCTTAAACAATAGTCCTTTAAATATACCCAAAGAGCTGGCATTTGTATTTTGAAATCCCTTAATGCAGTTAATCTTCATATATACTCGTTTTCCTAATTAGGATGAAGGAAATTTACCTACTAAAACATTTTTTTCCCGTTAGCATATTAAAATTAGAATTCTTTTAGTTGCTTGCGCGAATTTTAAGAACTATGGTTAAAAAAACAGATGGGTAATAATAATTTACATTACCTTATCCGAAGATACTCGACAGAGAGAAGCATATCGATTTGCAAAAACACCGCGAATAAAATTTTATGCATAGATATTTTAGAATAACTAGCAGGTTCAATGCGGGTCCTAGATAGGAATGGTCCTATCGACTTCCAATTTATTCAGCGAGTTTAATGTATAAATCCCACGGATTTTCCGTTCCAAACCAAGCACCACCCGGGATTCTTGCGGAAACCGTAATGAATTTTATTACTTTTGCATTACAGCTGACCAAGTTAGTTATCACACAATTAAATTTTATATTGGTGGCATAAATCAACTGTATTCATAAAAGCTTTATTACAAACTGAGGTCAAATATTTTAGAGACTTTATTTTATGATATTAACATACAAATACTTTCCATTCAAGGAAGAAGTCTTTCAGTTAGAATGCGCTTGATGTTCAATTATAAATAACAAGGTTGTGCCTGCGACTTTGTCCGCATGGATTCTGGATGATACACATTCCCGTTCCCGTTTCCTTCTTCTTTCTTTCTTTCACTTTTTTAACATTCATAAAAATATAAAAATCGTTTGAGCAGTTCTTGTGTCATAACTGTTTGATCAAACAAAACTTTATCCTATAGGTAAATCTATATTATTTTTAGGATATCGTAGCTACGGCATATTATAACATTAAACTTCAAGAGTCCCTTGGTTCCATGCGATAGTGTGAACTTTTGTTAGTTTCACACAACTAGCTTCATATAATATTATAAAGCTAAATACTTTGTTTGCTTGCCTGAACGCGCTAATCTCAGGAATTCTGGACCGATTTAAAACATTATTTCAGTGTTAGACAGCTTATTTATTGAGGAATGCTTGATTGGTGAATGAATAACTTATCAAATAAATATAAATACTGACTAGCTACACCCAGGCTTCATACCCAAATACATATTTCGCCAACAGGGATGACGTAAGACTCACATCAAGTTTGGTAACTAACCGTAATTTTGCCTATTGTTTGAACTAAAAATAATAAGATTACACAGATACCATTATTATGTTTTAAAGATATTACATAATCCAACTAATCTGGAAAGAATAATAAACTGCGAGTATTTTCATAAATAAATAATGGCATTTCAAATTAGATGGTTCGTAGGTAGCCTTGATTTTCTTACGATGTCATGAGATAAGAAGCTTTTCCTTTGATACTTTGAACCCCGATAGCGGATTCACGTAAATGGCCAGGATTTTACCGGATTTCTTCTTTTGAAGATAATAATGGTCTGCATGTAACTTACTCCGATAAGGAAAATTACCTCTCCTTGAAATATCTACTACACTTAATGTGAAATTAAATTATTACATTTTTCACGCCGCCGCATTGTACATACTACTCTTTTGATTTATTTTCTAAGTTTCAATTTATTTTTAACAACGTTTTTAAACAACCTGTAAGTTTACAACAGATTAAACATACCTTCGTATTTGAGTAGTTAAGTAAGATATATTTTTAATATTTGAATAGCAAAAACTTTGGTACAAAATATCTACTTAAACTTAAAAACTTATCCCAGGATACAACAGCAAAACAGCTACATTCAACAATGAAGAAGGCGCAAAATGACTCGATTAAAGTTTGTAGATGTTAAGTGACTAAAACTGAAGACTGACGGGGAAGCCATAGCCGGTCACGAACTGTGAGCAATTGACTTCTTGGCCAGCGTCGGGAGCCCATTCATCTCACACAATATAAGAAAAGACGTAATCATGTCTAGAGAGGAATCACGTCCAACGAGCGACAACGCCGGAATTCCGTCTGGCCCGACATCCCTCGTAGTCAGTAGATAATTTTCTTCAGAAAAAGAAACGGATTTTTTGCTTACGGTTTTTGTAAATTAGGTATCGACGCCGTTCATCGAGTATTTCAATTTTCTTTTAACGTGTTCAAATGTTTAACTGCGATTTTCAATTATGCTGTTTATGTATTATATATTTTATGGTCATTTGGAATCATTAGTGAGCGAAAGAGTAGACTAGTATTTTCCAAAATAAAATATATGAATTCATGTTCTTCCAAATAAGCGCTACTACAATCTACCTGTATATTAAAATGAGATTATTGTTTTAAGTGTCGTATCTTGTTTGCCAAATGTCTCGTTGGTAGTAACTGCTAACGTTGTTTCTCAACAAGAGCCAGCAGGATCTGTGGGCTGTCTGTTAGACCTATTAGAAGTCATTAATTAAAAATACATTCTGGTAGGGATCTATATAAATATGATCTGTTAAAATTAATTTTTATTTTATTTATTTAGTTGCAGTCACGGAACCATAGACCTACTGTAAATATTGGTCTCCTTTTTTGTCACTTTTCCTTATGATTTAAAGGAATATTGTTATGTATGACTATACATATATGACTCACCGCTAACTGTCTATAATAACAGAAGTATAGTTTAATTGTAGTTTTCCTACTACGAGTATAATAAGTACGATCATTATTCACTGGATAAGTAAAGATCTACTGTTGAATTTTCCTCGAATATCTAAGATAAGCCTGAGTCGTTACCGAGTTAGGCATTTAAAGATAAAGAAAAAGTTTCAGATTCCAATTCGGCAGATGCTGCAAAAAGACGTTTGGAAAGTTAGTGCAGTTCACGATGAACGCGAATGCCCCAAGTCCACCCGTCTTACTCCAAACAAGTAAAGACTTTACATAGCTCTGAATAAAAGTAGGATTTTCTATAAAAAAAACAAACGTAGTAGAGAATTCTGTTTGAAACTGGTGAAAACACAAACTATTAATCTATTCGTATTTGTTAGTAAAAATACGAGCATCATCTCACAAGTCTTTATGCTATGTTTGGTAAGCTTCTGGAATACTGGATTTTCGTCTCGTGGAATTAAAACTAAATATTCTTTCCTAACATTTATTGTCATGGATTTCCACAAAGTAACGCCTGATTCAATAATTTGCCCGAATCGTTGTGAAAATATGCATTTTAAACATGTGTTTGCGTTATATCGCAGATAATTTACCAGTAATGGATGTTTTACTATCTTAAGTAATTTGTCACCATTCTTTTTTAATTTTTCACTTCTTTGGACTTTACTATAATAGAATCTTTTAAAAGTTATGGATTTTCTATCATGTTCAAAATTGTGAAAGTCAAATATAATCCATTCTGAATTCTCCAGTTGTAATTTAACAAAGACTTTTTCTATTTCCAACAATTAGGACAAATGCCTTTTTACCACTCTAAAAGGAGGGTAGTGTCATAAGTTAGATCATGTAGAAATTTTTTAATAAAGTTAATAAACCAAACCAGTCTTATAAAATCGAATTTACATCAATCGCCCTTTTTTGCTCACGTAAATGACATACGGCTTCACCGGGATCAGAAACACAGGTAAGATATGAATAAAAAAGTCTTTGAATGTCATATTGAACGACATTGAATACGATAGCATTACTCAAAATATTTATATCCGACTGTTTATTCAAGGGACCTCTTACCTTCTGTGAAATATTTGACTCTCATACTCTTAGTGTCTTCTACATGACTGTGTGGTCAGTGAAAAATTTGTATTAATACTTTTGAGTCGTGGAAAACGAGTGAATTCTCCAAAATATATTTTTTTTATTTATAACATTGCAAAAATAACTTCGATGGTAAAGTTTTTTACCTGGGATATAACAGAAGACAATGCAATTATTTTTAGTTCATCGACAAACAGAGAAAAGCTGCTGAGCTGTTGGTCTAATGACAAAACTTGTTGCCGTTTGCAGAGCGAGAGGCTCTATAATAGTACGCGGTCTAACATACTTTCACAATACAAGCAGTTTCCGTGACTTGATAAAACAAAAAAAAATACAATAATTGAAAAGGCGTTTTAAACGAACTGACTGAACTTCATGATGCCAATCACGGTTTGCTGACAACGCTTTTAAATTGTTTCATTAATAATCAGAATCTGCATTGCCAGCTTTTCGAACAAACATATTAAAATGCAGATATTGACTTCTTAATTAGACAAACATGACAAGAACTTCGAAGTAAAACGTTTTATATAGCAGCTTTATGACGCAATATGAAATTGCAATGAGGCGAAATTCTTGCCAGGACTCTCAACAAATCCTACGATAACGCCTTCATTACCCGCACTTCAACCCTCTTCTTCGTGCGTCTTCGTCACCGCTTCAATCTTTTCGCGGATATTACTCTTAAATTATGACAAAAGCGCCAGTTTGGGAGCTGCATAATAAAATCCTACTAGTGATGAATGGATCGCACCATTCATCATCATGTCTTATGACCGTTTTATAAATATTTATATTTTCATCGTTTTTTACGTGAATATGTATGATAAAAATATGTACTAATATTATAAAGCTGAAGACTGTTTGATAGCTTGGATTGACTTAAATAAAATATATCTGTAATAATCTGTATTGAATAGGCCATTTATCGAGGAAGACTAGGTTGCGCGCAGTCGGTTAGTGTAGCTAGCTACTAGTCAGCTAATGTTTAATTAAATGTCCTAACTTACTACACTTTTTTTTCAATTTTATTTTATCATGATTATCTACGTTTGCATTTTAATGATCAATGCAAGTGAAGAGTTCCTTCATCGGGTTCCACTTAGTTTTAACCTGGGCCTTCCGCATCCATTGCGGGCCAGCTGTACCTGTTAGATCGTCTTTTAACCTAGTACTTTTTCTGTGTGTCATTGGAATAAACAACAAATCCACATGTTTTACTGTGTTTATAAAATAATATTAAGATTAAGTACCTAAATGCTATCCAAAAATATTTTATAGTTGTCTTTGAACTTCCATCAAATATTTTATTCGATGGTTGTCTTACATACATATATCTCACGCGACACTAAGACAAGCATAATGTTTTTGTTTCATTTCAGATAGAATGGAAACTAAACTTTCAGCACTTACAGCTGAGATCCACTTATAACCTACTTATTAAGTGCCTACATAAAAATTGTATTGCGTGCTCGATCAGCTCTATACTGAGTAGTAACATGAGACTTAAAGCATTCCAGTTAGAATTTTGTATTTTTCAAAGGTTTAAATTCAATATGGGTTTAAGCCAATCTTTAAGCCAAAAAGGGTTCAATCCAAGCTTCTGACAATCATCAATGATGAAATGCATCAATGATGATCCAAACGTCTAAAGAGAGCCTCTTTAGATGTAAATCGAGACTCTGGGTTTTAAGCCATTGGCCGTATCCACTATTGGCATAATGACTGCGGAATCCGCACGCCAAATGTTGACAACCTCGTGAGCTAAATCATGACATTTAAGTTTTATAATTAATTTTCAGCTCCCACGACCAAAAAAAATGCGAGTGCATTTACGTAAAATATTGGCACAAATTTTGCGCGCATATACATATTTCTGAAGAGAAACGTAAGCGAAAAAAGTACAAGCCCGTTTTGTTCATCTCACAGACATAATGAGAGACACATTGCCCACAGGACTACTGCACTCTGCAGCAAATGCGCAACAATGACGCTGTACACATACACACCCGCAACGAGGGCAAGCAACATGTTCCGCGTCCGAACTATAATAATATAAAATTTCATTGTTTTCATATTGTTCCAGTAAACAAAAATCTAAAAGCAGATTATTTCTTTGAAACCTTGCGTGGTGGATTTCGATCATTTATGATTTTAAAATGTAATGTAAATGTTAATTTACTATAATTATTTTTAGGGTTACTGCGCTTACAGCAGCTGTATCAAAGTCTGCAACCGGGAAACGCAACGTTCCGAATTTCAAATGTGAAGCGAGTCTCCAACGCATCCGACGTCGTCGAGTACTTACGAGCTATAGAGAAGCTGGACCGATGGAGTAACAAATATGTTGTGCTAGACTCAACAACTCAACTAGCAAAAGCCACGCTAATTTTGCACGTACGTGACGTGCAGCTCGGCCGAAGAAACTACCATTATTTCTTAAGCGGACTGGTGAGTAATCCCCCAAGCTCATTGTTAGAAAGCTAATTGTGAAATTCAAGATCCCGGACTTTGCAAGTTTGTGTTACTAAGTGTATGCGGAGTTTCATCTTTTAGTACTTTGAGTGAATAAAATCTTTCTTTATCTGTATTTACTAGGTATTGGATGATCGCTGGGAAAAAGAAGTTACTGAATTCGGTGCTATCAACATCACTGGATTTCGACTATTGGATTTTTCTCGTAAAATAGTACGAGACTTCATTGATGTTTGGAGAAGAGAAACTATTTCAGTAAGTTTTTTTTTTCTTCATAATACCTTAAAGCGTGTATTCAACCTAAAAAAATAATGGTACATATCTTAGATTTAGATTTCATGATGAACATGTTTAAAATCGGAATCGTATTAAACTAGATACTGTAACATATTTGGTCAATATATGAAAGCTCTAGCAACAAATTCAATTATCACGATGATATGGAACAGCCGCGTATGAACGGCAAGTAAGTTTTGACGAGGAAACAAACTATCGTGAATTCGTAGAGACAAATGGCTATAAAAAGCCATATAACGCTGCATGATAGGTGCGCCATCCAAACACCTTTTTTAGGATTCCGGACCCAGATGGTCAATACCCACAGTGTAAAACGGGACCCTCCACATATATATCAAATCAATATTGTTTTTTTTTTTTTGCTTGATATTGATAGTAGACGCTTGAAATACCCACAAAATGGTGAGTATTTAGGTACAAATTAAAATATAATTTTATCATAATTAAATTTACTATTGAAGGGCTCTTACACAACAGATCTTTTAGGTGTTTAAGATAATGGTATGGTACCCTCAGTGTGCTAGTCCGACTCGCACTTACCAAATTGTAATGACCAATTGACCTAATGTACTGAAACATTTGTACTTGTTATTAAAATAGGCGCAAGCGGCTCTTACATACGACGCAGTACAAGTCTTGATCGATGCTGTTCTCCGTTTGATGCGCAAGAAACCTGATATATTACGTGCGACACTGAGACGTGCTAGCCTAAACAACAGTAAAATTATGGACTGCAATCCTAAGAATAAACTCATTCCTTTTGAACATGGAGAGAAAATATCCCGGATGATTAAAAAGGTATGTAGACTGGAGATTTTCTTAATGATACCGCAGCACAGACTTTGAAACACCACAATATGAACCCTTGCGTTGTTTTGTTCTAAGCTGCCATTGAAAGCTGTCTTAATATGTACTGCGATGATCATTATAATACCCAACATCTTACTTTACTAATGTTACAAATAATGTAGGCTTGTTATCATTACGCGTTAATCTAGCAAAGTTTTATCCTCAGGAGTCATTCTTCATCTTGTAGAGCATGAGCGAATGATTTGATCCAATTTCTATATTCAACTGATGTCGAGCGAATGTTATTTGACAAATTACTACTACCTTAGTTCCGTTATAAATATAAAATGCATTTAGTTAACAAAGATACTCATTCTGGTGTTCATCTAATTTTATGGTAGCACGAATACTTGTTAGTGTTGAATGTATGCTACATATAAGACACTAATGATCCTTCAGTTTTGGGGCTGAAGCATTGCAACTAATGAATACCAAATGCGAGGATTTGAATTTCTAACGCACTAACTAAAGGCAAAATAACGTTCTACGTGTATATTTTAGAACGTTGATGATTACCGCGAATTTCACCTATGCAGTAGACCGCATTATACATTATGAGCAACATGTTTCCTTATCAATATCGATAAAAAGAGGTTATGAAAACTGTTTGACGATCTCAACTAGCCAGATGCCCGTTAGGAATGTAGAACTTAACTTTTTTAACTATAGAATATATAAAAGCGTGCAAAAAAAAAACGAGTGGAATGTCATTTTTTTATACGACGAGTATCCTCTTCCTTTGTGCCAGCATAAATTGTGAAGGGATGGATGCCTTAAGTTGCGGCGCCCGTCGTAATACATTGCTGTAAGTCGGTTTATTCCTTCAAATAGAAAACGACGTAGCGTGCTAATGTCACAGCGTGCTGCGGTGAACATAACACTTACCCCACGTCAAAATCCATGGCTGCTTGTGACGTATCATCTTTAATATTTTATATACTTAATGTCTCATGGACATGAGTTCCATTGTGTTAACGCGAGCAAGCAATAATGTTAACACCAAATTGAGGGATTTACAAGCACACAGGTGCTGAATACGGGTCCCGTCTTTTATATCGGGTGTGCAAAGTGGGCGGGCGAGGAGTTTCCGAGACCCTGACGATTAATTAGGTTTCGTTGGGTGACGAGTAATTAACCTCGCACTTGGTAACTGCCTCGATTCGTAAGCAGGAAATATGAATTCTTCCATTTTGCATTTGTTTTTTTTCGTAAAGCTGCAATGCGAATCGTTTGTAGGTACTTAACTGTGAAATACAAAGGCGATATTAAATTGAAACACAATAGGTCCTTTATTTGTTTTAGACGGAGGTTGATGGAATAACCGGCTCCATAAGATTCAACGAACAAGGACACCGCAAGAATTTTACGCTGCAAGTCATGGAACTTACTGTGGACGGTGATATTGTGAAGGTAGATAAAACATAGAAAGATCGGTATCGTAAATTATTATTATGACCAAAATCACTCACCTCTCACTACGCTACTCTGTAGATGATCGGTTTTTACTTTATAATTATTTAGAAGAATACCTACATAAGAGATTCATTAATTTTCCTGTTTGAGAAATCATACTGATTATGATACCTACAAATATTATTATGTTGGTAGAAATAAATTAAAAGCAAACGGAACAGTAAGGAACTCCTTAATGAAAGGTAACTTTTAAACTGAGAAAGCAAATGCATCTGCACTCAAAATTGCAAGATTGCTTGATCCAACCTTATATCTTAGGATACCTAACGTCCTTCATGAATTATTTTAGTGTGATACTTCGTCTATCCTAAACAAACAGGTGGCAACTTGGTGCGAAAACAAGGGCCTCATTCCTGTCATCCCCAAGCTGGATCATCCCAATGTACCGGGATCCTACGACCGCAATAAAACTTATATTGTGACTACCATCGAAGAGCCTCCGTATATAATACGCGAGGATCCTGAAGACCCCGAATTTAGACCTGACGAGCCGTACAAGGGATTTTGTGCAGACCTTACCAAAATGATATCTGATAAATTGGAAATCAACTGTAAGTAAAACTTCTTTTGAATCTCTCATATTTACAGCTTTTAAAAAATCACAAATTCAAAACAGAGCACGGCTCTGTTTCAATTGGATTCTCGATTTCCTTCAAAATTAACTGTTAACCAACCATCTGACCAACATCGGCCGATAGTTTAGTGTACAGTGTATCGGTATCGTACGCAACGGATGCCTCTCATTTAATGGATCGTAATACTGTTAAAGTCATATCCGCAACGTCGACACCGATGATTAGAGAGGTAACTTTGGCGATACGTCCCGATGATGTGATATGGATTGCCATCAAAAAAGAAGCAAAACTTCTAGGTTTCACCATAATTCATTTTTACTGTTATGTAGCGCTATCCCAAGAAACGAATTAAGGAAATTGTGCTAACCTCAAATAAGCTCTCCATTTAAGTACCTTTTATATAATTCTTTAAACATTTATAAGAATCACAATTAAAAGAAATTATTTGTTTTATTTGTCAGATGAAATAAAGATAGTAAGGGATGGCAAATATGGTAACGAGGATCCAAAAGTCCTAGGTGGCTGGGACGGAATGGTTGGCGAACTTATTAGAAAGGTAATATATAGTCTAAAAATAGTAGTTTAATTTCATTAGTATTTTTGTCTGCGATATATTTAGAAAGTATAGAATAAGAGAATCAAACCCACACTCTAAGATACAAATGCTTTCACAGTAGGTCACCACGATACAATACAATTCAGTTTAATCGAAAAATATGCATATTTTTAAACGGAGGTAGCATTAGCATTCTATTATTCATAGCATTCTTTTACTGAATGGATTGAATTTAAACATGTATGACAGCAAAAAAGGTGTGACATAATATGTGAAGTGCATACATACCATACAGTATCGGGCCAGCAAGAAAAGATATTGTCGAAACAAAGATAGAAAAAGATATTAATAATTACATCAACAATTTCACTTACATTTTCACAGGATATCTTCACACATAACCAATGTAAAATAAGTACAACAGAAAACAGGGTCAAAGCTTCGACGTATATTTTCGATTCGTACAACACAAAAAAATATTGATATTTAGATTGTGTTTGCTCATCCCACATATTTTGTGGAAATGAATCCAAGATCACAACCATTACTTTAAAAAAGGAAACATAAAGGTTTTTTCCTTAGCCTATATTGTCCCCAGTGCTGGGCAAAGACCGTTCTCAAAATTATTGATAAATTATATCTCCTGCCCATCGATAAGATACAGTTAGGCTAACGAGTGCACACGTTGCCATCTTTGAACAAAATTAAACACAGAATAGAGAGAATTGGTAAAGTTATACTGATAGTAGCACGAAGAAGAGATGGACTTTAAAATCATGAGTCAAAAAGAAAAAAGACAGACTGCGACTATTCACCAAAAGATAAAAAGACATTATTATAATATATTACATCGAAAACTTTGTCATATAAATAAAAATAATGAGGATACATAGATTTAAATGATGGAGCTCTTGCACACACCCTTGGCCTGAACTCTGTATACAGTTAATTCACAGAATTTCGTATTGTACTACTCGTAGATGCTAACAAATTAGGCACATCCAATTTATAATCTAACATTCTACAAAAAGAAAAAAAAATTGTAACAAATCCAAATGTGACAGGTGTCACAATACAAATACGGAAAGACGAAGTTATACAAATAAATGTTGACGAGAGCTGCCCCACACTTCTTGTTGAAGAGGATGAGGATAGTAGGGTTGTAACAGAAAGCAGTCAGTGCAAAGAATGCTTGAGGAGTGCTCTGGAGGATGCGATGCGAGGTTTTAGATGTTCACCCGTCGAAATGAGACCACGATTACTACGATTACCACGTATGGGCCGGGGTGCTCATCGGCAAACTATACTGCTTCAGGGAGGGTAATACCCGAACGAGGGTGATTCGCTTGTGAGGCGCGCATTCATTGAGACTGGACTCGGTCCTCATGAATATATGTCGCAGGTCACGGAGCGCCATTCTGAAGCAAAAAAAATGTGCATGGGTGGGCCGTATTCGTAGGTATAAACGACGAGTAGTTATACTCAAAATCGCATGTTCTGGAGCGACCAAAGGTGGGTATATAGAACATGGGAGCGACCTGATCAATGTGCGGAGATCGGGAACCACCCAGATGATGATGCCACAATTACGTTTTGGTGCAGCATAAGGTCGGAGCTCATCTTCAACAATGAGGGCGACTGGATACGGGATGTTGAACGGAAATGTGAACTAATACCAGAAATCGAAGGTCAACATAACCTCCTTCGACGTAGACTGTGCGGTTCGTCCGATGCAAAACCGTATTCACTAGGGTCGGACGGACAATTTTTGACACATGTCCGATTAGCATCGTAGTTCGGCTTTAAATACTGTGTCACTTCCAGAGTTTTTAACAACAGGAGTTAACGACCTGCTCCATAAATCAGTTAGTACCAACCAACCAAAAATTATAGACCAATTACGTGCTTGCCCACGGTCTATAAAGTTCTTAAATCTATTTCGAGAAATAAAATAAATAATCATATAGAAAATCATTCAATCATGTCTATTTCTCAAAATGGTTGTAGGAATGCGTCACTGTCATAAAAGAATCATTACGGGAGCGTTTCTTTGGCCGCCTGAATAGGATTCTTAAAAGTTCCTTGTCAGGCGGCAACAAGGTTCGTGCTTTTAATGGTTGGGTCATGCCAGTTCTGATATACTCCTTTGGAGTCCATACTTAAGTGGACCCAAACCGAATTAGACACCTTGGATAGGAGAGTCCGGTCACGGCTGACCGAATGCATCACCCACGTTCGTCGGTGATGAGATTGGACATCACACGGAAATATGAAGGACGAGGCTTCTTAAATGCTAAGACGCTCCACAACCGTGAGACCGTACAATCTCTGAGAATACTTCCGCAGCAGAATCCGTAGTAGATATCAGCAAGCCATTCCTTTCTTTTGTTAGGCGGCTGGATCAAGGGACTGTTTCAGAAAGCAGTTCTCCTTGAAACGACACATATTGTGAGGCGGTTTCTGCCTCTGGGACTCTAAACCTCTGGGTTTTTGTATATTAATATTAAAAAATAATAATTATATGTTTAAAATATAAATAAATAATATAAACAAAGTTATTGGAATAATATTACTGTGATAAATTATTGTTAAGTAATTCGGTAATATCAATATCGGTAATAACATGCAATGGACGACAGTTACTTAATTGTAATGAAATTTTGTTGTCTAGTGGTTAAAATACTAGCCTTTAAAGTATAAGTGCCCGGGTTCGATTCCAGTTCAGGCGAGTACCAATGTAACTTTTCGTAATGGCTGATAAAAAAAGAAAGAAATCATGTTGAGATAATCTAGACTATAGGTAAAGGCTGAAATCACCAACCCTCATTGAGCAAGCCTGGTGATTAAAGCTCAATCCTTCTGAAAGTGAGAGAAGGCATGTGCCCAGCAGTGGTACGATAAAAAAAGGCTGATGATGAATTACATTTTCAGGAAGCAGATATCGCTATTGCACCACTCACCGTAACCTTAGAAAGAGAATCCGTAATAGATTTCAGCAAGCCATTCCTTTCTTTTAATCTGAAGCCCAACGTCGCTTCGAACAGTACAGGCGCTATATTTAGTTTCCTTCAGCCGTTATCAATGGAAATATGGGTAAGTCAATCTGAGACATTTTCTCATCAGCGAATTCGAATAAAACTTTAACTATAATTTTAGGAGTGCACTCAGTTTCAGAAGAATTCCTCCAGATAAGTCTTTACTTTTCCGGTCTTTACTTTTACTTTTTCTTTACTAAAGATATGGCCGTTTAGGCAGACCATCTAATTTCTCATAAAATTGCAAAGGAAATAGACACACAACAACATTCAAACCCATTAAAATAAACATATTAAATCCTTAAAATTCAAATAAGATAAATGCAGGCACTAATACAAGAAATGGTTATTCCCAGCTCTCCATCGTGTGCAGTTTGTTTGCTGTGAGTGTAGTGCTATTCATCGTATCTAGATTCTCTCCATACGAGTGGCGAGTGGTTTCTTTTACGGATTCACATATCACTGACCATTCAGACCTAGCAACTACGAAGGTAACACAGAAAATAATTTAATGTGTATTCTCAAATGAATGAGCGCTTTATTGAAATTTGCAAACGATGTTCCAGACTACCGTGGTGAATGAATTTAGCTTTTGGAATTCGATGTGGTTTTCGCTCGGCTCTTTTATGCAGCAAGGCAGCGACATTAACCCCAGGTCAGACAACATTTTAATATTTCACTGTCAAAAGTAGATTTAATCGCAAAGGCATATGCTTCCATACGTTTACTGCTGGTTAAAAAGAAGTATTCGTAGCGTAAATTTAAATTCGAGACTTAATTATATTTGTTTAGAATGAAGTTGTTTAAATGCAGTTTGTGGCAATGAAAGTTAATTTGTTGAAATCATGTAAGGAAACGCATAACTGTTTATATGAATTTCTCTGTTTATATCTCTAGTGGAGTGCCGGTAGTTTGACCTCGGAAATTGATTCGGTGAATGCATCTTTTTGGTTGAGGCAACATTTTTATTTTTGCTATAACTAAGAAAGTTCGCCAATTTTTTTGGTACTTTTTATCATTGCTTAATCAGAAAAAAAATATATATATAATTTCAAACATTAGTAAAAAGTGTACGGAAATTATTTTCTATGTTTTACGAGCTAGCATTTCGTTCTTTTAAAACTTTTACTACAATCATTAAAACAATACAGAAAAAGTGACTAATCGGTACCTTACGAAGGGACAATAACTTTTAATACTTTTTTGCCAGTTTTATTTTTAATACTTCAAAATATGACAAGGAAAATCATCTTATCAAAGAGGTACAGTAAATATTGTTACATTATATAAAACCGTATTTTGATAAAAGTATCTTACAGTAAAATGCTACATCCATTAGTTTACGTTTCTATTTAAAGATGCATGCAATTTAATCTTCACTAATGCTATGCTTATTCTAGGTCTGTGTCTGGAAGGATTGTGGGATGCGTGTGGTGGTTTTTCGCTCTTATAGTGATATCATCGTATACGGCTAATCTTGCTTCATATCTGACACTGTCGCGTATTACGGAACCTAGCCAGTCGTACAGTAAAGTAGCGATGTGCCCAGAGGTAAATTTTATTACTATAGCATACTATACCAAAGCAATGGCTTTTACGTAATTTTGCTTTTCGGTTAGCAGGAATTTTGAGAAAATTGCTATTTAATTTGAATATATTGTATATAGTAGCCAGTTCGCATATACTTAATTTATTTATATGTTTAAATTTGTATACTGGTCTTTTCAGGATACCGTTGATGGCCCAAAACCTGCTGTTGAAGTTCCACAAGAACCGCCCGTGGACGAGCATGGCTGGCTTGCATTCCTCATGGACCGCAGCGCTGAACCGGAAGATAAACCTTGTGAGATGATAGTAACTCTTACAAATTCTGGGTATAAAGATTTTGCCGTTGGTGTACCGAAAGGATCTCTATTGCGGTAAGCATTTTGAAGTCTCTTTCACCAACGTGGTACTTTTATTTTATTTCAATGCGAAATGTGCTCGCGATATTTGCATTGCCAATGTTTTGCGAATTATTTTTCCCTAATCTCCTTAAAGCTCTTAAGTGTTTTCATTAGAGAGTGTTTTGTAGGGATGGCGTGAATATGGCCTTACAGTCGCTGAAGGAAGAGGGTGAGATACCGAGACTTGTAAGAAAATGGTTCACCAAATCCGAATGTGATGTTCCTGAAACTGTAAGTGCTAATATCATATCAATGCATTAAATAAATTAGTTTATTAGTTATTTCATAATTATATAGTTTATTCGTTGACGACCCCAATGGCGCAATGGTTACCACACCGGACTGCCGTGCTAATGGTCCCGGGTTCGATTCCCCGCACGGTCGATATTTGTATGATGAGCATGCTTGTTGGCTGTGGTGTAGGTGTTATAATATTATTATGTATTGATAGCTTACCATGGGGCCAACCGACCGTATCCGAAAAAGGTATCCCGATGTCCCGATATTCCGTGGAAGTAAACTTCAATTCACAGGGTACAAATTCAAAATGAATTTATGGAGAGTATAAAAAAAGTGTTTATTGACAAAAAATTGTACAATTAAGTTGCTGGGGCTTGCTTCCTAGAAAGTAATCCGAAGATACTTGTGTTGGAATAAAAGTATATCATTGAGGAGTTGTTAGTCCTATTAACATATGTATTTATTAAAAATATTTAACTTTTTAGGATATTAAAGGATCTGAACTGACTCTTAGTCAGGTGGCTGGCTTATTCTACGTTCTGGTAGGAGGTTTGACTTTGGCTATGGCGGTTGCCTTGATTGAATTCTGTAAGCATGGACGAGCAGAGGCTGCACGGGCTAACGTGCCATTGCGAGCTGCATTGCAAGCCAAAACAAGCCTCTCTTCTAACACGGAACGCAAGTTGACGCAGTCACAACGTGGACCTCAACGCGAACATGACCGCCTTGGCTGGAATGGAGGCGCCTTTGGTGGAGTAAGTATTATATCTACTACTAAGGCTATTCCGACGAAATCTATTTTGATCATATTATTATGGAAAATTTTTACTCATTAGCGCATATTGCCGGTTATTTATTTTAATTATTTTTGTAATTCTTTGCCTGTTCCACTCTGGCCAACGATATTAAACTTTATTTTTAACTGGTAGTTTGTTTGGCATTCCAGAGATATTGTGGACGTAACTTTTATCTTCACTACAGTACTTGCTAAAACTAAGCTTAACAATGTGCTTAACACGACAGTCCCTTTAGGCAGTTAGAAGATAAACTGAATGTGGAATAAATTTTCAAAAACATGACTGTTTTAGGGATCAAATCTAGGGTGCTCACAAATATATCGCATTAAAATTGTTATTCAATCAGTAAATTCTCCTTTTAGCAGTACTACAGCCCTGCTACCCAGATTGGCCAGGAGGAGACGGCGTTGCATTCCAGCTTTACACAAGTTTGATCCGCGGCCCGGGAGGCGACTACTCTGCGTCGGCCATCCCACTCCAAGAGGAACCAGTCCAGCTCCGTTGACCTGTACCAATTGTAAACAACCCGGCAATCTTCATGACTACCGATTATTCGCACTGATTATGGATTCGACGGTTTTATCGATAGCTGAAGGTTAAAAAAAATAGGAACTATTTAATTAAAAGAATGATTAACACCAGATTGAAAACACACCGGGAATGACCCTTCCACCGGGTTTCAATGTGTAATGGAATGTAAATATATTAAGTAAAATTTCAAAAAATAATAGAATACATCTAAATAGTTGCACTAAACATAACATGTACTCCTACGGTTTGGAAGTAGAAAACTGGCAAAACTACTGAACTTTCCATTTATTTCTTACTATTTTAGAACTTAAACATAAGCATGAAAATGGAAAATGACGATTTCTTTTTCATTCTTCGTGTTGTAAAAGTAAATACTATGCCATGGATTTTCACTAAATAAAGGAAAAATACGTGATGTTTAAATATCAAAACAGATTTAGGTACTGTCACAACGGTATCTATCTGTTTATAAATACATTCAATTAAAGATTTTGCGTTCCAGGACCATTGCAATTTTTTCAAACATTTCTGCAGCTCCTACAGATTTTAACCGTAACGGGTCCTGTTGGCCTGGCTTCCATCCCATTACGCTGAAAAATCATTGACACAGATGGGTGGCGAACCACATAGTCTGACCTAGGATCCTATCGTATCTCCCACTCTTCAGGATATCTCTTACGGTGGCTTTCCTCAAGTCTTGCCACATCCTTTGCCAACATAAGTGATTGCGGCCCGATATAAGTAGATAGCCTTTATGGCTTTTCAGGAGTTACCAACATTTAGGGGCTGCGTAAACCGCTTGGGACCCTACAAACCCCGGGCGTGTAGCTCAATGGCAGCCGGGGCCCGTTACTGTTTGAGAGTCAGTGCCAGAAGCGTTTTATGAAAAAATATCTATGAAAAAAAATCACTAAGGTGGACGGGTTACTGTAGATACCCGGTACCACCTAATTTTTTTAATAAGTGATATTTTTCCTGCGAAACAATAATATTTTCAAAGTTATCAATTTGGGCGATTCAGTTCATGATTATAAAGCCTGGCGTATTTTACAAAGTAGATGAATATCAGGGTCTTAAAATTACGTGTTTAGTGAGTAAAACTTTTTTAATTAGGTGACATAAATTAAAATCATGTAATTCTAAAAGTTATACCAGGTAGTTAGATAAAGATAAACGTTAATTATGGCTACCTTACTGCTGTGAAGGCGAAGCGGCACTCCAGCCGTTGTAATTAACGACTCCATTTGGCTGCAGAGCGTACTAAATATTCGCAACTTACAACGATACGTTTTTTATTGTCATCGCGGTCTAATAGTGAGCCTTTTGTTACATACATCACCGCGCTTAGTCACGCGTGTATTTGTTATACTAATATCGTTCATATTTTATGACAAACAGATGAGTCAAAGAGAAGACGGACTGATAAATACTATCTATATAATTCTATTAAACTATGATATTAACTAAACTGTAACAACCTTTAGCACAGGTCAATTTTACTCGCATAGATTTAATCATCTTCTATCGTTGTTCATTATTATCAGGTAATACAAGCATGGCACATTGCGGCAGGCTAATTGCTTTGAATTTGACATTGCCGTTAACTGCTTAATCGTGTCCATCTCTAGGAGTTTTTACATAATTGATGTGCAACAATCATTAGCAGTTAGTTATATAGTAGTTGCAGTAATCACATGAAGTTAATTAACATAGTTGCCAAATACCCGTGCAGATCGCTTTTGCATATTATTCATAACACGAAGAAACTTGTATTGAAATGCACAGTGCACATGCTACGGAGGAACGCCAGATATAGATGCATCAGCTCATGCTTTTCCCTGTACAGTGCATGAAACACCATACTATATTATAATCATTAAAATAGCACCTGGTCGACATATGATTGACCTGGCCTACAATAGTAATATACAATTAACAGTTTATTATAAGTACTACAATTTAACGATAAATATATAATCTACGTTTCAACATTTCAAAATAAAAAGTAGTCGAAATATTGACGTCTATATCACGTACCAGTTTTCATTAAGATAAAACCTATGTAATTCAAAACTGATAAAAAGTAGGTTATACTCGTATTACGTGTGATAATGTTATCATTAGGTAGGAACTAAAATAGAACAAATTCGTTGTGGACACTGATAATTCCTGCATAGTCTTGTCATAATATATATTGTCATATTTAATCTAAATCAG
Source organism: Heliothis peltigera (assembly GCA_958496145.1). NCBI lineage: Eukaryota > Metazoa > Arthropoda > Insecta > Lepidoptera > Noctuidae > Heliothis > Heliothis peltigera. Next base: position 7,713,042 of record OY292321.1, on the reverse strand, counting down.
TCGGATTAAATAAAATTTATCAATATGTATGTACTATTTTGGATTCCAGATTTTGAAACAAGTGTTATAATCACACTACTTACATTTTGATTTATATGTCTCCCTTAGAATTTGTGTTTTTTATTTAAAAACACTGATTGTTCTTATTTAATAAGATAATTAATGCCAAAGGCAAAAAGTCATATCAAAATTATATAAATGACAGTTAATCTTTTAGGAAACCATGGCCACGTTTGTCTCCAGGTTTGATTTTCTAGCTATAATTATACAACTTACTTCACATATATAGCTTCATAAATTAATTACGCTTCCGTCCTAAAGCTATTTTGATAATTTAGAAATACCATTAGCTGATAACTTAACACTTACTCCTCGATTTGACTTTCCGACAGCATAACCTCCAAAACTAAACTTAAGTTTTAAAAAAGATGAAAGTATCAGCATTACAAAATGGTATGATACTTTAAAGGCACACTATTGTGGCGAATAAATTAAATTAAATGTGCGGTTACATCCGTCCGCCTGTAAAAGGCTGAACTTAACTCCGGCAGTGGTGTAAAGCGCTTTCAATTAAAAATAAATTGAAAAGATTCACCATTTTTAGCTAACGACAACTCGTTTGGTTTGTACCTATATAGGTAGAAACACCAAATCGTTGTCGAAATTATAAAATAAAATAAAATTTATAATTTGCACCTTACGTTATTTGTAATTTGAAGGCCATTTTTTATGCATTTTAGTAACTAAAATTCTAATTCCTAAATATATATACTAAAGTATTCTTCAAATGACTGATTTACATAATCGTTTCATGAACGTAGTTTAGGTATAAGGAATATTTCGATAATATTATGTTAATCGTTAATGTAATCTGTGTATTTTAAATGGAATATCTGTTCAGTCATCTTACAGATGTTTAGCTGTAACATATAAGGCGAGGCTCTTGTTATCGTACTATGATGTCATAAATGGGTAGTTAGGATACGAAACATCCATTTCCATGGCCACTATTATACATAATTTGGTTTGTGTTACATGTAATGTTCTTTATAAGCAGAAATCGACTAGTGAATTTATATTAGGACACATTAGCTATTTTCCATTATATTGCATTTCTAGACAAGGAACCGGCTTACTTACATTATTTTTGATGAGTTTATAAATCACTTGTCATATTTTCTGGAATATTCATAAGTGTGTCCTTGGTCATTCAAGAAGTATTACTAAATCTCGTGTTACTCGTCTAAGTACCGAGTGAACAATATTTCTCTTTAGCTTCACATGCAGTTCAATGGCCATTGCTACTATGTATATGACCTCATAATACAGATCGCCTTTTCAAGCCTAAACATGAATTTAGGTAACTATTACCACACATTTACATAGTTGTCGTAACATAATTACTTGTATGTGATGACCATGTACGTTTGTTATAATTATCCTAATAAAGTACTTGAAAAATATGAGTGTTTGTTTATTTTAACTACTCTATATTAAATCCATGGTAATGAATAAATGCCTCCTCATGAAGGGTTTCACTGTTTTGCAATGTTTTAATTTGGTATGCACAAGCTAAAATATTTTCCACTTTAAACTTATACACAAACATTTACAAAGGCAAGGATACCAAGAATTTATGTAATTCAATTTTCACATTAAATTTACAGTTCATGGCAGACACAAAGACACGTCAACTTAGCTAAATTAAGTCTTCGTAACATATCTACCCTTGCACCAACGATTCTTGTACATATATAAGCTGAATCTCGGAAACAGCTCCAACAATTTCCATGCAGGTAATACCCTGGTGCAGGAATTAGTTCCCTCGGGACACTGATGGAACCGCGAGAAACAGCTAGAAATTCAACTACACTATTAATTGGAGTCCTAAGCTGCGCGTTGTACCCGTTTTTGGCTAAGAAATCGCCGGAGCAGTAAACCCTTCAGATAATTGTTACTCCATGCATTGTCACCATTTCATTTTGAAATAGACAAATTCTGATGATAATTTCAAGTAGGTACCATTTTGAAATATCCATTTCAAGTAGACAAATTTTGAAGTACGGGGACAGATTTACTGTATTGCGTAGATAATATAAAATATAAACGTTCACCACGACAATGCGGTTTAGCTGGAATGTGCAAAAATCTTTTTTCGAGAGGCAAGAACTGAATCAAGCTTGCTCAAGAGTATTTTTTCCCCAAGCTTTCATAATAAATCAGAAGGCGGCAGATGGTGTTGACCTACACCATTATTGCCATGCTACCTAAGAATTATTATCGCTCTTGGTTTAGGTAAGTTATTTTCGAATATTATGAAAATATCGAATAGTATCGGACTAAATAATCCATCGAACCTACGCTATGAAGGAGACGAATGTGCTTTCATAAATTTTGGGCAAAGTATGTAAAAAAAATATGAAATTCGTGGCGATTCCGAGCTACATCTAACAATAATACTAAAGGATAGTAATTACAGATGTTATTATTTTATTTTTATCAGGGCATTTCAGGGAAGAGTGGTAAGTTTAATACCTTACCTACGCATTATTTTAAATTAATCTTAAGGTATGATTCCGAACCACTGATGCCGCGACAGGGCTGGACTGAGGGAACCAGTAAAAGTAAGGTCCCCTTACAATTTCAATAAGCTTATACGAGATTACATTCCGAGCTAGGCAGCACTGCTGCGCGCAGTGTAGCCCTACCGCCGCGACAGATCAGTACCTAATGACGAGTCTGCTGCAGCTCAACACAAAGTACATCAGGCAGCACTACTGGTCAGCACCAACAACAGCATTGCTGCTTGTTGCAGAGTTCGGAATTATACCTTTATGCTACGAAAAATAAAATATGAAAGCACAAGTCGCTAAGCCATTATTGGACACAGTTTATGTTGCCGGGGTCCTGCACGAAATAACATGCTAAATTATAGATATACCATACTACTTTCTTTCTAATTGCCTTTTCCTAAACGTTGGCGTAGCCGTTGACTTGTATTTAATTGCGAGAATTGCCCTCAAAACGAATAATTAAAGGTTTCGTGTTAAAATTGCAACTCCCAAAGGGAAAACTCCATGAACGAGTGAAGTGTCTTGATTATACTTTTTGCGGGCATTTAATTATGAATCTCGGCGTAATGCGCTCATTAATCATAACGAAGTGGAGACTGCCGCGAAGAGACCCCGCTGTTTAGTTCGTATTTAAAAAATTACGTCATAAATCATGCGGTTAACTTACTTTTATTAATCACAACAATATGGGGGAAAACGTAGCGTAGCTTAATACTGTTATACAGCAACAGTTAACAGCAACCGATCGGTCAAGTCAAACTATGTTCACCGTGGTCAGTCTATAGACAGAAACATTGTAAATTGACACCAGCTAACATTTTAGTTTGTGATACAGTTATTGCTCCCAGTAAATATTCGAGGTAATATACCTGATAGCTTCAACCAGCCCTACATAGGTACATACAGTGAACATCTCATTAAAATCTACTTATTTGATTTCAACCAATTTCTTTTGCTGAATCATTTCAGCTGTTTTGCCGTTTTCTTGTGCCTTTAATTATATTGTATACATCGCACATAAATAGATAGCTAAGAACGGCGCAATCAAGGCTTAGCAGCGCTGAAAGTAATAAACTAACTTGTATAAAAGCAAACACAAAATCGGTGCAATAACGGCACGGATTGTAGACGTTTTGCCAGCTTCATCGTCAGGAAAAATGTCACACCAACTGGTCCGCTGTAATAAAACACAGATGTGGCCTACAATCTTATATTAACAATCTACTACATGTTCATTCCTGTTTTTGTACATTTGTACTTCGTGTAGGGCTATAATAATCATCGCTCTGTATACGAAACAGACAAACGAATTATATTCTAAAACCTGATAAATAAAGCCTTTCTGAAAGTAGTGATAACATTTGTCTGATATTTGTTGAAGCAACGGCAGAGGCACAGCTAATAATTATCAATTATCAGGCAGAACAGATAAATAAAAAAATGCTATTGACGAAATCCTTACTTAATAAGCAATATTAAATTTACTTGCAGCCAAAGTCAATTAAGTTCTAAACAAAGGTGCGAGAAGTTACCGTAGCCAATTGCCATTTGTTTTACGTAGTGGCCAAATAATGGCATTTTTAACCTTTGTGAGACCTGTACACATTAATGCAAATATCGTAAGGATCTCTACTTGATTGACTGCAGAATAAATATGTTAAGCCACCACACTAAGATAAAGTATTTTATATTTGTATCAGTCCCTACAACGTCTCAAGCACATAAGTCAAAACCATAACATTAGAAACAATAATTTTTAAAATGTGGTTACGAACGTGAGAAAAATGATTTTTAAGAACTTGATTATTTTGCAGGATGCGGTACTAGGCGGGGATTATTCTGACTATGCAAGGATTATCAACCATTACGACACTTTTGTCTTGATTGCATACTGCGACCTCGCAATGAAAGCGCATTAATGTGATAGTCTCCACACTTTGTATAATTATATTCTTGCCGACATACTTCATTTATAAAAATACGTGTGGAGTGTGGGGTGCTCTTGTGTTCTTTCTCGTCATCAAAAAAAAACGTGGGTATCTATAGGACTATAACAGAAAACTTGTAATTACATTTTATAAGATTTGTAAATTGGTCAAAACTTTTTAAAAGCTTTTATTTAACTTGCTGTGTATGTATGTTACGGTGGATTCTTTGAACTCAATTTTGAAGTAGATATCTTCAACCGATTGAGCTGAAATTTTGTATACACGTTCAGTCTGGATGACAATGCAAGATATATTATATGACGTTATTCTAAATCCAATATGGCCGACCGTCCAAGATGGCGGAGTAGTTATTTTTAATGAATTTCAACAATATGGGTATCAAATGAAAGGCCTTATTGAGAGTGACTTAAAAAATAATTTGACGTTATTCTAAATCCAATATGGCGGGGACCATAAAAACTTTTTAAAAAAAGTTTTTTCTTTTAATTTATTCTTAAGACCATTATTAGAGTCTTTAAAACATCATAACTATGAAGATAGAGAATATGATGAGCATGAATCCGTGCCGATGACGTCATCTGTTCAGAAATAAGGACACATTTTTGCTATCCGTCCGTCTGTCTTAATTCTACCTAACTTGTCGAATCTGAATGTAAATTTTCATAACTAGCTAGATAGATGGCGAGATATGAAACACGTAGCTAGTGATAGCACTGTTTGGACGTCTATGTCTGGTTAAAACTTAAAACTCTCCGTGCGCGACTTGGCTTGTTTTTCATAGGATAATTTATTTTGTTAGTTTTAATTGACTTAAAAAAGAAGGTTCTCTATGCGTCGGTTTTATTTTTCTTTTAAATGTTTACCTTTCTAAAATATCCTGAAACCTTTTGTAAACCAGATCACATACTTACTACAAAACCTTAACGCAGTACCTACGTTGCTAATATGGTTAAAGTACAATAATGAAAAAGCAAACTAAAATATTGTTATTATCCGTGGCTATAGTCGTTCTGCCGCGAATTGTTCTTTACAAAACTTGAATTGAAAAGCCTTCCAGCCTCAATTTGAATGCTGGAAAACTTTGCAATAGCTTTTATTTTTTTGTCGAAAAGCAAATGAATTTACGACTAACGATGAATCGAGTGTTTTTCTTACAGCGGTATAAAACGGAATGTAATCCAAATAAGTATTACGAACTTTTTTGTAACTTTTTTTATAATTTTCATTTAAGATAATACAAATGTAAGTTTGTTATAGGTATTATAACTACAACTGAACTACAAATGAAACAAAGAATCTTTAGTACGACCACTGAAAATCAAACAAAAATCATTTAGGTGACTACATCGCTCTAGATGTCGTTGTCTAGAGGAGCTGTGTTTATTTTGCCATCGGCTTCTAGAGCAACTTACCTAAAAGATTTTCAATATTCTCAAATACACGGTTACTGCCGTTAAGGAGTTTCCTCAAAAGCACTTTTTCATTGAATTATTGGTATACCGTTGAGGAGTTCCTTCGACACTTTGTAGTCTCCATTATCAGGTCGCATCTAAACATTTACTATTTTGTAGTAGGTATCATCAAACATATGTACCTACACAAGAATATCAAGTTGCTACTTTAAGTTGCCTTTGATTACAGAGTTTTCATCATCATATTAGGCAATAATCTATGCTAATGGAATGGACATATCATTAAAATAACAAAAACGAACTCTTCTTCTTTTTGAAAATGGCGTAGTTATGATCGACGCAAACAAAAATAAATATAAACATCAAGGAAAAAAATGCAGTTTTTCCAAATTGTGTGAAATTAACCGACCGTAAAGAGAAGAACGTAAAAAGACAAGGTTTTTATTGTAGGAAAAGAAAAATAATAATCTGTGATTGCATCATTACCCAACTCGAATCACACAATCGCACCCATTTGGAATGATTCGTAAGTTTTAAAATCACTGAGGAATGGCCACCCATGCCATGTATTTTTTAACAAATTCTACAACATTAAATTTTACAATTTAATGTTGTAGATTTCTCAACTGGATTGAGGTCTTGTGATTGAAAACTTCAGTGTAAATGCGTGTTAGGCACGACTCTAGCCGTGTTTGAGATCTTGCATTGGGCGATTACTTATGAAACACGCCTCTCCGCGTTGATTGCATTTGAGCATTGAGGTTGCCTCTGATCCAAAAGAGATCCGTTCTTCCACCGATCCAAGTACCGGCCATATCATATGAATGACCTTCATGATAAGATCTCAAAAGTTTCTGACGTTCAGAAGTCCTCCAAACCCAGTAGATACGTAATCTCATACTAAACATCATCAAAAAAGCACACTTAACGCCAATTTCCTCCCAATCTGTGTTACCGAGAGTATTGTAAATGGGCCCTACTGTCGCAGGGTTGCAGAAATTCGTTTTGAATTGGACGTTTTGTAGTAGAAATATTTTTTTAGTTACGCATTTCAATAGTCACATCTGATAACGAAAGTTGTATATTTGTTACAGTCAAGCTACTTGATAAAAATATTTTTTGTGATGAAAGTAGCTAACACCCACATCGAAGGTCTTACCGAAAAAGGCATTTATAATAAGTTCAAGCAGATGAAGTTACGGTGAAAAGCTATCTAGGTATCTGGTTTCAATATTGACATGTTAATTAAGTATGATAAATTTACTGTCGATGATTTCGTTCGACGTGCGATTTGATCAACTGCATATACTTGCTGCTCGTTGATTTTGCTCTAAAATGCAAATGAGTTTATCAAGTAATAGAACCCGAGCACGTCCTAGGAGCATTAGATATTCATTAAAGTTGCCCACATCATCACATCACCAGTGGCGTATTCAGGATAGTATTGACTAGCCCTTTATTTAACTGTCAAATTTATTTAGGTAATGTTATGTTAGTTAGGTATACAAAATCACGACTTTCTGAAAGTGAATTTGTGCTATAAATTTCGTTTATAAATCAGTGATTACATTTAGTCCATTCAATAACTAACGTATACCTAGTTAAAAGTATAGCCTAAAGTCTTGTATCAATAAAAGCCATCCGAATAGATAGATAAACAACAAAAAGAACATCTGTAGGTACAAAACGATTTATAAAATTGTAAACATCTCTACTAAAATTATCTGTAAATTAAATTGAAGGCCGTGAATAGGTAAGTAACTGATACTAACAAATCCTCTAACTATCGGACTTAAGCTTTTTGTTAATTTTTCAACGTTATGTTGTGGATGTGACCTGAATAATGTGCCTAATAGGATGGACAGGTGAGTAAGAGTGACGTCTTATCGAGCTGATGCAAGGGTGCGAGCGAGATCGATGATCAGCACTGCAGCTCGAAACCGGAAGCCCTCTGTTCCACTCAATTACCTCCCAAGTACCTAAAGTAGAGCTGTGATAAATTCATGTCGTGACCTGCATCAACAAGCTCAGATAAACTTTGTGAATTTTATCTCTTCTTTTATCCTATTTTCTTACATAGCTTGTACAGAAAATGTTAAAGCAACACGTATTAAAAATATCAAGAGTCCGTTAAAAGGTAAATTTACAGAACGTGGCTGAAATTATAACCTTATTTCTTTCGCCGAGAACTTATTTGCATATCACTTTAGGGAAGTGGACGCTTTGCAGCGTCCCACCTAAGGAAATAATCTCGGATTCAACCAACATAATTGTATTTTAAACTTGGTAGGCATTTCTTAAATATTGTGGAAGGTTGTGTGTCCATTTTTGTGACTAATGAAAACAAAAATTTTGTCATCTCTGCGGGCTGCAGGTACCATCTATACCTACCTCTATTTACCATAAACTCGGGTACCTGAAACTATATCGGGAAAGCCGCATACATTTCATTGTTGTGTATGTATATCGGATCGGTGTCGGCGGTTTTGTCACTTATAATCTGCAATCAATGCCTCCATTAACTATTAACTTGTATAAATTACTCTTACTATGAAATGTTATTTCAATTAAAAACTAAATAATAACCAAACACACACCAATCTACTAACAAGGTCATTTTTTACTATAAACTTACATTTCAAAATATCTATTTGCAACAATCATAAAGAAAATCACAAACTTTTATGAATCTTAACCACTGAACTAAAAGTACGTCTAAGTACCGTCGGTCTAAACGTGGACGTCCATACGTGCGTTTTAAAAGTACGTTAATTGAAAATGTTACAAAATAATTCGTGACGTTCATCTTACCTTATCTCAACTTGTTTAAGTGGACGTGATTAGAATATTCGACAATACCTATTCGTTACTATAAAACCACTAAAACTACATAATAATACAGAAGTGCGGCAAATAAGTAAAATACCTGAGTATTCAGGAAAATATTATTAAGTCAAATTCAAGAATTATTTTTGGAACTTTAACCACAAACCATATACAGAATTATTAGTCGAACGCTTATCTTTATTCCTTAAACACTCCATGCAAATGCAACGCCGCGTTTTTCTACGGTCCATGCCACGACCAAAATTAACTTTTTTGTTTTATATTTTGAAATGTTTTATATATATATATATTTTTTTTTTAAATAAATATCGGGACATCGGGATTTAATAATAATATTTAAAAATATAAATAATATGAATAAATAGATTAATTACATACTCGCAAATGTTTTAACGCGTAGATAACATTTCCTGACAGGTTATTGTTACAAAGAACCTTTCATTTTTCTCTTTGAGTGTCATCTCATCGCTTGATCTCATAACGCTTTATTAAGTACTAAAAAACTTTAAAAATTCCTTCTTATCAAAACAATTCATAATAGCGCAAGTCTTAAAAACAAAAAAAAAGACAATCCTAAATTCTATAAAACGACCACAAATGTTAATCAACTCTGGAGATGAAAATACAATGCTACAACTGTAAGAATAGATATCAAAATAGCTGCCTAATAAATGGTCATTTTATTTATAATGAAACCTCAGTAAATATTTTGTAATATTTTTGGTTATTTAAATTATTATGCTGGCAACTGGACACATTGGAGGGAGAAAACAAAAAATGATTGACAGAAGACTAGTTTTGTTTTTAGGAGATGGATATTTTTTCAGGTCTGCATAAATATAATATTAAACCCTGCTTAATGTCACTAATTAGTAAATAAAGAAGACTTGTACAACGTTCCAGGTGGTTTTATTATACAAGCAAAAATCAACCTAAGTGAGGTTGGCTTTTCAAACGGATCCTTACGAATATTTTACACATCCAACGATAGCCTAGCGACACCCCTTCACTTGAAACTTAATACCTATTATGACTTTGCAGCTATATATATACCAACAACATAAAAAATACACGACATACATACTCACTCGACCAGTACCTAATACTTAGAAACTTTTAAGCCTGCGACCACAAGAAACTGCAACCAAAAACAAAACATCAGACCTACGAAACTACACTAGTTATTATTTCAGAGGAGCCCTTTTAAAAATATATTTTTTTTACAAATACTACTTTTTATACTTATTACTTAATATACTTTTTATAAATATCTTTATTGCACCAAAAAGATTACAAAAACAGAGCAGTCAATAACGACTTTAGGTTATAGCCGATGGCTATCAACACAATATTTCATAAGCTTCATTAGAAAACATTTTGCAAGTAGTTTATAGTACCTAACTCCACTGCAATCTTTTAACACAACTTCAATTTTGCAAATATTGCAATAACAAACAATAAAAAATAATCAAATAATGGCAATCACTCAGGGCAATCACGTAATGGCCGCCTATCAAGCGACAGAAAAAGAACAAATTCAAAATACTTTTTTTTTACCAGCCAGTCCGGAAACGCGAAGAAGTTTTTATATTGAAGATCTGTGCGAAGCAAGAGAACACTATGGTCTTAGACATAGAACAAAATTAGTGTACATAATATTAAGGTGGTAACTATACCGTGAATTTCAAAACAAAAGTCCGCCTCCGAAACGCCTACACTTACGAGTATTCCTACTTCCTATGTGTTTTTTTACTGGAAAGAAGAAATGGCGCAACAAACTCCCCAGGAACTAAAAAAAAATATCTTACAACCTACCAAAAATTACAATAATTTTGTAACGCTCTTGATTTTACTTACCTAACTTTTTTTTCTAGTTACCACCTGGTATCATCGAATCTGGGGGGGGGCGTTCCCCGCCGTCTATATTTTCTGCTCAGGACACAAATAAAAAATCGAGAGCTAAAATTAATCAGACTGAACACAAATATCATAAAAAAGGATAAGGCGAAAATAGATTAAATCTTTTTATACACAAGTACTTAATACAAACTTCAAAAAACAATAACCATGTTCGACGTCTTTATAATTTTTATGGGATGCAATAATATAAATCTTAATGCTAGAAAGGACACCGCTGGCAACATCCGAAAAATCCTGCATACATAATAATTAAATTCATTAAGTCTTTGTATCCAACTAGCTATTGTGAATGTGCGCAGAGCGTAAGGGAGAAAAAAGTTACAATCGTCCAAAATTTCATTCATAGTCCGTACCAACGGAAATAAAAAGTAACAACAGAATTAGAAGAATTATGACGACGAACTAGTGGGACCTTACTGTTTTTTCAGAGTATCAGAAGATCAATCAATTAAATTCAATAGTGTCCCTGATCACCTAACCATCGTCCTCGTACCTATTCTTTATTATTATCTATTATATTTTGACATAATTTGATGATTGGTTATTAGAACGAAGTAAATATAGCTTTCGATATTATGTAGGACACAACATTATACACAATGACGTGTGGACCGCGCATTTTGTACGTTTTGCTAAAAATCCAGTTATCAGTCCTATGCTAAGAAAAAAAAATGGTATAGGTTTTACCTTAAAAACTCTCTACTCTCATTAAACGTTGAATGACAAACGACTTTAATATTTCACATTCTTTATTCAATTTCTAACATACAACCATTTAATACAACACCGAACCATTCACTGTAACAAACATTTTACACTTGGAAATAATTAAGAGCAAATTAAGTTGCAGATAAAAAACCAAAACATAATAATATTCCATAATATATTTTTGCATTGACAGTTCTTATGGAATGGTCACTTTTGAATCTCCGATACTTGACGATTGAAGTATCTACTAGGTACCGCAATACAAATTCAGCGAAACTTGCAATTTAGATTTTTAAAAATCTGCATGAAAAGTCATTCGACAGGGTATGGTCTATCTACCTATTATAGGAGGTAGGTCTAATAGGTAATTAACTCAAAAAGTAACAGGGTACAAAAGGTAAAACGTCATAGATGTTATGAATATTCATTTATTAAGTGTTAGAGAAAAAAAGTAAAGGAACAGTAATTTTTTGATGCAGCATTGAGTAAAAATAAAGCTTGTTTTTCAGGATTGTGTATAGAAAACGAACCAGCGCACTGCCGATCGTGAATGCCTTCAGGTAAGCACTAAGCGCGCGTGCCATAATAAATAAATAAAAAAAACTAACGAACTTCAAAAGTCATTTTAGCTAGTTTGAGCACTGAATAAAACATTGAAATAGGTACGTACCTACACGGACCTATGATGTGGGTGATGTTAGGAATAAGCGCAGGCGCACAGGCAATTTTTGAAGGTAAATCATCGTAAATTATACCAATTAACTGAAGTTCACCGAATATCGCGGAAACGAGAGCCTAACATAGAACAGGAATAATACATAGAATTAGAAAATCTATGACTTTAAAGTTAAACAGTATATAATATCCTATATTACTAAAAATATTAGCATATGTATCAAGTACTATTTTAACTAAATTGTTACATAATTGTAGTGACCAGTAGCCATGTTATTGGACAGCCAATCTCACATTTGTTTACCTGTCAGCCACATTATTTTCGTTAAAGATCCTTTTCGGCATGTAGATTTCCGCTAAAGCTAGATGCTTTGAAATAATTAACTTGATAAGTAATTTATCAAAATAATGATAACAAATTAAATTCAACAATGTTATAAATATAAATTATGGTCACATAAACTTAATTATATAGTGCTGCTACTTATTTGTATTTTGCAGCACTATGTATTTGCTTGAAAAACTTCGATAAACTAGAATCAGAAGCCCTTTACACGAAACAAACAAAAAACAGTAATTCATAAAATCTGGACTTTTTTGACGTGACTCAGAGCAGAAAGATCTTTTGTCGAGTACAGCCTAGGACATCTAGTAGGTACCTACACAAATAAATCATTCCCTTTTCGTCATATTTATTTTTAACTACTAGCTTCCGCCTGCAGTTACGCTTGCGTTCCCAGAGTACCAACTATATACCTACCTACAACGCGCGCTTAGCTTGCCCTGATAATTGGCTGTAGTGTAATCTAGCACTAAAATATATTTTCAAATAAATCAGTAGTAGTATGCATAGACACGGTCTATATTACAATCTGCAAAAAGTTCTAGCTTGTGCTGAACTTTGCCTTTCGGTCAATTAATAATATATAATAATACAATTGCTGAATATATACTACAGTATTGTACGCGCTCCGACTTACACTATAATACATACGTTTACATTAGTATCAGGGTACTTGGAAGTGTTACAATGGAAGCGTATTATTACATACCTACATACACGATTCTAGTTACCTAAAACATTACATCTGAAGCAACAAGCGAACTTTCAATACATAATAATAAATAAACAATAGGTAAACATATTTATATCGACAATCATACATCTAGATAAGAAGACGAAAACTTAATTCAATAAATATAATTATTCAAAACTTGGGATTAAATATTATAGTTTAATAAATTTATCAAATATTTTAATAAACAACATACATTCCGTATATAGGAAAATATTAAAATGGTGTTCAATTTGTGTAATTATGAAGTAAATTTCAAGATAAAAGCAAACATCAATAATGAATTAAAAATAGTGAACAAAGGACGTTGGGTAAATTTGCATGGACCGAAAACGGCAATCCAGTATCTGATCAGAGCTCAATAGGTTTATAAACCTTCAGAATAACCTCAAAATCAAAAGACTGAATAAGTCAGTGGCTTTTCTTCATCTATACAGTTACATTGTACTAATATGTAAAATGTCCCGTTGGGTATCAAAAACCCATAATAATAGTTACCCCTTTGCCAGAACATGACTCCAACGCCTGCTGACCGCCTGTGATCTTCCATACACCTTTACCAGTCTTAAAGTACAGACGCCAGCACATCGAGCTACTACAATCCGTATATTTTGTTTTATTTAAACCGTATCTCTAAAGCCTAACTTAAGAGATGGTATTAGATATTTTACATATATTATCATCAGTGATGTTGATTGGGAAAATATTCAGACAGCTTGATGTGCTGGCATCTGTACATACTACTACTAAAGTACGTATATTTAACATTTGATATATTACTTTTCTTAGATAACAATAGGTACATTTAGAAATAATATTATGAATATGCAAAATAATAACACTGTTTCGCAATAAATGTACATTACCTAAAGGTACATACATAGATTCACACATTAAATGCTATAAACTAGTACATATGAAACGTCATATACACAATAAGGTGGATTTTAAAATATGAGATTCCTTTTTATCGACAAAGTCAAGCATCTGCAAATAAATTGAAGGTTATTTGGCGAATGATGGAGAATAGGTGCGCAAATTCTTTATTTCTAATAAGAGCAGAGTGGGCGAGAAGTCACATTAACCACTTACATGAAAAATTTGTTCTGCATACTTTTGTCATTTATCCAGTTTATTAGCGATGCTTATACAATACATAAATGGTACATAGTAAAATGAGATTCAACAAAAGGTACACATAACACATATACAGGGAATTTATTTCTTGTGAATAGAATTATGAAAAATCATATTACTTTTAGTTCAGTCCAACGAGGTACTTTCACACAGGTCAAGTTCCATGAATAAAACCAACGACATCCATATTATTTACTTAATTGTAAGATAATTTAATTAAGTGATAAATACGGCACGCGGAACAAGGATAGAGGTAATCACACGTGACGCGTCACACAATGTTTGAAATTGTATACTATTTACGACTAGTTGGTTTCACCATTTAACAAACAGGTTGGTATTAAAATACTACAATGATAGATTAATAGCTTTTTTAGGAATACAATAAGGGCATTATATAATTTCTCTTGCATTTTACCTAAACTGTTATAACTATAACTAATATAACATAAACAACAAAGAAAACATAATTATACAGAATAAACTGGGAATGTGTTAAATACTAGTAAGGTATATTACCATAAAATACTGGAAGTTGATTGTTAAATAGAATCCATTGACAACTTCGATTTTTGAAGAACATGGCCTCAAATACTTTCAACTTCATCCATAGCAACGACCTAATTGCATCGCGAAGCCAATTCAGTCTTGAAGATTATAGGAATGTGATGTTGGAATAAGGAAAATGATAGTTAGTAAATTCAATGCTAGATATAAAATAAAATGTGCAAACGTGAAAAGTGATTCTATGAATCATCTCATCAGGTAGGTTTTAAAACCTTAGATTAAAAGCTAACTTAACTAAATCTTGACAAATAAGTAAAAGTAAACAATACAGTCTAGTTCTTATATATGAAATGCAGCAGGTATATATTAAATGCATTGCAATTGCGACCCGGAATTTGTTATGGGTCTATCATAGGTCATCTTTTTCTTAAGCTGAATATTCATAATCTTGTTATTTAAGACTACACGTACGAAAGACTATTTTGCACCGTCCTGTTAAATTAACCAATATGAGATTCGGTTATTTAATGGGCCCAGACAATTGAGTACAGAAAGCAGAGAAGAGATATCATCTGTGAGATTCATACAATATCATTTACAATGTATAACCAATAGCAATAGCATGTTTTAATTATAGTTAATACACATAAAAATTACCTTCTTGGCAGTAGAGTAATAAGCATTGGTCTTGCTGTTGAACACACATTACCTAATAATGAACTGAGCTATATAATGACCTATTTTGTGTAGATAAATTATTTTACACACAATTACAGTAACACAATTTCGAGTTTGGTACATGGTTTTGAAAATAAAAGCCATTTTTAACCGACGTCCTTGTCATTGCAATAAATAAAATATTATATACGGCCGACAAAACTTGACAAACCTTAAAATTGCGTATACCTATAATAAAATCTTCTTGTTTTGATGTTTTCAAACGATTTATGGGCAAATGAGTCATGATTCAGCTGAGTTCATTGTACATTTATATCACTAGCATATTTCAATAAAGACAACAGTCAATTCAGAGAAAAAAAAAACATATTATTTTTCTAACATCGCAAATTTTCAGTCAGATTTTTTTTAAATGGGTCCAGTAGTTCCTGTGATTAGCACATTCAAGGTAAACAAACAAACTCTTCTTATTAAATTAGATTATGTAGTCAAGTATTTTATAATAATTTTGCATAGTTATTGTCATTTTGATTAAATTACTGGCGAAAATAATATTGTCACACTTTCTGTACAAAAAAAGGTGTATATAAAAGTAAAAAAAGGGTTTTATATCGACTGTAATAAATATGCTCACTTCTAGGCTGACCAAATAAGAAGTTAGACATAGTTTACTACGGATGGACCACCAACAGGCTGCATGCAAACAAACTAACCATTCAAAATGATTTTAAAATTTGATCGTGATAAGGAAGAAAATCCGAATCGAAATAAATGTTATTATGAATGTACATATTATAACATAATCAAATAATTCAAACGCCTTTTGGCCTCCATTCACAGGTCACCATAATATTGTATTTGACAAGACCTAATTATAGATAAAAACCAACAAAAACTTAGGGCTTTCTTACTAACAAACAACATGAACTCAAACCAGCCGGCATCTTAGCAAGTTCGGAGAGGCAAATTGATCTTCTGGCAAAATCAATTTTTTCACAAAATACCTGGAATTGAAGTGTTATTGTTAAAAAAATATCCTCTTGTTCAAAAATATACACACGATTTAAGCAAAAGATAAAGAAATTGAGAAATCTTTATGCAAAGGCACACATATGTTTGTTCTAAGTCAAACAAGTCATAAGATGATAACTCGATTTCTTATTATTCTTTATCGGAAAATTATTTCATCATTAATCAGTAACAATATATAGCCCAAATTGCTCTAACACATCGGGTTTTACAGATATACCATGCCTAACGAGCTAAAAACGCGTTTAATTCATTTAATAAAGTCGCTTATTCAGGGCAGCAAATTATGGCCAAAAGTAGTCATTCTTTTCATTTCCCGAGCCTTTTCCCAGCTACGTTGGGGTCGGCTTACAGTCTAACCGGATTCAGCTGAGTACCAGTGTTTTACAAGGAGCCTATCTGACTTCCTTAACCCAGCTACCCGGGCAACCCAATACCCCTTGGTTAGACTGGCGTTATTTATGGTCAAAAGTAGTATAGGTACCTATGTTATTGTATAAGCAGTTTTTGAGTTAAGTTCAATGTCACATACGATAAAAAATTACCTTAAAAGCTTGGGGTATTTCTTCAATAGCCCTGTGTATGAGGGTGCCATTAACATAAAGACAATTAGCGGCTTCGTCTTCCGGAACTGTCAAGGTCTGATAAGTAAAAGTGGCTTCACGTTCGATTCTCTTAAGCAATTCTTTTGCTTCTTTACTGGCACTCACACATAAAATGTCTGAGCCAGCTATCGTGATATATTTCTTCAACTCTTGGGTCCCTTTAGAAATCTGAAATATAGAATTGCTCAATGACCACTAAATTCAACAGCAACTGTCTATATGTCAAATAATATCTTATTCTTAATCATTAAAATAATATAGAAATCTAATGATTGTTTAATTCATTTGTCCAGAGATGTTTGTGAAGTCAGTGTACAACTTGGAGTAGTTATTGCAGGAGAATTCTGAATATTTTTTCTGACAGGTATTATTAAAATGTATGTACCTTGATAGGGGTACACGGGAATTCAGGAAACGCCTCAGCAACTGCACTGGCACCTGCCTCATTCGTCCTCTCCGAAATCCCAACAAAAAACTCCCTACCTGGAATATACGTCAAAGTAATTAGAATTGTACCTTTCATTCACATAAATGTTTGTAGTGCATGTATACCTTTTGGCAGATAACCTTTGAGGTAACCAATTCAAGGTCATTACTTTCATTTTATTTAAACATTAAACTTCATATTTTATAAGATAATTCATAATGCAACCTCATAATAATAGGGTTTGTTACCTGTGAATAATACGTCTGAACAGGATATATTTGCTTCTGGATCAACCTGATCAATTACTGTTTGTCCCAGATCATTCTGCAATATGTCTTTCAAAATTTTAGCCTGTAACAAAATGTTTAATAAATTAATCTCAAATCATAAGGTGATGTCAGATCTTAACGTGAGCGTTTGTGTTATCGGGTCCCTAATTGGCGCGGGCGCGTTAGGTAGTATGCATCATATCATAGATATTTTATGCATATTTTATCATAGATAGTTTATGCATCAAAAGAAAAGCTGTTCAAAATCCTAAGAATCATAATAAGAGAAAATTAAATTTTAAAATTATTTACTACTGATACAACTAGAAGTGTCTTGAGATAATTACTCTGTTTATCGTACCACCAATTTGTAGTGTAATTAATACACCAATGTATGGTAATATTTTTTGGTAACCATAAATCATCATCATTGACCTTCAAGGTAAGTCATTCAATTTTATATAAAAATAATAGATTTCCATGTTCTTTGTCTAATTGCTTTTTCGAATTTAATTAGTTAGAGGGTGGGGCATATGCCAGAACTTACGTCTCCCACATTATATTTAGAATGCCAAGTTGATATATATTGTAAAAGTATTTAATCAAGCGATAGGAAATTTTAAACAGAACTTTTCTTATACATTCTTATAGAGATCAATAATTGAAAACATGTATTCAAGAACCTTTTTCCCATTTACCTCACCTTACATTACTTAGGAAAAGTCTATAATCAAAATAAACTGTTTCCTGTTTACAGGAACCAGACTTTACAGACTTAAAGTTTTAAAAGTTTACAATTTCAACTTTATAAATACCCATACCTTCGCTATGAGTATTAGATAATTAATTTGTAAATGGCAATATGAAGATATAGGTCTTCAGTCTGGAGAGATGGCATTTAAGTTTGAATAACAGATATTTCTACAAATCTTGCATGTAGACATTTAATAAAATCATTTGCATACAAAGTTGAATGAAATTGTAAAATGATGATATAAAGTTTAACAAATATAAAAACTCTGCAAGCACTCTGATACAATATATCCTAACTGCTTTTCATGACATGACATATATGTATGCTTGAGCTGGTAATGTTGTTATGCGATGGCAGTGTTTGGAAGTAGTATGATAGCGTAGCCTCAGAGTTGAAGGAATTTTAATACAAAGAATATCTACATTTATAACGTAAAGACAATTAATATTTTATATTGTTATTTTTATGTAAAAGTCTGCTTCAACTTGCTTTCAACAGTGCTTCTGACAACAGAAGTAGTTTTACTACATTGATTTGTAAAGTATGACATAAAAATATAATTGCAATTAAATAATCATGAACTGTCATGTAACAATCAACACCCACACATCAATTTACTAAGCATAATGGGGTCAATTTAATTACATCCTAATTGACTCATTGACCTCAACAATAATGGTATGTAAGGTCTATAAAAAATCATTCGCTTATAATAATCACTTTATTATCAATTTAGTAAAAAAATGTAATCATAAAACTGACCAACATAAATAAAATAAAGTAAATCATAACGCTTCTTGGCTGTTAGGTAAAAATAAAACAACACAATAGGTACACTATTAATACGAAAAAGGGAAATATTGGTTTGTATTATAAAGGTTCAATTGCAAAAATCCTGTACCATTAGAAAGCTGCCTTATCTCCGACTATCATAGACTATAGTTAAGGGAAATAGTTCCTCAAAGATGCAGATACAACTGTTTGATGAAACTGTGAGAAACAGCTAGTTCCAATTAAAATTTGAATAGCAATTTGTACATCTATTAAAACTAATAAAATCTTATAATAAAGTTAGTGATACTAAATTGGTGAAGTAAAACTGAATTAGGCTGATGATACACAATCGCTTATGCAGACGAAATCTAGGTATTTCGCAATTGCTTTAATTAAATAAATGTTTCAGTGTGCAAAATAATAATAATTAACAAATCAGTATAAACACTTACATTGTTAATTTCCACTGCAGAGTTGCTTCTAGGTAGTAATGCAATACCATGGCATATAACAGCCATTTTTTCTAACAATAGTTTTTCGTGCAGAGATCCTTGCAAATTAACTTCAATCACTTCAACATTCAATTCTCTAAGCAGTCTTGTGTAACACTCATGCTGACGCCGAATTTCATCAAACAAAATACCGTCCCCGAGAACAGATCCTGGCGACACCTTACCCACCAAGGCGTGAGTGTATTCGTGCATTTTGAAATCCATTAGGTAAAGCGACGCAGTCCACCGCTTTCTTTGCAGCTTAAAATTAATCGCGTAGGCGTGTCGCCGGTACTACTTTCTTCTTCGATTTACTTATTGAGAATGACACAATTATGGGTCTCGTCTCCGACTCCAACAACCTCCAACCAAAAGCTCCACCTCCAGGCAGAGGCACTAGCTTCCCAAGATTATTGTGCAGGCAACTGGCAAGCTGAGCTGAGGTTCAATATAAATATCTGTCAGTCACTGTAAGTCTGTCAGATTAGTGTCAAAAAGAATCATTCACAATGATAAAGGAAGAATATGGATCTGCCCTAAAGTCATGACAGCAAAAAATACTGAAGCTGAACTGATAAGCATAGTGTCATCTTTGTCTAATATGCGAAATTAGAATGAGAAAACTATATGATTATCAGTTCTTTTTAGTGACAACTTCATCTCTCATTTTACACGCGTGCCGGGTCCGCCATCTTAGTGATCGGCCATTGACTCCTGTCTGTTTGGCTGTGAGGTTGTTTTTGTGTTATTTTTTGGTTTGCGAGTGAAATATATAACGTTTTTTCTGACTTTTAAGTGAAATTATTAGAGATAATAATTTAAAATGCCTCATAAATGCAGTGTAGTGGGATGTGGAGTTACAAAAAATAGAAATTACCCAAATCTTACGTTTCATAGGTTAGTGCAATAAAATTTTGTATAAATCGCAAACAAGAAAAAATATTTGCAATAAACGAAGATAGTAACATTTATATTGGTTAGGCGTATTGTTTAAATGCTCAACTGCAATTAATTTCGTACTTTATTAGTTTTAATAACATTGTTTGTTTACGTAGTGTTGGACCAAACGACGATATTTTTTTATCGAATCTCAATGCAATAAAATTACTTATGTATTTTGTTTTGTACACAGAATACCTAGAAACGAAAACAGAAAACTAATTTGGTTGGAAGCCATGGGAAAAGAAAATTTAAGAGCGAATGCTAAAGAAATATTCATTTGTTCACAACATTTTGATGAAAATGCATTTTTTGACGAAATAAACGAATTTGAGTTTGAATTAAAACATTGATTATCGCTTATTTTGCCTTATTTATTTATCCTTCATTCTCCTCCCTCAGATTCTGTACTATGTAATTCGTATACGAGGAAGCCGTTTCAATTTTTAGCTGACTCCACCGGGTAATGGTTTTTTCAGCCTATGTAACGTAGGTACATCAACAACAGAAAAACAATCGACGGACTATCATAAATTATCTATTATAGCGATTTCCGGCGTTATTACGTTCATTAAAATAGCTTGTAGCAGGTTAATAAATGTTTTCTCCCAAATTCATCGACCAATTTATCGAGAGGTACAATATATCTACTGTGGTACAACACTAGTTAGTCCGCCATTTTAGTGTGGTTTAGGTATGCACGCATTTTTCGTAGGTAGGGCACTTCCATAGGCTTCCTTTTTCTGAGATCATTCATTGCATTGTCTAAACCCAGAAAAATGTTACTAAGACTGGAGCATGAATTCATAGATATTTAAGAACTAGCGCGCTAGAAACTGCTTGTTATATAATAAAAAACTTAAATACGACTTTTTAAAGATGATTTCTTTAAAAAGTCAGTCCATTTTTGATTTTTTGATTTATGATTTATTTTTGATTTATGAACAAAAGTATTTTTTTATTAGGTTTTTTATTTTTCTGATACTTTTCTCCAATAGGGTATTTTACACTATGTAAGGAAAAATATAAAAATGTTTGTTCATAATAGATTTCGAAAAAAGTAAACAAGAAACGTCGATATTTATTCATAAAATTGCAATTTTAATTTTATAATTCCATTTTAAAAATCGTCTTTTCTAATCTGTTTTTTGAGGTTTTTCAAATGTCTAAAACGCCATTCGCCATATTGGATCCCGCCGTGACGTCATTCCGATAGTAAACAATCTACTGAAAATAAGTTGTTCGCTGTTATTTTGATAATTTACGAGTTATTAACACGTTTGTAGACTTCTAGCCTTTATTTCACTATGGAAGATGGTTTTGTGAAAGCAGAAAGTACAAATCTGCCAATGGTTAATACTTTAATGTTTCAACCAAGTATTTCTCATTTTTACATCACTTGGCACTTGAATCCATAATTTTTGTGGCGTTTTTACACTTGTATTTTTGCATTCAGGCACAAGACACCAATGATAACTCATTATTTTCACGAATCTTATTACTTGGTCTTTCGCAGTCGTATTGTTTACTAACCGAGTGACGTCACGAGATGAAAAAGCATGGCGGCTAGCGTTTCCGCGCGAAAATTCAAAATCATAAATGAAAAACAGATTTTAGGGCGATTTTCGGTTTTAAAAAAAAATTACAAAATTTCTACTAGTTCATTACGATCTCAGGATTAATTTAAAACAGTTTTTAAAAAATGGTGTAATACCCTATTAATATTACAACAACGATTACTTTATAAGTTAAAATAACATGAATTTGCATACAGCCAATTACAAGTCTTCACTGATACACTGCACAATAGGTTTAACAGATAAATATAGCAGTACCTACCTAAAGTTTAACTTCTAACCATGCCATTTACAAAAAATCTTTAACTACCCTAACAGACAACGAAAATCGGCTTAGCAACCTTTAGACTGATTCTAATTTTGCGTTAAAAATATCAATGTCATGTGTTTTGCTAATTAAATTTAAGGTCTGACTTGCTCGCCCTAAGAAAGTGTTTCAACGATAATTTCACGAAACTAGTGATAGGTGAAGTGATCATAATTTGAAATAAAACAATTCAATACTGATCTAGCGCTAAATATCATTATCAGCAATTATTTTTCATTAGATGTACTGTGGTGACTTCAATGCCAAACAATGACCTGTGTGACGAGCGACACCTCAACCAAGAGTTGGAACACATTCAGTGCGTTCTACAGAACAATGGATATAAAGGATAACTTCCACCGAGACACAAAGTAAATCACTAGAGGAAAGACAGGGTAGATGGACAGCCGGTACTTCCTCCTTAATATAGAAGGAGTTACAGACAACCTCTAAAATATACTAAATAAGTTCTCCAACCGTAGACCGATATGTCTGCCAATAACATCTTACACGCAAATTCTTCAGTTACTCCGTGATCATGGTGCTCGCAACAGTGCTGAAATATGGGGAACTCAATAAAAGGGTGCATGGTTAGCAATCTCGAAATTAATAATTCAACCATGAAGGTTTCAGCAGCATCAAATCAGCAATTATTTTACATATCTTGAATGCAGTACTGCAGCCAAGCCACGTCTGTATGAAAACTTTACCTATTACTTCGCTATCAAATATTTGTAAATGTCTCAGTAAATGTTTAGTAATTACTCTAAGAAATGGCCCCTGTTATTGTTATGTCTCTTGTTATTACTCAGATAAATGAAAGACAATGTTATTACTTGTTGTATAATCTATGGTCTCCTCTTCTTCATTGTATAGTGTACGTACAGTAGGTACAGTGTACACTACGTACGAATGTTTTTGTAATGTAAATACGTACATAGATCGATAATAATTCGATACGAATATTTAGTCTTTACGAATATTCAGATAAGAACTGCACTTTAAACTCATTTACAGTGGAGCGTGTGAGCATTAATCATGTCTGGATACGGAAAATTCGGTCCGTTAATTGGTGCCATTGACGAGGGCACTTCAAGTGCGCGGTTTATAATTTTCAAAGCGAATTCATCGGAAGTTGTAGCTAGTCACCAAAAAGAACTGGAACAATATTTTCCTCAAGAAGGTTGGGTAGAGCAGGATCCTTTCGCTATTTTGGAAGTAGTTACGACTTGTATAGAAAAGGCTGTGGAGAAGTTGGAGACATTGGGAGGCTCGGCTAAGGTTTGTTTGTTTTCATATTATTTGCTCTAGCTCAGAATAGCCACATTGTATGGATTCTGGGAAGGATTTTCAGTGTCTATTAGTCCTAGACAATAATGAAATGAATTAGATTGATTATAATTGATGAGTGATTAAAGTTATGTTTTAAGTAACTATTAAACATTATACTCCAACTGGTGCCAGGAGAATGAGTATTTTTAGTTATTATTTCAGATTATTATATAGTAATTATTTCATGAGGTGTAGGGAGAAGAAGGAGGAGAAGAACTGTCAAATGCATACCTGATTTCTATTTTTTTTTGGTTCGATACTTACAGATAAGTTATTAAGAACGAATTAGTTTTAAGCACTTAACAACCCAATTTCAAATTGCAGGATATTGTAGCAGTTGGTGTTACAAATCAGCGAGAGACCACAATTGTATGGGACCGAAACACAGGCAAACCATTGCACAATGCGATTGTATGGTTGGATATGCGAACTTCTTCCACTATAGACAAGTTATTAGATACAGTGCCCAACAAAACAAGAAACAAAAACTATTTAAAGGTGAATAGTACTTTTATTTAAGCTTAGCTGCCAAGGTTGTGCAACACCTCCTACTGATTATAGTTAATGCATATTATGCTTGCTATCTTTGCAAAATCTTCAATTGTTTGCATTGTATTATTTCAACAATATGCAAAAGCCTTTGCTGCATGTAAACAGTGGTTACAGTATAATGTTTTGGAAATGGACTTCAGATAGTTTCACAGTAATTTATTACTGGTTATATACTAGCTTAGATTGCAATCTGTTACTAATGATAATCAGAAAATGTAATTTTCTGTTTAAATACTGTTTTTACACAAATGGTTCTGAAAATAGTAGAGCTTGTGGCTATGCGACAATTGCATAGCATTTTTAATCATATAAAGTTATGTAATACATGGCATAGTCGGTCAAATTTGAGTGTTCGGCTGACAATCAAACATCTTGGGCTGTTAATATGAGTAGGCAGACAAGAGAATTTGACAACCAGTTTTACCAAGGGTTATTGTTATTGGTTCTAAGATACACCTGATAAGATTGGAGTCATATCCAACTTAGGAAAAGGCAAGACAAATTGACAAGACATTGCAATTTAATCAGCCCTAATCAGTTAAAATGTAGTATTTTCTAATGATATAATTAATGCTTTGAGATTATGATTACAGCTAAGTATAATAAAATTTATCTGTTGCCACTAACAAGTGTAATAAAGACATAAGGAGTTTGTTTGTGTCATAGCTTAGTCACTAAGCCATACTTAATTAACTATGTATTAGTACAAACTACATATAAGGCTTTAAGTTATGTTGTATTTACAGTTGTTATTTTCAATGAGCAGAAGGTTGTAACAATGTAACAATAGATTCTTTCATTGGAACAATTGGATAATACCCAGCACTTACCAAACCAGACAGACCTGAGCTACAATATTCACATGTACAGATATGTAGTACCTATTCAGATACATATTTAGTTTCATCTGTGCAATAAAACTGTCTAGTTGAACTAAAACAGTTTACAAACGCTATGGTTGAACATTTCAAATAATTTGTAAATCATCAATTCATTCCAAAATGTTAAATAGGAACTAGAAAATTCATATTTAATAATGTTACAAAGTAATAGTCAGCAAATGTACAAAGTTATACTCATGGTAATATTAGTTTTTATGTCTTTGTACATATTGAGAGATCTTGTTACAAGTCCAATGTTTCTGGGAATATCCTTATATTCATTTGTTTTAAGAAGTTTCGGTGATGAACAAAGGCATCGAACATTTATTTGAGGTATAAGTGCAAATAATGAGATGACTTCTCATATTGATGTTAACTTGTGTAAATTACAAAGAAAACATATTTGAATTTCTGACTACCGCTTGTTGCATTGACTAACTAATAGTTTCAACTATTGTTTTCCTGTTTAACTTGCAGCCATTATGTGGTCTTCCTTTATCTCCCTACTTCAGTGCTGTAAAATTAAGATGGCTCAGTGATAATGTTGATGCTGTTAAAAATGCCATGAAGAAGGGAACATGCTGTTTCGGAACCGTTGATACTTGGATCATATGGAATCTAACCGGTGGGTACTATTTGCAGTTTACCATGGTTCATTGTAGAGTTAATCAACATACATTAAATAACTTCAGTGCTCATGCACATTTATGATATTAGTTGTCATGCATCCATCTGCCATCCATCTGATTCTTTATTTTTCTTCATACACTTTTGAGCACTGTAATCAATGTCTGTAGCCATAGATGGGTCTTCCTCCCACCTAGACTGTCATAATCAATTTGGCTCAATATATAACAGTACTAGCGGATACTTTTATTTTTATGACCATTTGCCAGTCACAAGATTCGTGCCAGACGATACACCTATAAATCTCTCATATTCCTTGCTTTACTGGTGTCACACGGTGACGTCATTGCCCCGTATTTATGATTAAGGGTCTTTTTAGTCGTTGGAGACTGGCCCCTGTTCTTGGCTTCAATCCCGCTATAGACGTAAGCTTATAGATTGTCCACGAGTCAGTTGCCGCAATTATTCGCTATAGCTAAGTGTCTAGTCGCTGCTAGCATATTTCTTTACATGAATCATCATGATTCTTAGCGACGAATATTTTATTGCAAGTTTTTGTAGGTACAAAGCGGCTAGCAGACAAGACGGCAAATCGTAAAAATAGTAGAACTTCATACAAGTAATACTGGTGCTAAGTACTGTTTAAATATTTGTCAGAATGTATTCATTCAGTTTGACTAAAATTAAAACTCATTGGCATAAAGCCAAATGAATGTAGCTAATGTTCTTATTAACATTTATTTCTAAATGTCATGATCACTTGTTTTGAAGAGCACCACAATAGGACAAATCAACCATTTTGTTGTATTTTTTTTTATTTCTGGATATAGCTTTTACACTTTCTGTCACTTTAATTTTATTACTTAAGTATTTTATCCAAACAATTATGTCTAAAATACATTTTGAATACACTTCCAGGCGGTCCTAATGGTGGAAAGCATGTCACCGATGTGTCCAATGCCTCAAGAACTATGATGATGAACATTGAAAATTTGAATTGGGATCCTTTGCTATTGAAGTTCTTTGAAGTTCCTAAGAGTGTTTTGCCAGAAATAAGGTCCAGTTCAGAGGTATACGCTATCCTATTACCACCTATTAGTTGTTAAGTACTAATCATGCAAAAGTCAATTGATGTGATTGTTACACTTTTACTCTTAGGCTTAAAATTATGTTTAGCAGTGGGCGTAGTGTTAATGACATCTTCATTCACTGTTAAAGGAAACGTTAAAAGTATTTTTTTCCCCAATTGGTCCCACGGTCTAAAGAAAAATGGTTTCAATTCTATACAAATCGTCTAGGTTAGGTAGTTGACAGGTGTTGGGTTATTTTCTGAGGACTAGGAAGTAGTTCCAATGATTAATAGTAATAGAAAACTCGAGTGGTTTCAAGATCAATCTTTGGGACCCTCTTCGTCATCATTGTGTTAAGTAAAATCTACATACCAGAGGTTTATCTGCAAACGTCTCAAGGGAAGAGAACAACAAAGCAGATATCTAGATAAAATTTTCCAATATTTACTCCTCAAGAATTAGTTCTGTTCATTGTAAGGACTTAGTTTTATAATATATAATTAGTGTGATTATCACAGAGGTTATCACTATATAGTATTAAACAAAGTCGCTTCCCTATATGCTTATACGTTAAAACTACGCAACGGATAAGATAGGCATGCATAAGGTAGTAGAAGAACACTGATCGCATTAACGTAAAGTTGTAAACATATAAACACAAATACACATATTTTTGCGCTTATATTACAATCGCTAACAAAAGTATTCTTCACTTTTAAAAGAATCTACAAAAATATCCGCTATGTTTTGTTTAACTAATTACGTTTCGTCAATATGATTACTTTTTATGTTTGAAAAGTCAATTAAAATGCCGGTCGAAATTAAACCCCATCTATACTAATATTATAAAGCTGAAGAGTTTGTTTGTTTGAACGCGCTAATCTCCGAAACTACTAGTTCGATTTGAAAAATTCTTTCAGTTTTAGATAGCCCATTTATCGAGGAAGGCTATATACCATCACGCTAAGACACACGGGAACGGAGCAGTAACCAAAGATGCGGGTGAAACCGCTGGGGACAGCTAGTTATTTATATACAAATAATGTATTTTTAATAATAATAATATACTCTTGATGGTAGAAGTATATCTGTTGAATGTTTCAGGTGTATGGTTATATTGCTGATGGGCCAATCAAAGGCACTCCTATAGCTGGCTGTCTTGGAGATCAACAGGCGGCCTTAGTTGGGCAAATGTGCTTACAGAAAGGCCAAGCAAAAGCAACATATGGAACTGGTTGCTTTGTATTGTACAACACTGGCGATATTCGCGTTAACTCAGCCCGAGGTCTTTTGACCACTGTCGCTTATCAACTAGGAAGTAACAGCCCAGCATTTTACGCGTTAGAAGGATCGGTATGTGTCATTTATTTAAATATCTTCTTTTTAAAGCTCCACGTAAAATACTGCTCAGCTGCATCAGGTTAGATAGTTATAATAAACCAAGGTTTTCTTCCTTATTGTTAAAGGTTTGAACTAATTGAGATGTCGTATATTGAGGATGAGCATTCATTCTTCCTAAACCTACCGTCGTTTTATTTTGATCTGAGTCATCATCTTCCGAGCCTTTTCCCAACTATGTTGGGGTCGGCTTCCAGTCTAACCGGATTCAGCTGAGTACCAGTGTTTTACAAGCATCGACTGTCTGTCTGACCTCCTCAACCCAGCTACCCAGGCAACCCAATACCCCTTGGTTAGACTGGCATCAGATTTACTGGCTTCTGACTACCCGTAACGACTGCTAAGGATGTTCAATGACAGCCAGAACCTACAGTTTAACGTGCCATCCGAAACACAGTCACTGGTATCCAAGATAGACTTAGAAAGTACATACAAACTTAGAAAAGTTGCATTGGTACTTGCCAGACCTGGAATCGAACCCAAGCCCTCATACTTGAGAGGTAGGCTCTTTACCCACTAGGCCACCATGACTATTATTTGGACCTGAGTATCAGGCTTAAATACATACTCAATCTGTCTGTCAAATAATATGACAATGCAAAGCCAATATTTAAGTTTGTATGTCCTATATTACAGGTTCTGTTAAGGTGGTTAAACACAGTTAAAGTAGATATTACATTGTTCATTACAGGTAGCTGTCGCTGGAGCAGCATTAGGGTGGCTTAGAGACAACATTGGCCTTTTAGAAAGTGCCAAGGATTCTCAAGGTTTAGCTGAGAAAGCAACCGATAATGGCAGTGTTGTATTTGTGCCAGCTTTTAGTGGCTTGTATGCCCCGTACTGGCGTCAAGATGCGAGAGGGTATGTATCGTAAATATCCATTGATGGAGTTTAAAAAATCGTTTGGATATATTTTTAAAAGCTTTTATTTAACTTGCCGTGTATGTATGGTACGGTGCATTCTTTGAACTCAATTTTGAAGTAGATATCTTCAACCGATTGAGCTGAAATTTTGTATACACGTTCAGTTTGGATGACAATGCAAGATATGTTATATGACGTCATTCTAAATCCAAAATGGTGGACTACACAAAATGGCGGAGAAGCTATTTTTAATGAATTTCAACAATATGGGTATCAAATGAAAGGACTTATTGAGAGTGATTTAAAAAATAATCTGACGTTATTCTAAATCAAATATGGCGGACTATAAAAGCTTTTTAAAAAAAGATTTTTCTTTTAATTTATTTGTTATTATAAGAGTTTATTGCTTTACAGTGTAATATGCGGCATCTCTGAAGACACGAACTCAAACCACATCGTTAAAGCAGCCTTGGAAGCTGTTTGTTTTCAAGTGCGTGATATTTTGGATGCTATGAACGAGGATTGTGGTATACCTCTTCAACTGTTGAAGGTACAGTATTTTGAATTAAATATTCTACACGACATGCTTCATCTGGACATTAACTGTTCTTTATGCGCTTCTTCTGCAGCGTTTAAATACTCTTGTTATTAATATAAAATTGGAAATATTTTATATTGTTTTTTTTATTTTTTTTTATTATAACTTCCAGGGTTTTACATTACTGCCAAGCAATGTTGTTATTGTAAAGTCATATTTTTAATACTTGTGACGTGATTTGTTTCAGGTTGATGGCGGTATGACTTCCAATGCCTTAGTCATGCAAATGCAAGCTGATTTAATTGGTATCAACGTCATACGGGCTGGATTCACTGAAAGTACCGCGTTAGGAGCAGCACTTGTTGCTTATTGGGGGGTAGAGCCTTCTAAACAGGGCTCTGCTATACCAATGACAAGTGGTACCACATATTCATCTCTTATTACCGATGACGAGCGTGACATGAGATACAAGCAATGGAAAATGGCTGTTGACAGGTCTCTAGGATGGGAGCAAAACTAATTCTTAGTTTAGAATATAAGAAGCCTTATATGAAACGGGATAAGTTTCAATTAAAAGCAATAACACAAAACAGACAGATATCGCATATTTTATATAGTTATTTATTGAACGAGATACAGCTTTAACATATCTAAGGCCTTTTTATATGTATACCTATTATATAAATTTGATATAAAAGTCTTACGCGACAAGTTTGTATTGGACTACCAGTCTACGTGAAGTAAATCTGTTATTATAAAATCGAAAAATATGTGACTTAGTAAAAGAAAATAAAACCTACTTAATAGTAGGAGGCTGTTTTGCTTAGTTTTGTGACGCGCATATATTTACGGTTATATTTCATTCGGCCTATGTTCTCGAACAAGATCTTGCAAACTTCACTGCTTTTAGTGGTTTAGTATAATTTAAGTTTAAATATAATATTCGAATACTCTATTGCACTCTCAGTACATGGTGGCCGATTTGTATTCCTATCTATGCATATGACTCATCGTCACTGTCCGGAATACGCGTCGGAATTGCAACGCTGCGTTGATTAATTCCTCAGCTCTTGAGTAGCAATAGAAAATTTATCTTATTGTCAGCCTACTCAATAATGCCGACTCCACTTTTATGCAAGTAAAATTGCATTTAACGCATTGTATGCACTATGCGCGCAATATTTGACGACATTGGTATGCAGTATTTGCCCAGTGGAATGGCTTCTAAAGACTAGTATTTCTCAGATACTTACATAACAATATCTAAAAAGTTATTTATTTACCCTATAAAAATTATTATAATTAGGTACCTCCCTACTTCCTCAATATTATCTGATATTTAAAAGCGTATGTCTCCATTATTATATGTCAAGTTATTGTTACTATTGTAATTATTAAATTAATAATGATTACTTAATTATATTAAAGGATGAAGTATAATGTCTTAAAATGTATAAAATTGCTATAGAATGTAACAGCTGTCCTAGGACGTCAGAAATAAAGAATACTGTCATTTCAAATCGTGCTGTTACATTTTATGCCATGTTTTTCTGTAGGTAATGAAGACATGCGCTATGCCGTTCGTAGACTGCTGAGTTTGCTATGTTTTGAATTTATAGATAAAATTGTTTTAAGATTGACATTGTTAAAATATTAACATTTATACATGTAAATGATAAATTATATTTATTTTGCAAATAGGTTGAAATCCATGTAAATAGGTTCAGTTGATGTATGTTGTTGTAAACGTAGTTAATTTACGGCCTACAGGCTGGAACTACTGGAGCACTCACGGCCGCGCTAAGGGAACTAAAAAACTTGGCAAATTCGTTCATGACACTCCAAGGAGCCGTGGGCCGGTTAGGGGGACGTTACAGCAACGAAAATAGGGTTAATCCTGCCAAGATGCTTTCAAAAATATTTGCAATATTATAAATAAAAATATGAAAACATTGAAAATGAAAACACAACAACCCCATTCTCTTCTACGAGCACTTAACTGTGCCCAAATCACGCCATCTCGTGCATACAATTTTACCAAACTATACCTATCCTAGACACGTAGATTATCGCTCCTGTAGTTCCTAGCCTACCGACAAGATACGTTTGACGTATTTGTATATTTACATTCCATGCTATATAATAGCTTGATTCGGCGTACCTATTCATTATAATCGTACAAAATATCTGTGATCGAATAACGTAGGTATTTGACTTACAATATCAGCGTCCGATTTCAATGTGTTATTGTCGGTTTTAGAATAGCGAATGAAATTTTAAAACTCAATGATGTAATATTATGTACCTAAATAAAAATTGTAAATAAGCTGACACATTATGGCGAGTTGTTCATATAAAAACGAAATGATATATTTTTAACCATACGGTTTCTATTATCAGGGTTAAGAAAGTTTAAAATAATAATAAAAAAAACAAACCGTAGTGTGGCGGTTTTACGAACGCTTTGTGGTGCCTTTATCATTGACTGCTTTGATTTTATTGTGTCGCTGTTATAGTTTAAATATTTTCAATAGAACGATAAATTACCTACTATAATTGAGTAACAGATCTTAAAGTCAGTAAAATAACGTGCGAGTTCCTACAGGGTCAATGTTATATAGCCCCAGCGCGTACGCTTGTTAGTGACCATATGACCCATAAATATAATTATGCTTGTACTAAGATATACCTTAAGTTTAGAACAATAATGTGGAACTACCGTCAATTATGAATTTAGATAATAAACGTAGGTAACAGAACTTACCGTTATAAGTACCTCTAGAAGTCCCCATGCTTCAGTGAAATGCGTAGGGCAACAAATACGTACAAGTTAACCTGACATTGTATGCTAATAAATAATAATAAGGGTAATTTTGAAAATTCCTGGTGATAAAAAAATTGACAATCGCGTGGTACATCGGCGAGCCAACTCAAAGGCGTATTTCCCTTATAAATGTTTCTTTCTTTCTTTCTTACACTAGGCAAAGTAAATCGAATACTCGATACCCGACTATTGTAATCCTAAGCGATATCCACAACGCAAAATCATACGCTTTGTACATACCTGTTTTCCAATGTACGTGTGCACAGGAACAATGTTTACAGTCAGCGTTCCGACTCTCGCGCATTCGATATAAATGCACGCGTAATTGACTAAGCCTACATTACAACGCCTAGTCTCTAGAGTTTCGTAAACAGGCACGCGTAGTCGATATTTTGTTGTATATTCAAATAGTCGCTTCGTGATTGATTATTAATTAATTATTTCCTATTTATCTAATAATTAATTCTATACATACTTTTTCTTTTAACCGAGAAACTAAATAATACGTGACTATGACTGGAAAAGACAAAATACCACTTATGTGGTGAGTTTATAAAATTGACAGGTGGACCCGGCCTTAGGTCTCACAAAAATGCTTTCAAATTAATTAATATGACATTGTAATTAATCATATTTGTTATTTTACATTTAATATACTAAATTAGGCATTATGTATAGAACGTAGGTGTTAGATCATTGTTGGGATTTAGTTTTTTACTATCAAGTGGATATTTAGATGTGGTGTTTCAGAATATGACGCTATTGTCATTGTTTTAATTTTAGTTGGTTGGACATAATATATTAATTTAATAAACAACAAAATGTTTACCTATGTGCTTTTATTTTTCCCTGTAAGGGCTTAAAAAACCTGCTATTCCCTAAATGAAAAATAGCTTACCTTGCAGGCTCTCTCGATAAATTGCCACGACAGGTTGCTAGAATGTTTGGCATTTCGCAGTGGCAGTGGGGGGAACCTAGTTCTGGTCTGTGGTTTTGGATTACTTTAAGATCTGTGCTTTAAGAGTCTACAAGCCGCTTTGCCAGATCTTTAAATAAGAGTTCCGAAGACCCGAAAGTTTCCAACCCAAATGGCTCAATGGTAAGTTTATATACGAGTAGGTATGTATATTTGCGCTTATATATTAGGTTCTTTGCAGTCGCAACAGCGGAAGAAGCACGTCGCTCCGAGTTAGGAAGGTAGGATGGTGCTAGAGTAGGAATCGATACAGGTCGCGATCCATACTAAAAGCCGCTACGTGAATGATGATACATTGTCTGGTCACTTGCCATTATCGCATGCCAAGCTACTGGGTTTTATTAAGGCTGGACCGCCGCCGGCAACATGCCATGCAAAGCGGTACGCACTGCGGCTGCACGAAAAGGCGTGGGGTCCAAGGCTACTGATAGCTTCACCACAGTAGCTATGAGGTGATCAGCACGGAGCATACAAACTTAGGCAAACAAACAGACGGAAAATTGTGTCGTCAAACATGTGTCAGGAGGACGTGATGTGCCGAAAGACTCGACTCCCATTCGCCCACATCCAGAGGACGCGCTGCAGAAGTATTTGACGTGCGTGATGACAAAGTTTAATACGAGTAATAGTGTTGAATAGTTTGTTTGTTTGATTACTGTTGCGATTTGAAAATTATTTTAGTGTTAGATAACTCATTAAGCGAGGTATACTTTTACTTTTCCTCCCGGTACATTAAGTTCCCTCAGGATGCCAGTGAAGTCCGCTGGGTGAAGCTAGCTATAAATAACATATATATGTAACTAAATTATGCCAGCGGTTTCACCCGCGTCCCGTAGGAGCAACCTGGATTAAAGTAGCCTATAGACTTCCTCGATAAATGGGCTATCTAACCCTGAAAGATTTTTTC
The DNA here is from genome assembly GCA_958496145.1 of Heliothis peltigera. NCBI lineage: Eukaryota > Metazoa > Arthropoda > Insecta > Lepidoptera > Noctuidae > Heliothis > Heliothis peltigera. The sequence goes on along the minus strand of OY292321.1, from coordinate 7,678,419 downwards.
AAATCGGACCAGTAGTTCCTGAGATTGGCGCGTTCAACCAAAAAAACTTTTCTGCTGTACAATATTAATATACATATTATGTAGATTACCTACGTACTGTTAAGGGGTAATTTGTTGTTTTTATGTCTTCAAATGATTTTTAGACAAAATAGATCACGTTTGCTGATAAGTAGTAATTTTTTTTCATTACACACTAATTTTTGATTTTAAATTGTATGCCTAAATCTAAATCATATCTAGTAAGTAGAATGTAGTTCGGTGGTCAGATACCAAAACCAATTGCATTAGTGGATATTTCGTATTTGGCAATTCATCGTTTACAAACCTGACAATCCAAAGCTATTTATTGTCACTGCAGCTTTATTTATATTACACTGATTGTCATTTAATTGCGGCCATTCTTAGTATTTATCGTTTAATTCAGTATTTCAGAGCTATTAAGAGTTCAAAATTGCTGTGTTAAATTGCTATTGACCTTAATCGTATTCCCTAGATGGATGGACTGACTGTGGTAGGTAATCATTTCTTTATATTATGTCATGAGACAGAGAGAGCGGACAGTTTTAAAGAAGAAGAGAGTAGTATGTTTAATCATTAGGTAGATACTTTAATATACCTATAAACAAAACTTGTACCTAGGTATTTCTTAGCATTTAGAATTTATATATATTTAAGATAGGATCAGCTAATTTGACTTATTATGATCCACCTTGTTAAGTTTATTTTTCACTGGCATTCAGATAGGTAGGTACAGTGAGGTCGACATTCGCATAAATACACGTAGAAACACTTATAGAAACGTTGATGATCTTGATAGCTTTAATTAAATTTCCAAGATTGTTTTCGCATTCTCCATTTTTGTTAAGGGCTGAGAGCGATTTCAGACATTCAGACATTTATGTATTGGGTAGGTACTAGCGTTTTATTCGCAAGGAAAGCCAATTTTTTTAAGCGCCAGTATGTGCTCCTTTTGCAGACCGGGCAACTCGAATGAGCGTTGATGCGCTTATAAGCTCGAATGAGCGCTAGTCTGTATGATTCAATCAGCCCTTCCAGTGAACGAACTGGAATATGCTTGTCTACGAGCGTTAAAATTTTTGTAGCGTGAAATGTGACGCGCCTCTTTGTGAATAAGCCGAAACAATCCGTTTGGCCGTTTTGGAGAATGCTGTAATAAAGAATATGACATGCATACCTACATACACCATAAGTTAAGATAGTAAGTAAGGGTTATGTGTGAAGGTTTTAAACTAGTGGAGCAAATAGCACTCAGCTTGTCGACGTCGTGTGCCTATTGAAAACCTATTTTAATTTGAATATAACTTGGTTTTTTAACTACATCAACCGAAAAATTCGAAAGAATCCTGATTTATAATACAGTTTACACAGGTACTTTATTAATTTACTACGTATCATGTGGAATAAAATGAAAAGAAACCGAATGCTGAACCCAAATTGCTACTGATTGCGCAATATTGTAGGTATAGGTACTAAAAGGGACCTGATAATAAATAATTACTCTTATTACTTACTAGAGACCTATTAAGATCATACATTTTTTAATTTGTGCATGATTAAGGATAGGAAATAAAGGTAGGTCATTTCTTTTAGTTAAATTAATGATTTTCGCATCTAGTGTTGGAATACGTTTAACGTAAGGATATAGGTACCTACCTTATTTCTTTTATAGGTAGGTACCTACTAATACTATCACTAGGAGCCATGGTTTTACCCGCGTCGCGTCCCGTGAGGGCAAATTAAAAAAAGAAAGAGTAGCCAATCGGGCTATCTAACACTGAAATATTTTTTTAAATCAGACCCGTAGATAGGTACCTATTTCCTGAGACTACCGCGTTCAAGAAATCAAACAAAAAACATACAAAGAAACTCTTCAAACTTCAGCTTTATGATATAAGTAGTCATAATTACATATGTATGGAAGATTGGACGCCAAGCAAAAGCGATGTTTTTTTAATATTATCTTCACAACAGTCAGCTGCTTATGTTTTCTGTCATTATTTATAACTACTTTGGTAGTGTGCATTGGAAAATTAATCGCCATAAGCCCATGAAAGCTACCCAAACATTCATGTCCATGAATCCTCTATCAAACGTTAATGCTGACATGTAACTAAACTCCCCACTATCCGTCACAACGTGGTTCATAATTGGGTGTCTGTTGTGGGATGACCACTCGGCGTGGCCCTTTCATAACTATTAACAAGTAGCAAGTTAGCCTCTCATCGCCATAGACACATGTATGGTTGGCGTGAAGTTAAGTGCAGAGCCGTGTAGTGGCGCTCGTACGACAGCCTGACGGATGGCGAAGTGGGGCCACGCCGCATCTTGCGCGGCCCATGTGAACCCTCCACAACGACATACGAAACTTACCTAAGTACTTACTGATATTATGTATCCGCTAATTATGATAATTTTATTGTTTTAAAATAAAATACTGTGTCAACGTCCAGTCCAATGAGGTTACGTTTCGGGTTTATTATCCACATCATTTTTAACGAAAATTACTATTAGAATAACCGCGTTTTATAAACGAGAAAAGCCTTACCAATTTTATTTCGACTTATTATGTTAGCAAGTGAATAGAGAAAAAGTACCTATTGTTTTCTACATTCCTGGAATATTATTGGTGCTTTAGTTGGTTTAGTAATTGTCACATCCGTAGCACTACAAGAGCATTTCGCAGATCACAGTGCACATCCGTAATGTCCTGCTCGATTCACGCTCTCCCGCATCCAAAGTGGTAGAGCGTGCTACTGAAGCCTACAATGCATAATCTAAGCTTTAGTCAGGAAACCTTACTTTATATCTATGGACTGGTTTCGATCCGATCTCACAAAGAATATACCTAACGTGTCAGCATGACGTCAGATAAGTGTGGTAGAGAAAAGAATATGTAATAGAGTCGCAAACAAAAATAATAAAATCTTTCAATTATTTATTTTTAGTTTATTTTGGAATATACACGTTTGTTTTGGTACTTTCAAGTTGTTTTTCTTTTCCTGTCGATTTTTTTCACACATTGGCATGTTAAGTTGCCCCTGTACCTACTGTAGATTATAATTGAAAATCTATTCTTTATTATATTACACTCATCCGTAAATAAAGGGGTAACTACCTAATTCTAGTTACCCATTTAATAAAGTTTTATTTATATTTGAAATATCTATATAAAGGCACATCGTCAGTATTCGCCTCATCCGTCATAGTGAATATATGTAGGTGGGTAATCGGGCGAGGAGACCAGGGTTTGCCGGATAAGAAAATACTTTGCACTATAGTTCACACTCGTTTAATTAAAGTCACAATTAACAATCAACACTTTTAATTATAAAGGATTCTTCTGATTTCACTAGATTAATAACATTCCACCGGAACACGTGGGCGCGTGCGCACACCTTGACAGTCTATATCATAATGGCCGCCTCCCCAGCGCTCGGTGTTATGTCACTTGTCATTCGTTAATTCGTTCGGAAATCAACTAATCATATCGGTGCGCCGTCACGGCCAACCCTGACTGTCACACGTCCTCGTGCGATTAGGAATCTTGCAAAGAGTCATCTGAAATTGATGTAAGCGTATTATTGTAAGCTCGTCCATGCCTGACATGAACACTCACGAGGTTTGGATCAACAATTTGCAACAATACGGTATGGACTGGCGTACAAGACGTATGATCCGCTGTACAAGGCGTAGACCGGACGTATGGAGTCCCTGCGACCAGCCTTCATCTACTCAACAGCGTAGACCGGGCACACGAAGCCCCTACAGCCTTCGAAAACTTTGCTATGTGGACCGGGCATACGAAGCCCTTACGACCAACCTGTGACTACTTTGCGGTGTGGACCGGGCGTGTGAAGCCCCTACGACCAACCATTGACTACTTTGCGGTGTGGACCGGGCGTGTAAAGCCCTTACGACCAACCATTGACTACTTTGCGGTGTGGACCGGGCGTGTAAAGCCCTTACGACCAACCATTGACTACTTTGCGGCATGGACCGGGCGCATAAGGCCCTTACGACCAACCAACTAGGCGTGACTCAGGCATACGAGGCCTATACAATCAGCATTTAACGAAACAAAACCAAAAAAAATCTGAACCAATGCTGCATAACAATCTCTAGGAACTCACTTTTGTTTGTATGAATCAGTCTTTAGATTCCTCTAAGTCTTGTTCGTAATCTGTCGCTGAAAGAGTGTCAGAGCCGGCAGTTAAGGTTCCCTCACTCGATAGGGAGATGGTATCACTGTCGCCATCATCGTGGATTATTAGGTCAGACGGGCCATTATTGACCGCCGTCTCGGCCACCCCTTCATCGGTCATACTATTTGCAACTTCTATTAAACCCTGAAAACCTTTTGGCACCAAGCGCAAGTTTTCGTGCGAATATTTGTAGACTCGATTGCCACCCATAATAGGTTTGAGCTCATAACGATCATTGTTAAGGACTTTGGATATAACAAAGGGTCCGCGGAACTTTCTTGATAATTTCGTTTGGTTTCGTTCGCAACATTTTATAAAAACGTAATCGCCTTCCGAAAAGGGCTTCACTTGAGCCCTACCACGATTAAATCGATTTACTTCGACTGTCGCTGCTTTTTGAATACTAGTAGATGCTTCGTTGCGTATCGTTTCTAAGTCACTGCGGTCAGGTGATTTTAATTGCGGCGATATTTTTGCGAGGCCAAGGGATTGGGCACGAATACCAAACATCAATTCTGTTGGAGTGAACCCTGTAACCCTTGATCGTGTGCTATTTAAGGCTAGCTGGACATCATCGAGCTCATCGCGCCATATTTTATTCGAATCGTTCTCTATGATGGTGAGGAGACTTTTTAAGGTACGCATAACACGTTCTACTTGCCCATTAGCCCTTGAGGAACCCGTTGCTATTAGGTGTAGTTCGATATTATGTTCGGCGCAAAATTCCTTGAAACTAGAGCTAATATAACATCTGCCTTGATCCGCGATAATTCGTTTAGGCGCTCCAAACAGCGAAACTGCCTTTTTTAGAGCTCTTACCGCACATGCAGCATCGAGCGACTCGGTGTAATTAAGAAGAACATATTTCGTAAAGCCATCGATTAGTACCGATACATATTCTTTACGATCGCTTTTACCACTAAGCTTTCCCGTGAGATCAATGTGGATCGTGTGCCACGGGACCGCTATCTTGGGAATGGGGTGTAACCTTAGCTGCTGAGCTCCTGAGGGCCCTTTAGAAGCCTTACATACTATGCAAGAGTCAACGAATTTCCTTACATTCTTGGCCATTTGCGGGAACCAGTATTGCTCGTAGATTTTGTCAAGAGTTTTGTCGCACCCTAGGTGCTTGATCTCGTTGTGTACATGGTTTATTAGGGTCCAAATGAGAGACCGTGGTACGATAGGTAGCCATGAGCTAATTTTATTACGTTCTACTTTTCTATACAGTACACCGTCGCGGACGTCATAAGTGTGGGAAACTGATTCTGGCAATTCTTTGCTATAATATTTGCTGATGAGATCTTGAATTTCGGGATCACGTTTTTGCTCCACTTGGAGCCAACTTTCGTGAAGCTCGACGAAGTTAACGATTTTACGAGAAGCCGTTAGTTGTTCGTTAGACTCCGAAGGCGTTATCGTGGATAGGGTCAGGGGAGGGACCGGGTTCCTTGACAAATAGTCGGCGTGTTCCATGCTGCGACCTTCTTTGTACACTATATCAAAATCGTAAGCCTGTAGGTAAGCCCACCATCGATGAACGCGCGGAGAGAGATCAACTTTAGCTTTCGATGCCTTCAAGGAGTTGCAGTCCGTAAACACCGTAAAGTGCTGCCCGTATAGGTAGTGACGAAAATTTTCGACAGCGCGCACCACCGCCAACGTTTCCAGTTCATAAGAATGATATCTGGATTCTGCGCTGGCGGTTCGGCGGCTGAAGTATGCGACAACGTGGGGTGTGTTACCGTCTCTCTGGATTAAAATAGCGCCATAGCCTTCAGAACTGGCATCTGTATGCAGTTCTATCGGAACTTCAGGATTAAAGATGGTTAAAACCGGTTCGGTAGTTAGAATTTTGACAATTTTTGCGTGTACATCGCTGTGTTTCTCGGACCACACGATGGGTCCTTTTAACTTAGTAAGTGGATAGAGCGGTCCAGCCAGTGTGGCGAAATTAGGGATGAATCTTCGGAAATATGAAGCTAATCCGAGAAATTGTCTAACCTGTGTAGCCGTGGTTGGAGACGGAGCATCAATAAGAACTTGGATTTTTCGTGGATTTGGCCTCACCTCACCCGCGCGTATAACATATCCGAGATAGTCAACCTCTTTCTTCATAAATTTGCACTTACGAATATTAAAGGAGAAGCCGGCCTCAGAAAGACTTCCGAGAACTGCGTCTAGGCGTCGCAGTCCTTCTGAGACTTCTGATGAGAAGCAGAGCACGTCATCCATGTAAGCCAGAGCTACCGTGTCGCGAAGTGATTTTAATGCCCTATTAATGCAGCGCTGATAAACTGACGCTGCATTGCGTAAACCGAACGGCATGGCAAGGTACTCATATTGCCCGTTCGGTGTTACGAATGCAGTTCTCTCAACCGAGCTGGGCTCTACCAAAATCTGATGGTAGCCTGATGCCATATCCAGGGAAGAGAAGTAGCAGGCCCCACTTAGCCGATCTACTTGCTCATCAATCCTGGGTAGTGGATAGTGTTCGGGACGCGTATTTGCGTTGAGCTCCCTATAGTCCACACACATCCTGTCAGACCCATCCTTTTTCTTAACTAAAAGAATGGGGCTGGCGAATGGAGAGGAACTCTCACGGATGACGCCGGCATCCAGAAGGGATTGTATTTTATCATCGACTATATCCTTTTCGGCTGGTGATAGTCTATATGGGCGACGCTGTACGATCTTATGTGGATCTATTAAATCAATTCTTAAGGTACCCGTTGAAACGCGTCGGGTTGGGATACCGTCTATAAAGAAGGCACTATACTTCTGCAATATATTTACTAGTGCTATTTTTTCAGTACCTACAACGTCGGTATCGATAATACTAAGGTCGACTCCGGTTATGTTTCGGCAAATATTAATTTCCTTCCGTTCTAGGAAAATTAAGTTATCCTTATTAATTTCCACATGGACACCCTGTTCAAGTACATCCCTTCCTACAATGATCGTCTCTGAGATCGCATTGTCGGGTACAACATGAAATAGAATCGTTAATGAGATTTGCTGTATCGTAACGGTGCTAGAAATTTGCAAAGAACATTTTAAATCTTTCCCGCCAATGCCTGTTAAATAAACTATTTCGTTGTATCGAGTGCCAGAAAGCTTTTCAGAAAAACTACTTTGTGCTAGGGAGCACGCCGATCCACTATCAAAAAGAAAAGGAATGACCTCACCAGATGATGTCGACAGTGTACCTCTTGTTGCACGCCGCTCGCAGATCTGAACTTCTTTGCGTGCAGCTGAATTGTTGCTGGAGTTCTTCTCAGGGCAGCTAGTACTGATGTGTCCGGGCTTCCCGCATGCGTAGCAGGTCACATTCTTCCCCTTATCTTCAGTTGGCTTGGACTTCATGCTTTCCCGACGCTTGCGACATTCTTCCATTTTGTGACCCCGATTTCCACAAAAGTGACAGGTCCCGGGAAATCGTGAATCATTTAGACGCGGCCGTTTGGGGTCTGTCTCGCTTTCATGTTCATCATGACGTCTCTTGAGGGAAATACCGTTCAGTATTCGGCAAAGCTGAGCTCTTGTTGAAATGAGATGAGAATTCAACTCTCTGCGTATCAAAGGGTCCTTCTGTGATAGCACAGAAATAGCCAGTCCTGTGATCACCTCTTCTGCCATTTCAACCTTAGGGATGCGCTCTATGAGGTTCCATAATCGAACAGCAGCTTCGCACGCAGTTTCTTTAACTCCTATTTGAAATTTTATTACGTCATCGAAGTAGTCTTGCATCAGCATAGGACGTCCAAATTTGGCCACCAAGATCTCTTTTATGTGAGGCCACGTTATTTCGGAACCGCTTAATTTGGTCAAACATCTAGCGGCTCGACCCTTTAATGCATGAGTAAGTGAGAGTAGTAATTCGGGCCCGTGTAACTTTCGACTATGTACAATAATTTCCGTTATTCTGCACCAACCTTCTATGTCCGAATCCGTTTCGTCTGGGTCAAACTTGACGAGGTGGGGCGCCGAATGACTAGTCGGAGCATTTTGTGAAGCTGCAATCAGGCGAGATAGAAGCGTCTCCATGTTGGTTAGAAAGCTTGCATTTTCACTACTCATAGTCGATTGGCCAGCGGGTTTGTCGCTGGTCTCCTCAGAATTAGGCCCTTCGAATCCCACTTCTGATAAAGGCACATCGTCAGTATTCGCCTCATCCGTCATAGTGAATATATGTAGGTGGGTAATCGGGCGAGGAGACCAGGGTTTGCCGGATAAGAAAATACTTTGCACTATAGTTCACACTCGTTTAATTAAAGTCACAATTAACAATCAACACTTTTAATTATAAAGGATTCTTCTGATTTCACTAGATTAATAACATTCCACCGGAACACGTGGGCGCGTGCGCACACCTTGACAGTCTATATCATAATGGCCGCCTCCCCAGCGCTCGGTGTTATGTCACTTGTCATTCGTTAATTCGTTCGGAAATCAACTAATCATATCGGTGCGCCGTCATATAAATGCTTATTTAGTATGTTTATTAAGACTAAGGCATGTGTTACAAAGGTAATAATTTGTTTACATTTTTCCATCTATATTCACATCTTTGAAGAGAATTTTCATGAGGGTTTTACTAATAGATGGAGTGAGTAGTACCTATGGTAATAGTCGGAATATAATTTGAGCCCATGCGCAGTCAGAATCTATCACTTGCTTAAAATAAATTACGCATAGGTACTTAGTTATATTCTATGACTTACAGTGAGAGTGTGAGTGATTAAGTTAGCTTTCTGTTAGGTATTAGATATTGTTTTCATCACCTTTATCTGTGGTTTTTATACAAAAGGAGTTTGCCAAAATTTGAACATATAAAATAGTATTTTATTTTCGTGTGGGTCCTTTATCAGATGAATGAAAATAAATCAGTACCTACAGCATGTTTATCAAGTAATCACTCAGGGTTGTCGCAAACTCGACGTATTGACGGCTCTATCTGGGAGCAGCCGATGCATGCGCGGTCTGCAAACACCTATCGCCCCATCCCCAGCGAGCAAACGCGTGCCAAAATTTGATAAAGTCCTCAGTTCATGTTTAATCATACGACATTAAAGGCGAATGTACACAGTTAGTGTGTCGGGAACGCGCGATCACTACCGTCCATTATCATTTCCCATCAGCCCGCAGAGCTCTCCGTGGTCTTGTTGATTGACTGTTCAGACGTTTGTTTGTTTATCCCTCGAATGGTATATCTACTTTGTTGCGACCTAATTTGTATGTTGCTTTGATCATGACCGAATTGTTTTTTTATTTATTTGATTGATGACACGTTTGTTTACGCAACTGATTTATTAGGTAGGTATGCCAAAATGCCTACGCATACCTCGTTATGATTAGAGAATGAGCTCATTTCAAGAAAACCTTACCTACTAGGTAGATCATAACAAATGTATTACAGTATTGTACGCATTAAAAGTCACTATGAGAGACACCATCTAAACCGTCACCATCAAATCATCGGCATCGTTTCGAACAAACCTAGCAATAGAGCCGGTACTTTTTTAGACTAAATTTATTTTAAAAAATTTAAATATACTTAAGTTTAATTCAAGAGATATTACGATATTATCAAAGCTTGTACGCGCGCAAGCGCCGCCTACTTAAAAAAAATGCTAAATGGCCTCGTATTCTTTTAATTATTCGAATTGTTTATTTCAGTCTATCGATATAACTATGTTATCAAAGAAGAAAAGAAGAAAAAATCCAACTAAGCTGCGCAAGCGTCGCCCGTTTTTCCGTGCCGCCCTGAGTGGTTTCGTACGTAACCGCAGAGTGAGAAGAGATCATTATTTCGAAGAAACCCGCAGATCCGGTAGGATTTCTTTCTATTTCAATTTCAAGGTATGGTCGGCATTACCTATGTATTTATCTTGAAGGACTATCCTACGGCCAGATGGCGTGACATTCATACCCTTTGAAACCTATATCCACGATACTAATTTCAATAACACTCAGACGAAGGGCGAAACGCTAATAGGTAAATCTGTATGTGAAAAATTTCAGACGATTGTACTGAATTTGACAATTGCTTATTTGTCGCGTTTATCAATACCAGGACAAGATTTGTATTTCAGGAAATTGGAAATATTGCACCGAATACTAAATTCTTAAACTAAATTAAACAAATATTAAAAAAACATAGTTTGAAACAGGAAAAGCTGATATATTTAGATACAATTAAAAAATAGACCTTACATTTTGACTCTGGTAAATTTCTATTAGAATACAAATTAATGGCTTGCCTTTTTTAATATATTGGTGGGGCAATTAGAAACAGACTTCAAAATATTAAAAGTTCCCCTTGCAATGGGAATATGTCGCCAACAACGTCGACCCATTCGTCACACGCCGCTGCGCCGTCCTGACAATCGTACGCACGCTCCCGGCTGCACTTTAAATAATGCTTAATACAATTTAACATCACGTTTAATTGCTACTACGATGGTGTTTTTATCATTAATTATTTTTTTTAATACTTACAATCAAGCAGCCCAAATAAATTTCACTGAAATTTAGAATCAAAGGCAAATCGATAACACAAGGCACCGTGCCTATTGTGCCCCATACCTTTAAAGTACGCTGAACTTCTTCATACATCATACTACGCTAAAGCCATAATCAGAGTACCTAAGTAGAAAACCATTCAAAATAATTGTATTGGTTCTAGTTGTTGTCACTATTAAATCACACTAAAGAATTATAAACATAAAAGTTTGGATATGAAAATGCTTGCATCTTTCACGGAAGAACTACAGAACGTAATATTTACAATGAACCTGAAACCACAGTGAGTTGTGTTACTGTGGTTTCAGGTTCATTTCTTATCTGTTTATCCGGGAGCGGGAAGTAGTTAAATCAAGTTTAGTCTAATTTTGATATTTGTTATGGAGGAAGTTAACGGTTAGCTAAACCATGACATGAAATAACGGGCTTTTACTAAAAGAGTAGAGTATTAAAAGGGAGTACAATTTATTAAGTACATACTTAAATATGATTGATAATATAGTATTTGGATAGTAAAAATAAAAGCTTTTAAAAACCAGCGAAGTCGGTTGAACCCATCAACATTTTAAGGCCAAGTAAACATAGGTTCATTCTGTTGTACGATCTTCTCACAGCTGAATGTCTATTCGTAGAATATGTATGTTCATCTTCACATTTTCATTGAAGTTGTACCTACTTGAAAACCCTCATTTTTGGACTCTGTACGCAAATGATTTACTAACGCTTTTTTGTGAATAACTTCATTTTTATATTTTAATTCACATAGTTATTATAATAAATAACTAATAATGTTTAAGTTATAGAAGACGCGTTGACCTTTTATTTCAAAGAAATGCTACGCCTATTTTTGTATCCGAATGTTTGTTTTCTTGTTCCCTTCATAGAGAAGACTTATGTGCAGCCGACGACAACACTTACATCCTCACAAATGAATCCATAGAGTAAGTTCGGACATTAAATACGTAAGTATGTAAGAAATATATGTATGTAACTTGGCTGGAAAGAGGCGTTATCAATTTTATATTATAAAACTGAATTTGAATTAGATCACCCACTGCTGAGCTTTTCATAACCTAAGCAGTAGATAGGTTTTATGAAGCTCGCGCCAAATAATGGTGTATGACACACCATTCAAATCAAACAAGTGTATTTGTAGCAAATAATTAATTCAATTAAATGAATACTTAAAAATATTTGTAGCGTTATCAATTTAAGGTTACACTTTTAATGAAATGGGAGGGTAAACGCAGTTCATTAGTAGCCTGGCGCTAAAGCAACAGTCGTAAAAATGAAAAAGGGAGAAAAGGGATTTCACAAAGCCGAGCTCAATTTGGATTCAATGAGCCGCGAATTGGTAATGCTAAACGCTCCGGGAGAGCTTAGGTATCCCTACTAAACATAGTTATGTGTGGCTAGGTACATAGCTTTATGTTTTATGTTTATTGCTGTAATCTAATTAACTCTTCCGAGATTATTGACTACCTATATTTACTTATGGTAGGTTCTGCTAACAACAGCGTTCGAAAAACCTTATTCATGAAAAATAAGTACAGGTACCTACTTCATTAAGAAAACCTTGGCTAAAGTATCTAGGATTTTACGAACAAGTCTCAAGAACAACAAATGCTACATGAAAGTGACATTTCACAATGCTACAATTCTTAAGAATTAAGGCTTCTTTTTAATATTTCATCTCCTGAAACTGCTAAGTTTTGAATCGACCAACCCACTCAGCATCTCACATCGTGTATCTAAAAGTATGTCTCATTTTCCTTCTTGTGGTTTTGAATAGTAGGAAATCGCAGGGCTGCCTAACAAATCGGGCCTATGGCTTAGTGGTGTTTACACTGTCTCGGTTTAGAGTGGCGGCAATATAAAGATGATCGGTCGACACGCCACCTCATGTATAATGTGCATACAAATTTAAGTAGGTGCCTGGGTAAGCGCGGGTGGGTAGCGAAGACGCGACACTAACGACTCAACTAGCACATCCTTACGATAAGAGTGGAGAGAGGAGGAGGCTACGTACGACACGTGTCCGCCCAGCGTCGCGACGCGCCCGACCCCCGCGCTCCTACACGTGTAAGTGAACGGTGAATCTTGCTCACTACGCTCTCCTACGAGCCCGACTACGAATTCGGCGTCGTTCGGAGTTTGTTCCGCTCTATATTTACATGAAACGAGAAAGATTTTTGTATTCGATGTAGACAAACCCAGTTTCCGTTTTGAGCTGTAACAAGGAATATTCTCATATAAGTCCGCCTCACTTTTGCGTCAGATACGAGTTTTCACTCGCTGTTTTGCATTGATGTCAACTTTCTTGGTGGGGTTGTATTTTACAACTTTTTCTCTAAGTTCCGAAGTTGATGGTTGCGATTTAGTTTAGTACAACTCTTCTATATACAAAATTATGCCCAAGTTATAAAGTTAGCACTCGGTTCTACTTTTTATTATTTCCTACAAGGGATAGTCCTTAGTAACTTTCACTGGATCTGCATTAAACTTTACCTAACTAAACATTACTATATTACAAAGAATAGGTTAGTTAGGTTAGGTAATAAGACATTTTCTCCACAAATAGGGCAAATATTTTCTTAGGATGCTGTTAGAGTAACAAGTTTTCTCAAAGAAGATAATTTAAATTCTTCATTCGGCATTTCGTTAATGAGTAAGAGCTTTGTAAAGAAACAAAAATTAAGTAAAAAGATAAACTAAATTCTAAATTCAATGCATGGTATTTGGATGATGGAACTCTAGGAGGTGACATAGACTCGGTTTTACAAGATCTCATATTCCTTAAAGAACAATTTCACTCTATTGGACTGGACCTTAATTCATCAAAGTGCGAGATTTTCATACCTGACATCACTAACAGACAGACAGTCATATCAAAATTTAATGCCATAGTACCCCACGTTAAAATCCTGGACAAGACTTCACTGCACCTCTTAGGTTCACCTATTTTGGAAGATAGTTTTACATCATTTATAGACACAAAAATCTCAAATTTTAATGATGTTTCAGATAGACTTTTCAAAATTAATCTACATTCGGCATTTATTTTAGTAAGATACTGTTGTTTCGGCCCAAAATTTATGTATAATCTCCGGTCTTCTCCTTTATGGAAACAACCACAACTTTTAGAAAAAGTTGACAAAATTATTCATAACACCATTACATCTTTGTTTAATTTGGCTTTGGACGACCGAGGGTGGCTTCAAGCTACCCTTCCGATTAGATTTGGCGGCCTCGGCGTTCGCAAAATTTCCAGCATCAGTCTACCGGCGTTCTTATCCTCGGTCTGCGGCACCAAAGAGTTGACCAGAAAAATTTTAGCTCCTTCACTGGTCAACTTCGAAGTGCCGTATCTGACTGATGGTATGAACGCTTGGAAAATGGCTTGCCCAAACACAGCCTACCCTGACAACCCGGCTTCCCAGAGACAGTGGGATGAGCCGCTCTGCAGGTTGATAAGAAATAACCTTATAAATACAGCTATCAACACTGCGGAGCGTGCCCGCCTACTGGCTGTGGGAGAATGGGAGTCAGGGCTATGGCTACACGCACTGCCTTCGCCCAGCATTGGAACTATGCTGGGTGACACAACATTCCGGCTCGCTACATGCCTTCGCCTAGGTGCTCCCACTGGAGCTCCGCATCGCTGTCAATGCGGCGAATCTGTGGACTGCCTTGGGCACCATGGTCTCTCCTGCAGCAAGAGCGCAGGTCGCATGGCACGGCACGCCAGTGTTAATGACATCATCCGTCGTGCTCTTGTCACCGCCGGAGTGCCAGCTGTTTTAGAACCGAAGGGCCTGGCACGTGACGATGGCAAGAGACCAGATGGGATGTCCATAATGCCATGGAAAATGGGAAGGTCTTTGGTGTGGGACGCTACATGCGTTGACACCCTTGCACTTTCCCACCTTCCCAGTACGGCCAGCTGTGCCGGTGCGGCTGCTGCTACCGCGGAAAACCTCAAACGGCGCAAATATGTAAACCTAATCGGCATGTTTGAACCGTTTGGGGTTGAAACACTGGGACCATGGGGCCCAAGTGCCCACAAACTTTTCAAAGAGTTAAGCATGCGTTTAGTGGAGTCCACACGTGACCAAAGGGCTGGCCAATACCTTGGCCAACGAATCAGCATTGCCATTCAACGTGGCAATGCGGCCAGCCTTTTGGGCACGATCCCCGCTGACAGCGATGCGGAGGAATTTTTTGATGCACTATTTTAATTTGTCTCTTTTTTATTTTCTTTGTATATATTTGAAGTTGTATTCGATTCAAAATGGTATCTAGATAATTTATGTAAGGAATAGATATTACAGAAGAAAAAGCAATTTTATGAAAAAAAAAAAAAAAAAAAAGTAAAAAGATTGTAAACGTAAAGTGTAAACTTGTATGTAATACGAATTAATTAACAATCACTTGGTCGCGTTCTAAAACGTTCAATGGAGTGCATTAGCCAGTCTTTAATCATGCAAATAAAAAGGAAAACGAAACTATCATCTGCCTAGCCGTTTCCCAAACCCCAAACTTGGGGTCGGCTTCCAATCTTTACCGGATGCTGCTGACTACCAGTGTTTTACGTGGAGCGACTGCCTATCTGCCCTCTTCGACCCAGTTACCTGGGATACCCAATGGTAAGACTGGTTGTCAGATCCTCTTCAGTCTGCCAAAGATAGCTAGGTATACAACTGACAGCTATACCCATCAATTTAACGTGCCTTCATTCGTCAATTCGTCATGACACGGTCACACATCCACAGACCGACCGCACCGAGCGTTGCTTAACCTGATTATCGATCGACCCATGCGGCTGTTACTTTCAGATAATTTCACATAATCTTTTTACATTGAAGAATTATTCCGTAATTATGATGAAAAACATCAAATAATCATAGTAAATTCGAACCCTGAACTTAAACTTTGGTACGAGCACCCCCGGTAGGCAAGACCAACTCTCGATTGTCCGCTATATTAATTGATTAACTTAGTCTGTTAAAGTTTGCACACTTTTAAATGTAATTACTGTAAATACGTTACTTGAACTCTGTTCTAAACCAGTTTCTGAAGCACCTCAACATGTCCCTTATAATATAATTCCCTCTTGTATGGCTCTTTATGTAATAATAACGCTTTTAGTACATTGAGTTCTGTGATGTTCGCAAGGAAGCCTACACGAGTGTTTATATTAACATACAAAGTTTGGATGCTCCCTATTCGAAAGGAACCACCCTTTAAGGGTGGTGTTATTAGTATAAGCAAAAGACATAAAGTTCCCCCTCTTGGTAGACGTGGTGTGCATACAATGGAGTTGGCATTGATTTTGAGTTAAATATCACCCCTTTGCCGACGTGATGCATTGTTGTACATCGAACGTGTACAAACATAGTGACATGAATTATTGTTACTGGTTCTTTTATCTCTTTCATTGGCGTCATTAATCAGCAACAGAATATGCGTTTGATGGCCGCTCCTGTGGTGTGAGCAACCCCGTAAATGCTTTGTGTGAGATGTCCAGAGAATTATGTTAGAATGTTCTGAGAAGCTGATCTCAAATCTTTCTTCTAGCTCAATGTATACGATATTTGATACCATTTAACACTTTTGTCTGTAAGAAGTTGCAAACACATGCTATTCCAAATATATAATATACCTACTTTACAATAATTCATGTCATAAAAATAAACCAGGTAAACAATTTATTTAATTACACCGTAAACGCTTGGCTTCAAATCTATTTAGCATCCATTTCAAAACTGTCATCGCGTCACAAAAAGGATGCCAGTAATATGACATTCAAGAGGCTTATAAGCAAGCTGGTTATTGTCAAAGGGGTACACCTGAACAAACTCGGTTAACGTCAAAGAGCAGATTTTAACAGTTTGTGTTTACAGATTACTATTGACAAACTGAGCATAAAGCAGGTAATCTTCCATAGGATATTAATGCTGCAAATCCCACCGGATGTGACAAAGACGCGTATCTTTCCATAAGATCGAAAATTGGATAAGTATAGATTTTATTTGAAGAAGTTAAAAAAAAATGAATGAAGTTCAATGTGCAGTAGTTACTGAAACTTTGTCAACTGCAAATAATTAACATGCGGTACCTCACTAAAACGATCACTTTCGAGGACGTAATACAGAAACTAGGTACCTATTTTGTGATATTTTTCTTACTAAAGCCATGAACTCAAAACGTGAATAGGTAAAGATTTTAATTGTCACGCTACATAAAAAAGTAGTTACCGATTAGAATTTCTCAATTACTTTATTATCAAAGAAAATTGCTTTATTATCAAACCTATTGTTTTCTATACTGTAAAACACCTAATAGAGCGTTACCTATATTTATTTGTGAAAGTATTTCTTTTATGTTAACACAGTGGGGATACATTTACATGTACATTTTTCATACATTTAATTTATAGGTATAATTCGTGGTCGAGGTAGATTCGCTAAACTTCTTAATTATTCTTTTTACCGTACCGTATACATACGTAGGGCCACTATGCCAGCTCGGCTACCACCAGTAGGTACTTATCCATCTGGCAATTTGAACTATGGTTGTAAATGTTTGTTTTCAGCTTTGTATAATATAAGCACAAATATTAGGTATGTATATTTTAAATAAATGCCTACATATTTTATTTATAAAAAAAAAACAAATATGGATATAAGTGGATGCATGCTGATAAATGCGATAAATTATGAGTTAAGTTTAATAAAATAGAGAATTTAAATTAAAAATGTTATATTGCAATATACCTAACAATGTTTTGAAAAGTGGCCGCATAGGTACCTACTAGGTAGAAGTGGCCCTATGTGAAGAAAGTGGCTGCATGCCTACATTTTTGCCATTTTCTCGGTTTCTCGCTAATTACTAAGCATTTATGTACGAAGTTACATTGTTTGTCTTATATTCCTAACATCATCACTATATTTTTGATTAATTTACATTAATAATATCTGATTTGATCATTTACAATCAATATTTTTTCACCTTCAGAATAAGTAAGATTAATTAGTCGCCTATAAAACTACCCGTAGCCCATACATCATTTAGCATAGGTATATCTAACGTTTTATAATTCCTAAAACCGGTATCACTACGTAATCAATTAATTAAATTAGATAATATTGTAGAACCAGAACGATCTAAACAGTTGCTGTACGAATAATACACGTAAATATAGTTCATAAGTAAAAGAAGGCTTTATTTAAATTCCCACCCTTTAAAAGTACTTAACGTGGCATGGAATGTCGCAATGCCAAAATCCCACAGGCTTACTTAGTCAACTCCGCAGAACAAAAAAATACAATATGTTCACGGCGCTTTGTCCTTTTATTCATATTTAATCTCTAAAGCGTCTACAAAAAAAAACAATGATTTCACGGTACAGCATTAACGCATGTAGGCATAACAGAGAGGCGAACCAACCCAAAGTAAATACAAGACCATATATTAAAATGTTGTCAATCCTATTTACAGACATTTTACTCTGTGTTTATCTTATAAATCTATTGTGTGCATGGCGGTCGAAATTATGGGATTTTGTGTCAATATTGACGCGATTCGGGTTTGTCGGCCGTTGCATTTAACACATCCCACCGGTACAGATAAACGCATGGAACTTGTAGTACATGGGAACTGTGATAGATGGCGCTACGGGTTGTGGCCCCGCTACTGTCGCGGCTTCCAGCAATTGTGCACTGTAATACAAATTAGTCCTATAGTTCTACTAGGTATCCCGTAACACTTACTAAGATTCTGGTAGTTTTGTTCATATATGTGTCTTTTCTACTAAAAACGCAACTCAATTACTCATGCATCTGCTCTTACTACATTACCTGGGCCTTGTAGTTTACGAGATTACGTGAGGCTCAAATTTTGCATAGTGTTTTGTAATGATTGACCTGAAACTTTATTTCATAATCTTCGTTGTATAAACTAACAAGCATAAAAAAGGTCCTCATTTGACCTCGTATCGATATTGTATATAAAACTGAACTGTCCTTTTTCGTCTGGCCCTCGAATCACGCGTCTGGATCGATGTTGATAGAATTTTTTTGTTGTTGTGTTTATTGGTATCAGGAGTTTCTTAATCATTCTTCATCTTCATCATTCTTCATCAAGTTTCTTATGATTTAAAATGTTAAGAAAGTTGCCGGGAAAGCTGAAAAAATATGATAGAAAATTAA
This sequence comes from Heliothis peltigera, assembly GCA_958496145.1. Lineage (NCBI taxonomy): Eukaryota > Metazoa > Arthropoda > Insecta > Lepidoptera > Noctuidae > Heliothis > Heliothis peltigera. The sequence goes on along the minus strand of OY292321.1, from coordinate 7,659,461 downwards.
ATAAAACTTTTGATACGGGTGAAGTTACTAATTTATACATTTGAATGAACTAGGATTTCGATAACCCAAAATACATGCGGACGAAGGCGCGGGACACCGTCAAAATAATCAAATAGCAACATTTATTCATTTCCATTCTCAATTTTATTATTATAAAACAATATTTTTGAAAAGGGGTTTACAGAAGCCCATGTCTACGAATCGTGAATGTAATATTATGCAACATTCATTCTTATTATTTTATTAAATAATATATGATTGGCCCGGGGAAAAATGCACTAATATGGAAACAACGACATATCATTATATCTACCTATATTTGTATATCTTGTTTGGAAGGTTACTATTGGTTTTTTAATTAATTACAATTATTAGAATAATCGTTTACAAGTAGAAGTTAGTGGTAGGTATGTAGTTATTATTATAAGTTTTAGTTATAACTGAGGTTTGTTTAATTAGCTTTGTAAATCCTGAAATGTTATTTTAGTTATAAGAATTCATGTTTACATGGACGATAATATTATTATTTAAGCATACATCAACAGAGAGGAACCAGTTTTTGAAAAGCACTTGAAACAAAATAACATTTAATTTTTCGACGCCTTTTTGTTTTTTTTTTTAATGTAAATACTTCTATTACATATGGTTTTTTTTACTTAAATAAGTAGGCTTTTTTAATGTAACGAATAAAATTTTCTTCTTCTATTGACCTAATTTGAGTCCTAAATACTTCACATAAGGCTGACTAGCAAACTTTGTAAGTAATTTTTATCAAGGTAAGGAATCCTTTTTCATATTTATTTAAATCTTGTTTGCGGATAAACGCACTACGCAATAGTTTGATTTTATCGCCAAAAACAGAAATCAAACTACGCCATTGTTAGTATTTTTTACCCACCCGTACTCTGGTCACAAAAATGCTCTATCAAATTTTCCGCAGAGCGCAGAACATTTAAAAAGGTAAATTAAATGTCTCGTTCCCCGAACAAAGAGTTATTCGGTAAAGCGCCGTGTCGGCATACATAAGGCGCGCCGGGATGTCATTAGCGAAAGCTTGGCCTTTCTAATGCCTAACTGCGCACCGCCTCCCATTGTCGCGGCAATAATGAGCAACTAACGATTTAAGCCCCTGCACTCCGTTTATTATGGACTAAATGCAGAGATTTCTATGAAAAATAATATGATGCGCCACAAACTGGGGATGTAGGTAATTGACAAAAACCTTTCCTACATAATCTTTCTTAATCAAGCGATGATTGTATGAAACCAGATGTGGAAAAGCAAACCCATTTAAGTTTAATCTTACTTTATTTATTATATTAAATATTTTTATCAACGACAGCTATATCTGTGGAACAAAATTATACATACAGGCTTAAAGATACTACTACTGTCAATCTTAATGTAAACTGCTTAAGGAATGGGGAAATCTATAAGGAAGGAATATACATATAATAAAAAGTAAAAAAAAATAGTTTGAATTAATTCAGGCCCAGATAATTGAATGATCGATCAATTAATTAAAAACCGAATAGAATGTACAGCTTTGCTGTTTGCACGTTTGTTTAAATCCGATCGAATGCAATTTGCTTATAGGTACCAAATCCTGTTGGAAACCGATACGGTTGGGGCAGCGGCAATGGAAGTCAGGACATCGGCCATCTAACTAGATGTAATGTTGCTTCAAGCTCGGAGTTTGAACAAATGAAGTAATAATCTTTCTTATCAACCGCTATTATTAACCAACTTCCCAAAAAGAAGGAGGTTCTCAATTCGACATGTTTATATTTTTTTATGTTTGTTCGCGCATATCTCAGTTATTTTTTATATTTCTGATCTAATCCAATGTTCAACCATCATTTTATTCAATAAGTCATATATTGCCACATAGTTTGCTTCGGTTTTAAGTAAAATACTCGTATAGTCCGGTACCATGTAAAAAAACTGTGATCATTACAGAATGTTTTCTAAAGTTTTGAAATGTAACGTAAAACCACAGTTCTGTTATTATAATTGAAGTGAAATTGACTTCGTTATATGTAGAGCCAGAGAATTGTATTAACTATGTAAGTATATTCTTTATCATTAGGAAATCTAAATATATACCTACCTATATTTTATGTGTTAGCGTATCCGTAGCGTACCGTCTCTATGCTAGGAGCAAGTAGTTTCAGTATGATATATGTTTTATTATATAGGCCATAGGGAGTTTTTGAGAATGAGTGGAGACAGAACATTTTCTACCGATAATTCACTGTATTGTTTTCATTTTTTTAAATTATTCAGTCATTCAGATTCAGTTGTTACAACTTGTAAATACATGTTAGAGATTTCATAATTAGGTAAGTAGATCATATTTAGGTTCCTATGTTACTTATTTGTCTGCAAGATATGGGAATTACTAGATTCCTATTTTTCGCGCACGTTTCCGTTAAGCTGTAGGATGCAGTTCTCTCTGACCACGAATAGGGAGGAAATAATTAATATAGTCTATAAAGCCAATATTTAGTTATAAATCAATCAATTAGCTATGTTTTAATTTAATTGATAACTCAAACAATATTTCATTAACAAATTGTATTGCATAAGTTCGTGCCAATCATCAACAAACAGATCGATTTAAACTTTAATCAATATCACAAATATGCATGAATATGAATACGCTATCGTAGCTAGTAGTTGATATAAAAAGGAGAACAAATTGAGAGTTTAATTAAAACAAAACGGGTTATTTAGCGGTGGTAAATTGCCGTTGTGGCAGTGTCATCGTTCCATTTGACATCGATGCTCATTTACTGAGCCGGGTGCTATATGAATGTTTGTGAATCACTCTGCTATTGTAACGACTAGCCGAGCACAAACAACGGATCGTGGTACACAAACGTGGGGCAGTATGCGTAACAGTATACATAGAAAGCCCTTGTAATGTTTGCCTTCGTGTGATTTATTGGCTTCGTCGGATTTAGAGGCACGCACTGGCGGGGTCCTAGTCTAGCGACTACGCGGTGTAACGTTACGTGACTAGTAGATACACCGCCGCTTGTGATATTGGCTCTCAAGCTCGTCACGAGTGATTTGTTCATCAAACACACTTACGGCGTCAACATACAGAGGGGAATGTAGTGAAAGACGAAGAATCATACTGAAACACTTAAATAATCAGTATTACAGAATTCAGAATTACTTGAAATCGTTTAGTGAAGGAAATGAAAATTGGGAGGAGCTTCTAATCTCGTGTCTATGAAATCTATGTATCTATCTTCAGTACAAAAAAGAACGTAACGAAGCGGCTTATGGTTGGTCTAATCATTTTAAAATATAAAACAAATACGGTGTAGAAAAACAAAGGGTCTATTAGATTTTAGTGAATACCTAACCTATCTATGATAGTTTTGTAAATTCGTTTTAACATTGTATCATTACCTACTGGTAGACAAGAATCTTCCAAAAGCTTGGTAAGTGATTAGCCACTTTGACTTTATCTTACTCACCAGTCTTTTAATTTTTGTAGGATTGGAGTTATTAAATAGTATTTGATTACTCTATTAAAAACCCTACACACCTCTGTAAGCATCCCCATCCAAGCTTAATAAACTAAAATGAAATGAATAACAGTGTCATAATTGATAAGGATTCCATTTGTTTAGAGAGGTCGAAAGATTTGCAATTTTAAGTATAAAACCTGAAAGCCGATTGTAAGCAACCCATCCCAATGGAAGTGATTTCAGTAAGCGATGATCGCCAGCGGACAATGAAGAGGAGGGAACTGCGTGTCATCTGCTTTCAACATAATTAAAATCACTTTAAATAATGCCACTAAGCACCCAACCCTGCCGAGGTTTTATTTTAAAAAGTGCTATTAGCATTAAATTTAGTTTTGCGGATGATTATGTCGCCCTCAGGCTCGGGAGCACATTAACTGCTCACAATTTTTGTGAATTATTGTTCCGACCGTACTCCCTCGCCTTTTATAACACGCTTATACCAATTTTAACTACTCAGGGTGTTAAGTTGTAAGAAGGAAATTGTTCGAATTCAAAGCAGAAGAATTAAAGCAAAGGTTGAACAATTAATTTCAGTTACTTTTTATTTAAATGACAATGTGCTATCGATTTCATAAATAATTAATAATGAAATGGCGTTTGTCTTGATCACGAATATTAAATGTGTATCAATTATTACACAGTTAATCAAATAATCATCAGACATGAAATTGAACAAATATGCCCACAGATCCAATTATTTTTAATGCTATGTATGCAGTTAATTTGTTATTGCTGAAAATAAGTTATATCTGTTATGGTGCCAAAACTATGAAGATACAGTGATAAAAATAGGTATTTAAGGTGGTGCCTAAAATCAGTGCAACGAGTTTTGAAAATGAATTTATTCACAAACAGTCTTAAGAATCGTAAAACCGCCCCAAAGAAAACTACAACGATTAATGTCCTTTAATTGTAATACATTTTGTTTTTAATTAAAATTAAAAAGAAGTGTTGGGAGCACACGACACAGCGCCACCTACACACAATGTACACAAGTACAATCGGAACATAAAGTTCGCTCAGAACACGCTTATCGGCTAAATCGGAGGCGAAGAATCGGAAAGAAAAACAATCGTCCGGGGTTGGATTCTTTTAATTTATCCATCGCAGTTTTAAATCGGTGTTAAGATTCAGCAGTCGTAACGTTTTTTCAATTATCGGCGCCGATCTCTACGCGGCTTTACGATAGCTACCGAGACTCGAACATGCCAAGACTTGGTCCCCGTTAAAAGGAAAAAAAGTCTTCCTAAAACTTACGCTTTATCTCGCACACCGGCCAGTCAATGAGTTCGATTTTGTGCACAAAGTTTAATTGTATTTTCTTATCTCGTGCATTTGACTCAATTTCATAACTTTATAGTCAATGTCATTGGTCAGGGCTACTTTCGTATTATTATTATTTTATAAATGTAATAAGAACTTATAACATTGTTCTCACTCAAAGAAAGTATCACGCAGATAAATCTTGCTATATTAAATGCTTTAAACCTTACTATACAGTAAAAAAAAAAAACAGATTGAGCATATAAAATCTGCATTTACATCGACCAGCTGGCAACCCAATGTTCTTGGTGTGTGGCAGCTGCAAAAAATACGGATTCATAAAAAGAGCTGTTAAACATTCTTTAATTGTTTTGAATAGAATCTTTTAAGTAAGTTAATAAATAAATCTAATAATAGTTAGTAAATAGGACACCTTTTATATAATATATACGCTTATAAATGTTAATTAATCATAAAATAGATTTTGTGGTTTGGAGTATTATTTAAATACTTAGGCATTGTCTCTACCTGATTGAAAATATTAGTTATTAAAATTATTAGAAAATCAAAACCACAAGCAAAATAGCAATTAAACAATCCTAAATGACTTGATATTATTACGCATTATAAAGTTAAACCACCGTCCACAATAGAGTCATAAAAACGGTACCTTCTTACGTATAAACATATATATGAGTAGTAAAACCTGACCACGCTTCGTGGCTTTTATACCGGAGCACTATCTATAATTAAACAATGGGCCTGACCCACGCCCTTCCATTACAACCCGACGGCGACGTTTAACACATTCAGATAATCTCACTAAATCGCCATAATCTGAACTCGGGACGAAACTTAATTCAATTCCACGTTAATTTACTTATTTGAAAACGAGAGCACCCGCGATACAGAGTTATCAGGGACGGGCCCCTCGGGAATTAGGGCCTGCTGGATGATCAGGATAATCTTTTTACGAATATATCATGATTTGAACCTTATACGCCTCTATGACATAAACACTGTGTCTTTTATTAACAGGGCAGGCCGTTAGGAGGTTTTCGGCGTTAAAATTAAAATTGAAAACATTCGTTTGTAAACACTTAAGTGGTATTTTGATGTACTTGTATAGCCGAGGGGATATGCGATTGAAAAAGGCATGTTTAGTTTAGCACCTATACTAAGAAGGTTTTTCGGCTTTGTTGCATTATGACTAAAGTTTGAGTTAAGTATCATGCCATAATGAATAGGTCTTAATAGATCATAAATAATTTAAAAAAAATATTTACTCAATGTTCTGACTTTTATGTCCGTGGGGAGATTTACATCAAAGTCAAGGCTAAAAAGGCGTGTTCTTTTTAGCGTTCCCTACCTGAAAAGGAAAAAGTCCTACATTTCCGGAATGCGTAGAGGTGATTTGGAACGTAAAGTCTACAGTACCGTGAAGTTGTAAAAAAATCGACCTTCTAAGTTCACCTAAAAAAGACATATTGCCGTTAATTAAGCAAAAGACGTATAATCTCGACACTATCAAATGCATCAAAACTTATAGGGTAGGTACTTCCCGTTGACTAAAACTATGAACTTGGCTAATATTATCATTAATAAACTACCAATGATACAAAGAACCTCAAAACTAAAGATATAATACATATAAGTAGTTCGTCTATTTTTATGTAATAATAGTTCTAATGGGGTATCAAATGAAAGGACTTGATGTCTACATTACAAAATATTTACATATACATATTTCCGACGGCTTATTTTTCATTGATACGGAAGTCAGTTAAATTTTTTTTAACCTTTTATCCCATCTCCCAAATCTTTTCCCAACTATGTTGAGGTCGGCTTCTAGTCTAACCGGATTCGGTAACAGTGTTTTACAAGGAGCGACTGCCTATCTGACCTCCTCAGACATATTTTTTTACCATTTAAGCTTACATAAACCTCAGTACCATTTCAAGTTATTGTTATAAAACGTAAAGAGATGAAGTAACAATCATTTGAGGTACATTTCCTATAAAATATTTGCATTATATAAACAAGAAAATCAATCATAGTCTTCATCATTTCTCAAATCTAGTATGAGATTAAGGATAAGCTGTGTAGGTGGGCGAACTTGACGTTTATCAGAAACATCTATTAATAATTCGTCATTCAGATTTTTAGTTAAGTTAATGGCACTACACAGAAGGGTTTTTAAAGAAACAGGTGAATTATTATCTACTTTATTGGGTAGCTTAATAAAATAATGTAACTATTATAATGATGCCGGTTAGTAATTGTATGCGTTTGTGTACACAGAAATGATAAATGTCATTATTTAAATCAGTACGACAGATAGGCAAGGAGCTGGGGCGAAGTGGTGTCGCCGTGTATTTTTAGGTTACGTCAGATCGGTCGGGCCGCGGGCGCAGATACGTCGCTATGTCGCCGGCCGCCGCAAACGCCGCTTGACATTAACAAATTACATCGGCTGTCAACTTTCTGAAACAATATACCAGTTGGCGTTTAACTTATCTTGGAACTTTTCGTCTCGTGTAGATAAAATGTTGTAATACTAAAATGTCATTATGCTTGGTTGAGAGGCCAGTACTCGTAAGTCACACAGGAGATAATATTTCATTGGGCGCGGTACGGCCCCCGCCTCGATCGACGCTATCGTTTCAGTTAGTATCGCAGTTACCGAAGCGATTTGTTATGTTATCTCCGTTACTTTGTTTGAGGTTGATAGGTCAACTTTAAGGTATCGTTCACGAAATCTATTCTTATAAATGTAGGTAACTTTAATAGACATAAGTTTGTTTGTGCTTAATTATTATGAGCTTTCCCGATTGACCGCCTCAACATTATCCTGTCTTGGTTATTTTGCCAATGTACTCGCATATCCTACTAATATTATCGCGGAAATTTATATGGATAGATATTTGTTACTCTTTCACGTAAAAAGCTTACATATAAACATTATACAGGTGCGGGAAGGAGTTCGTTCAGGAAGCTTAATTGTTATGAGTGAGTAGATTTCAATCAGGATTACTATTATAACCAGAAATGTTATAATAACTAAAATAAAGCTAACTTAAATTTATTCTTCATTCAAAGTTAATCAGATGTTTACACATGCACGTTACATAATTAGCCACTGTTTGAGAAGGCAAATTCTTAATTAGAAGTTCACCTGGTACCGCTAAGTACAGCGCCAACATATCATGTGCTCTATTTATGCACGGGCATGAGAATGTATTTGTAAGAAGATCACAGAAAATGTGAACCGACACAGAGGTAGGTACTTACTAAAATCTACCATTGTAGGGAAATAATAAACAAGAGATTAGTCACGGAATTTAAAATATCAACATTTTAAGTAGGTAGTTCTGTTCGACGTGGATAATTTTGAATGGGATTAAACTTACCAATCTGACAGAAGTCTACGTTAGATAGCATCGCGGACATTTCGACTTTTTACAGTAACATATTACCTTTTTAGACAAACGGTACAAGTCAGCCCACGTTCTTTGACAATCGGTGGGCACCGTCTTAAAAAAAGCTAATCACACGAGTTTTTTATTACTGTTTGGGAGTGAAGCTAGAAGTGATTTGTCCAGGGCAATCTATCATTCAAGCACTATGGGAATAATTAGTGTCAGCGAGCGCATCCGGACAGAGTGCGCGCCAACAATGAGCCGCGTGACGCACCATTCAAACAAACCATTAATAATTTTGAATGCTAGTTTTTCTAAGACAGATTCACTCTTGTAAATAAATGGTACAGCGGATTCTTAACTACCTACTTACGGAGATATTTTTTACGGTGACTTGTCACTAGTCGGTTAATGTCGCCGCCGTGGTTAAGGAACTCTTTACTATTCAGCTGGGCTATGAAGAGCGTCTACGAGTAATTGCATAGAAAAATAACATTCGTCTTGTGTGTCGTACCTTAGCTACTTGATGAAAGGTAATTGAATCCTTAAACTTAAGTGCAAACGTGTATTAAGATGGCCACCCGAGAAATGTGATTATTGCCCAAATACTTTGGTGTATGTAAACGAAAAATGTAAAAAATGGTTGAGGGAGCGCAAACGGTCACGGTCTCACACCACGTTTTGTAGGAACCGAACCGGTGTGAACGACCTCCGTTTCGTTCCAAGATATAATGTTTAATACGCATTTTAATAAAGCTCTTATTGTTTAGGCAATGGCCGAATAAATTAAGCTTGTCGTATACTCTTCATAATATTCATTAACACTTTGTGAATAAGCAGGCACTATCATGTCAGATTATTACGTTAAAATCCATACTGGGTGTTAGTACTTTTTTTAAGATATTTATTATTTTGTTTGACTATCATTCATAGTCTCTCATCGAACATAGTCTTCATGCTGCAGCGTACATGGACGTAGCTCGGTAGCTTAAAATCTTTAAGGAAATAATATTAAATTTATTTTTGAATTTTGGTAGGTACAACAATTTTTTTGGTTAGTTTTGTTTAAATTGTACATAAAATGTTATTTAACGGTACCGAGGGATGTGAGGACAATGACATTTTGATTTCAACATCCGGAGTGAATAATGGTAGTGACCCAGGGACACGGTTTTGTATAGCAAATAAAAATTAACAAGACACTGTTCACAAGTCATTTAATTGAGACAAAAAAATACATGTCTAAATACATTTATTCAGCATAACACTTTATGCTAATTAAATTAGTTAGCACTGGTCAAGTAATAGGTAATTAATTTTGAAAAGGGTTCCTTACGTAGATAACGTCCTACGCAATAAAAATGTTTTGATAGAGGCATAAAGTTTGATGAATGCGTTTGTTGAATGAATTAAATTTATTTTTGTTTGTTTACTTGCTTCTATCTTTTCTCCGCCTCTTCACCTGGAGTTCAATGGAAAAATTTATAAACTCGATTGCTACAAGCATTAACTGTTACCTGTTGGCTTCTACTTAGGTATAGTTTGGCTTGGTACAAAAAATCATCTCAATCAGTACATTTATAGCCTTTTCGTATGAAAGCTTAACTAATAACACTTTCCCTTTGTAATAGACACGATTTTTATTTTTGAAAAAAGTACTACAATATTTGGAAGATGCGTCTGATTTCCAAAAAAAATATAACAATCACAATAAATTAAGAGATTTACAGTAAAGTCTGTTCTGGCATCTTTATGACGTCACTTCCCTGACAGCTTTATGTAAATAATATGAGTAAATTGATATTATGATACTATTGTCTGATAATTATCATTTTAAAATGAACTCCCTTTTTAAAATGATTTCCGTACGTTCAACAAAATATTACAACACTTATAATTGGGATACTATACATTTGTGGGATAAAATATTAAAAAAACAAACTGTATGATTGAACCTGTTTCGTTGATAAAAATAAATCTATACTCGCAGAACCCTAAATGAGAAAAGAATAACAATGGCGATTAACCTCCTCTAAAATATTTTGTGAATGGGCCTTCACTTTGTGTAATAAAGAACTCGTTCATAATTAGCGCTGTATATTAAATATAATGTCTAAAACGTGATAATAAGGAAGTAATGTAAGCAAGATCGTTATAATAAAAAATAGAGATTTCTTTATGTGTACAACTAAATGGGTGAACGTCGTCATATTAATTGTTTTACAGCAGCTGTTAACTTGTATGAAATACACCTAGCTTCACGGTAGGGGGCATGTTATTATCTCAGCATAAGTCAACCTAACCAACAAACGCGAACATTGAGGCCCTAAAGGCCAATAATTACGTACTCGTCAGTAAATTTAAGCACATACACCAACATTCGTCGGGATGATACTGTGATCAACATCATCAGCAATTTTGACGTTCACTAGAAGCGATATTAATAAAATGTTATTCCTTCTTTGAGGCTGAATATCAAAGCAATGAAATCCGGGTGGATTTTTCGGTATCATTGGCGCGATTACACAGAAGACGCGACTCCGTCGACAGATTTAACGAGTCAGCCAAACAACGCCCTCACAGATATCTTTCACCTGAATATTTAGCTCTTTGAGTAAAAATAAATCTTTTCGTTTCTCGGAATAACAACAGTGTCAAGTCAACTCGCTTTAGAGCAAAGATTATATTTGTCATCGACGATCGCATTAAGCTCGTTTACGGGGTGTCGCGGACGCGGTAAACGATTTAGTTGGAATAGCCGCCGGAGGCTCCCACACACGGAACAGATGTTTTGTCATCACACCACCTTTCCACTACAAACACTCTCTCTTTTAGCCCCGACAATTCAAAAATAAATAAAATAATAATATACTCTTAGAAGACGTTACGTGTGCTTACTATTTATAGAGCTGTCATTTCAGCTTAAAGACCTAATGAGCCGTTTCTAATATAGTGTGGTAGTTATCATTTGGTTTCCCTGTTTGTTCACATAATTATCATCCACACGCTCTCAGCTCGCCGCTCATCATATTATTTTAAATACTTAAGGGGAAGTATCCAACTCTGATAGTTAAGTCACGGGAAGAAATTTAGCAAGCATTCTGCTGTCGAAACCACAAGATTTAGTTGTATTGACTACCTATGAAAGTCAAAATAAAAAATGTAAGTAATAATAATCAAATTACTCACAAAAAACAGGTTTTGTATCAGGCTCCATATCTTTAAGAGGTACCAGTGAAATGAAAAAGTAATATAAGTTACCATTATTTTATTTTGTTCACCATTAAGAGTAAGAAAGTTATTTCTCAAAATACGGCACTGGAGAATCCTTTCCGGAGAAATGATTCTCTCCGAAACGAAAAGGCTATCAAGGGCAACAACATACCGTCGCCGCCGACGACACCGTTGGAGGATTTGAGAAATATTCTAGCATTAGTCCGCCACACCACCTGTCCGTTCACACTCGACCTCCGGAATTTTTCGGTATTGCCGATGCAAAGTTTCTCGTTAATATGCAAATTAAGAATTATCTGCACAGAGGACGCGGGATTTAGGGTCACTTTTAAATAACGCAAAGTGCGCAGCTAAATGAAAATTTGAACTTCACGCCCTGATTGTACGCGGACGCGTTTAAAGATTTAGCATAATTACGAGATTTTATTTTTATTGTATGTTTATCGTGGTATACATATTATTAGCATATATTAACGCGTGAAATTCGTGGCGCACATAATGTAAGTAACGAAGTCAAAAATTTAATAATGTGTTACTATGCTTAGTTAATTCAAGCGAACTATAAAGAAAAACATAAAACTCTTAACTGCCTGCATTATAGCTCATTAAGAAAACAACAATTATTTTACAAAGTAGATATGGCAAATCTTAGAATATGTACATTAGTTGGTTTATAATTAGGTAACTGCCTAGATAATTGTTAGTTAAATTCTGTTATAGTCGGAGGTAGTTAACGTTAGAACCATAATCTTATAACTGGCTTCATAGTGGGTGATTCGTGGAGTTTTGGATACTCGTGAATCTCAGTATCACGAACGAACCCAACATTGTACGTGGCCGTTTTATGTTGTACAATCCGAATTTATAAGGAAAAAAGACTTAAAAAAAAACATTAGGTAATTGCAAGAGATCCAGAATGAAATATGATTTATGTCATTAAAACAACATATTGACATCAGACATAAAAGAGAAAACAGACTTTTTAATATAGGTATTATGTTTTTGATTCTCTTTCTAATGATGACCCTGATTTTTAACTGTGTATGGATTTGTAACGTTTGAGAAGATGTAACATATTTTAAATTTACAGTGTATGGTGTCGACATATTATCGATACCCAACTTCTTTAGAAATTTTACAATACTCAATAGTCTATACCAGAATATTTTAGTACACGAATTTTTTCCCCGTGTACTGACTGATTGTTGTTATACACCTGTTATTTGTTTATATTGAAATGGTTACCAGCTTTGAGACGAAATCAAAAGGTCTTTTAAAATATTTTTTTAAAAGCGGTCATCTAAACTAAAATGTACTAAGAAAGACTGGGGCATATTAATAATAAACGAATACTTAAAGGCTTTCGGTGTTCAATTTATGTCTTAAGTAAACGATAAACTTGACCAATATTGTTTTCTCTCCTAAAAAGTTACTATTTCAGATTTCCATCCTATTGACTCTGATACACAGCCAAAGGACAGTTCACAAAAATAGTACCTATAACAATGAAGGAACATTCGGCCACAAACGCGGGCTGCAGCAAATTACCGCTTGACCACATAAAGACTGAGCAATGCGATGGAGTGTCACCAGTCAATTAATTGCCATGCGTGCTGAAACAGATTTATCATGAGCACTTCTGAGGATTCCCCAACTCCACCTACCGATCGATTGTCTTAATATTTACATCGCTCTGGTTTCAAATACTCCATATATCAACGCATCGTCATGTCACAAAAAATACATAAATAAGCATATAAAAGCCACTGGTATTATGCGGACTACCTCCTAATTGTTTTAATTATTGCGTACAAATTAAGTTGTATTTGAAATGGAAGAAAACATAATACTGCGGTTTTAATTCATGAGCGCTCTAAATATGCCAACCGACTTGGTGAGCGCTGATTGAAGTCCCGCATTAATTTATATTGCAAATAAAACCTATGAAAAAAAAGTCAACAATTGTTTATTTGAAATTCCAACAAAATAACATTTAGTCGGTATGACAAAACCAACGCTGGACAGGATTGTTGGCGGAATACTAATATGGCTTAAAGAAGAAATAAAGAATCGCATAATGTTGTGTCGTATTTGTAATATGGACATCGATAAATCATAGGGAACCGACCACAATCGTTCCGATGACATGGCATGCTTACAAAAAATAATACAAGCCATCATTCAGATGCCCCGTAGAATTGGGTGGGAGCTTAGTTCACCTTTAGGGTTGAAGACTGTTTATAAGAGTACACTTCTAAGCTACTATTACTAATTTTATTGATATGAAATTTTTATTATATAGAAAATTTGATAATTATAAAGAGGAGTATTAAAAAATAGCCTCTACGTAGTTCCAATATATGTATATGTATATGCCGATACGTCGGAACTTATCCGAGTGTGGGATAAGATACTAATATACATATATGTATATATTTTTTCATACTTTACTTTTTCAACTTTAGGTTAGGAAATAAGGTACATTATGTTGAGATTTTAGATATTCCACATAGAGCAAAAAAATTGGATTCGAACGATATATATAATCTTATTTGACACAAAATTATCCATACTATGTTATTTTATATTTCCAGTCTCGACATGATAAATTAATATGTCATTTATTTTATTACTTTTAAAGCATTTCTATTGAATATTGAATTATGATGAAACCACTAAACAAAGTTAAAATTATGCATCTTTTATTGACTTGAATCATGTTTTGCCAACCTTAACAGGTCACGATTCAGAAACAAGCAAAACTTGGTTTTATACTGAATGTTAATATGAAGGCTTGTCCCTAATTTATTTATCTATTGTATTAACTTTATAGAAAGGACGAGGTCTAAGGATCGAACTACGATTAATCGTTTTGAACGTATAAAATAACAATATTAGTGGCTGGATGTGTGCCTCGGTTTCATCCGAGTCCCAAATTCTACTAAGAGCACCCGAGTAAATAAATATATTTAAGGTTGTATTGTTATATAGGCTACTTAATACTAGAACAATTCACTTGGAACAGTCATCACTGAGATAAGCGAATTTGCGTTAGTGAAGTTCTATGAAATAATATTAATGAAAAGTGACTAAAGTCATACTTTTGACTATAAATATCATAAACAGAAAGAACTATTTTGTACAAATATGTCGTGTTAAACAAGCTCAGTAGAGTAACTTGCATGAAATTGTACATATCCACGTGGGAGAAAGGTTTTAACGTATTTTAAAGTATGCATACATTCCCTTGACGATCCCGACTCATTGTTTGTGACCACAGAAAGAGCAAAACACCAACCAAGATGGAGATGTCCAATATTTTAGATGGCATAGCAGTCGCCGCTACGAAATCGGAATTCTTGCCTCAAGGATTCTCCTCGGGCTAAATGCTTAAAAACAGCTGTAAATATATGTTATTAAAGTCCTTATTTCATCGTAATAAAGCTTTTACAATGAGACTGTATCGCGACGTTCGAACAACGCTTTAGTAACCAGGTATGCAATAGATAACCATGTTTTATGCTAATCCTATAAACAGATACATAACTTACAAATTTTCGAGAGCCTTGGTAAACGTTAAAGTTAAATTACGAGGAAGTGGGCTTTATTACCAAGCACCTACGTCCAAGTGTGCACATAAAATTATGAGCAATCAACCCGTAGATTGTTATGTTGACTTTTGCCCGTCATCGGCTATTAAGATTTCTTTGTTATAGAAACATGTTGGACTATTTACACAACACGTTTCTCTGAGCGCCTTTGTAAAAATAAGTATTTTTTTCCTTATGTTCTTGTCGGTCAGCGTATATCGCTCTCACGGGTTTGAATGAAATCCTCAAGTCACTTAGTTCGATGCGACGTTAGAATTTGCTTTTAACATAATGAATCGTTTCGATAGCTTTATTATAAGAACCGAATGACGGCGATATAGTCCGGTAAAGGTTCAACAAAGCGAGCATCTTGAGGTGACAATGATGCGTGATTGCCGCATGAGAGTTTGTAATTGAAAACTTAAATACTTGATTCACTATGACTCACTCTATAAAAATTTTGATTGGCCTTGGACAAGTAAAAACTATATTATTTTCCTATACCTTGTACACAAATAGACTGATTTTATTTAGAGCCGATTTCCAATATAAAGATAACTTTGAGGTACCTACGTTGATTTTATCGTTGGTCTAGTAGTTGCATGGCGCGGCTGCTGAGCATGGTGTCTCGGGTTTGTTTCTCGGGTCGGGCCGAAATCTCAGAGCACATAAATGTAATTCCTGCGCCTGATCTGTCTCAGGTCGTGTCGGATTGCCGGCCCATCGGGCTGGGAGAGTAAGGGAATAGAGAGTGCACCTGTATCGGCGCAAATGTTTGTGTTTTGTAAGATGTACTGCGCAGCTGGCCGATTTCCTTAGACAGAAAAGCCGCCGTGGCCGATAATCGGTCTGGAGACCATTATTATTATTATATTTACGTAGATTAAATATGTCAGTGACAGAGATTTTTAAGAAAATAATAATTAGCCCCTCAACGAAGGAAAAGATATAAATTCTTAAAACAAACCTAAATAATGTATACAGAAAATGGTTTGGTTCGCCGTTGCAGAAAAATAAATGTCTATTATCACGCTGACAAGTTCGAGCAATGTGCATATTGTAATTTCGAATTTAAATATTTAAAAGGTTTAGGTACCAAGAATTTCAACGGGTAATTGTATTACCTATAACTTTATTCTTATTACCCCGCCGCCTAACAGTTCCATATATTAGTTTCTATGATACTTGTTACACCAAAGCCAGCAATTATGTTATAGGTAGGTAATAGATTTCTAGCAGCGGTACTAACACCAAGTTGAGATTTTTTTTATTTACTTCTGTTTTACTGTAAGCATAACAAAACATTTGAATGTAGAATCAAAATTAAAATACTGAAAATTAATAAAAAAGATATGTAAATATTTATTTATATTTTGTAATTTTTTTTAAATTCATTTCGTTGCCTACAAGGTTACCGAGGTAAAGTCTTGTTTCACTGTGTTCTTGTTGTTACAAAATATCTCTTACGAAGAAAGTCTTAAGAAATATTTTTTCATTTGTCGGTCAACATCGGTAAAAGCTATGCACACCTTTAATGAAATTCTTCTTCTTCTTAACCAGTGATTGGCAACTGTGTTAGATTTATACTTATTATAACCATTCATAACACTTTTTTACACAGAAGCTGTTGGTAGGTTGTCTAAAGAAAGAAATAAATAAATGCAATTAAAAGTACAAATACTAGATAAATGAAATGGCAATATACTAACTCTATTTAAAAAGTGGACTTTAAGTAGATTGCTATATCTTAAGTCTCCTGATTTACAGTTTGTATCTTTAAAATACTATTATACATTAAGCGTCTTCCAAAAAATATGAAAATAAATAGAAGCTTTTGAAATCAGCTTGTCTGCAGTCTTAATTTCATAGCTGCACTCTGGATTCCATAAAACAAATAGGCGATATAAGTAATTCATTATTATTTGTGGCCGTTTAACCTAAAGGTCCTTCAAAATAGTAGGCAGTTAATGTTATCAATGTTTTCGTACTTAGAACTTAGACCACAACCATAGTTTATCAAGCCATAAAGTTGCGCATCGCCTTGATGTCAAGATATTCGCTACCCGTGTATATTTACGCCGTCATAGTATTATGAATGTAGGTTGTCAACATAATTAGGATAAGATTTAATATTAATAATGACTACGTAGTATAAAACAAAGACATTTACCGCCTGTCTGTCTGTCTGTCTCCATGTAGGTACCTATGCTTAATTCTTGGTGCGGGTTTTTTATAGATAGAGTGATTCAAGAGGAAGATTTATATGCATATTATTTGTAAAATATTGTAGAGACAGCACTGATAATTTAAGAGCTAGTTACCTAAAATATTTTTGCATTTACATTGCAAACGCTTTACCTTACGAGATAGATGAAAATAGTTTGCTACGGTATTGTATTGACTTATTCGAATTGGTTGTTTAATTTAGTAGACAATATTACGATATTATCAAAACCCAATATAAGGAAAAACGCACATCGCCGAGCCAGCACCAGCCCTGTGACTTGAATGATTCCTTCGTAAGTAACCGCGGAGCGGGTAGAGATCATTATTTCAAGCAAATCCGCAGCCCCGGTACGCTTTTATACTGTTTTGAAAGTGTTGGAACTGGCTAACCATTAACACTATGGCCGGTGTATGTTATCTGTATTTTTTCCTCAAGGACTACTGTACTTCTGGCCATGCGCATCGTTCAGCAAAACGAAGATTTCCCTGCGCCACGTTCTCTATCAAAGCGAAACTGCTCATATAGATGCTAATTTGAATAATATGCGGACGAAGTTGCGGGTCAAGCGCTATTTTCTAATTGATATTTGGTTTTATTCTCCAATTGTTGTTTCGCTTTGGAACCAGTATTTCTTATTCCTATGTTGCGGCGCCTCCCCAAATCGCATATGCTTGTTGCAGCAACTTTGGATATGACAAAGCGCTATTACCTAGGTATTTAAGCGCTGTACGCAAAATCAGATGACTGCACGTAATTGGATTATTATTATCTACCTGTCTTTTGTGTTGGTCAGGCTATGATTTATATGAAAGAAATTTATTGAAAAATTGCACAGAAAATCTAAATTACCCCGTGCAAAGTTGTGGCGAGCAGCTAGTTTAATACGCGCAGATAAAATTTAATCTCGCATTGGCATAGTGAAGCAGTAAATTCTTACTTCAGTTATTATGATTGTATGATTGAAAAATAATATATACATAGATATTGATATGCACAAAGGCGTAAACCCATCGCTCTGGATACCGTGAGTTTGGAAGTGAACGCGGCGTGAGTTCCACGCCCGCTTCCCCTCATAATCCCGTTTGCCCTGAGAAAGTATTTACTTTCGTTTGCGTAACTTTATCCTACGGCTTTTGAAATTGTGTCTTTAACAAGATAATGTAATTATAAATAGTGTGACGGTTTTCTTACACCGCCGTCAATTTATTTAAATAGTTAACATCAGCATCGTGCCGCTAACACTTCTTAGTTTTCGACGATTTTGTTTTCATTAAATTTTCGTGTTTTTTTTTTATAAAAACTTGATAACATGAACTACAATTTATGATAATTGAATCGTTAACAGTTTAATTGAAAATTATTAACGCAATTCGAGTGCACGAATTCCATTATAATTCCGTCATGAAGTTCTTTCAACGTTGCCATAGGCTGTTCCACGATTTGTTTATTTATATTGTGGTTGCCTTTCATCTAGTATACGTGAGCAAATAATGAATGTACGACATATCAGACGGCGGTGTGACGTCACTCCGGACACGGTCACATCAAAGCACTCTATATCGATGATTTATGCGTATTTTGTTAGACTTCGGCCCAATTACGTGCATGAAAATTTGTGCACTTTCATAATAAAGTGTTTACTGCTGAAATGCTTTGATGTCTAATTGGGCGGATGGCGCGATGAGCTATACTGTTACTATACGAGTGTCCCGGTAATCGTTGATTGATTTATCGTTACACTTTAAGTAGATTTACTACTGGTCAAGGGTAGTCATCATAATTAGATATCGTAGACTCGGGTATAAGCTGCGACTGTTGTTACATTGTATACCTTCATTCGTTAATGTACTCGTATTAAGTATTCCGTCCTTATTGATGCACGCGCCACTTTGCCTACTGACGCTGCATACTTACTTCTATTACTAAAAGAATAGTAGTACTCGTCAAATAAAGAAGATACTTAAAAATTTCCGTACGAAACGCTTCCTACGTAGGTAATATTGACATAAAATCGTACTGGATCGCGGTTTCATTAATGTTTCATCTGTAAAGAACAAATGAAACATGGTCCATACCATACTGCTAATAGAATATAGCAGTATGGTGGACCATGGTCTCATTTCAAAGTAGGCGAAATATTAGGTATACAAAAACAACTCGCGTGAAGTCTGCCTCCACTTGCATTTCTCTTGTATTTTCGCTGGTAAGAAGTAAGAAACAAAGATATAACTTAGGAAAATACTAAGTAAAATAAAAAAAAATCTTACCTATTTCATTAATAAGACATAAGATAACAATTTTTACTTTTATACCACCTGATGATTAATTAGCGCCATACTTAATGTCGTACTACTTGAAGGAATTTTCATTCTTCAGTATTAGGCGATGCTATAATAAGGGATTTAAGAATTTCTATAATATTCCTCTTACGATAATTTTTGTGTGTATTGGTCATTGTATCGTTAAGAACGCCTGGAGCTATGAGCTGATTTCTTCCCAGCTGGGTCAGTACGACACACGACGTAGTCGTGACAGTTTTTTCGTCTACAGCATCTGATTCTTCTTGAAAGAGTTGTAGATGTTTTTTTTTCTTAGCTGTTTTGTACTTATTGGTGAAAGTAAGGTACAGGGGCTGAGAGATTTTAGCCAGAGTTACCACAGTCACACAAAGACCTCCAGGAACAAAGTGAGTTTTAGTCAGTAAGAATCTTAGCCTTAAAGTTCAGCTACGCTCACAGCGGGTGCTGTCACCATAGTTACACTACCTATTTTTCAGACATACATAAAAATTGAGATTATTCTTCTCTCTGTACTGGCATTGTAAAGTTTGTAATTTTGTTGTGTTGTGTTTGTTCTTTTAATCATTAAAAAAAAAATAGCCATGGCCAGTGAGTAGAGTAGTAGAGAGTACTGGTAACATTTTTCCCCATCTACAGTTTATGTGTGAGAATTCAAATGTCACTAGGTCAACTCATAGAACAATTGAAAGTTAAAGTAAATGTTGGTCTAGCATGAACCGGTTAATGCAGCTCGCGGTGATATCGTAAGTAGAAATTATTTTGACCAGATTGACTTTATAATAACTACAATCCTGTAATATTCCATTACGCTGATTGATACCAGCTGTTTTTGCGGGTTATACACATGGCCTATAAACATTATTACATTTAAGCTGTATTACTACCGAATCTAATTAATAATTTAATAAATCCATTCAGTAGCTGTTGTGTGAAGTAGGTGTTTTTTATCATCTCATTACAAGTTTGAACTCGCCCGATTTATGTTCCCATGCGTACATGTAAAAAGCAAAAAGTACTCGAGGTAAGAAAAGTGCTGGTATGATTTGTATTTGTTTTTATTCAGTTGTCTAAAAGTATAGTAAATCAAAATGTTTCAAAAGTTGATAGTAGCGCCTGTAATTATAAATGTATTAATAAATGGCAATTCGTATAATAAAGCTTACTTTTAAAAAGTTCCAGTTATGTGTAGGTACACAGGGTAATTTAAACTATCGTCATAATTATTATAGTTAGCGTAAATTACACGCTTTATTTTACTTTAAATAATAAATCGGTATTGATTTACTCAGTTTTATATAATTGATTGATATAATAATTTCTTCAACGTCCGTTCAAAAATTCTGAGGTCATTAGAAATGCTCGTTTTGCATTTTTGACTCATGATGAATATAGGAGGATGTGAAATTTAATACAAAAATGTTTCAAAACTTGGTAATTTTTTTACTTCAAGTTGCGGTACTAATTGCTGCCTAGTAGCCAAAATATATGTTAATTACCTTTCATTTGCAGTTTTGTAGTTAGAAATATTCAGAAAATTTATGTTAGTCATATTTTAAAATCTTTGCACACGCTGACTATATACATATTGTTTAATTTCATAAAACCGAACAAAAAGAGAAGAGAGAGCCACACCGCGTCTAGTTATTGTAGGTGTTATTGCATTATGTCCAATATTATTCTGATCTGGCAATGCTGCCGACATCGAGTTCGTGTTCTGAGAGTCCTAGAATTAAGACTCTTTTAGGTGGTCATTTATATTGTCACAACATAGCGTCAATAAGTAAAACCAGTGACGGACACCAAATTCATACTAGTAATTAATATAAATTAACCTAACCAACGTGTTAACCTGTTGTTTTGAGAGGGGAACATTTTTGGGGTTTGAAATTGTCTGACGTGTAAAAATGCTTTAGCTCACTTTCTATGATCAATTTTTTACTTTTAATTTCGACCTTGAACGTCCGTCTTATTGCGAAAATATATGGATCCGTCATACTTAACCTTTTTTCCAGATTACGTTATTATATATATTGATTACTATTCTGAATATGATTTTAGGAAATAAATATGCAATTCCTATCTTTTTTTACAAATTTGAAATTTAGCCAAAATCCGATGATGCTAACAAATAGGTAGATACTAACGCAGAAACAGACTTTTGAGAAGGAATGATTCCTATAAAAGAGTCTTTATAATCTATATTCTTTTGGAATGCTTATTACCAAAGCCCGTAATAACAAAAGCAAAAACGAATGTCACTGGCTTTTGTCCACAGCGGTTACTAAATTTTCTGACTCTTATTTGAACACGTGCCGGTTATGGCATACAGTATTAAGAATCAATTATAAGAATAATAAATTAACCCACTTACAATTAAATTAGGTAAGAACTTACAAATAAATCTAGTGCAAAATGAATACATTTTCTTGCATTGTTGCAGCTGAAAGACACGTAGATACCTAAAAAGCGCGCGATTTATAACTATGATTTAGGCTGAGGCTACAGTAGGGAGCGATTTGCGATGCGACTGGAAGAGCGAAACGAGAAAAACATGGTATGGCTACATTACAAGCGAAATTCCGGCGTATATTCGGCGATGACATGGCTACAGTACACATCCATCGCGGTTTACTATACGCATAATGTAGCCATACGCATATTAAGCAGCACTATTGAACCAGACGTGCCAGTGAGAAATTTTCTAATAAGTTCGCTTCAATTGCGCTCATATGTTGATGTAGCCGATGCCGTGATTTCAGTAATGTTGTTCCTATCGCATAAAGAAATCAAAGATCGCTAGTAATATTTGATGTACGGTGTAGCCATATACGTGAGCATTCATTTACTTGTTTTAATCGCTCATGTGTCGCAGGTCGCGTCGCGGCCTAATGTAGCCTCAGCCTTAGAACTAAGCCAAAAAAGCAGCAAACGTACTCACAAACTTTAGTTTTAGAAAATACTATGAAGTAAATACTTGGGGAAAATTCCCTACATACTCCAAGCTCACACAATCCAATGTCGAGTCGAAGAGTCGCTGTGTTCGTCTTCAGTGCCATCATGACTGCACTCCCGGCGATTGCTACAGATGCCTAGGTAAACACATTTTGTCTTGGTACTTGGTGATGTTACTTATCCTGTCCTAGAAATTATCTTTTCTGTCTTGGTCCTGCACTGCTAGTTGTGTTTTGTCGCGTCCCAGAAGAAAATTTGTGTATGATATTGTATGTAGTTTTAATAGTAACATATCTATGATTGTATTTATTAATATTTTGAGGGCTTACGGTTTTACCCATTCTTAAGACTAATTATTCTTCTAATAACTGGTCTCCATATACCTAGTGGGCATGGGTACGGGTAGCTTATGCGATAGAAATGATTGAAACAAACATCAAATATTTCTGTATTAAATTTTATTGCATCTATTCACACACCTTTCTGGGAAAACGGTTAAAAGACGTTTGAAGCTAACAAAATTAGACAACATGTAATAATTTTATCAACAGTTATTTTGTTTTGTAACTTAACCCATTTATAATACAATAAATTCTGATACTACAGTTTTCTGAATGACACTGACACTACAGTAATTACAGTAAATGTGAATTCAGAAATGTAAGTACTTGTTGTTTAATGAAAAATATATCATACATTGTCATTAAGATATTCGTATATCGTTTATAGTCGAATACACATATTTTCGTTGTTTATATAACTACCTTGAAGAATCACGTCTTCCATCCGTGTTTTTATTTACATCAACAGGATTTCTAATACAGAAAAATTATTGCATTTACCTCTCTTAAATACTCACGTTATTATTACAATATATACTTACAACAGTGACGTATGTACAAAACTATAGACTCAATTTTGGACTTTCAGTCTCTACAATATTGAAAGAAAATATTATACAATGTTTTGAAATAAATCGATGATGATAATTTACATTCTTTTATCGTTTACAATATACAAGGCCATTTTTATTCAGTTATGACAAATTGCAATGAAGACGAATGTTGTGTAAATGCTATAGATGAGACAAATTTCCGATTCGAGTGGGGCTGGCAACGTGCTGTATTGCATGGTGAATTATGCCTACGATTGCAGCGGGATTACGAAAGCGCATCATCACCGAAACAGCTCGGCTTTTATGAATATCATTTCGCTAAATATATATTTAATTCAGATCTATGTTTTCATGAATATTACCTACCTATACCTTTTATTGAGACAAGTATTTTAACAGGGTGGATAGACAAAACGGTCCTAGTTCCAGTTATTCACAAACATCACTGATGACAATTGTTTATTTAAAGTTGATTGTTTCTATATCATCTAGCTTATGCAGATTATTAATATTTTTCACTGAATCGCTTAGTATAGATATGGATAAATTTAATTGCTGACAATCGACAATAGGGTCAAAGAACGAATTCGACATCACCGCCTACAATAAAGCAGTAGGTGTCGTTGATATGGTAATTGTGCATGGGAAATATCTATACCTGAGATAACCTGTATTATATAGAAATAAAAACTTCGGCATTAGAAAAGATTCAAGTCCTGAAATCAGACAGATATGGCTTCTCCAAGAAGATGATTTATCAATTGATATCAGTCGCAATCCGATTCGCAGAGAAAACTTTAATAATCCTGCTTTTCAGAATTCACTTAACCTTAAAAGAAAAGGGCTTTACTACAGAATAGTGTTAAAATGGTATAAATGAATATGATAATATTGAACGTCAATTACATTCCATAAAGCGAATATAAGTGCACATTATGTCAACTAACTAAGTATTAAATTTATAACAAGTTTAAAGTAATTAAAGTTTAAATTGGAACAAAAGAAAATGGAAATAAGGTAGGTACCTACACGCGCATATGTAGTACAAGTACGTATGCTTAACTTTTATAATGTTCTGCCGTTAGCAAACAAAAGTTAACGGCAATGCTAAATATTTTAATTGTGACAATAAATTTCCTACAATTATGTATTACAGCAGCGAATAACTTTTATTTGGAGTCTAATTATTTTAATTTTGCAGGAAGCCCAACTCTCTTCCGCATTTCACGTTTCGTTGGTCCCACATGGTTTTAAAGTGTTCACTTTAACTTATTTATAATAATAGGTAGGTACACTAATTCTGATGCTGTAAAAATTATTTCATTTTCTTTTTGTTGTTGTATAAAACATGAACCTATAACATGTACCTACTGCTATTGTATGGGAGTGGAGTGTAGGAACTACCATGTTTATTTATGCCAGCCCTACTTAATGGAAATTCTTTAGTAACTAAAGTTGATTAATTAGAAATAGGCATGTAGGTAATTTCAATTATGTTTAACACAGACAATCATAGTCTTCTGACTAGAAAAAACTATACAGATTTTTCGAAAAACTCACCAAATCTGATATAAATTATTGATATATTGTAGATGTAAAAACTTATATTAACGACTCGTTATACTACTGACCTCGTATCAATAAATATTAAAATTCGAATGTTAGATTTTTTATGAAACTATCAAACAATAGAAAACACTGGACGTAATTAGGCACTAAATATAAGTAGAATATTTGAAATAATAATTTACACTACATACAAATAATAATCTAAAACAGTGTTCTTTATCTATGTATAAGAAACTTAACACATATTAATACCTATTTTTGAATGAAATCACTTCGTTTATCCACCTCCAATAATAACTACAGCAACGTGTCGCAAGGTCCAACTTGTATAGCACCTAGTATTGTCGGTCGGTCGGCGCGGGCGCAGCGTCGACGTCGTTTGCGAGTTGTCAACCTCACGGCGCGGGCGGTGGCAGGTGGCACACCGCTCGCAAGTGTCCACTATCACAAATCTAAGCTTCTCTACCGGTGCATAATAATTATTATCACGTATTTATACGTATGTATACATATTTATATTAGTCTATCGGTATGTACAGGCTGAGTCACCCTCGCGGCACTCTTCAGAGGAGATCGAAATTATTGTCGATGCGCCAGCGGCGGGCGGGGGGCTTGTGGTCAGGCTCGTGGTGGAGGAGGAGGTTCGGCCAGCGACGACGTGGACGATGAGGACGGCGAAGGAGCGGGCGGCGCGGGCGCAGGCGCAGCTAGCGCCAGAGAACGAGAATACTCGAGCAGAGCCACGTCCGCCGGGTGAGTTGGGGGATACAAGCCTCGATATAGCTCAGGTCGGCTGTAGGGGTGGGCGAGGCGAGCAGCCGCAGCCGCAGCTGCCGACTGGTAGAACGCAGATGCTGGAGAGGGTGGTGCTGGAGGCTCGCCTTCTTTACTAGCCATGTCCGCTAGTGACCATATTCTTGGCTTAGCAGACGCTGGGGTACTACCAGGTGGAGCACGTGAAGGTAAATGCTGATACGCTGGGTGAATAGGCCGCTCATATGGTTCAGGTGATTCAGGACCGCTGTCAGCCCGAGATTCTGACCATTCTGATTCCGTTCTTTGACCAAGCATATCCAATCTCTGTTGTGGTCTATCTCCGTCTTCGCTAGACCCTGTTCCTGAGTCTTTTCCATCTAAAAGAGAAACTATTTTGAGACAAGATTTTCATAGGTCACAAATCTAACGAAACGTAATGCCGTCGGGAAAATAAGTTTAACTAAAATTAAAAATATGTCATGTTGGTTAGCTGACCAGTCAAAAAAGTAACAACGCTAAAATACATACCTAGTCCATCTTTGCCATCGTTGCTTTTGTGGTCATCATCATCATTATTATTGTCATCGTCATCGACCCTGTTCCTTGGTTCCCACGTCATCTTATTCTCCTTCTTAAGGCGGCGGCGCGCGTTCGCGAACCACGTCGAAACCTGCGTCAGCGTCATCTTGGTGATGATAGCCAACATTATCTTTTCCCCCTTCGTTGGGTAAGGATTTTTCTTGTGTTCGTTCAGCCATGCTTTTAAAGTACTCGTTGTTTCTCTTGTTGCATTTTTTCTTCTTGCGCCGTTAAGGTCCATTCCATACCTAATACAAAAATGAAGATTAATAGATTTGAAATAATTTTGATCCAAAATGCTTGCAGTTTATAAAAAAGTGACTACGAAGACGCCAATGTAAATTTTTTAGAACATAATCAACCGTATAATGGCATAGTCCGATTTGGGCGAGATTTCAGATAACGTGAATCGAGACCGCCCCAATCCCTATCGCGCCCTCCCGGCCTCTCCGTGATCGCCACACAGAACCAATGAAAGCGCCAGCATAATAATTGAAATCGAGATAAGCCATCGACTGCTGTGCCAGCGTTAAGCTGCAGCTTATCTCAGACACAGCTACGTACGCATTTGTTGGTGGACTATGCGCCATTATTTGAATTGTCTTCTATAATACGGAGCAGTATCTTTATGGATCCTATTTAATTCGCCACATTCAAATATCGAAAACGGTTTTTTTAGCTCTTGTGTAGTATTACATATTTTTAACACATAATCGCATCTCTATCGAACCATAAGGTATGGATCAAACTTTTTGACTGAATCCTCTGTGATTATTATAAAGGTGACTTCCACGACAAAGCTCGCGCACTATTTAAATTATTGATATCACATGTTTGGTATTGTTACAAGTTCTTTCGTTATATTATTTTGCCTTTTTAGCCATCAACAAATGAAGAGTTTGTATATTTTTGTTTTATGGAACTCGAGGGGAAAATACTGCCTGCACCATATGCTTTGTCTACAGCGTTATCGTAGATAGAGTAGGGTGGAAAATAGGGATGAGTGGTGGGAAATTAATAAAACTGTCACTTAAATCGCAGAAGTGACGGGCAGCGCCCCTTGTTGTTCAATGTTAGCAATAGACTTTGAATCTTTGTAGTCAGAGATAAGGTTGCAAATCACGTAGAGAACTTACAAAATGAACTAGAACACTCTATTGTTAAGTAAGTTTGTTGTTGACTTAATTCTCGTCGATCCCCATTGAGCGCAACGTATTTTATTGAATATGATAGAAAAATATTTTATTGCTTTGTCGTTGGTACGAACAGTTGTTAACACTGATTATTAACTACGGAAATCCTTTGAGCACTATGATAATTTCATAATAAACAGTGCAAACTTGCAAAATAAACTTAATGACGTCGCGAAGTAGGCTATGAATGAACTAACATCCATAGAATTCGAGTGACAATACGAAAGTGGAGCGACGCCAAGCTTAGGCGTATTCTACAAACAAAAAAAGCTTCATTTATCCACGGCGTGCCACTTTCACAGTATCCGAGCTCGCGGGGGATCGGTCCGCAAGCTTCATTTTTTTATTATTTTGCCATCCCCGCGGCGTGCTAGCGCCCTGGCGGGCGGTTGCGGGTATCCACCCTTCTCACACCGACGCCTCGCCTTCAATTAAATCCCTATCTCTCGCGCCACCTCATGCTTCCTACTTAAACTCATAAAAATGAGATAAACACAAAAATATTGCTCGTACAGTCTGTCGTTATTATTAAAGTAATCCGATGGTGCTGCGGTTCATTCAGTTATTTAAATTTTATGTCCCGATTCCTACTTTATTGCATTAATGAACAGCATTCTCATTTTTCGTCTAGTTGCTTTCAAAGCATCCTCATAATTTGGTACTGATGTATATTTTTACGAGTCTTTTTAAACGATGAAATGACAAATGATCAATGGAATTTTCTAGCTATAGACGTTAACACCTCTTAGATTGGCCATAGATTATGTTGTAGAACCGCAGGTCGTCATAAAAACGGGCGGGCCAGGGCGTGCGTAAATTGGCAGTCATAACAATGAAATAAATGTGAAGAATGAGCCGCAACGGTCCCTAACGTCTGAATCAGATATTGGTATTATTGCACTGTGCCTGTATTTCATTAATTTATTATCGTACATCTATATCGTTAAAGTGGAATACCTAATAATGTTCAGATTTTAAATACTTTTCAATTAGTTTTGATAAAAATAAAAATTCAACATTTTATCAAAATAATAAGTAGGCGAAAATAATTATCATGTTAGGCATTTATTTAACAACTAGCTTCTAACAGCGAGTTTTCTCCCGAGTCCTATTTGAAATGATAAAATTGTTCTAGTTGTTTTAGTTGGTCTAGTTGTTCCTGAGATTAGCGGGTTTAAGCAAACAAACAAACTCTTCAACTTCATAATATTAGTGTAAGTCACCACCAAAGCACACGTGAAGCAGTAACTAGTTTAATTGTATCATTTAGATCTCCTCAGATTCATTCAGATTATCAGAAGTTACATTTCAGGTGTGCCAATTTTCGTTACCGTTAATAATATTTTATTAAAAATGTTACTGAATGTAGTTGAACATTATTATTGCCTATATTTTCGAGTCCACCTTGCACTTGGCCGGTTTTTCAGAATATCAGAATCAATCGTCTATCAAATATGTTATTAGTCTGAGTACTATTATTACTGACACGTAAGAATGTTAAAAAAATAATTGTTTTATAAAAATCAAGAACGTCGAAGCCGGCGGCCGGCGCCTAGACTCCGCTATAAACGAGCAATGTTTGCCGGTCGCACAACTAGCTCGAATGTACGCGGCTGATCTAAAATTTCATTGCACATGTTTCTGTCGTGTCTAATTAGACCGTTTACGCAAAACAGAATCTTAAAATGAGCAAAAACTCCATAGAGTGTATTGCGATTACGCTATTTTTACGTAACAAGGATTGCGGATAGTTTGCTCGAAGAATTTTAGTTGTAGAGAAAACTTCTCTTATAATTCGTGTGCGTGCAATAATATGATGTTTAAATAGTTAATATTGAAATAAGTTTGTTAACACGACTGTGTAATTGCTAATGCTAATGGGCTTTGGGATAATGCGGAGCCGGCGTCCTGATTTGCCAGTGATGTGGTTCGCCTAAACCGATGAAATCAATTTATATTATTGGGCTAAATTGAGCTTGCTATTAGCGAGTGCAAACATTGCGATAGTTTAGAGGTCTCTTTCGACGAAGCTTAATAATAGAAAAAGTGTTGTTTTTTATTTATTTTACCGAGAGCCACGTAATCAACT
This sequence comes from Heliothis peltigera, assembly GCA_958496145.1. Lineage (NCBI taxonomy): Eukaryota > Metazoa > Arthropoda > Insecta > Lepidoptera > Noctuidae > Heliothis > Heliothis peltigera. The sequence goes on along the minus strand of OY292321.1, from coordinate 7,629,850 downwards.
GTCTCACCTCCTTTTCGTTTCCTTTCCCTTCGAAATTCCTTTAAATTGAATTTCGGTCAATGTTTAGACCACCAGCTTAAGGTTTTTATACGACTGACATTATAGTATATCAATATTTTCTTGTATTTATTTAAAAATGTAGTTAGCATTACTTTTCTCTATAATAAAGCAATGATAGAACTCAAACTTAATAAAAACAATTTCTTAATGTATTCTGTACTAGACATCGTAACCGTATACGATCAGAATTTTTGTTTGAGTGATCCTACCGCCCCAACTAACTTGACGTAACTTAGAGACAAGTTAACTTGATATAGTGTTTCTCTTACAGCTTGAATTTACCAATGACATCGCCTGCACCCATATAAAATTACACGGTGCCATATTTTGTGAGTTAATAGATGTAGGTACACCTTTTTCTTACGCTTCATAGATTTCGTCAACATTGTAATCCAACATCTATGAAATTTGAAAGACACACTTAATACATGGTGACACTTTTTGTGCGTATAAAAACTCATTTGAGTTTGTTCTACGGATCTGTATCGTATTTCTTTTATCTGGTCGAAGTTTGGGAACCAACTATGATGATAAAGTTCTGGAATTTTGTTTTCACTTTATTATTATGAATAAGAGTATTTTGGGATGCAAAAACAGGATCTGAATAAGGAACTGTCGCGTCTCAAAGTTTACCCTAAGCCTGTCATGCTAGTCGTAAATACAGAATTCGTAAAAATGATATCTGATAAAGCTAATTATTCGTCGTCGTAATATAGGAATGGGCGCACGCAACGGCCAATCTCGGGTTATGGACGAAGTTTTAAAAGGTACGATACAGGTCCTAAATATTGGTGGGTAGATAGGGTGGGAGGGGGCGCGGCACGCCAAAAACACATTACGAGGCGGCAACGCGCTATTACGGCGAACCGCACGCGTCCATGTTAGCCGATAGCTGCCACCCGAACATGCTATCCGACGACTAATTGGTCAGCTTCATGCACAAAAACCCCTAATAGAAACAACTGCGGCCAGGGGGAGCCGCTTTACAGCCTAAACCGTATATGATCGCATTAATCGCAAGGTATGACTGTAACAATCCGGTGTACGGGGCTACCTAACGAATATTTCGGCGGAGGTGGTTGTAATGAGGGCCAATCGTTCACTAAGGTGGTTAAAGGGCGTGTTATCTAGAGGCTTGGGCGGCGCATATTACGTGACAAACGAAGCGTAAACTTACCACCGCACCGGTACTTCGGTTGCGCCATCTTTGTTTTTGTAATAGGGGTAACGTTTTAAATTGCTTTCATTTTCGGGTTTCAAATTACTTGGGATTCCCATTTCCGGTGATATAACATTAAGTAAATATACATATATTACACATGTCCTCTTACACACAACTGGGATTTGGACTTAGTGATTTAGTGTACTGATTTACGTATTTAACAAGAAGTAGTTATTTCGAGTATCACGTACTGAGGCAGAATGCAGTGTGGTCATACTCATTACTCAGGCAAGCTCAACAACTGAATGTTTATTAAAAGCAACGCAGCTTAAACAACATAATTATTGTTTTAAATCTTTCCATAATATCAATCTTTTCTTGTGTCGAGACGAAACTTTACAAAAACAAAGCATAAATTGTGTCCATTATCTGTGGCAAATTATTTTTCTGTTAAACTTGTGTCTTGACCCTGTCCGTTTGCGTAGTTGATAAAGTATTAATGTATGTGATACAGTAACACAAAGCTGTTTTAATTAATTTAACAATTATAACAACAACATTACTGTTCGCATAAGATATCAAAACCTAAGTGAGTGCCAGCGCATTTATACGCTTTTGATATTAAGTAGTTGTGGTAGAGATTATAAAAATCTAAATAATACCTACGCAAAATAATAATGGCACGCGGTTTCTTAAGCTTTGTGACGTTCACAGTGGTTGATACTATTGCCTTTTGTCAGATGTGGAACTTTATTATATGGGTTGTTTGACTACTAGCCATTAAGTTGGTACATTATACATGTTTTGTACCTACTCAGTGCATATAAAAAATAAGCTTTTCACATCAAATAAATTTGATACTGTTATTCTTTCTCAAATACTGATTAGCATTCTTCGCAAACCTAGAGATACTTTATTTCTTATAAAAAAAGTTGTTAACTCTAACATCTACGGACCTATTCCAAAGTTTCACCACGTTCGCCTGATGTATTGAAATAAAAATTGGTTAGAACTTATTAAACTGTCCCAAAGATTCCTAAACGTATTACGTATAGATTTGTACGAATTTAAAAACAAAAATGAAACTGCTGAAACACCATTTTTTAATTTCTTCAACATCACTGTAATAAATGTTTTTATTTTATTAATAACTGTTAATGTTATTTTTTATGTTTTTTTTTTCTGACATAGGAATAAAATATGTTTATTTGATTATATATAAGTGGTAATGTTATTTTATATAACTATGGTGAACGTGAAAAAACAATATATGAATTAATGTAATAATATGTTGTAATATGTAAGTTAACAGTGTAATTTTGAATAGCATGAAGGTACCTTAGTACCCACATTTTATAAATACGAAGATTGACTGAAAGAGAGGTGAAAACCATCTTTTTGTATCCTAGCGACTGAAAATGAAAATTCATGAATGTACATCTTTTTAGTGTTTCCTGTACTTGCAAGTCTTCGAAGGTAAGTTGTGTAAACGTGGTTAACGACGATATGAAAAAAGGTATCTAAAATTAACTAATTAGTTAGGAAAAAAATATCTAGAACCGTACATAAATCAAAAAGCACGAGTATGCCTATATATTCGTTCCGGTTCCGGTCAGAAACACTCAAGAATGTTATTTTAATTACATTTGTGTACCTGTATCACGGAAGGTTTGTTTGGTGTATCCCGCAAAGCATACTAATTATTCTCAACTACACCAGGATTAACCTATATTAATTAATGATTCAAATTGACAATAGGTACAGAAACACAATTCACGCATAAATAACTCATAATGTAGATGTCAAGGTTTTTATAGAATCATAATTATCTATAAGTTTTGTTTGACTTACTAATTGCCCTAGAATTTTGGTAAGAAAATTATATAGTAGGAAATTTTTCATACTAAATTATTTAAAGTGGTCTCTTTACTGATATAAATAATGTTACTCTATACTCACAGTATACATTAACTTACAGTTTAGAACAAATGAGCCAATGATTAATCTGGAATTAAATCTCTTTCAATTCCAATGACAATGAGTTAAGCTTGCCGCTATCTAATCTATGGAGTCTTTGTTTCACATTGACAAGGGTCACAAAAACTCCAATTATAAATACACAAACGTATAAGATCAAATACACAAATTTACCGAAGGAAGAATTGTATGTTGCTACTCGAGTAAGCGTTGTAATATCTACATACATTTTTCATATTAACGCTAGGTTTGCACATGTATTGTGCCTATCTAAAGTACCATAAATGATCAGTCTACTTTATTTCTGGGAAAATAGAAACCAATATGTAAGTTATAGGTAACAATATCATCGACAATTTTTTACCGACTTCTTGTTATGTAGTAACAAGTATTTAAAATTGCATACAATATGAACACTTAATCCTTATTGTTAACGGAATTAATTTATTTCTGAACATACTTCATATTAAAAAAGAACGTTAAAATATATAATTGGTGACCCACGATACCCCGTTCCTGGTTGTCCAAGCGTAGTGGATAGGCCTCCAGACACAAAAACATTTTCACAATATGCGCCATTTCAAGCGGTACCGCCTTCTGAATCAGTCCCTTGACCCAGCCGCCTAACGAGAGCCTCTTAAGATGTTGATCGAGGCTCTTGGCTATTAGACCATTGGCCGTCACGACTATCGCCACGACGACAGCCAATTCGACATTCCACATGGCGAAATCCTCGTGCCCTGAGTCGAGATACTTCATGTAAATTGTTATTGTCACTAAATTGTAAAGCAATATCTGAGGACTGTATTCTATGACACAAGGGCATTGCAAACGTTTATTACCCTACACAGCCTATCAATATACATGTGGTTACCAGGTCGCAGATTTGCTAATTTCCTAAAATTCTCGATCATCAGGCAACAGGCATCTCAACTCGAACGAATAGTGCGTTAATGGGGCATCGACTGTTTGCTGTAAATAATGGGTGCTAAGTATTAATTCTATTTTGATGTTGAGATTTGTCCCTTTAATGCAATTTCTATATTCATAACTTATTTGTCCGATTACCCATATGTGTGCTACATAAAAATGTTTAATGTTTTTTTATCACTACTCACGGGATCTTGTGAACAATAAGTATATTATAGTTTTATTATCAAAGTAATATTATAGAAAACAATTCCGATTATTTATACAAGGACTCTTACCATAAAATATTTTTAATATAAAAATAAAATATATTTGATAAGATTCATAATGGTATAGAAGGCATTGTGAATGGTAATCGTTATGAACAATAAAAATAATAATTATGGCATCAAGTCAAACATACATCAAATCAACAAATACCACACAGTATTTTATCAGATCAATAAATTGTCATGTTTATTTTGTTGTTGTAAATTTGTTTACGACCTCCCAAAGACTTATCAATGCTCAACTCTCACTAGGAAGATGTCAACACATGCTATTTATCAAACGTCAATCAACTGTTGAACATTTACCTACATGGAAGTGTAAAGGCGCAGTTAGATCACAAATATATACCTAATTGAACATTCCGATGAAAGATGTATTATGCAAGCTGGTTCATACACGAGAGGGTACTTCATGTCTACATTTGAATACTCAAATCATCATGGACGTGGCCCAAAAGGGTTCCGAGTTGAAAAATTACGGGATTTATTTGAAACGCTCTGATATTGATTTTTTACCAGCGTGCAATATACAAAAAATCATTAGATTCAGCCACTGCTTGGCTATTAAATAATAAGGGTGATTAAAACGCGAAAGAAAAATCTACAACTAAATCACGTTGAGAATTTCATTAAGCGTTTTGGTACATTTAACTATACAAAAAACGTTAACGCTTAATCAAAGTGTCCAATTCTAGTTAACTTGGAGAAGAGAATGGTAATAAGGGACTAATTAACACAGAAGGAGGTGATATTTTGCGAAGGAGATTTACGTAAATTGGTATGGTTTGTCATTACAAAATTTGTTGATCCCGCACATCTGATAAAGTGTTGTCTGTCCAGGCCTTAACATGTTCCTCGTTTGTCGCTGTGTTGTGCGGTGGCGCCACTGACGGCGCGATAGTCGCATTGGACCTCACAAGACGCCTTATGTAGAACGTATAAACTAGTGAAAATTAAGTGTCGTGACCACGGTTCACTTGCTATCAGGGGTCACGTCTCATTTTATTACTGACATATTATTAATATCGATGAGAACATTGAATTTTATACGGTCAGCAGGCATTGTTTCGCAACAATTCCTACGATTTTTGTTGCGTAATATCACCGTTCGTGATCAGTGAATTCTTTATTGGTCAAGTTGCATGGGTTTATCTTGACTTATTTTATCTGTGTCGTTCAGTCTACGTCAACGTTTGATGGGTATTAAGTATTAAACAAAAATGACCAATATTTGGGTTTCATGATTTTTCTAGTGTGAAATTAATTAACTTTTGTCTACAAAATTAGATGATAAAAACATTTATTATTTGATTAGATGTTTGAAACTCTTATCAGATTCCAATACCGGTGACTGCAGTTTTCATTAAAATAACAACTGGGCACCGAGTTTGTCATCTAGGTAAATTGTTACTAACAAAGAAAATTTTCTTATAACGGAAAAACTTGTTTACTTAATTATTGCGTTATAGTCAGGATACCAAATATGTTGGTATGTGTTTTTATAATTGCATACATACCTGCTGTTTCTACTCGTACCGTTACTAAGTCATAATGAACGAGACCGTAAATATATTTTTTTCTCATATATTTGTTGAGTAGATTAACATACAAGATATGCTCGTTTCTATTAAATAATAGACTTCCATTTATGCAATACGTCTGAATTGTCGTCTAATGATATTAAAAAAAATGTCTAACTCGTTTTATTGTAGTCAGGGCAGTTTTATGTGTCACACTGATAATGCACGCTGATAATGAAAATACAAGGACTGAAATCGAATTTATCTTGAAAAAATTGAGATCTCATTAAATCTTAATATAGGCAATTGGCAAGATAGAGTAATAGACTATTTTGAGATAGGCATAGTAACTTTTGATACATTTATTGATATACTTGTGAGTCTTGTTTTAATTTTATTTCATTCTACTTATATTGTGAGAGACTTTTACTTTTACACATTTACATTATATATATTTACAACTTACTAAAATGTTATTCAATACAAGAAAAGTAAGTATCATTAATAAAGTGCTTTAAAAAATCCTCAATGCGCTGCTAACCGGGGGTGCACCAGCTATTCTGGCAGCATTGCCATGTTGTATGCTTGGTCGTTGGCCGAATTTCAAATAATCCTACAGCCCCGGCAGGCCTGGGCTCTAAGGGTCTCTGTTCATTTTGCTGATTGCGTTGAGGAGGTGGTCCGGGAGATACTTCTATAACTTGGTATCTACCAGCTGCGTTGATGGATTATTTATTTTTAATAGAGCCTACAATTCAGGCTTAAGTATATGGTTTCATTATAAGTTCACTTATAGGTAGCACTTGCTGCGCCGCTATCGTTCAAAGTGAGAAAAGTAGATAAGTTACATTATTCAGTCTTAACGTTAATTATATCTAAACATAAAAAAATAACGAAAGAAAAATAAACAATATTATTGGTTGAATTAACTTTAGTGTATTCATGCAAAAATTTAAAAAATATATACATTAAGTTGGTAATCAGAAATTCTGCAAGAAAATATTATGAGCAAATATTTATATAAATATTGCCTTCCTCAAACATAATAGACGCCGTACGTCTATTATCGTTGCACTTATGTTTAACACGCTACATATGTACATACATCTAGACACGCAAGACCGATACATGACCAATACAACAAACTGTCTGCAACATGTACAACCGCCAGCTTGTTATATCGTTCAAGGAACCGCAAATCGTATGTATGTCTACGTAATCGGCTACACGGTGGACTGTTGAGCAAGCTAGTTGCCGTTGGACATGATTTATAATCAGGTTTTAAAATATTATTTGATTTTTTCACTACATTATTCCCTTTTTCACAATAAATACCATAATAACCAAGTCAATTCTTAAATGGAATTGCGGTGTTTAGATGCGCGAAGTAAAAACATAATAAGTAATAGTAGTTTTACAGAACAAAAAAGTATTTGAGCGGTGATTTCTTATTCTGTCTTTGAGAAAGTAATTATTTGTTTTTACATACATACATATGTTGATGTTTTACCGAGCATTATCGGATAATACAAGTAGTAACTGTAACAGTAAAATTAAGGTGCGTGAATGACCTTTAAATTGAAATTTCAACTTAACTTAAAGATTAATTGATTAAATAGCAACAAGAATAGTTTGTCGTATCAACAAAAATGAATAGTGTTCAGTTTAATTAAATACGCAGATTCAATTAAAAAATCACTTACATTTACATTGGTATTAATTACAAAACGGTGGAGAAATTATTTCACTAATTAAGCATTTTGATGTTGATAAGAATCTAGTAGGTAACCCATGAGTCTACCAGAGTTTAGAACGCTACAAATTTCAATATTTTTCCATTAATCCTTAAAAGTATTTTGATTTTGGTGAATTTAATAAGAATGTATGCATTAATACCTATTATAATATAAATAATTTATTTTTCATACAACATAAATTCAACCGGCTTGCAAACACTGACAAGGCACTTACGCAAAGCAGTGTAGGCAACCTTCATAAATGACTGCTTGAAGCATTGGTCTATAAGCTTTTGATGATAGAGTATTTTTTTACCTCCTTTCAGTGTATTTTTTGGAAGCCGCATGTACTTTTGTAATATTTTTGTGTCAATTTATGTATCATCATGCCATATGAACTTGTTAAAACATTGGTAAGTAAATGTGTGTCTATAAAACTTGAGGATTTGCCTTGATATCTCCAGGACGCCACTATAAGCACCTAACTTGATAACTTGGAACTACATGGTGAGCATGCTGAGTCATGGGTATTGTGACCATTAAATTGAAGCATATTCTTAGTTTTGCGACGCCCGAATTACGATACCTAACAATTTCGATCGCCTTAGGTACATACATTTTGACAGCTGTGTGATATTTACGCAAAAAAACAATTCGAACATAATCATCATCAACCACGAGCGCAAACGTCAAAGTATTATGTTTGAATCGCCGGGATGCCATCATCCTAACCTGACTTATATTTTAAATCATCGGCTCAACAATATGTGTGATGATGTTTACTTACTAATCACAAATATAAATAGCGTGAAGTAATAAACGTTTTTCATGTCAGGTATGATTGTGTCCATATTTGAAGCTTAATTACAAATTCCCTGAGTGTCCCATCAGATTCTGACTGAGTATCAGCCATTAATATTGTGAATCAGAAATATTATGAGCATAGAATTTGACATAAAAATACGTAATTTTACCTAAAGAACCAACCCTTTTAGGAAGACAAAGGAGAGCCTACCTAATTTCTAAACGAGTTTTGAGGTAAAGTATCATGACAATATACTGATTAATTTTTCTATGGTACGTCTACAACCTTATCAAATAAAATGAATAGAACGAAGTGAGGTAGGTTTAAGGCTTTCGAGTCAAAGTGGTGAGTCGTCTATTTTTAATTAAGTTGAATAAGCACATTGATGTCGATCACAACTCGCCTCGTGGCCGCCGCTGACCGATAGGAAAAAGGAAAGAGGAAGCGACCAATGCGCCTAGAATGAAATTAGCCCGTCGGTCAATTACTCCGAACCGAGCGCGGCTTACTAATGGCACGTGCGGCGTCCCTTGCATACGCCACCGCTCATTTATATGCCTTTGCGCGTACTCTTTATTGTTCCATAGATTGGTAATACACGGGAGGACTGGCACTTTGTGCTGTAAATCGTTGTCTGTACACGTATCCACGATTAACTGTGTGCTGCAGCCATAGTCGAAGCGGGCACCGTGTCAGTACATGCCGCCTCTGCGCAAGTGTGGACGATGACATCATGTCCGGAATGGAGTGGCCACACAGAAACGTGAGGGTACGTGTTCGACTGACTCTTATTATCGTTGCGCGTTACTCCGTTGATGACGCATAGCCCTTTGGTCGGCTTTACCATCAATGTATTTTAGAAATGATCCGCCATACTGATAAAATATTATCCTTCTTAACATAATTACGCACGTGTTGGCCTATTAATGTTATTTTCGCGTTAAAAGTCTCCAAACACATAAAATATATTTTTGCAGTTAACAGCTAACAAAAGTCTAGCAGTTTCTTAGTAAAGGTGCTAATTATACATTTAGCGAAGTTCACATATACAATACCAACCTTTCCTATGGATTGATTGGGTGGATTATGCTGAAAATAAAATAAGGCACAAGCAATTTGTTATTGTTTTCGTAGCGTTGACTACGCCATGCTCAAGGATTTTCTTCACGGTCTCCCAAGTGACCGGGATTGACAAATTACACCTTCTTAACTCTATACCCTACCCTAACACATTGCATGTCTTAAGCGGCCTGCGAGAAAAATCATGCGTGAGATCCAAAATAATTTAAAATTCAATGTGTTGCAGGTATTCCTAGGACCTAGTACATGTTGGTAAAAATTATCATTCCATCTACTGAATATTTTGTATACACTCTGATCATTTTCATATTGCTGATCTTAATTGGAAGCAGACGACTGAACAGCGATGTTGCTATAATTTTAGGCAAACGAAAATCGACAGGCGCCGTCATATTGGGAAGTTATAACCATTAAGAGAATACAATCGCAATTTCTTCCTGTCATAAATAAACTTTGGCGGGCATGAGTAATCGTTACTTTGTGTGCACAATATCGGGTCGGGGCCAAATAGATTGGTACGTGAGCTGCGTGCCGACCGCGTCCGCCTCCCGAGTATTATCACTTGCTTCAACGAAATTCGTCTACACTTTTGTATGGTGTAGTTGAATTTTCCGTTTGTAATTATGTCGGTGGACAGAGGAAGTGTCGGCAGTGGTTGTTACACCGGTCACGACGCACCGGTTGACGACCGTCGCCCGTCGTCTAACGGGCTACCGCCAGCTATGGACTGCGGCGCGACTATCTCACATTAGGGACTTAAAATATATTTAGTTGGGCCCTTAGCGTATTATACATCACGTTCCAATATGATGTGCTAAGAAAATATCTTAACATACTACGTTAAGATGTCATATGAAATTATTTCAACTTTTGTAAGCACATAGCAATAATTCCATGTAATTCAATATTTAACATACATATTAGGTGAATGATAGATAACCGTTATCTTTCTATGATGATTCTTATATTTTACAGTACTCGAACAGTATTTTTGCCGTGCTGTAGATAAATTAATAGGTACCTAACACGGCGTAAGGGGAACTATGAATTAAGTAAGCCTGTTGTGTTACGTAACCCTCACGCAATCTGGAGACTGTAAACTTTGATTTATGTTAATTAAATTTAATAAACAGACAGACAAACTGTTGAACTAGGCGCGTACTATCGTTCCGCTTGAAGGCACGTAGATAATTAGATAGAGTTTAAAGCCGTACACCGTAGTTTGCGAGCCCATCGCTTATGAGCATATCTACTGCAGTTAACCGTTTCTCTCAGATGGTTTTACAACATTCGTTAGGCTAGAGGCAACAGACGTATATTATTTAATTTATTAATTAGTAAAATTATTGTCGTCTTGTTTTGTATCAACCGTATAAGTAGGTAATATGAATGAGTGTGTACAAGCAATCAGGATATGCAGATTTCTGTGCTGATACGCAGCATGCATTCAAATGTTTTAATTTGACGAATTTAATTTAATTACTAGCTTAGCATAGTACAAAGTAAGAGTCCTCCAGACTGCAGACTGCACTGCCGTTTACTATTCGGCTAACTGTAGGCCGACTAGTTTAGATTGAAGATAATCGTGCATCCTATCAAACTTTTTAATCGGCAGTTACCTGACCGCTGTAACTTGCGCAATACCATATATATATATATGTCCTTCAGCTACAAATCTCATACTGATTAAAAACCCGATCACACTATCGGCCGACTAAAAGTTCGCAGACTAAGAGAGAGTCTGGACACCTGGCATTAAAAATAGTTTTTTTTTGATTAATTGCTGTGTTAACATTACTTACTTATTATAGAGAATGCCCTAACAAAACTAGCAGCAACGAGCAAGTTAATGTTACTGGCCACGCTGAAAGTTTAAATCTCTCTTTACATTCACATTTTTCAACTTTGTTTAACTTTTGTTCACGTTTATTCCGTACTAGTTTAGGGAAACCCGTTTGGGGTTATAGTGTTGGTAATTCGGATGTTAAATAGATACTATTTACATTTTAGACTAGTAGAATTCAATAAATAAAGAAACTTCATTGTTGTTGTTCAAATATCGTTTAACAGACATAATTATACGTATTAGAAGAAGAATAGGAATCAATTAATTTTACTAAATTGTGCCTTAAATTGAACTTGAAACCAGTGAAGTCATAACTATCTAGAACATTGATAGAATATGAGGCAGAATTAATAGCTGCTAGTTTTCAAAGCCTACTAATTACAGTTTTATCGGCGAGGCACCTTGGTTAGTCTTGATAAAACTTATAAAAAATTCAATAAAAAACTGTTTAATTCGCCTCTATCACGTTTTGAAGTCGGTAACATAGTTAAATGTACATAATTATAGTCCGTTTTCGTGTTTATTTAGTACATACATATCATTACGGATTGTTGCCGACGTGAGTGATTAAGGTGTGAGATACGCATCGGGAAAGAGTCGTTGTCTGGAGTCGCACCTGCCGACCGCTCGGCTCACTTCAAAACCTTCTATTACCTCATTATTAGTGAGACGCCCCTCGACGTTTTACAACATTTTAATTGTGTTATTTAACGCTTGTTATTTCACGACTGACATGGTGATTTATTCGTTATTGGCAGTTGGGGATTTTGATCGCAGGACTATTAAGCGAAACCTGTAAGCTTCCTGTCAGACAGTGTAATTGAAAGTGACAGATGCTTATTTATAACTAACTAGTTAGATAAATCTGTTAAGGTAATATTTGATTTTAGAAGACGTTAAAAAGTTATCAATAAATATAAAGCGATTATTGAACATATTCTTAAAGTTATCGTACAGGTATTGCTTCGTTTTGAGCTCCTATAGGATTAAACGCGACACCATTAAACCGCTTGCTAAGTTAGAAACATTTCATTGAATTCTGGTTTAAGGGACAAGCGACTTTTAAAAACTTGTTGTTACAATCATTGTATTCATCAGTATTTTATAGCATTGTTTACGAATACACCTCGGTTCTTTTCAATGTTGTTATCTTATCCAAATCTTTGGCGTGATTATTTTAAGCCTTCCGTTTATGTCTTTTTCTTTTTATGCAGGTAAAATTTATAC